>CP116454.1:17848435-19309332 GCA_028216015.1 Quercus dentata | reverse complement strand
TCCTCGGCGGTTCCATCGACAACGTTTGCCATATACAATGGTCGGACTAACTTGATAGAGCATGTAAGCCAATTCAACCGGAGGATGGCCGTCTACTCGAATACGAGGCGTTAATGTGTAAGGTGTTTCCATCCGCTTGGGACCCATGGCGATGAGATGGTTTTGATGCCCTCAGTCGAATTCCATAGATTCCTTTAAGTATGCCCAGGCTTTGGTTCCCCGTCATCACGGCACGAGTCCCTCGGCCCTCGATTCCTTCTTATCCTTGTCCCATGCGGGAAGGAGAAACGGTGAAGGCCTACTCGGACCGATCTTGGGAAATGTACAACGAGATAGAAGGAAATTACGATGACGTTTCCATTAGTACGTTCAAAAGGGGCCTCACCGAGAGCATGGCTTAAGAAAGTCCTCACCGGGAAGCCAATCACCCGTGTGCGTAACTCATGGACAGAATAGACAAGTACAAAAGGGTCGAGGAGGACCAAATGATGGGGAAGGGTAGCGAAGGTTGTCCCTCAAGAGAGGAAAGACTTCAAGTCGGACCGCTTTAAAGAGAACAGGCCGAGAAGGGACTATGCGGAACGATCCACTTCCATCTTGGGGCTCGAGCGATCCATGTTTGTGTTCCGAGAACCATTGACAAGATCACCGGAGAAGGTGAAGTGCGAACCCTTCTTTCGGTGGCCGAACAGATGGCGAGCGACCCCTTAAAATGCAATCGAGAATGCATGCTACAAGGCACACCACCGTGAGCTAGGTCACACCACCGACGATTGCAAGAATCGAAAAACCATTTGGATCGGCTTGTCCGGGAAAGGAAGTTGAGACATCTATTGCACCGCCCTGAAGGATGGCAAGAGCAGGTCAAATGTCGAAACCAAACAAAGGCACATTGAGGCCACCTATTGGCATAATAAATGTCATTCTTGCACGTGACTGGGAAGATCTGTTCCGGCCCTTCGAGAATAATGTCGATGGGCGTGTTTCAACTGAACCAGGCGAAAGGGAATCCAAGAGAGCCAGAGTGAGTGCCACACCATTAATCGGGTTCACGGAGGAAGACAAGCAAGGAACTATTCAACCCCACGATGATGCCCCTAGTCGTCACGCTAAATAGGAGGTTATGACGTGAAAATGGTGTTAGTTGATCAAGGCAAAGACCGTGGAGGTAATGTACCTTGATTTGTATAAGGGGTTGAACTTGAAGCGGAAGACTCAAGTCGCCATATGATTCCCCTTTGGTCAACTTTGAAGGAAAAATCGTCATCCCGAAAGGCATGATTAGGCTGCTCAGGCAAATGCATCAGGACGTGATAGAGGTGAACTTCATTGTCGTAGATGCATACTCCCCTGCCACTATTGTGGGCCCTAGTGGCTTCATGCACTAGGGTGTGCCATCAACCTTACACCAAAAAGTGAAGTATCCGCCAGGAGGTCAAGTCAAAGAAATAATAGGGAACCAAGGAATGGCTGAGACAATGCATGGTGTCGACAATCTTCGACGACCAAATAGTGAACCTTCCACTTCAGCCGAGAACGACTTATAGCAATCAATGACCCGGTCCCAAGCTGGGTAGTGGAGGACCCGGCCATGGAGGTGAGCTGTGAGGGAGGGAGTCGAGAAAGTGCTCGCGGATCAGACCCTAAGAGATTTTTTTCAGATCGGCTCGAATTGCCACCACGAGGAGAAGTCGGCGCTAGTTGATTTTCTTCAACGAATGAGGACGTATTCGCACAGGATCCCTGAGGCCCTGGGGTTGACTCGAGATCTCATATGCCATCACCTTAATGTTAACCCGGCTATAACACCAAAGAAGCAGCCTCCTCGGCCGTCTAAAGAACATGCAGACATTGAGAAAAGAGGTCGCAAAATTGAAGAAAGTCGGAGCTATCAAGGAAGTATTCTACCCTGAATGGTTAGCCAACACAGTCGTGGTGAAGAAGAAGAGCGAGAAATGGCGGGTCTGCGTAGACTTCACGGACTTAAACAAGGCCTGCCCGAAGGATCCTTTCCCAATGCCACGAATAGACCGATTGGTAGATGCGACTGTCGAACACCCCCGAATGAGTTTTTTGGACGCTTTCGGGGGCTACCATCAGATATCCCTGGCTGCCAAAGACCAAGAAAAAACCGCTTTGTCACTCCGATTGGAAACTATCATTATAAGGTGATGCCCTTCGCTTGAAGAATGCTTGGGTCGACCTATCGAGATGATGATGACTAGGATGTTTGAACAGCAGATGGGTAAGATCGTTGAAGTGTATATAGATGACATGGTAGTAAAGAGCAAATTGGTGGCCAACCACATCAGAGACCTCGATGAAGTCTTTCAAATTCTGAGAAAGTACAAGCTACGATCGAACGCGTCCAAATGTTCATTTGGGGTGGAATCAAGAAAGTTCTTAGGCTATATGGTGACTCCACGGAGGAATAGAAGTCAACCCTGACCAAATAAGAGCCATTCATAGTTTGCAGCCCCCTCGGAATCCCAAAGAGGTCCAGAAGCTTACCGGCATGATAGCCGCCTTAAACCATTTCATCTCCCGCTCAAATGAACAGATGAGACCTTTCTTCCTCCTATTGCACAAGTGGAAGGGCTTGAGTGGACTAAGGAGTGCGCTTTAGCTTTCCAACGGCTCAAGGAATACCTCGCCCGACCACCGATCATGTCCCGATCCCGATGCCAACGAGGTGTTGTTCGCATACATCGCAGTAGCCTCTCATGCGGTGAGCTTAGTGCTAATCCGAGAAGACAACGGCACGCAGCGACGCATGTATTACGTGAGCAAATCGCCGCAAGAGGTAGAGACCTGGTATCTCCCCCTTGAAAAAGCTATCTTGGCCGTTATACAAGCCACGCAGAAGCTCCCCCACTATTTTCGGCACATACGATGGTTGTGCTAACTCAACTTCCACTGAAATCCGTCTTACGCAGCGCCGACTACAGGTAGAATTGCTAAGTGGGGAACGATCCTGGGTGCCTTCGACATTAGATACATGCCTCGCACCGCCATAAAAGGTCAGGTCCTCGCCGATCTAGTATCCGAATTTGCGGAGCCCACCTTAGAAGGAATGGAAATGTCGAGATCACCAAGTGCTGATGAGAAACTAATCGCATGATCTCTCGGATGAACATAATTGGTGGAAAGCACACATCGACGGTGCAAACAAACCAAAGGGGCTCAGGGGTGGGGCTCGTTCTAGTCTCTCCCGAAGGGATAACCATAAAAATGTCGTTGAGGCTCGGATTCTCTGCCACGAATAACGAAGCCGAGTATGAGGCCTTTATTGGAATGGATGTTAATGATCCTGAAATTGGGTGGAAAGTGCGTAAGTATATTCTCGGATTCGAGACTCATCGTGGGACAAGTGAATGAGGAATTGGAGGCGAAGGATGAAAGAATGCAAGAGTACCTTGCCCGGGCTAAACACATGCAGACCCATTTCTATCACTTCCGCTTGACGCATATACCCGGGAATGGGAACACCCATGCTGATTCTCTCGCAACGCTGGCCACCTCCTCGGCTCGGCCCTTTCCGCGGGTTATTTTGGTTGAAGATCTCTGCTGCCCAACAACAGAGAAGGCCAACGGGTTCGGGGAACATAACATCGGGGCAAGACCTAGCTGGATGGACCCTCTGGTGCTATTCTTAAAGCCGCGACACATTGCTTAGGGATGATAAGGTTGAGGGCGACAAAATCGGGAGGAAAGCTTCTCGATTAAGGCTGTCCGAGGACTCCAAACTTTACAAACGCTCGTTCTCGGGGCCATACCTGCTGTGTGTGCACCCGGAGGCTACGAAACTCATCCTGGAGGAGTTACATGAAGGGATTTGTGGAAGCCATACGGGGGGCAGGTCCCTCTCCCACATGGCCATGACGTTTGGGTTCTTGGTGGCCGAGCATGCATAAAGAGGCTCGAATATGTGAAGAAGTGCAACCAATGCCAAAGGTTCACCCCAGGAACATACATCGAGCGAACGAAGAACTTAACCCGCTTGTCCAGCCCTTGGCCATTCGCACAATGGGGCCTAGACATATTAGGACCGTTCCCAAAGCGGCTGGGAACAAGAAATTTCTCCTCGTCGGCACCGATTACTTCACAAAGTGGGTCGAAGGGAGGGCGGCAAACATCAAGGACGTCGATGTTAAGAAGTTTGTTTGGAAAAATATTATCACTAGGTTCGGGACCCCGTACACCCCGATCTCGAACAACGGCCTCTAGTTTGACAAAGCAAAGCCTTTAGAGAATACTTGTAATGAGCTAGGAATAATCAATCGATACTCACACCGGCCTACCCACGAGGGGTAATGGACAGGCATAAGTCATCAACAAAACCATAGTGAATGGACTGAAAAAGAGGTTGGACGACGAAAAGGGAGGTGGGTTGAAAAGTTAGCCCATGTCTTGTGGACATACCGCACCACGCCGCAGTCCACGGGAGAAACCCCTTTTCATTGACCTACGGAGCCAAGGTTATCATCCCACTCGGAGATAAACTTCCCAACACAGAGGACAACCGCCTTCAACTTCATTGTTAATAACAGCCTATACGGAAAAAGCTTGGATCTCCTCGAAGAAAAAGGGAAAGTGCAATGGTCCACCTAGCATACTATCAAAGAAAAAGCTCAAACAGGGCTACGACGCCAAGGTGAAGTCAAGGCCATTGGCGCCCGGGGATCTAGTGCCGAGGAAAGTCCTGGGCACCGCGAGGAACCCCGCATGGGGAAAGCTTGGACCAAACCGGGAAGGCCCATATCGTATCACTTTCATAGCCGGCATAGGGGCATACTTTTTGGAGGATTTGGATGAACATGTAGTGCCACGCCCATGGAATGTAAATAACCCGAAAAGGTACTCATTATTAATGAAAGACATCCTTCTTGGCCGCCGTCTTGTGTCCTTCTTGGGCTAAGTGTTAAACAAAACCCAAGTCTGCCCGGCTCCTCGTACCACAAACTTGGGAGAAATTAACCTCACAACGACTCTCACAAAGTGTTAAATGCCCAAGTCTGCTGGCTCCTCGGACCACGATGGGGAAATTAACCTCAAATGAGTCTCACAAAGTGTTAAACAGAACCCAAGTCTGCCTGCTCCTCGGACCACAAACTTGGGGAAATTAACCTCAAAATGATTCTTACAAAGTGTTAAACAAAACCCAAGTCCTGTGCGGCTTCTCGGACCACAAAATTAACCTCGAAATGATTCTTACAAAGTGTTAAACATCCCGAGCTCCTCGGACCACAAATTAACCTCAAACGATTCTCACAAAGTGTTAAATAGAACCCAAGTCTTGTTTGGCTCCTCGGACCACAGACTCGGGGGAAATTAACCTCGAAATGAGTCTCACAAAGTGTTAAACAGAACCCAAGTCCTGCCTGGCTCCTCGGACCACGGACTTGGGGGAAATTAACCTCGAAATGATTCTTACAAAGTGTTAAACAAAACCCAAGTCCTGTCTGGCTTCTCGGACCCACGACTTTGGGGAAATTAACCTCGAAATGATTCTTACAAAGTGTTAAACAGAACCCAAGTCCCGCCTGGCTCCTCGGACCACAAACTTGGGGCAAATTAACCTCAAAACGATTCTCACAAAGTGTTAAATAGAACCCAAGTCTTGTTTGGCTCCTCGGACCACGGACTTGGGGGAAATTAACCTCTCAATGATTTCCACTAAGTGTTAAACAGAACCCAAGTCCCGCCTAGCTCCTCGGACCACGGACTTGGGGGAAATTAACCTCGCAACGATTTTCACAAAGTGTTAAACAGAACCCAAGTCCCGCCTGGCTCCTCGGACCACGGACATGGGGGAAATTAACCTCACAACGACTCTCACAAAGTGTTAAACAGAACCCAAGTCCCGCCCGGCTTCTCGGACCCCAGACTTGGAGGAAATTAACCTCGTAATGATTCTCACAAAGTGTTAAACAGAACTCAAGTCCCGCCTAGCTCCTCGGACCACGGACTTGTAGGAAATTAACCTTGAGTTAAATTAAAGTCCCGCCTAGCTCCTCGGACCCACGACTTGGGGAAATTAACCTCGATTCTCACAAAGTGTTAAACCGAACCCAAGTCCTGCTGGCTCCTTGGACCACGGACTTGGGGAAATTAACCTCACAACGATTTTCACTAAGTGTTAAACAGAACCCAAGTCCCGCCTAGCTCCTCGGACCACGACTTGGGGGAAATTAGCATCGCCGCCATTTTGTCTAATTATCGACTATCATTTTTACACATTCATTCACTCACGCTGGTTTTCAAATAGTTAATGGTAGAATAAACATTCATTCATGATGAAAACAAAGGAAAAGTAAAACAACAAGAATAAAAGGAAATGACACCTTTCATTAAAATCCCCAAAAGTGATTCTTTTACAACTATTAAACAGAATAAAATATAAAGGGTCTAACAAGTAAGATCCTACACTACTTTCCTAAATCGATCCGTAAGGCCCGGGTTGGTCGTCTCATTGGTCGTGGCCCCTAACAGTCTCCTTAACCTTGTGCAACAACCTCCCTGATTGAAAGACTGTCCTCGGGCAACTTGTCCTTCATGGCCGATTGCGCATCCTCGGCCTTCGAGGCATAGTGGAGTTCGAGGCTAAAGCCTTCGTTGGGAGAGGCTCTTCAGGCGCGACCTCATCGGGGATCTCACGAACGTCCTTAGGAAAAAAGATATTCTCGTTTTCCTAAGATTGGAATCCGCTGGGACCGGACCGCCCCCGGTCAAAGGTACACCCCAAGATAGGGTAATGTATTCCCCGCATACAAGAACCACCTCCTCGGCCAGCTGACCTCGGTGTCCTTGACCCCGCAATCATAAGAGGCACTCTTCTTAGCCACCACCCCTAGCCGACGGGCCTCTCCCTTGACCTTCTCAAGCTCGGCCCCGAGATCTGAAACCGCTTTCTCTCATCACGAGATTTTCCTCGGATCAAGCGGAGCTGTAGGCGCAGATCCTCGGCCGCTTACTAGCGTTTTAAGGCCGGCCTCCGCGCTCGCCCGGCCCTTCTTTGCCTCCTTCACTTCATGGCTCAGGCCATCGTTTTCCTTCTTAAGGTCGCCAGCAATCCTCTCGGGAGCGCAGCAGCTGGACCGAGCCTCATTATGAAGGTCCTCACGTTCCTTTTTGGTCCACTCCTCAGAAACGAAAATTTGCTGAGTGACTGCGCTTGAAAAAAGTAAAGGCTTAATTAAAGAGAATGATGAATAAATGGATGTGTAACAAGAGAATGAGATATTAAAAGTTTTCACTTACCATTGCCATGTCCCTCTTCAAATGACATGAAGAGTTACTTTGCCGAGTATCCCGAGCCCCTTCATGTCGCGAGGCAAAAAAGAGGTCACTGCGGGGCCTCGACCAAGAATGACACCTCCCGTCGTTGGGATTCCCACGGGGTTGCATCCCAAGAAATTGGAGCGCCATCCAATTCGAGCCGCGACGACCATATTCGTTGTTCCCTCCGAATAGCCGCCTCATCTTGGTTATCAATGGACTTGGTCCTCTTCTCTTTGGGCTCTTTGGTCTCTTTGCCCTTCTTCCGAGGCTTGGCTTTTTCTTGGCCAATCTCGTCCTCCTCCAATTCCCCCACAGCCTCTTTTCGCCTCAAATTGGGCATAGGCTGCAATGCCGCATCCGAGGTCGGAGGAGGAGGAGCCTTGGTGGTCAATTTTGCTCCTTTGGGGCATCCTTGGAGGATTGCCCCTTGTTCCTATTGGCAAGGAGGCCCCGAGACCAGACCTTTGTCTCGGTCCATTCCTTCTTCTTCAAGCTCTTGGCTGGTACCAACTTGTGTGGTTACTAAACCAAGATCGGGGCTGCCGAGGCGCGGTCAAATCGACTCGAGAATCCGAGAGCTCTCATTGCCTCGGCCAACACCTCTCCCTCCTCGACTCGTGAAATGGAACTGGTCTATCTGTTTCTCCAAAGACGAGTGCGAGGAACCGGCTTCTTCCTTTGGGACAACCTGCTGGGAAAGGCACGCCGAGCAGCAGGTGGGGCGGGAGGCAAATCTCTCGAGGCAAGAAAACTTGGTATGGAGACGTCGATCCGTGCCAATCGCGGACTACCGGCCACTGATTGCTTGGCCGGGCTCCACTAGAGCACGAGTAAAGGGCACGTAGTCCAAAATCGAGGCGCAGCCCCGCAATTGCCCATCTGCACTCACGTAAATCTCGGACCTTAGAAGGAAATTGAGTGCCTAGACGTTGACTAAACTTAGCCGAGAGTCATATGCGCCTTGTCCGCAAGGTCCGAAGAGAGGGTTATGTTAGTCCGAGGAGGCAAACAAGCAAAGTCGAGAATCGAAACAATAAAAAAAAAAAGGGGGAAAGATCAAAACTAAGATCCTTTCCAAGGGATCTAACTCTGTGGTGCCCCACCTGGTTTTCCCCGCCTTGACCGGGCGGTGAAGACCGTCGTGCCACTGTCCCGAGACGATCAAAAGGTTGTCCTTCAAGCCTTTGTTGGACTTGGGAAGGCAGGATATCAACCTCACTTCATCGGACCTGGACTTCAAGTAATATGAGTCGCCGAGGTATGCGGTTCATATAGATGAACCACGTCATGCCATGTAAGGCCGAGGTTCATCGATTGTTCGGACCTCTATGCACCCCAGGATCCGGAACATATTCGCGACGCATTGCATTGGTGAGGGGCCAACCTATGACCACGCAAATAATCCCTAGTTATCCTCCCCATAGGGATGGTCATTCCTCCTTCCACAAAGGCTATCACCGGAATGGCAACCTGCCCCATTCTTCTCTTGATTAAGACCTCCTCCAGAGGACAATACTCTAGACCTACCTCCGGTGGAATACGGTATTTGGCCTTGAAGCCTTCCATACCGGCCTGGGAATTCACCAATTTGTCAAGCTTACCCATCCCTCTAATCCTAGGTGATGCGAAGACGATTTACTTAAGAAATAATGCCGGAAAGGGCAATGGAAAAAGGAGTGCGCACTTATGGGTGAGGAACTTGCAGGAAATCTTCAAGGGGACGATCGCGAAGGCTTGAACGCTTTGAAAGGGAAAATGCGGGAGTGCTCCGAGTGCTTGGATGCTTGTCCAAAAATGAGAAGGAAATGCCTTCGAAAATCTTATGTATCCGAGAGAAGATGGACAGACATACTCCCGCCTAGGGAAACGAAAATGATCCCAACCGTTGATCTAACATCTAGTCGTTGGATTAAAAAGATATAAAACCGCTAAAAGCAATAATTAGCGCCTCCTGGGTCAAAATCCACGGAAAATAGTAGGAATCCAGAATCCACAAAAATAGTCCTATGAATGTCAAAATCCCGCCTTTCCTCCTCGGACGAGAGAGAAGGAGCCGGAATTTTGAGGGGCTATTGTAGGGGTGAAATTTACAAGCCAACAAAGGGGCTTTGGGCCTGTGCGGAGTCTAGCCATGACAAGAAGGGAAAACGGGGCCGAAAGATTTCGGCCCAATCTGTTGGGCCAAACTTATTTAAGGGGCGTCCGAGGAGGAATGCCTCCTCGGACACACCAAATGGGAGTCCAACGTACACCCCGCACACAATGAGGAACCATCCCAAACAAGAGGAGATTGTTAGACGTCCGGGAGGCAACCACGACTCCGCATTAAATGCAAGGGAGCTACTTTTCCAGCCGCATTAATGTGGAGAAGACAGGTGAATAGTGTTATCTTGGCCAGTGTAACTCACGAAAAGATAAGGTGGATGTCCGATGGGACAGGCACTCAATTGAAAGTCCGGATGGTTAATAAGTGTAAGGCCCTTATCAATTTGAGGGTGCTATATAAGAGAAGGAGATCCCCATGAAGAGGGGATCGGGAATTGAGGAAAAAGAAAGAGAGAGAGAGAGAGGTGAAAGAATTCATAATCTGTAACTGAGCAAAGAGGTGCACTTATACGTCTCCTTGGATCGATATCCCGTGAACTAAAAATGGAATATTCTCACGTTCAACATGCTGCATGGCATACATCTAACCGACGTTCACTTCGTCTAGCCTTAGTTCTATAACCCGCTCTCTACAAATTCATTGTCACGGGACTTTTGGGCCAGAACCATTTACTAGTTGGGCCTGGGCTCCAAAAATCGCCCCTACAATTATAAAATAAAAAAATAAAAAAATTATCTTCTTTTAATGTATAACTGACTACTAGTTTTATTCATGCGAGAGTTTTAGATTATAGAACTCATAGTGTTCCACACATAGAAGCTAGAAAATAACTTACTCTCTCAACAAAACAAAATTGAAATCAGAAATAAAAAAAAAAATAAAATAAAAATCTCAAACCTCATTTCTTTAGGTACATATTGCCGTAAATTTTGCCACTCTCTCCATTTAAAGTATAAAAGTAATTCAAGCTTCTTTGTAGCTACATTGGACCTTCTTTTTGTTCCTTTCAAGTTTGGCTTAGCTTCAAATTTCTATTAAAACTCTCTCTCTCTCGTTTTTATAGGAGATCTTTTACTTTGTGTTTGTTTTACCCTTGGTAGTGGTAGGAGATAAAAGAAAGAGACCAATGTTTTATCCTGATAAAATATATTTATTCAGTCACTCTTATTTAGCTTATCTTTAAGCTTTTATATGGTCCATATTTATTATATTGTTCATCATTTATTGTTTTTGACATAGCCCATTAAGCCATTCATAGTTTGGGGGTGATGTAGCATGAGTTTTTATGGTGGTGAAAAAAAATATATAAATATATATATATATATATTGTGGGGGCCGGATAATCAATAAATTATTAAAATCGTGTTAATCGAGCACGTGGCCCATCCGATGACGTAAAATCATCCGAGGAGGCCCATATCAGGTCATAAGGGTAACCAAATGAAACGGAGAGTAGATATCACGTGAGGTGAGTTCAGTATTCGTCCAAGGACAAAATCCTTCTCAACAATATGAGTCCGAGGACGACCTGAATGCCACATTGTTGCAAACACACCTCAGAGCTACATTACCATTGAAGATGGGACATGAGACCAAGGATAAGAAAGAAAAGGTAAACAAATATCTTTAACAACAGCTACCTCCACATTAATTGCCTCTCAACCAACTCTCCGGCCGCATTAATGTGGAGGTGATGCCTGAACAGTGATGGGGCAGTCTTACAATTTCTTTGGTTGGAGGTTTCGGGAGGTGTTGGATGAGATAGGAAGGGATCCCCGAACCCAACTTACATGTGTGTGGTGAAGATGACACCAAGAGGGCAATATATAACATGAAAGAACGCATTGAGAAAAGGGATCGGAACCTCTAAACAAAGAGCACTTAGAAGAAAACCTTATCAGAAAGAACTGAACTTGTTTCAAGGAGAAATTGATCGTTATATTGGTGTTAATTCATCTATAAATGTTAAGTCTAATCATTTTTCTTTTGGAGTTAACCTAGTTCTTTGATATCCACGCTCTACAAATTTATTGTTTGGAACTTTAACGTTCGAACCCAATACGAATTTGGGATCGTTACAAATCGAGTCCTTACAATTGGCGCCGTCTGTGGGAAGAGCTTGATCTAACTTAAAAGAAATCCGATGCAACGTTCATGATGGAGGAAGCAGGTTCGCATCACTACGCAAGAGGACCACTTTAGGTAGATGCCAACCCACACCAAGCAGAGTCAAGGGGCTCCCGGTGTGGTGATCTCCACCGAGTCCCGAGCGGAGAGAAGGTCGTGAGGGGAGTGTGTGCACAACTCATACCACCAAAAGTCACTCTCGTGGGAAGAGTCATGTTTCCCATGCAAAAATGACCGGATCTTGCAACATGAGATTGACAAGTTGAAAAGAGAGTTGCGCCATGCCCGGCGAGAACGTTCCCCACCTTGCTCAGAACCATCATCCGAGGAGACGGATGGAGCTAGTTATAGGTGGAGATCCGCAATTCCGCCTAGTGAGACTTTCTCCTATAAAGAGGAGCACGGCCATCGACATAGGTACAAAAGCCCGACTGGCGGGGGCTTGGGGAACGACGCTATAAACAAAGCGTTAAGCCAAGTCTTCAAATCACCCCTCACAAGGAATATAAAAGATGCGATTCTTCCTCGGCGATTCCACCAGCCTACATTCACCCTGTATGATGGCGGTCGGACCAGAGAACACGTTAGCCATTTTAGCCAAAAGATGGCTATCTACTCCAGGGATAAGGCCTTGATGTGCAAAGTCTTTCCATCAAGTTTAGGTCCGATGGCGATGAGATGGTTCAACGGTTTAAGGGCCAATTCTATTGAGTCCTTCAAAAAGCTTACCCGGGTTTTTGGCGCTCGCTTTATCACTTGCAATAGGGTTCTCGGCCTTTGGGATCCTTGCTGTCTATGTCCATGCGAAAAGGCGAGACTCTCAAAACTTATTCAGATAGATACTTGGAAATGTTTAATGAAATAGAAGGAGAGCATGATGATGTGGCCATAAGTACTTTCAAAGTTGGCCTTCCAACATCATGATTTAAGGAAATCTCTAATCGCTGGTAAACTTGTTACAGTGTACACCAATTGATGGATAGGATTGATAAGTACGGAAGAGTGGAAGAGGACCAACTTCGGGGGAAAAGGAAAGGTTAAGGTAATCCCTCGGGAGAGGAGGGATTTCAAGTCGGATTGTTACAACGAATGGCCGACCTCGAAAAGACTTCGTTGGGCAATCGGGTTTCTTGACACCCGGGTAGTTAATGCGGTGTTTCGGAGCCGGTGCAGCGGTGTTGGAGAAGATGAAGAATGAGCCCTTTTCAAATGGCCAAACAAGATGGCAGGAGAGCCTAAGAGACGCAACCCGAACCAATATTGCCACTATCATCAAGATCATAGGCACACGACGAAAGGTTGCAGGAATTTATGGAACCATTTGGAGCGGTTGGTCCGAGAGGGGAAATTGAAGCAACTCTTGCACCATTCCGGTGGTAGGGTAAGCCAAGCAAGCTCGAAAATGCATGGGGACGCTTCTTCAAGACTCCTCCTTAGTATGATAAACGCTATTTTTGCTGCCCGAGGGAGGACTGGATCTTGTCCTTCTAGGGTACTGTCGGTGTTCCGACCTCGGCCGAGATCATTGCCAAGCGTCGAAGAGAGCCGTGGTGGACGTCCCCACGATTCTAGGCTTTTCGGATGAGGACAAGGTTGGAACCATACAACTCCATGATGATGCTCACGGTGGTCACGCTAAGAATTGGTGGGTATGATGTCAAAAGGGTGATGATTGATCAAGGTAGTGTTGTGGATATTATGTACCCAGATTTGTATAAGGGGCTAGGTCCGAAGCTAGAGGACTTAGCGACCCTCAACTCCCCTCCGGTGAGTTTTGAGGAAGGATGGTCACTCCAGAAAGGACGGATCAGACTACTTGTGCAAGTCGGTATGGATGTGGTGGAGGTGAACTTCATTGTTGTAGACGTTTTCTCTCCATACACACGGCTATTATGGGCGGACCTTGGCTTCATACCCTAAGAGCAATCTCATCTACTCTACATCGAAAAGTGAAGTACCCATCCGGAGGCCAAGTATTGGAGATATTAGGGAGCTAGATTGCAGCTCGGCAATGCCTGGTAGCGGCTATACAATATCGGCCAGAGGCAGAGACCTCAACTACTGCCGATAATGGATTATAGGAATTAAAACCCCCAGCATTACCCTTGGATGTACCAGCCGACGAGGTAAAGTGTGAAGATTTAGAGAGGGTAATTGTTGCTGATGATCCGGAAAGATTCTTCCAGGTTGGGGCTAAACTGCCTTTTGCAAGAGAAGGAGAGATTGCTTGGATTCCTCAGAGCAAATGTAGATGTGTTCGCATGGAGCCCATATGAAGCCCCGAGTGTAGATCTCAATTTCATTTGTCATCGACTCAACGTGAATCCTTCTATTATTCCCAAAAGACAGCCACCTCGGCAACCATCAAAAGAGCACACCGAAGGTCGTCGGGAGTAAGGTGGCCAAGCTTAAGCGAGTTGGGGCTATCAAAGAAGTTTTTATCCTCAATGGTTGGCCAATATGGTGGTGGTAAAGAAGAAGACAGGAAAGTGGCGAGTGTGCGTGGACTTCACGGACCTCAATAAGGCTTGTCCCAAGGATCCATTTCCCATGCCGAAGATAGACCGGTTGATGGATGCAACCGTTGGTCATCCTAAGATGAGTTTCTTGGATGCCTTCCAAGGATATCACCAAATACCGCTAGCATTGGATGATCAAGAGAATACTGCTTTTGTTACCCCTATTGGAAATTATCATTACAAAGTGATGCCCTTTGGTTTAAAAACGCCGAATTTACCTACCAACGGATGATGACTAAAATGTTCAAACCACAACTGGGTAGAAGCATTAAGGTCTATATCGATGACATGGTAGTGAAGAGTAAAATGGTGTCCGAGCATGTGGAAGATCTTATGAACATCTTTGGAATACTGAGAAAGCATAAGCTACGTTTGAATGCTTCAAAGTGTTCCTTTGGGGTAGGCTCCTGAAGGTTCTTGGGATACATGGTGACTCATAGAGGAATTGAAGTGAACCCGGATCAGATTAAGGCCATCAACGATTTACAAGCACCTAGGAATCCAAAAAAGGTGCAAAAACTGATTGGAATGATCACCGCTTTGAACCGATTTATCTCCAAATCGGCCGAGAGGTGTCGTCCCTTTTTTCCTTCTACTGCATAAGTGGAAAGGATTTGAATGGACGGAGGAGTATGTTGTGGCGTTTCAGCAATTGAAGGAGTACTGTCCGGTAGCCGCCTCTCATGTCTAGTCTTGAGGTGGATGAGGTCTTGTTTGCTTATCCGGCAGTTGCCCCTCATGCGATTAGTTTTGTCTTAATACGAGAGGACAGCGGCGTTCAAAGACCAGTTTACTATGTAAGAAATCCCTTCATGAAGCCGAGGTGAGATACTTGTCATTGGAAAAGGCCATCTTGGTAGTGGTCCATGCAACACGCAAACTTCCCCATTACTTTCACACCCAGATTGTGGTTATCTTGACTCAATTATCTCTCAAGTCCATACTAAGAAGTGCAGACTACACTAGGAGAATTGCTAAGTGGGGCACAATCCTAGGTGCTTTCGACATCAAGTATATGCCTCACACCTCTGTGAAAGGCCAAGTCCTTGCCGATCCGGTAGCCGAGTTCAGCGAGTGTCCAAAGAAACTAATATGAAGCAAAGTGACATGGATGAAAAATTGGTTGGTTTGATATCCACACATGGCGCTTCCTCTTGGAGGGTATATGTGGACGGAGCAAAGAAACCAACGGGGGCAAGATTGGGGCTAGTTTTGATATCCCCTGAAGAGATCATCATTGAGAAATGCTTGAGGTTGGGATTCTCGGCTACTAATAATAAGGCGAATCTGAAGCTTTATTGATGGGAATGAGTATGGTCCAGAAAATGGGTGGAAAGATAGCAGAATTATTCTCGGATTCAAGATTGGTTGTCGGCTAAGTGAAAGGAGAACGGGAAGCCCAAGATCCAAGAATGCAGGGGTATTTGAGTCAAGTTAGGTGTATGCAAACAAAATTTGAATCTTTTGTCTTGTCGCATATCCCCCGAGGTGAAAATACCTATGCCGATTCCTTGGCAACTCTTGCCACCTCTTCAACACGGAATTTTCCTCGGATGATAATCGTCGAAGATTTGTATACACCCACTTCACCGGAAAAGGACATATGTCAGGTTCATCAAGTCAATCTAGCGCCGAGTGGATGGATCCCATATTGAAATTCCTCAAAGTGACATCTTGCCCAAGAGAAAATAGAGGCTGATAAAATACGGAGGAAAGCTCCTCGGTTTTGGTTATCCGAGGATAAAAAGCTATATAAACGATCCTTTTAAGGGCCGTACCTACTTTGTGTACATCTCGAGATGTTAGAGACACTCCTAGAGGAGCTGCACGAAGGCATTTATGGAAGTCATACGGGAGGAAGGTCCCTATCACACCGAGCCATTACTCAAGGATATTGGTGGCCAAATATGCAGAAGGAAGCGCAGGATTATGTAAGAAAATGCGACCGGTGCCAAAGATTCGCCCCAAATATCCACCAACCTGGAGGAATTCTTAACCCTCTGTCCAGCCCTTGGCCTTTTGATCAATGGGAGCTAGATATTGTCGGTCCTTTTCCTAAAGTCTTGGGAAACAAAAAGTATTTGCTGGTCGACACGGATTATTTTACTAAGTGGGTCGAGGCTGAGCCTTTGGCTAACATCAGAGACGTAGATGTTAAGAGGTTTATTTGGAAGAATATTGTCACGTGATTTGGAACTCCGCGCACTCTTTTCTCGGATAATGGCCTTCAATTTGATAGTAAGGCCTTGTGCAATCTTGTTCAAACTTAGATATAAAGAATAGATATTCCACTCCGGCCTATCCTCAAGGGAATGGGCAAGCTAAAGTCATTAATAAAGTAATAGTCAATGGACTTAAGAAGAGGTTGGATGATGCAAAAGGAAAATGGGTGGAGGAATTGCCACATGTTCTTTGGACCTATCGAACAACGCCTCGACGATCAATAAGGGAGACTCCTTTTTCCATGACCTATGGAGCCGAGGTCGTCATCCCTCTAGAAATTGGATTCCCAACACTAAGAACTAGTACATTTTCCTCGGACAAGAATGACGAGCTATTGGGGAAAAGTTTAGACTTGATTGAAGAGCGAAGGGAGAGTGCAATGGTCCAATTGGCTTACTACCAGCATAAACTCAAGCAAGACTATGATATTAATGTGCAGCTGAGACCATTAGCCGTAGGAGATCCGGTGCTGAGGAAAGTTAAGGGAACCACCAAGAATCCAGCTTTGGGAAAAATCGGGGCCTAATTGGGAAGGGCCTTATCGGATCACTTGATGGCGGAAATGGAGCCTATTATCCGGAAGACCTAGATGAAAAAGCTATACTTCACCCTTGGAATGTAAATAATCTCAAGAAGTATTATTATTAATAAAAGTAGTCTAGTTTGGGTTTTTCCTTTAATTTATGTTAATCGTGCATCTTTTGTTTCCACATCTAATGACATCTATTGAAATATTAAACAGAAACTAAGTTATGTTAGGTCCTCGGACCACAAACTTAGTGGAAATTAATGCCCTATAACATCTATTGAAGTATTAAATGAGAAACTAAGTTATGTCAAGTCCTCGGACCACAAACTTAGTGGAAATTAATGCCCTATGACATCTATTGAAGTATTAAATGAAAACTAAGTTATGTCGGGTCCTCGGACCACAAACTTAGTGGAAATTAATACCCTATTGCATCTTGTGAAGTATTAAATAGAAACTAAGTTATGTCAGGTCCTCCGACCACAAACTTAGTTGAAATTAATACCCTATTGCATCTTGTGAAGTATTAAATAGAAACTAAGTTATGTCAAGTCCTCGGACCACAAACTTAGTGGAAATTAACACCCTGTGTAGTCTATTGGGTCACTAAGTGGGTTTCTTGGAAACTAATACAGCCTCTTGATATTAAAGTGCTTGGGCCACTTGGGCTTATGCATTCCAAACCCCACTAAGCCTATGAACATCATCTAATGTACAATTGAAGTCTTGTAGGATCAACTTTATTCAACTTTTGAGCATTCCCTAAAGTTTCAATTGATTAGAAACAATATGTATGTATCCAAGATGTCTCCTTAAGACCTCATAGTATTAATGGTTATCACCCATTTTTAATCCCCGATTGTTAATATTTATAAGTTATTTTTTCTCTTGAAAACAAAAGATAGCCAAAAGGAGTCCATTCAAATTAAGATAACACAGTGAACAAGTACAAAAAAAAGATAAAACGGCAATAACAATAAGCAAATAAACATAAGAATCCTTACAAAATTCCTAATCAAACTACAAAATAAGCAAATAAACATAAGAATACTTACAAAATTCCTAATCAAACTACAAAATAAGTCCTATTTTTTCAACTTGATTTGGAGCTTTGGAGCTTGGCTAGCTGGTTTGTCTCCCTCCGAGGTGGTGACTCCTCTTTATCCTTAGTTGCTTCCCCACCTGGCATGACTGTGGAAGCCAAATCCTGTTGGAAGCCTTGAGAGGCTACCTGCGCCTCGGAAGCAGCTGCAGTCTTGTTCGAGAAGGCTTCTGGTAGGGCGTTATTATCTTTAATCTGGTTTACGATTGGCCAGAATGAGGAAGACTTGGAGGCAAAACCTCCTCATTAGGATTAATGGTTGAGAGAGTGTTTTCAGCTTGATTGGATGGAGCGGCCGAGGTGGGGATTGCTTCGGGGTAGAATACGTTCTCTGGCCTCTTTAACTCAAATGAAGCCTCAACCCCAGCTCGGTTAAGGGCTTCATTCCAAGTTTGGGCGCGATATATACGGCATGCCATTGGCACCTCTGCCCTTAGTGTATCCTCCGTCTCAGCCACGCCGATTTCATAGCTTTTTTGCTTGGCCTCGTTCATTGCCTGTTCGGCCTTGGCTTTTGCTCTCTCAACCTCCTCCCCGGAATTCTTAGCTTGCTCCCTCGCTTTTGGGTTTCCTCCAAGTGCTTCTTAAGGACTGCAACTTGTTCCCGTGGCAATCTTCAGATTTCTGTATTTGCCTCACACAAGTGTTTTCCCTGGTCCTCGGCCTGCTTTTGATAGCCTTCCAAGGCCAAGTCAGCGCTCTTGCGAGCTTGCTCCTCGGTAAGTAGTTTTTCCTCACTTGACCTTGTCCTGCTCGGATTGTGTCAAAGTCTCCATGCAGTAGTTGCCGTTTCTTCTTTTCATTGTCTAGTCGATCAGAAGGATGTTGAGCATCTCATCCAGCTTTGAAAGTATTTTGGATAACCTACAAGGAAGAGATTAATACTATAGTCGGTAAAAAGTCACATCAATGAGTAATGATCACAAAAAGAAAAAGAAAAGAGTTAGCACTATACCATGCCCGATATCTTTTATTATTGAGGATGAGTTCACTCTTCCTCGCATTCTTTATTTCAGCCATGTCCTTAAGGAGTAACAAGGCCTCCTCTATAGCTGAGGCTACGTGACACCCAATGCCACCATTGAAGTCCCTAATGGATGCATCATCTCGTAGGGCTCCCCACCATGCATGGGTGCTTTGGCAGCTAAGCTTAAGGCTCAAGAGGTTGAGTTTCAAACCTCTCCTAGCCTCGAGGAAGATGGTGGTCTTCTCGCTGCTTTGCGACTCTTTGAGCATCTTCCTCGCGGGTCGGACGGGACTTGCCAAAGCATCCACCACGTCCTTCCCTTTCTCTTTTCCCTGCGCCTTTTAATTCGGCTCAATCAAGATCCACCACATCCTTCCCTTTCTTCCCGGGCTGATTCTCAATCAATTCCATCAAACTTTTTGGGGCTTCCTTTGTATCCCCATCTCGTTAGGATCTTCTTCGAAGTGTACAAGTTGATCAAAAACCCCAAAGTCGTCAAGGAGTCCGAGAGTTCTACAACTTCTTCCTCTTCTTCTTCCTCTTCCTCCTTCTCTTCTACTTCCTTTTCTCCGAGGATAGGCTGGGATGAAAAGGCTCCTGTTGAGACAAATGGCCACAAAAAGGGGCTCGGTGCGGGATGTATCATAGGGAAGTGGGATACCTTCTGGAACGATGAACCCTTTGAAGGCAACACTAATACGGTGAAGCCGAGGGTCGCGGGCTCTGATCACGCACTTCAGCGCTTAGAAAGCAAATGAAAAGGGGGTGTAACCGAGGATTAAATGGGCTGCCCGGAGTTGGCCATCAGCCTTCGTTCACGTATATCTCGGCTTTCACTACCCTATCGAAGCTTGCTTTATTGACTAACTTAATGTTGGGCTTCATGAAACGCGTCTATCTCAGAAAAACCGTTGAATTGAAATGAAGCGTTATTAGGGATAGGAATACTAAGACTCAAAACAAAAAAAAAAAAAAAGAAAAAGGGAAAAAACATGTATGTGTAAACCAAATGTTATGAATCTATGACTACATTCCCACCTGGTACTCCTTCCTCCACGGGGCATGGCAGACCATCATGCCATTCCCCGGAGAAGATAAGGAAATCCTCCTTTAGGTTCTTGTTTGAAGTGGGAAGGCACTCGAATTAGCCTCACCTCGGGATATCTCGACTTGAGATAGTACCCTGCCCCTTCAAGTGATGGAGATTGTACACCCAATTCACGTCATGATGGGTAAAGTTTAGATCCATTCTCTCGTTCAAAGCCTCTATACTTCCCAGGACCCTAAACATATTTGGGGCACACCGAGTTAGGGATAACCTAAAGAACCTAAGGTAGCTCCTAGTAATCTTACCCATGGGGATGGTCATCCCGCCTTCTATGAAGGCAATCATGGGAATAATTACTTCCCCCTGTTTGTCTAGCGTCGGCCCATTCCCCTTGGGCTGCGTGCCTCATACCCACCGTAGAGGGAATCCTATACTTAGAGCGGAAATTTCTCATACTTTCCTCGGACTCAACTAGACATCGAAACTTACCCTCCTTTTTCCCCATTTTCCTAAAGGATTTAGTAGAGAAATTAACAAGTTTAAGATGAAAGCGGTAAAGGTTTTGAGAAAACTTACAGGTTTGAAAGAGGGACCTAGGACAAGATTTAAGTATTTGTAGACGCCAGAAAAAACGACGAAAAAAGGAGAAAGACAGGTTCAATGTATGATCTCTAGAATTGTGTGATCACTAAGGTAAGAAAGAGAATTGATTTGAGAATTCCTTTATAGTCGTGCAGAAGTTATGAGCGGGAAAGTTCCCTTTCATGAAAACAAGATAGACCCCTATCGTTCGATTTACATCTTACCGTTGAACGTGGGAGACAGGCGTCGCCAAAATTTAATGCTTTGCCAGGCTCGGATGCTTGAAACGTCGGAGCATGCCCAAAACATAAAAGAGTATGGGCTTGTGACATCAAAATCAATCTTTTCTCCCGAGGAGTCGAAAAGCAAGATTTTGAGGGGCTATTGTGGGGGCCGGATAATCAATAAATTATTAAAATCGTGTTAATCGGGCCTATGGCCCATCCAAGGATGTAAAACCATCCGATGAGGCCCATATCAGGTCATAAGGGTAACCAAATGAAATGGAGAGTAGATATCACGTGAGGTGAGTTCGAGTATTTGTTCGAGAACAAAATCCTTCTCGGCGATATGAGTCCGAGGACGACCTGAACGCCACATTGTTGCAAACATACCTCAGAGCTACATTACCACTGAAGGTGGGACATGGGACCAAGGATAAGAAAGAAAAGATAAACAAATATCTTTAACAACAGCTGCCTCCACATTAATTGTCTCTCAACCAACTTTCTGGCCGCATTAATGTGGAGGTGATGCCTGAACAGTGATGGGGCAGTCTTACAACCGCTGGTTGGAGGTTCCAGGAGGTGTTGGATGGGACAGGAAGGGATCCCCCGAACCCAACTTACACGTGTGTAGTGAAGATGACACCAAGAGGGCAGTATATAACATGGAAGAACGCATTGAGAAAAGGGATCGGAACCTCTAAACAAAGAGCACTTAGAAGAAAACCTTATGAGAAAGAACTGAACTTGTTTCAAGGAGAAATTGATCGTTATATTGGTGTTAATCCATCTATAAGCGTTAAGTCTAATCGTTTTTCTTTTGGAGTTAACCTAGTTCTTTGACATCCACGCTCTACAATATTATTGTTTGAGCCTTTAACGTTCGAACCCAATACGAATTTGGGATCATTACAAATCGAGTCTTTACATATATATATATATATATATATATATATATAGTAGTTGTTGACAAATTTAAAAATTGATTTTGTGAAAAAAATCAATTAAATATAACATTTTAAGAAAGATTAAGTGATTTAACTATATTATTAATTTAAAAATAGATGTTAGAAAACTTGAATAAAACAAATTAATTCCTAATTTTTCATCTAATTAAACAAGCAAGTAGAATAATTATATATATATATATATATATATATATATATATATATATATATATCAATTTAGTTATTGTCTTAAGCCCCAAAATACATGAAGCCGCCCCGCCCTATTTTTAAAATTTTGGGGTTAAAGTCAACATTGCAAACATGATTCAAATGTTTAAATTTCAGGTGGGATATAAGTTGCATAGACCAACTCCCAAAATACATGAAGTTGTGTTATAAAGTACTCTTGGATGTTTTTGAAGAAATTGAAGAAGAGATGTGCAAGGATAAAAGATTATATACTTTGTGTTTACTACGCAAAAGTTGCAGTAAAACACTATTAATTCACTTGAAACCACTCTATTTTTTCCCATTAATTCTCATTTTATAGTTATCAATATTTTATATGTTAATGTAACTAGATGAAAAAACTTGTTCAAGCCTACTTTGAAGAAGTCTGTATGGTTGAAAGAAAAATATATTCCCACAAAGGAGGAATATATGAGTAATGCACTAATATCTTGTGGTTACCTCACGCTTAGCACCATATCTTTTATTGTCATGGGAGATATCGCGACCAAGGAAGCATTAGAATGGGTCATCAAGGAGCCAAAGATTGTTAGAGCAAAGATCAATCATATGCAAAGCTAATGGATGATGTTGTTTCCAATGAGGTACATTTAGCAAATGTTATATAGCACACATATTATTAGTGGATCTTATTGAGCATTGTGACTAAAATCAAGGACCTTAATTATTCTATATATTTAAAAAAAAAAAAAAAAAAAACTTGAGAAAAATCGTTAAGTCACATTTGTGCTACACCTTAAAATAATTAGTCTAGTCACAATTGAGTTTTTGTTATTATTATAAATCCCAAATCAACCCAATATATGTCTAATGTGGGACTCAACACACACCTACACAATACATAATCAATATCCAATCAATTCAGGGCATCACAATTTTCGTCCAATTAAAAAAATCCTCCTACATGCAATATGTACAAAAATTATAAAAAAAAAATATAAAGAATATACAAATTCACTCGTAATAACTATGTTCTTTCTTTTTTCAGTATTTTTACTTCAACAGTGTATATGAGAGACTAGTTCAAGACTACAAGGAATTAGATCCACGTCTACAGATTTATGACATGGTTCAAATTTTGTTTTTGAATCTAGTAAATAATAGTGTATATATTGTTAGGTCTTAAATAACGCGGCATTAGATACACTTGTAAATTTTTACTATTTAAAGCAAGAAATTGATTCATTTCAAATAGATCCACAAATCCATTTAGGCCTAACAAAAAATGACACTCATTACATATTTTGGGAATTTTTTTATAGTTTGAGCAAGAGAGAGGGCACATTGTCTTGGGCATCGAGTGTTACATGAAGCAATATGGTGTCTCAAAGCAAGAGGCACATGACGAAAATCAAAGCAAATCATGAATGCATGGAAGGATAAAAACAAAGAGTGTAACACCCCATAATTTTGATACCAATTTAATTCTTATACGTAAATTAAAAAGGAGGCCTACAATTAAATGGATTTAATTGATTTGGGCCTAAAATATTAAAAATAAGATAAATATTATGGTATATGAAGCCCAAGTGAGGTGGTATAAGTAAATATATAGGTCTTGATAAGCTTTTAAAAACTCTAACCTTTTACCTCTTAAGTTAAACGTGTATATATATAAGAAGGTTACTTTTGTTTCAGCCGCAACACACAATTAAGGTTTTCTTTTCTTCTATGCGGCTATGCGTGGAAACCTACAGGTATGATTTTCTCGTGCTCTAAATTTAAGAAGTTTGAATATTCAATTGCTAGCAATTGTCATAAACCTAGACTATCATTATATTAATAGAAAAAAGGCTCCTATAATTGTTATTATATTAGATTAGGAATGGTCAATATGGCTGTATGTCAGGAAATGGTACTGCATAGGCTTTGAAATTGTACCTAATAGAGTAATAGGCTTGGACCTTATCAATTCAAGTCTGTCACCATGTGAAAGGGAAAAGGTTGCTTTATGGTTGATATTTATCTTCTTATCATCCTTCTAGTGACGTGTATTCAACTCTAAATTATTGTAGAAGGCAGCAATGCTTTTCAAGCCTAGAATATCTTGTTAGCCCCTATAATGTAGGAATAAGAAATTATATATTATTTAAGTTAACCAATTTGCCATCCTCGCACTACCATTGTTCAAAAAATTGACTAGCAATATCTTATGTTTTGTGGCATCAAGGGATTTATGGTGGCAGCTATAGGCGGACACTATAATTAGAATAGTTGTGAAAATTTTGGAAACCTAATTGACAAGTTCAGAATCAAACGGGGCATTTCAATGCTCCCATTTATCAATTTAATAACTGCAATCCCAAGTAGTGATAGCCATGAATTCAATAGCCAAGCCCACTGACAAAGCTGAAATGTATTTCAAAGAAACTAGACACCTTCGTAGGCCTTAATGATGATAGGTTAAACTATTTAAGTGTGAAAACTGATTTTAAGTGGGAAATTGTGTATTGATGGACCTATCTTTGGTGTAGCTAGGTTCTAATTCTACTAATTTTTGTGATTTAAGGGAGGTTGGTTTCATATTTTTGTAACTAAGAGGTAAGTGGTGTTTACTAATTATTTTAGGAGTTTTCCCAAAACAGTGTTGATTATTAAACTATTCTATATCAAAGAAATATGTTGATATTCTATAAATATATTGATATCCTATAAATGTTTGATGTACATATTGACTATTCATTTTATGAAAAACTTGTGGGACAACCTAAACTTATTTAAACTTGTATGTGTGAATATACCTTTATATTGTTGAGAATTATGAATGGATTATGTTTGTGAGCATATTGAATATGTTTTGAAAACCTATGGCAAGTCGTGATTAGAAGTTCAGTATGGTATTTAGTCCTTAGTAAGGGACAATCATACTGCAGCTAGTCCTTAACAAGGGGCGGTCCTGAAAAAGGGACAAAGGCACATTTGATAGCTCCTTAGCAAGGGAGTATACTATTGAGGATCCAAAAAGGAAGCTCCTTAACAAAAAAGTGCACCTTTAGATTCCAAATGAGCCATCCTTAAGAAAAGGGATGAAAAGGAGGTTCTAGTTCTAAAAGGGGACAGTACAACCCACAAAGGGCGTAAACGTTGACCACGAGAAAATCCTAGGAGATTGTTTATATGATAGTATTGATATATATATTATGATGGCTCACAATATAAAGATATTTTTTTATATATGAAATATTTGATGATAAAATATTGATGAGTTACAAGTTATGAATTTGTTATAAGAGTTATTTATTTGAAAGGTTTGTTCTCACACCCCAATATTAGTGAATTCTACTTATTGAGTTATCTCACCCTCCTTTATTTTCCCTTACAGATACATTAGAGGGATTATTGGAGTAGAGATTCTTGGAAGACAACAGTTACGAATTATTTTGTAAGACTGAGGATTTTATTATTATTTTTATTGGTATTAAACATTGTACTAGAGAATTATTTTGAGGATGTTTTATTTTTGGTGGATTAGAGCTCTGACATTTGTGATGAGATTTTAGGTTGCTAGTTGCTTTTATTTAATATTTTTTTTATGGATTATTTAGATTGAATAGACTTTTATTATTTATGATTTTGGGGCATTACAAAGAGTGTATTAGACCTACTGAAGTGCCAGTACCTCTCCTTACACGTGTTGTCAATCTTGCACGAGTTATGGATTTACTTTACAAGGTTGAAGATGCATACACATCTTGGAGGACTGATGGTAAAGGGTATCACCTCAATGCTTGTTGATCCAGTACCAGTTTGAAGATATTGATGCCAGTGCTCATTATGAGCACAAAATTGTAACTAAGTTGGTTCCTTAAATAAAGATTTGATAAATTGTCCTACGAAGTCAATATAAAATAAATGTGTAAGTGTCTAGAGTGAAAATTTTACTTGAACTCCAAATTACTCTAAAAATTAGGAGCCCAATGTTTTTTTCAGAGTAAATATTGTTTCAATAGGTGATTAATGGGTGAGAATTATTTCTACATTACCTTTCTCATACGGTTCCATTTTGTAGAACTTTGCTTTGTTAATCCGCAATAATTAATATTTGTTTCTTGTGCATGTGTTCTAACAATGAACAAATTAATCAATGCGACAACGCACTCTTTCTATTCCACATTTAATATTTATCTTTTTTTTTTTTTTTTGCAGTTTTAAACTTGTTTTTATTTAGTTTATATTTAAGCTCTGAATTTCAATTGTAGATATTGAAAATCCCAAAAACCTAAGGTGATAAAAAAAAGTTATTTATTCACTTAATCATTATTCTAATAGCTCCTCACAAATGTGGATTTAAACTCTCCGCACTAAGTGAGGCCTAAATTATGACATTTTTAATTTTTGAGTAGGAGGTAGAATAGAGACAAGATTCAACTGAACATCATTACTTCACTGGATCAAAAGTAGATGAAATATCAGGGAAAAAAAGTAGATGAAAAGGAATCATTGAAGAAATTAACATGATTCGGTCACTAAAAACTACGTTCACAACATTTTATTGATTCTTGTAATCTTTTTAACATTAAGCACATGATTTTTTTTTTTAAAAAAAAAAAATTGTTAATGACCTAAACATGTGAATCTGGTCATGAAAATTGGAAATTTGACTAACTAGCTAATTGACAAGTACAAAAGTCATCAATGCCAGCGAAGTGAATCATGAAGCATTGATAACAACAATTACCAAACTTAATTAGAAATGTAATGTATCCGAAGCACATGCACATTTATTTTTGAGATAGATAGAATTTTACTTTAGTTTAATCTAAGTGTATATATATGTGAAACTCCCTCCAAGAGACTTAAACCCTGCCCTTGCCCCTTACACCCTACAAGCACTTATACTTGTGAAGTGATCACCGCACCAAGGGTGCGCAATGGTGTAACACATATACATTGATACTTAGAGATTGATCGATATGATTGAATGGGCGGCACTATGTATAGTTTAGGGGTTCAAATTAACCCTTGAGTTGGCAATTGTATAACCCATAAGTTTTGCTCACATGCTTCAGGAAAGTCGAAAAATACAATTGTATCGTTATCGTTAAAAAATTGTCCATGCAAGGAGCAAGGTTCCATTATTTAGAAGTACAAGCCTCGGTTGTAAATATAAGTACATATAAATGCATAAGCTTTTTCCTTCATGCTAGAGTTTGAAGGACAAGAGGCATCCATTAAAGGCTTAAGCCAACTGCACCTTATCTACACCCCCAAAATGCTGTGAGTCACCTGTGGAAGCGTACATAAACCTGTCATCTCTGATTTTCAATGGGAGGCCATCTGTCTTTTTGTGCATGGGTTTTTGTCTATGTACACGTATAGGGCCATGACCTTTCAATTTGTGAGTAAAAATCTTCCAAGTTCCATGTCGACCACAATTTTATTGCCATAAGTTACATATGCTTACATAATTCTAAAATGTCGAAAAAATATGGTTATAAAGCTTTATAGTTGTGGACCATGCTGTGGTTAATGCAAGATACCTATTAAGGTGGAGTATAAAAATTTCAAGAGAGAGAAAATGACTTCTTTTTTTTTTTTTTTAAGGAAAAAAAATTAAAGAGAGATTGAAACTCATAAGAATATTATGTAAGGTTGAATTTAATCAACCATTTTGTGACTTTATTCCGTGTCAAATTTGCTTGTATTTCAGCAATTAGTAACCCTGTATTTAGGTGGGTTTGTTATAAGAGTAGTGAGTGAGATAGAGTGTTGAATGCTCAAGAGTGTGCAAGAAAATAGAGTCTCGCGGGTGACTCGCAGTTGCAAGCCGCCAGAAGTAGCACACGTGCCAAGCATGCCAGAAGTTGAAGCGTCATGCTAGCTGGAGCACTATAGGACAAAATATGACAACTGGCCATTCTGTTATCGCACGGCTGGATCTCGTGACTCGGTCAAGCCGCGAGGCCAAGCTGCGAGCCAGCCCTGTTTTGAAAAACCCGATGTTTCACATTCCCTTCTCACCCCAGTATAAATACCTCTTATACCCACAAAAGAAAGAGAGCTTCCAAAGAGAATTTTGAGAGAGAAACCCTAGAGTGAAACAAGATTGATTCATCTACAATCTTTACATAAGAGTCTCTTCAAATTCCTCAACTCTATTCCTCTCCATTGTTAAACCCTTGAGAGGCCTTTTACCAAAACCTTTTCTCACCATATCCATTATTCTTTTTGTGAGAGGGCTGTTTGGTGTTCGGGAAGCATTTAGGAAGGAACCAATCTACATTGGTTGATGCTATGGTCAAGTAGCGGAATCCGGGAAGTTAGAAAAGAAATAGATTC
Organism: Quercus dentata; assembly: GCA_028216015.1. Lineage (NCBI taxonomy): Eukaryota > Viridiplantae > Streptophyta > Magnoliopsida > Fagales > Fagaceae > Quercus > Quercus dentata. Next base: position 19,281,148 of record CP116454.1, on the reverse strand, counting down.
GGCGCAACCTCGTTGGAGTAAGAAGCTTGGAGGGTTTAGGTACACTGGGTAGATTAGGCTTGGAGGGTCTATTGCTGTTCATGTATCCCAACTACATTTTTTAGTGGATTACTTACCTCTTGGAGGGCGGCGGAGAGGTTTTACGCCAAGGGCTTCGGTTTCCTCTTCAATAACACATCGAGTGTTGTCCTTGAGTTTACATCTTCCTTCCCTTTTATCTTTGCCTTTTATTATCTACTGTGGATTGTGATTTTAATTGGCTTAGATTGTTTACCGATTCTGTTTATAGCTTTTATTCATTTTCCGCACACTAGTTGTTTGACATAAAGCTTGAATTGGTTATTTTGTAATTGGGGGTCTAAACGTTTAAGGGTGTTTTACACATTATTTGAACTTTCAATTGGTATCAGAGCGGATATACTTGTTGTGGTTTAAATACCTAAGTGTGATCCTTGACCCCTTGTGTTTATTTGTCATGGATTGTGCTTTGTATGCCTCTTTATATGATTTGGTTGATGATAAATGTAGCATGTCACGTGTTTGTGAAAATGCCTCTATGAGTGTGGATCCTCATGATTGTGATGCTATGTTGCATGAATCATTTGATGTTGTTGATATTCCAAATGACAAACTCTTGAAGAAAAATGCTAAGAAGTTTCAAAAGAATTTGAGCAAGTTATTTTGTGAAAATGATGATTTGATTGCTAAGCTCAATGAATCCAACAAATTGGTTGAGAAATATAAAAAACTTGTCAAGGTTCTCTTGAAAAGCTAAAAGAGTTTGAATGTTTGAATATAGACTTGGATGCTAAACTTGTTTTGTCTAACAAACTTGTTGATGAGTTAAAATGTGAAAATGAATCTCTTAAGATGTATGCCAAGTGTTTGATTGCTGAACCCATTGATAAAATGGATGACAATATTTGTTGCAATTATGTTGTGGTACCCGATTTTGTGCCTATTGTGTGTTCTACCTCAAAAGACAAATCGGTGTACATTCCTCCACATAAAAGAAATCAAAAGGTGGAGAGAAAGGCTGTTAAGTTAAAGCCTCCGTTTCGGTCTCAACCTAAGGCTTTAGATGGATCTAAGTTTGTTCCAACTTGCCACCATTGTGGTGTGATTGGTCATATAAGACCTCAATGTCATAAGTTGAAGAGTGAACAAAACCATGTTGCTAGATCCCTTCCCAAAAATCCTAGTGGACCTAAACACATTGTTTGTTACCATTGTGGTGCCTTTGGTCATCTAAGACCTCAATGCTCTAAGTTTCATGTTGTTAAAAGAATCAAAAGACAAGAAAAACTTGAGTTTTTTGGAAGTTGTGCTAAAAAGAGTAAACTAGTTTTGAGTGAAAATAGCATGTTGTTAAAGAAAATATTTAATGCTCTTAACTCCTTGACTATGTGCATCTCTGGTTCTCATTCTTCCAACCATCGTCTCACTTTTCTTTAGACACTCATTCCAAACAATCTTTCCGTTTGGATGAGGAAGGGTTCCTATGGTTGAGCTTTTACTCTTTTGGTCCTTAATCTAATTTTTTCGATCTTTGTAGGACCTTTCATGCATTAAATGTCATATCTTCATGCATTTTGTGCATCTTGCATTTATTTGTATGCATTGTTTTGTTTTTTTATCTTACTTTTATATTTCAGTTTTGTGTGAGTAAAAAATCCAAAACCTCATAAAAAGTGAAAAATTCAAAAAGTTTGATCGTATATGTTTGAGCACATATCGCATGTGAGTTTGGCCTTGTACCTTTGTACAAATGGCTTTGTGCATTTACGAGCTTAGCTTGTTATTTTTGCACGTATATCTTTATGGGAAAAATCTTGACATCTTTGTGTGATTGTTGTAAATCGATCTTCAAGCTTGTCATGAACGATTAGTCAATAGTCATGTTGGTTTTGATTTATGCGTAGACTTATGCTTATATCTCTTCCCACTCTTTTATTTTTATTACTTAAAGAGCTCAATAAATGTAAATCTCAAAATGAAAAGAGATAATGAGTCGTAAAGTCATCGCACATACTTATATTCGACTAGAAAAAAAGAGAAAGCGACTTATATGAAAATGTATGATGCCCAAAAAGCCAAAGGCTTGTTCATCATATTGAAATATCACAAATTTCAGGCATCGATCTCAAAATGAGATGTTTTGATTCAAAATAATCAAATGTTATGAATTGTAAAGAAGCCAAATGAAAAGCTTCATCGTATGTAATCATTTTCTTGTGGGAGGTCATATATGTTCATTTCTATAATTGAGATAGACCACTTGATTTAGTACTAGTTGTGTATGACTTGATTGAATTAATTATTAAAGTTTCACTCTAAACTAAGGATTATTCTACATTTGATACACATACACAACACACATGCCTAATGTTTAATGAATATCTTATTCATTTGTTAGATTGTACTTGTCTAAATGTGATGTGTGTGTGCTCAATCATATATAGGTTAATCCAAAAAGATTTTTTATCATTTTATATGTTTTTGGAAGTGATTTTTATCACTATTTGTGTTCATGTTTAGTACTTACTTTGTTTTTCATTGTTTAAACATGTTCTATTTTGAAAAACAAGTGTCAGAATTTTTGGCTACTCATTTTGGCTACTTGCATGAGCTGCCCAAAAAGCTTGCCGCTTTTGGCTACTCATTTTGGCGGCTTGCAGCCGCGAGTTTAAGTTGCGAGTTTTACACAGAATGGTTTCACGACTCACTCGCAACTCGCTTGATCCACGAAATGCCCGAATCAGCCTTTTAAAGAGCTTTTCGTGGAAACTTGTTTTAAACCTCTCCCATCCTCTCTTAAATCCCTCTTTCAATATTTTTACATCTAAACCCAATCAATTTGAATGATTTTTTTCATTCCATTAACATTTCTAAGATAATTATAAACTCTTTTCATTAATTTTGATCCTTAGATTATGTTTTGGAGAGTTTTGTGCTTTTGGTTGTGATTTTTATCATAGGGGTTGGGAAAACTTATTTTTTTGTCAAATTTCTTCATGGAATTGGTTTCTTTTGCTGATTTGCATTGGATGCTGGCCCCTCATGGCAGAAAGAACATGTATTAAGGGTGGATTTCATGATGTTCATGCATTGTTTCACATTATTGTTCATAGTATGCATGCTAGGTGTTTGATAAAATGCCTCTTAGACATTTTCTCGCTTGTTTGGACTCAAATGAGTACCAAATTTTGGGGATTCTCATGTTTCCTTATTAGGAATATGTTTGGTTCATTGGTTGTGTATTTAACACACCTTGCCCCACATGTGCATTTTTCATGCATTGGTCTTGACCTTACTTCTTCATCCTAGTATGTCATGTCTACCTTATGCTCTGTAGCATTTTACATTGTCTTAGGTTTGAGCTTCATTTTCTCATTCATCTCGCGCCCCTCATGCATCATTATCATTGTTCGTACCTCCATCTCTTGCCCTCGTTTCTTCTTGACCCTTTGTCTATTCCTGACAAAAAGGGGGAGAGTATACTTTAGAGAGTATACCGGAGTGTTTTGTCATTTCTATATGACTCTTGTGCACATTCTTAGGGGGAGAAATTCTATTTCTCATGCACATTTGTAGGGGGGAGATATTCCATAGAAGAGATGCATATACCAAGAGGGAGAAGACATTGAGATAATAAGAAAACTTTGTTCTGTTTGTTTTCTTGTTGGCTTTATGGTGCTTTGAGTTATGCTTTGTGGTTCTCATCGCATTATGTTTTTGTTTTGGACATGCATATATCCCTATGCTATTGTGCTTCATTGAATGCATATTCAGATGATCATTTGCTTTGCTATGTGATCATTATAGTCATTTCTATATGACTGTTTTGGTGTATGATCAAGTTGCTCACATGTTTCACATCATGTTTGCTTGATCGCAATTTACTTGTTACATTATACTTGTCCTTTTATTACTTGCTTTACCTTGAGGGTCTAATGTGTTTTGTGTAAGTGTTTCAGGTTACAAGTATATATGTTCCAAGTGTATCACAACTTCTCATCACTTTGAAGGGGAGAAACTTTAAGCACTTTTAGTTTATATTGTTTAAGTTTATATTCAGTATTTTGTGGTTTGTACCCATGTTACTTTTGTAAGCTTTTAGGGTTTATTTCTGTAGGCTTTATGGTTTGTACCATGCTTTATGCAGCCTCTATGTTTTTGTTAAATCAGTACTTCTATCTAAATGTCATGCATTTTCCTGTTAAGTACTATCACTCTTGTGCCCTTGTAGGATTGTTCCTAGATACATATACTTGGTGTATTATGCATTGGTTGAGTGTTGGGCATACAAATAACTTGCATTGTTCTTATTAGCTTGTATGTTCAAGTGTTTATTCCAAGTGTGAATGAGCACTGTGGTCACTACCTTGCGGTGATTACTTGTTTGATCAAGCCATGATTTGTTTCTTAACTTCATCTTCGCTTGATCACTTTATGCTTGTTTCATATGCATTTCATGTTTTCTGCATACAATGATCATGGTGTATTGTTGTGTTTTGGGAGTTTCATGCTCATATGATTCAAGTGCCTCACGCTTTCTAGAATTAGGCGTGAGTGAGTTTTGCTCAACTGTTCCCAACTCACATGTTAAGTCTAGAGTCTGTTTTAGGGTTTTGTCACGAAATAACCAAAGGGGGAGATTGTAAGGTTGAATTTAATCAACCATTTTGTTGACTTTATTCCGTGCCAAATTTGCTTGTATTTCAAAGAATTAGTAACCCTATATTTAGGTGGATTTGTTGTAAGGGTAGTGAGTGAGATAGAGTGTTGAATGCTCAAGAGTGTGCAAGAAAACAGTCTTGCGGTTGGATCTCGCGGGTGACTTGCGACGCAAGCCACCGAGAAGCGACACACGTGCCAAGCATGCCGGTTGAAGCGTCATGCTAGGCAAGCACTACAGACAAAATAGGACAACTGGCCATTCATTATCGCCGCACGGCTGGATCTCGCGACTCAATTAAGCCGCGAGGCCAAGCCGCGAGCCAGCCCTGTTTTGAAAAACCCGACGTTTCACATTCCTTTCTCACCCTAGTATAAATACCCCTTATACCCACAAAAGAAAGAGAGCTTCCAGAGAGAATTTTGAGAGAGAAACCCTAAAGTAAAATAAGATTGATTCATCTACAATCTTTACATAAGAGTCTCTTCAAATTCCTCAACTCTCTTCCTTTCCATTGTTAAACCCTTGAGAGGACTTTTACCAAAACCTGTTCTCACCATATCCATTTCTCGTGAGAGGGTTTTGTTTGGTGTTCTAGGAAGCGATTAGGAAGGAACCAATCTACATTAGTTGATGCTATGGTCAAATAGCGGAATCAGGAAACTAGAAAAGAAATACGTTCGGCGCAACCTCATTGGAGTAAGAAGCTTGGAGGGCTTAGGTGCACTGGGTAGATTAGGCTTGGAGGGTCTATTACTGTCCATGTATCCCAACTACATTTTCTAGTGGATTACTTACCGCTTGGAGGGCGGCGGAGAGGTTTTATGCCGAGGGCTTCGGTTTCCTCTTCGATAACATATCGCGTGTTGTCCTTGTGTTTGCATCTTCCTTCCCTTTTATCTTTGCCTTTTATTATCTGCTGTGAATTGTGATTTTAATTGGCTTACATTGTTTACCGATTCTGTTTATAACTTTTATTCATTTTCCGCACACTAGTTGTTTGACATAAAACTTGAATTGGTTATTTTGTAATTTTGGGTCTAAACGTTCAAGGGTGTTTTACACACTATTTGAACTTTCATATTATTACCATATATTTTTGTCGTTAACTTGATATAGTTGTTTTGATTACAAGATGAAAATTAGGTTACAATTTTCCTTTCTTTTCCAATATTAATATTGAGGCAAATTAAGCTTGAGTTTGACGGGTTCTGAGTGGGAGGAAAATACAACTTGATAATCTAAAAGGAAAATATTGTGGGAAGGTAATTAATTAGAGCAAAAAAAAAAAAAAAAAAAAAATCCATGCGGGGAGGTTCTAAGTCGTGCCTCGGTTATAACTTATAAATATCAAGTACATATAAGCGCATAGCTCTTTCATTCATGCTAATGTTTAAAGATTTTAAATTCTATAAGAATGTGGTGTAAAACTAAAATTTTATACCCTCCAATCCAAACATGTCATAACATTATCTTATCACATATTAAAAAATAAGCACAACCACATTTAATCAATTCTAATATCCATCTAAAAATCCAACTCCACCATGTTATCTTGACAACTCATATCAAGATTAGTTTAGATTGCAACTCAAATTTAAATTCACTTATCAAGTAATCAATGGACCATACACTATGGGTTGGGTCAAACTAACTCAATTACTAACACTTAGAAATCAAATTGATCATCTTGACATGAACTTTCTTAGATTTTTATTTTTTATTTATAATAATGGGAGAAAAATATTTACTCTGAATGTGAAATTGCACATGTACCTGTCATCTCCCACTTGCTCAATATGTCCTTTTGTGCATGGTTTTGTCCACTTACATGTAGGGATTTGACATTTCAATTTGTGAGAAAAACACATAAGAAACATGGGCATATAATTCTAGATAAGAGAGAATGGCTTTTGTGAACTATTCTTTTACACGTAAGAGCATCCACAACAGATGTGACAAAAATTATGTCTTTTTGCCACACTAAAGACCTACTTTATTAATTAAGTACATATGTAATATAGGCTTGATAACAGTTGTTTGTGTTTTTGGATAAAATAATAAGATAAGGTATGTAACCAAGACAAACTATTTTGCATCTAAAAAATGAAGACGTTAAAAGTGACAAATTACTAATTGTAGAGTAAAAAAATGAATCGAACTCAAGACTCTCTTGTTTTAGTACCATGTTAATTTACCCATCATCTGAAAAGTTTAAGCTATTAGCAATAATTATGTAATACTCGAAAGAAAAAAAAAATTTAAAAGGAGGGTATTTAAGTAATTTTTTTTTGTGAGGCCAATTTTATAATTTATAATTATAATGGAGTTTTTAGAAAATGAAGTTGAAACCCTAGCTATATATAAGTTTATTAAGTCAACGTACATGGAAAGATATTTTGAGAGAAAAGACTACCCAAATGACTGAAGTAGAGAATGATTGACTATATCCTTGAATTAAGTTTGATCAAATTTAGAATCTATGTGGTATTAGAGTTTTTATATATATATATATATATATATATATATGGATATTTTGGCCAAGAAGTGAAACTATTTAAATATCTAATGAATTTTACAATCTGAACGGAAGAAGGGATAGAGAAAACATATGGTCAAGAGGTGGCGTAAAATACTGTTTCGATAAAAGATATTCTTTTCCTACGCCACTATTGCGTTAAGTATGGATGGATATACAGAAAATTAGGCATGGTCATGGTGGTCTGGTTCTACACAGTTTTTGCATTCAAAAGTTGTACTTTTGGTGAATAGGAAAGTGGATGATGCAGCAGCAGCAGCGTCATATTGATGATGTAAGTGTGTCGGTATAGATGAGGGCTAAAACAAGAAACAAGCAGCCTTAAACTTCTTTTTTATTATTATATTTTTTTTTTTAGGGTCATGTTAACGAGTGTTCTAAGGGCAATCATTAATAATCTGTTTTAGGAAAATTTTGATATCACTTTTATGGAAAATAAAAAAAGTTATAAAATATTAATTACTTTTTTATTTTTAATAAAAACTTTCTTTAAATGAATTATTAATCAATGTTTCTAATAACACTAGTTAACTTTTTTTTTTTTTTTTTTTTGTGATTTTGCTAAGAGTGAACAGGGAGTCAATGAAATCTGACAAGTCATAAATTATAGTGAAAAATAAATAAATAAACAATGACTGTTTACCGTAAGGTACATGGCCTAGCTTGTACTTGGCGTTGTCTTCATCTCAAAAGATGATAACGGTGGCAGATGGAGAAAAATAAAAAACTTGTATCTGGAAGAGGAGTCCACGTGTTGCTCATCTTTTACAAGTGACCTTTTTTTTTGAAGGGAACCTATAGAATGCATAAGGGTAAAAGTCACTTGTAAAAGAAGAGCAACACGTGTTTCTCAAAAAAAAAAAAAAGCAACACGTGGACTCTTCTTCATATACACGTTTTTTTTTTCTGCCACCTGCCAATGTTATCATCTTTTGAGATGAAGACAACTCCAAGTACAAGGTAGGTCATGTGCCTTACGGAAACAAGTGCAACACGTGGACTCTTCTTCATATACACGTTTTTTTTTTCTGCCACCTGCCCCCATTATCATCTTTTGAGATGAAGACAACTCCAAGTACAAGGTAGGTCATGTGCCTTACGGAAAAACAGCCATTTTATTTTTTTTTCCCTATAATTTATGACTTGTCAGACTTCAGCGACTCCCTGTTCACCCCTACCAAAACCAATAAACAAAATATAATAAATATAATAGTAAAAAGAAGTTTAAGGCTGCTTGTTTCATCTATACCGACACACTTACATCATCAATATGATTTTGCTGCTGCTGCATCGACTTTCCTATTCACCAAAAGTACAACTTTCGAAGGCAAAAATTGTGTAAAACCGGACCACCGTGACCATACCTAATTTTCTGCATATCCATCTATGCTTAACGCAATAGTGGCATAGGAAAAGAATGTCTTTTAACGAAACAGTACAGATACCGATAATATATTTTAATCCCTTCTTCTGTTCAAATCGTAAAATCCATTACATATTTAAATAGTTTCACTTCTTGACCAAAATATCCACATTAAAAAAAAAAAAATTCGGTTAAATATTTTTTCAGAAATTGAAAAAATTGTCAATATTTTTTCAATTTTTAAATTTTTTTTCTAAAAATAATTAATTATTGTGTGCCCTTAGGGCACACATTAGCAAAATTCCAAAAAAAAAAAAAAATCTCTAATACCACATAAATTCTAAATTTGATCAAAGAACAAGATTTCTTAAACTTTTACATCAAGGGTGTTGTCAATTCTTCTCTACTTCAGTCCTTTGGGTAGTTTTCTCCCTCAAAATATCTCTCAATGTACGTTGACTTAATAAATTTATATATAACTAGGGTTTCAACCTTATTTTCTAAAAACTCCCTTATAATTATAAATTATAAAATTAGCCCCCACAAAAGAAAATTACTTACATACCCTCCTTTAATTTTTTTTTTTTTTTTTCCTTTCAGGTATTACAAATTCTAACATCTTTACATTCAAATTCCTATACTAACTTAGTTTAGTATGAAATTCATGTAAACCATCTTCACATATATCATTCAGATGACATCAGAAAGGAGAAAACTATGATTCTCAACTCAAAGATAGAAGAGAAAAGGGGAGGAGCTGTCACTGATATATGTTTGTTCATTTTTCTTTTAGTCCAAGAAAAATTGAAGAAATCTCTTCCAAATTTCATATCGACCACAATTTTATTGCCATAAGTTTTGCTCACATGCTTCTAGAAAATTAGAAAATACAAAAGTCAATTGTATCATTATAAAGCTTTATGGTTGTGGTTAATTAATGCAAGGTACCTACTTAAAGGTTGAAAAAAATAAATCAACCTTCATTAAAAGTTCCAAAATGACACCAAAGATAATCTATTAAAAAAAAATGAAGGAATGCATTCTCAAATAGACTTATCAAACGTAACCAAAGTGCATGCCTCTGCTATATCTATAAATACCTAAGCACATAAGCTCTTCCTCTCATGCCAGTCTTTTGAAGGACAAGAAGCATACATTAAAGCTTTTGCTAATTGCACCATTTCAACACTAAGTTGTTCTCTCACCTCCCAAAATGTCTCACCAAATTTGCATGGCTACTGCTCAAACCCAAAATCCAGATGCTAAGGTACATCGTCGCTCAGCAAATTATCGTCCAAGCTTATGGGGAGACCATTTCCTCTCTTATTCTAATAAATCCGAGGTATATATGTCTTCCACCTGACATGTTAGGCTACATAATAAAATTAATATTCTAATATAAATTGCTGTTCATTTCTTAGCCAATATTCAAATGTCATGGTCTTAAAATACATCATCTTTAAATGACAAAAGATGCTTATAAACAGTGGTAACATGTTAATATTTTATTTCGATTTCCAACTTTAGGAAACCATTGATTACTCGGAGCAAGTCCAAGGGTTGAAGGAAGAAGTGCAAAGGATGTTGATGGCTCCCATCGATAATCTTCTAGAAAAGTTGGAGTTGATTGATGCAATCCAACGCTTAGGAGTGTCCTACCATTTTGAAGGTGAGATTGATGAAGTATTACAACAAATTCACAAGTATCATTATACGTGTGATGTCCAAGAAAGTGATGATGCTCTTTACACCGTTGCACTTCATTTTCGATTACTTAGACAACAAGGTTATAACATTCCAAGTGGTAAGCACTCTTTTGGTCGGTTATTTGTTTATTTAAGAAAACTCACTCTATGTTTGGATGGAGGGAGATAAGAGAAGGGAGCAGGTGATTGGAATTTTCTAAATTTTAATGTATTCTGGCTTCCTTAAATCCTTCCCCTCTATTCTCCTCACCTCTCCCTCCTTCTCTTTTCATTCCAAACATATCCTTAAACAAGCTAAAAGTTAATTTTCATGATCAAGCATTCACTTCCATCATTATTTTCATATCATCTACTAATGGCTCACGCATGTCTTGTGCTGGGTGGTAAAGTAGATATCTTCAACAAACTCAAAGACAATATGGGAAACTTCAAGGAATCACTTACTAACGATGTGAAAGGAATGTTAAGCTTTTATGAAGCTACACATATGAGGGTGCATGGAGAAGATATACTTGATGAAGCACTTAAGTTTACTACCACTCACCTTGAATCAATGGTGATTAATTTCAGCCCTCCTCTTGCCACACAAGTAAGCCATGCTTTAAATCGGCCTATTCGAAAGTGCTTACCAAGGGTAGAGGCTAGGCAATACTTTTCTATCTACCAAGAAAATGCTTCACATAATGAAGTTCTACTAAACTTTGCAAGATTGGATTTCAACATGTTGCAAAAACAACACCAGAAGGAACTCAGTCATATCTCAAGGTAAGTTCATTAACTATATCTCACGACATTGGTGTTGTAATTAAGCTTTCATTAGACATGATTTGACCAACTAGTTTTTGTTGAAATTGTAATTTAGGTGGTGGAACGGTATAGATGTTGCGACAAACCTATCTTTTGCACGAGATAGGGTGGTGGAGTTATACTTCTGGATTTTGGGAGTGTACTTTGAACCCCAATACTCTCTTGCTCGAAGGATACTTACCAAAACAATTTGCATGGCATCAATCATAGATGACATATATGATGCATATGGCACACATGAAGAACTCGAGCTCTTCACAGACGCAATTAAAAGGTTTAATGCAAGCATATAGGATCCTCTTCATCTCCATTTGAAATGGATTGATATCATGATTCAAATTAAATATTATAAATCTAAAGATGTATCCAATACGACAAAATTTAAAATTTTAAATGATGGAGTACTCTATGCACTATCAAATTAAAAAAATAAAATTGTAACCATGAAATGGATTTTCTCAATTTCTATTAGAATGGAGAATATCATTTTTCAAGGTTGTATCTTTACCAATAAGGATGTATCTTTACTTGTAAAAATATTAATTAAGCCCATATTAACCAATAGATGAAAAATAATGTTTTTAAAAATTAAAACGCTAAAACTATTACCACTTTTATAAAAATATATATTTTCTTTTAATGTATAACTGACTGTTGGTTTTTTTCATGTGAAAGTTTTAGAGTATAAAACTCATAGTGTTCCACACACAGAATTGATCCACACACACACACACACACACACACACACACACACACACACACACACACATATATATATATATATATATATATATATATATCAATTTGGTTATTGCCTTAAGTCCCAAAATACATGAAGCCAGCCCTGCCCTATTTTTAAAGTTTTGGGGTATAAGTCAACATTGCAAACATGATTCAAATGTTTAAATTTCAGGTGGGATATAAGTTGCATAGACCAACTCCCAAAATACATGAAGTTGTGTTATAAAGTACTCTTGGATGTTTTTGAAGAAATTGAAGAAGAGATGTGCAAGGATGGAAGATTATACTGTGTTTACTACGCAAAAGTTGTAGTAAGACACTATTAATTCACTTGAAACCACTCTATTTTTTTTCCCATTAATTCTCATTTTATAGTTATCAATATTTTATATGCTAATGTGACTAGATGAAAAAACTTGTTCAAGCCTACTTTGAAGAAGCCATATGGTTGAAAGAAAAATATATTCCCACAGTGGAGGAATATATGAGTAATGCACTAATATCTTGTGGTTACCTCACGCTTAGCACCTTATCTTTTATTGTCATGGGAGATATCGCGACCAAGGAAGCATTGGAATGGGTCATCAAGGAGCCAAAGATTGTTAGAGCAGCATCAATCATATGCAGGCTAATGGATGATGTTGTTTCCAATGAGGTACATTTAGCAAATGTTATATAGCACGTATTATTAGTGGATCTTATTGAGCATTGTGGCTAAAATTAAGGGACGTTAATTATTCTTTAAAAAAAAAAAAATCATTATGTCACATTTGTGCTACACCTTAAAACAGTTAATCCAGTCACAATTAAGTTTTTTGTTGTTATTATAAATCTCAAATCAACCCAATATATATCTAATGTTAGACCCAACACACCTGCACGACACACACTTAATCAATATCCAATCAATTTGCGGCATCACAATTTTAATCCAATTATAAGATCCTCCTACGTGCAGTATGTACAAAAATTATAGAAAATATACAAATTCACTCGTAATAACTATCTTCTTACTTTTTCCAGTATTTTTACTTCAATAATGTATATGAGAGACTAGTTCAGTACTACAGGGAATTAGATCCACCTACAAATTGATGACATGGTTCAAATTTTGTTTTTGAATCTAGTAAATAGTGTGTAAATTGTTAGGTCTTTTAAAATAAAAATAAAAAAAAAAAACACCGTATTAGATACACCTATAACTTTTTACTATTTAAAGCAAGAAATTGATCATTTCAAATGGATCCACATATCCATTTAGGCCTAACAAAAAATGACACTTATTACATATTTTGGGAATTTATTTTTTTACAGTTTGAGCAAGAGAGAGGGCACGTTGCCTCGGGCATTGAGTGTTACATGAAGCAATATGGTGTCTCAAAGCAAGAGGTACATGACGAATTTCGAAAGCAAATCGTGAATGCATGGAAGGAAATAAACAAAGAGTGTCTTAGACCTACTGAAGTGCCAGTACCTCTCCTTACACGTGTTGTCAATCTTGCACGAGTTATGGATTTACTCTACAAGGATGAAGATGCATACACACATCTTGGAGGAGTGATGGTAGAGGGTATCACCTCAATGCTTGTTGATCCAGTACCAATTTGAAGATATTGATGCCAGTGCTCAATATGAGCACAAAATTATACCTAAGTTGGTTCCTTAAATAAAGATTTGATAAACTGTCCTACGAAGTCAATATAAAATAAATGTGTAAGTGTTTAGCGTGAAAATTTTACTTGAACTCCAAATTACTCTAAAAATTAGGAGCCCAATGTTTTTTCAGAATAAATGTTGATTCAATAGGTGATTAATGTGTGAGAATTATTTCTACATTACTTTTCTCATACTGTTCCATTTTGTAGAACTCTGCTTTGTTAATCCACAATAATTAATATATGTTTCTTGTGCATTTGTTCTAACAATGAACAAATTATTCAATGCGACAACGCACTTTGTCTCTTCTACATAATAATATTTATCCTTTTTTTTTTTTTGTAGTTTTAAAATTGTTTTTATTTAGTTTATATTTGAGCTCTGAATTTCAATATGCAATAAAAAAATTAGGATTAATTCTTTTAATTGTAGATATTGAAAATCCCAAAAACCTAAGGTGATAAGAAAAAGGTTATTTTATTCACTTAATCATTATTCTAATAGCTCCTCACCAATGTCAATTTAAACTCTCCGCACTAAGTGAGGCCTAAATTATGACTTTTTTAATTTTGAGTAGGAGGTAGAATAGAGACAAGATTCAACTCAACATCATTGCTTTGACATAATAATGAAATATCGAGGAAAAAAAAGTGGATGAAAAGGAATCATTGAAGAAATTAACGTGATTCAGTCACTAAATACTACGTTCACAATATTTCATTGTTTCTTGTAATCTTTTTAACATTAAGCATGTGATTTGTTTTAAAAAAAAAAAAATTGTTAATGATCTAAACATGTGAATCTAGTCATGAAAATTGGAAGTTTTACTAACTAGCTAATTAACAAGTACAAAAGTCATCAATGGTGAAGTGAATAATGAAGCATTTATAGCAACACTTTCCAAACTTAATTAGAAATGCAACGTATCTGATGATGAACGAAAATTGTCAATGATTTGATTGCTCCCGATCACATTGATGGATACCTACAGAATAAGAAAACAAGAACCAAACAAAAGGCACCAGTGTGGTACCAGCCAAAAACCTTCTGAAGGTTAAGTTAGTGAATGAAAAATCTCTAAGAACTCTATAGTGAGAGAGTTAGGGATTTTCTGCGTACCTTAGAAAGGAAGAGAACTATTGTTTATATAGTGGTGGGGAAGAGCCCAATATCCCGAGAATAGGGGGATTTTCCTTATGGGAAGAGGGAGAATTTAATGCTATCAAAATCTTAGGGATATTCTCCATTTTGGGAAGGTGAAAATCATGTGGTAGAGTCTTTGTGCATGATGCGCAAGATGTTTCCATAAATGTATGTGTGTAGACCACGTAGGGCCATGTAAGGCCACGTAAGGCCACGCAAGGCCACATGGGACCCGTTGGTATTTGTCCCCGTCAACTAGGGGATTCGATCAATTAGGGGATCCTCCGATTGTCAAGTAGGGAGATGCACTGTCGGCTTTGTTTTTGAACTATCCTCACGGCCGTCAATTCCTAAGGAAGCCGACAGTTTCTTTGAAGTCATTGGCCTCTCGATTCTCCTATGGGCCTCAATTTTATTACCAAAAACACCCTTATCAGTATCCATAGCACATGTACATTTATTTTTGAGATAAATAGAATTTTACTTTAGTCTAACCTAAATATATATGTGTATGAAGCTCCCTCCGGGAGACTTAAACCCCGCCCTTGCCCCTCACACCCTACAAGCACCTATACTTGTGGAGTGATCACCGCACCAAGGGTGCGCAATGGTGTAGCACATGTACGTTGACACTTAGAGATTGATCGATATGATTGAATGGGGGCGCTATGTATAGTTTAGGGGTTCAAATGAACCCCTGAGCTGGCAATTGTTTTTTTTTTTTAATATATAATTTATTTATTTACTTTTATTTAACCCTCATAAAATAAAAATTTTTACTTCTTGGTCTTAAATTTTTTTTAAGCCTAACTGAAATAAGCTTAAATTATATAATCCTCTTAATAATATCTTGGTCTTTTTAAACGCAAAATAAAAATTCCAACAACAAATCAATTTTATCTAAAATCTGGAGGATAAAAAATAGTAAGCCAACAATAAATGTAGAAATTTGTTCATCGTAAAACTTAGAAAAAACTCATTTAAATATTAACAAATTTAAAATAAACTAATGGAAAATTATTAATTTACATTGTATTATCAATGTAAAATTTACATTGCCTCTAAACAAATATGTATAACATTGTACACTTTTATGCAAATGTGTATAATATTGTACACTTCTTGCAAATGTGTACAAAATTGTACACATTTATTTAATCTACAATGTAAATCTTACATTGCTAGTACAATGCAAACATATAATTGTCCTAAACTAATATGATTAATTTAATTTTTAGTAACAATAATCAGTATAGTCATTGTATTAAAAAACAATATGCTTAATGAACTTGTAGTTTATCTCTTATTCTCTTGCTAGTACATCCTATGGAAAAATTTGTAATAAGAAAACCACATATACTGTAAAATTTATATATCTCTAACCTAAGATTCATTTTCTTACTGGCCCCCTTAGAAAAAAAAAATCCTAAAACTGTTATTAGTTGATAAATGAAGCCAAGTGTTTAATTGAACTCTTCGCTTTCAAAAACATAAAACATGTTTTATATCATCTACTAATGGTTAGTGCACGTCTTGTGTAGGGTGGTAAAGTAGATGTCTTCAATAAATTCAAGGACAATAGGGGAAACTTCAAGGAATCTCTTATTAAAGATGTGCAAAGAGTGTTAAGCTTGTATGAAGCTACTCACATGAGGGTTCATGGAGAAGATATGCTTGATGAAACACCTAAGTTTACTACCACTCACCTCGAATCGATGGTGATTAATTTAAGCCCTCCTTTTGCCACACAAGTAAGTCATGCTTTAAATCGGCCTATTCGAAAATCCTTGCCAAGGGTAGAGGCAAGACATTACTTTTCTATCTACCAAGAAATTGCTTCACGTAATGAAGTTCTACTAAACTTAGCAAAATTGGATTTTAACATGTTGCAAAAACAACACTAGAAGGAACTTAGCCATATCTCAAGGTAAGTTCATTAGCTATATCTCACTATGTTGGTGTTGTAATTAAGCTTTCTGTTGTGAAATTTTAAAGTACTCACAAGTGTTTGAACCATACCGAAGTATAGCTTGACAAGAACGAGGTCGAACCCATAGAGACTTGTATGAATGTAGGAAAATTAATCAAATCTTAACCAAATTAATCCTAATTTAGTTTAATAAAAATTGATTGTTTTGAAATTAAATAAAGCTAAGCAAATAATTAAACAAAGAAAAAGATATAATACAAAAGTAGTAAAGAGATTAAACAATCTAGAGAAAGAAATTAAGGTTTTGGAATCCCTCTTATAAATCATATCAGCATATATTTATGATCATTAATTTTTTTCCAACTATTGCATGATAATCTAAAAATCATTCTTGCTATCATGGAAAATATCTCATTAAAATTCTTATTTTAAAAATCTAAAGCATGCTCTTCTTCTCTTCCTAAGTATAAAATCAAATCATCAATTGTATCCATAACTAAACAAATCACAAAAGATATCCAATTTTATAATCAAGTAATAATAAATCAAGCATTCAATTAATTAAAATAAATCCAAAATCATGAGAAAAACATGATTGAACTCATATTAAGAATCCTATCTTAGTTAATTGTAATGAAGCAGGAACAATTTAAATCATTAAAGAACAACTATTTTGGAAAAAATCAACTCACATAAATAAAACTGATAATCTTTAAGAAGGTTTCATCCTCAACCTTAATTGAAAATTTAGCTAGTCATGGTAGTTGAAATAAAACGCAAAAAATAAATATTGAACATTAAATTAGACAATTAAACTGCTAACTAGAATGAAAGAGAAAAATTACAAGACTAGTATAGAGAAAGGGTGAAGAAAACAGCCATATGCGACTCATGCGTTTTAGCCTTCACGGTCCTCTATTTCAGCTTTCTTCTAGCCTGCGTTTCAGCTCTCCTCTAGCTGCTCCCAATATTTCTTATTTCCCTCTATTTATACTTAGAGCAACCATATTAGTGGTTGCAAAAATGTGTAAAGTGCAAAAAGTCCTCAATTTTGCATATTCTAACCCAAAAAACACCAACATTAGTCATTGTAAAAATGTGTAAATATACACCATGGTTGTGTAAATGAACGAAGAATCGTGCATATATGCACGATTACTATTCACCGTGTAAATGATTTTTTTATTCTTTTTTTCTCTCTCCTCTCTACCTTTGACTCACCTCACTCTCTTTTTCTCATTTCCTTTCTCATCTCACTCTCACCGATCAACTCTCTCTCATTTCATCAGATCAACTCTCTTGCCGACCCACGCCGCTAAACCAAGCCCCATCGCTGATTTGTTGGTTGCTGGGTTTATTTCTGATTTTTTCCCATTGCCGATCTATTGGTTGCTGGTTATTTTTCTGTTGTGGTGGGCTATTTCTCTTAGGTTGTTCTTTGGGTTGTGTGGGTTCCGATTGTTCCGATGGTGGCTGTGTGGTTGTTTGGGTTGTTTAGGGTCCGTGAGAGATGACCGTGTGTGGGTTGTGTTGAGTCTGTGAGAGAGATGACACTATTAAAGAAATGAATATTTTATTTGAATAAATGTATATAATAGACAAACTGATGTGGGTGTTTTGCAAAAATAGGTGTGTAAAATAAAAAATAAAAAAAGTAAATTTTAGATGTGCAAAATGGAAAAAAAATTTCCACCGATGTGGATACTCTTACATTCCCATGAATGGCTAAGACCTAAAAGCTCATTATTAAAACCAACGTGGCCCAAAAGTAAGTACTTCCTAAGTAGATGTTTTGGTGAACAAATCAAGAGGCCCACAACAACAATACAATTATTGATTTGGACCCTAAAGCCCACCACGTTGACTATGTAAGAATTGCTTGATTTGAGTTTTGTTTCCTTGCACACTTCATCCATATTGGATTGAATCTTGGGCTTCTTTTTCTTTTTTTCTTTCTTTGTTTTTGGTCTTCTCTTGAATTCACGCTTGGGCTGGATCTTTACTTTGGGCTGAATCTTTCATTTGTGCTTCATATTTGGGTCTTAAGTTAGCATGACAATTAGCCTGGTCCCACTTTGTATGTAAAACCTTTATTACCTATAAATCAAAGACATCTTATAATCAGCCACAAATCTATATATATATATATATATATATATATATATATGGCGAAAAACACATTTTGGTCCCTACATTTTCAGCCGATTTCTGTTTTAGTCCTTAAGTTTTTTTTTTACCGCTTTTAATCCCTCTCCTGAAAAACGCTTCCATTTTAGTCCCTGCCGTTACATCGAAACGAATATTGCGGACGTGGCAAACAAAGAAAGTTAAATAATAATAAACTAATGTCCACATGGCCTAAATTAATAATAAAAATATTTTTTAATGCCACATCAAAGATCTAAATTAAAAAATTAATTTATTAATTTTAACTAAATAAAAAAATTAAAAACAAAATTAAAAACTAAAAATCTTATGAATTGAGATCTAAGTGTGCCTTAAACAAGAACAACAAGAATACAAACCCGGATCCAAGAACACAAACCCAGAAATTATTTAAAAAAAAAAAAAACTAATCAAAGCCAGAAATTCCAATCTCAAAGCCAACCCACAACCACCAAAATAAAACCCACAACAACCCAGGCCAAGAAAATCAACCCAAAGCCACAAACCCACTAATTCGGAAGATTCATATCTTCTTCTTCTTCTTCACCTGCCATTTCATCCGAGACCACCAATCCTCCTTCTTCTCCTTTCACTTTCAACAACACCACTACTCTAAGCCGCAAAGATCCAAAGGACAGAAATGTCCAGTGGGTTTTCCTCGGCTGCCCCGGCGTCGGCAAAGGCACCTACGCCACGCCGCCTCTCTTCCTCCTCGATGTCCCCCACATCGCCACCGGCGATCTCGTCCACAAAGAACTCGCCTCCTCCGGCCCTCTCTCTCATCGTGTCCTCTCTCTTCTCTCTCTCTCTCTCATCTATAGATCGTAACTTTAAATGTTAGAAATAGCTTCTTATTTAGTATTATCAACAACCCAATGATTAGTGGGTTTGTGGCTCAGGGTTGATTTTCTTGGCCTGGGTTGTTGTGGGTTTTATTTTGGTGGTTGTGGGTTGGCTTTGAGATTGGAATTTCTGGCTTTGATTAGTTTTTTTTTTTTTTTTTTTTTTAATTTATGGGTTTGTGTTCTTGTTGTTCTTGTTCAAGGCACACTTAGATCTCAATTCATAAGATTTTTAGTTTTTAATTCTGTTTTAATTTTTTTTATTTAGTTAAAATTAATAAATTAATTTTTTTAATTTAGATGCTGATGTGGCATTAAAAAATATTTTTTATTATTAATTTAGGCCACGTGGACATTAGTTTATTATTATTTAACTTTGCCGTTTGCCACGTCCGCAATATCCGTTTCTGATGTAACGGCAAGGACTAAAATGGAAGCGTTTTTCAGGAGAGGGACTAAAAGCGGTAAAAAAATACTTAGGGACTAAAACGGAAATCGGCTGAAAATGTAGGGACCAAAATGTGTTTTTCGCTTATATATATATATATATATATATATATACCATAAAGGGGGAAGGGGACGCACAGATGAAGAGAAGGAGACGGAAGCACAATAATAATGTAAAGAACTTGAAAGTAAATAGCTTGAAGGTAAATGACTTGAATGTAAGAACAATAATAAGGCGGTAGAACCAGCCAAGCAGTATATAAAAATAATTCAAAGTAAATAAGAACAATACTTCAAAATAAATGAAAGCAATTTAGAACCATCCGGTATGGCGGTAATCCGTCCAAGGTGGTGGTAGCAATAAGTAAAGAAATGAACATAGAACTGAAAATACTTGTTATTGAAAGTAGGATAAACACTTACGAGTAGTAGTAGTCAATACAAGATCTCAACAGTTATGGGTTAACAAGTACAAAGCTGAACTAGTCCTAGTTACAAGGTTTGTAGAATTACAAAGTTTGTAGTAAACAAGGATGAGTAGTAGAAGTAGGGTGAGTTCTTTCTCTAAGAAGGCTAGTTCTAAGGGAAAGGAAATCAGAAGTAGAACTTGACTTGAGAAAAAGCCCTAAAACTTAAGGGACAACCCCCCTTAAATAGGCAAAATTTTCGGAGTGAACAAAGTGTCATGAACAAAAAAAGTGAACAGTGTTACGTGAAACGATGAATCCGTGAACAATGAATCCGTGAACGAATCGCGAATGCGAATTGGTGAACGATGAATCGATGAATGCAGTGTTTTTTCCACTTTTTGAAATAAAAACTTCTGAACTTTTGGCTTTCATTTGGTCCAACATGTCGAGAAGCATGGCAAAAGGCAAAAGGAAAGCATGCTTGTCTTCCACCAAGTACTTAGATGCTTCATTCTTTTCTAAAAAGACTCCAAAGGTGGCAATGTTGGTCAAAAGGAAGCATCATATCTTCACAATCATCATGGCTTGTGTCTTTCAATTCTGAATATTGGAATAGATGTGGCCGTTGTGTAGGCTAGACAAATAGTAGCCGTTGTGCAGGCTAGACAAATAGTAGCCGTTGTGCAAAGCTAAACAAATAGGGAATCAAAATCTTCCGCAAAATCCGAATATCATGAGTTAGTTCCGGATTTTCCGCAACATATTTGTGAATGACAACAAAATATTTTGGCTATTGTGCAAGCCGGACAAATAAAGTAACACCAGTCTAGAAATAGTAGTGACCTCATCAATCAAGAGAGAGGGAGCATCGGAGGGATAACCATCAAAAGGATCAAAAGGACCTTGTGGAGAATCACATACATGCTCATGGTAAATAGCATACTTATTACAGAATCCACAATATAAAATTGGCTCAAACTTTGGGGTTTTTCCCGGATAAGGAGACTGTTTAGATTAGGATGATCTTTTGTTTGTAGGTGAACAAAGGCGTCGAGATAGGGTTTGGGGCCAAAAACAAAGAATTCTACCTGTGCTACCTATGAAATGATAATTTTTCCATAGATTATGAGCAATTTCACGAATTTGATTATTAAAATAATTTCTCCAAAGATTTTGCCGTAAACAGAAGGATCTTTAATGGACAACTCGAGAATTTCCCTCGAACCATGGCCCTTGGTGGGTATGGCCATTAATGAGGATGAGATGTTTTGAGGGGTTAACATTCATCCAGTTTATTTTTCTCCCATTTTGGTAGAGTGCTCCAAAGATCTGATGGTAACAAAAGGTCTAGTGGAAGAGTTTTCAAACCCTTTAATAGCATTCTCAATGATCTGTGGAAGTTGGCTAGCTTGTTTATGACTTGTCAATTTTACAAACCTAACAAAGCCATATTCAAACATTTGGGAAAGCCAGCTAGAATTAGGATCCTCATCATCACTATCATCCGAATCTTCATCGGTGAAATATGAACCAAGATCAAAATTAATAAGGAGACCAGAAATGGATGTTTCTTTTCATATACTCCGAGATCGCCTCCCAAAGTGGTCTTCCCATTCAAGCTGAATAAAGACATTATCACCTTCGTCTATTTCATTAGGGTCGGGAATAGTAGCAAGAATAAAGTTTTTTGAAATACTTGGACCATAGGTCAAAAGACCGAGACATAGCCTTGCTATCCGTAATACGAGATTGTAAATCAAGGCAAGTTGGCAACAAAGATTTTCGTAATATGGATTGGGTCTTAAGACTCAATCTAGCATAATCGATGCCCATTATAGTCTTTGTATCCATCGAATGGATTTCCTCTTTGCCAAAGAGTTGACTAATGTAGGTTTTAAGACGGCTCACAAGAGCCTCATTTTCAAAACAAGGTTATTTTCTGAACAAAGTTAATATTTGAAGCAAGGTCATTATTTGGAATAAGGTTACTATAATGGCGTATGTAAATCTCGTTTTGAGCAAAGAAGGTTAACAAGGTGGATTTCAAGGGCTCTAAGGGTTTTGTGAAAAACATTACTGTGGTTTTTGGTAAAAGCAAACTCAAGGTTATCAAGAATGAATTTAATAGAATCTGTAATTCTGAGTAGGTACCATTGTGGAATTGTAGATTTTTTGACAAGACTTCTTGTAAAGCAATTAATATATCACCATTGGAGTATGTCACCTCTGCCGGGACATCTCCTTGAAGGGATGTTGATCCACTGGGTTTTACACCAGAAGATACGCCTTCATGCATTTTAAAAGGTCGTCCCACCGGGAACCTGTTGCTTTGGGAATAGTCATACGCAGGAGCTTTTCCCTTGTTTTTTCTCTCCATGATAATCCACTTACTAGTGGTATAAATATGAATATTATTATTATCCCACTTATTAGTGGTATTTATCCACGTTTCATTATCCGATTCCTGCAAAGAATCATTAATATTGTTAGGATAGTGGATAGGTTTTAACATTTTAGTGTTATGAAAATCACCTTTAAAATCATCGAAATTCATTATCGTTTCTTGAACAAGGTCATTCATGGGAGAGTCTTTCTTATAAGACAGATTATCAATATCAATTTCAATCTTTGAAGCAAATTTGAATTTTACTTTCATTCAAATGGATCAGTAGTAATTCCATCATGTTCAACAAGAAAGGGATACAAAGAGTTAATAAATGGCGACCAAGAATCACTTTATCACCATATTTTTGACAAGGACAAGGGAATCTTGAAACAAACATCATCATGGCACACCCGAGCATTATTCAACTCATACTTAATTTTCATTTGAGAACCATTAGCGAAGCCAATCTTTCAAGTAGATTTCTCAAAATATTTTGAGGGAATTAATCCTTCTTGGATACGATTCATATCCGCACTTAATCAATCATAGCAATAACAAAGTGAAATGAAAATCGGGGAAACAACAATTTTAACTTTTGTAAACCATTTTCGAGGAAATAATTTATTAACAAAAGCAAGTTGGGGATTAGTGAAAGTATCGTAAGTACCTTTATCGTAAAAGAAGAGCCTCGTTGACTGGAATCATTTCCATCACTTTGTGCTCATTTTGTTCGTTTCTCGGATTTATTAAGATCTTTATCAAGTTTTAGCATTGTCAATTCTTGTTTAAGATTATGATTATCACTTTTCATGCTTTTAAATTCATGTTTTAATTCATTTATCTCTTGTTTAACAATATGAATTTCATTTTGGAGGTCATTAACATTAAATCTTTAGATTTCTTTTTATTAAATCTTTCCAAAGTTTCTTCAAAACTTATGGTTGATTTTGGTTTTTTACCAATTTCATCTCTTATCAAGTTTTTCTTAAACTGTCCAAATAATCTTTCGGAGTTCGGGGTTTTGAATTTGATTTATTAGTCAATTATCGTTTTTCATCTTCTTCACTTTTGGTGAGAGTACTAATAACATTGCAACAGGAATCTCTACAACCAATTTTGATATTAGGAGAATTAGAAGAATCATCAGCAGATTGATAGCAAGAATCGGATGAAGAAGAAAAATCATCTTCCAAAGAATCAGACGGACTGTTTGATTCAAGGATTCTAAATAATTCTGTAAGGTTGAATTTATTCACCCATCTAATTGGCTTTATTCCGTGCCAAATTTGCTTGTAATTCAGCATTTAATAACCCCGTATTTAGGTGGGATTTGTGTAAGGGTAGTGAGTGAGATAGAGTGAAGATTGCTCAAGAGTGTGCAAGAAAACAGTGTCGCGGCTGGGACTCGCGGGCTGGACTCGCGGCTTCAACCCGCCAGAATCGCACACGTGCCAAGCATGCTTTGGAAGATGAACAGTCATGCTAGCTGGAGCACTACAGGACAAAACAGACAATCGGCCATACGGTTATCTCGCGACCGAACTCGCGCGAGTCAAGCCAAGCCGCGAGGTCAAGCCGCGAGCCACCCCTGTTTTGGAAAAACCCGACGTTTCGCATTCCACTCCACTCCAAAGATAAATACCCTTTTAACCCACGATTGAAAGTGAGCTTCCAGAGAGAATTTTGAGAGAGAAACCCTAAAGAAAAACCAGATTGTCTTACCCACAATCTCTACCTTAGAGTCTCATCAAATTCCCTCACTCTCTTCCTCTCCATTGTCAAATCCTTGAGAGGTCTTTTAACCAAACCTGGTTCTCACCATTATCATCTCTGTGAGACAGACGTTTGGAGTTCGGGAAGCGATTAGGAAGGAACCAATATTCATTGGTTGATGCTACGGTGTAGTAGCGAATCCGGTAAGCTAGAGAAGAAAAAGGTTCGGCGCAACCTCGTTGGAGCAAGAAGCTTGGAGGGCTTAGGTGCATTGGGTAGATTAGGCTTGGAGGGTCTATTGCTGTCCTTGTATCCCAACTATATTTTCTAGTGGATTGATTACCGCTTGGAGGGCGGAGAGGTTTTTCGCCGAGGTCTTGGTTTCCTCTTCGATAACATATCCGGTGTTATCGCTGTGTTTGCATCTTCCTTCCTCTCTATCTCTCGCCTTTAATTTATCTGCTGTGGTTTAATCTGTTATGGCTTAGATAGTTGTTTAACCAATTACATGATATAGCATATGTTAAGTTTCCGCACATTAATTGTTTGACATATTGCTTGTGTTGGTTAAGTTGGTTTTTGGGGGTCTAAACGTTCAAAAGTGTATTTGTACACGTTTTTGAACTTTCAAATTCTTCTTGCACATTATCATCAATGTTTAACATGTTGAACTTGTTTTTTAACTTACCAGGTTTTTCTTTACAATCTTTACTAAAGTGTCCCTGTTTACCACAGTTAAAGCATTTACCTTTACTTAGTTTTTGTTTAACATGTTTTTTAGAAACATTTTTCTTCTTAGCATAGAAATCATTAGTTTTAAAAGTATTTCTGTATTTTTTTATGGCTTTTATCATGTTTTTTACTTTTCTCGCCTAGAAGGAGCAATAGGAGGCGACCATATTGTTCACAGAAATTTCCCATTTCATATTTAGCTTTTCTTTTATTCTTTAATTGGTGTTTTAACAATTTTTCATCATTGCACATATTAATACCAAGTTTTTAATAGTACTTGAACATATCACCATAAGTTAAATTATCATAATCAATAGAATCATTTTTACCCATTAATTCTTGTTTTACCTTATGAGCAAAGATAGGAGGCAGACCGTCAATAAACTTTTCTTTCCAATAAGGCTTATGGCAATCTTTCCGAGCATCACCCTGGAAGTAAAAACATCTTGATACCATCTGTAATCGGACATAGTTGGACAACTCAAATTATTTAGATAATCGAAACACGGGATGAAATATTGGATGGAGTACCAACAAAATGTTTGAGAATGGTATAGATCAAGGTATTAACACCATCGAATACCACGACCAATACTTTCATCAAAAATAGGCAAACCTTCTTCATTCTTTTTAACAGCATGTTTAATAGAGTCTTTGGATTCTTGATGATGTAAGAATCCCACCATCCACGAAGAGTACCAGAAAAACCAGTAAGAAGTAAGTTAACAATTTCAGGTTGATCAAGATTATGGTTGTTTTGATAAGCAATACCAACCATAGACATGTGGCTCATTTTATTAATGATTTCCTGTTCGGACAAACCATCAATATTCCATTCATAGAGTTTATCAAATAGAGACAGAAAACTGTGTTTGAAAAGATCTCTCTTCAAACCGCATATCGGGGAGGAGTAGGTTTTGGATACCAATTTTTTGTAAAAGACATGGGTTTGGAGTTCCCAACAAATCTTTTAATTTCTGGGAAATCATTATCAAAGATTCTTTTTGCAGAAACAGAAGAAACAGAAGAAACAATGATTTAATCAGTATTTTCTTCTTAAACAATTTCTTTTTGGAAATAGTTCGAGCAATTGGAGTACTTGTAGAAGTACTAGTACCCTCGTTTTAATCTTTAGATCGAAAGCATTTTGTCAACAATTTCAAGAGTCTTGGACTGAGAAGTTTTAAACATAACTTTTTCTCTTTGACTGGGTAAATCAATCAAAGGTTTCTCGTTTTAACAGAACAGATTTTTCGAGTAGTAGAAACAGATTTTTCAACAAATTTTTCTTCAATACGGTCAAGTCATGTGACCAATAATATGCAAAGATTGATTAGTAAAATTGTTTTGTTCAATAAGGCTAACAATAGGAGTTTGATCATCAGCAATTTTGAAAGGAGAGGCCTTCACTTCCTCTTTTGTCACTTCATCTTTCTTAGTAGTTATCAAAATTGAATCAAGAGGCGGATGACTAGACCTAACAATGGTTTTATCAATCTTAACAAAATTTGATTTCTTTATCACATATAAATGTTGTTTTGAAATCTCATTATGTGGAACATAATAGTTTTCAGAAAATCAAAAAACAAAATATGTTTTTTCAATTGATTCATCATTTCCAACCATTTTCTTTTAGCATGGTCTTTATCGACCGAGCAAATTTATCTTGGAAATATTTTCTCTTGGTTTTGTTTGAAGCAAGCATAAACTCATTGTACAAAGAATCCCAATCAATTTCAAAATCATCATTTAAAAGAGTCAAAACTCTTAATTGATTTTGGTAAACAGGAGGAGTTTCAATAGCAGCATCAAAATCGATGGAGAAAGAGAAACAATATCTTCCTCATCTTCATTAGCAGTTTTACTAAATGGAGTGGAAGTTTCAGGTTTAGTTGAATAGTAAACAGAGCTAAATTGAGATTTATCACTTGAAATACCTTTTAGCTTTAAATCAGAGGATGTTTCCAAATTCTTTTTCAAAATTTCATTGATCTCATGATCTCTCCTTGAAATACTTTCGAGATCCAAAGAAAGAATGTCTTCCTTCGTTGATCCTCAAAGGTGGATTGTTTTGAAAACTTATTTTAACAGTACCATCAAGATATTGTTGAATATGGGTGAGATCAAGCTCATCAAAAATGGGTTTAGCAGAGGGGGTTTCTTGTGCTAACAACCAATCCTTAGGAAGATTAACATCTTGCCATTGAATCATTTTTGGAACTTGGATTTTAGCATCGGGAGTTGAACATTGAATTAACATGGTTTTACCTCAAGGTTCTCTAGGCATTAAAGCACAAGGATTCATTTGAGTACCCATTAGTTTGTAATAAATGCGATAGATCAAAGCAAAAGGCTTACTACCCTCTTCCATGTGATAACCAGATGAAGCAATATTCAAAGTTAAAGCTTTAACAATATTAGGATCATCCAAAGCAAGAGTAAGATCGGGATAACTTGATTAAAATAAACAGGACCATCATACAAAGAAGCAAGAATCATACCAAGAATGCTATCTTTAAAAATCTTAAATCTAGCATCTCTTAAACACATAAGAACAGAAGCATTAATGCCCTTTCGGGTAAGTGGTTTAATAGCAACTTGAACCATACCAATATGCAAATAATAAAATTTTTTAGCAGCAATGAAGTCATTAATATTCTTTTTAGTGAATAAGCAACATTTTTCATGAACTTTCGAAATAGAGAAAATTTGTTCAACAGTTCTAGCTTTATAAGCGGAATGAAAAGTACTTTCAACAAAACTAGTTTTATAAATAGTTTTAGTGTCAACTTTAGGAATAGTCCATTTACGAAAATCGGGAATCATCTCATTATCATCAATAGTGTGATCTTCTTCATTTACAATATCGGGAGGACAACTAGTCCTGGAGTGATAGAGGAGTTGGATCTCCACAACTTATCCATACTATCCTAGGTTCAACACTCGAGTTATCATGTTTTTCTCACAACCGTTGCATTTCGTAACACATACCCTAATCAACCTCATACCTCTCATGCCCTACACGCCCTCTCTTGGCTCAAACGGGCCTTACAAACTAGGTCCTAGGAATTCTCTTTACAACTAGGGTGGCGCCAACGACGGTAAGAAGGGAACACAACAACAGAATATCAAGCGTTTGGGTAGACACGGACAAGAAACAAAGAACACAACCACACTACAACCGGCCGAAAAAGAGTGGCTCTGATACCATAAAGGGGGAAGGGGATGCACAGATGAAGAGAAGGAGACGGAAGCACAGTAATAATGTAAAGAACTTGAAAGTAAATAGCTTGAAGGTAAATGACTTGAATGTAAGAACAGTAATAAGGCGGTAGAACCAGCCAAGCAATATATAAAAATAATTCAAAGTAAATAAGAACAATACTTCAAAATAAATGAAAGCAATTTAGAACCATCCGGTATGGCGGTAATCCGTCCAAGGTGGTGGTAGCAATAAGTAAAGAAATGAACATAGAACTGAAAATACTTGTTATTGAAAGTAGGATAAACACTTACAGAGTAGTAGTAGTCAATACAAGATCTCAACAGTTATGGGTTAACAAGTACAAAGCTTGAACTAGTCCTAGTTACAAGGTTTGTAGAATTACAAAGTTTGTAGTAAACAAGGATGAGTAGTAGAAGTAGGGTGAGTTCTTTCTCTAAGAAGGCTAGTTCTAAGGGAAAGGAAATCGAAGTAGAACTTGACTTGAAAAAGCCCTAAAACTTAAGGGACAACCCCCTTAAATAGGCAAAATTTTCGGAGTGAGTGACAGTGTCATGAACAGTAAAAAGTGAACAAAGTGTTCAGTGAACGATGAATCCGTGAACGATGAATCCGTGAACGAATGTCGAATGCGATGGTGGTGAACGATGAATCAGAACAATGCAGTGTTTTTCCACTTTTTGAAATAAAAACTTCTGAACTTTTGGCTTTCATTTGGTCCAACATGTCGGAGAAGCATGGCAAAAAGGCAAAAGGAAAGCATGCTTGTCTTCCACCAAGTACTTAGATGCTTCATTCTTTTCTAAAAAGACTCCAAAGGTGGCAATGTTGGTCAAAAGGAAGCATCATATCTTCACAATCATCATGGCTTGTGTCTTTCAATTCTGAATATTGGAATAGATGTGGCCGTTGTGTAGGCTAGACAAATAGTAGCCGTTGTGCGAAGCTAGACAAATAGTAGCCGTTAGCGAAAGCTAAACAAATAGGGAATCAAAATCTTCCGCAAAATCCGAATATCATGAGTTAGTTCCGGATTTTCCGCAATATTTTGTGAATGACAACAAAATATTTTGGCTATTGTGCAAGCCGGACAAATAAAGTAACACCAGTCTAGAAATAGTAGTGACCTCATCAATCAAGAGAGGGAGCATCGGAGGGATAACCATCAAAAGGATCAAAAGGACCTTGTGGAGAATCACATACATGCTCATGGTAAATAGCATACTTATTACAGAAATCCACAATATAAAATTGGCTCAAACTTTGGGGTTTTTCCCGGGATAAGGAGACTGTTTAGATTAGGATGATCTTTTGTTTGTAGGTGAACAAAGGCGTCGAGATAGGGTTTGGGGCCAAAAACAGCAATTCTACCTGTGCTACCTATGAAATGATAATTTTTCCATAGATTATGAGCAATTTCACGAATTTGATTATTAAAATAATTTCTCCAAAGATTTTGCCGAATGAAGGATCTTTAATGGACAACTGAGAATTTCCCTCGAACCATGGCCCTTGGTGGGTATGGCCATTAATGAGGATGAGATGTTTTGAGGGGTTAACATTCATCCAGTTTATTTTTCTCCCATTTGGTAGAGTGCTCCAAAGATCTCGATGGTAACAAAAGGTCTAGTGGAAGAGTTTTCAAACCCTTTAATAGCATTCTCCCAATGATCTCGTGGAAGTTGGCTAGCTTGTTTATGACTTGTCAATTTTACAAACCTAACAAAGCCATATTCAAACATTTGGGAAAGCCAGCTAGAATTAGGATCCTCATCATCACTATCATCCGAATCTTCATCGGTGAAATATGAACCAAGATCAAAATTAATAAGGAGACCAGAAATGGATGTTTCTTTTCATATACTCGAGATCTGCTCCCAAAGTGGTCTTCCCATTCAAGCTGAATAAAGACATTATCACCTTCGTCTATTTCATTAGGGTCGGGAATAGTAGCAGAACAAGTTTTTTGAAATACTTTGACCATAGGTCAAAAGATCGAGACATAGCCTTGCTATCCGAATACGAGATTGTAAATCAAGGCAAGTTGGCAACAAAGACTTCGTAAATATGGATTGGGTCTTAAGACTCAATCTAGCATAATCGTGCCCATTATAGTCTTTGTATCCATCGAATGGATTTCCTCTTTGCCAAAGAGTTGACTAATGTAGGTTTTAAGACGGCTCACAAGAGCCTCATTTTTCAAACAAGGTTATTTTTACTGAACAAAGTTAATATTTGAAGCAAGGTCATTATTTGGAATAAGGTTACTATAATGGCGTATGTAAATCTCGTTTTGAGCAAAAGGTTAACAAGGTGGATTTCAAGGGCTCTAAGGGTTTTGTGAAAAACATTACTGTGGTTTTTGGTAAAAGCAAACTGAAGGTTATCAAGAATGAATTTAATAGAATCTGTAATTTCGAGTAGGTACCATTGTGGAATTGTAGATTTTTTGACAAGACTTCTTGTAAAGCAATTAATATATCACCATTGGAGTATGTCACCTCTGCCGGGACATCTCCTTGAAGGGATGTTGATCCACCGGGTTTTACACCGGAAGATACGCCTTCATGCATTTTAAAAGGTCGTCCCCATTGGGAACCTTGTTGCTTTGGGAATAGTCATACACAGGAGCTTTTCCCTTGTTTTTCTCTCCATGATAATCCACTTACTAGTGGTATAAATATGAATATTATTATTATCCCACTTATTAGTGGTATTTATCCACGTTTCATTATCCGATTCCTGCAAAGAATCATTAATATTGTTAGGATAGTGGATAGGTTTTAACATTTTAGTGTTATGAAAATCACCTTTAAAATCATCGAAATTCATTATCGGTTCTTGAACAAGGTCATTCATGGGAGAGTCTTTCTTATAAGACAGATTATCAATATCAATTTCAATCTTTGAAGCA
The DNA here is from genome assembly GCA_028216015.1 of Quercus dentata. Classification (NCBI taxonomy): domain Eukaryota; kingdom Viridiplantae; phylum Streptophyta; class Magnoliopsida; order Fagales; family Fagaceae; genus Quercus; species Quercus dentata. The sequence goes on along the minus strand of CP116454.1, from coordinate 19,249,752 downwards.
AATTTGAATTTTACTTTCTGTCCAAATGGATCAGTAGTAATTCCATCATGTTCAACAAGAAAGGGATACAAAGAGTTAATAAATGGCGACCAAGAATCACTTTATCAGTCATATTTTTGACAAGGACAGAAGGAATCTTGAAACAAACATCATCATGGCACACCCGAGCATTATTCAACTCATACTTAATTTTCATTTGAGAACCATTAGCGAAGCCAATCTTTCAAGAGATTTCTCAAAATATTTTGAGGGAATTAATCCTTCTTGGATACAGTTCATATCTCGCACTTAATCAATCATAGCAATAACAAAGTGAAATGAAAATCGGGGAAACAACAATTTTAACTTTTGTAAACCATTTTCGAGGAAATAATTTATTAACAAAAGCAAGTTGGGGATTAGTGAAAGTATCGTAAGTACCTTTATCGAAAAGAAGAGCCTGTTGACTGGAATCATTTCCATCACCGTGTGCTCATTTTGTTCGATTCTTGGATTTATTAAGATCTTTATCAAGTTTTAGCATTGTCAATTCTTGTTTAAGATTATGATTATCACTTTTCATGCTTTTAAATTCATGTTTTAATTCATTTATCTCTTGTTTAACAATATGAATTTCATTTTGGAGGTCATTAACATTAAATCTTTAGATTTCTTTTTATTAAATCTTTCCAAAGTTTCTTCAAAACTTATGGTTGATTTTGGTTTTTTACCAATTTCATCTCTTATCAAGTTTTTCTTAAACCTGTCCAAATAATCTTTCTGGAGTTCGTGGTTTTGAATTTGATTTATTAGCTGAATTATCAGTTTTTCATCTTCTTCACTTTTGGTGAGAGTACTAATAACATTGCAACAGGAATCTCTACAACCAATTTTGATATTAGGAGAATTAGAAGAATCATCAGCAGATTGATAGCAAGAATCGGATGAAGAAGAAAAATCATCTTCCAAAGAATCAGACGGACTGTTTGATTCAAGGATTCTAAATAATTCTTCTTGCACATTATCATCAATGTTTAACATGTTGAACTTGTTTTTTAACTTACCAGGTTTTTCTTTACAATCTTTACTAAAGTGTCCCGGTTTACCACGCTTAAAGCATTTACCTTTACTTAGTTTTTGTTTAACATGTTTTTTAGAAACATTTTTCTTCTTAGCATAGAAATCATTAGTTTTAAAAGTATTTCTGTATTTTTATGGCTTTTATCATGTTTTTTACTTTTCCGCCTAGAAGGAGCAATAGGAGGCGAGACCATATTGTTCACGAAATTTCCCATTTCATATTTAGCTTTTCTTTTATTCTTTAATTGGTGTTTTAACAATTTTTCATCATTGCACATATTAATACCAAGTTTTTTAATAGTACTTGAACATATCACCATAAGTTAAATTATCATAATCAATAGAATCATTTTTACCCATTAATTCTTATTTTACCTTATGAGCAAAGATAAGAGGCAGACCGTCAATAAACTTTTCTTTCCAATAAGGCTTATGGCAATCTTTCCGGAGCATCACCCTGGTAGTAAAAACATCTTGATACCATCTCATAATCGGACATAGTTGGACAACTCAAATTATTTAGATAATCGAAACACGGGATGAAATATTGGATGGAGTACCAACAAAATGTTTGAGAATGGTATAGATCAAGGTATTAACACCATCAGAATACCACGACCAATACTTTCATCAAAAATAGGCAAACCTTCTTCATTCTTTTTAACAAAGATGTTTAATAGAGTCTTTGGATTCTTGAGTGATGTAAGAATCCCACCATCCACGAAGAGTACCGAAAAAACCAAGAAGAAGTAAGTTAACAATTTCGGGTTGATCAAGATTATGGTTGTTTTGATAAGCAATACCAACCATAGACATGTGGCTCATTTTATTAATGATTTCTGTTCGGACAAACCATCAATATTCCATTCATAGAGTTTATCAAATAGAGACAGAAAACGTGTTTGAAAAGATCTCTCTTCAAACGCATATATCGGGAGGAGTAGGTTTTGGATACCAATTTTTTGTAAAAGACATGGGTTTGGAGTTCCCAACAAATCTTTTAATTTCTGGGAAATCATTATCAAAGATTCTTTTTGCGAGAATGTAAGAAACAGAAGAAACAAAGATGCTCGAGAATCAGTATTTTCTTGAAAAACAATTTCTTTTTGGAAATAGTTCGAGCAATTGGAGTACTTGTAGAAGTACTAGTACCCTCGATTTTAATCTTTAGATCGAGAAAGCATTTTGTCAACAATTTCAAGAGTCTTGGGTGAGAAGTTTTAAACATAACTTTTTCTCTTTAACCTGGGTAAATCAATCAAAGGTTTCTCGGTTTTAACAGAACAGATTTTTCAGAAGTAGAAACAGATTTTTCAACAAATTTTTCTTCAATACGGTCAAGTCATTGACCAATAATATGCAAAGATTGATTAGTAAAATTGTTTTGTTCAATAAGGCTAACAATAGGAGTTTGATCATCAGCAATTTTGAAAGGAGAGGCCTTCACTTCCTCTTTTGTCACTTCATCTTTCTTAGTAGTTATCAAAATTGAATCAAGAGGCGGATGACTAGACCTAACAATGGTTTTATCAATCTTAACAAAATTTGATTTCTTTATCACATATAAATGTTGTTTTGAAATCTCATTATGTGGAACATAATAGTTTTCAGAAAATCAAAAAACAAAATATGTTTTTTCAATTGATTCATCATTTCCAACCATTTTCTTTTAGCATGGTCTTTATCGAGATCGAGCAAATTTATCTTGGAAATATTTTCTCTTGGTTTTGTTTGAAGCAAGCATAAACTCATTGTACAAAGAATCCCAATCAATTTCAAAATCATCATTTAAAAGAGTCAAAACTCTTAATTGATTTTGGTAAACAGGAGGAGTTTCAATAGCGACATCAAAATCGGATGGAGAAAGAGAAACAAGATATCTTCCTCATCTTCATTAGCGGTTTTACTAAATGGAGTGGAAGTTTCAGGTTTAGTTGAATAGTAAACAGAGCTAAATTGGGATTTATCACTTGAAATACCTTTTAGCTTTAAATCGAGGGATGTTTCCAAATTCTTTTTCAAAATTTCATTGATCTCATGATCTCTCCTTGAAATACTTTCGAGATCCAAAGAAAGGAATGTCTTCCTTCGTTTGATCCTCAAAGGTGGATTGTTTTGAAAACTTATTTTAACAGTACCATCAAGATATTGTTGAATATGGGTGAGATCAAGCTCATCAAAAATGGGTTTAGCAGGAGGGTTTCTTGTGCTAACAACCAATCCTTAGGAAGATTAACATCTTGCCATTGAATCATTTTTGGAACTTGGATTTTAGCATCGGGAGTTGAACATTGAATTAACATGGTTTTACCTGAAGGTTCTCTAGGCATTAAAGCACAAGGATTCATTTGAGTACCCATTAGTTTGTAATAAATGCGATAGATCAAAGCAAAAGGCTTACTACCCTCTTCCATGTGATAACCAGATGAAGCAATATTCAAAGTTAAAGCTTTAACAATATTAGGATCATCCAAAGCAAGAGTAAGATCGGGATAACAGTTAAAATAAACAGGACCATCATACAAAGAAGCAAGAATCATACAAAGAATGCTATCTTTAAAAATCTTAAATCTAGCATCTCTTAAACACATAAGAACAGAAGCATTAATGCCCTTTTGGGTAAGTGGTTTAATAGCAACTTGAACCATACCAATATGCAAATAATAAAATTTTTTAGCAGCAATGAAGTCATTAATATTCTTTTTAGTGAATAAGCAACATTTTTCATGAACTTTCGAAATAGAGAAAATTTGTTCAACAGTTCTAGCTTTATAAGCGAAATGAAAAGTACTTTCAACAAAACTAGTTTTATAAATAGTTTTAGTGTCAACTTTAGGAATAGTCCATTTACGAAAATCAGAATCATCTCATTATCATCAATAGTGTGATCTTCTTCATTTACAATATCGGAGGACAACTAGTCCTGGAGCTGATAGAGGAGTTGGATCTCCACAACTTATCCATACTATCCTAGGTTCAACACTCGGTTATCATGTTTTTCTCACAACCGTTGCATTTCGTAACACATACCCTAACCAACCTCATACCTCTCATGCCCTACACGCCCTCTCTTGGCTCAAACGGGCCTTACAAACTAGGTCCTAGGAATTCACTTTACAATTAGGGTGGCGCCAACGACGGTAAGAAGTGAACACAACAACAGAATATCAAGCGTTTGGGTAGACACGGACAAGAAACAAAGAACACAACCACACTACAACCGGCCGTAAAAGAGTGGCTCTGATACCATAAAGGGGAAGGGGACGACGAGATGAAGAGAAGGAGACGGAAGCACAATAATAATGTAAAGAACTTGATATATATATATATATATATATATAATAAGTGAAAATGAAAAAAAAAAAAACTCAAATTAGAATTCCAAATTAGAATTCCAATTTTGCATCATGTGCCCTAAATTATTTATTATTAAAGAGTTTTATTTCTTAATTTTAGAATTAAATGTGGGACCACATCATAAACATTCATCCAAGTGACTTATTAAGTACAAAAACCAAAGAGTCTAGAATAAATGAATCATAAAAATAAAAATAAAAATAAAAGTGCTTCACAATAATTAAAAAAAATGACAATTTATATTTTATACCTAATAATATCCTTATACAATTTTTTAAAGAGTTAACAAAATGTAAAAATGATTATCAATAGTATTTAAATTATATATATATAGGAATTATATTATGTATCTTATTATATATTTTTAAGTGTATCCATGCATATACATGATGTAACAAGCTAATTAGTATAAAGTGCAGCTAAATATGCAAATATGAGAGTATTTTATTGTATATATTTCATGATCATTACTTTCATAAGACATGATTTGACCAGACAATTTTTGTTGAAATTATAATTTAGGTGGTGTAAAGGTATAGATGTTGGGACAAACTTGTCTTTTGCACAAGACAAGGTGGTGGAGTTATACTTCTGGATTTTGGGAGTGTACTTTGATTCCCAAATACTCTCTTGCTAGAAGGATACTAACTAAAACAATTTGCATGACATCAATTATAGATGACATATATGACGTACATGGCACACATGAAGAACTCGAGCTCTTCACGGATGCAATTAAAAGGTTTAGTAAAAGCCTATATAATTCTCTTCATTTGAAATGGATTCATGTCATGGTTCATTCTAAATATTTTAAATTTAAAGATGTATCTAGTGCCATGTCAACATTACACACTTCATTCCAACGTTTAAATTATAGGTGGGATATCAATTGCATAGACCAACTCAAAGATTACATGAAGTTGTGTTATAAAGCAGTCTTGGATGTTTTTGAAGAAATTGAGGAAAAGATGTGCAAAGAAGGAAAATTATACATTCACCATGCAAAAGTTGCGGTATGACACTATTAATTCACTTGAAACCACTTTTTCCCCATATGTGTTCATTTTATAGTCATTATATTTTATGTTTTAATGTAACTATATGAAAAAACTTGTTCAAGCCTACTTTGAAGAAGCCATATGGTTGAAAGAAAAATATATTGCCACAATGGAGGAATATATGAGTAATGCACTAATATCCTGTGGTTACCCCATGCTTAGCACCAAATCTTTTGTTGGCATGGGAGATATCGTGACCAAGGAAGTGTTGGAGTGGGTCTTCAAGGAGCCAAAGATTGTTACTGCAGCATCAATTATAAACAGGCTAATGGATGACATTGTTTCCAATGAGGTATGTTAGTGTATCATACTCTCAGATATCACAAATGTTATTTAGCATATATTGTTAGTGGATCTTATTAAGCACATGTTAGCTCTTGATTGTGACTAAAATCATGGAACATTAATTATTGACTTGAGGAAAAAAGCTAGTCACATTTGTGTTGTACTCTAAAAAGATTAGTCTAATCACAATTGAAGCTTTTTGTAATTGTTAATGAGTCTCATATTAATCCAATATATGCGTGATGTGGGACTCAGCAAAACCCTATACATTGCAAAATTTTGTTCCAATTAAGAGATTCTTCACATGCAGTCTTGTCAATGCCACATGTACTGAAATTATATATAATATAGAGGATATACAAATTCAGTCAGAATAATTATCTTCTTTCTTCTCCCAATATCCTTACTTCAACAAGGCATATGAGACATTAGTTTGGTACTGCAAGGAATATGATCCTTGTCCATGGACTCATTTCATGGTTCAATTTTTACTTTATTGAATCTAATAGTGTATAGAGTGTAGTGTATTTTAAAATTTTAAATAACATGTTATTAGATACACCTTTAATTTATACTATTTAAAATATGAAATGGATTCATTTCAAATGGACCACAAATCCATTTGGGCCCGGAAAAAATGACACATTATATATTTTGGAATTTATTTTTTTTTACAGTTTGAGCAAAAGAGAGAGCATGTTACCTTCGGCATCTAATACTACAAGAAGCAATATAATGTCTCAAAGCAAGAGGTGCATGCCGAATTTCAGAAACAAATTGTGAATGCATGGAAGGATATAAACAAAGAGTGCATTAGACCTACTAAAGTGCTAGTACCTTTCCTCACACATGTTGTCAATTTCACACGAGTCATGGATCTACTTTACAAAGATGAATATGCATACACAAAACTTGGAGGAATGATGGTAGAGTGTGTCACTTTAATGCTTGTTGATCCAGTATCAATTTGAAGATAATGATGCAATGTCTCAATATGACTACAAAATTATAACTAAGTTGGTTCCTTAAATAAAGGTTTGATGTCCTACCAAGTCAAAAATAATAAAACAAATGTGTGACTAGAGTGAATCACAAATTTATGTGAGCTCCAAATTACTCTTAAAATTAGGAGCTCAATGCTTTTGAACTTTTAAATAAGTGTTCCGTGGAATATATATATGTATGTGTTGGTACTTTAAAAAAGTAATAGTTTCAATAAGTGATTAACTTATGAGTATTATTTCTACATGGGTCATGCTAACAAGTGCCCTTAGGACATTAGTTAACAATCCATTTTAGGAAAATTTTGACATCACTTTTATGAAAAATGAGAAAAACTGTCAAAATATTAATTTTTTTTTCTTTTCCCATAAAAACTTTCTTTAAATGGATTATTAACGAATGCCTTAAGGACATTCGTTAGAATTCGTTAGCATTTCCCTTTCTACATTACTTTTACTTTCCACTTGTGCATGTGTTCTAACAGTGAAGAGATTATTCAATGCACCAAGGCTCTCTCGTCCATATATTTATATCCAAATTTACTTTTGTTTGTAGTTTTAGCTTTGTTTTTATTTACTTTTATTTTAAGCTCAATATGAATATGCAATCTAGTAAAAAAAAAAAAAGGACTAATACTTAAAATGGGGAGTATCGCCAATCCCTAAAGCTTGATAAAAAGTATGAATTTAATCACAAATCATTGTTTTAATACTCCCTCACACGTGGGTATAAGCTTCCCTCACTAAGTAAGACCTAATATGTGAAATTTTTAATTTTTGAACGAGAGGTAAAATAGAGACAAGATTCAAACTCAGAATCATTGCTTTGACACAATGATAAAGTGAAATATCCTAGGAAAAGAAGTAGATGGAAATGGAATAATTGAATAAATTAATGTGATTTGGTCATTAAAACCTAACACCAAATTTGGGAGAATGACACCACTGACAAGATAGTAAAATGGAAATACAGGTTGCAATTAGTGAACGATGATATTTAGCCATAATGATTTAATTCCAAAGAATATAAATTTCTTTAGCATCCCTTGAAATCCACCCTCTGATTTTCATGTAACTAACAAGTGAAAGTAAATAAGATCCCATATCTTAAATAAGTATTCGACTCAAACGAATATTATGAAAATGGTTCTCAAACCACAAACCTGCCTAAACAGCACCAATAGATGAAACTAAAACCCAGAATGATTATTTGCTTAGGATATCCACTAAATTTATAGCTCTTAGGTAACAAAAGAAGAACAGTGGAAGCACATGTTTGGATGAAAATAGAAAGAAAGATATGTGCACCACACACTTCGAGGATTGTGTAATTTATCGTGATTATCCATGAACAACCCCTACATGAAAATTGCTCAAAGTTCTTCGTGGCCATAGTCACTCAGTGAATATCATCTTCTTCTTCTTCACAGAACTTGGTGTACTTATCTGCATCCATCAACCTCTTCAATTCACCACTATCACTCACCTCAACCTTAATTATCCATCCTTTGTCAAATGGGCTTGAGTTAATCCACATCAAGACAGATACATCGGAAACAAGCATAAAAGAAATGAAGGAAGAAACATATTCTCGATGGCAGAAAATATGTCAAACTTCACCAATTAAAGGAAACTGGAATTGTGAATGAATTTTTTAACACAATGAAGGTGGTTAACCAACATTTCCAGAGACATAAATTTATTCAGATGACTACCAGCATCAACCTTAAGCTCAATAAGTTTAGTAGCATGAGAGTTTCCCTTATGGTCTATTCTTCTCTTGATTGTGTTCCAAATATTAGCTACTAGGGACATTGCCTAACAACTTGCATACTAGAAGGAACTATATTTAACTATAGGCCATTTAAGGTAACAAAAAAAAAAAGTAAGGAAGAAGAAGGAAACTTGACTTAGAAGCCCTACCCAAAAGGAAAGAAGAACCATGCAACACCAGACAAAAAGCGATATGGCGACAAAACATGCAGGGCAAGATGAAAAGAACAAAGAGAAATGGTAAAATATACCCAGCTATAATAGCTAGCACACAATTCAGGAGGCAAAATTTGTTCATAGTCAGACCTCTCTGAATTCAGAGCATTTAAATAAACAGAGACAAAATTTGAGCCTCTGACATGTTTTGTTTATGCATTGATGTCAAAAGATGAAGATTGGAGATGGTTCAAATCAGTTCATAACCACTCCTCCCCCAAAATCTTAAGTGCATTAGCACAAAATTCAATTATGAGACATTCAGTTTCAGTCAACCATGAGAAAGAAAATACAGTTATCATTTCTCTCCTGTTCCAATCTATGACTTTACTTGTTGATCCAGACCCAATACACCCAAAAAAAAAAAAAAAAAAACAAAACAAAACAAAAAAGACAAACAAAAAAAAGAAAACATACAGCACTGAAACTCAAATTAGAAAAGGAGACTTACCAGACCAGGGGAGTCATTGAGCTCTTCGTTTACTTCAACCACTTTCCCTGAAATGGGAGAATTAATATCATTAGTAGCCTTGACACTTTCAACCACACCAAAGCTGTCGCCCTGTGATACTGGAGCTCCCACTTCCGGTAATTCAATGTAGACAACATCACCTAAATGATCCTGAGCATGGTCGGTTATACCAACAGTAGCAGAATTCCCCTCAACTTTCGCCCACTCATGAGAGTCATGGTACTTAAGATCCTTCACAACCACATGTAACATGGAGAAAGCAGATCAATTTTCTAATAAACCAAAAAAGATCCCATCTCAACATTTATTTTTTTATAGACGAGAATACTTTATTTAAAAAAAGAAAGCATAAAGTAGCCAAAATAATTATGCCAAAAAAACAGAAGCTATGTACATCAAGAAAGAGACTCTAAAAACATTGGAATGGAATCACTAGATGTGAATCCCTAAGCATGAGACCAATCAAACAAAGTGTCTATAAATGAGGCAATGAGCTTGTCCCCCATACTCTCCAAATCCTCAAACGTACGCCTATTTTGTTCCTCCAGATTGTTCACATCAAGCATAATGGCACCAAGTTCCTAATACCCGAGGAGTACTTCCCCAACCAATTACACCACCCAAACAAAAGGTCAACCACTCTCTCAGGTAAAACAAAAGACACAAAAAGATCTCAAAGCAAAACTCCACAATTGGTACGCAACCTTGTAGTGAACCAACAAGTGATCCACTGCCTCTCCACTACACCGACACACACAACACCACTCCACTATAGTAAAGCTTCTTCCCCTTAAGTGATTCTATATCTAGAAACGAAAAGATATTGCTGCATACTACAAAATCAATGAACTAGATTATCATTTGTATTGGAGAACCATCTTTATTCCATATGGATATATCAATTAGAAATTTAACCAGATAACTTCCTATGAGAAATCAGAACTCCAATAAAAGCATTGAGAGAGAGAGAGAGATGAGCAATGCACTGACAAATTAAGAATTTGGCGTGTTAAGCTTCAGAAGCATTTAAAACCCTTTCACATCTATACAATTCCTTCTTTGTTCTTAGAAATTTTCTCTTAAAAAATGAGCCACTAGTATCTTAGTCCCATGACATTTTTTTTTTTTTTGATAAGTAGTCCCATGACAAATTTAAATCTCAAAGAAGTGTGTTCAATAAGTCAAATAATAATCATGGTATTAGTGTGTTCAACAATCATATTACATTTGAGATATCACACGTCCTATATTTCATATGATTTAATTAAAAAAATATGCACCACACTTTCCACCACTATAGCAACAGATCATTGTCCATACTGACAGCAACTACCTCCAAACAATCACACTTGGGTTTGAATTTTCAACAAATTATATGTGACAGACAATGGCTTAGGTCACATTTTTCATTAAAAAGAAAAAAAAAATTTAAAGGAATAATCAACCTAAGATTAATCACAATTCCAGCACAACAAGAAACTGACAACACTATAAAAAGTATAGCTTTCACAAACACAGAGTATATTGATTTATGAATGCCCAAATTCAAGAACCCATTGACCTCAGCACTAATTGAAAAAAAAACATGGTAAATATGATGCCAATGACAAAAACAAACCAACCCAATTTCCAAAGACGAAATATTCTGATCAAAGAATCATAGATCAACCATTTTAACTAACAAATACATATATGAGAGATCCAAATCCAAATCTCAGCTTTTCTAATTGATATGGCATTGGGTTAATGTTGATGTTGGTGCATTTGCAGGATGGTAGTATATCACTCAATTTGATGGAATAGATGATATAAGCGGAAATGGGCCAAAATGGCCAAATGGCCATAAAATCGTAAGTATATAGTTAGTAGACCCAGTTTATAAACATTATAACTTACTAGCATCTCGAGTTTTAAAGACTTGATTTTGGGACTATAAATCGAGTCTTTGAGGCTCGATTTGTATGCTTGGATCGAGTTCCGACGTGGCATTTTTTCCACGTGGGTGTCCACATGGAAATCGAGTCTCTAAGACTCGATTTCTAACCCAAAATTTTTTTTAAAAATTCTAAGTCCGTACATGCCGAAATACCCAAAACAAATTTAAGAAACTTCATCACTCACGCAGATCGGATCGATCGGAGGGAGAGAAAGAGAAACTCACCGCTACTCAAATCGGATCGGGGGAGAGAAAGAGAGAACCTCACCGCTAAACCTCACCAGCGGCTGGGGCTTGCGCGCGCCAGCGTCGCGACGGCTCTGGGGCTCGCGAGCCTCGGGCCGCACGCGACCCAGGCTCGCGCGAGCCCCAGTCGGGCGCGCGAGCCCCTGGCCGACGCGAGCCCCAGGCCGCCTGGGTCTCGCACAAGCCTAGGTCGCGCGCGCCCTAGGTCTCGCGCGAGCCTGGGGTCACCGGGTCGGGTTCTGGTCATGCCGCGCACACCTGGTACCTAGCACAAGCATGGAGAAAACTAGTGCTGGTTTGACCTGCCACAAGCATTTGCACCCCAGTGGCACCTCTTCCCCTTAATGGGAAGGCTATAAATAGGCGGAGGGTTTAGATTAAAAAAAAAAGATAGGTGTTGGATTGAGCTACTTAGATTGGAGAGAGAGAGAGAGAGAAGGAGGCGTAGGAAAGGAAATAACAGGCTATCAGAAAGCGGCCTTGTTTCAATGTTTCAACACATGCGAAGAAAAGAAGAACATCCAAAAGAATAAAAGATGAGAGAGTCAGCTTAATGTGGTAAGTAAAGCTTGTTGACTGACTCTACAAACTTTGATTGGGAAAGAAAAAAAAGAGGCTCAAGAGCACTTGTGCATGGATTCTCATGTAAAATAAACGAACATAACATCAGGTATCACATACTTAACAAATGCAAAAGCAAGTTCAGATTGGTTGGCAATGTACTGAAACTCTAGTGTAGCTTCTAGATGATTGGCAATGTAGAGACATTTAGTTTCAGTCAACAATGAAAAAGAAAATATGGTTATCTTTTCTCTCCAGTTCCATTCTATAAATTTACTTGTGGATCCAGACACCCCCTCCCCCCCACAAAAAAAAAAAAAAAAAAAAAAAAAAAAAACCTACATAACATAAGGCACTGAAACTCAAATTAGAAAAGGAGACTCACCAGACCCAGGAAGTCATTGAGCTCTTAGTTTACTTCAACCACTTCCCAAAAAATGGGACAATAAATATGAAAATATCTAGTAGTATTGACACTTTCAACCACACCAAAGCTGCTGCCCTGTGATACAGGAGCCCCCATTTCTAGTAATTTAATAGACAACATCACTTAAATAATCCTGAGCATGGTTGGTTATGCCAAAAGTATCAGAATTCCCCTCAACGTTAATCCACTCATGAGAGTCAAGATACTTAAGATCCTTCACAACTGCACGTATAATGCAGAAGAAAAGTATAAGCACAAAAGGTAGGTCAATTTTCAAAGAATCCAACAAAGACATGATATCAACAATTCCCAAAATTAATATTAAATAAAGTGATTCTGTAACTAGAAATGAAAAGATATTGCAGAATGCTACAAAATCAATGAACTAGATTATCATTTATATGGGAGAACTATCTCTATTCTATATGGATATATCGATTAGAAATTTGATTGGAGAACTTTATGAGAAAAAAAAAACTCCAATAAAAAAATTGAGAGAGAGAGAGAGAGCTGAGTAATGCACTGACAAATGAAGAATGTTGCTTGTTATGCTTGCAGAAGCATTCAAAACCCTTTTACATTTTTTTTTTTTACAATACTCTTGACACCCTCACATACTGTTGGAGCATCATAAATAATAGTAGTAAATAAGCTGCTTTTTCATATAAGTAAATAGTTGAATTGAGATGGAGAGGTCCTTGAAATGAGTATGAACACTTAAAAAATAACAGCCTATTGTCTTTACATAACTTTATCCAAACACTCGTGCGTGCAAATGATGAATTGAGATGAACTATATTGTAAGCAGACTGTTCAACCTGAGTAGAATTCACAATAATAAGAATATCACAATGAAAAGAACCCACTGGTTCTTAAGAGTTTAGATGATCTATGGTACTAATTGGCCTAACATTAATCACAATTCCAGCACAACATGAACTGACCTCACACAGAGAGACAATATATTGATATATGAATATCCAGATTCAAGAACCCACTGACCTCAGCACTAATAAAAATCAAAATTTGGTAAATAAATATGATACCAGTGACGCACGAAAAAAAAAAAAAAAACATTTCAAAAACCAATATCCTGATCAAAGAATCATAGATCAACCATTTCAAGCAACTAATACAAAAATATAAATGAGAGATCCAAATCCACATCTGAGTCTTTCTGATTTATATATAAAAGGCAAATAAAGAACAACCCATCAAAGCAAAGTCCGATAAATACCAGAAGCAGAGCCTCGTTGAACACAGAGATCCTGAAGCCATGTTTGAATGAAAACTATGAAGTCTGAAACCCCCCCCCCACCCCCACCAAAAAAAAAAAAAAAACCTGTTTTTTTCTGTTTCTGTCTCCCTCGAGTCAACAGAAACATACAACACTAAATATTTTTTGTTTCTCTTATAATAAAATACTTGGTGGGGTTAGGAGAGAAGAATTTTGGAGGCGGTTGTGTGTTCTGTAATACTAAAAAATAAAAATAAAAATAAATAAATAAAGCTGATTGAAGTAAACGGTCAATGAAATAAAATAATCCCAGGAACCCTAATAAAAACAAAATCATCTAACAGTAATATTACGCACTTTTTGACTTAAACACGCAAAGAAAATAAAAAATAAAATTCATTGACAAGTTGCAAAAAAAAATTGGAAATTTGGAACAGGAAAGGCATCGTTAATCTTCAGTCTTGATAAAACATAAGCACGGAAATGAAAAAAAAAAAAAACAAAAAAACCAAAATACCGTCGTTTTAACCTTTAAGAGCAGAACCAAACATGGGGTCCACTGTCCACGTCCAACATTAGAAACATGGGCTCCACGTCCAACTGTAAGTAAGAGCCAAAGGATTTTTTTATATTAAAAAAATAACAAGTACCCTCCATGCTAGCAAACAACGACGTTCATGAGCAAGTTTATCAAAATAAAAATGTCCGAAGACTAAAACCCACCTATTGTAAAGTAACCCATCTATGATTCTTTCTAGTTCCAGGCTCTCTTCTGAAACAAATGCAAAGCAGCACCCAAAATGAGGGGTCAATTATATGTCTCACTATTTAAAAATGTTTCGAGTTCCCAAAAAGAGGATTCTACATCAAGCTCTCCATTTCTCAAAAAAAAAAAAAAAAAAAAAAAAAATACTTCAAGCTCTCCAACCCCAAGCATGAGACTACAAAGTGATGAAAATAAGAATAATGAATTTCCACCATTGCCGAAGTGTTCGATAACTTTGTCAGCCGGATTTTCCAGTAAGCTCAGACTCATTTTCCATGCTTCAATCACTATTTTATTTCTTTTCAATTATTCTTGCTTTATGGTGTAAAAACCTGAATCTTTTTTTCTTTTTCTTTTTTTTTTTTTCTTGACATACAGGTTTACCAAAAAGCTCATTGACAGAACCCAAAATGGTAAGATTTTTTTTTATGCTCCATTAATTACAAACAATTTTTTTTTTTTTTTTTTTTGAGAAGCACTCTAGAGCCACCCTTCTAGACCTGTGTAAAGAAGTCTAAAAATATACTCAATATCGGTAAAGAAATTAATGTATTACATCTATTGTATAAAAGAGAAAAGTTCTTATTTTTGACTATATCAGTGTTTAATTATAGCATAAGTTTGTAAACAACCCATCATATTTAGAAACCGATATATATTTAAAGTTTTTTATTCTTAACCTTTTATTTATATTCATGGAAGAATGTTACCGATTAAAAGTTAAAACCCTTAAAATAAATGTTTAAAATCATAGAGAAATTCCGATCAGCCAAACCCTTCCATAGACTTTATAAAAAATACATGCTATATACGTGGACATCGTTTACATCTTTAGCAAATCTAGATATTACATATGTTGTCTTACGAACATGGTTTCAAATCCTATTATCCCAAAAAGATTTTTTTTTTTTTTTTTTTTTAAAGCTATACAATTTGTCACATAAAGAAAAAATAGATTGAAAGATTTAAAAAAAATCCCATATCCAAATTATATGCAGAATCTTCTCAAAAAAAAAAAAATATATATATATATATATATATATATATACGCATAAGCATATATGTATAAACATCTTGGATCCAAATTACACAAAACATACAAATATGTGTATAAATATATAAAAGTAAACTTTCTATAGTATTTATTTAGGTAGATTTCATATATTGTAACTACCTGTTGATATGATTGATTTTGATTTTCCTATTACAGTTAACGTAACTGATGCTTCAATAACTGCTAGCATATACAAATAAATTACAAAAGTACTAAAAAAAATACTAACTTTGTTTTTTTGGAAACTTTGAGAATTATCTTAAATTTTATAGTTGACATTTTCACAGTCCCCCCCACTTTTTTCTTATTCTTAAATTACACTTATTTTATGCATGTGTGTGATTTTACTTTCATTCTTACTATACATCAAAATCCTGAAATGAAATAGTAGTTTTTTCTTCATCTTGGTAAAGTTTTTTTTTAGAAATGCGCGTACATGTTTGTAACTCAAATTTAGACCACTTTTATATGACTGTCCATCATATTGATCTATATTTCTAATCATACTAATTAAACCAAAATGCATATCTAAAAAAATCATAATAAATCATTCTTTAAATGCATATTGATAATTGATTAACTTATCTTGTATTCACCACATCTCTCTAAATTGTTGCTTTGCTTTCTATTTTAAATTGAAAGTTGGGATTCTTCTCTATTTACTACAGGAAAAAGGAAGAGCAGCACTTGAGTACGAAATTTCAAACTCTGGTGGAGATGTTTGTCATGGCTCCTTGAGTGGTGCTTGTGTATCATTTATTCAATTTGATGATAGTGAAAAAGCTCAAATGAGCAAAAGCCTTCTCCAAGGACTTAGAAGTGGTGAATTTGTTTCTCCCCTCATGGTTATAAGTAATCCCAAAGTTTGGCTAGTGATGGAGAAAATAGATTCCACGTTAGACCAATTTAAAAAGAAAAATACTATGATTTGGTCTTGTTATCAATTGGATGATAACTGATAAGTATAAGATTATTGTAAGGTATGAAAATAGCTTTTAATTTATTTTCATGATCTTTGTAAAATTATCATGTGATCTAATGATTTATTTGATCACTTTTTTTTTTTTAATTTCATATTTGAAGGGACATTATTGCTGCTGTTAATCAATTGGTGAATCAAGTATATACTGGAGAACTAAAGATTCAGGACATTGCCATTATAAATGGACGTGCCAAATTGATGAGAATCTCAAATGAACTTGGAGTGAGTAAGCTAAGGAACCAATTACAAAATCTATTAGAAGGCTTATTGGGAAATGATCCTAACAATAAGGAGTTGATCGATTTCTACTCTCATATGAAAACAATGCCAATGTAAGTACTCATTTACATTCAAATTCGTTTGACTTTGTATAAAGTATTTTCTTGAAAATAGTTTTCTTATTTTTCAATATTTAATAGACTGAAAATCATAGTCAACAAAAACATTTTTAGGATTACTTGAAAACACCAATAAAATCTTAGAAAATGGTAATGCATTTTTTTTAGATAGTGATCTTTTATCTTCATGTTGTAAAATATTTCAACCAAACAAAATCAACTAATTAAAACTCTTCTTCCACTTGAAAATAAGTAAATAACTTATTTTTCTATTAAAAATTTTTGTTGAAAACTTTTTTTGAAGGGAAATGTTTTATGTTGAAACAAATAGTTTTTCTCATGTGCATAAAATTATGTTTTCAATGTTTAAGGCAATTTCTTTTCTGATTATTTTTACCTTTTACTTTTTAAAGGTCCAAACTTATTCATTTGAGAAATCATCCGATATTGTTGACGTCTAAAGAGAGATTGCAATTCCCAGTATCATTACTTCGGTTGCTAAATTCTGAGAAAAAATCGTCAAAATGGAGAACTAACTATGATGATAAATATAGAGATGAAGAAGTTCAGAAAGCGAAAAGACTTAAGAAGAAAGATCAAGAATATAAGGTGGTGTACGTGGACAAAGAGTGAAGTTAATTACATAGCAACAAAAGTTCAGAAATATCAAGAATATAAGAATGTGTACGAGTACAGAAAATACCCAAATACTGCATCAAGCCAGATTTATTACTCTCGGAATGTCATAGTACACATTAATGATGATGGGCAATGTGTATGTACTCTTATATATCTATGTATCTTTTTTATTTTTATTATTATTATTATTAAATGAATATTAGTTGATTATTACCCTTTAACTTTCTTTTATCAATTTCTTTTATAGAAGTCATATGTAGGTTAATATTACATGTGGCAGTGAGAGTGAGAGAAGTTCTTCAAATTTTTTATTATTATTAACTAAATGCATATTATATGATTGTCGTCCTTTAACTTTCTTTCAGCAATTTCTTTTGTAGAAGTCATATGATAGTTTAATATTACATGTGGCAGTGAGAGTGAGAGAAGTTCTTCAAATATATATAAATATATATATATATATATATATATTTTGGTTTGCTTATGACAAAAGTAGATAGAATGCTTATCAAATTTCCAAGAGATGTCCAGGTTGATTTGGGAGCGTGTGGAAGGGTTGTAATAAGGTTTAATTTGAAAGTTCATAAGAAAATGAAATGGAATAATCATAAAAGAATTATCTATACTTAGACTATTTTTAGTAAAAATATTTTTTTATCATTTTTTAATGTGTGTTTATCACTTTATAAATACTACGCACTGCAATTTGTTTATATTGTTACAGAGAACTTAAGAGGAAGTTGGGAAAAAGTTGAAGTATTTCTTCCCAGATTTGTGGACGGGATTGTTCTTACTTATGATTTGTGAGGGAATAGATGTTTGGGATCAACACAAGTAAGTCTTCTCATAATTAATTGTAAAAAATATGATTCAATATTTGTAGATTTATGTGTATCAAAAGTGTTTTGTAATATATATGGACTCTTGAAGAATACCTTCCTAGTAAATAGATAAATGTACCCACTGTTGGAAGAACAAAATTAATAAGGTGTTAAATCCATCAGATTGAGTTGTGAGATATTCTTTAATAAAAAGCATTTGTTTTCTTTTACTAATTAATTGATAATTGTATATTAATATATTAGTGAGAAGTATGGAGGAGATCTACTCAGCCATCGGAGAGATACTTTGAAGCTTTGCATCTTGGAGAATGATGATTTGGCAATAGAGCATTTCTTGAAAATTTGCAGATTATTTCTTTCCCTTATAGGTATGGTAGTTCATCTCTTGATGATACTTTGTGATGTGTGTGTGCCATGTAAAACATCCTCTTTGAAGTGAGAAAAGATGCAATCACATTTAAGTAATGTTTTTAACGTAAAATGGCCTACTAGGAAAATGACAAAATTAGATGGACAGAGCTATGTAACAAGTTACTATAGAAAACAAACAGAATTGAGTTTATTATGGTTTGCTTCATTAATCTTCCTTCACCGGGTGTTCGAACTTTAAACTTATATGACAGGTGGTAAAAGCAAGAAGTAGACTCTATCTATATCTATGCATTTTGGCATATAAATTCCTTGAGGTCGAGGTTGTATTGATTCAAACTCTATCTATATCTATATGACAGGTATGAAGGCTGATAAAAGTGAAGCCATTTCAAGTCTTGTGACCATGATCAAGGACCAAATTCTTGTAAGATCATCCTATTGACTATTGAAGCTCAAATTATGGGTCTAGATTTAAGCCAAAAATCAATAATGTGATGTTATGCGGACAAATTGCACTGAATGCACTTTACTGAAAAGTCTTACGGTGTTCTTGTTCATATGGCCAACTCATTTTGCATGGCAATTTCTCATCTAGCATATGATTGGTCCACCTTGGCCCTATGAGAAGCATCAAACCATATCATGCCAAATACATCCTATTATTTATTATTCCAGAAGTCTTCTATTAATTTCTTCTTCTATCAAACTTAAAACCTTCCACGAAGCATACTCATCTGTTATTTTTGTCATATCCTACATTAATTAGATCAGCTCTAGCAAAATGTCATTGACAGAATATAAATGAACAATCCAGTCAACCACCAGTGGAACTCCACTAAACAAAATTGACCCTGTCATTCACCGTTGGAAGAGTGAGTATTAGTGTTCTTCCATATTGCAGACAGTGGAATCAAAGTTTCGACAAGATCAATTCAAATACAGAAAATTGGAGGGGATATTCAAAGATGACAACGTCTGCAGCACATCTACAAAGTTAGCGGAGAATAGTTGTGCAAATTGCATCAATTTTTTAATGAGGTAACTATGATTGGTAAATTGCTTTTTGCCTATACACGCTCATATACCACTCATAATAATAAAATCTGTAAAATATTTCAGGTTTTTAAAGTTCATAGCACTTTTTCTACACAAGTATGCCCTGAATGCTGTTGGCGATCTGAAAGGAATGTTTGAAAGTGCCTATAGCAGCTTATTAGAGGACAATCCAGACTCGAAAAAGAAAAGAAAAGAGGAAAGTCTAAAGAAACACAGAGTATGCTTCCATCAAAATTCTATTCCTACCTGTCCTCTTTCCTTGTGTACCTATCTAGCATTTGTCTTATCATTTTCTATTGACTTTGCAGAATTTACTTGGAAGTGTTCCTAGTAATGAAGAATTCAAATCATTGCTAGGCAATCCTAAAAACATCAAAGGTTGTGGGATAAGTATAGCAGAATCCCTTACGATTTTGACAGATCGTTGGTATAAGTTATCGGTAAGTCCTACTATATTGTAATAAGCATTAATTTTGTCTTTCTTTATTTTTCTTTATTTTTTTAAACAAATAAAAATTTTCCACTAATATAATCTAAGCGTATATATGTGTGAAACTCTCTTAGATAAGAGAGTTGAACCCCTATCTTATCTCCACACTCCACAAACACTTATTATTTAAATGTTTTATATTTTAACACGAAGTATTAATGTTTGACTTATGAAATAAATGAAACTAGGGAATTGATAATTTTTCAGAAATTACGGCTCATTTGGTATATGTGTTTAAATATATGTTTTCAATTTTTAAATAATATTACATATATTTTCACACACTTTTTCATCTATATGTATTTCTAAAAAAACTAAAAACTGTTATTTAAACGCATTAACCCACTAACCCATTTAATAATTCTGTTAACCTAATTCAATTAAATATTTGAATTAAATAGATAAGAACAAACGGCTAATTCAAGTTCAACTAAATAAATCTTAATGGTTAAACCACTGAGTACCAAGTACCCATCTAAAACATGCTAAAAAAAAAATGCTAACCAGCCGTCACTTTCTCCGCTTCTTGCATCTAACAGAAACTTTTCTCCTTCATTTTCTTGGGCATTTTTTCAACTACCAAACAGACAAAATCTAAACCCCTTTCTTCGAACACACCACAAAACCTCACTCACTCACCCAGAAAGAAGGAAATCGTAGAATGAAAATCGTTGGCAAATCATTGGACTATGATTCGGATTCCATGGCGTCAAAAGCGACATTGGAGGGATCCAAAACGTCGTGCTCTGATTCAGACACTCAAATCCGCTTACCAATCTGTAATTACTCAATATTTTTCTTAATTTTTTACTAATCCTATGTTTGGTTGCCGAGAAAATTTAGGGGAAAGGGAAAAATCGTTAGATTAGGTTTAGTTTGGCGGTTGTGTATTTGCTATTTTGCTCTGTTTTAGGGCACAATTTGTACTGAGGAAAACTATTTTCTGGGAAAATTTGAATTTGTTTTTGATTGAAAATTTTATGTGGTTGGCACATTTTAGATCAAGATGGATAGATTTGAGAATAATTCCTCAATTCTTATGATATAATTTTTTTTTTACTTATCCTCTATTGGTTGCCAAGAAAGTTAGGAGAAAAGAAAATCTGCAAGTTAGATTCAATTTCGGTGTTCATATTTTTGTTCTCCTAGCTTTGGTAGTTTTGAGAGAGGTGAATTAGTTTTGCCTAAAAAAAAAACTCATATGATTTATGTAGTACTGGGAAAATTTATAATATGAATTTTATAATTGCTTCAACGGGTGGGTAGTGGATATTTAAAATTTTTTTAAATGGGTAATAAATGGTTAAACAGGTAATTATAAACCCAACTCATTTATGACCCAACTCAAAAGCTACCCAACTTGCCCAATTGTCACCCCTAGTTGTAGGTTATATTGTAGATTTAATAACAATAATGTGATTATTATAATGCAGGTTTAATAATAGTTTAATGTGATTGTTGTTTACTTAACAATAACTAATATAATGTTGTGATGCAGAATAAGATGAATGCTAACAAAAAGCAAGGTGCTAGAGGTGGAATTGTTGCTACTACAAGTGCTGTCGCTGTAACTAAAACAACTGCAAGGGCTGGAGAAGCAGGGGTTGTTGCTGCAAGTTCTGGAGATTTCAATGGTTGCTGCAAGTTCTGGAGATTCAGTGGTTGCTGCTACAAGTGTGGGGGATTCAACGACTGGTGGTGGTACTAACAATCAACGTGTGGTGGTGCCAATTGTGGAAAAGGCCATTCAAAGGGTGCAGTCCAAGAAGAAGAAGAAGAAGAAGAAGGGCATTAACAATATAAGGGCAAGACTTTGATACAGTATTTAGGTGCTGTTCTTTAGGTTCTCCTCTTAAGATTTTGTCGTATGGATTTTTTCTCATGGGATGAAAGTGTATTTTTTTGTGGAGTAACCACATGGCTCAATTTTAAGTAGAAAACTTAAAAAACAACACATAAAGTATTGTACCTAAATTTTATCCTAACAATAATATGTTTTATGTAATTTACATACATTTGGTAGTGATAATTCTGAAGCTTTAAGTGAAATAGATTCTGTAACTAAAGATAATTTTAGAATTATTTTTTTTGTTCTGAATATAATTCTGCAGCTTTATGTGCTGCATGTTTGCAAATTGCATATTTAGGTGATATATCTATCTATTGCTACATCAATAGCATGGGCAACTCTTATGGGAATACCTATTTCGTTAGACTTGAAAATATAAGTCATTGTAGAGAAAAAATACTTATTATGTCAAAGCTTGATAAAGATTCTTTTAGAAACAATTCTAGAATTTAGATTATATACAATGTTGTTGTTGTTGGTTGCCTTAATAACTGGGATTTAGATTATATAAAATGCAGTAGTGTGTTGTTTACCTACCTTAATCATTGGTGTTGTTGTTTGCCTAGGTGATGTAGATTTTGTAGGTGGTGGTAACCAATGATTATCAAAGTTATTATTAAGCTAAATTGTCAGGTAAACCAAAAGCTAACATAAAAAAGTTACATTATTTTTTTACACCAAAATATAACATAAAGTTACATTTTCTAAGACACTCATACACCACTATCATGGACATCAATATTCAAAAAGTTGCATCAAGGTAACATCATATAGGCTACTTTTGTTTTGCCATAATACATAAACACACCAAACAAACTACAAAAAACATCCAAGACCCTATTGATGCCAGCTTCAGTTTATTCACAACTCCTTTGTATTTGCCTACTTCCACATCCATCATCAATTGATACTTCAGAGTTTCAATTTATCTCATTGCTTCATATTTGACATCTTCATCCTTCTTCATCGCTTCTAACCTCGTTTCTTCTCTCGTTTTTACAATTCAACACCTATTTGCCATACACAAAAATTTCAAGATCACACCAATAAAAAAAACTTACATTATTGATGACCCCCCCAACACCTACAACAATCCAATAAGAAACAAAATTCTAATCCATGTAACAAATAACAATACCAAGAATTTTTTTTTTTTTAATAGGTAAATAAAACTTCACTCCAAATATGATGAGAATGTACAAAGGAAACATGTTTATTGCTTTAGATAAGTCGTTTGCTCGCACAATGCCATTCTGCTTGAATCACGATAAATTAAAGCTTTCTTTGTGTATTATCTATCAATCTTTATCATCTACATTTTTACTAGTACAAAGCAAAGGCTAAATTTGTCAAATAGCACAATGTTAGCAAAATTTTAAGACCCCGATAAAGTTATTTAGTTATGTAGCACATTTTTGGAACTTGAGATCCAAGTTCCAACTCAAAATCGAGTTTGGCAAACTCGTAGTTCCAAGGAGTATGAGTTCTATTGCTTGGCGCGCCACGCGAATCGCTTGGAACTCAAGTTTGACGTACAAACTCGAGTTTTAAAAATGTGCTACATAACTAAATAACTTTAGCCGGATGCATCTCTCCTAAAATTTTGTTAAAATTGTGCTATTTGGCAAATTTGGCCCAAAGCAAACATGCAACGTCCGGACCACTGGCTATATATCTTTATGTCTACTAGTTTTCTATCTTTTTTTTATTTGGAAACCAATATTACTATAAAATTAATTAATTTTTATTTTTTCAGGGCTTTGTGCTACAATCGTCATTGAAGTTGACAAGTGATAATATCGAATGAAAATCATGGATAATAAATTTGTTCAAGTCACTCTCTGCTTTATTGCCTCAGTTCATATTACTCATGACATATGCACATACATGTATGTTGAAATGAAGAAAAATGACCTAAGAAAACACAAAATCATTGCTTCACACAAACTAGAATTTAGGGAGAGACCGAGTTTAGGTTTTCAATTTGGGGTAATTTCGGTCTAAGTGTTTTTTAGGACTAGGATCCGGAACCGAGGGAGTGAGCCAAGAAATTGAGAGGGACCGAAGGAATCGAGAGACCGGAGAGGAACTAATAAATTACTACTTCTGTAGCATATGAAAGCAAAAGATTGACAAATAAGGGTCAAGTGATGTTTTAAGAGATTAAAATGGGGGCAATTCAATCATTTGATTATTGTAGTGAGTCTAAA
This sequence comes from Quercus dentata, assembly GCA_028216015.1. NCBI lineage: Eukaryota > Viridiplantae > Streptophyta > Magnoliopsida > Fagales > Fagaceae > Quercus > Quercus dentata. The sequence goes on along the minus strand of CP116454.1, from coordinate 19,225,526 downwards.
TTAGCTAACTAAAAGGTGGGATGTAAATTTTGCAGAAATAATAGTTTAGTGGGATTAAGCATAAATTCTCATTGTTGTGTAACCATCATACTTGTGATGCACCAACACTAGTTGTACTTGGTGTAGGTGTCTTCTGAAGTTTTGACCATTGGTAAGACAATGTATCCCACAGTATAACAAACAAAACAATACATACATAAGCATCAAGAAATTAAACATAACATAAAGAACAAAACTAACCTTGTCTTTTTCTTTTTCTTTTTCTTTTTCTGTTTTGTTCTTTTAAAAAAAAAAAAAAAAAAAAAAAAAAAAAAAAAAAAAAAAAAAAAACCTTGTCTTTTTTGGATTTTAAAGGACATGTTTTGCTATTATGTCCAACCCTTCTTACACTCAAAGCACTTGATGATGGTACCAGCTTTGCTTATCCTATATTTGTTTTTGGGTTTCGAAGGATCTCTCTCTCTCTCTCTTCTTCTTGCGTCTGCTAAGTTGCACCCTAAGGCCCCCACTTGTAAGAGGGCCCCCAAATAGTAGTAATATATTATATAATATTGCTTTCTCATCCGAAAAAAAAAAAAAAGGCCGTTTCTCACACTAAAGTGACATGAAGGCTAATCACATCACCAAATCTTTAGTTTGCAAAAGAAAAGATTACAAAAGGCAGAAAATCTTTAGCTTGCAGAAGAAAAAATTACAAAAGGCGAAAAGAAGAGACAAATAAAAAAAAGGCAAAAAAAAAAAAAAAAAATGCTCACTCTTTGACTCTCTCCATCTTGATCCTAAAAAAAAAACACTCTTTTTAGTTGACTTACTTATCAATTAGTGTTGGCAATAGACTTGGTGTGTTCACAGATCTTCATTTCGTGTTCTTTTTTGTTTTCTCTTCCTTTGCCTCTTTTGTCTTCTTCATAGTTTGTTCTTTGGTGTGCGGGTTTTTTTTTTTTTTTTTTTTTTTTTTAAGAGGAGTTTGCTCATTGCTGCTGGGTTTTTATTCTTCTTTTTGGCTAAACTTTAGTTTAGTTGTACACTTGTACTCTTTACACTTTTTTGTTTGTTCTCTTAAATTTTGATTTCTTAAGATTTCTCTAGAAGGCTATGGAATGGACCCAATTAAAGAGTTAAAGTATTGATTCTAGACTTCTAGTCTACACGTTTTTTTTTTTTTTTTTTTTTTTTTTTTTTTTTCCTTAAGAAATCAGATTTAGTGGTATGGAAGTTAAAGTATTGATCCAATGATCCTAGTCCTAAACTTTTTTTTTTTTTTAAAAGAAATCAGATTTAGTGGGATGGAGCCATGGAGGGATAGTGGGCTAGTCTTAGTAGATCCAATCAAGTTGAGTCCTTCACATTTTGATAAAAGAAAAAGGTTTACTCACTACACAAAAAAAATGAGTATTGATAACAAAATTATAAATTTAGAATAATTTACTTTGTATTAATATTAATTTTAATTTTTTTGGACAGGTTTAAAGTGTAAAGTAATCATATTAAGTAAAGTCACAATTGTGCTTTTGATAAACCAGGTTCTATTGTTTTATCCATTAAATTTATATTATTCTTGTTAAATTGTAATTTTTTTTTTATTATAGATTGTGTTTCATTTATTCATAAATATGTTTTAATTACAAATGTCTACTAGAAAATATCCATCCGGATATGAAAATCTTAAAAAAAAATAAAAAATAAAAAGACAAAGAGAAGAACTAATTGAATCTCAAAAAGGAGCTATGGACAAATTTATTACTAATAAAAAACAAAATCTTGCAGAAAATTTGAGTGAAGGTTTCATAAATAAACAAGAAATTCATCAAAAATAGTTAGAAGATAATGAAAATATACAACAAAATGATAATAACGAAGGTGGTCATGATAATGTTCAAACATGTAATGTCACCATTCTTGATAATGAAGCTCAAAATAATTTAGAGGAGAGTAAAAATATTAATGATCAACCTAATTATATTCCTACAAATATTTTTGATCCAAGTCAATGGAAAACTATTGATATAAAATTAAGAGATTTGTTAGTAAAAAATGATCCAATAAGAGTTGATGATCTAAACTTTCCTATAGATAAGAACTCTAGACATTTTTCTACTACGCATTATATTTTAAAATTACCAAATGGGGAGAAACATGATAGAAAATGGTTAGTGTATTCAAAAGACTAGATAAAGTATTTTGTTTTTGTTGCAAGTTGTTTTATTCAAAATCTAATACAAATCAACTAGCTAATGGAGGAACTAAGGATTGGAAAAATATTAGTTCTATTCTTAAAAATCACGAAACAACCAATAAGCATATTACTAATATGAATACTTGGATTGATTTAGAACTAAGATTATTGAAGAATAAAACAATTGATAAAAATGTCCAAGAAAAAATTAAGAAAGAGAAAGATCATTGGAAAAAAGTGTTATTAAGAATAATAGCGGTGGTAAAAAATCTTGGTAAAAATAATTTGGCATTCCGAGGAAAAAACGAAAAGATCTATCAAGAAAATAATGGAAATTTTTTAAGTATAATTGAAATGATTACAGAATTTGATCCAAAAATGCAAGAACATGTTCGATGTATTTAACATGGTGCAATCCATAATCATTATCTTGGACATAATATACAAAATGAAGTGATACAATTATTAGCAAATGAAATTAAAAGTAAAATTGTAAAAAAGATTAAAGAAGCAAAATACTTTTTAGTTATACTTGATTGTACCCCCGATGTAAGTCATCAAGAACAAACGACTCTCATACTAAGATGTGTGGATATTTCAATAAGTCCGATAAAATTAGATGAACATTTTGTGGAATTTTTAAAGGTAGATAATACTTCTGGAAAAGGTCTTTTCAATGAAATTATAAATGCAATAAAAAATCTTGAACTTGATATTAATGATGTACGTGGAGAAGGATATGATAATGGGTATAATATAAAAGGGAAAAATCAAGGGGTACAAAAAAGAATTCTTGATATAAATCCTAAAGCATTTTGCACACCATGTGGTTGTTATAATCTCAACCTTGTCCTATGTGATATGGCTAATTCTTGTCCTAAAGCTATATCTTTTTTTGGAGTATTACAACATATATACACACTATTTTCTTCTTCCACAAAGCAATGGAAAATTTTACAAAATAATGTGACAGGTTTAACTCTTAAGCCATTGTCACAAACACGTTGGGAAAGTCAAATTGAAAGTGTGAAAGCAATAAAATTTCAAGTTCTAGAAATAAGAGATGTTTTGTTACAATTGGCAAAAACAAGTGAAGATCCCAAAACAAAAAGTGAAGCTGATTGTTTAGCAATATATGAGATTGAAAGTTTTGATTTTTTGCTAACTATGACTATTTGGTATGATATATTATTTGTCGTTAACTCGTTATTAAAAATTTACAATCGAAAGACATACATATTGATGTTGCTATAGATCAATTAAAAGGTCTCATGTCTTTTTTTAAAAAATATAGAGAAGATGGATTTATATCTGCTATGAATTCATCTAAAGAAATTGCAACCAAAATGGAAATAGAGCCTATATTTCGTGAAAAACATATAATTTGTAGGAAGAAACAGTTTGATGAGAATGTCAATGATGAGACAACACAATCCGATGAAGAATATTTTAGAATTGATTATTTTTTTATATATAGTAGATCAAGCTATTTCTTCAATTGAAAGTAGGTTTGAACAATTTCAAATATATGAAAATATTTTTGGTTTTTTTATTTAATTTTGAAAAACTAAAATCACTAGATGATGATAGTTTGAAAAAAAATTGTCTTAATCTTAAATGTTTTCTCACACATGAAACTTATTCAGATATTGATGGCTTAGATTTATTTTCAAAAATAAATATTTTAAAAGAAGTTTTGCAAATAAATGATAACTCTCCAATTAATGTACTAAATTATATAAATTGGCTAGAATCTTTTCCAAATGCATGTATTACTTTCAAAATATTACTAACTATACCTGTTATAGTTGCTTCCGCAAAAAGAAGTTTTTCAAAATTAAAATTAATAAAATCATATTTAAGATCAACTATGTCACAAGAAAGATTAAGTGGATTAGTCATATTATCAATTGAAAAGGAAATGTTAGCGAAACTTGAATGCAAAAATTTAATTAGTAATTTTGAGTCTCAAAAAGCAAGAAAAATAAATTTTAATTGAAAACAATATATGAATTTATAATTAAATATAATAAAAGACCCTGTTTAAGGCTTTCGCTTAGGGCCCCCAAATTCGTTGAACCAACCTTGTGTGGTGCCAAAAGGATCTATTGATGTCCTTTTCCACTGGTCCATGCTAGCCACATGACTTCAGGGGTAGTTCCAAATTTGTGTGTGTGTATATATATATATATATATATATATATATATATATAAATCACAGATTCAAGCAAAACTTTTACACACAAATTCAACCAAATCTCAACATCATTATCATCACAAACACAAATACAAACATAATCGCTACAACAATACCTTTTTCCCAACCATAGAAAAGTGGAAGTGAAAAGTGGTATAATTAGTGAAGCAAAGTTTGTGCAATGTCATCAGTATTAATAGAACTTCCTCTCATTAAGAATTTCTTTTGTGTATTCTACTTGAATGTTGTGAGATTTTTTTTTTTTTTTTTTGAAGTATTGTGAAACTAATTATAAAATTACTTGATAAGATATTTTTCTTCCTAAGTTTAAAATTTATTATTTTGACAAATTTCTGTACTAAAAAAATCTCAACAAATTTCTCATCAAGTTTCAATGGCTACTACTCAAACCCAAAATTCAAATGCTACTGTACTTCATGGCTCAACAAATAATTGTCCAACCTTTGGGGAGAATTTCCTCACTTATTCTAATGACTCCAAGGTATATGTCTTCCACATCACATTTCAGACCATATAATAACACTATTTTTCTAATATAATAAATTCATTTATTTCATATTCTATATACAGATCTCCTAGCCTTAAATATCATCATTAAATGATAATTACCACTTAACTTAACTAGTAAAATCTCTAATGGTTGAATAAGAAATCTGAAGTTCGATCACAATCTATATCAAAAACCGATTAGTGTCTTGATTTGATATTCTTAAACAACAAGGTTATATATTCTAAGCGGTAAACCCACTTTTGGTTGATTTTGTTTTTATTTACTTTAATTTTAAGAGAGTTCTCAATTTGAATTCACAATCCAGTTAAAAAAACAAGGATGTGTATTCCAATATTTTTTTAAAAAAAACACATGAATTAATTTTTGAAATGGGAGGTAACGCCAATCCCAAAAGCTTAGGATGATAAAAAAAGTACAAATTTATGAATGGGAGGTCGCGTCAATTCCAATAAGTTTGATTACAAACTTGGTTGTAGGCTAGAGCTACAACTTCATTCAATATTTCTTTTATTAAATGTGAATTTTGACAAATTCACCATTAGATTACATTTTCTTCATATATCCTTCATGTTTGCAAAATTTCAAAAAGATCAAAGATTGATAGCTATGTTATTAATCAATTGTTTAAATTGAAAATTTTTGTAGTATAAAATAATCCCTAAAAAGTTAAGTTTATAGAACATATAGTAAATATTATCCAATTGATATAAAATTTGACTTGTATTAAAAGTGTAAAAAACATACAATTCAGCGATTAAAATTTCAAAATATATAGCAATGTTAATTCCTTAAGCTACAACCAAGCTTGTAACTAAATTTTATCATAAATTTAATCACTAACCATTGTTCTAATACTCCCTCATACATGTTGACCTAAACTCCCTCACTAAAGTACGTTTGGATTGGTTGAAAATAGGGAAGATGGAAAAGATAGAGATGAAAATTGAGGAGAAAATTCTATTTGCCTTTATTTGATTGAGTTGAAAACAGGGAGAAAAGAAAATGGTGGCACCCGGTAATTTTAATTCGGGCCCACTAAAATGCATCCCTCCAAATTGGAGAGAAAACCAGTTAGAAAATGAAAGAACCCAAATGGCAAAGTGAAATATCCTGGGAAAAAGAAGTAGATGGAAATGGAATAATTGAATAAATTAATGTGATTTGGTCATTAAAACTTAACACCAAATTTGGGAGAATGACACCACAGACAAGACAGTAAAATGGAAATACAGGTTGCAATTAGCGAACGATAATATTTAGCCCTAATGATTTAATTCCTAAGAATATAAATTTCTTTAGCATCCCTTGACATCCACCCTCTGAACTTCCATGTAACTGACAAGAGAAAGTGAATAAGAAAGCGTTCTCCATGCATCAAGAAAATGAGATCCCATATGTTGAATAAGTATTCAACTCAAACGAATATTATGAAAATGGTTCTCAAACCACAAACCTGCCTAAGCAGCACCAACAGATGAAACTAAAATCCAGAATGATTATTCGCTTAAGATATCCACTAAACTTATAGCTCTTAGGCAACAAAAGAAGAACCGTGAAAGCACATGTTTGGATAAAAATAGAAAGAGAGATATGTGCACCAAGCACTTTGAGGATTGTGTAATTTATCGTGATTATCCATGGACAACCCCAAAAGTACCCAAAGTTCATCGCGGCAAGTCACTCAGTGACTTCCATCTTCTTCTTCACAGAACTTGGTGTACTTATCTGCATCCATCAAGCTGTTCAATTCACCATTGTTGCTCACCTCAACCTTAATTATCCATCCTTTGTCATATGGGCTTGAGTTAATCTACATCAAGATAGCTACATCAGAAATAAGCATAAACGAAATGAAGGAAGAAACATACTCTTGATGGCAAAAAAAGAGTCAAACTTCACCAATTAAAGGAAATTGGAAATGTGAATGAATTTTTTAACACAATGAAGATGGTTAACCTACATTTTCAGAGACCTATAAATTTATTCAGATGACTACTAGTATCAACCTTAAGCTCAATAAGTTTAGTAGCGTGAGAGTTGCCCTTATGGACTATTCTGCCCTTGATTTTTCCAAATATTGGCTACTCAGGGACATTGCCTAAAACCTTGCATACTAGAACTAGAAGGAACTATATAGTATATATAACTATAGGCCATTTAAGGTAAGGTGAAATACAAAAGGCGAATTTTTTAAGGGGAGGCAATTAAAAAATAATAAATATAAGAAGAAGAGAAGAAGAACGAAACTTGTCTTAGAAGCCCTACCCAAAAGAGAAGGAAAGAAGTACCATGCAACAGTTGACAAAGAGAGCCATGGGGACAAGTCATGCAGGGCAAGATGAAGACAACATGCAATGGTAAATTGCCTTCAGGTTGCAAGCACACAAGTCAGGAGGCAAAATTTGGTCATGGTGAGACCTCTCTGAATCCAGAGCATTCAAACAGAGACAAAGATCAAGCCTCACACAAGTTTCATTGAAGCATTTATGTCAAGAGATGAAGATTGGACCCAGTTCAAATCCCTTCATAACAACTCCCCTCACCCCCTCTCAAACCCCCCTCTCTCTTACCCCCAAAAATGAATCTTAGGTGCATTAGCTTAAAATTCAATTTTGAAATTGGAAAACCAGATTTTTTTTAGAATATCGTCTATCAAAACAACTTTTAGCAAGTTCTTATATTATGAAAAGGCCACACAAGGTATTTTATCAGAACCATGAAATTACCTGCTAGTATTCTATCACGAGAGCAATTGAGAAAACCAGAAATGAAAAGAAGAAAACTTAATTGTAAGATTAGTAACATTTTAAAGGCAGTGGTACCTAGCACAAGCATGGAGAAAACTAGTGTTGGATTGACCTACCACAAGCATTTGCACCCAGTGATACCTCTTCCCCTTAATGGGAGAGCCATGGATACGCAGAGGGTTTTGATAAATAGAAGATAGGTGTTGGATTGAGCTACTTGTATTGAATATATATATATATATATATAGCCAAGATAAGTAAAGATGGACCGCGTTTCAAAGTTTCAACACATGCTAAGAAATGAAGAACCTCCAAAAGGTTAAAAGATGAGAGAGAGATAAAGAGACTCAGCTTTATGTGGCTAGTAAAGCTTCATGACTGACTCTACAATCTTTGATTTGGGGAAAAAAAAAAAGCTCAAGAACACTTGTGCTTGGAATCTCATGTACAATAAACGAACATAACATCAGGTATCACATCCTTAACAAATGCAAAAGCAAGTTCAGATTGGCTGGCAATGTACTGAAACTCTAGCGTAGCTTCTAGATGATTGACATCATTGAGACATTCAGTTTCAGTGAACCATTAAAAAAAAAATATGGTTATCTTTTCTCAACTGTTCCAATCTATGAATTTACTTGAGTTGATCCAGACCAAAAAAGACACTACATAACATAAGGCACCAAAACTCAAATTAGAAAAGGATACTCACCAGACCAGGGGAGTTATTGAGCTCTTCGTTTACTTCAACTACTTTCCCTGAAACAGGAGAATTAATATCACTAGTAGCCTTAACACTTTCAACTGCACCAAAGCTGCTGCCATGTGATACAGGAGCCCCCACTTCCGGTAATTCAACATAGACAACATCACCTAAATGATCCTGAGCATGGTCAGTTATACCAACAGTAGCAGAATTCCCCTCAACTTTCACCCACTCATGAGAGTCAAGATACTTAAGATCCTTCACAACTGCATGTAAATTGGAGAAGAAATGTATAAGCACAATAGGCAGGACAATTTTCTACGAATCCAAGAAAGATTTGATCTCCACAATTTCCAAAATCAATATTAACTAAAATGATTCTGTATCTAGAAATGAAAAGATTTTGCTGAATGATACAAAATCAATGAACTAAATTACCATTTATAGGGGAGAACTATCTTTATTCTACAAGGATATATCGATTAGGATAACTTTATATGAGAAAGTAAAACTCCAATAAAAGAATTGAGAGAGAGAGAGAGAGGGTGAGCGAGCAGAGCAATGCTCTGACAAATCAAGAACGTTGCTTATTGAGCTTGCAGAAGCATTCAAAATCCTTTTTCATTTTCTTTACAATATTCTTGACACCCCACATGCTGTTTGGGTGTCATAAATAATAGTAGTTTGTGGTAACATTATCATTAAATAAGCTGCTTTTTCATGAGTAAATACTCAAATCGAGATGGAGTGGTCCTTGAAATCAGTACGACCACCATAAAAAAATAACAGCCCATTGGCTGTACATAACTTTGTATAAACTCTTTCGTGTGCAAATGATGAACCATAGTACTAGCATACCATTCAAACTGACCACAATGTATTAATAAGATAAAAAAGAGGACAACTTTTAATTTTATTGATAACTGATAAGTTACACAAATTCAGTGGGTCTACTCTTAAACCCACAACCTTAACCTCCGTCATGACCTTACAAGGGGAGGAGGTGTCATTTGGGCTAGGGTTCTTTGGGCCAAAAGAAAATATGACACCTACTTTAGTGCAGGAAAAAATAATTATGTTTTGAGAATAGCTGAAAGTATACAATAAAGAAAAAAAAAATGCTGCAAGTGCCACTTCTTCTTGGTGAGGATCATTTCAATTTAGAGGAACAAAGGAATCTGTGAAAGAGTTGAATTGGGGCAGAGCTTATTATCAGAAAAATTACAGTTTTTTGGTTTTCACAACAACATGTAGGGGAAATTTCAACTATGATTTTAATATAGATGATCATAACAACAACAATAATAGGAAGACTATAACGATATGCAAACATATAGTTTTGTTCACTGTTTGTGAGACAAAATCTATCAAGTACAATGCATGCCAATAGAAAATCATCCATTACCAATAAACAAAAAATGTATTGATTACGAAAATATTATTTAAGATGAAGATTTCAGATTTATTACATCATTTTGGACAACCTTTAATGTTGAAACTTATTAAAAACTAATCAATATATTTCTCCACTGACAAGCCAAGTTCACTTTCTGAATTTGGTAGTATTTCATAATCATCCTCCTCTTTTCTTACAAAAATAGTGTGCGGAACCCTAAAATATTATCCATATCAATTGTTAATAAACAATAACCCAATAAAGTGCATTACTTGAAGTTGAAGGTAATTAAAATTATTTGATTTGAAATCCCATTCCATTTCTTGGTAGTCATATTATGCAAGATTCTAAGCCATCCAAACTTGTCAACTGGCTTTTATATGAATAAAAGGATATCTACGCTGGAAATAAAGATTGAAGCTTAAATTCTGTCTGGAAAATCTCACCATTCAACAATGGTAAAGAGTAAACAATTGCCTCATTAACGACAAATAAAACTCTCTCTTATAAGATCTAATGGTACACCTAAGGTTATTCTATGTGCTTCTCTATTCTTGTACTGGTCTATGATTGTGAATGTGAAATCATGCAACAATGTGAAAATGACCAGAATGCATTAATTTGTCACAAATTGTAAGTCCAAATAACTCAATATTGGAACCACACTGTCCACCACTGTAGCAAAGATCATCGTCCAAACTGACAGCAACTACTTCAAAACAATCAGACTTGGGTTTGAATTTTCAACAAATTATAAGTGACATACAATGGTTTAGATTTCATTTTCATTAATATATATATATATATATATATATAGAAATAATTGGCCTAACATTAATCACAATTCCAGCACAACAAAAAACTGACCACACTATAAAAAGTATAGCTTTCAGAGAGAGAGAGTATATTGATATATGAATGCCCAGATTCAAGATCACATTGATCTCTGCAGTAATTAAGTCCAAAACGTTGAAAATATGAAACCAATGACAACGACAAACAAAACCCATTTCCAAAAATCAAGAAAACATTGATCTCAGCAACCAAAAGTTGGTAAATAAATATGATACCAATGACAAAAACAAACAAACCCCATTTCCAAAAACCAATATTCTGATCAAAGAATCATAGATCAACCATTTTAACTAACTAACTAACAAACACATAAATGAGAGATCCAAATCCACATCTCAGCCTTTATGATTTGATATATACATACAAAAGGCAAATAAAGAACAACCCATCAAAGTAAAGTCTGATATATACCAGAAGCAAAGCCTCTGTGGAACACAGAGATCCTGAGGTAAGAGGCAGCCCTTGATGCCCACAACAACCTTGAAGCCATGTTTGAAACTTTGAAGTTTGAACCCAAAAACACAAAACCCTGCTTTTTCTCACTCTCGCCCTCAACAAACACAGACACACTGTCACACACTACACTATTTTTTTGTTTCTCTTATAATAATACTTGGTGGGGTTTAAGGGGTTGGTGGGGGTGTTCCAACCTTCAACTCACTATATATATATATATATATATATATATATATATATATTTTTTTTTTTTTTTTTTTTCTCTCTCTCTTTATATATTTTTGGTTGTTGGTATCTCAAATGAAAACTAAAACATAGAAGGCCAAAATGTGGGACAAAATTGAGAATGGAAAATAGTTTAAGGTGGTGGGTCAATGTGTCAACAAACCCATTAGGCAGAAGTTGGTGAGTGGCCCGTGGTGGCTTTTGATGGCGATGTCACGTGGTATAATCACAGTTTTATGGAATTTTCAAGGTACCTATGTTCTATTGAGCCAAGTTTTATAAGATAAGCAATTTCTCTATCATTTCATTTAGAGATTTTTTTATATATAAAATTTAGAATTTTTTTCCTTTTTTTAGTTAGGTGCATTAGAATTTTGAAATTAAAACTATGACCTTTGTTATGTGATGATTGATTTTTTGTGTTTATAAATTGAATTAACTGAAAATTTATATTTAATGTGATTTTATTGGTTGAATCAATTGGAACTTGAATTTAAATATATTTTAAATATTACCTATTTTCTAAAATTTCAACATAAGATTTGGACCATTTTTCTTTGATTCTTCAATAAAATGGTTCCAAACTCTTCATAAAAAAATGAGATAGAACCAATATATCACTTTCCATACTAACTCTTTTGTTATTTGAAAAATCAATACTCATTTCAAAGGTAATTCCTAAATAATGTTCCTTCCAAGAGTTGAAGTGGAAAAACCAAAATGGAACTAAGAGAAAGAGAATAATTATTAATTCACTTTTTCCTTTAAATAGGAATGTTAATGAATAGAGTTAAAACTAATGTTAAATTCTCAAATTAGTTCCTTATCTTACAGTTAGTATTAGACAATGATCAAGTTGGTCTCCAATCTAGGTCAAGTTGATCGCAACAAAGTGATAGATTATTGATTTGTTTCACAAGCTAAGCACATCCTTTATGCTAGACTCCATGGTTAAAAATATATATTTTTTATAATTTTTTTTAACAAATGTACATTATACATTTTTCATTATACTTATATAAAATACTTTAATTTAACTGTAATTTTAATAGTCTTTATCAATATATATATATATATATATATATTTTTTTTTAGAAGAGTCTTTATCAATATTTTAATTATTTATTATGTCAATTTTTTTTTATAAATAAATAAATTCACTAAAAGCAACAAAAGCACAGAAACTCTATAATGGCAAACACATGGTACAAAAAACACATAAGAGTATCCGTAGTAGATGTTGCAAAAATTATGCCATTTTACCACACCAAAGACCTACTTTATTATTTTACCACATTATTTTACAACATCTCATTTATCAAATGTTTTATAATTCAATCTTATACATTAAAATAATATTTACTACACATTAAAATAATATATTATCCCCTCCCCATTATCATCAACAACAACTCACACTGCAGATCAACCGCCACAGCCCACAACCACCGCCCACCTCCACGGATCAACCACCAACCACCAATATCGAGTCCACTCATTAAAAAAAAAAAAAAAAAAAACTCAAACAAACACTACAACCAATATCAGCCCCTACACCAAAAATTAAAACAAACAACCACCAAAAAAGAGAGAGAGATCGGCGAGAACGGAGCAACAGTGGACGATTGGCGATGACGATGGCGATGATTGGAGTGGCCTTGCCCATGCCGCTTGCGCCAACATACCCATGAACACCAACCAATCTTAACACCGATTCAGCCCAAGCCAAAATACCCATCACCCGCAACCGATTCAACCCAAGCCCCAACCGATTCAAGCCACGGCTCCACCACCAAAACACCAACTGCCACCGAAACTAAAACCCAAATGACTCAAGAGGGAGAGACAACTAAAACCCAAAACCGATCTCAAACACAATCTCCACAATGACCCATACCCAAAACCGATCTCCATCGTGACCCAAACCCGATAGCCCCACAGCCCACCACCATTGCCATTGCCACCGCCCATAGCCCACAGCCCACCACCACCATCAAATCAACCCAAATTGCTGGAGCGTGGGTGAGATCGAGCGTGGCGGAGCGCGCTGTTTTCGTCGGAGCTACATCGTCGTCGTTGCCGATGAATATCCCGGACTAGTCGAAGAGAGAGGGAACCGGTACAAGGAGAAGAGAGAGGGAACCGAAGAGTGAGAGAGAAGAGAAAAGAAAAAATGAAGAGAGAGGAGAGAGAAAAGAGAATATAAAACAATATAATTTTTGCAACATTTATCCGTACCGTTGCAAATTTACAACGGATCGTAGCCATGTTGTATAATTTTTGAGATTTGGCACATCTCATAAAGCATCATTTTTGTGTTTGGTGTGGCGGATGTGCCAAATATTTGGCATTTGGCACATTTGCCACACTTGCTGTGGATGCTCTTACAAAAACCTATCTAGCACGTAGCCACACCGGCTTGACCTCATCCAATCTCTAACAAAATTATAGATATATTTGTTTTTGAGAAAAAAATTATAGATATATTTTAGGGTAAATTTCACTAACATACTCTGAGGTTTGAGTTAATGTCAACCAAGTTCAAGACTTTTCAAAATTAGTCAATTTAGTCCCTAAAACCAACTTAGTTCCTAAAACAGTTAGTTATTTTTTCACAACTATTTTAGGGATTAAATTGGCTTTAGGGACCAAATTGGTTAGTTTTGAAAAGTTTTGGACTTAATTGGAATTAGCCCAAACCTCAAGAGGTGTAAATGGAATTTACCCTATATTTTAAACTAGAGCACCAACGGCAAAAGTATATCTTCTCTGCAAGTTGCAACCAATACATAAAAGGACACCCATTAAAAAAAAAAAAAAAGTTATATTTTCATTTACAAATTAAGTTAACATTCTTTTTCTCAAAAAAAAGAAGAAGTTAACATTCTCTCTATCTCATTTTATTTCACTTTTGGAGTGAAATCTTCATGAATTGCTCTCTCTCTCTCTCTCTCTCTCTCTGAGTAAGAAATTTGTTCAATCGAAGATACAGCAAGTAAAAGACTAATCAAAACTGCAAAAACAACAAAGTCATCAGTCGTAATCTAGCTAAACACTTTGGAAAAAAACTCATCAGCTCCAAGCCTCCAGCTAGCTAAAGTGCTAAACACTAATTAGAACTTAATTAAGCAACTTTCAAATACAACATAAGGCTTTATTCTAAATTTAGTTTCTAACTGCTACAAATATTGAATCATGCTTTGAACCTAAATAAGTATCTTCATAGCGGGTTAAGTATCATTTATAACAAAGAGTTATGACTCTTGATGAAAGGGTGTGACACATTTGGTGCAAAAGTGCCACCCTTGAAGAGGGGTTACAACTTTAGGTTGTAACTATAAGGATGAATGCAAGCATCAAGCGTTACGAAAATGCTATTTTGATACATAAAAAGTTACTTTATCTATTTTAATACACAATTTTACAATACATCTTAAATCACATCTTCTATTATTTTACTATTTTATTTAAATATTATTTCTTTCTTCTTTTTTAATTCTTTTTATTTTTGAGGTCCCAACGGTCATACAAGAGAGAGAGAGAGAGACTTTGAGTAAATGTCCAACTAGTCAGTTACTAACAGAAGAGAGAGAAAAGTTTGAATAAAAATAAATATTTATAGCAGACTTTTCCGCACAATTCTTGGAACATTATTGTAGCAAATGCCATATTTATTTAGCATTTGACACATCTCATGAAAGTGATTTTTTGTGTTTGGTAGGCTAAATACTAAAAATTTAGTATCCAACGCTCTAACCTTTCATGAAATGATGGATAGTGCTATAAATAGCACATTACACATTGCTGTTAGATAACCAATTTTTTAGTGGTATTTTCAAGAACAATACACAAGAAAATATCCCTCTCTCTGTCTTTTCCACAATTTCTATTAGTGCATTTTGATTGCAGATATTGTGTGTTTTGTTTTTGTAACAAACACCACCGTATAATAAAGAAAACCTAACAAGTTGCTTGAATAACAATGAATGTACTAGCTAATAACCTTATGCTGCTGTGCGATGTATAGAATTTTTTTTTGAAGAGTATATGTATATAATTAATATGTAATTGATAATATTAATAAATGAATATTTAAACAAGAGAATTTGTAGAAAAGAGTAAATGTAGTATTGGATTACTTTAATAAGAACTTTCAAAGGTGATGTTGCAAAAAATTCCAAGAAAAAATATAATGTGTTGTGTACATGAATTTTATTGGTTGCTTTGAGGGAACCAAAGCTTCTTAATTTAAGAAATTGACTTTTTCGAGGGAGTCCAAACCTCCAAAATAAAATCTTTCAAAAATAATATTTTTTAGCTTGTTTATTGTTAAATATCAATCCATATAATTTATGGCCTTACAAGATAAAGCTAATATTTAAAAAAAAAAAATTGTTAATAAATGCCCTAAGGGCAATGTTAAGGTGCATTAAATATTTAATTAAATAATATTTTTATACATTTTTCAAAAAATAAAGTTTAGGGTGGTAAAATGTAATCTTGGCTATAGTTTAGGGTGGTAAAGTGTAATTTCCCCAAACTGTTTAGAATTTGTGCATGCAAGTTAATGAATCATTAACAAGTATATTTTCTTCTTTGAAAAATATGCATTACAGTTCATAATTGAGCATTTATTAATCTTTAACTTGTGCCCTTTAGGCACTTGTTAACAAGTCTTATATTTAAATTCAAAAGAAACCTAAGCTTTATCTACTACAATTCAAAATAAAAAATAAAAAACTAATCTAACAATTTATCCCACCATATCAATTAACCCAAACTAATAACAAAAACACAATTTAAAAATGATAAAAAGACATAATATAAAAAGCACATACCATCAACTGCTTCCATTGAATAAATTAATTGATCCAGATCCTATAAACAACACTGCTTTTGAATCAGCCCTCTCCAGTCCAATCCATTATGATCATTTACGGGTTCTAACTAGGGAGCACGCAAATCCTAAAAACGAATAGTTTCTCCCTCAAAAATTACTTGTCTTCCATTTCACTAGTAGATTATGGTAGTATAATTTGACTTTCTAAACCTATGGAACAAATTAAAATAAACTAGAAATTGGAAAAGGAAGAATGAGTGATCCATACATATTTAATGATTATATTATGAGGTCGCTTTCATAATACATTCTTCATCAAAACTCAAAAGCACCATATAGAAGAGTTCCTAGATCCTATAAGTTCAACGATTCTATTCTATTGGTATTTTAGTTTTTAGTCAACTTTATATCTCCTATAAAGTAATGAAAACTTTGGTTTGCCTTAATTCAGCATAAAATCCAGTAGTATAAAATATTTGGGATCCTTGCTCTGTCATGATGCAGCAAAAATATTTGTAAGTAATAAATTAAGCTGAAAGAGTTCGTCTTAACCTACAAAACAGCAAGGCTGTTTCAAGAACTATATCCGCTACACTCTACAGTAAAGCAATGCAAGAATGCAATGTTGATTGCTATCTAACAGCAGTATTTAACAAGTAGAAAGGTTTTTACAGGTTTTAGCTTTATCTCTTTATCTAAATGAAAACTTTCATTGAAATACAAATAGATGGCCATAATGTTTGGGGAACCTGCTGGTTACAGAACTGTAATGCCTATTTCTTTGATCTAAACAAGCATCCATCAAAGAGGCAAAGCAGTTTTCATATTCTTGTGAATTGTTCTAATTACAGTAGTAGCCTGCTCAATCTGTTCTTGGCTTGAACATGCCGAGAGGAGTACTTTAGCAGTGCCTCCATCAGGATAACAACCAGAATCAATCATTTCTTCAAAAATTTCAAAGCACCTTTTGTATAGTTTCTTTCTTGAATATGCTCCAAGCCGAGAAGTCCAAGTAATCACATCAGATTTCAAACTCTTTGTGGGAAGTGACTGAAAAAGCTCTTCCATTCTGTCCAAAAACCCTGCACGTCCATATACATTTATTAAGATGTTATATGTGCTGATATCAGCTACATATGGTCCTTTATCCATTGCAGCTAAAACTTCCTCCATCTTTCCAAATTGACCTAACCGGCCATACAGGTTCATCATGCTGTTAAACACAAATGTGTCAGGTTCAAGCCCGGATTTTTGCATTTGGTTCACAATGTCTTCACATTTAGCAACATTGCCAGTTCTGGAGTAGGCGGATAAAAGTAGCATGTGGGATTTCATGGTTGGACTTATCCCCAGTCGCACCATCTCTTCAAATACAGCTTGTGCATCTAAACGGATAGAAAGAGGAGTTATTTAAACAGGGACAAATAAACATGATGGAAGGATGAGAATGCAAAGGCAAATATAGCATAAGAAACCTATCAGCACTGAATGAAATAGGCTTTGGTCAGAAGACTCAGAAAGGTGAAGTTGTCATTAAGCAGTTACTTGTTTTAACTTCATCATAACTCCATCTGCGGTGCTCATAAATTATAACTAAAATGTGGAGAATTTGGACAGTAATGGAACAATATGTAAGTAGAATTGTAGGCAAGAATGTTAAGTGGTAAAACAGAACACCTTGGAAGATAGATGTTAGAAATTGTCTTAGATGCAACATTTTTTAATCTTCTAGCCTCTCTAATTAGTAATCCCCTAACATCCCTCCCTACCCACTCTCTTTTTCTTTTTCTTTTTTCATCTCTTTGTATGTCATTAGATCCCAAGTCTTTGGTATGATGCCAAAAGACTTAACTAGATATTATAGTAAAGATTCTACTGTAAGGTTTTTGTATATTTTCTCATAAGACAGCCTAAACATGTATTTGAGTTAGCAGAGTAAAAGAGGTTTGTGACATCCAAAATGTCCCATGACAATGGAATCAGTTCATCATCTTTACGTCATAATTCCTTTACGAATATTCAAATGAGCTACAAAATGCAGAACAAAGTAATAATAAAACAAAAATGAAAAACTAACCATCAAAACAATTTATTTTTATAATTTTATTTCGTGCCTCCAAAATACGCAGCATTTTTGCTGCATACGATTGTCCAAATACTGCAATATTCAATCCTTATATTATAATTCTATACTAGTAAAAACAAAATCAACAAAAAGAACAACTCCATCTATGGAAATACAAGCATGTACTGAGTTTTTACACTAGGTATAGATTTTCATTTCTTGGTAGTTAGTTAATTTTGTTGGATATATTTATGAATCATATAATGGTCAAATATAACATAATATAATGTTGAAAAGAATAAAATAGCATACTGTCAACGAGAATTCAAATTGAGTAGTTTTTTTTTTTTTTTTTTTCAAAAAGGTGTCTATTGGTCTATAAATAGAGACACAAAAAGAGAGTTTAAGGCTTTTCTTTTTCCTCTCATATTGTTTTACTTTCTTATTTGTTACTTCTAAGAAGACAACTGTTTAGTGCAAGCGTGCAACCTTAATTGTTCTTGTGCTAGGCATTGTATCCTAGAGGTAGTAGTTAGATCTATCAGCTTTCATAAATTATAAATAAAAAAGGAAAGTCAGATTAGATTATGACAGATCTTAATAAATATTGCGGACAGATATCATAGATATCGGCAACAACCCACAAGCATGCAAATTGATTTTTGGCAGTTAATCTAGGTAAAAAAAAAATGCTGATCAATTTCTTAATATTAAGTATTTACCCTCATGAAGACCAGCTCTCCCATATGCATCTACCATGATATTGAATGAAGCTCTATCTGGTTCACACCCCATGTGCTGCATGAGTGAAAAGATTTCGGCTGCCCCATAAGGAAAACCTGCACGACTGGTGGGAGAAAGAAAGTCAAAGAAATTTATGTGCACCTCAAAACTATTTCTAGGAAATTTTACTTTAACGGCAGCTATAGCAATTTCTAGTTGTCCATTCTAGAGCAAGGATGAAAACATATGGTTTGAGCATTTCCAATTGCCTTCTTCTATCATTGGAATGAGCCAAAAAGGCAATACATGATCCTTTTTTGGAAAACGTTTTCCACAGTTATCTCCAGTTAACCCTTTGAAACACCGTTTCCAGACAATTTGGAATACTATTTTCTGACTAAAGTGAATTACAAGATTAGCTGGCCATAGACTCCCTAAAGAAATTATAGTCAACAAATTTTTCATTAATGGATTTGATGTGTTTAACGTGGCATATAAATTAGTCTATTTCTTTTTTATCACTAAATGTTTAGAATAGTCCTTTTTTAAAATTAAAATAAAAAACCTTTGGTGAATTTTACAGAAAGAACATCACACACCAAAATGTCTGATTTGGGCCAATAATTTCCTTATGAATCTTCCTATTTGATTGTGTCTCCCTATGTCACATCTTAAAGAAAATTGTTTTACTTACTCATAATGAAGGCTACTTGGTCCCAACCAAGTATTGCATCAATTTTTCTCATTTCTTAATCTGCATTTCAGTGTAAAACCAGTATGACTGTCCATGTTCCAATTCTCATTATAACTGTTACAGTAACAACAGTACCAACTGTTATTCCAATCTGTGCATGCCTGGTATGCCATCCATCATTGGATAGCTATTATTCTCAAGAGCTCAATAGCCCATATATCCTCCTAGACCATCAGAACAACATTGCCAAGTGCCGCATACCCTACTAGACCATCAGAGCAACATTGCCAAGTGCCGCATACTCATCAACTCGTGTCTTTCTAGTTTTCCTTCATAATGGACCTTCTTGGTCTTAGTTGTAGTCTCAGATATGCCGCAACCCTCTCAATAAAACAATTTTTAGTTTTGATTTTGTTTTTATTTTTGGGTTCCACAATAGTTCAAGAAAGATGAGTAACCTCACTGAAGCATTTAATGACACCGCGTTGGACCACACACCTTACCTGTAACAGCAGCACAAAAAGCTACAGAGAGCCAATTGTTTCTAAACTCTTAGTTTCTTTATCTCACATGTTTGTTGAAATTCAAGATGCTACCCTCACTGCAGCTTAAATCTATATTTTAATTTAAAATTGGTAAAACTTCTATTGATGTTCTAATACTTAAAAAATAACTTGTTATCAAATTTCTAATTTTGATTAAGATTCTTATATTGAATCCTTCCCAAGGAGCTTCATCATTAAAGTTTTCAAACTAGGAATCCAAAGGCTATCTTTATTCACTCCATTCCACGTTTTACTCCACCAATAGTGGAGAAATGCAGGTTCCTATCACACCTTGGCATTTTGAAATTAGGTCATTCATACTCCAAGATTCACCTTTGTTAGGTATATATGTACATGACAGGACAAGTTTTTACTGAAATCTTGGATATCAATAGAGTCGCTAGCTTTATATGGCTAAAAATAAAATAGGTCCTTTTATGTCTCATTGTCTTCTAGCATGCCATTAAATCTTATACAATCTGAAGGGTGGGGCCCTAAGTTACATTGTTTTTCATTTCATTCCCACAGTATGTTAATGACTTCAGTAGATGCACATAGTTGGATAATTTAATGTCCCCAACAGGGCATGTTATTAGGGAGTGGGTCAACAATATATATCAAGTTCAATTCAAACTCACAATTCTCCTCAAATGCAATCTTGCCACGATCCCCAACATGATGGGGGCATTACATATGCAAAATAGAAGGATTTACCAAGGGGATTCCAAGGATTTGAACTGAAGACCTCAAAGGCGAATAGGCTTTGATATCTTATAACAACTAGGAGAACATTTCTAGAAATTTCAAATTATAGCAACTGAGCCAAACATGTTTTTGAAGCTTGACACACTCTTAATGCACCTTTTATCCTTTAAATCTAAATTGGATGCATTAATATACGCAATGCTATCACGGCACGATTTGCAATTATGGCCTCCTTTCCAACTAATTATTACCTCTCTAGTGATCAAAAGTCATATTGATTACACCCTTTTTCCATCACTAAACTTTCTCTATGGCTCCACAATAATAAAGACAAAAATTCCAAACTTAACTCCCAACTAAGCCAAAGTTAAAAAAAAAAAAAATTAATAAAATAAAATTGTTCCCCATTTGCCACAACACTTCAAAACAATCAAACCAAGTAATTAATGATTTTGATATATTATTAAAAATATATCCTTCATAATAATAAACCCGATAACTATAGTAAAATAATTGAAAGTCACATATTTGTGGAACATCAAGTTAAAAGATATTTACCTGTAAGCCTCCATGAGGGCATTATAAGCATACACATCTGGCTCATGTCCAGCTTCTTGCAGCTGCTCAAATATTTCTTCTGCTTTCTCACAATTTCCCTCTCTAGCAAATGCATTCACCAAAGCAGTATATGTGCAGATATTAGGTTTACACTTTTGACTTCTCATTTCATCAAACATCTTCAGGGCCATATAGGATTTATTTCCCTGCATAAACATCATTTTGAGGAGGAAAACACCGATAAAAAGATTAGGGAAACAATGGAAGTAAGTTATTTCAATTGGAGATTGTCTTGATTGATTTCCAATGACAACCTCAATTGAAAGGATTGGGAGGAATACAAGCAAAGTATTTAGAAGGTAATGCATACATTACTATAATAAGGTGCGATAATCTGATTAAGTTGTCAAAATGGTGGAATATGCTTCCTATATAAAACAGAGAGAGACAAATCCACTTCAACCATTTTAAGCACTCTTCTTCTGTAAAACATGCTCATAAGTAAAGAACCAAAGCAAACAAAAAAAAAATCACACTAAAGAAATTTTCATTTTGAAAATTTTAAAAATAGTGGGATGACCAAATAATATTTTAAAGTTAAAATGGAAAATTCTTCATATAAGAAAATCCAATATTCATGGATCATTATAGTTGGCACTAGTAGCCTCCCAAATAGAATGGTGCAATCATTCTAGTTATGTTGCTTGAGTGTTAATTCTTAAGGAATGATTTTCCCTTGCAGGTTGAAGGAGTTACAACTTGGACAAGTTGAAACTGAACTGGTCTAGGTCCAGCCAGACCAGTTCAATCACTTTCATTTAGTAAATGTGGTCAATGGAACTTGCACAAAGGTAGTACCCAACCTAGATTCTAGCCCAAGCTTGAGTTGAGCAACTCAACCCATGCTAGGATCATGTTTTCTTTTGGTTGGCTTCATATGTACCAAACCCAAAGCAGCTGCAACCTAATACCAGGTGTCTTCCCTAAGTTATTGACAACATTGATGACATTCTCTAAAGAATCTGAAGCATCACTTTCCCTATCGGGGTTGTCAACATTAAATACCAAAACACATTTCAATTTTTCAATTTGAGTCAAAAAAATATATTTGAAAACTTGATACTTAACCGTCCAATCGAACTGAATTGAGGGAAATGGCATCTAGGGTGATAAAGAATATCAAAAAATAAGAGATTAGAATTGATGATGAATAAATACTTATAAATAAAAAAATAAATAGATGATGAGTAAAATTGAAAACACCTTTCCATATAAGTTGATCAACAATGTGTAAGTATCAACAGATGGTTCACAGCAATCTTTCTTCATTCTTTGGAAGATCTCTTCTGCTTTTTGAGGGTTTCCTCCCTTCATTAATCCATCAATAAAAGCATTGTAGACAACTGCACCTGAATACATTTAAAGATATTTCTGCATAAATTCACATTCTATATAGTCCAGGTGTAGGCATATCAATTGTGTCCATTGAAAACAGCAGAATATAATCTAATACATTGAAATAAATTACCCAGGAGTCAGGACCTAATTGGAAAAGAAAGTGAGTAAATCAAGTAAACATACAACAGAATGACAGGGTTTGGCAGTGTGCCTAGCCAGCATAAGATCACAATTATTCTCTTACATGATCTCTCAAAACCCATAAAGGAATGTCTATGAAATTTATTGAATTCAAATCAATGTCCCCCGCAGACAAATGCCTAAAAGACATCGCATGAAGTAGTTAGAACTCTCTTATGACAATGATATTACCTCTATTAATTGAGCTCTGTCAAAAAGGAGGAAGCCCTGACCCCAAGCAACTCAACTCAACAAAATGAGTTGAAGAACTTGAAGGTAGTGCACAAGTATACAGTACACCCTTGGTGAATTGATATACTTTTTTTGACAAGAGAATAGGTATACCGTACACAAGACATAATTCACAAGAATCACTCCCATATTGCATTGCAGAACTTGGGAAGGTAGAATCCATACATATAAGAACACGCTCTTCTACTTAGCATACACTTTTGGAGTCACTGGTTATATCTACTTATGAAAACTGAAGGCCTAATAACAGGGAGTTCACTTAGCAGAACTTTTCTCAAAGAAAAGTGACCACCTTGTATATTTTGTAATCTAGCCATACATTTCAATGGAATTTTGCCACTTTCCATGCAATAAAGGCATTGGGCATACTTCTTAATTTCTCTCATTGTTACTAATTTTAATAATTTACTATAACTCAAGAAGGACATAAAAATTTAATAAAGGAACTTTTTAATCTTTCTTTTTGAGTGTAGGGGAACAGACTCTTGGTCAACCTATACTGATGGTCAACCTCTAATTCCAGAGTAACAAGCCAGGTCCAATGGGTAATAAAGTTACTAGTCATAGTCTCAAAATCAAGTGGTTTAAATCTTGTAATAATGTACTTCTTGGCCTTTTGGTTAATATGAATAGTAGTTGTAATATTCATGACTGAAATTCCATTAAGAATTTTAGGTTTTTTCTTCATGTATAGGGTATCCACCAAATATATTATTTATATAGTATTAAGAATACAACTGTTAAACATACATCAAACAAATATTTTGAGCACCCAATACACTGATATGATGTTAAACAACTTTACTGAATAGTTTTGATTAGAAACAATAAGCATATTCAAGTATCAATGCATCACAGATAAGATTTAAACTGGACATGATATTCCTGAGGAATTTCAGAGATTTTAAGGATATTTACTCCTTTGAGTGTATTTATAGTTGAAGTAGTTATGGTGCAAGTTTTTTGTATGCAAAGTTAATAAAGATATTGATTATGAACTCATTAATTAAATTCTCAAAGTTCTTGACAATTTACAACACCATCTCTCCTAAAAAATAAACAGCTATAAGTCGATACAGAAACATACTTGGGGGAAGACCATATTTTCGCATTTCAGAAAATACAGCTTCAGCTTTCCCTAGTAGCCCAGATTTGCAGTAGGCCTTTAGAAGAAGGGCATAAGTGTCTTCAGTGGGGATGCACCGGCTTTCAATAAGTTCTAAATATGCAGATTCTGCATCCTTACACAGTGATTTCTGCCCATAAGCATCTATAAGCAAATTGTAGCACATTACATCTGGTTTGAAGGAGCTCTTGTGCAAGATCCATTCACATATCTGAACATGAGTTAATTATTTTAAAGTTAAAAATGTCAATGAATAAGTCAAATGTCATTTAATGTAATTTTGCTATGGATAGGAAGAAACAGAAAGGGCATGCCCAGTTGTATTATGACAATTGAATTGCTAAAATTTTATTTCATGTGGTATCTTATGTCTTATGTAAGTATTCAGTTGGAAAAACATGAAGATTTCAATGTGGATTTAGCTTGACAATACCCACCTAGAATAAAGAGCTAAGAGATATCAACTAAAATGACAGTTCTGAACTTGAAAGAAATATTATCAACTTGTTTGTGTATCAGTTTGAAGAATGGAAATACTTAGGCTTTTAAAATTCAACCACATCCAAACCAAAAGAGGGGGGGGGGGGGTGTGAAGAAATCAACCATGCAAATGTGTTTTTGAGTATTTTGTTACCAATTTTAAAAAGTAAGGAAGAGGTACTACTTTCTCACCAACACAATCGAGTCCCACTTTTTATTTAGCCGAAGCTGAACAACTACATTGATGATATCATCCCATGTGGTATAAGTGGCAGGGAGAGTATCAAGAGAACGCCAAAGTTGATTGGGATCCAGGTCATTCAGGGAAAAGTCCAAAATTTGCTGAGCAATGGGACTCAGTACTGGAAAAATTCCATCAACAAAACCGGATCCATATTTCCATCCTCGTCCTCTTAAAGAACCACCTATACAAAGACGACGAAGACCTTAATACTTCAACATATATCATGAATCAAATAAAGTTGAGTTTAAAGTTTTGTATTACATCGTTTCCTAGACAACTTCTTTGGTTCAAAGCTTCTCCATTTGCCATCTTTGTCAATATAAAATCCTTCATGCTTGTGCTTCTCAACAGCCTCACCACTTAAATTTTTGTCAATATGAAGCTCTTCACGTTTGCTCTTCTCAACAACCTCACCACTTAAATTTTTCTCAATATAAAGCCCTTCGGGTTTGCTCTTCTCAACAGCCTCACCACTTAAATTCTTGGCTTCACATCTGAAACCACTCCTATAGCTTCTTGGTTCTATGAATATATATTTAAGTGTGCAATCAATAATCGACCTATAAAAGTTCAGCCAAGATTAATACAAGTGATCACCATTCCTCAAAATCTCCCAACATGTTCCTCATAATGTATACCTTTAATCAAAAGCCATTAACTAAGAGGAGGCAACGACAGTGCAACCATATAAAGAATGGTCTATGCTGCACAAACTGAATTGGAAAAGGTTGTGAAACCTCTTTCAAACTAAAAGGCAAACATGTGGTATGAGACACTATAAAACATGGTTCAAGTCTCTTAGGCAGCATTTTGGGGCTACTACCAATGGTATTCCTCTCTATAATTACCAAGTGTGTGCAATCTCCCATCTCACACACCTAGTCAGGTGCTCAAAGAGCCTTGGACACTCATGTTAGCCAAAACAAAAAACCCTATAAGATCCACAAATAGATAGTACACGTCACTTATTAATTGTTTTGAGAAATCAAAGTAAAAGGCTGCTAAAAGAACAAAAAACCAAACCTGAAGTAACACATAAACGTATGACCAAGGTAATTAAAGAAGATAAATTCTTGAAATTTTATAATTTGTGTGCTGGATTTTGTGACTATTATGAGAACCCAATTCCTGAAACAAATCAAAATGCTATTAAACTTAACAAAAACAATGCAATACATAACTGAAGTTCCCATTAAATCAGTATTGTGTACCTCTCAGTGTGTGAGGAAGTTACTTAAAGCTTACATGGAATAAGCACAAACCCCACTAAGCAAATGCCATAAAAACCAACAGACTAACATAACAAACAAACAGCAAACTGCGCAGAAAGAATGAAAAGTGAAGACGGAGAACTAAGAATACATTACGAAAAAGCGGAAACAGAATGCATGGAGACTGTACTGAGAGAAGAGGGAAGGATTAGAGTCTTACATGAATGCATGGAAGAGTAGTTGCCAGTGGGGTAATGAGTATGGGCCTTAGCGCATTACAAACCAGAAAGATATATGTTAACTGATAATGTACGGAAACAAAACAAAACAAAAACAAACTCAAAATATCTTACACATGTAGACAACATGGGACAATTATGATCTATTCTAGTTTTGCCTTTTTTAATATTAAGAAAATTAATGTAACGTTTATCATAATAACACTTAAATTTTTTGGGTGAATTGCAAAGTTTGTTTGGATTTTATATTTTAAAATTTGAAAAACCGTTCATTTAAACCGATAAGTGACATGTTAGTTTTTTTTTTTGGGTCCAAATCAGTTCTACAAAACGATGCCGTTTCAAAGAAAAAAGGCACGGTGAAGTGAACCATCCAGGTATTATGACGACACCGTTTTGGATGCAACTCAATTCCTAAATTATTCAACTCACTCAAAAGTCAAAACGACAAAATCCAAAGAAGGAAACCCACGAACCCTTACCTGCTGAAGGACCCAACGAACCCAGCCCATGCAGCTCAAAACCCAACCCAGCCCTTAGAATGTGGATCTGCCACTACAGTCTTCTAGTCTTTACTATGATGGGAGTTTTGCTAATTGAATCAAATTTCATAGCGTAAAATCCAGTTTTTAAATCGCTAGGATGTAAAATCAAAATATACTCAAATTTCAGCCGTGTATTTTGCAATTTACTATAATTTTTTTTATAGATGAATAATTGGGGAGAAAAAGGTGGGTTTGAACGATATCACAAAGAATATTATTATTGAACTCTCAATTGAACCATATAATACAAAGTTTCATGTCTGGACAGGGACGGAGCCAAGACTTTGAGTTAAGAGAGGCGATTATGATCTCTAACTTGGCGGATTCTTAGCTGTTGAGGGTTTTTTTTTTTTTTTTTTTTTTTTTTTTTTTTTTTTTTGGAGTTTTTGATGTTTGCCTCTCTTCAAGTTAAAGACAAAATTATTCTGTTGAAAACTTTTTAAAGGGTCAGTTATTTGTTTGAGTGAAATTGGTTAATTGGACTTAATTTTTTTTTAGCTTTGCTATTGGTGATTTTTGTCGTTACACAAATGTCTTTGGGCTGGTATATATTGTTTTAGATTTATGAATTTTTTAATGGCCTTTAAAATGAGGAAAATGCTAGAGGTATATTGCTGATATATTAAGTGATTATTGGTAAGTAAAAAAGTAATGTAGATAATAGGCCTAGATGCGAACCAATAAGAATTTGTACCTTAACAGTTTGTAAAAATATTGTAGATAAGTTTATAAATGTAATGTTACTCTAAAAAGAATCAATGATATTGTTAAGGGGGAAAATGTAATTTTATAGAACAAAATAGTTAAAATTAATGCATACATATATACTAATATATATATATATATATATATATTGTAGGGACGTGAATGTTTAACGGCCCAAGAATGACGTTGGGCTCGTAAGTAAAAGGGTCCTCACAATATGATTTGTAGAGAGTGGGCTTAAAAGGCTTGCCTTTGATCGCCGGGCAACGGTCTGGTCCTGATTTTAGGGGAGCTCATGCGGAAGTGGGTTTGGCACGAATGTGCCAAGCCCTACGTCGATGTAGCCCGAAGGGTTTGGCTCGAGTATCAAATTCTTCCCCCCCCCCCCTCCATCCCCTCTCCCTTGGCTTTAGTTTCCTTTTATACTCGTATTCCTCCCCCTCTTTAGAATTCACGTGTAAGCTTTACCTTCTGGGAAGGGGACTTGTCCTATCACCCCATACCTCAAGTGATTGGGAGTAGACGTAAAGGTTGAATAGCATGGTCAAGAGTATGGGCCTATCAGACGCAGAGTTCTTTATTACAAGATTGGCAGCCTTTTCACTTGTCTTGTCCCCGTATTAAACTCGTCCTTCTTCTTTAGGTGTCTTGTGGGATCTTTGGGCGTGAAATCGTCCCTCGGCCACACCCTTGGGCCTTTTTTGGGGCTTTCACTATGCTTCCTCGGCAATAGGTCTCCTCGGCTTAGGCCTTGGGCCCCGATGTAGAGCGGACCTGGGCCATGAATTCTCCGGCCCCACAATAGCCCCTCAAAATCCTGCTGCCCGACTTTTTAGTTAGGGAGGAGGGTTTTGGTGACGTTAGGCCCACATCATGGCTCGTTCAAATTCTGTACTCCACTAATACTTGTGTTTTTACATTTACATGGGAGACGTGCCAAGTTAAGAATCATTCCTTCATTTTTTTCACTCACGTGGAGTCCTCTAACGTTTCAACAATCGAAGCGCGCCTTCACGAGGATCTTCAGATCCTACGGTTTGCGATGGCGTTGGAAATTGAGCCAAACTCCGCCTTGTCCGTAACACTCCTTGGAAAGTCGCACAAATTAAATGCCACCACCTTACCCTTTATATAAGTAGGATAGGAGGTTATTCTCTTTGCATACAAACCCTTTGGCTTTCTTCAGAGTCACAAACCTTCAGCTATAATCACACCCTCCATATCCTTAGTACAATATGTTTGAGACACGAACAGGAGTAAAGAATTTACACCCGCCACAGAGGTGCCGGGTCCTTCCGAGACTCAAGGTGGTGTGGCCTGGACAGGGGAGGCACAGATTCAAGATAATCTTACGTTTTGGCAAGGGCGGAATGGTACTCCTCCCTCTTTCAGTCAAAATCCGGGCAGTAATCGGGTCGCATCAGATTCTTGGTGCGTCGGAAGTGAGGTTTTCCGCTATCGCCGCCGTCCGCTTTATCGCAGGTGTGGTTACGTGGAAGCTCATCAACTTCCGGCTCCCCGCACCTTTTCTTCAACGGTGCTGGCCTCAAGTTAGGCTCTCTGCACCTTTTCTTCAACGGTGCTAGCCCCAAGTTGGGCTCTTTTGCTGCCTGAGTTATAGGCATGTAAAAGTATTGAGGAATGGTTTCCTTAGACAAAATTTTGGAACGGCAGCACGTCTCTTGTCCGCACCTCTTCTTCGGCTTTTTCTTCACTCCCTTGTATTTTTTCTTTTCGCTTATGTAGTTAGTTTCAGTATGAGCTTATTTAAGCTCTTTCATTGTCTGTTGTCTTGTTTCTTTGTCTTAATAAGAAATGGGTTTGTTTCCTTTTGAATATTTTTCTTTTTCTACAATAACTACTTTGTGAATGGGATACTACATTTACATTTTCCTTTAATGATACTTAGAGCAGGAATCCTTGAAACATAATCCTCTTAATTCGAACTTATCAACAATATCAAGTATAATAATGCTAACTCACAGTAGATTAAACTCATGAAACTAACCGAGATAACAAATGAGTGCTCCGCAACGTGCGCAAGGCGACCGCCCGAGATCGATAAATCCTAAATAAACCGTCCGAGAGGGTTGCCGAGCAGTGAGGGACATTGGCCATGTTCTTGATAATACTTCGCCCTATGATAGTCGCATCAGTTCCCTTGGTATTAAGGACCCGAAGGTAGACTGGGGATCCCATTCAGCCTATGGGTTAACCCTACTATCAATGGGTAACTCCTCTCCTGGGTAGATTCTAAGTGCCATATAACGTTCAGGTTTGTGTCCAAAACTTGCATTTTTTCTTTTCAGTAGTTGGTTTCCCCATAGGCTTGAGTCCGAGGACCATACAAGGCCTTAGTTCTGTCCAAAACTTGTATTTTTTCTTTTAAGTAGTTGGTTTCCCCATAGGCTTGAGTCCGAGGACCATACAAGGCCTTGGTTCTGTCCAAAACTTGTATTTTTTCTTTTAAGTAGTTGGCTTCCCCATAGGCTTGAGTCCGAGGACCATACAAGGCCTTGGTTCTGTCCAAAACTTGTATTTTTTCTTTTAAGTAGTTGGTTTCCCCATATACTTGAGTCCGAGGACCATACAAAGCCTTGGTTTTGTCCAAAACTTGTATTTTT
Organism: Quercus dentata; assembly: GCA_028216015.1. Lineage (NCBI taxonomy): Eukaryota > Viridiplantae > Streptophyta > Magnoliopsida > Fagales > Fagaceae > Quercus > Quercus dentata. The sequence continues at coordinate 19,195,102 of CP116454.1, read as the reverse complement.
TCTTTTAAGTAGTTGGTTTCCCCATAGGCTTGAGTCTGAGGACCATACAAGGCCTTGGTTCTGTCCAAAACTTGTATTTTTTCTTTTAAGTAGTTGGTTTCCCCATAGGCTTGAGTCCGAGGACCATACAAGGCCTTGGTTCTGTCCAAAACTTATAGTTTTTCTTTTAAGTAGTTGGTTTCCCCATAGGCTTGAGTCCGAGGACCATACAAGGCCTTGGTTCTATTCAAAACTTGTAGTTTTTCTTTTAAGTAGTTGGTTTCCCCATAGACTTGAGTCCGAGGACCATACAAGGCCTTGGTTCTGTCCAAAACTTGTATTTTTTCTTTTAAGTAGTTGGTTTCCCCATAGGCTTGAGTCCGAGGACCATACAAGGCCTTGGTTTTGTCCAAAACTTGTATTTTTTCTTTTAAGTAGTTGGTTTCCCCATAGGCTTGAGTCCGAGGACCATACAAGACCTTGGTTCTGTCCAAAACTTGTAGTTTTTCTTATTTTCGAAAATTAGCCCCTCGACCAAAGTGGGGGGGGGGCATTAGCTTGATGTTGGAAGCCCCTAGAGCTGCCCGTGCCATTGACACTGCGAGACGTAGCCCTTAGCGAAAATTTATGTCAGAACAACAACAACAATGTTCTTGGAAATGATGGAGCTCTTGCAGACCCTTGCTTGACAGAGACTTGACTCCACCACCACCGGCGCCAACGCGCAAGCCTTCCCACAGACGGCGCCAATTGTAGGGACACGAATGTTTAACGGCCCAAGAATGACGTTGGGCTCATAAGTAAAAGGGCCCTTATAATATGATTTGTAGAGAGTGGGCTTAAAAGGCTTGCCTTTGATCACCGGGCAACAGATCTGTCCTCGATTTTAGGGGAGCTCATGCAGAAGTGGGTTTGGCCTGAACAGCCAAGCCCTACGTCGATGTAGCCCGAAGGGTTTGGCTCCTCGGTCTTAGTCCGAGGAGTATCAAATTCTTCCCCCCCCCCCCCATCCCCTCTCCCTTGGCTTTAGTTTTCTTTTATACTCGTATTCCTCCCCCTCTTTAGGGTCCACGTGTAAGCTTTACCTTCCAGGAAGGGGACTTGTCCTATCACCCCATACCTCAAGTGGTTGGGAGTAGATGTAAAGGTTGAATAGCATGGTCAAGAGTATGGGCTTGTCGGACGTAGAGTTCTTTATTACAGTATTGGCAGCCTTTTCACTTGTTTTGTCCCCGCATTAAACTCGTCCTTCTTCTTTAGGTGTCTTGTGGGATGTTGGGCGTGAAATCGTCCTCGACCACACCCTTGGGCCTTTTTTGGGGCTTTCACTATGCGTCCTCGGCAATAGGTCTCCTCGGCTTAGGCCTTGGGCTCTAATGTAGAGCGGGCCTGGGCCATGAATTCTTTGGCCCCACATATATATATATATATATATATATATATTTTTTTTTTTAAATTGAGGTGGGGCCATTGCTTCCCATGGTCAATGTATTATGCCTCTGTCCCTGTGTCTGGACAATTTTTATTTTTTTAAATTTTTTTTTCTTATAGCATACATGTAGGAGAAATTTAAATCCAAACTCCTTTCTAGAGGAGTGAGAACAATATCCAAGAAGTCTTTGGTTAAGAGAATAAGAGTGTGTTATGGTATATAAATTTTAAGGATGACCATGGATCGGGTTTGAGTCGGGTATACCCAAACCTGACCCAAAAAATTTAATTATGGATATCCAATTCTAATATCCAATTAGCACCCATATCCGAAATATATTATCCATTAATATCCATACCCGATCCAAATTTTTTTTTTTTTTTTTTTTTAAGTGATGGAAATTTAAATTGACACTTAAAAAAATGATAGTAATTTTAACCCCTTCCTTAAAATATTCATAAATAAATAAATAAACCTTCCATTTTTACATTACTTTTACTTGGTTGTATCATAAGGACAAATTAACAATAACCCATTAATAACTCTTGTGTGGGGCTAGGGTTGTGCATGGGTCGGGTTGAAATTTTTTTTCAACCCAACCCACCATGGTTGGTTGAAAAAACCCAATCCAACTCAACCCATCATAGGGGTCCAACCCATCCCAACTCACATGAATCGAGTTGAGTCGAGTTGGCCAATAATAATAATAATAATAATAATAATAATAAAATTGAACATTAAATTAACACCACTAAAAATAAGAGCAAATTTATAACCAAACAATCATAAGTATAACACCAAACAAACACAAACTGTATGAGAAGAACTTAGGATATGGGTTTTATTTAGAAAGAAGGGCATAAAAATAAATAACAAAATTGTTTAATTTTTTTTAATATATTTTTTTAATTTTAATATATATTAAATATACGTGGGTCGAGTCGAGTTAGGCGGATTTGTGAATTTTATGACCCAACCTGACCCATTGCTAAACAAAATTCATAATCGAACCCAACCCACCAACCCTTTAAAAACTGACACAACTCGATGGGTTGGGTTGGACCGGGTCGATTTTGGCGGGTTCATTACAAACCCCTATCTGGGGCAAATATTGTCTAAAAAGTTTCATTGTTTGTTTAAAACATTTGATTAACTATCTATTTTACATTGACATTAGTCATTATTTTTAAAATTTTCAAATTAAAATCAAACCTTATTTATTGCTCTTACTTGATATCCAATTGTTATTAGTCTATTATTTAAAGAATCAAATACATGTTTTTCTTTTTTAAATTTAAAATTTCTAAGCTATAAATAGAAATTCTAATTAAAGTGTCTAACAAACTAATTTAAACCTTCTAAATATGCACAAATGATCAAATAAGTTAAGGAAATAAAAATACATGATTGATGCAATCTTGCAAATAACTTCAATATGCATCTTATAGGAAGGTCGATATGCACGTACAAACAAAATCAATTAGTAATTAATAGGAAGATTGATATAATATGTTCTATTTAACATATTTGTGTTATTAAAATTTTCTAATAGATTATTGATAAAATTACATTTTTCTAATTGATAGGGGAGCGGAAAATTAGTCTAACTCCGATTCGTCCAAAGTGGTCGTCCGGATCCAATTGAGCAAGTTCGACTTGGAATCACCCCGAAAGAACTAAAAGTGTTCATGGACAATAATACTACTCTTGATCAGTGAAGTCTCCCATGGACGATAAAGTCATCCATGATGAAGGTCGTCCATGGACGACCTTCAGATGTCCATGGACGACCAAACAGTCCTTCACCAGGCATTTTACGAATACGCAACACTTAGAACTTTTGACTCTCTGAAGCATTACTAAACCCGCAACTATCTCAACGAATCCATCAAATAAGTTAACTTCCGTTAGCGGTTACAATTTTAATAGCCGTTGAGGAAGTTAACTCCGGACTCATTGGCTTCCACAAATCTTGGGGAGGTTATTGGAAAAATAACCGTCCCCAGGATCCCTATATAAAGGACCTGTCTGAACCCGACAGAGGTAAGAACTTTTCTGAGACATTACTCACAAATACTTGAAACTCCCTTCTCTGCGAGACTAACTTCTTCATCGGAGAGGGTTTGAGCGGTATTCTCCGGTCTCCTCTTTGACTGTTTGTTTCTTGTAGGCCTTCCACCACTTGATGAGCCCACCGAAGCGAGATCATCCACCTTACTGATTCGGAGCGATATCACTAATGTTATTAAAGTTTTGTATTTTTTTTTTTTTTTTTTTACAAATATAAGTGGTGGATTTACTTATATTTACTTCTTCTTTAGGTCATTCAACATGTATAGAGGATGAACTATTTGTAAGGAGCACTATAAACAAATTCCACCCACACATTACAATATATTTCCTTGGGAAACAAAAGAACTTACAAAATTTAAATATTTTCATATAACAAATATAGATAGCTTAATTTAGAAAATTTAGGACAAATTACAACTTACCCACCTGTGGTTTGGTGAAAATTTAAGTTGCCTACCCGTGGTTTAAAATTTGGCACTTTGCCCACTTAAAGTCTACTCTGTTAAGGGTCCGTTACCCACCTATGACTTTCTCCGTTACAAACATAAAAACATAACAAAATTTTAAAAAATAAGATCAAAAGGTGGCTTTTTGAAATTTAGAAGCTTGCTCAAGAATTTCAATGGAACACATAAATTGGCATTTTAGACTTGCAAGATGATGTTTTATTCTCTCTCTATCATATATTCATATCAATTTGTACCAATGGGACATTTCTATCTCGCCGTTTGTCATCGGACCCACCACCATAGGCAATTCTTCCTCGTCAATTTCACTTTGAAGCACTTTTGTATTCTCTAATCTAAACAAAGACCATGACCTCAAGCTTTCCCTCTCTATCTATGATTTCTATTTCATCGATCTGGCATTTGAAGGTTTAATGGTTGCGCATAAAGGTTTGAGTTGTTGAAGATGTGCTATGTGAAGATCGAGTTGGAATTTTTTGGGTTCTATTTGGGTGTTCTAATTTTGAATAATAATTTATGGTTCAAAACACACACATAAAAAAATAAAAAAAATAAAAAAATAAAAAAATAAAATCTGATGTTGTTCTATTCACAACATTGTAGCTCAAATCTTCAAAAATATTTCATCTTTCTTGCATCGGTTTTTGGGAAAGAGAAACATAGAGAGTTCAAAGATATATGGATACCCATCACATTTACAACTCACAAGACCCCTCACCCACCACCAAACCAGAAATATATAGTTCAATATTCTTCACATTCACTAGATAGGAAGAACCCATTAACCACCAAAAAGCCAAGCCAAATCCATAAATGCTGTTCAGTTCACAATGCTATTGTTGTTTGCTAAGTAACTTTAGAACTCACTTTCACTTTTATTTTTCTTTTTGTTTGACTAGATGATGTAAAAAGCTTGGATTTTTCAAGTGGGTTTGTTGACAGATAAAATGGACAAGATCTGGGAATTTTGTAGTGGATTTGTTGTTTTGATGATAGAAAAGATTGAAGTAGGAAGGAACAGAGAGGTGGGTTGGGGTTTCATGTTTTAGGTTTCATTGTTCTTCACTAATTTCATCCAATTTTCCATTTTATTATCTCTCATTAGTGATTATTCTTTGTGTTTGGCTAATTTTGTTGTGTTGTTATTCTAATTTGTATGCAAGATTCGTGGGTTTTAGATATGTATAATCGTTTGTGGAGAGTGTTAGCAAGAGCTCAGTTGGATAATTTTTGTGTTCTAAAGTTCTTGAGCAAGTTTCTAAATTTTTAAAAAGCCACCTTTTATCTTATTTTTTAAAATTTTGTTATGTTTTTTAAGTTTGTAACGGAGAAAGTCCATAGGTGGGTAACGAACCCCTAACAGAGCAAACCTCGGTGGGCAAAATGCCAACTTCTAAACCACGGGTAGGCAACTTAAATTTTGGCCAAACCACAAGTGGGTAAATTGTAATTTGCCCGAAAATTTAATATATTGTATCAACTATACTTTGTTAAAAAGTAATCACATTATTTTAAGAAGAGTTTGAGACTAAAATACTTATAAGTCTCATCTACTATTTTTATTTTTCATTTAATAAAAAATAAATCATCAAATTTTTATGTGTATACTATTGGTCTGTGACTAGTATAAGGATAAAAGCTATTACATAAGCACTATTACAACGTGTGTTCAACTTATGATTTTAGTTCAAAAAAATGTGTACCCTAAATATAATAAGATTTAAACCTTTGAAGCCTATAGTGTTGACATTATTCTTCCTCCCACATCACTTGAGCATATAAGATATGAACACAGTTTGTACAAATTCCCCAATATCTTTTTATTTTATATGAATTTTGACAAATTCACCATTAGATTACATATTTTTATTATATCTTTTATTCTTAAAAAATTTCAATAAGATCAAGAATCAATAAATATGTCATCAATCAAATATATAAATTTAATGTTTTTGTAGGCTTAAATTCAGCATAAAAAAATAAGTTTATGGATCAAATGGTAAATAACATAATATTTAAATGAAATTTGACATGTATGTTAAGAACATAAACAACATGTAATCCAATGGTTTATTTTTTTAAATATATAGTCATGTTAAAATTTTCAATTATATAAGTCCTTTTTTTTTATAATTAAATTCAATTTTGAAATATTTATTTCGATATTTTTATATATAATGGTACTGCCAGTACTGGTATTTTATATTGATTCAATTTCATAAATTGTTTTTATATTGGTTTTAATGTAATAAAATATCACCACATGATTAAACAATTAGATAGAGATGTACACCTGTGATAATCCTGCGACAAAAATTTCATAAAATATTCAATCATTTGTAAATACAAGATTATAACTCATCAAATTAAAAAAAAAAAAAAAAATTCTTTCTTATTGTGAGACTCACTTTTCATATTTCTCTATCAAGGGGAAGTTTCTGCTCACCATCCGTGATAGAGCTTTTGCCATATTTGCTGGTAAAAAATACAAGAAGAAAATAAAATAAGAAAGCAGCATTTATTACATGAAAAAAGACTACATTGATTCATTTCACAAAGGCAACTGCGAAAAGAGTTTGTCATAAGGGTGATAATGACCTGAATAATTTGGAAGCTAATTAACATTCAGAGAATTCTTTTGTTGAAGTTCTTAAATGCTTTTAATAATTTTTTTTTTTTTGCCAAAATAATTGAATAACCCCATTCACGAATCCTGTTACATGTACCCATAATATCAGTAGGCAGTAGCTTTAGCCTAGTCAATGGTAGAGAATTCAAGATTCAAGAATGTAATAATGTAGCTGGTGCTTAATTTTGCCGAAGAGGCAAAACAGAACACCATGGGTAGCAGGAGTTTGGTGGGCGTTGATTATCTCACAGAAAATGTTTAGTGTACAACGTCCGTTCATATCATTCATTTTATATATTTTTTTAAATGTAGATATATAAAAAAATATAAATTAAACATAAAATTATGGAATTTATATTTATAGAATTGATGTACAACAGTGCCGTGTCAGCTATTGCTTTACTTTCAAAGAAAAAAAGAATATTGGAATATATTTGATTAAATTTAGGCTCCATTTATTTTGAAAAAAATGTTCTCATTTTCTAAAAAACTGTCTTTTTTATTAATATTTGGTTGTAACCTTGCAAATGAGATTAAAAAAAAAAAAAAACATTTGTAGTGAAATCTATTTATAGTGGTGTGTTGAGTATGTAACATTTTAGAAGACATTTTTCACTTTAAAATGGAGGAAAATGTTTTACACTCTATTAGACTTATTAATAATTATCCACTAAATTACAATTTTTGTTCTGCCAAACACCAAAATATTTGAGTTTTAAGTTTTTGAGCTATTCATGGGCCAACTTGTTGATTGTTGCCCTTGCTAGTATAAGTATTAGGCTGAAAAAGGAAGTCGCAACAAAAGGCAATTTCATTTTGTGAAACTTTCTTTCATTTCGTACTGAGAAATTGCAACTTGAAATAAAATCATGAGCATGATGATAAAAGTAAGTAAATTTCTTCAAATACTGTTGTATTTTATTGGGCTTTATTGCACGGAAATGGCTTTGACTCATGTAGTAGGATGCATGGACAGTGAACAAACAGCTCTTCTCCAGATCAGAGAAGGCTTTAAGAGTGCTTCAGACCCCTTCTCTTCGTGAACAGCCGAGGAAGATTGTTGCAAATGGAGAGGAGTTGGATGTAACAAGTAACAACACAAATGGGCATGTGACCTGTAATACCCCCGCATATTTTTTTATTTGAGGTCATTACTTTTATTTTACATATAGTTGATGGGTCATAAGTATTTTTGTTAGTAACTGCGGCCCACTACCCCACTAAGTCCACATCTTTGATTCGTTAACTACAGGATAGAGGAAGAGATAAATTAGGGTTTCACTACTAAAGAGGCTAGAAGTGTGTTTTTCCCTTGAAGTTTAGAACACATACAATTGATGAGGTAACTAATTGTTCCAGGTATGATTTTTCATTTGTTAGAAACAAAGAATTAAAGGGGTTAAAATTTTATCTTGGAAACATTAGTGATATGTAGATTTGTTTAAAAGAGATATTTTTCCTAGAATATGGTTTGCACTTTATGTTAGTTTCCTACGGATTGCATTCTAGAACAAAGCCATGGATTACAATCTTAATATATGTATAGGACTTTTACGTTTTCATTAGGGTTAATATGTATTAAACCCCAAGTTGCCTGATGAGGATAAAATCATGCCGACAAGGGTATATGGCCCGAAGAATTGCCAAGTATACTATGGGCATATAGGACGACGGCAAGGACGCCCACAGGAGAGACACCGTTCCGACCGACATACGGTGGCGAAGCGATTATCCCACCCGAAGTTGGACTCACAAGCTACAGGGTGCACAACCATGATGAAAGCCGACTGTCTCGCGAAGGCCGCTTCACCTGAGAAAATGGTCATCCCTAGTAATGTACTCTCTTTTGTACAGCTTTCCCCGCTAATAGATCTCAGCAACATGCAAGAAATATGCTCCGACAAAGAATGGCGCCGTTAGTTTCGTACTTAAAAAACGGGGTCTTACCAGATGAGAAGGAAGCCGCAAGGAAACTTAAAGTCCAGGCGGCGAGGTTCGTCCCGATAAAAGACGTCTCGTACAAGAGAGGTTTCTCCCGACCGTATCCGAGATGCTTGGGTACGGAAGAGGCGACTACGTCATGAGAGAAGTACATGAAGGAATCTGCGGAAACCACTCGGGTCCGGATCGTTGGTACACAAGCTTGTACGAGCAGGTATTATTGGCCCACCATGCGGAAGGGCGCCGAAGCCTATGTCGTGGCTGCGACAAATGCCAAAGGTTCAAGAATATTATTAGGCAACCAACCAAGAGTGACCCCAATGACACCCCATGGCCGTTCGCACGATGGGGATTAGATATTATGGGACCATTCCCTACAAATGTCATGGCATGCTAAAATTCCTGGTAGTAGGTATCGACTATTTCACGAAATGGGTGGAAGCTCAAGCTTTGGCAACGATTACAGAAAAGAACGTGCGGAGCTTTGTCCGGAGATGTATCATATGCAGGTTTGGCATTCCTAGAGTCTTTGTCTCGGACAACGGGAGACAATTCGACAACGACCCCTTTCGGGATTTTTGCTCGCAGCTTGGGGATAAAAACCACTACTCCTCCCCCCCCCCACCCTCAAGCTAACGGACAAAGTCGAAGTCACGAACCGATCCTTGCTCAAGATCATCAAGACTCGGCTCGAGGGGGCAAAGGGTATATGGCTCAAGAATTGCCAAGTATACTATGGGCATACAGACGACGGCAAGGACGCCCACAGAGAGACACACGTTCCGACCGACATACGGTGGCGGCGATTATCCCAAATGGGTTGGACTCACAAGCTACAGGGTGCACAACCATGATGAGAGCAAAAACGACGAGGCTATGCGACTACAAACGACCTGGTGGACGAGATCGGAGCAAAGAAGAGAACAAAGGCTCGCCAGTACCAGGACCGCATGGCCAAACACTACAACTCTCGAGTCCGACATAGAGACTTCCAAGTTGGAGACCTTGTTCTTAGAAAGGTCATGGGTGCCGCTAGGGACCCTACTCAAGGGAAACTCGGCCCCAACTGGGAAGGACCTTACCGAGTTACATCGTGGCGGAGAAAAGGTACTTACCACCTAGAGACATTGGAAGGACAGAAGCTACCACACCCATGGAACGCCGAACACCTACGGAAGTATTACCAATAGGAGCGCGGCACAAGACCGACCTATTTTTGTTATTCCAACAAACTTTAGTTTTACTCCTGGATTTATCATTTACTTCAGTTTTTTCTTTTCTTGCAACAAATACTTTTTAGCCCGAAGGGCAGGATTCGGTTTTAATTACCTTTATTTAAATGCATGCCAATAAGAGGAGTTTATTCAGAAATTGCTGGAGGATTTATTCTTTCTATGGTTCACTAATTTCATATTCTAGGACGACTAAGTCCACAACACAAGGTCCTAAAAACTCGACGGGCTAAAACGATGTCAAAAGACATCCAAGGCCAAGGCCAAGAAGTCGACGGCCCGAAAAGGCTAAAAGCTAAAGGGTCGACGGTCCAATAAGATGGAGTAACCATCATAGGGACAAGATCCTCAAAACCGACGGATCGACAAAGATGTCAAAAGACATCAACGCCTAAAAACGACGGGCTAAAACGATGTCAAAAGACATCCAAGGCCAAGGCCAAGAAGTCGACGGCCCGAAAAGGCTAAAAGCTAAAAGGGCTAACGATCCAATAAGATGGAGTAACCATCATAGGGACAAGATCCTCAAAACCGACGGATTGACAAAGATGTCAAAAGACATCAACGCCTAAAAACTCGACGGGCTAAAACGATGTCAAAAGACATCCAAGGCCAAGGCCAAGAAGTCGACGGCCCGAAAAGGCTAAAAGCTAAAAGGGCTAACGATCCAATAAGATGGAGTAACCATCATAGGGACAAGGTCCTCAAAACTGACGGACCGACAAAGATGTCAAAAGACAACACTTGAAAACCGACGGTCAAAAAAGGCTAACGGTCAGAAGAGGTTGACGGCTTTAAGAAAGGTGCAACCGACCAAGAGTCAGAAACCGACGGTCATAAAGTCGACGGTTTTCAACAGTTTTAAAGAGTCGACGTATCCCAAGCGGACGGGAATTTCCAACAATTTCGTGTAAAATAAAGAGAGATAAAAGCGACGGAAATGAAATACATGTGCAATTGTACATAAACGACAAGGGCACTTAAACATTACAAATGTTTAAAACCACAAATGTTTGAAACTACAACTGTTTAAAGATTACAACTGTTCTCCAAAAAACTGTCTAAAGATTACAAATGTTTTCCAAAAAATTTTGAAAAAAGAAAACAAATTGTCTAGTACATAGCTATAATTAAGCGGCAGAACGCCAAGCGGTTGGTTGCCGTCGGCATGATGGTCTTCGACGTCCACGATAACGGGCCGGAGAATCGGAGTCGTAGGATTAGCAGCAGGCTGAGCCAGGACTACACCGCTGTCATGCTCCTGAGTAGGTTCAGGCTGAAGAGAGACGTCGTCTCCATTATCCATTGTAATCCCGCATAAGTCCAGCTCCGGGAAGGCCGACGCGACTGTCGAAGGCAATCATCGAACCCAATGCCGTATCATCGACCACATGAGTCGATAAAAGATCTGCGACGTTTTGAAGTCTCTAATCGCGTCAGCCCCGCCGTCTCGTAACTTCTCCTCCGAGCCGTCACCTCTCCTTGGAGCTTGACGTTCTTGCCATCGACCACCGTCGCTTTATCCTTAACCTCCTGCAGCTCCCGGTTAAGGATACGGACGGCTTCCTTGTCTCGAGCCTGCTGATTCAACAGTTCTTGTTGTGGTCTGCGAACTCGATCGACGACCCCCCCTTCGCCACACAACGGTCACGGAGGGCTTTGACACGAACCAAGGCCTAAAAGAGCATATCCGTCGTTAATGAGTATACCATAACAAGATAATGCATGCTCAGCCCAAAAATGTGAGAAACCTACCCCGGAGAGATCAAAGAGGGCCGACGCCCCTAAATCCTCTGTCCCCACCTGGTCACAGGGCTCCACGTCCGTCGGTTTTATCGTAGATTCAACCTCCCCGACGGCGTATTCCTTGTGGGTTAGGAGACGGCACGAACCCTCATTGACGGGACTAGTGGAAGTCATCACCCCCTTTCCCGCGCCATGGCCGGACTTCGGAAGGGACTTTTCCTTCAAAGGTTCGTCTGCAGGAGTGACGGCAGGCTTTTTTGATGGACGGCCGTCACTCCCGTCGGGTTTCCTCTTCGCCACTTTGGCGACGGCCGTGGGGGTTGACGAGGCTTCCCCCTCTGCTTCCTTGGCCTTCCTCTCTTCCTTCTGACGAGCTGCGGTGGCCCGTATCCTTTGCTTCGCGGATTCCATCTCTACAACACAAAGAAAGACTGATTAGGAAAAGTGACGGAAAGAATTAAACCGACGGGAAAATAAGTCTACTCACGTCGGCGCGCAAACTCTTCCAACCTACGAGCTTCCGTTGACGGATCCGGGGCCCCCACAAGATAAATGGAGGGTGTCAAGGGTGATCAAATCCCCGCACTTACGATCTTCCAAAGGGATTTCTAGAATCCGTTGGATGAACTCCTTCGCTTTCGTCGCTTATATGCGACGGGGTATAAGCTGAAAAAAAGAAAAAAATAATGTGTTAGTACCGTCACCTCAAAAAACGCACGAGCCTCATGATTGACGGGATTAACCTCAATCCTTGACAAAGGCCCGTGTGTTGTCAAAGTAACCACGGGACATCGTTGCCCACTCCTCCCGACGGCACTCCAACCCAGTCCCTTCAACAAAGAAATACCTACTCTTCCAGTTCCTATTTGAGTTAGGCATATCTGACACTAGCCGTAGCCCTTTCTCTCGGGCATTAAAGTGATATGTCCCTTTAGACGAGGCGATGTGGTGAGGCCTATAACAATAAAAGAACTCTCCTAGTGTAAGGTGACGGTGTCCTCCACTAAGACCGCCCCATAGGATTTCAGCTCCTATAAAGGTCCTCCAGGCGTTTGGGGCAACCTGGTTGACGGATATTCCAAGGAAGTCAGCTAGTTGACGGTGCAGAGCCGTCAACGGTAACCTCGAGCCCGTAGCAAACATGGCGTCATACATGCCGACGTCGGCTGTCCGCCCGGAGTAACACCTCTCACCCTCTCTAGGGAGACGGATGGGGATGTGGTCCGGGATTTGATAGCGAACCCGTAACTCCCTAAAAACCTTACCACTCATCCCAGGCAAAAATTTGTTGACGGCCCAATCCTCGGGAAGAATGAAGGGACGGTTATCTCCGGAACCCTCCGAGGTTCCTTCACCGGATCTCTCATCCCCGTCACTATCCTCCCCGTCAACATCCATTCCATCCCCGTCAACATCCATTCCATCCCCGTCGTTTTCATCCCCTCTTCCCTCATCCCCATCTCCCTCAACAAAACTCTCATCACCGTCAGGAGATTGGGCTGATGACTCTCTCTCTGACGGGAGGGAGAAGTCTGACTCATTTCCAAAACCAAAGGTCTCGTCGTAGCCCGCTCTTTTTCGCGGATCGACGACTCGTCTCAAGACGCGTCACTCGACATCCGACTACCTACAAGTGACGGGTTCAAACTAAGTACCTAGGCTGACGGCCTCACTAATGAGGCAAAAATAAAAAAGAAAAAGAAGGAAAGGGAGAGAAGATGAAAACTTACCGGTATGGAGGCCTTCTGAATGGCTATAGAGACAGCAACAGATAAGTCGACGGAAGTGAAGGCGACGAAAGGTGGGCGATGGTCTTTCTCTCCGCAAGATCAGTAGTTGAAATAGTGAAAAATGACTAGAAAGCGCTGTTTATATATGGAAAAAGTGGCGCGGAAGACGAAACGATGTCTCGTCGTAAGTGAAGCCAATAGGAACGAGCCACCTGTCCAAGGCATTAAATGCTCAGATCCACGCAAACGATATTTCTGCCTCTTTTGAAAACAAACTCCATAACCTCGTCAAGACAGATTTTGACGGAGGTATGGAGTAGGGGGCAAATGATGAGGATAAAATCATGTCGACAAAGGTGACGGTGCAGACCTGACAAGGGTGACGGGTGCGGACTGACAAGGGTGACGATGCAGACTTAACAAGGGTGACGAGATGGTTTTGCCGTCGCCTTCTTTCAAGGTTGACGGTGACCTAAAGTAAAAGAACTCTACATAGGGCCGAACATCCTGAAGTTGACGGGATAAGCGTAGATCGACGGGATAACATAAAACGGCGGCGTCGTCTATGGAATGTTTGTTTTGCACATTTACGTGTACAAGTAAATAACTTGCTCCCCACGTTTCATGAAACCTAAGGATTCCTATATGGAAAGAATCCCGTAAAATACGCCCAAGAAGACTCCTATAAGGAAAAGACTTCTACTCCAAGGAAAAGAGGGGCAGCCCTCTCTACTATAAAAACCCAAGCACCCTCACAAACCGAGGTACGCATAATTTACCCTCTCTAGCACTCTAGAGCAAAGAGAATAATTCTAATTTGACCTTCGAGGGTGTTTGGCCGGTACCACACCGGTACTCCCCGCTAGGTTATTCCTTTTCGTTGTGTAGGTGCCATTTGCGATCGTACGAGGAACGTGTGACTCACTGGTGGACATATTTCCGGCATCATCATTGCCCATTGTGTGCATTCTAGTGCAAGCCGTGAATTTAAAAAGGTCAAGTATAAGGCTTTACATCTTCTTTTTTATATGTATATTAGATTCTAGGTAGCCACTGTGAGTATTTTAGAACAAAGCCATGGATTACGAAACTCAATTTATATATATATATATATATATATATATATATATTAAATCCTAGGTTGCCACTGTGAGTATTCTGGAACAAAGTCATTGGATTGCAAATATTAATTTAGGTATATGTCTTTTACGTTTCATTGCGGTATATATTAAATCCTAGGTGAACGATATTTTGGCTACTACATTCCTCATGTTAATATGAGTTTCAATTAATGCAAGGGAATATTATTGGTTAGAGAAACTTTAGTTTAGTGTTAAAAGTGTTATTAGTTCAGCAAAGTATAATCCTAGTGAGTCAATTTGTATAATTCAATAAGCTTTATATTTTGTGGAGGATATTAAGTAATTTTCATGGTTGATTATAGGTCTTATTTAAGAGTGTTTTGGACTATTTGGAGGGTGTTTCAGTTGGGCTTTCAGAGAAATTCAAGTGCTGTAAGTAATCATGCATAATATGCACAAATTTTGTCATTTAGGTTCTTAAAAGTCAGAGATTTTCAAAAGTTATGTTTTTAAGCTTACACTTTCTAAAGTTTATCGAAAGCATTTTTACATCATTGAAAGAGAAACTTTGACTTTTAAATAATGTTTTAAAGAGAAACCTCAAATTTTAAATAATGTTTTGAATGTCCAAATCTCATTTAAAAGATTATTTCTAAACTAAAATATTTTCTGAAAAGAATTGAGTTTCAATGTAAGTTTTCTAAAAAGGTTCTTGTTCTTTAAATTTGTTTAAAACCAAGTGATTTCAAAGTCATATTCCTATTTTCCAAATGTTATTTAAAACATTCTTTTAGCAAATTGAATTTTAAGATTTACTTAAGAATTGTAAAATACTTGTATAAACTCCTCAATTCCTATTTGTTCCCTAAGAGAGTCAAGCATCCTTTGATTTATGTTTCAATTCGATATTGCGATCTTCGATATGCCTCTATATTTGTAATTGTGGAGCCAAATGACTTGAGACCCTGGCCCATTTATTCATTTGAGCCCAAGGCCCGAGCCGAGGAAGGTTATAGCCCGTGCTTGGTAATCCGAGTACAAAATAGTCTTGGGATACAGCCGAGGACGATTCAGTCCTCGGCACATCCGAGGCCCTCCTGGAAGAAAGGGCAAAAACGGTATGGGAACAAATCTGGAAAGGATCTAAAATATCTAGGTCAATAAAGAGGAATGCGCTGGACAGAATAACGGCTAAGGACAAAAGAAAAGCTGCCATTACTGCCATTCAACACTCTGCACTTGGCAAGACCATACGCCTCGGCTTTTACAACCACCCCCAACCACTTTGAGTAGAGGCCGATGGAACAAGTATCAGCCCTGGAAAGTAGAACCCACACGTGGGCGCCGGATAAGGGAGATAGGCTAATATAAAAGGGAAAGAAAGCAAGCCAAGAAGAGGGGCTGGGAAAATGGCCAGAATCCAGAGCCTCCCAGCCCGTCTCCAGGAGAAAGACTCCTAGGGCGATGACGACTTAACCATGTATGGATATCACCTAAAACCCTCCGTTTGGTGACCAAGGCCTAGCCTTTCAAACCCACGCTCTACAAATGATGTTGTTTGGGCCTTTTTACGTGCGAACCCAACACCGTTACGGTTTGTTACGATTCGTGTCCTTACAATTGGCGCCGTCTGTGGGAAAGGATTGTATGTTGGCATGGGGGGTAAGTCGAGAGAGTTCCCTTGTCATTTCTAAAACAGTTGGTTATAGAGTTCTAGTGTAAAGTTCCGCTAGGGGCTACGGTTCTTGCTTAGGGGCTGCGCTTGGTAGCGTCGATCGCATGGATGGTTCTAGGGGCTTGGCCGAGGAGATAATTCCCCTAAAGCCAAGGTCCCACTCCAAAAACTGAGTTTTGGACAGAACCAAGGCATTGCATGGTCCTCGGACTCAAGCCTATGGGGAAACCAACTACTTGGATGAGAAAACTAAGTTTTGGACAGAACCAAGGCATTGCATAGTCCTCGGACTCAAACCTATGGGGAAACCAATTACTCGGATGAGAAAACTGAGTTTTGAACAGAACCAAGGCATTGTATGGTCCTCGGGCTTAAGCCTATGGGAAAACCAACTACCGGGATGAGAAAACCGAGTTTTGGACAGAACCAAGGCGCATGGTCCTCGGACTCAAGCCTATGGGGAAACCAACTACTTGGATAAGAAAACTGAGTTTTGGACAGAACCAAGGCATTGCATGGTCCTCAGACTCAAGCCTATGGGGAAACCAACTACTTGGATGAGAAAACGAGTTTTGGACAGAACCAAGGCATTGCATGGTCCTCGGACTCAAGCCTATGGGGAAACCAACAACTTGGATGAGAAAACGAGTTTTGGACAGAACCAAGGCATTGCATGGTCCTCGGACTCAAGCCTATGGGGAAACCAACTACTTGGATGAGAAAACTGAGTTTTGGACAGAACCAAGGCATTGCATGGTCCTCGGACTCAAGCCTATGGGGAAACCAACTACTTGGATGAGAAAACTGAGTTTTGGACAGAACCAAGGCATTGCATGGTCCTCCAACTCAAGCCTATGGGGAAACCAACTACTTGGATGAGAAAACTGAGTTTTGGACAGAACCAAGGCATTGCATGGTCCTCGGACTCAAGCCTATGGGGAAACCAACTACTTGGATGAGAAAACTGAGTTTTGGACAGAACCAAGGCATTGCATGGTCCTCGGACTCAAACCTATGGGGAAACCAATTACTCGGATGAGAAAACTGAGTTTTGGACAGAACCACGGCATTGTATGGTCCTCGGACTCAAGCCTATGGAGAAACCAACTACTTGGATGAGAAAACTGAGTTTTGGACAGAACCAAGGCATTGCATGGTCCTCGGACTCAAGCCTATGGGGAAACCAACTACTTGGATGAGAAAACTGAGTTTTGGACAGAATCAAGGCATTGCATGGTTCTCGGACTCAAGCCTATGGGGAAACCAACTACTTGGATGAGAAAACTGAGTTTTGGACAGAACCTCGGACTCAAACCTATGGGGAAACCAATTACTCGGATGAGAAAACTGAGTTTTAGACAGAACCAAGGCATTGTATTGTCCTCGGACTCAAGCTTATGGGGAAACCAACTATTTGGATGAGAAAACCGAGTTTTGGACAGAACCAAGGCGCATGGTCCTCGGACTCAAGCCTATGGGGAAACCAACTACTTGGATAAGAAAATTGAGTTTTGGACAGAACCAAGGCATTGCATGGTCCTCGGACTCAAGCCTATGGGGAAACCAACAACTTGGATGAGAAAACTGAGTTTTGGACAGAACCAAGGCATTGCATGGTCCTCGGACTCAAGCCTATGGGGAAACCAACTACTTGGATGAGAAAACTGAGTTTTGGACAGAACCAAGGCATTGCATGGTCCTCGGACTCAAGCCTATGGGGAAACCAACTACTTGGATGAGAAAACTGAGTTTTGGACAGAACCAAGGCATTGCATGGTCCTCGGACTCAAACCTATGGGGAAACCAATTACTCGGATGAGAAAACTGAGTTTTGGACAGAACCAAGGCATTGTATGGTCCTCGGACTCAAGCCTATGGGGAAACCAACTACTTGGATGAGAAAACCGAGTTTTGGACAGAACCAAGGCATTGCATGGTCCTCGGACTCAAGCCTATGGGGAAACTAACTACTTGGATGAGAAAACTGAGTTTTGGACAGAACCAAGGCATTGCATGGTCCTCGGACTCAAACCTATGGGGAAACCAATTACTCGGATGAGAAAACTGAGTTTTGGACAGAACCAAGGCATTGTATGGTCCTCGGACTCAAGCCTATGGAGAAACCAACTACTTGGATGAGAAAACTGAGTTTTGGAAGAAAAACTGAATTTCGTAAGGTCGGTTACTTAACAAAAATTTTAAGTTACTCAATCCTCGGCTCAAATACCATAAAATGGTAAATCATTTAAAATTGTTAAGGAGATGGTGAAACGCCCTACCACTCGGCAACCTGGAGGGGCTGTTCATTTTGGGAGTTGTAGGTCTTCGGATGATTACTCCCTACACCGCACCGAGCATTCAGTTGTCGTCTCGGCAATTTTGGGGTAAGTATTGTTTTCGCAAGTTGGCATTGTTGTGCCAAACAATTCTATTAAAGTCGCAATAACATCTTTTCCTTAGCAAGAATGTTGATCCTAATTTTCCTTAGTTCAAGTCTATATTATTGTGCCGAACGGCGCTCGTAAATTCATAATAGTGCCTTTTTTCTTTGATAAGGGTTTTCGGCCCTAAGTATTGTGCTCTAAGGTTGGCGAGATTGTGCCAGGCCACCTTAATAAGTTCACATAATGTTCCTTTCCTTTTCTTCTTAATAGGGGTTTCAACCCTAAGTGTCACTAATTCGATTCAAGAGTATTAAGTTGGATAGTGTCTATAAACACAGAGTAAGATCTTTTTATTAGCTGGGATTTCGGTCTTAGACATCGGTCAAAGTGTAAAAATAAAAAGAATTCACCGGATAGTATGTCTATTCACGGCATAACCATTTCAGAAATGAAGAGGTAGAGTGTGTAAAATAAAGCAATAACAACTTTTATTGATATAAAGAGATATTACAACGTACAAAGAAGGGCTTAAACAAAGCCTATACAGAAAGTGGATTACAAGAATAGTAAAAGGAAAACAACAAACAATATAACAAATAAACGGTCAAATGTCTTCTTAAACTGGCCTCCGAAGTCCTTCCAAACTCTACCCCAAGAACGCCCATATTGAGAGGAGGACCTTCTTCAGAAGAAAATGGAGGAGATGAAGAGAAAGAAGGATGAGAAGAAGAGGAAGAAGGAAAAACGCCAGGATGGATCTGGCGGTGGAAAGAAGAAGAAAGAGGGGTAAAAGGAGGCACCAGTGAAGGAAGAGAGGAAGAAGCAGGGATACTTTGTCCCTGCGTCAGTCCTAACTCCTAACACGTTGGTGCCATGTTAGCTATGCTCATAAGAGAGCGGCTGGTACCGATAATGGGAGATCCAGGCTCACCGCACTGTAAGTTTGAAGTGACGAGCCCCTGCTTCGGATTTTGACTGAAAGAAGGATGAGAGATATCTTAAGTCTCTTCCATCCCCGCCCTGACCGAGCCATTTTAAGCTTCGCAAGAACGTAGCATTTCTGGGAAAGGGTGTGGGGACCGTTTGGTTAATAGGCCCATAAAGTTCGGGATTGATTCAGGAATGTTGGGCCCGCTGCCCATCCGAGGATGCATATCCGTCCGAGGAGGCCAAGTCAGGTCATAATGTAGTTATTGAAGGGGATGGTAGTCAACACCACAAGGGTAGGGTTCTGTATCCATCCGAGGACACCATACTCCTCGGCAGTATTCGTCCGAGGGGCGACCAGACGTGGTCTTACCGCAACCAGACCTTAGGATTAGGTCACCGTGAAAGATAGAATAACCGACCAAGGACGAAAGAGATAAGGCAAACAAATATCTATCACTACAACTGCCTCCGCATTAATGACCTCTCAACCAACTCTCCGGCCGCATTAATGTGGAGGTGATGCCTGAACAATGAGGAAGCAGCCTTTTACAAACTGCCCATAAGAAGTTCCAGGAGATGCCGGATGGGACAGAAAGAAATCCTTCGGACCCAACCTACACGTGTACGGTGAGGATGGAACACAAAGGGGGGTATATAAACTAAAAGAAGAGCATGAGAGAGGGGGATCGGAAAAACAAAAAAAGAAGAGGGAGAAAAAGATAGAGAAAAAAAGAGGAGAGCAAAAGTAGAAAAGAGGAATTGCCTTGATCACTAGAGAAGAGGATCGTTGTACCAACTTTAGACCTGGAGTATACATGAGAACGAATCTTTTTAGGGAAGACCACAGTTAACCTAGCTCTTTACACCCACGCTCTACAAATCATATTGTCCGGGCCTTTTTACGTGCGAACCCAACAATGTTAAGGTTCGTTGCAAATCGTGTCCTTACAAAGGGCAAGACGGAAGGTATTTAATCTGGCCAGGTTTCCAAGAAAATCAGAACGAAAAAATGCCCGTTCCGCTTCCCCATACCGTCAAATAACCATCGAATTTAAATGGTCTCGTAAAAGGAAATCATTAAAGGCGCGTTATGGATAAATGAAACGGCAGGAACGCCTTATGAATGAAGTCAGGGGAGTGTCTCGTGGTCCGGAGTGTTCCCTGGGTAGACTAAGAGACACCAACATTAATGAAGGACAGAGTCAAATAAGTCGTGACGAAAGCTTGGCATTATCAAAACCCTCCTCTCCAACCAAGGGGTCGGACAGCAGGATTTTAAGGGGCTATTGTGGAGCCAAATGACTTCAGACCACTGCCCATTTATTCATTTGAGCCCAAGGCCCGAGCCGAGGAAGGTTATAGCCCAGGCTTGGTAATACGAGTACAAAATAGTCTTGGGATACAGCCGAGGACGATTCAGTCCTCGACACGTCCGAGGCCCTCCTGGAAGAAAGGGCAAAAACGGTATGGGAACAAATCTGAAAGGATCTAAAATATCTAGGTCAATAAAGAGGAATGCGCTGGACAGAATAACGGCTAAGGACAAAAGAAAAGCTGCCATTACTGCCATTCAACACTCTGCACTTGGCGGGACCATACGCCTCGCCTTTTACAACCACCCTCAACCACTTTGAGTAGGGGCTGATGGGACAAGTATCGATCCGGAAAGTAGAACCCACACGTGGACGCTGGATAAGGGAGATAGGCTAATATAAAAGGGAAAGAAAGCAAGCCAAGAAGAGGGGCTGGGAAAAATGGCCAGAATCCAGAGCCTCCCGGCCCGCCTCCAGGAGAAAGACTCCTAGGGCGATGACGACTTAACCATGTATGGATATCACCTAAAACCCCCCGTTTGGCTACCAAGGCCTAGCCTTTCAAACCCACGCTCTACAAATGATGTTGTTTGGGCCTTTTTACGTGCGAACCCAACACCGTTACGGTTCGTTACGATTAAAATATTGTCCTTATAGTAATAATTGTTAATATTAAGTAAATTATTCTATTTTGTATAAATTTTGCTTTTGTGATATGTGACTCAAAATAAATGTTTTTAGAATTGATCAGATATATCTGTAAGCCCACTCACAGGATTGTATGTGAGAATAAGTGTTAATCCCTCACAAGCGGGGGTTAGATATTGGTATCCGCTCATAAGATTATTTGTGAGAATATGTGATATGTGTATATGTAACACTCAGACTCGATAAATTATTTGCACGTGTTTTTGAATGATTTTAATATTTGATTACATATGTGTTAAGTAGTTTATTATATGCTTTGGAAAAACTATATTTGATATCATTGCGTGAGTTTGTGAAATCAAAATACTCGTGCTCTGCTTGACTCTATTCATTTGTGTTTTGTATGTAATTGCTTACTAGATGTGTGGCTCACCCAATCAATTACAATTTTCAAATTAAAGTTTAGTTGGGAAACAAAAAATCTAGATCTATTCATAAGGTAGAGCACGGGAGATTTTAGGTAGTCTCAATAATGCTTGAAGCTTTTAAGAATTTTTTGTTATTTTTATTTCACTTAAGATTTTATAGTATTTGGAGATTATTTCTAAATTGTGGATTTTAGTATTGTAAGAGATTTATTAAGAGCATTGTTTATTTGGATTTTACTGAATTATATTTAAATTAATTATGTTTATTGAGTTATGTAAAATCAGCAAGTTAGTCATGCATCTAAATTCATGTTTCATGGATTTGTCATGACCCAAATCCATGGAACATGAATTTAGATGTATGACTAACTTATTGATCTTACATAACTTAATAAACATAATTAATAAAAAAAAAACTCCAAACAAAAAATACTCTTAATAAACTTTTTACAATATCTAAAATCCACAATTTAGAAATAATCTCCAAATACTATAAAATCTTAAGTGAAATAAAAATAACTAAAAATCCTTAAAACCTTCAAGCATTATTGGCATCACCTAAAAACTCCCATGCCCTTGCACTTTATGAAGAGATCCAAAGTTTCTATTTCCCAATTAAACTTAAATCTGAAAATTGCAATTGATGGGGTGAACCACACATCTAGTAAGTAATTATACACAAGACACAATAGAATAAAATCAAGCAAAGCACGGGTATTTTGATTTCACAAATTCACTCAATGAAATCAAATATAGTTTTCCAAACATGTAATGAACCACTTATTACATATGTAATCAAATCTTAAAATCATTCAAAAACACATACAAATAATTAATTAGAGCATAGTGTCACATATACACATATCACATATTCTTACATACAATCTTATGAGTGGATATCAACATCTAACCCCTTCTCGTGAGGGATCAACACTTATTCTCACATACAACCCTATGAGTGGGCTTACACATATATCTTATCAATTCTAAAAATGCTTATTTTGAGTCACATATCACAAAAGAAAAGTTTATACAAAATAGAATAATTTTCTTAATATTAACAATTATTCCAAATATAGAGACATATCGAATATCACAATATTGAATTGAAATATAAATCAAAGGATGCTTGACTCTCTTAAGGAATAAATAGGAACTAAGGAGTTTATGTAAGTATTTTACAATTCTTGAATAAGTTTGAAACTCAATTTATTAAAAGAAACATTTTAAATACCATTTGGAAAATAGGAATATGAATTTGAAATCACTTGATTTTAAACAATTTTAAAGATCAAGAACCTTTTTAGAAAACTTACTTTGAAACTCAATTATTTTTCTGAAAATAGTTTCGTTTTGAAATCATCTTTTAAATGAGATTTGTACGTTCAAAACATTATTTGCAATTTGAAGTTTCTCTTTAAAACATTATTTAAAAGTCGAAATTTCTCTTTCAATGATTTAAAAATGTTTTTGATAAAATTTAGAAGATATATGCTTAAAAAAAACATAACTTTTGAAAACCTTTGACTTCTAGGAACCTAATGAACAAAATTGTGCATATTATGCATAATTACTTACAACACTTGAATCACTCTGAAAGTTCAACTGAAACACCCTCCAAATAGTCTCAAAATACTCTTAAATAGGACCTATAATCAACCATAGAAAATGCTTAATATCCTCTACAAAATATAAAGCTTATTCAACTATAAAAATTGTTTCAAGAGACTTGTACTTTGATGAACCAATTAATAATACTGATGCAAGGAATCTCTACCCAAAAAAGTTTCCTTGAATTTATCAAACCTTAGAGGCAGAAACCAATATATTGTAAACTCTGGATTTGATATATGTCCCAACAAAAAGTAAACCCTTATGCATGATTTAAGCTTTATAATCTTGACTTTTGTTCTAGAATACAAGCTGTAGGCACCCTAGGATTTAATATATATATATATATATATATATATATAGACATATATAACCCAAAAAAAACGTAAAAGCCATGTACATAATCCAACTTTGTCATCCGTGGCTTTATTCTAGCAAGTTTTGTGATCTGTGGCTTTATCTAGACAGCACACAATGGCTTGGTTCTTAAATGTAATCCATGGCTTTATAATCCAAAAAAAAAAAAAAAAAACAAAAGTTAAGCCCATCTAATCTATATAACCACAAGGAAACGTTAAAGCTATGTTTTCCTTGAATTAGGATTTGCAATCTAGGAGTTAATATATATATATATATATACCCAATGAATAACGTAAAAGCATATACATGAATTAAGATTTATAGTGTAAACAATCCCCTTTTAAGCAATCTACCCATCACTACCGATTCCATGATAAGGTTTTAACCTTTTAATTCTTTAATTCTAACAAATGAGAAATCATACCTGGAATTCTTTGGTTGCTTTTTTTTTTTTTTTTTTGGTAGAATTTGGTTCTCTTTAATTGTATGTGTTCTAAACTCCAAGGGAAAAACACACTTCCTAGCCTTCTTAATGTTGAAACCCTTTCTATGAAACCCTGATTTATTTCTTCTTCTACCCTATAAGAGACATGGGCTTAGTAAGGTAGTGGGCTACAGTTACTAATAAAAGTACTTATGGCCCATACTATATATAAAAGAAAAGTAATAACCTCAAATAAAAAAATATATATGCGGGGTATTATAATCTAAGTTCTTGAAACTTACATTGTTGACCTCCACAGAAAGATCCATTCAACATATTGCAATGTGAGATAAGTCCTTTGCTTGACTTACCATATTTGAAATTCCTAGACTTGAGCCTCAACGATTTCCACCAGGATTCAATTCCAGAGTTTATTGGTTCTCTTCAATATATAGAATATCTCAACCTATCTAATGCCAATTTTCGAGGAACCATTCCCACTCATCTTGGAAACCTCTCACAATTGGAGGTTCTGGATTTGAGTGGAAACAGCTTTTCTTTAAAAGCAGACAACCTCAATTGGGTCTATGTTCTTTCTTCTTTGAAAGTTCTTGATCTGGGTGGTGTTGATCTTAGCAATGCATAGGATTGGCTCATTGGCTTGATGCAGTAAATATGCTACCTACTCTGGTAGAGTTGAGTTTATTCTTTTGTAAGCTTCACAAACTTCCTCAAAATTTGCTTCATGTGAATTTTACTTTTCTTAAAATCCTTGATCTCTCATATAATGATTTCAGTTCTACAATACCAGATTGGTTGTTTGACATTGGCCATAGTCTTGTTTACCTTAATCTTTCAAGATGTCAGTTACAAGGTCTGATCCCGGAAATTATTGGGAACCTGACTTCTCTCACTTCTCTTGATCTCTCAATGAATAATCTTGAAGGTCCAATACCATTAACTTTAGGCTTGTTTCAAAAGAAAGGCCTGCAGCTTAGCACTTCTTCATCACTGAGAGAGTTGTATCTTTCCAACAATCGATTGAATGGATCCTTAGAGCAAAGTCTTGTACAGCTCTCGCAACTCGTTGTCTTGAATATGGCTGGGAATCACTTGGAGGGTAACATCACAGAAGCTCAATTACTAAAATTTAGAAGCTTGCAAGTGTTAGATCTATCTTCTAATCGGTTGGTGTTAAAAGTGAGTACAAGCTGGATTCCACCCTTTCAGCTTGAAACCATAGGTTTGGGGTCTTGCCAACTAGGCCCAAAATTTCCATGGTGGCTTTGATCACAAAAGAATTTCTCTTCCATTGGTATCTCTAATGCTGGAATTGTAGATGTCGTGCTAGATTGGTTTTGGAACCTGTCTTCTAGGACCAAGACTATGAATTTGTCTTTCAATTTCTCCACGGATATGTGCCAAATTTATCATCGCAACTCCAACTTTCCCTACTAGACTTGAGTTCCAACAGCTTTAACAGTCCCCTACCTGGCTTCTCTGCCAACTTAAGGGTATTGGTTTTGGCTGCAAATTCATTTTTTGGAACAATTTCACACTTATGTGCAGTATTGTCTGTAAATAACTCTCTTTTATTTGGATCTATCAGGAAATAATTTATTAGAAGAGATTCCAGACTGCTGAAAATATGGACAAAATTTGGTCATTTTAAACTTAGCTAATAACTCTCTTTATGGACAAATCCCGAACTCAATTGGCCAATTAATACATCTTAGGACACTGCAATTGGACAGGAATCGCCTTTCAGGAGAACTGCCTTTATCATTGCAAAATTGCACTGCCTTGGTGTTTTTGGATCTTGGAATGAACAGACTGTTGGGTAGCATACCAACATGGATTGGTGAAAATTTACAAAACCTAATGATTCTTGCATTTCAATATAATGAATTTAGTTGAATCATTCCGTTGCAGTTGTGCCAACTAAAATATTTGAAATATTTGAACATTGCTTCAAATAATTTATTTGGAACCATTCCACGATGCGCCTTTGTTGACACTTCCTTTAGGGACAATCATTCCTTCATGTATATTCCTCATCAGATCTATTACCATTATATATTCCAAAATTTTCTTCCTTTTGCGAAATCACTTGACCTTTCATCCAATAAGTTAACGGGACAAATTCCTAAAGAAGTTATGAGCCTTGTTGGATTGAAGAATTTGAATTTGTCAACATATCATTTGATCGGACCTATCCCACCAAACATCGCTGAAATGATAGAACTAGAGTCTCTTGATTTATCAAGGAATCAACTTTCATGTACCATCCCAACTGGCATGACTAATTTGACATCCATTGCAATTTTAGACATGTCACATAACAACTTGTCAGGGGTAATTTCTCGTGGTCTCCTGCTCGATAGATTTGATAACTCATCCTACATAGGGAATCCTCAACTTTGTGGAATTCTGCTTTCAAGGATATGCTCGAACAATGAATCATTCGGAGATCCACAATGTTCGAGAGGAGATGAAGAAAACCAAGATGGATCTGCAATAACTTCATTCTATACAAGCTTGGGACTTGGATTTATTACAGGGTTTTTGGGTATGTTGGGGTTCTTTACTCTTGAATAGATCTTGGAGGAATACTTATTTCCGTTTCTTGGGCAACATGAATGACAAAATTTATGTGATGGTTGCAGTTGGAGTAGCCAAATTGAAAAGGAGGATTCAATGCCGACAAGCTCCCCAAGTAAAGGGTGGTCAATAATTTTGTTCAAAATTTATCTATTGTGTGTAACTTCTTTATTTCTTAAGTACTAAAAATGTCAAATAAATTGTACTATCTTGGAAGATGCTTCCAAGGCTAGCATTGTCATGAATTCTACTCAGTTGAAGGTTGTTTTTTAAAATTCTAATAAGAGCAATTTGCTTCAAACTAGAATGGCAATGGCACTTGTTCCTTTTCAAGAATCAAGTCTAAAAGCGAATCACGAAGAAATGTGTCAGCACCATAATTCAGGTACGATTATTCCTTCTTCTAAAGTATCTTGTAAGAAAGTTCAGTTTTGAGTGAAACTGTGAAATAATACAAAACCAAATAGTATATTCAAATAGAATTTTCTTATATTGAAAATGAAAATAGTCCAAAGATTAAACTTACAAGGTTTGACACAGTTGAAGCATGGGAATAGAACAAATTGCTTGAATGACTTGAAAAATATTTAGTTATTTCCAATAATATAAGCCTACAATTATTATTATTATTATTTTTTTTATTCTTGATTGCGTGTAATAAAATTTGATTTTATCTTTTGTTGTGCTTTTTTTTCAATTGCTGTCAAGACTCAAAACAATACAATTTATACCATATTCTAAATCCATTGTTTGCAATATAAATCTTATAAAAATAATCACTATTCATTTTACATAACTAATTAGCACCTTCTCAAAAAAAAAAAAAAAAAAAAAAAAAAAAAAAAAAAAACCTAATTAGCACCTATACATTCCCACTAAAAAAAATTAGCACCTATACATAATTAATATATGAAAATAAATGAATTTAACTTATTAATATCCAGTTTAATTACATATCACAAATGACAAATTTAGACTACTATAGTCTAAGTTCTATATATTGTATTTTAGTATTTAAAGCTATTTCAGTGCTTTGTGTGTGTGTGTGTGTTAGGACTCATCCAATTTTCAGCTATTTCAGTGATTGGAAAAGTCATAAACCTAAATGCATAAACCTTGAATTGGGATGAATAGAAGATTTTGACATTAAAAATAAAATAAAAATAATTAAAAAGTCTCTGAATACTCGTTGTTATTACATGATGTAGAAAGTTAATTATAAAGATAATGTGAGTTTGGATTAAATGATCATAGCTCAAATTACTGATGTGGTGAGTGGTTATTGGTAAGTAAAAATGTAATGTAAGTGGTAGGCCTAAATGCAAACCAATAAGAATTTGCTACCTCAAGAATTTGTAGAAATATTTGTGACTATAATATTACTCTTAAAAGAATTAATGATATTTTTTAAGATGGCAAAGTGTAATTTTATATATAAAAAATTACTAAAATTAATACATAGTATATACTCTAATATTTTTTTAAAAGCAAGGGCATAATTTTACCCCCCAAGTCAAAGGCTACCGTCGTCCCTGTTGTGAAGGAGGGTGGCAAGATTCTTGGAGGAGGAAATTATAATTTTAATAATTGATTTAGAATATGACATTCTTTTTCATGTTTAGTCACTTTGACTACAATTTAAAAAAATTTATAAAAAATTAAATATTTGTGAATTCACTAAAATTAGTTATAATCATTTAGATTTCCTAATTTTCTTTTAGTGGCATTATATAAGTCATAACCATTTAGATTTCCTAACCTTCTTTTAGTGACATATATATATATAGTGCGTGTGATGAGACTTTTTTTTTTTAATGGTCCTATTTTGTAGAAAAAAAATCTATGTTTTTATTTTATATATATAATTTTTATTTTTAGAATTTAATTTATAAGTGGATAAAGAAGTTTGAAAATCTACATGAGAGTGGCCCTAAATTTAGGAAATGGTTTAGTAGGAGTTAGAGTTGTATTTTTACCGGATTGTCTTTTAATTTTGCCTCTACTTAAACATAGAAATGTAGGGGCATTTTTTAACCAAAAAAATGAGGAATCCAAACAAGGGAAGCCCCTTAAATAATAGTATAGATAACCAATATTGTAGTATTTACTCTATATAATTAAAAGATTACTGATATTTTTCTCAAAAAAAAGATTACTAATATGATAAATAAATATATTTTCTTATATTAATTATTTTAAGTAGTTCATTAATTATTTAAGTATAATGAAATTTTGATGTCAATTTCATAAGATTTATATGAGAAAAATTTAGTCTCTACTTAAACATAGGGATGTAGGGACATTTTTTAACCAAAAAAAATGAGAAATCCAAACAAGGGAAGCCCCTTAAATAATAGTATAAATAACCAACATTGTAGTATTTATTCTATATAATTAAAAGATTACTGATATTTTTCTCAAAAAAAAGATTACTAATATGATAAATAAATACATTTTCTTATATTAATTATTTTAAGTAGTTTATTAATTATTTAAGTATAATGAAATTTTGATGCCAATTTCATAAGATTTATATGAGAAAATTTTTGTCTCTACTTAAACATAGGGATGTAGGGACATTTTTTAACCAAAAAAAAAAAATGAGAAATCCAAACAAGGGAAGCCCCTTAAATAATAGTATAAATAACCAACATTGTAGTATTTATTCTATATAATTAAAAGATTATTGATATTTTTTCCAAAAAAAAGATTACTAATATGATAAATAAATATATTTTCTTATATTAATTATTTAAGTATAATGAAATTTTGATGTCAATTTTATAAGATTTATATGAGAAAAAATTGAGGGGTAATTATACTAAACCCACTTGTGGTTTGGGCGAAAATCACTTTGGCTACCCGTGGTTTGAAAAGTGTCACTTAACCCATCTAAGGTATGTTCTGTTTGTTTTTTGTAACCCACCTCTATTAAAATCAGGGGTAAATAGGTATTTTTGCTCAAATTTTATTTCTCTCTCCTCCAAAAAAAAAAAAAAAAGCACAAAAATGCAAGAGAAACAAGATCAAAAGGGAGGGTTTTGTGAAAATTTATATAAATCTTTCTTTCCTCTTCTCGGTCAAACTCCCTCTCAATTCTCAGAACTCTTCACCGTAGTGGGTCTACCAAATGTGGGACGTGGGCATTTGGCGGATCGTGGTGTTGAGATTGGCGTGCGTGGGGTGGTGGAAAAGGGAGGGTTTTGTGAAAATTTATCTCACTCTTTCTTTCCTCTTCTCACTCAAACTCCCTCTCAATTCTCAGAACTCTTCACTAGAGTGGGCCTACCAAACAGTGGGACGTGGGCGTTTGGCGGATCGTGGTGTTGAGATCAGCGTGCGTGAGGTGGTGGAGATGTGGTAGATCGGTGTCTCGTGGTGGCATTGGTTGCTGGGTTTGGTACAGTGGTGGGTGGTGGTTTCGGTATGCGATCCGTGTCGTGGTGGTTGCTAGGCTTGGTTCATGTGTTTGCTTTAAGTTTCGGTGATTGCTAAGATTTTTTTCCGGAATTTTGTTTGAGTTTTGGTTGCTGGGATTGTTTTTGCTGGAGAAAGAATTTAAATAAAAAAAAAAAAAAATTCTGCACAAGATCCAACCCATCTGCAGTAAAGTTGAAAAGAAAATGAAAAGCTAAAAGAAAGAAATGGAAGTGAAAAAGAAGAAGAAAACATAACTCAAAACCCGGATCCAACCCAACGTCATACTCCTCCTCAAAACCCGGACCCAATCCAACACTGTGCTTCTCCTCAAAACCCATACCCAACCAACATAGCCAACTCGTGCTCCTCCACAATCATCACCCAAGCCACCACGACCCAAAGTCACTGATGATTTGAATTGGAGTGTGAGAGATGAGAGAGACATGGACAGAACAGAGAGAGAGAGGGGTAGAAAGAGCGTGAGGAATAAATTAATGTATAGAGAAGAAAATTAATGTATTGTGTTATTTTCTTTTAAGTGTGTTACAAAAATATAGTTTGTGATTTATTGGAGTTCTTGAGACAAGTTTCTAAATTCTTACAAATAGCATCTTTTGATCTTTTTTTTTTTTTTTTTTTTTTTTTTTTTTTTTTTTCTGGGAGGAGAGAGATATAAAATTTGAGCAAAAATACCTATTTACCCCTGATTTTAACAGAGGTGGGTTACGGAAAACAAACGAAATATACCATAGGTGGGTTAAGTGACACTTTTCAAACCATGGGTAGGGAGAGTGATTTTCGCCCAAACTATAAGTGAATTATGTGTAATTACCCCAAAAATTGATTAGAAATATGGTATTTTTGCACAAATTTAGTTACTTTTGCAATAGTGGAAACAACATCCAACAAAAGAAAAAAAAAAATCTAATAACACGCAGTCAAGAATTTAAAAACAATTATATATATATATATATAGAGAGAGAGAGAGAGAGAGAGAGAGAGAGAGAGAAAGCTTCATGCAATTTTCAAATTTGTAAACACATAGTATGATCAAATTACTACTCCACTTTTTGTCTTTTTATTTTGTCCATAAAATAGAACACTGAATATTAAAATTTTTTAAAGGTAAAATTTTGGAAATATAAAAAATATCCATTAGATTTAGAAACTTTATCATGCTGAAAGAGACTAAGAAATTCATTAGGTACAAGAACCATCATATTTAGCACAAATATTATCCTATTATTATTATGGCAAATTTTTCTGTGAGGGATTTTTTGGGTTGGGTTTTACAAAAGGATTCGATACGATTGGGGTTTTATGGTGAGTTTTTTGGAGTTGTTTTTCTAGGATTTTCAAAAGGTATTTTTCTGTGGTTTTTAATGGTTTTTGCTTTCAGAGTCGATTTCTTTTCTATGATGGATCTTTTTTTTTTTTTTTTTTTTTGAGAAAAAGGTAAGCTCTTATAAATTAAGGAAATCAGTTTGGAAAACACTTTCCAACTCAATGGGTAGTTCTTCTACCCAAACATCTAAACCCACGTATAAAACTGCTCTTCTAGCGAGGGCGTGGGCTAATCGATTCCCACCTCGATGCACATGAGAAAAACTGCTAAAAAGAAACTTGCTAACTTGACGACGAGTTTCCTCAACCACATTTCCATACATCGTGTTGTAGCTGGCCGAAGAATTCAACGCCGAGACCACCCCGAGACAATCACCTTCCATAATCACCTTGTAGATACTCGGTTCTTGTGCAAAAAGAAGTGCTCGATGGGTAGCCATGGCTTTTTCCATTTCCACGAAAAAAGGAAGCGGAATCTTCTGAGATAATGCCGCAATGATCCCACCATTAGAATCTCTAATCGCCACCCCAATGCCTGCACTACCAGTATTCTCAAACAGGGCAGCGTCGAAATTGACCTTGAAGACACCCACCGGAGGATGAGACCAACCCACCTGAACACTAGAGCTTCTTGGCAACGCATCCGGTTTGCTAAGATCCAAAAATTCCCGAACCAATGCTATCGCCCTCTCACCCACTTCCAACAACAGCCAAGTGGGTTGGTTCTCCCTCACTGCTTTTCACCTCTGCCAAAGACACCAAGAGATAGTCGAGAATAGAGCAACCTGAAATTCTGATGCATTATCCAATACTTCCTCCAATAAATCAATAAAACTTCTATACTGCTTCCTATAGAACCGAACAAAATTAATGTTGGACTTCCACACAACCTGGGCATGTTCACACAACCATAGACAATGAATTAAAGACTCCGAGTACTCATCACATGTAGGACAGGAGTCTTCCACAGGTACATGACGATATCGAAGATTTTGCTTTGTTGGTAAAGAATCACGAGCAGCTCTCCAAATGAAATGCCGAATCCAATTCGGAGTTTTGATCTTCCATATCTTCTTCCAAATCTTGCTCTGTCCATCCCCTAAAGATGACCCCGGATTGACACTCCTTGCATTAGATTCCAACATACGATAGGCACTCCGCACATTATAGTCCCTAGTTGGAGTGAGAGGCTAAGTCAACAAGTCAGCTACGGACTCCTCACACACTGGGATTCTTTGGATTAATTCAGCCTCCTAAGGCGTAAAAAGCCGCTGTACAAAACCCGGATCCCACACCCTTCTACCCGCCACAAATAGGTCCTTCACCAAACTAACCTCAGTATCAATTCCTGGGGAAACAGCATAACTGTTTGAAAGCTCCGACAACCACTTATGCTCCCAAATTTTGATAGATTCCCCATTCCCCACTCTCCACACCGCGCCTTTATTGATGACATCCCTCGCCTATAAAATACTCCTCCAAGCAAAAGAACACTGTGGATGAACCAGCGCTTCCAAAATACAACCATTGGGGAAATATTTTGCAGCAAAGACCTTATAAAGTAAAGAATCTTTATGATGTAATAGCCACAAAACCTGTTTAGCAAGAAGAGCATTGTTGAAATTCTGAATATCTCGAAAACCCATCCCACCCACAGACTTAGACGAACAAAGAGCATTCCACTTCACCCACTGGATTTTTTTGTCTCTCCTTGCCCCCACCAAAACTTCCGAATCATTGCTTCAATGTCTTTACATAGACCAACAGGTAATTTGAACACGCTCATGGAATAGGTAGGTATAGATTGAACTACTTTTTTTATCATAACTTCCTTTTCACCCTGAGATAGCAGCTTCTCTTTCCACCCTTGCATCTTTGCCCAAATCCGCTCCTTTATTTGCGAAAAGCAAGCTTTTTTCCCCTTGCCAACAAAGGAAGGCAACCCCAAATACTTCTCGTAATGCTGAATGGCCAAGACACGTAAGGACATCTTTATTTCCTCCATAGTCTGTGCATCAGTATTCTTACTTAAAAAGAGAGTGGTTTTGCTCTTGTTTATCATTTGACCCGAGGCTTCTTCATAGGAACCCAACAATTCTTGAATTTTTTCACACTCATTCAATGATGCTCTGCAAAACAAAAGACTATCGTCTACAAAAAAGAGGTGGGTGAGTTTCGGACCGTTCCTACAAATAGAAAAACCATTAATTTCTCCCTTAGAGGCTGCCTCATTCAAGATTGCGTTTAAGCCTTCGGCACAAAAAAGGAATAAATAAGGCAAAAGGGGATCCCCTTGCCTTAAACCCCTTGAAGGCCTAAATAGGCCCTTAGGCTCTCCATTAACAAGAATAGAATAGGACATTGTTGTAATACACTCCATTAACAAAGCAACCCAATCTTCATGGAAACCTAATTTCAGAAGGATCTGTTCCAAAAAAGCCCACTCTACTCTATCATACGCTTTGCTCATATCCAGCTTAAGAGCCATGTAACCCCGCTTACCTGAACAATTATTTTTCATATGATGCAAAGATTCAAAAGCAATTAAGATATTATCTATGATAAGCCTATTTGCAACAAAGGCGTTTTGAGTTTTAGAAACAAGAGAATCCAAGAAAGGTTTGAGACGATTAGCAATAACCTTATCGACAATCTTATAAATCACATTATACAAGCTAATGGGTCTAAAATCAAACACCTTTTCAGGATTTTGGACTTTTGGAATTAAGGTGATGAAAGTATGGTTAATTGATTTCAGGATTGATCTAGAATCTAAACAAGAAAGAACAGCCTGAGAGACATCCATACCTACATCGGTCCAATAAGTTTGATAAAATAAGGGTAGCATCCCATCCGGACTCGGAGCCTTTAACGGAGCCATATCCTTAATAGCTCATTCCACCTCTTCCACATTGAAAGGCCTAGCCAAGGTGACCCTCATCTCCTCAGCCACCACTGGTTGAACCCTATCCAAAATCCGCTCAAGGTTGCGAGGATTGGAAGTAGTAAACAAGTTAGTATAGTACTCTATCAACAAACCCGAAACCACCTCCTCATTTTCCTGCCAAGTTCCATTCTCATCACGCAGCCCCTTTATAAAGTTCCTTCTCTTTCGTTGGGTCGAGACACCATGGAAAAATTTAGTATTCTGGTCTCCACTTTGTAGCCACTCAACTCAAGACCGTTGGTGCCATATTTTCTCCTCTTGAGCACATAATTTATTAAGTTCCTTCTTCAACCGATTCACCAAATCAGCATCCCCAGATCTAACCGAATCTGCCTCAATCCTCCAAAGCTGCTCCTTTAGATTTTTTTTTCTTCTCAAAACGTTACCAAAGTGGTCATGGTTCCATGTCGTAAGCATCTTCTTACATTTGTTTAACTTTTTTGATACCATGTGCATGGGAGTGCCTTCTTGATCAACCGCCCAAGCTCTTGAGATTATACCATTGCATTCCGAACTAGTTAACCACATAGCCTCAAAACGGAAAGGCTTTCGTCTCCACCTTTGGTGCTCACCATTCGGATTCAAAGATAAAATAATTGGGCGATGGTCGGAAGTAAAACTATTCAAGTGCCTAATCCTTCCTGCGGGGAACCGAGCAAGCCATTCGTAGTTGGCAACCCCTCTATCCAACCTTTCCCATATCAACTCCACCCTACGTCGTCCATGCCAAGTAAAATCCGAACCAGAATAGCCTAAGTCCACAAACCCACAATGATCAAGAACGTCCCTAAAAGCTTGCATGAGATTATGAGCTCGTGGTACACCACCCTTTTTATCTTCCACTTGTAATAATTCATTACAATCCCCGAAACAACACCATGGAAGTTTTGGCTTTGACCCCAACATACGCAGCATATTCCAACCTTCACTTCGAATACTCGTCTCTGGCTCTCCATAAAACCCGTTAATCTCCATGCCTCCTCCGTACCCCCCTTAATAATGGCATCAATATGATAGGAAGAAAAACTATCAACCCGGACATCGCTACTATTTTTCCACATCAAAGCCAATCCACCACCCCTAGCTTCATTAGTTACCGTAAACAAACCATTAAAATTTAGCTTCAATTTAATGTACTCCATGTGTTCCTTAGTGGACCATGTTTCAGACAAAAACACAATCCCGGGATCTTTTGCTTGGATAATTTCCCCAAGCTCATCAACTTCACGGCGGTTCCCAAGCCCTCGGCAGTTCCATGCTAACATATTCATGGCTATCGGCGGGTCATGAACCAGCCTCCATCATTAAATCATCAAATTCCACCCCTCGTTGCTTTTTGTTAAAATTTGTCTCCTTACTCTTCCCTTCTAAATCTTGAAAAGTTCTCTTTAGAGAAGTCACCCTCCCGCCTTCCCGAGGACTACAAGATGAGAGGCCACCCTTCCCTTTTGCTTGGTTTCTAATAATTGACCGTGTGTACCCGCTTTTGGTTTTTCTTTTCCCTTCTTTCAAAATATCACGCTGCTCTACCAATGAATCACCCAAACCCACTACTGTACTAGACCGAGTTGGATGCCCATCCATATTAGTGTTTACTCTTTCTTCACCTTCCTTGGACCCACCCTCACTTGAATCAAATATTGCATTTTCCTTGTCAATTTCCTGTAATTGAGTATCAAAATCCAGCCTAGAAGGTTCTTTGTCACTACCGCCAACACCTCCAGTAGTCGCTCTAACTAGAGCTGGATTAGTCCATAGTGTATCATCACATTCAACCTCCACTTCTTGCGTATTGATACTTCCCCTAGGCCTAGTCCCCTCCACCTCAATGTCATCCCGTGTTTCCATTTGTTTCACCAGAATCGGATCGACCGTGTCATGGGAAAAGACCATAGGTTCATGATTGTCACCATTGTCCTGTCGCACAACTTCATTGTCCTGCCCACTATCCTCTGTTTCACTCTGATTCTCATCAAATCCAGCCACCCTAACCACTGATTTCCTAGCTAGATTTAGTGTTGCAGCCCTCATCCATGACCCAAATTGTTGTTCAGCTTCCTTCAATGTATTCCTGCCCTTCAACCATATTGGATATTCCCTATCCATGTGAGTAAGCCTGCCACACCAATGACATATATTGGGTATTCTCTCATACTTAGAACATACCCAACTGTCTTGACCATCCCTTAGAGTTAATTTTCTTCCTTGACACAATGGTTTAGTAATATCAATTCCCACCCTAACACAGACAAAGTTGCTGCCTTCATACACCTCCTTATTAGGACTATTTTCAAGCACCTTACCTTTACAAAACAATACTCTTTGCTGCACTAGAAGAAATCCCTATAGGTAAGTTGTGCACTTGAAGCCACATACAAGTAGTCTTAAACTTCAGGTGACTTAAATCTGTATGTTTTTTTAACCCTTTTCATAGCCACAAGGTGTTTGTCAAAAGTCCAAGGTTCTCCTTTCATAACATGCTCCACATCCCCTTCGTCCCTAAAAATAAACAGCACCCTGTGATCACCCATGTCCCTAACTTCAAAACCTCTTCTGGTTCTCCATATACCCTTTAGAGTTTTAGCAATTGCCTCCTTACTCAAAGATCCGCCCGTGTAAAACATCACCGCCAAGAAGTACTCGCCCTCCCCATCACTCTCCTCCACAACAAAACAACTCCCTTCAGATTCTGACAACGAAAGTTTCTCCCACAGACCTGGTAGAGACTCCATCTTTTACTCTTACTCTGCAGGTCCTAGGAGCAGCAGCTATATCGTCTCACTCACAAGGAGTAGACTCGGTATTCTCCTGGTGGCTAGGGTTGCGTGGGTCGCCTCCCTAGTTTAGAGAAACTTTTATATGGAAGCTTCTCTTCTTATTGGCTTTAATCCCCTCTTTTAGTGTGTACAACACGGTTTACAGGCTCTCATTGTGTTACACTCTAGGTAAGCACGACTTTTATCTGTCTTTTTGCTTCCATGCCACACCAACACCAACTGTTCTTGTGTTTTTTTATGCATTTGGATGTATCAGCCAAAGTATAATAATAACAATAAATTAATAAAATAAAATCTTGAGCGGGAATTTGCCAATTTGGAGCTTAAGGTAACATGTAACTAATAACTTCAAAGTCACAATCTTAGGACATGCTTAGTTCTGATTCTGTTCACATATTTATAAGCTCAGAACAAAGCTAAAAAACCCCATCTTGAACATTTACAATATGTTTTTTGTTGCATTTCCAAATCCAAATCTAAAGGGGGAAAACAATGGAAATAACACGGGATTCTGTTTTCATTGTCTTGCCCTCTCTATGATGGTTCTTTGTTCATGATGATGGAAATAGGATTAGAGAAGATGATGGTTGAAATGAAATGTTAAGTATGTTGTAAGGGTGGTTACTTTTGAGTGATTTGATTTGCATGGGAAAGAAAGCTCTCTTTGCTAGAGCCTAGAATTGGCTAAAGTGCATTTGAAAGTGGCATTTTGCTCAACTGTTTGTGGGCCTCACAAAAACCTAAGCTTATTTTCATTTGGTGATTATTTCTTTTTCTTTTTCCTTTTTTTTTTCCTTTCTTTCTTTTATAATTTGTACCTCACCCACAAATTTGATATAATAACACTTTATAAATGTTGCGGTTCTTTTACAAGTTACAACCACAATTTGTGTTCAATATTAAAATAAAAATAAATTGAACCTACAACCACATTTGTCAGACAAAAAAAATGATTCAACCATTTGCTAGCTTTTTTATTTTGACACCTTTTTATGCATAAGGAGATTCTAAGTCTAGAAAATAGAGAAAATTATTGTGTATTTTCGAAGTACCATAAATGCGTATTGCTTCCTCTCACATGAATGGTGGGTTCTACTAATTAAATTCATAGTGAGACCTATCATTCTTGTGAGATGGAGGATTACACATTTATAGTACTCCGGGAGTATCTAATAATTTTCCTAGAAATAGAGATAGGAAGACTGGTTTTGAGTTAAGTGATTCAAAAAAAGAAGAGCCACCAAATTCAAATATGTTGAAGAAAGAGGAAGAGGAGACAACTGTAGCAATGGCTAGTAACCAACGGTCATCTAGATCAAAACGATGACGTTTGGTTTAGTGGCAAATGGTGTCGTTTTGCACAAACTTAATTCACAAAGTTAATACACTAACCAGAAACGGTGTTGTTTTGCTCAATCAGTTCCACAAAGCTCAAATCCTTCAACATTTCTTCAATACGATTCTGAGTAGTGCTTAGCTGGATTGTTTGTTATGAGTTTGTTATGATCCAGTTAGAGTAGGGTTTCTAACTTTCTAGAAACTTTCCTAATGTATGCTCTATAAATAAAGCTTAATCTATTTTTTAAAGATTTAGAGCTTGGAAATACAATTTCAGTAGTACTCAGAATTTTCATTTTCTCTATCTCGGTTCTCTTACTAGTTTTCCGTCATTGTTGTACATATTCTAAGCTCAAAATCTCACACATTAAACATTGATATAAGAGCAATAATCATTTCAAATCTACGTATTAATAAACTTAAACCACCCATAAATTTCATTAATGGAGAAATTCTTTTATGCCTTCATCCAAACGAACGATAGATGAAATTAAAGTTTAGTTCCAAAGTTTTTAAAATCCAAACCACCCATTTTAGACTGCAGTTTGAATTTCCTATCTCCCTAACCATTCCACCTACAGGGCTTCTCCTCTTTAAAAGTTGAAAGAATTAGAGACTCATCAACTACTGAGAACTATAGCAAGAAATAGTAATATCCATTGACTACAAAAAGAAGTCACCATAACCAGCAAAGACCTTTATCTCTAAGTATTGAGCTATAATATATATATATATATATATATATATATTTTTTTTTTTTTATAAAAAATAGAGGATTTCAAATCTTCACCATTAGTAATTATCGAAAATAAATTGGAGACATGTTGTCGTTGTTGTTGTCATTGTCATAAACCCATATTAAAATTGACTTCAATGCCTGTGTCAAATTCAAGGAGAATTGCGGGAAACCAATAGACCAGAAAAAATAATAATAATAATAATAATAAAACTATATTTTTTTTTCACTACCATGAAAATCAAATATGTCCGATGATGCCAAAAATCGTTAGTGAGCCGCACAGTCCTCACATGCTCTAAACAAAACCAAATAAACAAACAAAAAAAGAGAAGACCTTGCAGAGAGTACCAGTGTGGTACCGGCCAAATATCTTTCAAAAGTCAAATTAAAGAACTTTCACAACTCTAGAGTGCCAGAGCTGGGGTAAATTATGCGTACCTTGGTTTATGAGGACTTTGGGTCTTTTATAGTAACATAGAGCTGACATTCATTTCTTGGCGGAGAGGGTCTTTCCTTATAGGGAAGATCCTCATAAATACACATATCTTATGAGATCTTTTCCTTATAGGGATTCCCGTGATTAGGATTAATCGTGGGGTACAAGACATTTCCTTGTATAGATCAACATTCGTGGAGGCCAAGCGAGGTCATGCTGGACACGTCATAGGCTTCTTTCTTCCCATTGGCTTCTTTCCGTCGGCCTATTGTCCCGTTCGAGTATACCTGTTGCCTCATACAGATGTTGTCGGGTATTGAGATGAAGTTGTTAGCCTATGGTGTTGTTATTTTCGTCCCCCCGTATACGCAAGTGAAGCTGACGAGCTCATCGGGGCAGTTGGCTTCCTCGAGAGTAAACGAGTTTACTCTCTTTCCGAAATCACCCTTATCAATGTCCTTGTTCACCTTAAGCTTGGATGAATGTTTTGCATAAAGTGTTTAAGCCCAAAGCTCCACTAGAAAGAATTCATCTCCATTTTTGATACCTCCACCCTTCACCTCCCCCTTGCGCACGTATCTAGCCCAATATCCGAGACAATTCATGTTAACCCATTAATAACCACAATTAAAAAAAAAAAAATAGTCTATCTCTTTTTCAATATGGGATTAAACATTTTCATTAACTCCTCATCTTCCATATTCACTCCCATATTTTTACATTTATGTTATAAAATTTATTCATTTTAATTATTTAATATTAAAATGCTCCAACAATAATCAATTGATTATTTTATCAACTTGGTTTTTGTTCTTCTAAGTTACCCTTTTTTTTGCCCTTTTGTTCAAATGAACTCAATCAAAGCATGATGATTAAGTAGATTTAGGAATCGGACACGCTAGGTGAGCTCTAATTCAAGTGGTATTTTCTCTCCTTGTAAATTGTAAGAGCAAATTGGTGAGGTTGTGGGTTCAAGATCTACCGGCTGCATGTGTAACTTGCCAATAAAAATATGTATATGATACCTAAAATGATGAGTTAAGATGGTAACTTCACTAATTTAATGGTTTGTTAAGTACCATGTTTTCTTATTAACCCAAAATTTGTTGTTATAAGTTATAACAAACTTTCTCGTAATCTATATATATATATATATATATATATATATATATAAAACCGAAACATTTGAAGCTCCCACAAATTTCCACATCAGCACATTATTAAAAAAACATTAAAAAAAAAAAAAAATAATAACAATTTTCTAAAACCCGATGCTCTGCCCTTTTCCTTTCACGATACTCTGCCTTTCCCAACACAAACCAAAACAGTACATATGAGCACAAACCCAAACCAAAACCAAAATAATTTCCCATCTCTCTCTTCGTCATCTTCCTCTTCATCCCATAAATTTCTTCAAACACAATACACAACCAACACAAACCAAACCCATAAATCACCAAAACCAAAATAATCTCATCTCTCTCTTCGTCATCTTCCTCTTCATTCCATAAATTTCTTATTTGTAAGAAAAAAAAAAAAAAAAAAAAAAAAAAAAACAGAGAGGAAGAAGAAGACGCAGATGGGGGTCACTGCGCCAAGTTGAAGCGATGGGTTGCCAACACAAGTCACCGGTCATGGTGTCACACCTTCATCTTCTACTGCTGTTTCTTCTTCTTTTTTCTTCTTTTCTTCCTCCATCTTCTTCTTTTCCTCCTCTTTCTTTTGTCTGTCTCTAGTCTCTGTAGTTTCTCTCTTTCTGTTTTTGACATTTTGTACTCTTTTTTTTATGTTTCCAAAGCCTCCACATGATGTTTACCCCCCCCCAACACACACACACACAAAATAAATAAAAAAAGCCTCCTCGTAACTTGCATTGGGAAAGTAGAAAGGTTTTAATTTTTGAATAAAAGATGGGCAAAATGTTGTAGCCATTAGTTTTTTTTAAGCTTTGAGCCCAATGTGATGTGAGACATGTAATGACTGATGATTCTAATTGAGGGTGTGTTTGGATATCGTTTATTTTGTTAAAATTGAAAAATTATTGCTGAAAATACTATAAATAAAGATAAAAGTTAGTTGAAATAGTACAATGGAACCTATGAATAGTGCCAAAAAGTGCAATGAGCTCATAAATTGTAGCAAAAATAAGTCGAATAATGAATTAATTTTAATTTTTAATCCTAACCCAAACGCACATTGATTGACATGCAACAAATATCTTAAGTACTTTTAATTCTTATATTATTATAATATAATTTTTGGCTAATTAATATATTTTATTTAGTAATTGAATGTTTAGTATTGACTATAGGATAGGGAATTTTGAGATTGTAATCCTATCGTGCAACAATCATTTTTTGTGATAAGAGTTAGATATCTATTAGTATTACGTATGTTAGATATTTATTTGCTTCTTAAATATATCAAATATATCAAATATAACTCTCATTTTTCACAAAACGTAAGGTATCATATTCACAAAAATTCACGTAATACTTTCTTTATTTGTGAAAAAAATTCAAATTCATTCCATGGGTTTGTCTTAGGTTTTAAGGCTGTTTAGCACTGTCATAAGTGATAACTTAACAGCTTTTCCGTGCATCGCACGGGTTAGCGACTAGTTTAACTTATTAGTGAACTTTTGTTTTATAGAATTCAATAGTATCCAAAGGTTACGAGTTCTTGCACATTGATGGTACCACAAAAGCTAGTGATAGAGTAAAGATTGTTAATGTAAGTGTTGTATATCAGTATATAATCAAAGTGGTAAGATTTTCTTTAAATAAGAAAAAAATATAGTTTGTGATTATCATGTTCCTTTTATCTGTAGGATTTCCAAAAAGGTGTTGGAGCTTCCATATTTCTTTTGACATCTAACGTGTGTGTTAAATAGCAAATCTTATACGACTATTGAGCATTAACTTAGGGTGTGTAGATTTTTTTTTTTTTTTTTTTTTTTTAACAAAAAACCGGCACCATCTTTTTTTTAGTTCAAACTCTACCCGATCATTTTTAATTTGCAACCCCACGGTGTTACTAAGAACAACTTGACCCGGTCCATCTGATAAAGAAATAAAATCCAAAGTTCCAAACCCATTAAACTACCTGACCTGGTCAAAATAACAAACTCATTGTAGACAAAAGCCCTTGAATCGGCCCATTTTGTTAATAAGACCACAAGCCCAGATTTATACCCAAACCCTTTGCCCCAGTTTAAAATAAATAAATAAATCAACACGGCCTTTAATTGACTCGGCCCAATCAACAACTAAAGCCCCAAAATAAATCCTTTATCTAACCCAGCCCACCTAAAACCATAGATCCCACCAAGCCCACTCATCACAAGTGTTCTAACAGTCAGGTTTTACTTGGTAAGGCCGCGGTAGTACTTTCTTTAGTGGGCCTGTAGTACCAGGGGGGAAAAAAAAAAAACTTAACAAGAGGGTTATTTAAGTAAATCTCTTTTGTGGGGTCAATTTTATAATTAATATTACTAAGAGGGTTTTTAGAAAATAAGGTTGAAATCCTAGCCATATATAAGCTAATTAAGTCAGTGTATAGATATTTTGAAAGAAAAGACTACCCATAATACTCAAGGATTGATTGGATACTTGAGGTAAGAGCCTTAAAATTCCATTCTTGTCAAATCTAGGCTTTATTTAGAATTAAAGTATTTTTTTATATGAATATTTTGACCAGTAATAAAATTATTTAGGCCCTATTTGGCTGTGTAGTTCAAACATACATTTTCACATTTTAAACAACTTTACACATATTTTAACACACTTTTTCATCCACACATATATCAAAAACACTTAAACAATATTACTCAAACTCCTTTACCAAACGGGCCTTTAAATATTCAAAAAATTTTAATAATGCAAACAAAGATAGGTTTAAATTTACATTTTTGGTAAACTAGATGTTAAGGATTCGTTTAGTACATGTATTTAAATAATTATTTTTAATTTTTTT
Source organism: Quercus dentata (assembly GCA_028216015.1). NCBI lineage: Eukaryota > Viridiplantae > Streptophyta > Magnoliopsida > Fagales > Fagaceae > Quercus > Quercus dentata. The sequence goes on along the minus strand of CP116454.1, from coordinate 19,151,441 downwards.
TTAAATAGGTGTGGGAGAAAATTTTTCTACGCTAAGAATTCAATCTTTTTCTATACCCTTTGCGCGTCAAGGGCAGATAGAAGCCGCAAATTTTTTAGGCTTAGTGCCCGTTTGGTTCAGCATTTGAAGCCCAAAAAGCGCTTTTTCAAAAACGCCAGCCCAAAAACAGTGTTTGGTAAGTATAAAACGCAACTTTTTGGTAAAAGTTGCGTTTTATATTTGTGAAGGAATGCGCGTTTGAGTTTATGGAGGTATATCGGTCCATTTTGTTAAAAGCTGGTGCGCATTTAATGTATCCGTTGGGGGTTGAGTTTGCAATTACGTAATTGCCCTTCAATAAAGGGCAAGGTGTCTTGATCTTCGATCTTGAGCACTCATTCCTCTCCTCTCATCTCATCTCTCTGCTCTGCGCAAGCCACGGCTCCACGCCTCTCATCTCTTCTCTCAGCTCCGCCTCTCCTTGCGCGTAAGTCTCTCTTTTCTTTTGTCACCCGATGAAAATCTTCTTCCTCTTCTTCTTCTTTCTTCGTCTTCTTCAACGGGCCTTCCTCTGTAATTTTTATTTTTTATTTTATTTGTCTAATCTGATCTGAGAAATACATTTTGAAGGTAGAGTTTTGATCAACAAAACACCAAGCAACACCGATCTGCTACAAAAAACCACCAGGTACCAACATTGATCTGAATTTTTTTTTTTTTTTTTAACCTATCAAAAATTTTTTTTTTTTTCAGATCTTGCATGCTTTGTTCTTGCTAAAGATCTATTTATTTTCTTGCCGGGTACTGAAAAAAATTTTGTTCTGTACATGCTTCGTAATTTCTTTTTTATTTTGTGGATGCTCTGTCTTAAGTTATGCGATATCTGATTTGCGTATTTTAGCATGATTTGGGTATTTTAGAAATATAAAGAATGAGAAAGAAAGAAGAATTTTTAGAAGAAATATAAATATTTTTCATGCTGGTTGTCACAGAAGAATAGAAGAATTTTTCTAGTTGACTTTAACTTGATTATGGTAGAGCTTGTTCGTGTCATACATAGCGTTTTCATTCTCATTTCTCACTCATCAATTATGCTCTTTTGTTGTTGTTTCAACAGAAAAATGTTTTCAGAAAAATCGGCCTATTTTTTTGGGTGTTTGGTTGTGACCTTGAAAATAGGCAGAATTTATTTGTCGTGGTTCGTTGAGTATGTGAAATTGTGGAATATTGGGCTTGTTTTCTGTTGAATTACGTTTTCCAATGTACCAAACACCAAAAAAAATACCATATGATTGTAATGCAGCCCGGATATAGTCACCAGTGACTGAATAGTTTACATATGATATAATTTTTCTCTATCACGGATGAAATTTAATTACCGAGATTAAGAAATGAGAAGTGCGTGTGGTGCTAATGAGAAGTGCGTGTGTTGCTGCATGGTGAGGTCTTTGCGGGGTGTGCGTGGGAACTTGATGTGGGGTGCGTCACATCGATGGGGCATGCGTGTGCGGTCAGCCGCACACGCATGCCCCATCGATGCAGACGCACCCCACATCAGCAGCCCATGCACACCCCATCAAGACCCCACACAAGTTTTTGTGTTTCAATGTTGATTATTAGTTATTTAATTTTCTGGGTTTTTAAGGTTGTGGTAGAAAGTCTTTTGCTTGATATAAATTTTCAAGTTGTAGTTATGTTATGGGGTTATATTTATTTTTATGTTTTCTAGTATTGAGTGGTAGCTTGAGTTTTTTGGGTTGGTTTTTGTGGTTTTTGTTGATTATTAGTTATGTGATTTTCTGGGTTTTGAATGCTTTGGTGTAAGAATTTATTGCTTAGTTTAAGAATTGAGGTTTAAGCTATACAATGTTTTTTTTTTTTTTTTTTTTTTTACTACTGAATGGTAGATTTTTTTGCAAATTTTATTGTTTATGTGATTTTTTTGGTCTTTAGTAATGAGGAGTGGAAGTGTTTTGCTTCATTTAGAATTGGAATTTAATGTAAAGTTGAATCTAGTTGACTCGTAAATTGTTATTTTGGTATTTGTATGATTTGTTCTCAAGGTTAATAACCTTGATATCTGCAGATTGATTTGGATTAAGGTTAATAACCTTGTATGACCATTTATAAAACCATTATAAGACCATCTATGCTTTATGGGATTGAATGTTGAGTTATTAAGAGTAGTCTATTGCAATGAACTCCGATGCTTTTGAGGCCAGTGTCCTCAATTATGGCAGCAATTTTCTGGCTGTGTCTACTGACGTATGAATGTACAAACGGTGCTTTTGTGAGTTGTGACATGATGAATTCTATTTTTTGCATTTCTTATAGTTGCTTAACTCTATAGATGGGTAAAAACACCACTTCCAACTCCGAGGCAAACAAAACAAGAGCAGTATGGGGAGATCCAAGTTGGACAACTACTTTTTGTAACTTTTGTGTGGAAGAGATTGAAGCTGGGAATAAAGGAATCTTTGCTGCCTTAAGTGCCAAAGGTTGGAGTAATTTAGTAATCAAATTTTGTGATGAGACCGGTCTAAACTATGATAAGGAACAATTAAAATGTAGGTGGGATGTATTAAAAGCAGACTGGAGAGTGTGGGAAAAATTGAAAGGTTTTGACACAAATTTAGGTTGGGATGCAGTGAAGGGAACAATTGATGCTAGTGATGATTGGTGGGACATGAAGTTGAAGGTGAGTTGAGTATTTTATTAATATGTAGCTAGTTTGAAATAGTTATGTATATTATTGTAATATGAGTGAAATGACAATTACATTTTGTAGGAAGTACCCAAAGTTTCAAAATTTCGACATAAAGGTCTACAGAATCTACAACAACTTGATAGAATGTTTAGGGATGTTGCAGCAACGGGAGCAGAACTCATGTAGTACAATTTTTTTTTTATATTTTTATGTAGTACAATTTAAACTTGGATTATTGATATGTATTTTATTATCTTTTTAAATTTTTATGTAGTACAATTTAAACTTGGATTATTGGTGTATATTTTATCATCTTTTTACATTTTCATTTTATGCTTCATGATGATGAAAATTATTTAGATTTAATTAATATTGATAAGAAGTCATTAATGGTAATAACAAATAATTATGACACTAAAAAAGAAAAATTGTCCAAACTTTATTAAAATAATACCAATAATATATTATTATTATTATTATTTTTAGTAAGTATATGAAGTAATTGATTTAAGTATGTGTAGGGTCACGTTTCGATGCGAACCGCAACAGTTGTTTTGGGGTCCGCACATGAATGGGCCCATACAATATCATTTGTAGAGAGTGGATTCTAAAGGCTAAGTCGAGATTACTCGGCGGTGGTTTTGTTCAGTTGTTCATGCATGGCTTACGGGTCCTTTTCTCCGGAAGGACTCCCCCCCTTCATTAGGTTACATATTTTCCTTTTATATTAGCATGTGTTCAATTTCCTTCGTCCACGTGTAGGGTCGACCTTTCCAAGACCGATACTTGTCCCATCAATCTAATCCCGAAATTGTTGGAGATTGTTAGTAAAACCTAAGAATCCGGTTTTGTCGGGTGCAGTGTCATATTAATGAAGGGTACTGAGGACAATTCCCCTGAGATATTTTCTGATCCTTTTAGTTTGCTGGTATTCCATCCTTATCTATGGGATTTGAGTCTGCCGAGGACTATGCGAGTCCTCGGCTGTATTTGTGGGCCTCTTTGGGCTCCATATTTCGAGCTTGAGCCCTGGCCTCCTTCGATTTGGGCCTGTGGACTCCTCATAAGCGAGCGGGCCGGGCCCTTAAACTATTGGGCCCCACAAGATGAAATAGACTCCCTTATATATATATATATATATATATATATATATATATATATATATATATATATATATATATATATATATTGTCATTTTTGGTAATTTATCCCTCAAACTGCAACTTTTATAATTGTTAGCCAAACACTCAGTTTTTCAAAAAGCATTTTTAACAGTTTTACCAAACACTCAACTTTTTAAAACTCCACTTTTTCATTATGCACTTTTACAAAAAACTGAACCAAACTCACCCATTAGGTTTCTGCACAGATTTTCTTTAAGGAACAATGCTAGAAGTATGGGACTTGATGACAACAAAAAGCCTATTGCGCCTACGCTTTGACTTTTGACATGCTATTAAAAAAAAAAAAAAAAGAAAGAAAGAATGGTTGTGGGCTCATTTGGTGTATGTATTTAAACATATATTTTTAATTTTTAGGTAATATTATGCGTATTTTTACATATATTTTTATCCATATATATTTTCAAAAAATACAAACAACATTACTAAAATAACATTAGCTAACGATCCTGTATTTCCATAAAGCCATGTGCCTAACTTTTTTTTTTTTTTTTTTTTTTTTTTTTTTTTTTTTGTTGTGTGCTGAATAGGCCAGGTGCCTAACTTGAACTTGGAGTTATCATCATCTCAAAAGGTAATAATGGGTGGCAGGTGGCATAAGATTTTGAAATGATAATGGTTGCAGGTGGCAGAGATAAAAATAAAAATAAAAATAAAAAACACGTATAGAGGATGAGTCTAGATGGTACTCTTCTTTTACAAGTGACTTTTGATCCTACGTGTAACCTATAAGCCTTATCCCTATGGAACTATGGAACTATTAGTGGAAGAAAGTAAAAGAAAATATATATTATGAATATGTAGATTTTTACAGTGAGATAACACTAGAAAATTATTTGATATTTTTAGCTTTTTTTTTTTTTTTTTTTTTTTTTTTGGTGGGTATCGTTATAAATTTTTTTAAATTATTTAATTATTGAATAAATGGTACTTGTAAAATTCTTTTAGGTAAAATCTAAGAATTTTAAAAGAAATATTGGAAAGAATTTCTTTGTAGTAAGCTAATCGAGATAAGAAACCTTATCCTAATTGGTTTTATTTTACTTACACTATTGCATTTTAACTACTGAAATTTGTTTATAATTGTTACAATTTTATTTAATTGTTTTAGTTACATTGATTTAAAGTAAAGAATAAAAAAATATCACAAATATATTTGATTACTAAATATATAATTATATATATATATATATATATACATATGTATTTGAATGAGATATATTTTTGTTTGAACTATGATTTGATATATAAGATTTTGAACAATCTGACTATGTTTTGACTTTGATACCCAGCCAATGGGGGTTATTCATTGGTACTGAAACTAGTTTTATCCGGAGCATTACAAGCCTATCGTGTTTTTAGACCTAATTAATGGGGGATATACATTAGCACGGAATTAGTTTTATCTGAATTCGATGCCTAGTCACGGGAATATAGCGTGGCTATAGTCATAAAGATTGTTAAGAATATAAATTATATTTGAATATTTGAATTGTTTTAAGTCCTTGAAACTGCTTATGTGTTTTGGGAACCTATTATAAATTATAGCTTTGATATTTTGAAAACTGATTATTTTCTTATCCATCTATGATATATTTGTAAAATTAAAATATTCGATCTATGTACAACTTATTGTTTTACTGATCTATTTGCTTCATAGAACTAATTAAGACTTTGGTTACTTATTGAGTTGTCAACTCACCCCCCTCTTTCCCCTTACAAATCCTGATCAAGAAGAGTAGCATGTGATTGGGCTTCCACAGGGATATACATATGAGTGAAGTTTAGGAATCATTGGAATAAGATTTGGACTTTTATGTTTAATATTGTCTTTTGTTTAGACTTTAGTCTTAAAAGATTTAGTTTATTTTTCTTTGTGATGTTGAAAGATTATTATTTTGGAGATCCTTTGAGAATAGCATTATTGAAGATATTTTTGGATTTATTGATGACATTTTCTTTGAGGATAGTTTTTAGTTATTAAGAAGGCCTTTTACACTTATAAAATGTAAACCTTATAAGCGTGTGACTGTTGTCATGTGCCTAGCTCTTACCTGGGTTCGAGGTGTGACAATATTTATGGTATCGGAGCTTAGGTTATGATCTTGCAGACTCTATACTAGGTTTTGATTTGGAATGAAGTTGCACACTAGGGATTACGGTTTTAATTATTGTTTATGAAGGTTATTAGGCCATAGATAGTGTTCTTTTGGTGACTTGATGAGAAGTGTAGGTGGGGTTCCATCATATGATGATTTGTTAGGTCAGATTTGTTAGGATTTGATATTTATGTCTTTGTGGTTATGCATACATGACTTATACAAAAACAAAAACAAAAAAATAAAAAACAAAAAGAGGATATTAATTGATATACTTCTATGTTCTTATATACTAGTATTAAGTGTGTGTGTGCGCGCGCTTTACTCATGAAATTTTGTATTGGATCAGACTAGTTATTCAAAAAAACTTCTTCTACTGTTTTGTGAATGATCTTTTGTAAACTTATTTGATAGTTTTGCCTAATATAATTGACCTTCCTAAGGTTAATTTGGTCCGGTTTAGTCGAACCTTGCTAACCATGAGTGGTCAAGTGAATTGTTGACCGTCTAACTTTAGCATGGTTCGATGGGTATTTATTGATTAACATAGTTGGTAAGTGGATTTATTTGACTCCGTTGAGCTCACGTGTGGTCCAATAAATCATTGACCATCTAATTTAATGCATGCATTGCATTAGTCTATATGTGTGTATATATATATATATATATATTTGTAGTTAGATCAAAAATAATTAAATAAATAAATAACTATGAAGCATTTCGAGAGAGGTGATTTTTATTTTATTGAAGAGTTTTAACTCTATTACATACATTATTTATATTTAATTGTGATTAGGGTAAGCTCTCGTTCCCGTGCGAGGTTCTTCCTCCCTTAGTTCCTCTAAGGGTTTGATTTTTTCTTTATTTCTTTTTTCGGTGCCATCTACTTTTGAATCATGGAGGACGATGTGAGTAGTATTCTGGAAAACATGAAGGCGACTGCGACGAGGAGGAGGTTATCCCTATATCGGATGAAGGACGGATAGCGGAGATTGAAAGTTGCTCTCAGAGCTTGCTGGGGAAGTTCCTCACGTGTAGGTCTTTTAATAAAAGGGTTGCTCAAGGAACTATTAAATGGGCATGGGGTTTGGAGAATCGGGTGCAATTGGTAGAGGTTGGGGCAAATCTCTTCCAGTTCAAGTTTAATTCAGAATTTGACATGAATAGGGTCCTAAAAGGAGGGCCATGGACCTTTGATAACCAAGTGTTATTACTGGTTCGGTGGAAACCAGGGATGACTACTGCCAACGTGAGGTTTGAGACGGCCTCCCTTTGGGTGCAAATATGGGGGGCGCCGTTTGACATGGCTTCTCCGTCGGTGGCCGAGGCAGTGGGTGGACGGCTAGGTGTTGTGGAGGATGTGGAAAGCGACGACAGAGGATAGGACATCCCAAACTTTTTCATGTGCGTAAAGGTTGCTCTTCCGTTATCGAAACCTCTTCGGAGAGGGGCCTTTTTAGCGGATTCGAATGGGTAGAAGTATTGGGTTACTTTCAAATATGAGCGTCTTGCTCTGTTTTGCCATTACTGCGGATTGCTTGGGCATGACCTTCGACATTGTGCCCAACATTTTGGTGCAACTAAGAATGGCGAGGAGGCAGATTGTCAATATGGGGACTGGATGAAGGCTACTGGGAGCAGAGCACGATCACCAAATAGTCGAGGACGGTATCGGGACGAAACCGAATGTGTGACGGAGAGTGAATCGGTCGATTCACAGCAGGGGAGTGGTAAGGCACGAGATGAGGATGATGGCGGCGGCGGGGGCGCTGGTGGTAGGGTTCGCATGACACAACTAGATGCTGGTTTGGCCGGGAAACACGGGATTCTTCCGAAAAGTTCGCTGCCAAATTCCGTGATTCATGGAGAGAAGCTTACGAAGATCATGGGGCTGGAAGGGATGGTTGGGCCTACGTATGGGGGTGATGATCAAAGCCCAAGTACGGAGGGGCTTGGGGATTTCTTTGGGCCTACGAACAAGCTTGATATTAAGGGGCTTATGGACCAAGTTGATGCTCAAGGAAATAGGCAGCAGATTAAAGCTAGTGGGCCTCAAAGAATGGAGAAACAAAGCAGGTGGACAAGGCTTAGACGTATGGAGTTGGGCCACTGTGGATTTATTCAAAGAAGGGGCAAAGACTATCTTGGGGAAGAGAGGCGATCGGGGAATGCAGCTGGATATGCATGACAAAAGTGATGAGCGTGCGAGAGAAGAAAGTAAAGGGTTGGGATGATTCTGAAATTGTTGAAGCGGCGGGGTGTTGCAACACCCTTGCCGAGAGCAATGAGGATTTTAAGTTGAACCGCCAAGGGCTTGGGAACCTTTGGACAGTTCGAGCCTTCACAAATTAGTGAGGAACAAGCTCTGATATTTGTTTCTTAATGGAAACAAGGTTAGATCGCAGTGGTTTTGAGCAACATTGTGGTGACATGCCTTTTAAAAATAAGTTGATAGTGAAAAAGCCAAATTCGGGTGGAGGTTTGGCCTTGATGTGGAAGGAGGAAGTGAATTTGGATGTGGTTAATTTTACCGACAATCATATTTTGGCTAAAGTGGTGGAATCGATGGTTTTGTGTGGCATTTGACTGGATTTTATGGGTGGCACTGAGCGAATGAAAAGAGGAAGTCATGGGCACTTTTATCTCATTTAAAGACTTTTGTTGAGGGTCCTTGGTGTTGCATTGGGGATTTCAATGCAATACTTCATGCTTCAAGAAAAGCAGTGTTAATGCGCCTTACTTTAATCGGATGGAGGATTTTCGAGTTGCTTTAGACAATTGTGAGTTGAAAGACTTGGGTTTCACTGGGCATAAGTTCACATGGACAAACAGACGGCCAGGTTCAGCTCATACAAAGCAAAGGTTGGATAGAGCTACGGCTAATGAAAGCTGGTTTAAAAAGTTCCCTGCAAGTTTGGTTTCCCATTTATTTAGCCATGCTTTTGATCACATTCCTATTCTATTAGTAACCATGAATGATAGGCGGGTAAGGGGTAAGGGGGCTAGTGGTTTCAAGTTTGAGGAGTGCTGGTTAATGTGGGATGATTGTGAGGAGGCCGTTTTGGAGGCATGGACAAAAGAAGGGCATGGTAGCTTGGGGTTGAGTGGTTTGAGGGACCAAATCCAAAATTGTGGGGCTGAGTTGCATGCATGGGGTTCTTCTAAAACTAAACTTGAAACAGAGGAGATTAAAAGATTACGAGAAAGAAGTGGAGCTTTTGAATGCTAGTGAAATGACTGAAGAAAGCGAGAATGAATTTCTTTTTACCGAGTAAACATTTGGATGATTTATTATTAAAGCAAGAGGTTTTTTGGCGTCAAAGATCTAGGGTGTCATGGTTAAAGTATGGAGATAGGAATACTAAATTTTTTCACTCCAAGGCTTCTCAACGAAGGCGTAGGAATTTTATTGAGGGAATAAAGAATGCTGATGGGGATTGGGTGGAAGAGGTGGATGAGGTAGCGGAGGTAGCTTCTAACTATTTCATGAATATTTTTAAAGCAGGTACTTGTGACAAAATGGAGGAATGCCTTGATGCGGTTCACTGGAGGATGTCTACTGATATGTTGGAGGTGCTATCCAGGCCGTATAGCGGTGAGGAAGTTAGAACAGCGTTGTTTTAGATGGGACCAACAAAGGCTCCTGGACCCGATGGTATGAATGCCCTTTTCTATCAAAAATTTTGGCATATTGTTGGTCTGAGGTGGTGACTGAGGTCGTGTTAGATTTTTTGCATACTGGTTATATGGTACCTGATCTTAACTATACTCATATAGTTTTAATTCCTAAAGTTAAGAAACCGGAGAAGATGGCAGATTTCAGACCTATTAGCCTTTGCAACGTGATTTATAAAATTATTTCTAAGGTTTTGGCGAACAGGTTGAAACCGATTTTGTCACGATTAATTTCCCCTACTCAGAGTGCTTTTGTACCTGGACGCCTTATCACCGATAATATGCTGGTTGCCTATGAGACATTGTGAAAGTTCAAATATGTGTATAAACACCCTTGAACGTTTAGACTCCCAAATTATAACTTAACCAATTCAAGCTTTATGTCAAACAACTAGTGTGCGGAAACTTAACATAAGCTATAATATGGAATTGGAAAAACAATCTAAGCCAAATTAAAAAAACGCAACCCACAGCAGTAAATAAAAAGGCAAAGATAAAAGGGAAGGAAGATGCAAATACAAAGACAACACGCGATGTGTTATCGAAGAGGAAACCGAAGCCCTCGGCGTAAAACCTCTCCGCCGCCCTCCAAGCGGTAAACAATCCACTAGAAAATATAGTTGGGATACATGGATAGCAATAGACCCTCCAAGCCTAATCTACCCAGTGCACCTAAGCCCTCCAAGCTTCTTGCTCCAACGAGGTTGCGCCGAACCTTTTTCTTTTCTAACTTCCCGGATTCCGCTACTAGACCGTAGCATCAACCAATGAAGATTGGTTCCTTCCTAACTGCTTCCCAGAAATCCAAACAGCTCTTTCACAGTGATGATTATGGTGAGAACAAGGTTTGGTAAAATGCCTCTCAAGGATTTGACAATGGAGAGGAAGAGAGTTGAGGAATTTGAAGAGACTCTAATGTATAGATTGTGGGTGAATCAATCTTGTTTTTCTTTAGGGTTTCTCTCTCAAAATTCTCTCTGGAAGCTCTCTTACAATCGTGGGTAAAATGGGTATTTATACTGGAGTGGGAGAGGAATGTGAAACGTCGGGATTTACAAAACGGGGGTGGCTCGCGACTTGACCTCGCGGCTTGACTAAGTCGCGAGATCTAGTCGTGAGATAACCGTATGACCAGTTGTCCTGTTTTGTCCTGTAGTGCTCCAGCTAGCATGACTGTTCACCTTCCGGCATGCTTGGCACGTGTCTTTGCGTCCTCGCGGCTTGCGGCCGCGAGTCACCCGCGAGGCCAAGCCGCGAGTCTCTATTTTCTTGCACACTTTTGAGCAAACTTCACTCTATTTCACTCACTACCCTTACATCAAACCCACCTAAATACAGGGTTACTAAACGCTGAAATACAAGCAAATTTGGCACGGAATAAAGCCAATTAGATGGTTGAATAAATTCAACCTTACACATTGCATGCCATGCATAGTCGAAAGAAGGGGAAGAAGGGGGCATTAGCTCTTAAACTGGATGTAAGTAAGGCCTATAATAGGGTGGAGTGGGGTTTCCTTAAAGGCATGATGCTTAAATTGGGGTTTCCGAAGATTTGGGTTGATAGGGTAATGAGTTGTGTCACTACACCCTCCTTTTCTGTTCGAATAAATGGGAAAGCTTATGGGAATATCACTCCTTTTAGGGGTATTCGTCAAGGAGATCCACTATCCCCTTATCTGTTTTTCATTATGTCTTTGAAGGTTTTACTTCTCTTCTTGCTAGAAAAGAGCTTGAAGGACGACTTCATGGAGTGGCTTTATGTCGAAATGCGTCGTCTATCTCTAATTTGCTCTTTGCTGATGATTCTTTGATTTTTTGTCAAGCTAATAACGATGAAGTGCAGGTGGTGTCCGATACCCTACGGTTGTATCTCAAGCCTCGGGCCAATGTATAAATCTTGAGAAGTCCTCTGCTTATTTCAGTAGTAATGTGTCTCGTAGAGAGCGAGAAAACATGGATCATTGACAAATTAAAGGTTAAGAAAGTGGCGAGGTTTGATAATTATCTAGGGCTGCCTACTTTGATAGGACGAAGAAAATATGAGACTTTTGCTTTCCCGAAGGAGAGGGTTTGGAGGAAATTGCAGGGTTGGAAGGGGAAAATGCTTTCTAAGGTGGGCAAGGAAGTTCTTATAAAACCAGTGGCTCAATCCATTCCCACGTATACCATGGGGGTGTTTCGATTGCTTGGGAAATTATGTGATGAGTTGGACTCTATGTGTGCTAGATTTTGGTGGGGCCAGGTTGGGGAGGAACAGAAAATTCACTGGAAAAGTTGGAGTTTTTTAACGCAGCCAAAGAAAGAGGGTGGAATGGGCTTGAGAGATTTAAAATCATTTAATTTAGCTATGCTAGCAAAACAGGGTTGGAGGTTGTTACAGGATAAAGGCTCTTTGTTGTACAAGTGTTTTAAAGCCAAATATTTTCCGTGGTGTGATTTTCTTGATGCTACGAATTGCCAAAATAGCTCTTATGTTTGGAAAAGTTTGTTAGCGGCTCAACCAATATTGAAGAAAGGGTGTTATTGGAGAGTAGGAAATGGGGCTTCAATTCGTGTGCTTAAAGATTGCTGGCTACCAAACCATCCAACAAAAAAAATATTGTTTCCACTAGAGGAGGAAATTTGGGAATGGAGAGTATCTGATTTAGTTGATTGGCGGACTCATCAGTGGGATAGAGAAAGAATAATGGCCATGTTTCACCGGTTTGATGCGGAAGCGATACTTCAAGTTCCTTTAAGTAGGTGGGTTGCTCGGGATGGGTTGGTTTGGTCTTTTACAAAAAGAGGCGGATATACTATCCGGTCCGGGTATTTTGTGGCAAAACAATTAAGGAAGGATGAGTTAAATGTTTGGGAGTCTTGAGCCACGAGCACTTGGGTTCCTTTGGTCACGTCTGTGGAAAGCAGCTGTTCCAAGCAAGATAAAGATTTTTCATGGAGGGCTTGTCTTAATATTCTGCCCACACAAGATAATCTTATTCGAAGAAGGGTGATGGAGAATGCACGTTGTTGTCTCTGTTATCAAGAAACTGAAACGGTTCTGCATGTTCTTTGGAGTTGTGGAGCGGCGCAAGATGTTTGGGCTGGGAGCTTGGGTAGACTTCGAAAATGCAGTACAGACGCAATCGATTTCTTGCGCTTGGTCACAGTCTTCCGGTGAAGCTTTCCAAGGAGGAATGGAATCTGTTCGGATTACTTGTTGGGCTGATATGGCACCAGAGGAATACGGTTATTCATGGAGGGGTTTTCCAGCATCCCTCAAGATCAGCCCAACGTGCGATTGACTATTTGGAGGAGTATACGGTTGCACAAGACTCTTTGCATGTGCCTGTCCCGAATCATGGTCCAAGATAAAGAGACATGGCAGCCTCCACGAGAAACATTTTTCAAGCTGAACTTCGATGGTGCTTGTTTTGATGAGGGTCTTTGCATCGAGTTATGGGGCGTGATTAGGAATGAAAAGGGTGACGTCATGGCTGCTTTAGCGATGACGAGGAGGAGCTGTGTGTGACAATGAGGAGGTGGAAGTGATGGCGTGCCGTAAAGCGCTTGAGTTTGCCATTGATGCGGGTTTCATAGAGATAGTACTGGAAGGCGATAATGCTTTGGTGATGAAGATGATTACTCGGGCCCAACCAGGACCTATCACGACTTGGCTTAATCTACGAAGACATCCGGTGTTTGGTGCGGGTTTTCAGTCCATCTCTTATAATTGTATTAGGTGTAGTGCTAATGGTGTTGCTCATTCTTTGGCTAGGTTTGCTAGATTACTTGACAATGAAATTGTTTGGCTGGAGGAGGATCCTCCTCTTGTTGTGGATGCTTTGTATTTGGATTCTTCTTTTCTAAATTAATGATATTGGTTCCGGTTTCAAAAAAAAAAAAAAAAAATTTGTGATTAGGGTAAGGAACAAATTTTGATTAACATTTGAAATTCTCTTTGGCCACCTATTTGTAATGGAGAGTTGTATTTGGATCTATTCAGATGAATTTTTGAGATTCCACTGCATTTTTGAAATGGGCCTTCTATTCTTATGTGTTTAAAAAGAAAGTGTCAGTAAAATTTTTCTGATATCCTATGTTCGACTTCAAATTTATCTTGTTATGACCACTTGAGCACATCCACCCGATAATATGATCAGCTTAGGATCTGGTGTCAATCCAAACATCCTTGAAACCCATGTCTAAATTTTGATTTTAGTTTAGCTGAATACTGAGCAAAGATGGGGTTGAACTTTTCCATTGGTTTCCTTTGGCTCCTAATTTCATTGTTTAAATTTAGTCTTACATACTCTTGACCAACCTAAGCAAATCAAAAATCCAATTTTTTTTTTCATAAAAAAAAAAAAAACAGAAAAATTCAGATTTTGTTATCCAGATCTTTGAAATCATGCTTACCATAGCCTTAGTATTAAACCTGAATGTTTGAAGTTAACTCTTGGTCTTACATATTCATGAGATCTCTTTTTCTTCCCTTAAACTTTTTCCCTGGTAAATACTTGGGGTATAGGTATTACAACAATTGTATCGGTACTTTCTCCATTAAAAGTAATTCATGTTCTGAAATTCTAAATGCAACTCCTCGGCTAAAAGTCTAGTCTGCTGAAATTTTTCGGTTCCTCTGTTAATCTATACAGTAGATTTCAACTTTTATATGAGCTGATTAAAATAAAATAAAATAAAATCATCTGGTTTCCCTAGAATTGCTAGCATTCCTTTAAACTTTATTTTCTGGACTTATAATCAAGTCATCATTGAACTTTTACCTTAGTAAAATATATATTATGTTAACCCCTTAGGCCTAGACAACACTAATCATACTTGAATTCATGAGTCACCTATTCTTGAACTTTGTATTGTATATGATTCATTATTCTATTTTGGTTCTACTTGCGCTCTTGGAAGATTGTTTAATATTCTTGGGGGTGGGGGGTGATAAGTTTTGATGTTAGAAAAGTAATTTTTTGATTTAGTTGATGAGAGTTGATGGATTGGCTCAATAGAACTTGAAGTGGCTAGAAAACAAGTTCGTCGTATTATTGAATTGGACTAGTGAACCATATTATGATTGGATATTGAAGGATTTGGGATGGCAAGAGAGTTTGTTTTGAAAGACTATTACAATTTAATTTTAGTCAATTGTGGTACCTTTGTTTCATATTGACAAGTGGTTAATGATTATAAAGTTGCATTGTACTCTAAGTTCTAGGTTGCTGGGACAGTATTATCTGCAAGTTAAAGAAAGGAAAAAGGAAAACAAAAGGGGGTTTGAGATATTTCAAGGACGGCTCCCTTCTAGGAACTCAACTCTTCAATGAGTTTAGCCCAAGCATCATCTAGAGGTTAAAATGTGAATAAAATTTTGCTTAATCAAGAAAATAATTTATATGATTAAAATAGACATTCTATGACAGACCCTATATAAATGCTCATTTGATTTTTATGGAGACTTTAGAAATTTATCTGTTACAAATTTTGAGGAATGAAAAGTCTATGCATATGTTGTGAATTAGTTTTGAACTTATATTTAAGTGGAAGCAATATACAACTCAATGGGATGTCAAAGCATAATGATTAATGGTAGACTTTGATTGTGGTTTTCTTTTATCACAAACTTGGAGGCTCCTTCACCATTTAGAATTATTGGAGATTACTTATTGAAGAAATATCATTTCTATTGGGTTTACTTGAATAGGTAGGTTTTCAAATTTTTATTCACTATGGAGGCAACGTATATGGCAATTTGGGTTAGAGTGATAGTATCTAAAAGGATTTTTTTTTGTAGTTTAATTGCTCTTGAACTATGGTGATGAGTAACAATTTTTAGAGATGATAGGATGATGTCGAAATGGGTATGAGTAGACATGGCAAATGGTCGAGTTGGGTTTGGATTAGATCAATTGGATTGCGGGTCAAACGGGTTGCTAGTAAAAAACAGGTCATTTTAAATAGGTTAAAAAATGGATTTAGTCAATTAAGTTGTGGGTTGGGTCAGGTTGACCAATATTTTTCACATGAATTTTTTTAAGGAAACATGTATTTTCCATTTGGAAAGTCACGCAGAAAATTACTTGATTTAAAATTCATTACTTTGATATCCCCATTCATGTCAAGAATGAGCTCAGCTAAACAAATTAATACTTGTTCAATAATTTTAAAATTATAAAAATCACAACATTTCTAACCAAAACAAAATAGCATAAATGATAAGTAAAACAAATACACAAGTTTCATTTCTACACAACATCAACATCTTAAAACATAAAACAAAATTACAAATGCCTTATTAGATAATTAATTTGACAAAGAATAAAAGAATATAAGAAATTTATAATCTTGAAAACTAATTTTATAATCTATTATCAATTGTGATTGACTCTCTCTTTCAATTTATTAAATTTTGATTGTTTACTTTTTTATACATGGTCTCTTTTATGAATATTATGTCATTGTTAAGCAACACACACTCTAGAAAATATCACAATTTATTTTGAAAAACCGTTTATTTTATACACAAATTGTTAAAAAATAGGCCTAAGCATTCATAATTTATGCTAATTTCATTGATATGTTGGCTTCAGTCTTTTCACACTTATGAATATTTCTCATACATTTCTATAATTTTAAATATATGTTTTTAACTCTATTGTAATAAGATTATCTTGGCATGTGCTTTGTTACTTGATATCTAAGAATCTTTACTCATTACAGAATGTTTCAATCATTCATTTTTCAATTAATTTGCATGTAGTTATATAAAGGTCTCAATTGTTTCCTTAAAGCTCATAACAAATAATTAAACCAATATTGTCTTTATTTTATTTTTTATTTTTACCAAAAAAAAAAAAAATCGTTCAAGTCACGTGTTGGGTCTGGTTAGGTTTACTCGCAAAAAAATTGGGTTGGGCCACGATTCAACCCGTTTTTACTTTGGATAAAAAAATTTGGGTTCAGGTCGGGTTGGGTCGGAAATTCTAACCCATTTTGCCATGTCTAGGTATGAGGCAAGTTCTCTATTCTCCACCTTTGCCCCACTCTTGCTTTCGGGCAAGTTGTTTTTACCTCACCTTGTCCTAGCAGGCACTCGTGTGTATCCATCTCGCCCACCACCTTCAATTTTTATTATATAGTTTATCAAAAAAATTGATTTAATATATATCATGCATTAAATTAAAACTCATAACATTTAAACAAAAAAAAAGTTCTATCATTACAAAACATAACTTATTAGGGGCAGCTCAATAATATAGGTAACTTAGGCAATTGCATAGGGTCCCTTTTTGTTAAGTGTTAACTAATATAATATATGTGGGTTATAGCTAGTTCAACTAATAGAATCTCTGATAGTTGGATAAGAGATTGGAGGTTCAATTCTCGCCTACAACAAAAACCGATTGGTGTCTTGGTTTAATAATAAAGAGCACAATTATCAAAAGCGAATTTCATAAGTTGAAACTCTATAAAAAGAAAAACTAATATAATATATTATACTTATTTGTCTAAATATTTTAATTAAGGCTACGTCAACTAGAAAAAATAAATAAAAATTTAGACCCCCTCTATTGGCCAATTAAATGCATTGTTACTGACTATTACAATGTGAAGAAAGAACATTAAGGACCCTATTGTATTAAAAACACAATTAAAATCAGATAAAGACTACTAATGAAATTAAAATCTCAATTAATAGCAGACAAATTATTTAATAAAATCTAACATTCATCTGCCAAGAGAGATTATGGGTGAGTTTGGCATCGACTTATAAACCAAGCTTTTAGCTTTTTATGTACAATTTTTTAAAATCTCAAATTTTTCTACATTTTCTCACTTTTTAAAATTTTTTCAAGGTATAAGTATATTTTAACATATTTTCAGCAAAAAGTTAAATGAATCATATAACACTAATAACAAAAAACCAAATACTATCTTCCATCTTAATTCTTAAAAAAATTAAATTCTAATTGTTTTTTATTTCACTGTTTTTTTTTTTTTTTTTAATAATTTAATAGTTACAATGAGAGAAGTTTGAACTTTGGCCATATATATGCTAGTTGAGCTATGAAGCTCTTAGCTTGCTCCCAACTTACCAACTGCACTCCATCTTAATTTTATTTTAGCTTTCTACGTAATATCTGATTCGGAGTAGGTGTAATGTGTGTGAACCAAACCCTACTTTGATTGGCGTGCTTCCTTTAGTCGTATAAACTTCACTACACGGAGAAAAGTAAACTACATGCACGTGCAAGCTTGACGTGAACAGTGACAATAGTTTCTAACTGAAACTCCTTCCAAAATTATAATAGTTAATATGGATTAAATATAATTCAAAATTGACGAAAAAGATGCACTTTCTAATTTGCAAACATAGCATAAAAAATTATTGATGCTAGAAATACTACAAATTTTATTGCATAGATTACAAATTGTTGTGTCACCAATTATAAGAAATTATTCAAAACTTCATTTATAATCTTGTTGAAGTGCCACCAACCAACATTCTTTTCCATATCATTTAGTAAGTTTTTTTCATAATAAAATTTATAGTAATTCTAGCATTTTTTCCTGAAAAATTGTTAACTAATAAAAATCAACAAATCACCATTAAGCAGATGAAATTTGTTAAAGACAAGACACTACAAATTTCACTACAAAATATTTACAAATTGATGTGGCAATAATTGATTGGCACCACTTAAATTATATAATAAATGAATGTTTAAATTAATTTTTTCTAATCATTGACAATTTGACACTTCAATTTGTAAGGCTTGTTTGATAAAATTTTTCAATATCCCTTGTATTGCTAAAGTGAATTGGTCATATAAAAAAGTAAGAATAATTTATTTTAAACTAAAAAAAAAAAAAATTAAAGTACAGAACATTAACTAAATTGATGGTTGATAAACTAAATATTATTTAAGTGATATTTAAATATACCTTTGACTCATTTAAAGTTTTAGTCTTAGGCTTCAAATTGTTTTGAGCTAGCACGGATCATTTTCAAGTGATTTTACTATTAATACTACTTTTTAAAAACATTAATCTTAGCACGCCAACTAAAATTTGATTGATTACAATAAAAATAAATAAATAAATAAACAACTTAACCTTAACCAACGCCTCTAAGTACTGGGATCCTAGATAAAATTTGAATGAAATTTTGTAATTAATCACACAAATTGTTGGTTAAACTTTGGAATCTTCATTATTGTGGTTAGTTGGTCAATGAGAGTTAGGCTTTGTCTTACATATCAACAATTGTTTGTTGATGTGAGGTAGGCTTTAGACTTTCTCTTGTTTGTTTTCCATTTAACTACGTGCATTAATCAAGGGAAACGTATGTGCTGATGGATTAGAGATATTTAAAACTTTGAATTAAAAATCAGTATTTCATTTTATGTGAATTTGATGTTTTTATCATCTAAGAGCCAGATTCTCATGAGTGAATGAATGTGGGCACAAGGGACAACGGGTTTAGTTTAAAACATGAAATTGCATCTAAAAAGGCTCAACCAAAACTCACACAGGCACTACTAAATGCATCTTTCAACTTAATTAATGACACCATTACAATTAAACCGCTTATGATTATCCAATATATATATACATATATATATATTTTTGATAACAGAGACTAACACACACACACAAGGGAGCAGGAACCAAGGCTTAAGAACACACAACTCACAACATACAAAAGTCGGTAACTCTTGAATGCTGTGTGAAGGCTTTAAGCAACAATTGGGACACACAACTAGGCGATGTGGGATAACCCACCTTTTTTTTAAAAAATTTTTATAACAGAGACTAACACACACACACAGGGGAGTGGAAACCAAGGCTTATGATTATCCAATATTGAGACAAGGACAACAGACAATATTTTTTCCTAACATCAAATTTGTTATGACAAGAAATCTCTAGAGTGATGGGTTCTTAGTAAAGTCTTTTGTGGTCCAATAATGGACTTGATATCAAATCCCATCTACACCAAAAGAAATCTATTGGCTAAGAGCATTCGCATCAGGAAATTCTATCATATCCTATTTTACTATCTTAAAAAATTACTTTATCAATTATGTACGTTTTTAGACCCCTTAAACACAAACAGAATAACCTAGTTATTTAGCCAAGTGATTAACTTAAGTAAATTATTCAAATCTAGGTTAATACAAGTAAATCATATTATCGAATCGATGCGGAAAATAAATAACACAACGATATGATAACCCTAGAAAACCAAATTGGTAAAAAACCTGGGGAGGATTTAACCTAGTTATCCTCAAGGTAAAACAGATCCACTATGAAAGAATTGAAGTTTTACAATAGCAACTTAGACCACTAACATCCTATTGTTACCTCAAGTAGAAAACTTACTACCACGACCACGTGACAGCTCCGAGTCCACGGATTACTTCTTTCTTGAATTCACAGCAACTACAAATACTCCCACTTGTGTTTTCTTTAAGCTCTTTATGCAAAGAATCAAACGATCACCAAGCTCTCGACATCAATCTTGAGATTGGAAACCCTAAGTATGTATGAAGGCAAACACCTCTAGATCTCACAAGAGATTCATATACACAGCATAAACAACAACTATAAAACGTGGCTAGGGTTTTTTCTTTTATACTTAAGACAAAACATAAAACCTTACACATCATATAGGCTTGGGCTTGGGCTTGAGTTGGAAAATTATGCAGAAAAACAATCTGTACGAGCTTTGATCGATTGAGTCTAATTTTCGATCGATCGAGCCTTGCATATTTATATAATAAATCCTGTAGTACACTTGATTCCAACTTTACAAATAAATACACTTTGAGCAGCCTAATTCTAAACTCTAGGTTTTGATCATGGTTTGCCAACATTACACATTAAAGTTCTAATACATTTAGATCCTAAATCCTTAGAACCTAACAAACTCCCCCTTTGGCAATCCGTGACAAAACACATAATAAAACAAAATGCTCAAAGTTACAAAAACAGCTCATTACAATACAATTGCCCAACAAAAATAATTCAACATAACTACTATCTATCGGTTGCAAGTGTAGACAACAAAGATGATCAATCAACTTGTATATTCCTATAACACTTAATAAATACATAAACGCATGTGTAGAAAATACAAGTAAAACAAATTAAATTCTTGATTTCACATAATACAAAATAAAAGACATATATCATGAATAACCTCATAAATATAAATCAATAATCAATTTAGCACAATGTGAAACAAGAAACAGAAATAAAACAATAATGTCTCCCCCTATCATATACAACTCATAAAAAATAGAGACATCAAAATAAATATATCATGAGCCAAAAAAATAAGTACAAAGTGAAGCACCTAGATACAATCTAAAGCTACAAACCTCCAAAAAAAAAAAAAATCTCCCCCTATCTCCATCCATATGTACTCCCCCTTTTTGTGACAAATTGCCAAAGGGCAATCAAGACTCATCATCAAAAGGAGGTGGCGGAGGTGACCGTCTAAAACTCGCCAACTCTGGACGCAAAGCCTGAAGCTCTGTGAGAACGTCCACCAAAAGTTGACCATGAGCCACCTGAACAATCATGACAGTGTCCAACACACGACGAATGCTAGAATCATCCGAAGTAGAAGGTGGAGGAGGAGCAGCAGCGATCGGATCAACAAATGCATTAGCAAAATGGATCACCTAAAGAAGGAGGAGGAGGTGCAATACTCGAAAAAGACTCAACTCTAGGACGTTTAGAGCTAGCTTGCATTTGAGCAGCCCTTTGCCTAAGGAAGGTGGCACCTATGGGAGCTATAATATGTACGGGCTCGGAAGCGTGAAACACATCTAAACCTAAATGTAATAAAATCCGATGAATAAAAATTGGAAAGAAAAGAGCATGAGCAGAAGAACTACTCCTATGAACCTCAACCAAAGATCAAATGAAAAGATGAGGAAAACTCACAGGAGCATCTATGGCAAGAGCATACAAAAATGCACATCTCTCGATAAGGATAGTATGTAAATGAGAGATGGGTCGGATAGAATGGTAAGAAATCTGGAAAAACAGATAATGAATCTTGGTCAACTCATGAGAGGTGATCCGAGGATCAATACCCCACTGAATGGAAGTACCAATCATATATGACATAATGTCATTGAGTGGAGGAGACTCATCATAAGGATAGATAGGATGTTGGAACTTAGGCACCCCAAAAGTAGAGGCCATTACCAAAGGAGTAATGACATACTCTTCATCCCGTATCCAACTTCTCACAAACCGAGTGTTGGAATCATTGGAGTGGACAGAGAGGTTTGAGTAGAACTCTCTAATCAAGGTAGCCGGAGAAGAATGGTCTATGTCCATCAAAGGCAACCAGCCTCTACGCTCAAAGTATCTCTTAATCTCCAGGTCAAGCTCATCTAAAATAACTTTCCTTTCAGCCCACACAGATCTAAGAAGGTTCGGCTTCTCATACGTCTCGTGGTTTTTCTCACTCAGAAACTTCTCATTGTCAAAAGATAGAGTAGAAGAAGAAGTAGATGTCCTATGGGCTCTAGTCTTCCTAACCATGATGCTAAGGTTTAGAAAGGATAGACAGAAAAGAGACAAAAGAAAAAAACAAGAAAAACCCAAGGGCAGATCGCATCGAGACACGATTAGAGTAAAAACAATATTGAAAAAAACAATCTATATGATGCATGAATTGTATTAACACATGATGCATGCTCTAATGCATTGAGAATAGTTCAATTTTACTTTAAAAACACAGAATTGGCTTAAACATAGAGTTTATATCAAAAACCTCAAATTTTGAAAACCCACTTTCAAAAATCCCAACAAATTGATCAATTTATCATGACACAAGTTAGATAACAGTGTATAATGACAAAATGAATCAATAAAACAAGCCAATTTCATCAATTTATGCTTAATTGAACAAAATCCCCAATTCGAGTAGTTTCAAGCCCTAGAAATTTCAATTTTTCCCAATTCATCACATTGATCAAATTAAACCATGAAGAATATGTTAATATCATCCAACAACAAAAACCCATTGATCAAATTTGAAAGAAATCATTGAAAACACCAAAAACCCCAAATTTCTATAGGTTCAAAATTATCCCTTAAATGCATGAAAAATGAGATTAAACCAAAAAAGAAAGGGCAAAATAGTCTTACCGGTTCTAGACAACAAAAACCTTTGAGAAAGATTGAGGGAAAACGACAAAAAATTTGTCTTTGAATCTGGACCGGTCGAAGAGAGAGAGAATAGCTTTTTGAAACTTTTGAAATAGTGAAGAACACGTGAAAATCTCATGTTTTTAAAAAACTCTCTGAATGACTTTCAATTGATCAAAAAATAGATTCGATCGATCGAAAATTACATTCGATCGATCCAAAGAACGATCCAAAGAAGAATCAAGCATCGATCGAGTCAGCCAGATTCAAACCAAATTTTTAATTGCAATTTCGATCAGTCAAGCAACAAGTTCGATCGATTGAAAATCTGGAAAAATTTTTTTTTTTGAAAAACAGAGCAATCTAATGTAGAAACTCCTCAAAGCGCAATGTTATGAATAAAATGCATGAGTATGAGATGAAAAGTTTTTCAAAAACCCTTGAATTTAACCCAAATCTTCCAAAAACAAGATTTTCAATCAATTTGTCCCCAATTCACAAACTTTAAACACATTTTGCATTAAAATCAAGGAACTTTTAATCTTGGATGGCCATAACAAGATCACACACAATATAATGTACAAAGCTTAGCAAAGAATAACTTGTGAAGTGTATGCAACTAGTAAGAACTTGAGATACATGTGAGATGATAAGTAAATAGTAATCAATCACAATTTCTACAAAATTCATCACATAAGTTTGAAAGAGACTATCACCTAAAGAGTTACATCATATAACTCTCACATCTCCTAGAATAAAAGCTTGCAATCATGTAAGTTTCTTGATTTGCCTCAAAATGTACACACCAATTTTATTTTATTTGAAATTTATTAAAATAGCTAAGATAATGTACACACCAATTTTATTTAATTGTGAAGTTATCATAGCCCAATAATGTACACACCAATTTTAGCATTTAATCTGAGGCTACACCTTATGTTCTTTTTGTGCATGTGCTACACTTTCTCGAGTACAAAATCTTATGATATGCACTAAGGTGTTTATGATTAGCTAGTAAACAATGGTGAGATGGTTATTTATGCCTTTCTCATTAAGTTCAAGTCCAACAATCAAAAGCATGTGACTTCAAAATCAAGATCATGTGATCAAAAACTATAAACAACTCCCACATAACATGCACTACAAAGCTCAAACTAGTAAAGTGCAATAAAATAAGCTCATCCAAGCTACACAAGGTACATAAACATGTTATGTAAAGATAATATGGCCAACCTTGATTTCAAATCCAAGAAAAATAATTCAAAACACATTTTTCTTCCTTTTCCTCTTTTTTTTTTTTTTTTTTTTTTTGAAAAGAAAAACAAAAACAAAAACAACCTAGCATGAAATGCATGTATATTATGCAATGCAAATCCTAAAAAAAACAAAGAAAGCAAAACAACAAAGAGAAATGGTCACAAAGAATAGAGAGATGAAGCACAAGGACCATGTCAGAAAGACTCAATTAGATCGAGTCTTTTGTATCCAAAACTTTTTAGATGCAATTCTTGCATTGGAGTTATTATTCATATTAGAATGCTGAGCAACTCTAAGATTGGAATAAAGGTTTAAAGTCTTTACCAACTCACCAATAAGTACCATGGGATCTTGTGCTTGAGGCACAGGTACTTTTGGCTTATTTGCTCACTTAGCAACTTGCAACTTGAAATAGTTTGGACGAATATGTCTAGACTTTCCACAAAAATGACAAACCCATGCAGGTCTATCATGTAACTTGTCCTTAGGAGGGTTAGGAGTCTTAGGTTTAGACTTTTGAAGATCAACCCTAATCTTCCTAAGAGGCGTAACTTCTTCCGGTTTGACAATCTCACTCACGGGAGGCTCGGAAAAAGAAACAAAGTTTGTGAAATGATTCTTAGGCACAGAGATGCTATCTTCAAAACCTAGATTAGTTTTGTCTAAGGGAGACTTCTGAATACTTAACATGTGTTCAAGTTTGGAACTAGCAGACCTATTTGTTTGTTCTCTAGCAACAAATAATTCAAGTTCCAAATTTTTAACTTTATCAAGCAATAACATGTTCTCAGTCTTCACCTTATCAAGCAATTCATTAGCATCAAACAATTTCAAGAGCAAATTCTTCTTTTCAAGTTCAAGAGAAGCAATTTTCTGTAAGCCTAAATCAACATTCATAGCATCCTTTGCAACAATTTTGCAAAGCTTATTATAGGCTTCTTGCAAATCAGCATTCTCAGAGAGTTCCCCATCAGAAGGGTTCTCATCAACCTCAACACTTTCATCAACTACAGCATTAGCTGTGAAAGCAATGAAGTTTTCATCCTCATCACTACCGGACTCATTATCAGAAACTTCATCATCACTAAGGGTTACAGCCATAGCCTTACCCTTTGATCTCAAGAATGTAGGACATTCTGATTTCACATTACCATACCCTTGACAACCAAAACTTTGTTGACCCATAGAATTATTAGAGGTTGGACCTATTTTTTCTTTAGGTTTTTCATTATTTTTCACCTTAGTGGATTCATTCCTCCTAAAATTTCTAGGTTCAACATTGTTTTTACCTCTTGCCCTTCATTTATTGTTCCTAAGAAAATTTCTAAAATTCTTGGCAAGATATGCAATCTCTGTAGCAGAGAGTTCATCATCAAATCCATTCCCATCAACATCATCAACTGACTTAAGATCCATTGATTTGGATTTGTTTGTCTTGGGTAGGTCTAACTCATAGGACTAGAGAGATCCTACAAGTTCGTCAATAGGGATGAAGTCTACATCCTTACTTTCAGTTATGGTAGTCACTTTGGGTCTAAAGTCCTCAGTTAAAGATCTAAGTATCTTCCTAACAATTTTAGGTTGATCATAGATTTCACCTAAATTATAAGCAGAGTTAACAATATCATTCAGTTTAGCATAGAATTCATCGAAGCATTCATCATCAGACATTCTAATACTTTCAAATCTAGTAGTTAACTGCTGCAGTTTGTTCAAACACAATTGATTTAACCTAGGTAATTAGCCAAGTTGTTACTTAGTCCAAATTCCAAGTCTAGGTTATCACAATCAAACAATCATATCATGCATAGCAGTGGAAAATAAATAAGACAATGATATGATCACCCAGGAAAACCAAACCAAGAAAAAACCTGGGGAGGATTTAGCCTAGCTATCCTCAAGGTAAAAAGCAAATCCACTAGAAAGAATCGAAGTTCATACAAAAGGACTTACAAGCACCCCCGCTTGACTTCCTAATGCTACCAACCAGTAGAACTTACTGACATGACCACGTGCAAACTCCGAATCCACGGACTCCTTCTTTCTTTGGCCTTTGCAAAACACAAACACCCCGTTTTGTGACTTTGAGATCCCACTCAAAGGTTTAGCAACACAAACACTCCTGTTTGTGACTCCAAGACCACCCTTGAAGGTTTAGATCATCAACACCTTTGATGACAAGAGAAGGAAGCAACTTCTACAATACCGGATCTTGAGATTCTTCAAGGAATAGCACCAATAGAAGACATAAGAGAGCTTTTTAGGAACAAAACCCTAAATACAAAAGAGGCACACTCTTTTCTCTCTGAAAAACCACACAAAAACGTGCTTAGGGTTTCCTTTATATACTGGAAGAAGTAGATTAGAAACCCTAATCCTAAATGGGCTTGGACTGCTGTTTGGGTTTAATTAAAATTCTGCAGATACGACTTTCGATCGGTCGAGCCTGTCTTTCGATTGGTCGAGCTAGACAGATTAAGAAATCTTCTTCCTGCAGCTTGTATGTTCTTGAATCTTGACTTGAATCACATTGAGCATTGTCTAATAAAACCTATAGACTCTAAGATCTATATCTAGACAAGTTTGTGTTCACGATTTGCCAATTGTTCTAAACATTTAGAACCTAACAAACTCCCCCTTTGGCAATTCGTGACAAAACTTTCATACAAAATGAAATGCTCAAATACAAGAACAACCCAATACAATAAAATGCCCAATTACATCACAAATCCTAATCTAAGACTCCTAACCTAGAAGTTGCAAGAAGATGTAGAAGGTCTTGATCAGAATGCACCTGTCTTTCCTGAAACACCCAACAAACACATCACCGCATGTGTGGAAAGAAAGACATATAAACAATAATATGAAACAGAATATAAAAAACAAAAGTAAACTAACTCTCCCCCTAAGTTAGATACAACAAAAGGTTTTTATATTCTCCCCCTAAACAAAACAAACAGGTCATCTATGTCTCCCCCTTTTTGTCACGTATTGACAAGGACTACCTAATCGAAAGATAGACAGAAAAATATATGCAACAAAGTAAGACAAAATAGAAACAACTCCCCCTATGAAGAGCAACAACTCCCCCTAAGAACCACAAAGGTTAAAAAAAATTTCTCCCCCTATAAAAATAGGAAAAACAAAACAAGTTTTGGGAAAAACAGTTTTGGGGAAAAATAAAGGGGTTGGGGATAAATAAAACGACACAAACCAAGTTTAAAAAAACTAAGTTGAGGATACACATGAAGAAAAATATTCTCTCTTTCAATAAAATGCAAACATGGCACTATGTGACCCATAAACAGTTGCATGAGTAGAGAAAATATTTGCACATTAATTATCCATCATATCTTTTAAGAAAATAATTTTCTACAATTCGGACAAAAAAAAATAGCATATACTAGAAAGTACATAGCTCAAAAAGTAATCAATCAATTTTTTGATCAAGTTGAGTACCCCATGTAGCAAAGTGTATGCATGTTATGTGTGAAAACAATGAGAGATATGACTGCAAAACTGCAAGATGGATACAAAAACAATGCAATGCATGTGAATCCTAAACACAAATGATGCATGAAAAAAAATTTGGTCAAAAACTCAGAAACTCCTCAAAGCATAGTATTTCATGAATAAAATGCATGAGTATGAGACGAAAAGTTTTTCAAAAACACTTGAATTCAACCCAGATCTTCCAAAAACAAGATTTTCAATCAATTTGTCCTCAAATCTCAAATATTAAAGACATTTTGCATCAAAATCCAGGAACATATAATCTTGGATGGCCAAAACAAAATCACACACAATATAATGTACCAAGTTTAACAAAGAGTAACTTGTGTAGTGTGTGCAACTAGCAAAAGCTTGAGATACATGTGAGGTGATATGTAAATAGCAATCAATCACAAAGTCTACAAAATTCATCACAAAAAATTTAAAAGAGACTATCATCTAAAGAGTTACATCATATAACTCCCACATCTCCTAGATCATAAGCTTGCAATCATGTAAGTTTCTTAAATTTATGCCTTATAATATACACACCAATTTTAAGTCATGTGAGTTTGGCATCAAGCCTAATAGTACACACCAATTTTAATTTTAAGAATTAAGCAATTTAAACCGAGGCTTCACCTTATGTTCTTTTTGTGCATGTGCTACACTTTCTCGAGCACAAATCTTATTATATGCACTAAGGTGTTCATGATTGGCTAGTGAACAGTGGTGAGATGGTTATTTATGCCTTTCTCTAAAAGTTCAAGTCCAACATTTAAAAACATGTGACTTCAAGATTAAGACATAGTAATCAAAAACCATCAACATCTTTCCCACACAACATGCACTACAAAGTTTCAACTAGTAAAGTGCAATAAATAAGCTCATCAAAACTAAACAAGGTACATAAACTTGTTATGTAAAGATAATATGGCCAATCCTTGATTATAAATCCAAGATGTGGAATACAAAACACAAAAATCTTTTTGGTTTAAAAAAAATTTATGACCAAAAACAAAAAGCACACATTATGCTAAATGAACAATGCAAATGCAATGCATGACAAGGCTTAACTAAGCTATAAAGAGTACACAAACAAGAAATATCAATTTCTTAATTAACCCATGAGTACATGTACAAACTAGTACATATTCACACAAAATCAAAAATAGCTTAGCACTTATTTAACACATACTATTCAAGTTTCTCTACAATGTCAAGCATGTTCTAAATCAAGAGAGAGATATCATAACTCATGTAATCCTCAAGAAAAAAAAACTAGACACAAAATAAAATATTTTTGTCTTTTTGAAATTTTTTCAATGTTTTTGGATTTTTTTTTAATAAAAAAACAACCTAAAAAAAACACGACCAAAAACATAAACAAAACATGTCCACAATTAATTGAAAGAATTAAATCAGGGACAAGTTGTCAACACTCACCTTGGAGAGTCTTTTCTCACCCATATAGCACGAGTCTTCGGCTTTGTAGGTGAAAATCCATGTGAAGCAGTGTGTATATGAGGGATTACACCAATCTTCTAAGAAAGACTAAAATCCTGTAAATTCCTTTCACAAGCCAACAAGCTTAAATTTTTCAAAATAATATGAAACAATTTATATGGACTTATGGCAGGAGAAATATCATCACATATCCTAGATTGAAACACAGAATGCTTAAATTTCAATTTATGAAAATTAGGACGAATGTGACCGGAGACACCACAAAAGTGACAAACAGGAACAAATTTAGGAACATCAGTATTCCTAACAACAAGTCTAGTCTCAGATTTTAGTTTTTGCCTCAACAAGGAACAATTTGGTCTAATATGACCAACTACACCACAAAGGTGACAAGTAGGCACAAAAACAGATTTATTATGCTCTCTAACAATAGGTTGAGACTTAGGTTTAGAAACTTCAGCGTCAACATCAGAACTTTTACCTTTGTCTAACCTAGCAAAATAAGCCTTTTCTTTATTATTCCTCTTAAAAGGAGGGATATAAACTTTCTCGATTTAGGCTTAAGAGAAACAGAAACACTTCATTATCAACAACGAGCTTGGTACTAGTCAAATTTTCAATTTTAGCTTTAGATTCAACTAACTCTTGTTCCAAGCTTTTCATCTTCTCATCTTGAGAGGAAATTTGATTTCTCAAAAATTCATTCTTTTTATTAGATTCATCTAATCTAACAATCAATTCCTCTTTTTCAAGATTAGCCAATTTTAACTCTTCCTTGAATTTCTTAGTAATTTTCATAGATTTCAATAATTCCTTACGAAGAGTTTTACAGGCATCAATAAAATCAACAGAAGCATGAGCAGAAACATAATCGAAAAGACACTTCAAATTATCCATGACAACAGTGGTCAAGGGTCAGCTCTTAGATCAAACGATCTAAAACAAAAGAGCAACCCGCTCCGATACCACTTGTTAGTTTTTAGACCCCTTAAAACACAATTGATTTAACCTACGAAATTAGCCAAGTTGTTACTTAGTCCAAATTCCAAGTCTAGGTTATCACAATCAAACAATCATATCATGCATAGCAAATGGAAAATAAATAAGACAATGATATGATCACCCAGAAAACCAAACCGGTAAAAAACCTGGAGAGGATTTAACCTAGCTATCCTCAAGGTAAAAAGCAAATCCACTAGAAAGAATCGAAGTTCATACAAAAGGACTTACAAGCACCCCGCTTGACTTCCTAATGCTACCAACCAAGAGAACTTGCACCGACACGACCACGTGCAAGCTCCGAATCCACGGACTCCTTCTTTCTTTGGCCTTTGCAAAACACAAACACCCCGTTTGTGACTTTGAGATCCCACTCAAAGGTTTAGCAACACAAACACTCCTGTTTGTGACTCCAAGACCACCCTTGAAGGTTTAGATCATCAACACCTTTGATGACAAGAGAAGGAAGCAACTTCTATAATACCGGATCTTGAGATTCTTCAAGGAATAGCACCGGTAGAAGACATAAGAGAGCTTTTTAGGAACAAAACCCTAAATACAAAAGAGGCACACTCTTTTCTCTCTGAAAAGCCACACAAAAACGTGCTTAGGGTTTCCTTTATATACTGGGAGAAGTAGATTAGAAACCCTAATCCTAAATGGGTTTGGACTTTTGTTTGGGTTTAATTAAAATTTTGCGAATACGACTTTCGATCGGTCGAGCCTGTCTTTCGATCGGTCGAGCCAGACAGATTAAGAAATCTTCTTCCTACAGCTTGTATGTTCTTGAATCTTGACTTGAATCACATTGAGCATTGTCTAATAAAACCTATAGACTCTAAGATCTATATCTAGACAAGTTTGTGTTCACGATTTGCCAATTGTTCTAAACATTTAGAACCTAACAGCTTTCATCTTTACTTTCTAGTAGGCATAGTTATTCCCATCAAAGTGAGGTAAGATCACAAGAGAGTGACCGTGTTCCATGACAACAGGGGTCAAGGATCAACTTTTAGATCAAAAGATCTAAATATTGGAGCTAACTTGCTCTGATACCACTTGTACGTTTTTAGACCCCTTAAACACAAATAGATTAACCTAGTTATTTAGCCAAGTGATTAACTTAGGTAAATTATTCAGATCTAGGTTAACACAAGTAAATCATATCATCGAAACAATGCAGAAAATAAATAACACAACGACATGATAACCCAGGAAAACCAAACTAGTAAAAAACCTGGGGATGATTTAATCTAGCTATCCTCAAGGTAAAACAGATCCACTATGAAGGAATTGAAGTTTTACAATAGCGACTTAGACCACTAACATCCTATTGCTACCTCAAGTAGAAAACTTACTACCACAACCACATGACAGCTCCGAGTCCATGAACTACTTCTTTCTTGAATTCACAGCAACCACAAGTACTCCCACTTGTGTTTTCTTTAAGCTCTTTATGCAGCAACTAAAACGATCACCAAGCTCTCCACATCAATCCCGAGATTGGAAACCCTAAGTATGTATGAAGACAAACACATCTAGATCTCATAAGATATTCATACACATAGCATAAACAACAACTATAAAACGTGGCTAGGGTTTTTCCTTTTATACTTAAGGCAAAACATAAAACCCTGCACGTTATATGGGCTTAGGCTTGAGTTGGAAAATTCTGCAAAAAAAAACAATTTGCACGAGCTTCAATCGATTGAATCTAATTTTCGATCGATTGAGCCTTACAAATTTACATAATAAATCCTGTAGTACACTCGATTCCAACTTTACAAATAAATACACTTTGAGTAGCTTAATTCTAGACTCTAGTTTTTTATCATGGTTTGCCAACATTGCACATTGAAGTTCTAATACATTTAGATCCTAAATCCTTAGAACCTAACAAATTATACCCTACCATTTTACAATATTCCTAGCATCCTAACTTTTATTTTACAATATAACACATTAAAATAATATTTCTACACAATAAAATAATATATCCCAAAATCATATCTATTCTCTCCCATCTCCTCTCTCTAATTTTTACCTCTCTTCTAGCTGCAACTTCCACTCAAGCCTTCATTTCTAGTGAGGTGGTGAAATAGCCCGAAGCCTTAATCTTATTCAGCCTCTCTCTCAATGCTGAATCTACAACAACACACAAAAAATCAAAATCACACACACTAATTATTCAAAATTGATTCAAACCCACAAATGACTATCACCCACCATTGATTCAAACTCACAAATGACCATCACCCAAAATTGATTCAAATCCACAAAATCAAAATCACACACACCAATTATTCATTGCTGAATCTCACCGCCATCACCCACCACCCATCACCGCCAAAACAAAACCCACAAATGACCAACAAAACCCAGCAACACCGAACCCAAACCCAATAAAATCAGACCCAAACATTGATAATCTCCGATGACCAACAAAACCTAGCAACACCGAACCCAAACCCAAATAAATCGGACCCAAACATCAATGATCTCCAACAACCAAAAAAACCTAGCAATACCAAACCCAAACCTAACAAAATTGGACCCAAACACTGACGATCTCTGACGACCAACAAAACCCAGCAACACCGGACCCAAACACCTCTTCCTTTAAGCACCAGTCACAGGAAAGAAAAAAAAAAAAATACAACCACGTAACCCCGAACTCCAAACACGCCGATTCACCAATCCACTAACCCACGACCTAATCACCGGTGTGGAGGCCCAACCATCAGCACTAAGAGAGAGAGAGAGAGAGACGAAATGAGGAAAGAGAGATAGTTGAGAAGTCCGATAGAGGAGAGAGAAAGAACAAAAAAGATTAAAAAAACAAATAGAATAGTCTACAATGCCATCATAAAAGTAGGATGGCACTATAGAAATATTGGAAAAATTATACTATTGTTTACATTTACAATTCCGAATGTTGGAGCTTTTTGAGAGACAAACGCTAAATAAAAGCAACAGATGGCATTTAGCATTCCGGATGCGAATACTCTAACAAAGAACAATTATTATGAAATAGATGCTATAAATTTAAATTATATTTTGTCTCTAAAAAAAAAAAACAAAAAAACCATCTATTATCTTATTTTGACAATAATTTAATTTCCCACTATCCCATCTTTGGCCAATCTCGTTCTTGCAGAATCAACTAAGAGCACTCACATCAATGGGTGCAAAATTGTGCAAAATAGAAAATAATGCAAAATTTATACAATATTTCCTAAATCTGCTCCACATCAATCCGGCTATAGTTGTGTAAATATACACATTTGCTACGATGTCGTGCAAATATGCACGATTATCAGAGATGTGTATATACTATTTTATTAATTTTTTCTCTCACCTTTGCTCTCATCAGTCTCTCTTCCCCCCCCCCCCATACTCTCAACACCGCCTAACCACCACTCAATCAACACCACAACCCATCATATTCCAATCACAAAATCAACAAAAAACAAAGAAAAATCAATCCAAACCCAAAATCAGACCTTCAATGGAAAACTCAAAAACTTAGAACCCAAAATCAAACTTTCAACAAAAAACCCATCAACCCAAACCCAAACTCAAATCAAAGCCGCCGTCACCACTGCCATGGAGAGCTTGCTACTTTCTTTGCTCATGGAGAGCTTGCTACTGCCATTAGAGAAGAGAGAAACAAGTGCTTGAGAGCTAAGACAAAGGAAAAGATCAAAAAAAAAAAAAAAAAAAAAAAAAAAAAAAAAAAAAAAGAGAACAGACTATGGGAGAGGAAGTAGAGAAAAGATGTGGTTTTGTGAGATAAAAAAAGGAAAAAAATAAAAGAGATGGTCAGGTGTTTTAGTGGTGGGGGTTAAAAGTGAGGGGAAAGGAAGCTTCCTTGAAGCTTCTTTACTTGTAAATATCTCTCAATATAATTTAATTATAAAAAAATTGTAATTGAGATTTTTTTTTTCCAAACAAAGTATGATTTTATTTCGAATTTTATTAAAGTCTATATTAAAATTTTTAATTCAAACCAAAGGCCTTTTTTAAAACTAAAATCATACTAATAGTAAATAATATATATATATATATATATATATATCTCTCTCTCTCTCTCTCTCTCTCTCTCCAATGCGTAACCCTAAAATGACATACTGAAATATTTCATTGATGACAAAATGATGGTCAAAAACACGATCTGCCACTGTCGCTGAAGCCACTATTTTGGTGGTTTGGCCACCAGTGTTGGCGGCACGGTGGGCATAGATACCGATCTAGCAGCGGTCGCCGGAAACACTATTTTGGAGGTTTGACCATCAGACCTCCACCACAAACGGCTCCATTGGCCGAGCCACCGGTGTTAGTAGTTTACTTAAAATATAAGTTTAAATTAAAAAAGTATGACCATTAGGGAAAATAATAAAAATTGATGAAGAATGAATATTTTATTGAAATATCTTGTAAAAGAGATAAACTGATGTGAGTACTTTATAAAAGTGATGGTGTAAAATAAAAAAAGTAAATTTTTTGTGTAAAATAGACGGAATCTATTAGAAGAGTCGATGCGGTTGCTCTAACTCACGCAAAATATTTTAAGAGGTTAGAGTCTCTTTGTCACGGCTATAGTTATATGACAATAGAAATAGAAACAAAGCATCAATAGCAATTGCACATGCTATTAAAAATGTCAATGATGCAATGGTCCTAAGCCTACTACTAGTGGAAAGTAGGCTTCTGGCATGGAAGCCCATAGATTTTCGGGCACACGGAACACAAATAGGAAAATCAAAATCTTCGCTTTCGAAGATGCCAATGACCCATTGATTTTTGTGTGGAATCTAAGTTTGAACTTGAGGCCATGTTGGGTTCTTTACAATGTTCAAGTTAGTTCCAATTTAAATTGTTGTGGAGAGCATTGTGCATTTGCTACAACTTTTTCCTACAGATTTTAGTTTTAAACTTTCATGTACACTTTTTTAAAATTTCATATTTTTTCACATTTTTAAAATACAAATATACTTTAATACACTTTTTGTAAAAGTAATCAACAAAAAATTAAATAAGCCAGTGTCAAAGGCACACACATCAACATTTCTTTACTCACTGTATTGGCTATGTGACGCAGACAACCGAGACAAAATGAAACAATAAAAAAAATAAAGGGATATGACCTAGAAGTTAGCACCTAGGTCTAACTTAAAGTCAGTACCAAGCAAGAAAACCACTAGGAGTCGGTACCTAGGGTGAAACTGGAGTCGACACCAAACTAAAGAGAGACCAAAAGACCCTTTTTTTTTTTTTTTTTTTTTTTTTTTTTTTTTTTCATTCATCAGAATATCAACTATCTCCAAAAGGAGTACAATAGTTTGCTTATAAAGGATTGCTAAACCTTAGAGTCAGGAAAGGATTGCTAAACCTTAGTTCTAATTGGTGTAGGAAACCCTGATTGCTTTATTAGGAAAATAACCTACTACTCTAATAAACTATTAGGACCTAAAACATAAAAATACAATTGACTTGGAAACATAAATAATACTAAATAAAAATTTTCCTACATCTCCCAATCATTCTCCTCTGGTTGGAGAAAACTCGACCTCGAGTTTCAAAGCTTTGAAGGATAAGAATGTTGACAAGTAACACTTGCTCAAGGTTGGAATCACCTTAAGAAGCACCGAGAAAAGAAAATTCTTGAATTTCACCACATCAAACTCTTATGGAATTGCTAAATCAATGTGTAGAATCAGCATAATCTCACCTTGAACCTTATGAACCATAGGAAGCATTATGGTTTCAACCTCTTCAACTTCACCAAGTTGCAAATCTTACAGCACTATGGAGGGTGGATTACTAGCACATTCAACAAATTCAACTTTCTCATCATGTGCACCCTCTAACATAATACTCTCTTGAAAAACTATCTCTTCACCTTGTTGCTCTTCAATACTTTCTTGATATTTTTCCACTACCAAGAACTTGTCATCAATGTTGTCTTCTATGGGGGCGACAATAGTTTCATTGTGATCTATCATCCTTGGTTTCCTAATTGAATCAGTTTGAGTCTTCATTTGCTTCAATTTAGAAACCAAGTCTTGAACACCTTTCGTGAGTTTTTTAGATAATTTATTGTCTTGACGAAAGGTAGATTGTTGCAAGAGTACACTAAGGACATGAAAATATTTTGTCAACTTGACTTGCTAAGTACGGCCCTGTCACGCCCCGAACCCAAGTAAGAGTAAGGCACGTGACAACAGCCACACACTTAGAAGGTTTACACCCTACAAGTGTGAAAGGCCTTCTTAATAACTAAAAATTATCCTCAAAGAAAATTTCATCAATAAATCCAAAAATATCTTCAATAATGCAATTCTCAAAGGATCTCCAAAATAATAATCTTCCAACATCACAGAGAAAAATAAACGAAATCTTTTAAGACTAAAGTCTAAATAAAAGATAATATCAAACATAAAAGTCCAAATCTTATTCCAATAATTCCTAAACTTCACTCATACACATCCTAGTGGAAGCCCAAACACATACTACTCTTCCCGATCAGAATCTGAAAGGGGAAAGAGGGGGATAAGTTGACAACTCAATAAGTAACCAAAGTCCTAATAAGTTCTATCAAGCAAATAGATCTGTAAAATAATAAGTTGTACATAGATCGAATATTTTAATCTTACAAATATATCATAGATGGATTAGAATATAATCAGTTTTCCATATATCAAACCTATAATTTACAATAGGTTCCAAAAACACATAAATAGTTTCAAGGACTTAAAACATTTCAAATATTCAAACATAATTCATATTCTTAACAATTTTTACGACTATAGTCATGCTATATTCCCGTGACTAGGCATCAAATTCAGATGAAATTAGTTCTGTGCTAATGTATATCCTCCATTAGCTAGGTCCAGAAACACAATAAGCTTGTGATGCACCAAATAGAACTAGTTTCAGTATCAATGAATAACCTACATTGGCTGGGAATTAGAGTACCAATGAATAACCCCCATTGGCTGGGTATTAGAGTCAAAACATAGTCAGATTGTCCAAAATCATATATATCAAATCATAGTTCAAACAAAAATATATCTCATTCAAATACATACATGGTTGTCAAAATCGCGACCCAGATCATAAAATCGCACGATTTTACAATCCCACCTCACCAAAAAGTTTAAAATCATAACAGGATCGCAAAAATGGTAGGATCGTATGTAGGATCTGTAGGATCGTATGGGATCCTACCGATCCTACCAATCCTACCATTTGGCTTGATTTTATTTTATTTTATTTTTATTTTTATTTTTTTAAGTGGGATTCATTTGGGTAAGATAATCCACCTAAACCCACAAGCCCAACGGGTTATCAGAAGCCCAATAATGAATTGAAGTCCCAAATTTACCCCTATGTCAACATAAAATCTCAAAAAAACCTATAGTACTTAAGTTTAATGTTTTCAAAAACAAAACCTAAAATATTTAGATGATGAAATGGGATATTACAATGATAGTGATTAGATTAGAAGAACCTTAGAATGTGAATTCTCTTTTGGATTTCATATTTGTAATTAGCTAGTTTACCTTAGATTGAGAATTCTCTTTTGGATTACATATTGTAAATTTGTAGTTAGCTAGTTTTTATATGCTAACTAGCCTAACATATTTTGGATTTGGAACTTAGAATTTGGAAAACATTTTCCATATGTGTAGATAATATTTTGGTACTTAGTTACTAATTAAACATGTACTGAACTTTTTAGATACATTATATCAAAAGTTAAATATATTTTGTTTCATTAGAATGATATAAGAACGATGTAGTGCGTGCAAATTACATTTTATGATGCAATTTGTTTTTTTAATGGATGAATTCATATTTTCAGTGATTATATAACATAAAAAGTTACTATTAATACGTTTTTTGCTTAAAATCTGAAAATAGGTAGGATCTTACGACCCACGATCCGATCCTATGATCTACAATCCTACCTACCTCCCACGATCCTACGTAGAATCTCGATTTTGACAACCTTGAATACATACATACATATATATATATATATAATTATATATTCAATAATCAAATATATTTGTGATAGTTATTTATTCTTTACTTTAAATCAATGTAGTTTAAACAATTAAATAAAATTGTAAAAATTATAAACAACTTTCAGTAGTTAAAATACAATAGTATAAGCAAAATAAAACCAATTAGAATAAGGTTACTTACCTCAACTAGCTTACCACAAAGAAATTCTCCCTAATATTTCCTCAAAAATCTTTAGATTTCACCTAAAACAATTTTACAGGTACCATTTACTCAATAATCAAATAATTTAAGAAAGCTTATAACATTACTTGGATAGAAGAGAAATTGCTAAAAATATCTAGTAATTTGCACTATTATCTCACACCAAAAATCTAGTTACGCAAAATAAAACCAATTAGAATAAGGTTACTTACCTTAATTAGCTTACCACAAAGAAATTCTCCCTAATATTTCCTCTAAAATCCTTAGATTTCACCTAAAACAATTTTACAGGTACCATTTACTCAATAATCAAATAATTTTAAAAAGCTTATAACATTACTTGGACAGAAGAGAAATAGCTAAAAATATCCAATAATTTGCCACTATTATCTCACACCAAAAATCTACATATTCATAATATATATATATATATATACCTACTGGTTTAAGGCTAAAAGGAGTTTCCAGCGGTAACTCCTAAGTTAGCACTCCTTTCTATTCTACTAAAGCTGAATCTTCCTCTCCTCATGGCAATGTTGCTATTGAAGATGAAGAAGACTCTGCATCTGTTGCTCCATCCGATTGTGATTTTCTTCCTATTGAAAATCCTTCAGTTTACCAAAATCAATTAAGGGTTTTGACTGTTTTAAATGATGAATGTAAGTAAATAATTTAAAAATAAGAACAATATTACGGCGGTAGAACTAGCCAAGCAGTATATATCAAAATAATTCAAAGTAAATGAAAGCAATTTAGAACCGTCCGTTATGGCGATAATCCGTCCAAGTTGGCGGTAGCAACAAGTAGAATAATGAATAGAAAACTGAAAATACTTGTTATTGAAAGTAGAATAAACACTTACAGTAGTAGTGAATACAAGATTTCAACAATACAAGTTAACAATTACAAAGCTTGAACTAGTCCTACTTACAAGGTTTTGTAAGGAAATAGTGATAGTAGGAATAAGGTAATAGGAGCAAGGAAAGTACAAATTCGATACAAGATATCTTCTGTTTTTTGCAAAAAGATTTTTGATAATGATTTACCAGAAATAAAAATATTTTTTTGGAAATTCCAAACCTTTGTTTCTTACAAAAAATTGGTATTCAAAACCTACTCCTCCTGATATGCGGTTTGAAGAAAGACCTTTTCAAACTCAGTTTTTTTTTTTCTGTTGATAAGATTTATGAATGGAATATTGATGGCTTGTCCGAACAAGAAATAATTAATAAAATGGGTCATATGTCTATGGTTGGAATTGCTTATGTTAATAACCATAATCTTGATCATCCCGAAATTGTTGACCTTCTTGCTACTGGTTTTTTTGGTACTTTTCGCGGATGGTGGGATTCATATCTCACATAAGATTCTAGAGAATCTATTAAACATGTTGTTAAAAATAATGATGAAGGTTTGCCTATTTTTTATGAAAGTATTGGTCAAGGTATTCCTGATGGTGTCAATACCTTGATTTATACTATTATCAAACATTTTGTTGGTACTCCATCTAATATTTCATCTCGAATTTCTGACTTGCTAAATAATTTGAGATGTCCTACTATGTCCGATTCACGAGATGGTACCATGATGTTTTCCTTTCCAGAGTAATGCATCGGAAAGACTGTTTCAAGCCTTATTGGAAAGAAAAGTTTATTGACGGCCTGCCTCCTATCTTTGCTCATAAGGTAAAACAAGAGTTAATTGGTAAAAATGATTCTATTGATGATAATTTGACTTATGGTGATATTTTAAGCACTATTAAAAAACTTGGCATTAATATGTGCAATGATGAAAAACTGTTAAAACACCAATTAAAAAATAAAAGAAAAACTAAATATGAAATGGGTGATTTCTGTGAACAATATGGTTTGCCCCCTATTGCTCCTTCCAGGCAAAAAGGGAAAAAACATAATAACAATCACAAAAATTATAGCCATAAAAAACATAAAAAATACATAACCAACTTTGTTAAACCTAATGATTTTTATGCTAAAAAGAAACATGTTAAACAAAGATCAAGTAAAGGTAAATGTTTTAACTGTGGAAAACCTGGACATTTTAGTAAAGATTGTAAACAAAAACCTGGTAAGTTAAAAAAATAAGTTTAACATGTTAAACATTGATGGTAAAGAGCAAGAAGAATTATTCAGAATCCTTGAAACAAACAATTCGTCTGATTCCTTGGAAGATGATTTTTCTTCTTCTTTTGATTCTTGCTATCAATCTGCTACTGATTCTTCCGATTCTCCTAATATTAGAATTGGTTGTAGAGATTCCTGTTGCAACGTTATTAAATTTGTTAAAACCCTCACTAAGAGTGAAGAGAATGAAAAATTAATTATTCAACTGATAAATCAAATTCAAAATCCTGAATTACAAAAAGAATATTTGGATAAGTTCAAGAAAATTTTGGTAAAAAATGAAATTGATAAAAAACTAAAATCAACTATAAGCTTTGAAGAAACTTTGGAAAGATTTAATAAAAATAAATCCAAAGATTTAACTATTAATGATTTACAACATGAAATTAATATCGTTAAACAAGAGATAAGCAAATTAAAACATGATTTTAAAAATATTAAAAGGGATAACAATAATCTTAAACAAGAGCTGATAATGTTAAAAGTTGATAAAAACCTTGATAAACAACAATCTGATAGTGAACGTGATGAGCACAAAGATGGAGATGAATCCAGTCAACAGGCTCTTCTTTCTGATAAAGGTATTGCTGATATTTTCACTAATCCTCAACTTGATCTTGTTAATAAAATACTTCCTCCAAAATGGTTTACAAAAGTAAAAATTGTTGTTTCACCTAATTATCATTTCACTGTTATTGCTATGATTGATTCTCGTGTGGATTTGAACTGTATCCAAGAATGACTGATTCTTCCAAAATATTTTAAAAAATCTACTGAAAGATTGGTTTCTGCTAATGGTTCTCAGATGAAAATTAAATATGAATTAAATAATACTCATGTTTGCCATGATAATGTTTGTTTCAAGATTCCTTCTGTTCTTGTCAAAAACATGACTAATAAAGTGATTCTTGGATTGTCATTTATAAATGCTTTGTACCCCTTTCTTGTTGAACATGATGGAATTACTTTTGATCCTTTTGGATAGAAAGTAAAATTAAAATTTGCTTCAGAGCCTGAAATTGATATTGATGATGCTTTAGATCCGATTCATACTAGAACCAATCATCTTGACTTCATCCAACAAAAAGATAATGAAATTGCTGAAAAACCTTCTAAAAAATTGATAATTTTCAGAATGATGACTACTCTGATGTTCAATGTTTCACAGACAATTTTAAAGGTAATACTCGTAGTACCAAATTGTCAACTATTACTAATTATCCTAACATTCCCAATGGTTCTTTGCAGGAATCAGGCAATGATGCGTGGATAAATACCACTAATAAGTGGGATAATAATAATAATAATATTCATATTTATACCACTAGTAAGTGGATTATTATGGAGAAGAAAAACAAAGGAAAAGCTCCTGCACAGGACTATTCTCAAAACAAAAGGCTCCTAGCGGGACAACCTTTTGAAATGCATAAAGGCGCATCTTCCGGGGTAAAACCCGGCGGATCAACATCCCATCAGGGATATGTCCCTGCTAAAATGACATATTCCAGTGGTGATATGATAATTGCTTTACAGGAAGTCTTATCTAGATCCTTACAATTTCATAATGGAGTCTATAGTGAATTACTAGATTCCATAAAATTTATTCTTGATAATCTCTATGCTGCTTTTACTAGAAACCATCGTTCCCTGTTTGAAAAAACCCTCCAAGCTCTCGAAATCCACCTTGTTAATCTTACTACTCGTAATGAAGCTTATATAAGCCACTATGCTAACCTTGTTTTAGAAAAAACCCTTGCTTTGGAAAATGACCTTGTTTCAAACTTTGTTCCAGGAAATATTCTTGTTTCGTAAAATGAGGCTTTTAGAAGCCATCTTGTTAACTATCCAAATATTACAAATGATCCCTACATTAGTCAACTCTTTGGCAAAGAGGATATTCATTCAAAGGATAAAATGACTATAAGAGGCATCGATTATGCTAGATTGAGTCTTAAGACCCAATCTATGATAAGAAGTGCTTTTGCCAACGTGCCATCAGATATACAATCCCATATTATGAGAAGCAAGGCTATGTTTAGGTCTTTCGAGCTATGGTTCAAATGTTTCAAGAAACTTGTTACAACCACTATTCGTGATCCTGATGAACTAGATGAAGGCGATAACGTGTTTATCCAACTGGAATGGGAAGAACACTTTGGGAGTACTCTCAGAGTGTATGAAAAGAAACACCCATTTCCTAGCCTCTTGATAAATTATGATGATAGTTCATATATTGTCACTGATTTAGATGATGACGATGACAAGGACCCTAATCGGCTTTCCCAAATGTTTGAATATGGCTTTATCGGGTTTATAAAATTAACAAGCCATTATCAAGCCAGCCAACTCCCACATATTATTCAGGATGCTATTAAAGGGTTTAACAGTCCTTTTGTTTCCATCGAGATCTTTGAGTACATTGCCAAAATGGGAAAGAGATAACTGGATGAATGTCCAACCTTCAAAGCATCTCATTCTCATTAATGACCACACTCACCAAAGGCCATAGTTTGAAAGAAATTCTCAATTGTCCTTTGATGATCCTTATGTTCTTGCAGAATGTTGGAGAAATTGTTTTAATAACCAAATTATTAATGTCGCTCAGAATTTATGGAAAAATTATCATTTCATGGGAAACACTGATAGAATTTCTGTCTTTGGTCCTAGACCATATTCTGATGCCATTGCTCATTTGCGGATTGCTGACCATTGTAATCCAAGAAGTCTTCTCATCCCTAGGAAAACTCCATTGTTTGAGCCAATTTTATATTGTGGATTCTGTAATCAGTATGCTATTTACCATGAGCATGAATGTGATTCTCCACAAGGTCCTTTTGATCCTTTTGATGATTATCCATCCGATGCTCCTTCTATTGATTGATGAGTTCACTCTTGAGGTTACTACTATTTCAAGACTACTTCTACTTTCCCCTATTTGTCTAGCCTGCACAACGGCCAAAATTGTTACAATAT
Source organism: Quercus dentata (assembly GCA_028216015.1). NCBI lineage: Eukaryota > Viridiplantae > Streptophyta > Magnoliopsida > Fagales > Fagaceae > Quercus > Quercus dentata. The sequence continues at coordinate 19,108,069 of CP116454.1, read as the reverse complement.
TCAGAAATGTTATGATGAAGTCCCATGTGCCTGCTGAGAAGTCTCTGTGATGTTCCATATGTCCCATGCCCTTTGGAATAAAGAATTTCCTTAGGTATGCGTCTCATATTCTCCCGACATGTCCTTTGGACTCATATTGGGATTCTTGAAAAGCAAAAGAAAAAGAAAGGAATCCTCATACTTTGATCTTGTCATGATTACTTTAGTCTTGCCATGCTTCTTCCGACAAAGTCTGAACATTTTAAGTTGAAGAAAAGGACAAAAATTTTCAGCTGAATTTAAGTCAAAAAGTGGGAAAAACATTGTTCACTTTTACTGTTCACGGATTACTGTTCACGGATTACTATTCACCGACACTGCTCACTATTTACTATTCATGACACTGTTCACTCCAAAATTTTGCCTATTTAAGGGGGGTTGTCCCTTAAGTTTAGGACAAAATTCTACTTAGGATTTTCTCTTTGGAACTTCTTCCTCTTAGAAGCCTTTCTCTAGAAGAGAATTCCTTGCTCCTATTACCTTATTCCTACTATCACTATTTCCTTACAAAACCTTGTAACTAGGACTAGTTCAAGCTTTGTAATTGTTAACTTGTACTGTTGAGATCCTGTATTCACTACTATTGTAAGTGTTTATTCTACTTTCAATAACAAGTATTTTCAGTTTTCTATTCATTATTCTACTTGTTGCTACCGCCACTTTGGACGGATTACCACCATAACGGACGGTTCTAAATTGCTTTCATTTACTTTGAATTATTTTGATATATACTGCTTGGCTGGTTCTACTGCCGTAATATTGTTCTTAATTTTAAATATATTTTCTTCTAGGTCTGTTTTTTGAAAGCATAAACTCATTGTACAAAGAAACCGGATCAAGTTCAAAATCATCATTTAAAACAGTCAAAACCCTTAATTGATTTTGGTAAAATGTATGGATTTTCAATAGGAGGAAAATCAAAATCAGATGGAGTAACAGATGTAGAGTCTTCTTCATCTTCAATAGCAACGTTGCCATGAGGAGTGGAAGATTCAGCTTTAGTAGAATAGAAAGGAGTGCTAACTTGGGAGTTACTGCTGGAAACTCCTTTTAGCCTTAAACTGGTGGGTTTTTCAAGACTTTTTTGCAAAAAATCATTGAGATCTTAATCTCTTTTTGAAATATTTTCAGATCCAGCAAAGGAATGCCTTCCTTCGTTAATCCTTAATGGTTGATTATTTTGAAAACTTATTTTAACAGTACCATCAAGATATTGTTGAATATGAGTGAGATCAAGTTCATCAAAAACAGGTTTAACAAAAGGAGATTCTTGTTCCAACAACCATTCAAAGGGAAGCTTAACGTCTTGCCATCAAATCATTTTTGGAATTTGAACTTTAGCATCAGGAGTTGAACATTGAATTAACATAGTTTTACCAGAAGGTTCTTTGTGATTTATAGCACCAAGATTTAATTGAGTACCCAACAATCTGTAATAAATGCGGTAAATTAAAGCAAAAGGATTAGTTATTGATAACTAAGCATTTTACTGTTTTTTAGGTTCTCCTCTTAAGATTTTGCCATGTTGATGGTTTTTTGACCTCTTAAAAACACAATTGGATAAACCTAGGTAATTAGCCAAGTTGATACTTCGTCCAAATTAACAAATCTAGGTTAACACAATCAAAACAATCATATCATGCAAAGCAGCGGAAAGATAAATAAGACAATGATATGATCACCCAGGAAACCAAACCGGTAAAAACCTGGGGAGGATTTAATCTAACTATCCTCAAGGTAAACCTGAATCCACTATCTTGAAAGAATCGAAATTCATACAATAAGACTTACAAGCCCCTATGCTCGACTTCTTATTACTACCCACCAAAGAGAACTTACCGACACGACCACGTACAAGTTTCGAATCCATGGACTCCTTCTTTCTTGGATTCACCACCAGATACAAGCACACCTGCTTGTGTTTCTTTAAACTTCAATGGTAGCAACTGAGTTGATCATCAAGGTGTAGATAATATCTCCTCCTTGAAAACCCTAAGTTTGTGTAAAGGAAAGTTCCTCTAGATCTCACAAGAGATTTACACAAACAGCAATATAAGCAACACTAAAACGTGGCTAGTGTTTGTCTTTTATACTTAGGACAAATTAGAAAACCCTAAACGTTTTAAACAAACTAGAGCTGAGTTGGAATTCTGCAAAAAAACGCATTCTGCCCAAGATTCGATCGATCGAGCCTAAGCTTCAATCGATCAAGCTAGGCCGAAATGCATAGTAACTTCTGCATCAGCTTGATTCCAACTTTACATAAAAGATACAACTTTGAGCAAGTCTAAACACAACTAAACATATTGTTTTGATCATGGTTTGCCAACAATACACATTAGAGTTCTAAATACATAAAAACCTAAGTCTTTAGAACCTAACAAACTCCACCTTTGGCAATCCGTGACAAAACACAACTAGAAGCTCAAAGTTTACAAAGAAAAGCTCTTTACAAACAAATGCTCATAAAACAAACTCAATCCTAACTACTATCCATCATTTGCAAGTGTAGACATCAGCTCAATTGAATCAACCTGTATATTTCTTGAAACACTAAACAAAATGCATAACCGTATGTGTGGAAAATACAAGTAAACAAATTAAATTCTTGATTTCAAACAACACACAATAAAGACATATATCAATGAATAACTCATAAATATAACTCAATAAGAAGTTGAAAACAAGAAACATATAAAGTAATAAAAGTAACTCCCCCTAACATGACTGTCCCAACAAAAATATGGCAAGAGCAAAAAAGATAAAATACAATGTGAAGCACCTAGATACAATCTAAACTCCACAAGCTCCAACCAACAAAAATACTCTCTCCTCCCGAAAACAAAACTCTACAAGAGCTCAAATATGTACTCCCCCTTTTTGTGACGGAATGCCAAAGGGCAATCAAAATCCATCATCAAAAGGGAGGTGGTGGTGAAGATCGTCTAAATCGTGCCAACTTTACGCGCAAAACACGGATCTCATCGAGCATGTCCACCAAAATCTGTCCATGAGCCGCCTGAACGGTTAAGACATGATCCAACGTACGTCGAATGTCCGAATCATCCGAAGTAGTCGGTGGAGGAACATCAAGATCGGCAGATAGCAGACACCGGATGCCTCAAAGAAAGACATCAGACTGTAGAAGAGGGAGGAGGGGGAACAGCACCGGATGACGCACCCCAAGGACGCGAAGGATCAACTCTCAAGTGAGCAGCCCTCTGCCTAAGAAAGGTGGCACCTATGGGAGAAACAACATGAACAGGCTCACCAGAAGGAAAACCATCTAGACCAAGAAACAACAAAATCCTATGAATGAAAATAGGATGGATAAGCGCATGCCCTACAAGAGAACTCCTATGAACCTCGTTCAAAGAACGAAGGAACAGATGAGGAAAGCTGATAAACGCACCAGAAACAAAAGCGTACAAAAACACATATCGCTCTAGAGGGATGGTGTGGAGATGAGAAATAGGCCACAAAGAATGACTTGCTATCCTAAAGAAAAGATAGGTAGTCTCGGTAAGCTCAGCAGATGTGATCCGAGGATCAGAACCCCACTGGATAGAAGACCCAATGATGTATGACATGACAACATCTAAGGGTGGAGACTCATCATAGGGATAGTCGGGCTCCCAAACAACCGGAACCCCAAGAGCTTCAACCACTACCCGAGGAGTAATGGTGAACACACCTCGTATCCAACTCCTAACAAGAGTGTTGGAATCATAGACGTGGCAAGAGAGATTCGAGAAAAACTCTCTAATCAGGGCGGTTGGGGGTGGATGATCTATCTCTAATAGGGACAACCAACCTCTAGACTCAAAATTAGCCCTAATGGCTGGATCAATCTCATCTAAAATCACAGAATGCTCAGCCCAAATCTTACGTTTACTATTCAGTTTCTCAAAGGCCTCTCTGCTTTTGTCATTCCTAAACACCTCACTCTTAGAGGGAGACTCGGAGGAAGTGGAGGGGGTCCTATGAGCTCTAGTTTTCCTAGGCATGGTGCTAGGATAAGGACAAAGACACAAAGCAAAAAAAAAAAAAAAAAAAAAAAAAAAAAACCTAAGGGCAGATTGCAAGTCAGGAAAAAAACAAAAATCTATATGATGCACGAACAAATTAAATGTAGTGATACATGACCTAATGCAGTGCAATTAAGCTCAAATTAAGTCCAAGTTCACAAATTTGGCTTAAGTATAGAGTTTTTAACAAGAAACCCCAAAATTTTGAAAAACCACTTGATCAATTTGCAATAAATTGACGAATTGATCATTACATAAGATAGATTTCAGAAAATAATGACGAATTTCATCAATTAAACAAGCCAATTTCATCAATTGAAACCAATTTGAACAAAATCCCCAATTCGGATTCAAAACAAGCCCTAGAATTTTTGATTTTTCACAAAACCCAAAATTGATCAAAAAAACCATCAAAGATTATGAATGTATCATTGTAGCAATAAAACCCATTGATCAAATTCATAAAACAAGGCTTGATTAATCAAAAATCCCAAATAGTGCATAGTTCGAAAATTACCCAAAAACCATGAGTTTAATGCAGGAAAATGTGAAAAACAATGCAAAAGGAAGGGTAAAATAGACATACCAGCTTAGGGAGAGAGAATCCTTGCAAAAAGAATGGACGAAAATGACAAAAATTTGAGATTGAGCCTTGACCAAGTCGTATGGAGAGAGAAAAAGAAAAGAACTTTTTGAAAAAGTGTTTGTCTCAATTGAAAATCAGTTTTTTAAAAAACTTCCCATACGATTTTCGATTGATCGAAATATTAAGTTCGATCGATCGAAGCAAACAGAGGCTCACAGAAATTTTTTAAAAACAATTTCGATCGATCGAAAAACAAACTCGATCAATTGAAACAGACAGAGACTCACAAAATTTTTGAGAAAAACACAGTTTTTGAAAAAGTTTTAGAAACAACTCAAAGCATTGAAATTGAGGAACAAAATGCATGAGTATGTGATGATATGATTTTCAAAAACAAGAATTGAAGCCCAAATTTCCCAAATTTAAAATTTCTTACATTCTCCATAAATTTTCAAATATCAAATCAGTTTTGCACAAAACTCAAAGTATTTGCAAACTTGGTTGGTCGGACCAAAGACACACACAATAACATGTACAATGTTTAGCAAAGAGTAACTCGTGTAGTGTGTGCAACTAGCAAAAACTTGAGATACATGTGAGGCGATATGTAAATAGCAATCAATCACAAAGTCTACAAAATTCATCACATAGAATTTGAAAGAGACTATCACCTAAAGAGTTACATCATATAATTCCCACATCTCCTAGAACATAAGCTTGCAATCATGGAAGTTTCTTGAATTTTGCCTCATAATATACATACCAATTTTAATTATGTGATTTGGCATCAAGCCTAGTAGTACACACCAATTTTAAGCATTAAACAATTAAACCGAGGCTACATCTTATATTCTTTTTGTGCATGTGCTACACTTTCTCGAGCACAAAATCTTACGATATGCACTAAAATGTTCATGATTAGCTAGTGAACAGTGGTAAGATGGTTATTTATGCCTTTCTCTAAAAGTTCAAGTCCGACAAGAAAAAAACATGAGACTTCAAGATCAAGACAAAGTGATCAAAACCATAAATATCTTTCCCACACAACATGCACTACAAAGTTTCAACTAGTAAAGTGCAATAAGTAAGCTCATCAAGGCTAAACAAGGTACAAATGACATGTTATGTGAAAATAAATTGACCAACCTTGTTCTCAAAAACCAAGAAACTAGTGCAAAACACAATTTGCTTCCTTTTTCTTCCCTTTTTCCTCTTTGTTTTTTTAATTAAAAAAAACTAGTATGAAATGCATAAATGTTATGCAATGCAAACCCTAGAAACCAAAAAAAAAAAAAAAAAAACACAAAACCAAAAAAAATGGTCACAAAGGGTAGAGCAATGAAGCACAAGGACCATGTCGAAAAGACTCAATTAGTTCGAGTCTTTTGCATCCAAAATCTTTTAGATGCACCACGAGCATTGGAGTTCGTATTCACATTAGAGTGGTTTCCAACTTCAGGATTAGAATAAAGTTTTAAAGCCTTTACCAATTCACCAATGAGTACCATAGGATCTTGTGCTTGAGGCACAGGTACTTTTGGTTTGTTTGCTCTCTTAGCGACTTACGACTTATGTAACAGTTTGGACGAATGTGTCCAGACTTTCCACAAAAATGGCAAACCCATGCAGGCTTATCATGTGACTTGTTCTTAGAAAGGGTAGGCTGCTTAGGTTTAGATTCTTTCAGATCAACCCTAATCTTCCTAGATGGTGAAACTTCTATAGGTTTGACAACCTCACTCATAGGGGGTTTGACAGTTTCACACACAATCTCACTCACAGAAGGTTCAGAAGAAGATGAGGGGACAAAGTTTATGGAATGAGTAGCAGATACAGAGATGCTTTCAACAAAACCTAATCCAGATTTGTCAAAAGGAGACTTTTAAACACTCAGCATTTGATCAAGTTTAGAACTAGCAGATCTAGCAACAAATAAATTAAGTTCCAAAGATTTAACTTTATCAAGCAATAGCATATTCTCGCCACATTGTTCAAAAGTTCGTTAGCATCAAATAGTTTTACAAGCAAATTCTTCTTATCAAGTTCAAGAGATTCAATTTTCTTCAGGCCAAGTTCAACATTCATAGCATCCTTTGCAACAACTTTGCAAAGTTTATTGTAGGTCTCTTGAAGATCTGCATCCTCAAAGAGTTCCTCATCAGAAGGGTTCTCTTCAAAAAATATGCTCTCATTGACTATAGCAAAGAGCAAAGAAAGCAATGAAGTTTCCATCCTCGTCACATCCGGACTCCTCATCAGAAACTTCACCATCACTAAGGGTTACAACCATAGCCTTACCCTTAGACTTCAAATAGGTAGGACATGCAGATTTCATGTGACCATACCCACGACATCCAAAACACCGAGGACCCATAGAATTATTTGAAGATTGACCTACTTTTTCTCTAGGTTTATCATTATTGTTAACCTTAGTAGGATCATTCTTCCTAAAGTTTCTAGGTTCAGCAGTGTTCGTACCTCTTGCTTTTCTCTTACTATTCTTGAAAAAGTTTCTAAAGTTCTTGGTAAGGTAAGCAATCTCTGTAGTAGAGAGCTTATCATCAAATCCACCAACCTCAACATCATCAACTGACTTAAGAGCCATTGATTTGGATTTGTTAGTTTTGGGTAGGTCCAACTCATAAGATTGAATAGATCCTATAAGTTCATCAACAAGGATGGAGTCCACATCCTTACTCTCGCAATGGCAATCACCTTGGGTCTAAAGTATTCAGTTAAAGATCTAAGAATCTTCCTAACAATTTTAGGTTAATCATAGATTTCACCCAAGTTAAAAGCAGAATTAACAATATCATTCAATTTAGCATAGAATTTATCAAAAGATTCATCATCAGACATCCTAATGCTTCAAATTTTGAAGTTAACTGCTGCAATTTATTTATTTTGACAGCCTTTATACCTTTATGCACAGTCCGGAGGATATTCCAAGCAGTATGAGCAACCTCAACATTAGAAATTCTCTTAAATTCCTCCATAGAAACAGCGTTAAAGATAGCATTCATAGCCTTGCTATTGAACGTGGCTGCTTTTTTTTTTTTTTTGAAGTTTACCACTCACTAACAAGAGTAGTGGACTTCTCCCATCCGTATTCAACGGAGTTCCGGACTTTCTCATCAATCGATTTCAAGAATGCTTTCATTCTTACTTTCTAATAAGCATAATTATTCCCATCAAAGTGAGGAGGAATAACAAGAGAGTGTCCGTGTTCCATGACAACAGGGGTCAAGGATCACTCAAAGATCAAAAGATCAACAACAAGAGAGCAACCCGCTTTGATACCACTTAATGGTTTTTAGACCTCTTAAAAACACAATTGGATTAACCTAGGTAATTAACCAAGTTGATACTTAGTCCAAATTAACAAATCTAGGTTAACACAATCAAAACAATCATATTATGCAAAGCAGCGGAAAGATAAATAAGACAATGATATGATCACCTAGGAAACCAAACTGGTGAAAACCTGGGGAGGATTTAACCTAGCTATCCTCAAGGTAAACCTGAATCCACTATCTTAAAAGAATCGAAGTTCATACAATAAGACTTACAAGCCCCCACGCTCGACTTCTTATTGCTACCCACTAGTAGAACTTATTGACACGACCACGTGTAAGTTTCGAATCCACGGACTCCTTCTTTCTTGGATTCACCACCGGATACAAGCACACTTGCTTGTGTTTCTTTAAGTTTCAATGGCCGCAATCGAGTTGATCATCAAGGTGTAGATAATATCTCCTCCTTGAAAAGCCTAAGTTTGTGTAAAGGAAAGCTCCTCTAGATCTCACAAGAGATTTATACAAATAGCAATATGAGCAACACTAAAACGTGGCTAGGGTTTGTCTTTTATACTTAGGACAAATTAGAAAACCCTAAACGTGTTAAACAAACTAGGGCTGAATTGGAAGTCTGCAGAAAAACGCATTCTGCCCGAGATTCGATTGATTGAGCCTAAGCTTCGATCGATCGAGCCAGGCTGAAATGCATAGTAACTTCTACATCACCTCGATTCCAACTTTACATAAAAGATACAACTTTGAGCAAGTCTAAACATGACTAAACATATTGTTTTGATCATGGTTTGCCAACAATACACATTAGAGTTCTAAATACATAAAAACCTAAGTCTTTAGAACCTAACACATGTGACTATTTAACTTAAAAAATACACTTCCATTCATGAGAAGAAAGTTACATGGCAAAATCTTAATAAAGAAACCTAAGAAATAACACCTAAATACTGTACCTAAATCTTGCTCTCTCTCTCTCTCTCTCTATATATATATATATATATATTATACTTTCTCGCCGATAATAGTTACGAGTCAAAAGTCACTTGTAAAAGGAGAGTACCACCTGGAATCCTCTATAGGATTATTTTATTGGGAAATGCTAACGAGTGCTCTTAGGGTACTGGTTAAGAATCCAGTTAAAGAAAGTTTTTATGAGAAAAGAAAAAAAAAAAAAAGCAATTAATGTTTTGACAGTTTTTTCATTTCCCATAAAAATGATGTCAAAACTTTCTTTAATCGGATTCTTAACCAAAGCCCTAAGAACACTAGTTAGCATGACCCTATTTTATTTAATTTTAATTTTTTATCTCTGCCACTTGCCATCATTATCATCTGAAAATCTCATGCCACTTGCCACCATTATCATCTTTATTATCATCTTTTGAGAGGATGATAACACCAAGTACAATATAGGCACATGGCCTTAACGGAAATACAACCGTTCTTTCTTTCTTTCTTTCTTTTTTCCCCTTTTTTGGTGATAGCATGTCAGAAGTCAAAGCCTAGGTGCAATAGGCTTTTTATTTTCATCAAGTCCCATACTTCGGGCACTATTCCTTAAAGGAAATCAGGCGTAAACCCGACCCATTAAGCCAAAAAAATTTGCAGCTTCTATGATTCTATCTACCCTTACATTTTCAACAAGGGAAGTAAAATTTTTATTATATATCATCTCAAAATTCAAAATTTTAGTTTGATAAAAATGCATTTTTAGTTTTTATATTTTGAGTCAATTTCTATTTTGCTACTAAAATTGATTTCGTTGCAAATTTCATCCCTAAAAAAAGAAAATCGTTTTTAAAATGGTCTCTGCCGTCAACCCACCGACGGAAACCTCCTACGTGGCGGACGGAGTGTCCCTTCTTTGATGTGATGCAAACGTGGCCATTAAAATATTATTAAAAATAATTATTTGGCATTTTTTTAATGCCACGTCAGATTTAAATTAATAAAAAATTAAAAAAAAAAAAGGCTAGATCAGAAAATTCAAAAAATTTTAAAAATAAACATTAATATAATTAAATTAATTTTTTTTTTTTTTTTTTTTTTTTTTTTTCGTAAGAACATTTCTTCTTTTCCAGAACATTTCTTCTTTTCCAGAACATGAACTTCATGTTTTTCCTTGGCAAACAAACTAGCAAACCCAAAAATTTTCTTAAGAAACAAACACAAAAAAACCCAAAAAATTTAGCTCAAAAACATAATTATAAATCTCAAATCCACCAACACCAACAAAATCATCAAATCCCAAAGCCCCAAAGTACCAAATTAATCCAAAAATACAACATAACCAACCCAAACAAAAAAAATCTCAAACCCGGAAAAACCCATCTTAGGCAAGTTGAATCTAGCAAATCTAGCAATCCCACCTCAAAACCCGAAAAGCCGAACCAAGAAATCCACCTTAGAACCCAGTAAATCCCACCAAGTCGAACCCAGCAATCCAACAAGTCGAGCCCACTAAAAAAAGTAACACAAACAAACAAACAAACAAAGAATTTGAGATTTGAGATTTAGAAAAATCAACAACAATGGAGGACATTTGGAAGAGAGCGAAAGGCTTGGCGGAAGAAGCGGCGAGGAGATCTCGGACTCTCACGAGTTCCGTCAACATTTTCGATTTGGTCACCGAAACCACCAAGAAATCCATGGAGCTTGCTGCCGAGGCTTCCAAGAAGGCCGATCGGATCAAATCTGCTGCGCTTGATCGGATCAAATCTGCTGCGCTCGATCAGATTCGATTCAAAGAGATCAAGTTTCTCTCCCTCCCCGACATTATCCCCGCTTAGCTCTCTTCGCTCAGCAATTCTTCCGCCTCAATCTTTAATCTAAAAAAAGTAATTTTTTTTTGTTTTTAATTAAAACTAAAATTGAGGAATAATTTTTTTTTTGAATTTTCTGATCTGGCCTCTATTTTTAGTGTTTTATTAATTTAAATCTGACGTGGCATTAAAAAAATGCCAAATAATTATTTTTAATAATATTTTAATGGCCACGTCGGCAAAGCGGGTAATGTCATGCGCCACGTAGGAGGTTTCCGTTAGTGGGTTGACGGCAGGAACCATTTTAAAAATGATTTTCTTTTTCTAGGGATGAAATTTGCAACGAAATCAATTTTGGCACTAAAATGGAAATTGACCCAAAATGTAAGGACCAAAAGTGTATTTTCGCCTTTTAGTTTTTAACAATTCATTTTACAATACACCCAACATCAAAGATTTTTTATTTCTTTTAGTCTTTATTCTTCAATTATATTTCTTTCTCTCTCTTCCTCTCTCTCACTCTCAACCCAGCAAACTTGACCTTCTCAACGCAGAAAACCCATACCCACCCCATCCACCACCACCAGAAAAAAACACCAACCACCCATACCCACCTATCTATCCAACAAACTCACACTCTTCCATCTCAACTTAGCAAACCCATATCCATCCCAGCCACCACCATTGAAAAAAAAAAAAAAAAAATCCTAGTAGATGCAGAAAAACCCACGGCAACCCACAAAGATTCACCACAAAACCCAAAAAACAATAGCATCCACAAAACCCAAAATCGGTGACCAACAGAGACCCACGATTTACCACAAAACCTAGAAAAACAACAAGATCCACCACCGTAGATTTGAAGACAACACCACAAAACCCAAAATCGAACCAAATATCAGCCACCACCAGAGATTCCAGAGAAGAAATCAAATCAAATCTCAGCCACAATCCACCAAATCAGACCAACAACATCCATCAAATTGGGGCAAATCTCAGCCATGATCCACAATCCATCGGTGAGAAGAAGGAGAGAGAACCGGTGAGAAGAGAGGAAAAAAAAAAAAAAAAAAAAGAAAAAGAGAGAGAAACTTGGGTGAGATGGTGAGAGGGAGAGGAAGAAGCTTGGGTGAGATGGTGTGACAGAAGAGAAGTGAGAGAGGAGAGAGAAGAGACTTGGGAAGGAGACAAACACGGAAGAGAGAGAGAAAGAAATTAATAAAAAATGATAGCATTATGCTACAGTGCGGTCTCAAAAATGAGAGCGCATTGTAGCAATATTGCAAATTTTTTAGCATATGCAATCTTTGATGGAGCAAGTTTTTGGGTTATAAATGCTAAAAAAAACATCTTTTAGCATATTCAATCCTTAATGGGAATGCTCTTAACACACAAAGGGTATAGAAAAAAGATTGAATTATTGTGTCTATTTGACATGATTAATTTTGCTAATTTATTTTATTATTTAGCTTATTTTTACTACTATTTATGAGTCTTGCTGCACTTTTAGTACTATTTATGGGTCCCACTATATTATTTCAGTTAACTTTTATCTTTATTTACAGTACTTTCAGTAAAAAAATTTCTGTTTCAACAAAATAAGCGGATCCCAAATAGGTAGAAAAATCTGCAGGTACATAGTGTCTAGGTTTCCGAAAATATAAATCTAAACCTTTCTTTGTTTGTATCATTAAAACTCTTTGAATATTTAAATAGTTTCACAACTAGTCAAAATACCCACATAAAAAAAAAAAAAAAAAAAAAAAAAAAAAAAAAAAACTCTAATACTAAATAAAGATTAGATTTGACAAGAATGGAATTCTTAGGCTCTTACCTCAAGTGTGCAATCAATCTTTCTCTATTTAAGTATTTTGGGTAGTTTCCTCTCTCAAAATATTTGTCATTATATGCTGACTTAATTAGCTTATATATAACTAGGGTTTCAACCTTATTTTCTAAAAACCCTCTTAGTAATATTAATTATAAAATTGACCTCACAAAAAGATTTAATTAAATACCCCTCTTGTTAAGTCCCTTTTTTTTTTTGGGTATTATATTCTTATAAGAATTCAGTCCTCTAAATTCATCCCCAAGTTGAATCAATTTATCACGCTTCCACCGCATGACTCTGAGGTCACCATTGTATCATCTCTAAAAATTGTTACTCATCACCATAATTCAAGAGCAATTAAACTACAAAAAAATCCTTTTAGATACTATCATTCTAACCCAAATTGCCCTATAAGTTGCCTCCATAGGGAATAAAAATTTGAAAACCTACCTGTTCAAGTAAAACCAATAGAAATGATATTTCTTCAATAAGTAATCTCCAATAATTCTAAATGGTGAAGGAGCCTCCAAGGTTGTGATAAAAAAAAAAAATAAATAAAACCACAATCAAAGTCTACCATAAATCATTATGCTCTAACATTCCCATTGAGTTGTACATTGCTTCCACTTAAATATAAGTTCAAAAATAATTCACAACATATGCATAGACTTTGCCTTTCTCAAAATTTGTAACAGATAAATTTCTAAAGTCTCCATAAAAATCAAATGAGCATTTATATAGGGTCTGTCATAGAATGTCTATCTTAATCATATAAATTATCTTCTTGATTAAGCAAAATTTTATTCACCTTTTAACCTCTAGATGATGTTGGGGCTAAACTCATTGAAGAGTTGAGTTCCTCATGAATATACTGCTTATTATGAAATCATAATTTCTAAAATCATAATCTCTACATGTACATTTGCTAGAAGGGAGCCGTCCCACGAAACTCTCTCGCTGGAGGATTTTAAGTGTGACTTTCTTACCCTTCATCCATATTATATATACCCTCATTACCCACAAAAGTAAAGAAGGCTATTAAGAGAAAAAACCCTAGATAGGTTTCTACAACACAACACACCCACCTTTGAGAGAGAGAGAGCTATTCATCCTTTAGTGAGAAATCATTGTAGTCTTTTCTCTTTTCCTCTCCCATTATCATATCTTGAGAGGAGATTTGTACCCAAACACAACCCACGCCTATTCAGAGTGTAGAGAGTGTTTTGGAGCTTGGGTAGCTTTAGGGATTTGCCAAAAGAAGCCGGTGAGGCTTGTCGGATGTAATCGGACGGTATTGCGAGATCTAGAAAGCTAGTGGAGACAAGACTCAGAGAAGTCTGTTGGTAGCAGGAGCTTGGAGGACTCAAGTACATTGGGTAGACTAGACTTAGAGGGTCTTTTGTTAATCGTGTACTCCAACTTATTCACTAGTGGATCGATTACGACTTGGAGGGTCACGGAGAGGTTTTTCGTGAGTTCTTCGGTTTCCTCTTCGATAACACGTCTTGGTGTTATCTTGTGTTTGCATCTCTCTTCTCTTACTCTTGCGCTTTACATTTATTACTTATTGTTCATGTTTGTGCACTAGAATAGTTTCGGTGATTGCGCTTCAATTACTCTTGTTCCGCATTTAGATAAGTTAAAGTAAAAGTAATCTAGCCGTAATTTTAAAATTGGGGTCTAAACAAGCTCGTGTGTTTTCACACAAATCCGAACTCTTTCACAATTAAATAAAATTATAAAAATTATAAACAAATTTCAGTAGTTAAAATACAGTAGTATAAGCAAAATAAAACCAATTAGAATAAGATTACTTTCCTCAACTAGCTCACCACAAAGAAATTCTCTCTAATACTTCCTCTAAAATCCTTAGATTTCACCTAAAACAATTTTGCAGGTACCATTTACTCAATAATCAAATAATTTAAGAAAACTTATAACGCTACCCGACCAGAATAGAAACTACAAAAAATATCCAGGAATTTTCCACTATTATTTCACACCAAAAATCCACATATTCATAATATATGAGCCCGTTTGGTAATATTGTTCTAGTAACGTTATTTAAGTATTATGAAAACATATATGAATGAAAAAAGTGTTATAGAAATATGTGTTGTGTTATTTAAACAACACTAACAAACAACCCTATATTTTCTTTTACTTTACGCCACTAATAGTTTCCTAAGAGCATCCACAAAGAGGTGGAGCTATTTTTTTTAGCTATTTGGTACCACAAAAAGCTACTTTATCTATTTTATCTACTCATTTTACAAAATATTCAGCAAGAGTGGATTTATTTTAGCTTTCAACACAATAAAATAATATAAACATCACAATAAAATAATATATCTACTACAATAAAATAATACATCCCACTGCCAAAAAAAAAAACCACCAATCGATCAATGGCACAATTCACAATCATTGCCAACCAAGAACAACCACCCACAACCACCCAACAGCAACTAGCAAGCCAAGAACAACCACCCACAACCACCGCCAAAAATCCAAATTAGCTAGAAACCACCACACCAATCACCCACGAAACCTAGCCACCATGAAACCCAGCCAAACCGCCACCACGAAACCTAGAGAAACCCACAAAATCAAGCCACACCACCAAAGTCGAATTCCTGGATCGACGATGAAGCTTGGGTTGACGATGAAGCTTGGGTCGGCAATAGGAGCTTGGATCGACGATGAAGCTTGGGTCGGAGGCATGGATTGGCAACGTGGATCGAAGGTGTGGGTCTGAGGCGTGGATCGGTGGCTTGGGGCTTGGGAGTTCAACGGAGTGGGTCGGTCGATGGGTCGGTGTCGTTGAGGTTTAGTGAGTCGGTGACGTTGAGGTTCGAGTTGGGTCGACGGTGGTGAGACAGAGAGGTGAGAGTTTGAGAGAGTTGAGAGTTGAGAGTTCGTGAGTTTGTTGAGTATAGAGAGTGTGGAGAGTTTCAGACGGGTTGAAAAGAATAGAAGAAAAACAAACAAATAAATAGTATTTTAAACGGACAATTGAATAAATTTTTATTTTTTATTTTTTTATTTTAGCTCTCAATTACACTGCAGTCATAAATAAACATCACTATTGTAACCCTCTTTTTTTTAATATATATAATAGTGCTAAATATAACTTTTTAACATCATTATTATAGGTGCTCTAAGATAAGGCCTTACATGAAGGGCAAAAGTCACTGGAAAAAGAAGAGTACCACTTGGACTCATCCTCTTTACGTTTTTTTCTTTTCTTTTTTTAACTTATCTCTGCTACCTGCCACCATTATCATCTAAAACTCAAGCCACCTGCCACCATTATCATCTTTTGAGATGATGATAACTCAAAGTACGAGTTAGGCACAAGGCCTGGAGAAAATACAACCATTCTTTTTTCTTTCTTTCTTTTTTTTTTTTTTTTTTTAACTTTTTTTAGACAAAACTTTTGTCCTTCTTTAATGACAGCATGTCAAAGTCAAAGCCTAGGGGCAATAGGCCTTTTGTTTTCATCAGGTCCCATATCTGGGCACTGTTCCTTAAAAGAAAATATGTGCAGACACCTAACCCATTAAGCCTAAAAAATTTGCCGCTTCTATGTACCCTTAACGCACAAAGGAGGGTACAGAAAAATGATTGAATGACTGTTAGTATAGAAAAATCTGCAGTTACTTCACTTACTTGGACCGTTTGGTAACGTTATTATAGTAATATTATTTATATTTTTAAAAAAAATGTGAGTAAAAAAAATATAAAATTATATATAATATTATTTAAAAATTAAAAATATGTATTTAAATACATGTATTAAACGGGTCTTTAGCGTTTATTTTACAATAAATATAAATTTAATAGCCTGTTTGGTAATGTTATTTTAGTAACGTTGTTTATATTTTTTAAAAATACGTGTGGATGAAAAAGTATATGAAAATATATGTAATATTATTTAAATACTGAAATCAGTTGTTCTAATAACGGTAACAAACTGACCCTAAACTTTTCTTCATTTGTATCATTAAAACTCTTTGAATATTTAAATAATTTCACTACTGGCCAAAATATCCACATAAAAAAAAAAAAAAAAACCTTGAATTCTAAATAAAGCTTAGATTTGACAAAAATGGAATTCTTACGTTCTTATAAGAACTCAAGTGTGTAGTCAATTCTTCTTTACTTGAGTATTTTGTGTAGTTCCTTCTCTCAAAATATTTATCATTATATACTGACTTAATTAGTTTATATATTGCTAAGGTTTCAACCTTATTCTCTAAAAATCTCCTTAGTAATATTAATTATAAAATTGACCAAAAAAAAAAAAAAAACTTAAATACCCCTCTTGTTAAGTCCCTTCTTTTTTTTTTTTCTTTTTTTCTTTTTTATTTATTTTATTTTATATTTACATTCTCCCCCACTTATAAGAATTCAGACCTCTGAATTCATCCAAAGTTGATGATTTTCTCAAGATTGAGACCAATAAATAATTGGGGAGTACAATAATTAAATCAAGGTAGTGTTTGGATCCGGTTGAAAACTCACGCGTATGGCGTTTCAGCGTTTGTTTGTTTGTTTTTGTTTTTGTTTTTTTGTTTTTTTGTTTTTTTGTTCACGTGTTTTAGGATAACTAGCACTGTTCATGCACTATTTACGCACCGCTCACATAATGTTCACACATTGTTTATAGGACCCACAACCACTTTATTTAGAAAAAAAATATTAAAAATGGGTCCTACGGCACTATTCATATATTTAAAAATTATTTTGCTATAATATTTTCAATTTTCAGTAAAATAAACTGTATCCTAATAGACACTTAGAGTGAGATTATTATATTATAGGAAAAATATGTATTTATTGTACTCGCACCCAATTTTTTTTAGATAGAACTCTTACCCAATTTTATTATATATGGCTATTCACACCCATCGCATTTGCTCCTCACAGCCAACCCCAAACAGATCTTGATCCGCCGCTCCAACCACTCCCAACCCAGTTTTCTATCTCTTTCTGGACGTGTCTCTATTCGGCTCAGCCATCGGTAAGGAAGAACGGACGATCTGAGAATATGGCCCAACCCAACATGGACCCAGATCTCATTGAAAACAAAAAAAGACCGATACTCAAGTTCAAACTCCCTTCTCCAAAAAAAAAAAAAAAACCAAAGTTCAAACTCTAATCGACGCCCAAATGAGAGTAAAAAAATAAAAGAACCACCCTCAAGTCCATACTCTAACCGACACCAACCCTGTATACCAGACCCAAGTCAATTTGTCATTGACATCCATGAGTGCTTCCAGATTGATGTTCCTATTTGTGTCTTCAAAGTTCCGGACTCTCTCAAGGATTCCAACCGAAAAGCTTACAGTCCACAAGTAGTAGGATTAGGGCTATTTCATTTTTATTATCAACAATCGAAACTTGCATTCATGCAGATGCACAAGGTTGATGTAGCAAAAAAAATTCATAAGGGGTTTGGAAAGACTCGCTTTTTAGATCTCATATATAATCTCAGGGAGCTAATTCCATCCGTACGTGCTTGTTACCCGATTCACTTGCGAGCTAATGACGGTGACGTGGCATGTATATTGGCTATTGATGCTTTGTTTCTGTATGGGTTGCTATTATACTATGGCATTGGCAAAGATGCTCTAGCCAAGTCAGATATTTTGCGTGGCTTAGTTGACACTGCAGGAACGAGATTGGACCAAGATGAGATACTCAGAGATACAATGATGCTTGAAAACCAAATTCCATTTATTTTGCTGAAAAATATCTTGCTCATCGAATGCTCGGAGCCAAACTCAATCCATGTTGCATCCAAGAAGAAAAACAAGTCACTTATCATTGACAGCTCAGAGCCAAACTCAAGTGATGTAGCATCAAAGAAGAAATCAGAGCCAAAATCAAGCCATGCTGCATCAAAGAAGAAAAACAAGTCACCTATCATTGAATGCTCAGAGCCAAACGCAAGCAATGTTGCATCAAAGAAGAAGAAAAAATGGTCAAGGTCTTTCGTTGAGAAACATCTTCCTCCAATGTTGTGGGGTTATTGTAACGCACTCTCTCCACTCCAAGTGCTAGAGAATTACCCAGCTTCCATAGCTTTAAAGCATGCTCATTTGTTGGACCTTTTGTACAACTTGATTATGCTCAAAGAGCCGCCACAAGAGGAGGCACCCAAAGAGGAGGAAGAAGAAGAAGAAGAAGAAGAAGAAGAAGAAGAAGAAAAAAAAGAAGAAGGAACGGAAATAGCAGCAACGAATACTTGTCTCTTTTTATCAGGTCCAAGTATGTGGGGTAATGTTGCAGGTACTATATCGGCTCTAGATATCCCAAATGATATAAAACCACCAATTGAGCTAGTAAAAGGTTTACTTGAGCTACCATGGTCAGAACTTGGTCTATCCTCTATTAAAAATATAGTTCATGTTGAAGAGGAAATCATGATTCCAACAGCATCAAAACTTAGTAATGTTGGAGTGAAATTCCTCACCGACCACATCACAGCCATTGGGTTTGACCCTGACACAACCACATTTAAGCTCCCTGAAATTAAATTAGATGTTAACTCGGAGGTTATAATTAGAAACCTGGTGGCATATGAATCATTGTCCAAATCTGAGTCTGAGTCTCTGGTGTTTACACGGTATTTTGAATTGATGAATGGGATTATTCAGACCACAAAAGATGTGAAGGTACTGAGAGATCATGGGATTCTACAAAGTGAGTCCATGAAGGATGAGGAGGTTGTGAAAATCTTCAGTGGGACGAGCAAGCCTTTACGGTTAGCAAATGCAGAAGATGTAGACAACGCCATAGCAGAAGTTAACAAGTACTATAATGGTTTTCGAAGGGTTAAGGCTCGCAAATTCGTCAAGAAGTGTGTATTTACTTTATGGAACGGTCGCACGCTTTTTGCTGCAATCTTGCTCTTGTCCCTAACAGCTCTCCAGACGTTTTGCTCTGTTTATGGCTGCTCTCGCCTATTCAACAAGACCAATTAATACAATGTTATTGTGGTTTGCAAGTGTCTTTCTTCATGTTTTATTCTTACCTGTTTTGTGGATTTTTAATAGGAGCAATAGTTATTACACACCGTAGGCACATTACTTTTTAACTGAAATCGTGACCTGAAGTCACTATTTCAATTAAAAACCAATATGTGTGTAGGTGTGTGTTAACGTGTGTAACAGTATTTCCATTTTAATAGAGCTTCTCTTGCTTGTAATGTCTTCGGGTACACTGTAGTCATAGCATACTATGTGATCATGGCTTGAAAGTGCCTTTCTTCATGTAAATTATATTCTTATCTGTAATGATCTAAGTTTTCTATGGTTATCTTGTTTGTAGTAATAACCAACTTAATCAATTCATGTTTTCTCACGTCCATATATTGTACAATTATTTACATCAGTAAAAATCTTCCTTTATATTACTTCATATTACACATATATACATCAATTTTCAATTTGGTATATTCTGCTTTGCAATTTTATAACTTTGTTTATTTTATAAAGATAATCTAACAAATATAGGGCAATATTTTGTGATTGGTGGAACACAAAAAGTGGGATAGAAGATTTTATTTGCATCTATTTTTTCACATCCAATTTCATGTTTTAAATTGGACATTACATTTTTATCTTTTAAAATGTGCGGGCATAAATGTGGATATTATGTAAAATAAGTGTAAGATAATATTTTATGTTATAATTTTCCATACATATTGTATAGTTAATGTCTAATATATATTATTATACCATATTACAAAATAATTACACTAGTCCTTGACTACTAGTAATAAATAATAAATAATAATAATAATAACAAAAAAGAGAGAGAAAGGGGGAGGGAGGAGGGGGAAACTATTGAGTTGTAGTTAGAGATAATTCTACTTTATTTGGGGAAAGAGCATTCAGTAAAGAGCACAATTCCTGTCAGGAAATAATAATAATAATAATAATAATAATAATAATAATAAAGCGCACAATTCCTATAAGAAAATAAAACATGTAAAGAGCACAATTGAAAGAAGCAACCTTGGTACATCATTTAAGTTTCGACCAGAGACAAGTTGGTTATGAAATCACCAAAAAAAAAAAGTACAGAAACTGTCTCTATTACAAATTTTAAAGAAATCGATTTTAATTCACGGGCATTTTTTATGTCTTGCAAGGCAATTACACTCCATATGTGATTGTGATTGAAAGAATAAAGCGGAGATTCTAGTGTTCCTAAATGGATTATTTAAATTATCTAAAATAATCTACAACCGAAAATCCAAAAATAAAGAGTAAGACAGACATAGCTTAATATTGATTGTCATAAAGAAAGAAGAAATCAAGATAAACTAACACAATTAAAGACGAACTGGGTTTTATTCGAGAATTACCCAAAGAGCTTCGAACCTAGACATAATGTTCAACTCTGTAAATCATTGACCTGATATATCAATGTCATCTAACACACATTCACGAGGTTACATCTATGAAAATTTCCAATGAAAGAAAAGGTCGAAAGGGGTCATTTATAATCAAAATTACTTAGGAATTATTGCTCTTCAACTTTGGTAAATCAGGCCGTAGATGATTTTCAATCAAAATTGCTTAAGAATCATTGTTGTTGATATTTTATAATTAATGTCTATAAAGGATTTCCCGCTCAAGTTGATCTTTTTCCATGCTTGGCCAAACGATCAGCACAGTGGTTGGTCTCCCTCCATATATGTTTAGTTTGAACTTCTCACATACGGGTTAGCAATGATATGCAATTCAAGATTAAGGCTGTGTTTGTTTTGACTTCAAATCACTTCCAAAAATGCTTTTCCGTAAATGCGGGTGTTTGGTTGCGCATGGAAAATAAATTTTCCGGAAAATATTTTCAGTTGATCGTGTAAAATGAGGCTTTGACTCGGAAATGGTTTTATATTTCTATTTTCACTTCAAACCATTTCCGGGTCAGACGCGCAAAGAGAGAGATAGAGAGAGAGAGAAAGAAGAGAGAGTTACCGATCCACCAATCACACCCAAAGATCAAGGCGTCGCCAAAGACCCCAAAGACGGGCGCCGCCATATATCTCGCATCACCACCGAGATCGCATCACCACCGAAGACCGATCCACCTGACCAATCGCACCCCATCGAAGACCGATCCACCCAAACAGATCGCACCCAGATCGATCCACCAAAGATCGCATCACCCCAGACCGATCCACCCAAAACCGATCTCATCGGGCGCCATCGTTACCCATGACCGATCTTGTCGCCCTCTTGTCGCTACCCATCACCGATCTCATCGCCCTCTCGTCGTTACTCATCACCTAGACCGATCTCTCCCTTTCCCTCCATTTTTGATCACTCTCTCTTCCTCCCTCTCTCAATTTGACCGAACGGTGGAGTTTAATGAATGGTGTTGTTTCGATTTTTTTTTTTTTTTTTTTTTTTTTTAAGTTTATAGATTGAAATTTTCTATTATAAAATTTGTTTGGTAGCTGAGAAAATGTGAGAAGGTAGTAGGAAAATAGCATTTTCAGAATGTTACCAAACACATGACAATATTTTCTAGAACAATTTTCATAATGCAACCAAACATTTGAAAATATTTTCCTTTCTCAAAAATAGCATTTCCAGAAAATATTTATTTTCCGGAAAATATTTTACATTGAACCAAACACAGCCTAAGTTAGTAAACTCCTTGGGAAAATCAGAATTCATAGTTATTAAGGCCCATTTATATTGTTTAATACTTACATTTCTGTTCATAAAAAAAGGCAAAAATACTATTTTGGTCTTTATATTTTGTAGTCATAGTTAAATCGGTCCCTACATTTTGATAATAGTCAATTTGGTCATTATTATTTTGAATTTGCAGTCAATTTGGTCCTTACCATTAACTCACTAATAAAAAATGCTTACATGACAAACGGTTTATACCGATGACATTTTTAAGCTTATGTGGCAATTAAATAATAATAATAAATTTGGATAAATATTTAAAAAAAAAAACTCCACCTTAGCAATTAAAGGATTAAAAATCTAAAGGACCAAAAGAAGGAATATATCACTAATTATATCACCAAGCTTATTTCCATAGAATTATTATATATTGGATTCCTTACCAAAATAAATTGCAAGCACTTTTTTAATATTGCAATTATATGCATTTGTCAATTTTTTTATTGTTTAGGTGGTTTTTTTTTCTTCAATAAAAATGGATCATGGGATGCTCGGAATGGCGGTGACTTCTTGGGCAATTTAGAATGCTCGGAATAAATTCTACTTTGAGAAAGCTCAGGCCCAGCCCAAGAGAATTATGGATGGGGCTGTTGGCTTCCTTGATGAGTACCATAAACAATTGGTAGGCAGATTACAAATGAAGTGACATAACAAGAAAACTTACCAATTAATAATCTTTAAATATTTTCACTCATCAAATAGGTATAGAGCTTCATATGGGCCGTGGGATCTTTCCTCGTTTTCTTGAAATTCTTAGAGCCAGCTTTCAATGCCTTAGTCCAACAAGCCTGTAATAAACAACGTAAAATATAATAAGAATACTGGTTCTAAGAATTTTTTTTTAAAATAACAATAAATATTAAACAATTTAGTTAATTGTCATATTTCAAAACAATTTTGAAAAATAACATCTCGAGTATCTAAAACTCGAGTTCCAGATGGAACTCGAGTTTTTAAGTCTCGATTTGGAGGAAAAAATTGCGCTGAAAATCGAGTTTTAGAGACTCGATTTTCATAAATTGCAAAAACGCCGCTATAGGTCTATAAAACGTCACTATAGGGCTTAAAAACGCCACTATAGGACTCCTTAAACCTGTACTTATAAGAAAAAAATTTTTGCAGGAAAACGTCGCTATAGGGTTTTAAAACGTCCACCGTAAGTCTTAAAAACGCCACTATAGGTTTAATTTTTTTGCATGAAACTCGAGTTTTAAAGACTCGAGATCTAAAGCGAGTCTTTCGGACTCGAGTTCTAATATGGATCTCGAGTTTCAAAAACTCGAGATGTTAGTTTTCTAAATTGTTTGAAAACGTGCCTAACTAACTAATTTGAATGGTTGAAGAAAGCTAATATGCACAATACCTCCTGGTTCTAAATCTTGTATGTTTCCCCAAAGAAATTCAAACAGGAGACATAATATATTCGTATTACAGAATCTATAGGGCATGTTTGTCTCTCCTGTTTTTAGACAGGACAAGAACAAACAAGACTGATGGGTTTGAATGCCAACAAACAAACAAGGTATTCATTGATCAAATAATCATTCCCTAATAAAAATTAATTCCTAAATTTTATCTCTCAAATGGGTATATTAATTTCAGGTTAATAATCTCAAACTTGTCTTGCACCCTTCAGATTGAAAAAAAAATATAAATAAAACCCTAGAAAAAAAAAACCCAATATAATTGTTCTCTATTAAAATTAATTTTCCTTTTTTTTTTTTTCCTCTCAAAAGGGTTTATTAATTTCAGGTTTTTTTGCTAACCCTAAAAATAAAAAATAAAAATTCTCAAGAAACAATCAGAAATAGAAATACCTTTGTGGTGGGTTTGAGAGGCGATTGGGAGAACTTAATTAGAAGCCTTGATTTTGTTGTTGTTGCTTGACCTTCCAAATCAGTGGCATTGTGAACCCAAGGGACCATATTGAACTCTGAGAGTAGTTGAGACAACATCATAAGACGATAAAAAAAGATTAAAAAAAAAAAAAAAAAAAAACTATTTAAGTGCAGCAATATTACTTGTAATTGATCGAAGCTCGACAATGCGGAGTGGATCGGAGATGTGAGAGTGAGAGAGGTTGAGAGGAGAGGCTGAGAGTTAGATATCGGAGCTCAATAGTGCGAAATGGATTGGATCTCGGCGGCGTGGATCGAAGATGTGAGAGTGAGAGAGTGGATCGGAGACATGAGAGTGAGAGAGGTTGAGAGATAGAGAGATTGAGAGCTAGAGATATGATTGAAGTGAGAGTCTGATTAATTTATATTTATACCCAGACCTATAGCAAATGGTTTTGAATCACAGCTATAGGTAAATTCTATAGGTAAATTCCTTTTTTTTTTTTTTTTTTTTTTTGGGGTCAAGTCTATTGCGGTGGCTCCAACCGCCGCTATAGGTAGTTTGTTTTAAAAAAAAAAAAAAAATTAGATGAACCTATAGCCGCTCTTCTAAATGCCAATAAACGCAGCTATGGGTAAGCTATAGCTGCGCTTTTAAAATGCGGCTATAGGTGTCATCTTTAAAAAATAAAAATAAAAATAAAAAATTTATTCTACTAGTCCTATAGCCACGTTTTCTAAACGCAGCAATAGAGCCTATCCAAAAAATGCAACTACAAACCCCTATAAACGCGGCTATAGACGTAACCTATATTCGCGTTTAAAAAACGCGATTATAGGTAAACTATAGCTGTATTTTAAAAACGCGACTATAGGTCATCTTTAAATATATATATATATATATATATATATATATATATATATTTTATTTATTTATTTGGCTGGTCCTATAGCCATGTTTTCTAAACGTGGTAATGAGGCTATCCAAAAAACGCGGCTCAAAATGCCTATAAACACGACTATAGACTTAACCTATAGTCGCATTTTAAAAACGCGGCTATAGGTCAATAGTTTAAGTAGCGTTTACTATAAATCGGCTATGTGTAAGCTATAGCAACGTTTTTGTAAACGCAACTATAGCCCGTGTGTTTTGTAATGATGTTTTGTATTCTTCTACTGGTCCGGGCTTTTGTTTATATTTTTTCCTTTGCTACCCCTCACCTGTCAAGGGGTGCTTTCCTTTGTATACGTTTGTTTTCATTAATATAAGTTCTATCTTTGCCATCAAAAAAATAAAATAAAAATTAAAAAAATGAGAGAAAAATTGAAATTATGGGTAATTACTATCCCCTTCCTTGAGATTAACTTGAAAGGAAAAAAAAATACTCTCCTTCCATGAGTTTAGAAGAACTTAACATTCCTCCCCCTCCCCCTCCCCCTCTCCCCCCTCCCCCTTCTTTTTTTATATTAGTAAAAAAAAATTTTAAATTTTTATAAGAATCTTTTTACAAAATTTTAACCATGGTTAGTAAAAAAATAACTAATAAATTTAGAATAAAATGCAAAATTTATCAAACACCAAAACACTTGCAACATCAAATCTCTACATAACCGGTTGAAAAAAAAAAAAAAGAAATAAGAAGAAAAATTCACACTTAATATTTTAAAATACACTTTAATTAAATATTTAAAATAATGAATTTTAATTATGAAATAAGATAATTTTGGAAACTTGCCCTTAAGTAGTAAAGGACATGTTAGTACACAAAATTTTTAATATTAATTTAACAAAGTTTGTTCAATCGGATGTTAAAGGAGGAAAGTGTTTTTTCCCTTCAAGTTTGGGGTAGAGTATCATTTCTCCAAACCTCAAGAGAGAGAAGTGCAATTACCCTTTGAAATTATAATAACAAAAATGGAGAAAATATACTTAGAACTTCAAGTCTAGAACTTCAACCCATAGGTATATAGCATGAAGAAAAAATTGAGAAAGGTCGTGTGGAAGAGATAAAAGGTTCCTCTATACTAGTATTTCTATCCCCAAACTTCAGAACAATGAGAATCTTTAAATGAGGTTTTACTCTAAAGTTTCAACTTTAAGAGTAAAATGTGGTTAGCTATTTTTGAACTGATGAGAGGACTTTTATATTAAGTTTGAGGTGTTGCTAATCTTGGTTTTTTGGGCGGGAGAGAGGCTTTGGACCTCCCAAGTGCTATTTCCATTGTAAGAACCAAGTGCAAGACTTCTGGACCTTAGGTCACTTGGGCTCACAACTTATTTGTAGTGGGTTTAAGTATTTCCTACAATGGGTCGTTCTCGGCAGAGAGACTCAAAGTAACACCCAGTTGTTACCCTCTCCTTGACTCTTTTCTCTCAATTTTTCTGAACCCCTTCTTCTCCCAACTTTCTTCTATTTATAGCTAACGTTAGTGGGGAAATTATGATTACAGCCACCGTTAGTGCTACTGGAGGTCCAATATTATCGATTAAAGTGGGTGTTTAGGTGAAAGGGCGGTGCAAAGCATTTACGATCTTGGAACTTGGCTCCATCTTGACCGACTATGTTCGCAACTCGTTCCACGGGAATACCACAATTTCCGGGAACAGTTCAGATATTTGACCGGGAACGTTTGTCCGATCACCTCTCGGAATTCAATACCCTACGCTTGTTCGTACATGAAGGAAGCTCCAAGAAGGGCGCAGGACAACTGGACTTTTCTGCTGGACCTTTGCCCAGGGCTGGTATGGGCCTCGACCCGGGGCCTGCGTGGGATTAGGCCTGTGTGGGCCTGGGATCTTGGTGCCGTACAATAGCCCCCCCTTGATTCATACTCGGTCGCCGAGAAGAATCAAGGAGTTGTTCGAGCCACTTGACCTCGGGAACCTTCTTGTCTGGGACTTATGATCACTTACTTTTTACTAATATTCTCAAAAGACGCGCCGTCTCGCGCGCCAGCGCGATCGTCATTATTGCCAGACGGTTCGTGGACCGAAGCGGCTCGCGAATTGGTTACGTTTGGCGATCATTGGGTCACTCGTAAATTGTGCCCATTTATTGCTTGAACAAACGTTTCTTCTCCCCCCACTTCTTCTTGGCTTTATAAATAGTCCCTCTCTCAAATCCATTCCATTTTTCCTTCGCCTCTGATCTTTAGTGCTTACTCTCTGCCGACCACATTTACGTGCGCTTGCTTGCTCAAGATTCTTTTCCTCCTTAGAACCCAAAGTAAGTCTTTCTTCCCCTTCCCTGTTCCTTGACTTTGTTTCTTTGAGTTCACTCTTGTAGTTTTAGGCTTTATAGATGGGTTACTCTTACCTTCTAGAGACCCCCTTTGCTTTGGCCACCTTTAGGAGTAAATTTAGCATTCCCAATGACGTGGACGTGGCTTACTGCCATGAGAGTGATATGGAACTCCACCGAGGGCGGTGGTGAGCCTTCTTCCCTCGATGTCCATTTTAGAAGGTGGGGTTAGGTTCCCCGTAGATCCCCTCTTGATAAGCACACTCACTTACTATGGGTCGTGCCCCCACTAGCTTCCCCCAATTTTTACCGGGTAGTTAGTTGTGTCGACAAGTTGAACCATACCTTTAACTTACAGTTAGACCACCATGATATTAACCAAATGTACAGCCTGCTGTGGGAGCAAATCCACCAACTATTACTTAAAGACAAGGGATGCTCGGCACGGGCGATATCGTGCCTACCCGATTCGAACAGAACTCCGCCGGGAGTTCGTCGAGTCTTGCGCGCGCAATTGGTTTGCCGGGGAGATCCCTTGCCGCCTTACACGGCGTGAAGTGGGTTCGTACCATCCCCTTCATATAATTGTTTTCCACCGCTACTTCCTTTCTTCTTATTGGAGTAAAAAAAAATTTTTATTGTTAAAGGCTAATGCGTCACCTGTTCTTTTGCGGGACGGCAAAGTGTTTGTTCGGGACCTCGAGCCGTCCACACCAGGGATTTAAACTTCGTCCTCCGTTCCGAGATCTACGTGCATTGGGACGGGCAACTCCGGGCCTCACACCTGATCCTCGGAGTGGCAGCCTTTCAAGCAGGCGCCGATAGTTGATAGCCCCTCGCTATCGTACATAGAGACGTCCGGATGCGTGAATTTTTTGCCGCCGAAGCTTACAACCGGGGAGGCGAGGGAATTTGGTCGGCGGTTCACCGCCCCGGACGAACTAGTTCCCCTGCGAGACGATTCCGCGGAAACGGTATCTCGGCGCCTTAGAGAGAGAGAGCTCACGAAGCCATACAGCAAGGGGACCAAGCCCAAGAGCAGCCCCATCCCGAGGATCCACCCACCGAGTCTCAACAACAAGTGATAGAAGCGGCCAACTTGCTAGCTCAAGTGATCCAACCCGGTGCAAGAATGGTGGCAAGGAGAGTCATGACCCTTGACCGGTTCGTGCCTGGTGC
This sequence comes from Quercus dentata, assembly GCA_028216015.1. Lineage (NCBI taxonomy): Eukaryota > Viridiplantae > Streptophyta > Magnoliopsida > Fagales > Fagaceae > Quercus > Quercus dentata. The sequence continues at coordinate 19,079,531 of CP116454.1, read as the reverse complement.
CCGGCCGCCCAACCAGCCCGCGCCTACTCGGGGTCGGGGTCCGGCGTCTCGGCCTCCTCCCCCTCCGCCGATGCCGGACGGGCCCGTAAGAAGCGAAAGTAACCGAGCAACCTTCCACGGGCCCGGGGATGCCGTAGTTCGAGACTCCTCCCGACCAACAAGGTGGAATCGTTATCCGCGAGCCGCCAACCGGCCGGCACGGGGGCGCGTCCTCCTCCCAAGTGGCTCCAGCCTGGGAGCCAAAGTTCCTTCGGGACGGCAAGCCATTGCCCTCAACCGCCTCTGTTCGGATGTGGGATAAGGGCGAGGGCGGCCGTATTGCCCAAACTTTGGCTGAAGCTCTCCAACTTCCCGAGGACGTGCATGCTTTCGAGGATGGGTCCGAGGAGTCCGTGGGGCGCCGGTTAGAGTGGCACGCCATTGCGGTAATTCTTTTATCTTTTTACTCCATATAGATTTCTTTTTGTTTCTTTGCTAACCTCCGTGTTTGCTAGGCCGCTCAACTCGGCTCACATTGTGGCTGCCGGGCACGGGAGCTTGATGAGGAAAATGAGCGCGAGAAAGGGGCGCGGAGTCGCAGAAAAACGGCTAAGGAAAAGTCAAGATTGCCGAGGCTTTCGAGAAGAAGAAGCTCTTCTTCTGAGAGAAGTACTGGGGCATTGGCCGAAAAAAGGAATGCGAGCTCTGACCAAGCAAAATGAGATGGAGCTCAAACTAGTGAAGCCCTCACCTCAACACTTCCAACGCCGAGGAGATAGCCGATCTCGGGGTAGGCTTGGCGGCCGCGAACAAAAGTGGTACGACGTAGGTTTTGCCGACGCCGAGAATTCCGCAGAGCCGGTGGTGGCTCGGGCTCGGCATATGGGTTTCGAGGCCGGGTGGTTTGCCGCTCTTCAGGCAATGGGAGTTCCCGAAGATTCGCGCTTGAGAGACCCCGGCCAGATTCCATTTCCGAACCCCGCCTGCCCGTCCAGACGCCCTGCTGTTTTTGACGAGGAGGAGACGGCCAGATGAGGGGGAGTTGGTTGAGCAAATCGATTCTCACGCCGAGCCCGAGGAAATGGAGGCCACGAGCATACCTCTTGTGCAGGAGCTTTTGGTGAGGGCCAACCTTTTCCCCGACCGTCCAAAGAGAAGTGCCACCGCCGACCCAACCTCCCGGTGATTTTACTTTTACTTATTAGCTTATTTTTATTTTATTTTTATTTGCCTATGTCACCGGATGTGGTGATTGGACAATAGTTTTTACTTATTGGTTTTATTTGCCCACGTCACCGGGATGTGGTGATCGAACAATTGTTTTAACTTATCGGTTTTATTTGCCCATGTCACCGGGATGTGGTGATTGAACAATTGCTTTTACTTGTTTAATTAGTAGTCCGTTTTCTTTTTCCGTTTCAATTTGTTGAATGAATTTATATCTGTTTGTGTTGTTTGAATTATACTGGTGCTATGGCCGCTTAATAGAACGGTACCCACGAAAACTTTGTTGTGCGGTTCTGTGGGTAATTTGAGAGCGCTATTTGGACTTAGTATTTGTAAAAGGGTTAGGTTTTTATCGGGTTTTGGTTTAACCGAGAATTGTGTTTTCTTCCTTCGAGTATTTGTTTGCAAAGTTTCCACTTGTCCGGATATTTGATTTTAACCGAGAATCAAGTTTCTGTCCTTATAGATCTACTTGTAAGGTTCTCACCCGCTCGGTGATATTGATCGAGCCTAGGGTCGGGTTTCTGTCCTTAAGATTTATTTCTAAGGTTTTCACCTGCTCGGCGATATTGATTGAGCCGAGGGTCGCTTTCATCCTTAAGATTTATTTCTAAGGTTTTTACCGCTTCGGCGATATTGATCGAGCCGCGGGTCGAGTTTCGTCCTTAAGATTTATTTGTAAGGTTTTCACCGCTTTCGGCGATATTGATCGAGCCGAGGGTCGCTTCGTCCTTAGGATTTATTGGCGATTCTCTTGGTGTGCGGTTCTGGGGTCAAAAACAGCATAGACAAAAAAGTTCATCCTGCTCTTAATCTTAATAGGATACAAGTTTTGGCTTACATCGACGATTACGCGTAGAATTTCTTCAGTTGTTGGCGTTCCATGGTCGGGGAGCGGTCTCTCGTCCGGTGTCTTCCAAGTAGTAGGCCCCCGCACTGCGATGGTCTGTGACTCTGTATGGTCCCTCCCAACTCGAGCAAGCTTCCCGCAGCCATGTCTCGCATGTTCCCCACTACCCTTCTTAACACTAATTCCCCGGCATCAATTCCCTGGCCTTCACATTTCGGTTGTACCTTTGGGCCGCCTCTGACGATACTCGGCAAGACGTGCGGTTGCGGCCTCCCCGCATTCTTCTAGCCAATCCAAATGCTCCATCATCAGTCGGCGTTAAGACGGGTCAAATCCGACGACCCGTGCACTGCATAAGCTCACCTCGGTTGGTATCACTGCTTTTGCTCCGTATGCCGGAGAAAACGGGTTTTCCCCCGTGGATCTCCTGGGGGTCGTGCGGTAGGCCCATAAAACACTTGGTAGTTCTTCCGCCCATCTTCCTTTCGCTCTGTCCAACCTTCTCTTGAGCCCGTTCAAAATAGTCTTGTTTATTGCTTCAGACTTGGCCGTTCTTTGTGGGGGTATGCTTGGGGTTGAATACTTGTTCTTGATGCCGAGCTCACGCAAAAAGGTCCTAAAGCGTTCTTTGTCGAATCAGTAGCCCATTGTCTGTTACTAGCGAATTCGGCACCCCAAACCTTGTAACTATGTTTTTCCACACAAATTTTTTCACGTCGATCCCCGAATATTGGCCAAGGCTTTAGCTTCAGCCCACTTTGTGAAGTAATCTACAGCCACCAAAAAAAATCGACGGTTCCCCGTTGCTCGGGGGAATGGCCCGAGGATGTCAAGCCCCCATTGTGCAAATGGCCACGGGTCGCCGACAGATTTAGACGCCCTGCCGGCTAATGGATCATTGGGGCGTGCTTTTGACATTGTTCGCAGCTCCGAATGTATTCGGTGGCGTCCTTCTGCATCTGTGGCCACCAAAACCCCTGCGTCATTGCTCTGTGTGCTAAAGATCGTCCCCCAACATGCCCGCCGCACACTCCTTCATGCAGCTCGGTTAGAAGCTCCTTGACTCTTTCAGGATGCGGGCACAAGAGGTAAGGGCCCACGAAAGACCTTCTGTACAACTTTCGATCCGAAGACAACCAGATGCACTGGAGCCATTGGTCGAATCTTGTTGGCCTCGGCCTCATCCTCTGGAACTTTATCTTCGGAAAGAAAGTCTATGATCGGGTTCATCCAACATGGTTCGGCTACCGCCACCTGCGCAACCTCTACTCCGGCCTGGTCGAGAGCGGTCTTCACACAGATGCTTGGCTCCCTTATAAGTTCTATCGTGATAAGCCTCGGCGTGTCCTCGGTAACCGATGAGGCTAATGTGGCAAGAGAGTCGACATGCTTGTTTTGTGACCGGGCTACATGGGATATCTTTACCGTTCCAAACTGACCGATAATTTTCTTTGCCGCAATTAGATAAGCTTTCATTCGGGGGTCCCGAGCCTCGAAGTCCCGGTGATCGATAAACAACCAGCCGAGAGTCCGAGTAGATCTCCACGTCCTTTGCACCTAGATGCAATCGCCCTTAACCCGCCCGGTAGGGCTTCATATTCGGCCGTTGTTCGAGGCTTTGAACCCCAATCAAGGAGTGTTCCATCGCATACCTTCAGGGGTGATTATGACAATACTAACCCCGGCCCCCAGCATTTGATGCGCCGTCCACAAATAACCTCCACGGGCGAATCTCCGCACTTTTCTGATTACCTTGCCTTCATTCTTGGGTGTAAATTCCGCGATGAAATCAGCGAGAACCTGTCCCTTCACCGAGCTTCTAGGCCGGTATCTTATGTCAAACGATCCCAACCGAGTCCCCCATTTAGCAATCCGTCCTATGAAGTCGGATCTCTTCAATGATGATTGTAATGGATACTCGGTGAGGACGAACACTGTGTGTGCCTGGAAGTAGTGTGGTAACTTCCTCGTGGCATGCACCAGGGCCAAAACCAACTTTTCAAGAGGCGGGTACCTTGTCTCGGCATCGACTAAGGTTTTGCTCACGTAATACACCGGCATTTGCACTCCCGGTCCCTTTAGTAACACAAAGACTTATGGCATGATCGGTGATCGCAAGGTACATAAATAGATCCTCCCCGGCCTCGGGCTCACAACCCTCGGCGCCTTTGCCAAATATTCCTTTAGTTCTCGAAAAGCTTCATCGCAGCTCTCGTCCCATTGAAACCCCTTCCACTTCTTCTCGAAGTTGATAGAATGGCCGGCGGCGATCGGCAAACTTGGAGATGAATCGGTTCAGGCGGCCAACATCCCGGTGAGCACTTGCACCTCCTTAGGATTGCTCGGTGGTTTGAGGCGATTGACGGCCTCTATTTGGTCGGGGTTAGCCTCGATTCCCAGTGGAGATCGATAACCCAGAAACTTGCTTTGGCCCCTCCGAAAGTGCACTTTTCGGCATTCAGCGCAGACTTGTGTCGTCGTAGTATCTCGAATACTCCCGAAGGTCTTCAGATGCAGGCGACTCTTTTCTCGCTTTTTACCACCATGTCGTCGATATAAACTTCAACCGTGCATCCAATTTTTTCTCGGAACATCCTTGTCATCATACGCTGGTAGGTGGCCCCGGCATTCTTCAATCCAAACGGCATGACCTCGTAGTGATAGTTTGCGTTCGGGGATATAAATGCTGTCTTTTCTCGGTCCTCGGCGCCAAGGCAATCTGGTGGTAGCCTTGGAAGGCGTCCAGAAGCTCATTCTCGGGTGCCCGTGACGTGGCATCCACTAGCCGATCAATCTTGGGCATCGGGAATGGGTCCTTGGGACACGCTCTGTTCAAATCGGTGAAGTCCACATAAACTCTCCATTTACCGCTCTTCTTCTTCACTACGACAGTGTTTGCTAGCCATCTCGGGAAGAATATTTCTTTTATGACCCCGGCTTCCTTCAGTCACTGGACCTCCAGGTTTACTGCATCGACGTGTTCCTTTGATGCTCTTCTCGCTTCGCTTCTTCGGGAAAATGATGGGTCCACGTTGAGTTTGTGAACAATGAACTCGGGGTCTCACGCCGGGCACTTCATACGGGTTCCAAGCGAAGACATCTATGTTCTGCAACAGAACAACAACATCTCTACCCTTTCCGGTCATTCATGCTTGTACCTATCCGGAAGTATTTGTCACTATCCGGGAGAATTCTTACCTTCAAGACCTCCTCGGCAACGTCCGCCCCAGTTTCCGGGTTTTACGTAATTGCTATGCAGTCTCTTTCTCGGCGTGCTCAACTTGACCGAGCTATTCCTTTTCCCACCGGACCGCGGCTACGAGGCATTGCTTCGCCACCTGTTGATTCCCCCTCACCTCTACAACTCCATACTCGGTAGGAAATTTTACTTTCACGTGAAGGGTGGACGGAACAGCCCCATGGCGTGAATCCACGGCCTCCCGGGATTGCGGTGTAAGGTGCGAATGATCGGACTACTATGAATGTAACTATAACTTCCTTGCCCTCCATGTCCACTTTGGGAGAGAGATTTGCCCCTCGGGAATCACAACTCTCCCGTCAAACGAGACCAATGGCGTGTCATACCTTGCCAAATCCTGGGTTTTAACCCGAGCCCTTCGAAAAGGTCCGGGTACATAACGCCGACCCCGCTACCTTGATCAATCATCACCCTCTTCACCAAGAATCCGCCTATCCGGCTGTCACCACCAAAGCGTCGTCGTGAGGTTGGATCGTTCCTTCCAAATCATCTTCTCCGAACGAAATGTCCAGCCGTCCAACTTTCTTTTGCTTCTTGGATGATTCTCCCTCCGCGCAAGCCACTGTCATTACCCTTTTTGCCGCTGCTTTGCTCTTCTTGGCGTGGCATGAATGACGTTGATTACCCCCAGGGGTGGTGGAAGGGGATTCCTTTTCTCTTAGGCGCCTTGCCCGGTCTCCCGGTCGGTGGAATCTGCTACAAACTCTTTCGGTGCCCCCGCCTTCACTAATCGTCCGAAATGATCTTTCAATACCCTACACTGCTCGGTGGTGTGCCCCTTGTCTCTGTGATAGGTGCAGTATAGGCTTTGGTTCCTCCGAGATGGGTCGCCCTCCATTTTGTTCGGCCATCTCAAGAATGGCTCGTTCCTTATCCGTTCCAATATTTTGTGCACGGGCTCTTTAAACAACACATTAACCCCTTCGATCCGCACCTCTGGTTCCCCGCATTCAAGTCCCTTTTTGGCTTTGGCGGCAAGATGCTTTGCCGAGATCTCCCCGTAAAAGGAGCTTTCCCCCTGCTTTGCAGCCGGTCATCCTCCGGGCGTTTGTACTCCTCTATGCGTCTCATCGGTTGCCTCATATCCTCCGGGGGTCTTCTTGTCGGACTCCCGCAATCCGAATCTTCGGGAGCCCCATCCTCGAAGGTGCTAGCCGCAATTTTCTCGTTTCCTCCATCAATCTCGTTGTAGAGTTCCCGATGATCGGCTGGCATAACTCCGAAGGGTTTCCCGACCCTCATTTTCATGGAAAGCAATGCGTCGACCGGTTGTTGCACTCGGCCATGTTACGAACCTCGCTGCGAATTCTGAATCAGCTCGGCGAAGTTGTGTATAGAACCTTTCGCAACCCATTGAACCATCTCGGTGCGGTAGAGCCGAGACTAGAGGGGAATACTTTACACATCAATGCATCGTTGTGCGCATGTAAAGACATCATGTGGATGTAATGACCGACATGCTCCACGGGGTCTATCCTTCCCTCATAGGAATTGAATGGTGGATGCGTGAATCGCTTTCGGCATGCATGGTGCCCGTTCAATCTCATCAAAGAATGGAGACCGGGCTGCCATCCGCAAGGCTCGCTCATGGCGTCCATCGCGGCGTTGTGGTGCCGCCGCTCCTCTGGCGACTCGACCCCTTGGTTATCATATCCATGCGACTGGGAACGGTCCGTCTCGACGACGCGTCTCCCGGGAGTGTCGATGTGACTCTTGAGAGCGTGATCGGTCTCGGTGTTGTTGCGTAACAGATCGGCTGGAACCTTCCTCGCCACGGTTTCTCCTGGGTTGGGGGTTGTGGTTCCTTTCGTGGCGCCGACCCCTTGCTTCCAGCTCCAAGTCCCTTACCAATCTGCGAAACCGCTCCAGCTCCCGGTCTCTATCATCATATTGCCGATGTGCTAAGACGTTTGAAATTGTCCGGTGTGTCCGGGCCGATCCTTCTCCCAATCCGGACCTTTCCTCTCCTCTTGGATGCTCCCTATCCTCCAGCCGTTTCTGCCTTCTCTCCCTCCACGTCGATCCCGAGAAGATCCTGCGGAATTGCTCGGGCGTGCCCCCCGAACGCTCCTCGGACATCTCCCTTGCTTGAGTCTCACTCAAACCACGACTTCGTAGGAGGGCCCTACGGTGGGCGCCAATTGTAAGAACCAAGTGCAAGACTTCTGGACCTTAGGTCACTTGGGCTCACAACTTATTTGTAGTGGGCTTAAGTATTTCCTACAATGGGTCGTTCTCGGCAGAGACTCAAAGTAACACCCGAGTTGTTACCCTCTCCTTGACTTTTTTTCTCTCAATTTTTCTGAACCCCTTCTTCTCCCAACTTTCTTCTATTTATAGCTAACGTTAGTGGGGAAATTATGATTACAGCCACCGTTAGTGCTCTTTGGAGGTCCAATATTATCTCGATTAAAGTGGGTGTTTAGGTGAAAGGGCGGTGTGCAAAGATTTACGATCTTGGAACTTGGCTCCATCTTGACCGACTATGTTCGGCAACTCGTTCCACAGGAATACCACAATTTCCGGGAACAGTTCGTATATTTGACCGGGAACGTTTGTCCGATCACCTCTCGGAATTCAATACCCTACGCTTGTTCGTACATGAAGGAAGCTCCAAGAAGGGCGCAGGGACAACCGAACTTTTCTCACTGGACCTTTGCCCGGTGGTCTGGTATGGGCCTCGGCCCGGCCTCTGCGTGGGATTGGGCCCCAGGGCCGATATGGGGCCTGGGCCCGGGGCCTGTGTGGGCCTGGGATCTCAGTGCCGTACATCCATGATTTGGTGTAGTTTGTTTTATGCTTAGGAAATTGATTGGTTGCTTTTTACATAATTTTGGAAACATAGTTGCTTACTCTAAATGGTTGTTGTTTCTTGGTCATTGCAACTCTTGGCATCTGCATTTGGTGGCTATAATAGCTAGGCTAATCAGTTTAGGGCTAGTTGTGTTTTTTGGGTGGAAAATAGAGCATGGCGGTAAACTTAGGCCCACAGACAAAGAAAGGGCATAAGACCTTTTATGGGGTGAAAATTCCGGGTACAAAACCTTCTCCATGAGCCCGAGATGCTACCAGCGTCCCTTACCCACTTGGTAGCATTCATGGGTTGGGCTCATGCAAAATGTCCAAGAGAAATTGACCTACATAGGCTTGGGTCATGCTTAAAAGAATAAAGTAAAAGAAAATAAATGGATTGGGCCTACAAGAAAGTTGAGCTCGACCAAATCAAGTTTGTAGGAAATGTGACCCAAAAATGGGTATCAGCAATCCTAGATCCATTATTGGACCACAAAAGACTTTACCTATAACAATCACTCTAATTTCTTGTCGTAACAGATTTCATGTTTTGAAAAAATATGATCTATTATGTCATTGTCTCAAGGGTCTATTTGAACTTTATCAGTTGCACCAAAAAAAAAATCTACCTAGAGTTTTCTAAATCATTTATGCTAAGTTAAAAATATATAGTTGCCCCCTTGGTGTGAGACTATATACATATAACCTAACATGAGGAAAATTGAGTCAAAACCATTGCAGTTTTGCTTTTCGTATTCGAATAACTCTAGAATCAAAATAATTTTCACAATAATATTTTATAGTCATAATTATTGAAATAGAAAGCAATGGCAATTCCAGGAATTTTTTTCAGAGTGGTTATTATGAAACTTAAATGATACAAAATCTAATAAAAATAGAACTTCATATATTGACCCAAAAAAAAAAAAAAAAAAAACACATGCAAATTCATAAAGTTTTACAATTCCTTCTACGGGTTTTCTTATTTTGAAATCGTTGCATGATTCTCTCATTATCAATGCTACAAGCTACATCTCTTTCAAAATTTTAGTTCAATAAAAATTTTCTTGAGCTTCTCCATTTTATTTGTAAGTGCCAAATATATTGTTAAGGGGACTAGAGTTTAAGAACAAAGTTTGCCTACAAATTTAGTTGTAGTCTAAGGCTACAACTTTCACTAAACAAATTAACATGGCTACATATTTTGAAAATCTTCTTGTTAAATTGCATATTATTTATGTTTTTAAAACACATGCCAAATTTAATGTCAATTGGATGTCATTTATTATTCAATCCATAAACTTATTTTTTATATATAATTTTAGACTACAAAAACTTGAAATTTAAATATTTGATTGATAACATAGTTATTGATTTTTGATCTTATTTAAATTTTGAAAGTATGGAATATATAAGAAGAAAATGTAATCTAGTGGTGGATTTATCAAATTTCACATCCAATAAAAAAAAATGTTAAGTGGAGTTGTAGTTTTAGTCTATGTGGGGGCCTTTTGCGTGTTTGGGCCTTGGCCCTTCTGCCGTACTAAGGCCTATGAATTTGAGGTAAGGGAGTTGGGACTGGCCTAGTTTGAGTTGCATCGTAGGCTAGCTTGTGCACGAGTTCGGCTCACCTAATGTTAAGACAAGCCGTGGAGAGCACCGCAGGATGAATGCTAGGTGTGGTCGCAGCTTGGATGGTCACATTCTGCAATGAAAAACATACTACAACAGAATGTTATGATAAAACACATTAAATGGAGTCACAGTAGGCAACTAACGCCGTAAATAAAATAAACAAAGCTACAGTAGAACAACTGATACAACAAATAGATAAGAAAGGGAAATACTACAGCAGGACATGTAATGCTAAAAGAAAACTAGTAATGTTGATACTGCCAACATAAACTAATAGGGGACTGTCACAAGGCGCCCGATAATGCAATAAGGATAGCCTCGTTTTCCCCAATCTGAGGTTAGGTTGTTTTAGCAAGAACAGGTCCAAAAAGGGAGTCAGTCCCCAACGTAGGTAACCTCAATGCAGGTTTTTGCTATAAAAATTACTTGTGTTGGGAAGAGAGCCTAAATGGTTTCGGGTTCTAGATTATGGGTCAAAGAAAGTGGGAATGACAAGGGGAGAGAAAAGTCGATTTATTGATGCATGCCTCTATTTTTACCATAACCTTCTTTGCCTTATGTTTTTTACTCTTTCTTACCACTTAGTTTTTTTTTTTTTTTTTTTTTTTTTTTTGTCTACCTTTTGCTCCTCTCTCCTCCTCTGTTCATGGTTACCTCTATCCATTTTATATTTGCTTAAATTCATGGGATTTCTCCCTTTTGTCCCTAAGGCTGTACCAACCACTTTTTATTTTTTATGGGCATCTTTCTAGGACTGCCCACTAACCTGGTGGTTGCCCGGCCATTACCTTTGCTCAGAGTATGCTTGCCACACCACTCTCCATTTCCGGACAAAAGTTTTTGTTTTGTTCCCCCCTCACTACCTTGTCTCCCCTCAACGGATATGGATTGAGGGTTCTCTATACCTACTCCTATGGCATGCATCAAGTGGTCCTAGCTTGCGTTTACCTCTTTTGGGAGAAATGTCATCCTAACAGAGCATTTTCCTGAAAGGAGTCTCAAATAGAAACCCCAAAATAAATATATTTTCTCTCCACCGCTAAACCATACCCCTTGAATCCCTTGACCGAGGGCCCACTTCCCATATATTGGCTAGGTACACGTAGGTGGTACCCTAGGCCTTGTGTGAGTGCCATTACCATCTGCGTTTGTCTTCTTTCATTCCCACGCCATTTTTGCCACTCCCGCATCGTATTCTTCTGCTATGCATACTAGGTAATGTTTGTCTTCTACGGCATGAGGAATGTGTGGGCTTTTGGGTTTGCATTACCTTTTTTGCCTCTCCATGGAATGGGCATTGCCAGTCAAAGGCCTCTATCCGTATAGCCCATTGGGTTTCTATTCCTGCCATTCCTCTTCCTTTCCATAGGCCCTCTGCCATGTTGGCCCATTGGGCTTACTATCTCTTTCCTTGGACTTCTTCGGTCCTTGGGCTTCCTCGGTCCACTTACTTTATCTTTACCTCTTATTCTTCTCATAGGCCTGTTGGCCGTTATTCCTACCATGTTGGCCCATTAGGCTTGCTATCTCTTTTCTTGGACTTCTTCGGCTCGTTTACTTTATCTTTACTTCTTATTCTTCCCATGGGCCTGTTGGCTGTTATTCCTGTCATGTTGGCCCATTGGGCTTGCTACCTCTTTTCTTGGGCTTCCTTGGTCCGTTTACCTTATCTTTACCTCTTATTCTTCCCATGGGCCTGCTGGTTGTTATTTCTACCATGTTGGCACATTGGGTCTACTAACTTGCTTTTACCATTCATATTTCTTTTTCCTTCCACTTCCCTTATTGTTGGGCTTCTTCGCTATTGTGCCTTTCATCAAAAGTGGGCATCAACAGTCTACAACCAAGATTGTTGTCAAATTTTGTCCAAAATTTAATTATGTTTGACCTAAAAAATTTAGGGTATTCACAAATTTTTTTAAAGGTAAAAAAATCATAAAATTTTAAAAATTTATATATAATAATTATTTTTTCCCAGGTCATGGTGGTCCTGTGACCATCCTATCTTCAATGTGGAGTCGTCCCCGATTGAAAGTTATGAATGGTAAATATTAAAGTAATGTTAGTGGTAAACTCACTTGACAACCGATAAAAACTTATGAATTCAATTAATGTGAAAAAAATTACAAAAAATATTGTGTTCCTAGTATTACTCATTGAATTCAATTAATGCGAAAAAAAATTACAAAAAATAGTGTTCCTAATATTATTCATTGGTATTACACAAAGTAATTAAAAAGTGTAAAAATAATGTGAGCTTAGATTAAATGGTCATATCTCAAAAGCTGAATATTTGTCAGAGTACTGGATAATTTTTCTCAAAAAAAAAAAAAAAAAAAAAAAAAGAAAAAGAGTACTGGATAATCATAAGCGGTTTAACTGTGATGGTGCCATTAAATTAATTACGTTGAGATGCATCTAGTTGCTTGTGTGGGTCTCGGTTGAGCCTTGTTTTGATGCATCTCATGTTTTAAAGTAAATCCCATTGTCCCTTGCGCCCATATTAAATCACTTTTATGAGATACGACCTGGCACTTAAATGATAATAAAAAAAATTAAAAGGGAAAAAACATCAAATTCACGTGAAATGAAATACTGATTTTTAATTCAAAAGTTTTAAATAGTTAACCCACCAGTACATATAATGCAAGCAGTTAAATGGAAAACAAACAAAAGAAAGTGTAAAGCAGTAAAGCCTTCCTCACATCAACAACAAACAATAATTTGATACGTAAGACAAAGCCTACCTCGGATTGACCCAGCCTGACCACAATAATGATAAAGATTCCAAAATATCACTAACAGTTTTTGTGAATTTTTGTTTAGAATACTAAGTATTTTTAGCACATATTTACATAGAGAGGGTCATTCAAATTTTATTTTAAATTCAAGTGAGTGCATTAAATGTTGAATTTTTCATTATCAATCAATTTTTACTTAACGTGTTATGATGAGTAGTGTTTTAAAAAAAAGTGTAAATAGTAAAATTAATAATGTTATTCCAATTATAATTTATTATTTTAATAAAAAAAATAATATGAGAAGTAATGCTCATTGCTCATTTACTCACGTGTAATTATTATTATTATTATTATTATTATTTATTTATTTTATTATTATTTTTTTTTTTTCTGTTGTGGTAGGTATCATGGCCAATACATTGAGTAAATGAAACTCTGACAAATGATCGGATTGTCCTATATAAATAAATTGGATCTAGCTTAATTGAACATAGAAGCCAACCAAACATGGCCTCAAGTTTAAGCTTTAATCAACCCCAAGATCAATGGATCATTGTTATCAGTAACATCTTCCAAAGCAACAACATTGATGTTTCTGTTGGGTTAAGATAACTTGACCCTGGTCAATTAATTCAATTACCCAAGTTGATTAATTAGAAAATTGCATACAAATCGTGAACGCATTAACAAATCACCAAATAAACTAAATGTAGTGGAAATTAAATTGACACGGTGATTTGTTGACAAATGAGGAAAACTTCTCGCAAAGCAAAAACCTCACTGGATAATTTTAAAGTCATCACTCCCAAGAATACACTAATCAACAATCAAGCGGTTACAAGTATAAGAAACCTTACCACTACCCTGGCCTATCCCAAAACTCCAACTTACAGTTGAACCTTCGCTTCAATACACAATTGAACTTAATCTTGTAATAGCATTCTTTCCCTTGATGCACAAATCTCCAATTTTTGACTAACCCTTTGCATAGATCCCCAAACGTGACTAACTCTAGCAACTTGAATGATATTGTTGGCTGCAAAACTCTTCACTTAAATCAGGAAGCACTTGGTTACAAAACCCTATGGCATACAAACGCAGTAGCTTCTCACAGAGAAAAAATAAATCTCTTGGTCTCTGTATCCGTGTGTAACGATTCTTAAAATAAGCCTTATATATGTCTAGGGTTGTGAGAGAAAAAACCCTAAACAAATACATAAGCTTGAGCTGAATTTCAAACTTGGAAAATCTAAAATCGTAATTCTCGATAGATCGAGGATATGTCGAGCCATCTATCGAGTTTCATATTAAGTCTCAATAGCAATCATCTGTCGAACTATCTGTTGAGACTTAATCAATAGTTTTTCTTCACTTGTTTCTTAGATCAATCTTCATGTCTTTTAATACGAAAACGAACACTTGATATGCTTGAACAACATATTTCTTGATGTATTAAACCCAATTTAGATATATCCAATTACGAGTAAAGTGCATTTTATCAATAGATTAGCCAATCACATAAAATATGACCCTAACAGTTCCTATTTGTGTCTTCAAAGTGCCTGACTCTCTAAAGGCTTCCAACCCAAAAGCTTATTGTCCACAAGTAGTAGGATTAGGACTATTGCATCATAACCGATTGGAGCTTGAATCAATGCAGATGTACAAGGTTGGTGTAGCAAGAAAAATGCATAAGGGGTTTGGAAGAATTGAGTTCAAAGAACTCATTTCTGAACTAAAGCAGCTAGTTCCATCTGTACGTGCTTGTTACCAAATGTACTTGAAAGCTGATGACTCTGAAATAGCATATGCAATGGCTATTGATGCTCTGTTTCTATTTGAGTTGCTATGTTATTATGGCGTTGGCAAAGATACTCCAACCTCTTCAAATATTTTGCATGGCTTAGTTAACAATGCAGGAACGAGACCGGCCCAAGATGGAATGCTCAGAGATACAATGATGCTTGAGAACCAAATTCCAATAATTGTGCTGAAAAATATCTTGCTCATTGAATGCTCGGAGCCAAACTCAAGCCATGTTGCATCTAAGAAGAAAAAGAAGTCACCTATCATCGAGAAATTTCTTCCTCAAATGTTGTTGGGTTATTGTAAAGCACTCTCTCCACTCCATGTGCTAGAGAACTACCCAGTTTCCATAGCTTTAAAGCATCCTCATTTGTTGGACCTTTTGTATCACTTGATTATGCTCAAAGAGCCGCCGGAAGAGGAGGCACCCGAAGAGGAAGAAGAAGAAGACATGCCACAATCAAGAATTATGACTGAAGTTGTAGGTATAGTATTGGGTTTAGATATACCGAATGATATTAAAAAACCAATTGAGCTAGTAAAAGGTTTACTTGAGCTACCATGGTCAAATCTTGATTCCTCCTCTATTAATAATAACTAGAGTTTAACCTGCACAATGCACGGAATCATTTTACATATTAATGAACTTTGCATTCAATATAAACTTAGTTATCATACTTCCACTGCATACATTTAAACTTAAATAATGTAGTATATTTAAGCATATAGTGTCTAAAAAATAATTTGACTTTAAGCAATTAAAGCTTGACTTATTTTGAGCATCTTGTCAAGCTTCTATAGTATAAAAACACATTTATAAAATTTATACTTGGATTATGGCTTGCGTAGTGCACTCTGCACTGCAGTGGAGTGCTCTACGATTTTGGTTTTCAATGCTCTACCCTTTACTAATTTGCTAACAATTTGCAAAGGTCATTTTATTTTTGAAGCATTTACTACTTCAAGCAAGAATCTACAAAAAATAATACATAGAAACAAATTAACCTAAGTAAAAAAATTAAAAACCACATATAAGGTTGAAACACCAATTTAAAACTTACATGACAATTTCAAATAAGGAATTTGCTATTCCTAGGAACCACAATGAATCACATCGAACTAAAACTTGCATGACAATTTCAAATACTAAATCTACCATTCCTAGGAACCACAATGAATCAAACCATGAGATTAGAGAAAATTTTACAACCAAAAAGTTCATAAGAAAAAACTGGTTACAAGTTTATGGAATAGAAAGTCAGAAAAATATTGGTTAGAGCCCTTGAGTTATGTATCATAATTTGTGTGATGGTTTGAAGGAACATATAAAAAATTGAAATAAAAGAGATATCTCTTAATGTTTTTGTAGATTAAAATCAATTTATCATTATGGGTTTAATATTTTTTAAGTCTTCATTCCGTATTTGCATTTGATCCTCTGCTATGTACTTAAAATGTATTTGTCCATTTGCTTATCATTATGTACATATATAATAGTTTGATGAATCATCTCATTCACACCCTGGTCAGGGATAAATATATCATGATTAGCAGAGATTGGTTCTCATTATTTTTTGGAGGTAATGTTAGTTAAAGATATATGTGCTAACTATTATTTGTTGATATAGGTTATGAGTCTCTTGAATGGTTTTTTTGATGCAGCTTATAAGTCTCTAGAATACCTTAATAAACACCGAAACCAACACATAGAGGGAAAACAAAAAAGTTATTAGGAAATTAATTTAGATTTCACAACTTAAAAAAAAGTTATTAATTTTGTACAAAGAACATTATACTTTTAGATTTCACAATAAAAACATGCAAAATCTATGAAATATGGACTAAAATCTATGAAATAATAAACATTGTAAAAAGAACATTATATACTTTCAAGTTTCGAAGTCCCACAATTTCTACCCCTCTTTAAAAATAATAAAACAGGTAAGAGGGAAAACAAAAACCTAAAATTAAATAGAACTTTGTAGAGTAAGGCATTGATAGATTTAAATCCTAAATACAAGGAAAAAAAAATGAATTTTCAAAAAATATTCAATAGAAATCATTTAACATGCACAATACACGGGAACATTTTACATATTTAAAATACTATCAACTTAAGATAAGAATATAATAAAAATACATTAAATTTCATCCGGGTAATATAGTGCATCTATTGGTTTGTTTTACTTGTAACTATGATATTTATAAAATACATTGGGATATGTTAAACTTTAAATATTATAACATTCTATCATAACAATTCTAAAATAGAAAAACTTACTAATAAGTTGTTATTTTTTCCTCTTCAAATTTTCTTGTTCTTCAATGCATTTTGTTTAGTAGCCTTGCTTCGTTTGTGAAGCATTTGAATTGGCATGCTATCATCATCTAATTTTCCTCTTCAGCAGATATGGCAGTTGTAAATAGAGAACTGCTTTCCTCAATTTTTCTTACAAATTTGTCTTTTGTGTCCTGCAATAATTTTCACTTAAATTAAAAGGTGCTTCAAGAATTCACAAACATCTAATAAATCCTTAAACAATAAGTTACAATTCTCTCATAAGCAAAATTTAGATTGCTTTCATTGTACTACATTGGCTTCGAAGGTATCATGAGAGGTTCTAATATATTATTTTTAATTTGATGAGAACTCTTATGTACCAAGCAGGTGTGCAAGGTAAAAAATGTGTAGATTAGGAATTCCAAACAGAAATGCTGCAAAAAAATGAGTGTGGCACAAATAATTTTAACGGAAAACATTCTAATTTTGTGAATCCCTAGTACATGTTTGGAAGTAATATTCGTTGCCAACCATATTCTGAATCTCCCTTTGTAGGACATTTACATCCAACTTCAATTTTTGTATACACATAGTCACAAATTTAGCTAAGTATACATACATACATACATACATACATACATACATCATGACCTGTACCATTAGTTTTATTTATTTATTTATATTTAATAAGTTTATTGCATTCATAGTACTATACTGACCTTGCAAGCTAGAAATTGTCAAATATCGTATGTATTCTAATGAAAATTTATCTAATTTTAAGAAATGTTCAAAATTGAAATTACTCTTCAACAATAAATAGTAATGTGCCGAATCAATCAAACCATGTAAACCTCAATTTTAAGATACAATATATAAACCATATTGGATATATTATTGTCTTTAATAAAAAATAAGAATTTCTTTAACTTAGAATTTCAAGTAAATTTCTACATTCTCATTCACATTCATGTCTTTAGTCTAATTAATAATTTACTTTAAGTTTTTTTATTTTTGATAAGTAATAAAGATGTATATTCAAGAACACTACCTCATGTAGAACAACATAAATACTTTAAGTTCTCACCATTCACTTTTGTAATTGTATTCTACTGTTAATCAAGCAATCATATCAAGATTATAATGGGCAGTCCTTTTTATCGAGTGTTTGTGAGGTTGAAATCTTATAGGATGCAATTACTGTGTTAGGAAAGACTACGTTGGAGAAATTTCACAAGATAGCATCGCAAGGTAACAACATTCATGAAAATCATAAGAAAAACTAAAAAATACTAAAGACCACAAACCAAATATACAATTTTGTTTCGAAATTGTAATTAGTAATTATAGAATTCTTACATGATGAAGCCTGAGACAATAAGAGGAAAATATTAATAAAGATAAAGTATGTAAGAGGAAAAGCTACGGAAAACATGCAGCATACCTTTGTAAATTAAATATATTTTTTTAAATGGTATATAATGATATGTATGTGTACAACATTGGTAAAGGTTTATAAAAGTTGAGCTCTCAAACAATAAATAAATATAATTGGCGTTTCTATTTGAAATTGCCTCTACTTGCATCTCTGCAAGTTCTTTTGCAATCTTAGATACAATTTTCTCAGCTCCTTTGTCAAACAAAATGAATGTTGTTACAACGCATCAATAAGAGGAGGTACTTTCTTAAGAAAATGCAACTTAACCTTACCCTCCATACAATAGAGAAAGAATTTTGGGTTCTTAGGCCTCTTAGATTTTACTGTTCTCTCTTCATACCATAAAATTGAACCATAATACACACATAAATAAGAAGGTGGACCAAAATTCCAAGGTTCAATAGATTTTCCTATATGAATTTTAAATATTTTCAAAGACAAATTTACACTTAGCTCAATTTATTTCACCCACTTTTTTTTGGAAAATGTCATCCAATAATGTAACATGACGTTATTTATAAATTGCAAATCTATAGCTAAGCAATATATTGATTATCAAATCCTTTCTATTAAATATATATATATATATATATATATATATATATATATATATATATATATATATGTGACATGTCAATTCCTAGCAGATTATATACCAACCAAACCCAATAAAATGGCACATTTATTCATGATCAATCTATGGTTAGATCCTATCAAAAAAAAAAAAAAAAAAATCTGCAGTTAGAAAACATTTAGCAAAAGAATTAAAAATTAAATCTATAGTCAACTAAAATTTAGCAAAAAAAAAAAAAGCTATAAGTTAAAGAGAAAGTCTGTCAAGGCCCTTAAATGCCAACAACTGGCTCCTCTTTCATTTCCTAGTAAGTTTTAATTTTAATTTTTTGTACTCTTTCCTCACCTTCACTAATTAGTCACATAATAGATAATCTTCATTTTGATGTTGGCCCATATGCTTAATTTGAAAATAATAGTCTATGACTGTTAATTTGATAATCTTCATTTCATTTTTTTTTTTTTTTTTTTGAAGTTTTTGTTCTTTGTCATAAATCTATGTTTTGAAGTTTGGTTTTACTTCCCATTTGTTCAATTCCTTCCTTTCTCCCGACAACAGTTCCTCCAACGTTTTCTACCTTAAAAGTAAAACCTTGAATGTACCCATCTATTTTAAGTTCAGTTAAGTTTTTAAAATCTCTTTTTTTGAGATTTTCTTTTCCCATAAAACGTTTACACTTATAGTCTTATTTGTGTTGTTGTTAAGGAAATATTTGTTCTAAATCAAAGCAATCTCAAATGGAAAAGAGATTTCATTGAACAATGAAATAAAGAGGAAAATTTAGGCTATCATACCTTTCATTTTATTGTAGAGAACCCAACGGAAAAAATTAAATTAACAATTCAGACAAATGACATTAGAAATTTTGAGAAGATATGCTAACTACCCATGAGGCGTTCAACAAAACCAAACGATGCTAACAAATTGTAGTGGGCAGTATTTACGAAATGTTTTTTTTTTTTTTTTTTTTTTGAGATAAAGATAGAAATTTTATTTGATAAAAGGGAAATACATGTACAAACACATAACAACCCTGTAAGCATAAATATAGGGGAACAAATACTTGTTCTGCAGAAAAAAAAATCTGCAACAAAATAAATACAGCCCATGGACATAGAATACAGAAACAACAACAGATATTACAATTACCCTCCTGTAAACACATATTATGCAGAAAATCCCAAACCTGTTCTGCAGAAAACAGAATACGTAGCAACAGAAATACAGCCCATGGACAACATCACGAAAACAACAACAAATATTACACTCAGCCCCCACAGTAAGCACAAATTATGCAGAAAATCCTAAACCTGTTCTCTGACGTAAAATGAATATGTAGCAAAGAGAAATACAGCCATGGACATACATCACGAAAAGCAAATGATACATCGTTTTTCTTTGGGTTCGAATAGATGTATCGTTTTTCTTTGAGTGTGGTGTTTCAAGTTTGTTTTACGTGTGTTTGTTTTTTAAGTGGGTATTTTTCCTACATGGTAGATAACTAAATCTAAATCTAAACCAATCCAACCAAGGAATTCAAACCTAAATCATATTCAATCCCCAGATTTGAAGACGAAAAAAAAAAAAAAAAAAGCAATAACTTTACCGTTTATGGGATAATGGGTATGCGGCCTCTCTCTATGCAGCGTGCATGTGGTTCTGACCAAAAAAACCTAAATTAAGATTGAAAAAGAAAAAGTAATATCAGCATAACATTCAATTCTATACTTATTTGATCCCAATGAAAATTTCATGGAGAACTCAAAAACCCAAAACAGAAATGAATCAAAGCCAAAATAAAATCTAAACCTATACAACAAAAAAAAAAAAAAATCAATAAAAAGTAACATTGCATACCCAAATTTGGAAAAAAAAATTAAAAAAAAAAAAAAAGAAAAAAAATGTACCGATGCGGGTTTTGACAATCTGCAGCTCCTTCTCTGTATCCCTCTCAATCATTCTATGTTTTAACAACCCAAAACAAAAACAAATCAAATCTAAACCTATCCAATAGGAAAACTCAATTAAAAGTAACATTTCATACCCAAATCTAAAAAAATTTACCGGTGTTGATGGGCCATAGATTTTTCTTTCTATGTCCTTGTGGTTCCAAAGGTGGTCCGATTCTGTCTCTTTCTCTGTTTCTTTCTCCGTGTCTCAGCCCTCATCGCCTCTCTCTTTATTTCTATCTCAGCGTACACATCGTATTTCTCTCTTGGCACCGTACAAACTCTCTCTCTTTGTGACCATATCTTTCTTACACCTTTCGTTTGTATTTTTACCAAACTCTGTTCTCTTTCTCTCTCCGTATAGCAAGCAAGCTTTTTATAAAAAAAAATTATTTTATGTAGTAAATTTTTTACGGTGATGACAAAACTTGCGGTGGCGCCCCTCTCTGAATCCATGGCGCATTAACTTAACAGTCTAACGATTATTCTTCCTCTTCTTCCAAAAAAATCTCCAACTGATCGATCTCTCTGCACCCGTGTCTAACCAACTCTCTCTCTACCGTTCTCGGACTTTTGGCCTCTAAAACTTGATTGTCCAAAGCCAATTATAAATACCCTAAAATTAAACTAAAATCAAACACAAAATTAATTGAATCCAAATACTCCCAAAAGTTTTTAGTATACTAAGAAACTATAATGAATCAAAAAAATCAAATTTGTTAGGTTCTAAAGATTTAGGAACTAATGTATTTAGAATTCTAATGTGTATTGTTGGCAAACCATGATCAAAACAGGTTGTTTAGTCTTGTTTAGACTTGCTCAAAGTTGTGTCTTTTATGTAAAGTTGGAATCGAGCTGTTGCGTATATTAGTGCATTTCAGCCTGGCTTGATCGATTGAAGAAGCGTGCTCGATCGATCGAATCTCGGGCAGAATGTTTTTTCTGCAGATTTCTCCAACTCAGCCCTAGCCTATTAAAACATGTAGGGTTTTATGTTTTGTCCTAAGTATAAAAGGCAAACCCTAGCCACGTTTTTCTGTTGCTCTATTTGCTATGTGTGTGAATCTCTTGTTAAATCTAGAGGTGGTTACCTTCACATATGCTTAGGATTATCAAGAAGGAGATTTGATTGAGAGCTTGATGATCATTCAGTTGCTGCACTAAAAAGCTTAAAGAAACACAAGCGGGTGTGCTTGTATTTGCTGGAGAATCCAAGAAAGAAGGAGTTTGTGATCTCGGAGCTTGCACGTGGTTGTGTCAGTAAGTTTCTACTAGTAAGTAACAATAGGATGTTAGTGGTCTAAGTCCTATTGTAAAACTTTGATTCTTTCATAGTGGATTCAGGTTTACCTTGAGGATAGTTAGGTTAAATCCTCCTCGGGTTTTTATCGGTTTGGTTTCCTAGGTCATCATATCATTGTGTTATTTATATTTCCGCTGCTATGCACAATATGATTGTTTGATTGTGATAACCTAAATCTGCAATTTGGACTAAGTAATAACTTGGCTAATTAACTAGGTTAATCCAATTGTGTTTTAAAGGGTCTAAAAACATACAAGTGGTATCGGAAGCGGTAGCTCTCTTGTTGTTGATCTTTTGATCACCGAGTTGATCCTTCACCCTTGTTGTCATGGAACACAGACATTCTCTTGTTATTCCTCCCGACTTTGATGGGAATAATTATGCTTATTGGAAAGTAAGGATGAAAGCATTCCTGAAATCAATTGATGAGAGAGTCCGGAACTCCGTCGAATACGGATGGGAGAAGCCCATTACTCCTGTTAGTGAGTGGCAAACTTCTCAAAAAGAAGCAGCCGCGTTCAATAGCAAAGCTATGAATGTTATCTTTGACGTTGTTTCTATAGAGGAATTTAAGAGAATCTCTAATGTTGAGGTTGCTCATACTGCTTGGAATATCCTTCGATCGTGCATGAAGGTACAAAGGCGATTAAAATCAATAAATTGCAGCAATTAACTTCTAAATTTGAAAGCATTAGGATGTCTGATGATGAATCTTTTGATGAATTCTATGCTAAACTTAATGATGTTGTTAATTTTGCATATAATTTGGGTGAAATCTATGATCAACCTAAAATTGTTAGGAAGATTCTTAGATCTTTGACTCAAGATTTTAGACCCAAAGTGACTGCCATCATTGAGAGCAAGGATGTGGACTCCATCCCTGTTTATGAACTTGTAGGATCTCTTCAATCCTATGAGTTGGACCTACCTAAGACTAGCAAGTCCAAATCAATGGCTCTTAAGTCAGTTGATGATGTTGATGTTGGTGGATTTGATGAAAAGCCCTCTACTACAGAGATTGCTTACCTTGCCAAGAACTTTAGGAATCTCTTTGCCAAGAACTTTAGGAATTTCTTTAGAAACAACAACAGAAGGGCAAGAGATAAGAACACTGTTAAACCTAGAAACTTTCGGAAGAATGATTCCACTAAAGTTAACAACACCGATAAACCTAGAGAAAAAGTAGGTCAATCTTCTAATAATTCTATGGGTCCTCGGTGTTTTGGATGTCAAGGGATGATCACATGAAATCTAAATGTCTTACTTACTTGAAGTCTAAGGGTAAGGCTATGGCCGTAACCCTTAGTGATAGTGAAGTTTCTGATGATAAGTCCGATTGTGACGAGGATGGAAACTTCATTACTTTCACTGCATCTTCTTTGTAGTCAATGAAAGTGTATCTGCTGAAGAGAATCCTTCTGATGGGGAACTTTCTCAAGATGCAAATCTTTAAGAAGCCTATAATAAACTTTGCAAAGTTACTGCAAAGGATGCTATGAATGTTGAATTAGGCTTGAAGAAAATTGCATCTCTTGAGCTTGATAAGAAAAATTTGCTTGTTAAATTGTTTGATGCTATTGAACTTTTGAATAATGTGAAGACTAAGAACATGCTTTTGCTTGATAAAGTTAAGAATTTAGAACATGAGCTTTCTGTTGTTAGAGAACAAACTAATAGGTCTGCTAGTTCCAAACTTGATCATATGCTTAGTGTTCAAAAGTCTTCTTTTGAGAAAACTGGGTTAGGTTTTGTAGAAAGCATCAATGTGCCTGCACCCAATTCCACTATCTTTGTTCCTTCATCTTCTTCCTCAACCCCCGTGAGTGAGGTTGTCAAACCCTTAGAAGTTACACCTCCTAGGAAGATTAGGGTTGACCTTAATGAGTCTAAACCTAAGAAGTCTACCCTCTCTAAGGACAAGTCACATGATAAGCCTGCATGGATTTGTCATTTTTGTGGAAAGTCCGGACACATTCGTCCAAATCGATATAAGTTTGCAAGTCGCTAAGAGAGCAAACAAACCAAAAGTACCTGTACCTCAAGCACAAAATCCTATGGTACTCATTGGTGAATTGGTAAAAGCTCTAAACTTTTATTCCAATCTTGGAGTTGGAAATCATTCCCATGTGAATAAGAACTCCAATGCTCATGGTGCATCTAAAAAGTTTTGGATGCAAAAGGCTTAATCTAATTGAGTCCTTCTGACATGGTCCTTGTGCTTCATTGTTATATTCTTTGTGACCTTTGTTCTTTGGTTTCTTTGTTTTCTTTGTTTCTAGGATTTGCATTGCATAACATTGATGCATTTCATTCTAGGTTGTTTTTTTATTAAAAAAAAAAAAAAAAAAAAAAAGAAAAAAAAAGGAAGAAAAAGGAAGCAAGTTGTGTTTTGCACTATTTTCTTGGTTTTGAAAACAAGGTTTGTCAATTTATTTTCACATAACATGTCTTTTGTACTTTGTTTAGTTTTGATGAGCTTACTTATTGCACTTTACTAGTTGAAGCTTTGTAGTGCATGTTGTGTGGGAAAGATGTTTATGGTTTTGATCACTTTGTCTTGATCTTGAAGTCACATGTCTTTGACTCTCAGTCTTGAACCTTGTGAGAAAGGCATAAATAACCATCTCACCACTGTTCACTAGCGAATCATGAACACCTTAGTGCATATCATAAGATTTTGTACTCGAGAAAGTGTAGCACATGCACAAAAAGATCATAAGGGGTAGCCTCGGTTTAAATGCTAAAATTGGTGTGTACATTATTGGACTTAAAGCTAAATCAAATAAATGTTAAAATTGGTGTGTACAATATGAGGCAAAATCAAGAAACTTACATGATTGCAAGCTTATGATCTAGGAGATGTGGGAGTTATAGGATGTAACTCTTTTGGTGATAGTCTCTTTCAAATTCTATGTGATGAATTTTGTAGACCTTGTGTTGATTGCTATTTACATATCACCTCACATGTATCTCAAGCTTTTGCTAGTTGCACACACTACACAAGTTACTCTTTGCTAAACATTGTACATGTTATTGTGTGTGTTTTTGGTCCGACCAACCAAGTTTGCAAATACTTTGAGTTTTTATGCAAACCAGATTTGATGCTTGAGAACTTATGGAAAATATTTGAAAATCTTAATTTTGGGAAAACTGGGTTTAAAACTGTTGTTTTTGAAAAACATTTCATCACATACTCATGCATTTTGTTCATCAATTTCAATGCTTTAAGGTGTTCCTAAAATGTGTTTTGTTTTTTTTTCAAAACTGTGTTTTTTCTCAAAATTTTGTGAGCCTCTGTCCGTTTCGATCAATCGAAACTGATTTTTGATCAATCGAAAATCGTGAATCAAGTTTTTTAAAAACTGAGTTTGACTTGTTTAAACTCACTTTTCAAAAGTTTTTCAAACTTTTCTCTCTCTCCGATTTGGACAAGGCTCATCATCAATTTTTTGTCATTTTTCTTCGGTCTTTTTGCAAGGTTTTCCTCTCTCTAAGCCAGTAAGTCTATTATACCCTTCCTTTTGCATTTATTTTCATGTTTTCATGCATTTATTCATGCATTTTGTTGGGATTTTCGAACCTATTCAAAATTTGGGGTTTTTGATGATTCAAGCCACATTTTCTGAAATTGATCAATGGGTTTTTGTTCTAGGATGTTATAAACTTGATCTTGATGGTTTAATTTGATCAATTTGATGAATTTTGAGAAATTGAAATTTCTAGGGCTTATATGTATCCGAATTGGGGAATTTGTTCAATTCGGTCCAAATTGATAAAATTGGCTTGTTGGATTGATGTATTTGATCATTATAAACTGTATTCTATCTTGTGTGATGATCAATTGATCAATTTTTTTCAAATTGAACAAGTGGTTCTCTAAAATTTTTGGGGTTTTTGTTAGAAACTCTATGCTCAAGCCAATTTTGTGAATTTGAACTTAAATTGAACTTAATTTCATTGCATTAGAGCATGCATCATGACATTTAATTGTTCATGAATCATATAGATTTTTTGTTCTTGTAAGGTTGAATTTAATCAACCATGTGTTGGCTTTATTCCATGACAAATTTGCTTGTAATATAGCACTTAGAAACCTTGTATTTAGGTGGGAATCATGTAAGGGTAGTGTGTGAGAGAGTGAGAAGAAATGCTCAAGACAGTGCGGTGAAGCAGAGACTCGCGGCTAGGACTCGTGGGTGGCTCGTGGCTTGCAAGCCGCCAAAAGTTGCTCACGTGCAGAGCATGCAGGGGAGCTGAACAGACACGTCACCTGGAGCACTACACGACAAAAATCCAGACTGGCCTTTAAGTTAGCTCGCGACTTAAACTCGCGACTCGATCAAGTCGCCAGCCAGCCCTGTTTTTGGAAAACCCGACTCTTCGTATTCCATTCTCACACCAGTATAAATACCCCTCATTCCCACAAGATATTGGTGGCTATTCAGAAAGAAAAACCCTAAGAGAGGTTTCTTCAAAACACCCACCCAATTAGAGAGAGCTACTCATTCTTAGAGAGAAATCTTTGTAGTCTCTTCTCATTCCCTCTCTCATTGTCATACCTATTGAGAGGAGATTTCTATCCAAACACTACCCACACCCATTCAGAGTGTTGAGTGTCTTTGGAGCTTTGGGAAGCATTGGAAGATGCCAAGGATGGCGGATGCTACGGTCTAGTAGCGGAATCCGGTAAGCTAGAAAAGAAAAAGGTTCGGCGCAACCTCGTTGGAGCAAGAAGCTTGGAGGGCTTAGGTACATCGGGTAGATTAGGCTTGGAGGGTCTATTGCTGTTCATGTATCCCAACTACATTTTCTAGTGGATTATTGACCGCTTGGAGGGCGGCGGAGAGGTTTTACGCCGAGGGCTTCGGTTTCCTCTTCGATAACACATCGTGTGTTGTCCTTGTGTTTGCATCTCTCTTCCCTTTATCTTTGCCTTTTATTTTCTGCTGTGGATGTGATTTATAATTGGCTTAGATTGATTTCCAATTCTGTTTATAGCTTATGTTCATTTTCCGCACACTAGTTGTTTGTCATAAAGCTTGAATTGGTTATTTTGTTTTTGGGGGTCTAAACGTTCAAGGGTGTTTATACACGTTTTTGAACTTTCAATTGGTATCGAGCGGGTACACTTGTTGTGGTTTAAATACCTAAGTGTGATCCTTGACCCCTTGTGTTTATTTGCCATGGATTGTGCTTTGTATGACTCTTTGCATGATTTGGTTGGTAATGAATGTAACATGCCACGTGTTTGTGAAATTGCCTCTATGAGTGTTAATCCTCATAAGCGTGATGACATGTTATTTGAATCTATGGGTGGTGTTGACAAACTCTTAAAGAAAAATGCTAAGAAGTTTCAAAAGAATTTGAGCAAGTTATTTTGTGAAAAGGATGATTTGATTGCTAAGCTCAATGAATCCAACAAATTGGTTGAGAAATATAAAAAACTTGCTGAAATTTCTCATGAAAAGTCAAAAGAGTTTGAATGTTTGAATATGGACTTGGATGCTAAACTTGTTTTGTCTAACAAACTTGTTGATGATCTTAAATGTGAAAATGAATCTCTTAAGATGCATGCCAAGTGTTTGATTGCTGAACCTATTGTTAAAAAGGATGAAAATATTTGTTGCAATCATGTTATTGTACCAGATTTTGTGCCTAGTGTGTGTTCTACCTTAAAGGACAAATCGGTGTACATTCCTCCACATAAGAGAAATCAAAATGTGGAGAGAAAGGCTGTTAAGTCAAAGCCTCTGTTTAGGTCTCAACCTAAGGCTTTGGATGGATCTAAGCTTGTTCCAACTTGCCACCATTGTGGTGTGATTGGTCACATAAGACCCCAATGCCCCAAGTTAAAAAGAGAACAAACCTTTGTTGCTAGATCTCTTCCCAAAAAGCCTAGTAGACCTAAACACATTGTGTGTCACCATTGTGGTGCCTTTGGTCATGTAAAATCTCAATGCTCTAAGTTTCATGCTTTTAAAAGAATCAAAAGAAAAGAAAAACTTGAGCTTTTTGGAAGTTGTGCTAAAAAGAGTAAACCGGTTTTAAGTGAAAATAGCATGTTGTTAAAGAAAATGTTTAATGCTCTTAACTCCTTGACTATGTGCATCTTCGGTTCTCATTCTTCCAACCCTCGTCTCATTTCTCATGAGACACTCATTCCAAACAATCATTCCGTTTGGATGAGGAAGGGTTCCTATGATTGAGCTTTTGCTCTTTTGGTCCTTGATCTAATTCTTTCGATCTTTGTAGGACCCTTCATGCATTAAATGTCATATCTTCATGCATTTTGTGCATCTTGCATTTATTTGTATGCATTGTTTTGTTTTTTATTTTACTTTTATATTTCAGTTTTGTGTGAGTAAAAAATCCAAAACCACATAAAACGTGAAAAATTCAAAAAGTTTGATCGTATATGTTTGAGCACATATCACATGTGAGTTTGGCCTTGTACCTTTGTACAAATGGCTTTGTGCATTTACGAGCTTAGCTTGTTATTTTTGCACTTATATCTTTGTGGGAAAAATCTTGACATCTTTGTGTGATTGTTGTAAATCGATCTTCAAGCTTGTCATGAATGATCTGTCAATAGTCATGTTGGTTTTGATACTTGCGTAGACTTGTGCTTATATCTCTTCCCACTCTTTTATTTTTATTGCTTAAAGAGCTCAATAAATGTAAATCTTAAAATGAAAAGAGATAATGAGCTGCAAAAGCTGTCGCACATACTAGTATTCGACTAGGAAAAAGGGAAAGCGACTTATATGAAAATGTATGATGCCCAAAAAGCCAAAGGCTTGTTCATCAATTTGAAATATCAAAAATTTTAGGCATCAATCTCAAAAATGAGATGTATTGCTCAAAATGAGTTGTATTGATTCAAAATGATCAAATGTTATGAATTGTAAAGAAGCCAAATGAAAAGCTTCATCATATGTAATCATTTTCTTGTGGGAGGTCATATATGCTCATTTCTATAATTGAGATAGACCACTTGACTTAGCACTAGTTGTGTATGACTTGATTGAATTGATCATTGAAGCTTCACTCTAAACTAAGGACTATTCCACATTTGATACACACACACAACACACATGCCTAATGTTCAATGAATGTCTTATTCATTTGTTAGATTGTACTTGTCTAAATGTGATGTGTGTGTGCTCAATCTTATATGGATTAATCCAAAAAGATTTTTGATCATTTTATATGTTTTTGGAAGTGATTTTTATCACTTGTCGTGTTTATGTTTAGTGCTTACTTTGTTTTTCAATGTTTAAACATGTTCTCAATTGAAAAAAAGTGTCGAGTTTTTCGCGGCTCACCGGCGACTTGCCGATCGCGAAACCCCGATCGCGAGTTCATCCGAAGCTTTTGGCGGCTCACTCGCGGCTTTCTCGCGGCTCACTCGCGACTTGCGAAAAATTTTCGCGACTGAAAACTCGCGGCTCGCGGCTGAAACTCGCGGCTCGCGGCTTGCTCGCGATCAACCTCGCGACTCGCCTTGATCGCGAAACGCCTGCAACAGTTTTTAAAGGGCTTTTTGTGGGAAACTTGTTTTAAACCTCTCCCATCCTCTCTACAACCCCTCTTTCCATATTTTTACATCAAAACCCAACCAATTTGAATGGTTTTTCAATCCATTAACATCTCTAAGGTAATTATAAACTCTTTTCATTGATTTTGATCCTTAGATTATGTTTTGGAGAGTTTTGTGCTCTTGGTTGGGATTTTTATCATAGGGGTTGGGAAAACTTAATTTTTGTCAAATTTCTTCATGGGATTGGTTTCTTTTGTTGATTTGCATTGGATGTTGGCCCCTTGTGGCAGAAAGAACATGTATTAAGGGTAGATTTCATGATGTTCATGCATTGTTTCACATTATTGTTCATAGTGTGCATGTTAAGTGTTCGATAAAATGCCTCTTAGACATTTTCTCGCTTGTTTGGACTCCGATGAGTACCAAACTTTGGGGTTTCTCATGTTTCCTCTTTAGGAACATGTTTGGTTCATTGGTTGTGTATTTAACACACCTTGCCCCACATGTGCATTTTTCATGCATTGGTCATGCATTGCACTTAGCCACCTCTTGCACACACATTTGCTACCCTTGTCATGCATTGGTATAGACCTTGCTTCTTCATCCTAGCATGTCATGTCTGTCTTATGTTTTGTAGCATGTTACTTTGTCTTAGGTTTAAGCTTCATTTTCTCATTCATCTTGCACCCCTCATGCATCATTAGCATTGTTCATACCTTCATCTCTTACCCTCGTTTCTTCTTGACCCTTTGTCTATTCCCGACAAAAAGGGGGAGAATATACTCTAGAGAATGTTTCGAAGTATTTTGTCATTTCTATATGACTCTTGTGCACATCCTTAGGGGGAGAAATTCTATTTCTCATATGCACATTTGTAGGGGGAGAGATATTCTATAGGGGAGATGCATATACCAAGGGGGAGAAGACATTGTGTTAGCTAGAAAACTTTGTTATGTTTGTTTTCTTGTTGGCTTTATGGTGCTTTGAGTTATGCTTTGTTGTTCTCATTGCATCATGTTTGTGCTTTGGACATGCATACTTCCTTATGCTATTGTGTTTCATTAAATGCATGTTCGGATGATCAATTGCTTTGCTATGTGTTCATTATAGTCATTTCTATATGACTGTTTTGGTGTTTGATCAAGTTGCTCATATGTTTTACATCATGTTTACTTGATCGCAATTTGCTTGTTACATTATACTTGTCCTTTTATTACTTGCTTTACCTTGAGGGTCTAATGTGTTTTGTGCAAGTGTTTCAGTTTACAAGTATATATGTTCCAAGTGCATCACACTTCTCATCACCTTGAAGGGGAGAAACTTTATGCACTTTTAGTTTATATTGTTTAAGTTTTTATTCAATATAATGTGTTTGTACCCATGTGCTTTTGTAAGCTTTTAGGGTTAATGTTTTATGCATAGTTTGTAGGCTTTATGGTATGTACCTTGCTTAATGCAGCCTTTATGCTATGTCGAAATCAGACTTTAATCTAAATGTTCTGCATTTTGGTTTATGTACTTGTCACTCTTGTGCCCTTGTAGGATTGTTCCTAGATGCATATGCCTTGTGTGTTATGCATTGGTTGAGTGTTGAGCATACAAGTGTCTTGCCTTGTGCTTGTTAACTTGTATGTCCTTGTGTTCATTCCAAGTGTGAATGAGCACTGTGATCACTACCTTGTAGTGATTGCTTGTTTGATCAAGCCATGGTTTGCTTCTTAACTCCATCTTTGCTTGATCACATATTGCTTGCTTCATATGCATTTCATGCTTTTCTACATACAATGATCATGGTGTATTGTTGTGTTTCAGGAGATTCATGTTCATATGATTCAAGAGCTGCACAGCTTCTAGATTTAAATGTGAGTGAGTTTTGCCATTGTTCCCAAACTCACGTTTAAGTCTAGAGTCTGTTTTAGGTGTTTTGTCATGGAATAGCCAAAGGGGGAGATTGTAAGGTTGAATTTAATCAACCATGTGTTGGCTTTATTCCATGACAAATTTGCTTGTAATATAGTACTTAGAAACCTTGTATTTAGGTGGGAATCATGTAAGGGTAGTGTGTGAGAGAGTGAGAAGAAATGCTCAAGACAAAGCGGTGAAGCAGAGACTCGCGGCTAGGACTCGTGGGTGGCTCGCGGCTTGCAAGCCGCCAAAAGTTGCTCACGTGCGAGCATGCGGGGAGCTGAACAGTCACGCCACCGGAGCACTACACGACAAAAATCCAGATCGGCCTTTAAGTTAGCTCGCGACTTAAACTCGCGACTCGGTCAAGTCGCGAGGTCAAGTCGCCAGCCAGCCCTGTTTTTGGAAAAACTGACTCTTCGTATTCCATTCTCAAACCAGTATAAATACCCCTCATTCCCACAAGATATTGGTGGCTATTCAGAAAGAAAAACCCTAAGAGAGGTTTCTTCAAAACACCCACCCAATTAGAGAGAGCTACTCATTCTTAGAGAGAAATCTTTGTAGTCTCTTCTCATTCCCTCTCTCATTGTCATACCTATTGAGAGGAGATTTCTATCCAAACACTACCCACACCCATTCAGAGTGTTGAGTGTCTTTGGAGCTTTGGGAAGCATTGGAAGATGCCAAGGATGGCGGATGCTACAGTCTAGTAGCGGAATCCGGTAAGCTAGAAAAGAAAAAGGTTCGGCGCAACCTCGTTGGAGCAAGAAGCTTGGAGGGCTTAGGTACATCGGGTAGATTAGGCTTGGAGGGTCTATTGTTGTTCATGTATCCCAACTACATTTTCTAGTGGATTATTGACCGCTTGGAGGGCGCGGAGAGGTTTTACGCCGAGGGCTTCGGTTTCCTCTTCGATAACACATCGTGTGTTGTCCTTGTGTTTGCATCTCTCTTCCCTTTATCTTTGCCTTTTATTTTCTCTTTGTGGATGTGATTTATAATTGGCTTAGATTGATTTCCAATTCTGTTTATAGCTTATG
Source organism: Quercus dentata (assembly GCA_028216015.1). Classification (NCBI taxonomy): domain Eukaryota; kingdom Viridiplantae; phylum Streptophyta; class Magnoliopsida; order Fagales; family Fagaceae; genus Quercus; species Quercus dentata. The sequence continues at coordinate 19,047,211 of CP116454.1, read as the reverse complement.
TTCATTTTCCGCACACTAGTTGTTTGTCATAAAGCTTGAATTGGTTATTTTGTTTTTGGCGGTCTAAACGTTCAAGGGTGTTTATACACGTTTTTGAACTTTCAGTTCTATATATTTTTTGTGCTAACTTGTAGTCCGCCCTTGGTTTCTCTTTCTTTTTTTTTTTTTTTTTTTTTTTTTTTTGTGTTTTGTTCCGCTTTGTGTCTTTGTCCTTATCCTAGCACCATGCCTAGGAAGACTAGAGCCCATAGGACACCCTCCACTTCCTTCGAGTCTCCTTCTAGGAGTGAATTGTTTCGGAATGACAAAAGTAGAGAGGTTTATGAGAAGCTGAACAAGAAGAGAAGGATTTGGGATGAGCATTTTGTTGTGTTAGATAAGCTTGATCCCGCCATTAGGGCAAACTTTGAGAGTAGAGGCTGGTTGTCTTTGTTGGAGGTAAATCATCCACCCCCGACCGCCCTGATTAAAGAGTTCTTCTCAAACCTCTCTTGCCACATCTATGATTCCAACACCCTTGTTAGGAGTTGGATACGAGGTGTTGAGTTCACCATTACCCCTAGGATAGTGGCCAAAGCTCTTGGGGTTCCGGTCGTTAGGCGACTTGTCTATCCTTATGAGGAGTCTCTACCCCTTGATGACATTATGTCATACATCACTAGGTCTTCTATCCAAAGGGGTTCTAATCCTCGGATCACGTCCGCTAAGCTTACCGAGACTACCAATCTTTTCTTTAGGATAGCGTGTCATTCTTTGTGACCTATTTCTCATCTCCACACCATCCCTCTTAAGCGATGTGTGTTTTTGTACGCCTTTATTTCTGGTGCGTCTATTAGTTTTCCTCATCTGTTTCTTCATTCTTTGAACGAAGTTCATAGGAGTTCAGCTGTCGCTCATGCTCTTATTCATCCTATTTTCATTCATAGAATTTTGTTGTTTCTCGGTTTAGTTGACTTCCCTGCTGGTGAGCCCGTACATGTTATAGTCCCAATTGGTGCCACCTTCCTTAGGCAGAGGGTTGCTCACTTAAGAGTTGGCTCTACGTGTCCTAGAGGTGAGTCTTATGGTGCTGTACCTCTTCTACCCTCTTTTACAGGTCTTTGCAACAATCGAGGCGTCTGGTCCTGCTGCTGCTGATGCCGACGTTTCTCCACCAACTACTTCGGATGATTTAGACATTCGACGTACGTTGGATCATGTCCTGACTGTTCGGGCGACTCATGGATAGATTTTGGTGGACGTGCTCGATGAGATCCGTGCCTTGCGAGCAGAGTTGGCACGGTTTCGACGATCCTCACCGCCACCTCCTTTTGATGATGGATTTTGATTGCCCTTTGGCATTCCGTCACAAAAAGGAGGAGTACATTTAGGACACTTGTAGAGGTTTTTGTTCTTAGGGGGAGAGTTTTTTTGTTTGTTAGAGCTTGTGGAGATTAGATTATATCTAGGTGCTTCACTTTGTATTTGTTTTGGCTCTTGATGTATTTTTGTTGGGCTATTCATGATAGGAGGAGTTACATTTATTGTTTTATATGTTTCTTGTTCCACTGCTTATTGATTTATATTTATGAGTTATTTATTGATATATGTCTTTATTTTGTGCTTTGCTAAATCAAGAATTTATTTTGTTTACTTGTATTTTCCACACATGCGGTTATGCGTTTTGTTTAAGTGTTTCAAGAAATATACAAGTTGATTCAATTGAGCTGTTGTCTACACTTGCAAATGATGGATAGTAGTTAGGATTGGGTTTGTTATAATGAGCAATTTTTTGTTAAGGGCTTTTCTTTGTAAACTTTGAGCTTTTAGTTGTGTTTTGTCATGGATTGCCAAAGAGGGAGTTTGTTAGGTTCTAAAGATTTAGGAACTAATGTATTTAGAACTCTAATGTGTATTGTTGGCAAACCATGATCAAAACAGGGTGTTTAGTTTTGTTTAGACTTGCTCAAAGTTGTGTCTTTTATATAAAGTTGGAATCGAGTACATTGCGAAGTATTAGTGCATTTCGGCTTGGCTCTATCGATTGAATCTTGAGCAGAATGTTTTTTCTGCAGATTTCTCCAACTCAGCCCTAGCCTATTAAAACGTGTAGGGTTTTATGTTTTGCCCTAAGTATAAAAGGCAAACCTTAGCCACGTTTTTCAGTTGCTCTATTTGCTGTGTGTGTGAATTTCTTGTGAGATCTAGAATTGGTTGCCTTCACACATGCTTAGGATTATCAAGAAGGAGATTTGATTGAGAGCTTCATGATCATTCAATTGCTGCACTAAAAAGCTTAAAGAAACACAAGCAGGTGTGCTTGTACTTGCTGGAGAATCCAATACGGAAGAGTCCGTGGTCTCGGAGCTTGCACGTGGTCGTGTCGGTAAGTTTCTCTTGGTGGGTAGCAATAGGATGTTAGTGGTCTAAGTCCTATTGTAAAACTTCGATTCTTTCATAGTGGATTCAGGTTTACCTTGAGGATAGCTAGGTTAAATCTTCCCCAGGTTTTTATCGGTTTGGTTTCCTGGGTCATCATATCATTGTGTTATTTATATTTCCGCTACTATGCATGATATGATTGTTTGATTGTGATAATCTAGATCTGGAATTTGGACTAAGTAATAACTAGGTTAATCCAATTATGTTTTAAGGTGTCTAAAAACGTACAAAATCAAAACCTAATGTAACCCAAATACCTAAATACAAATCAATCTAACCAAATTTCTCAAAACTAATTCATATTTCATACCCGGATCTAAGAAAAAAAAAAAAAAACTTACCAAAGGTAGTTCTCTCCCTATGTCCGTATCTCAAATCCTGTGTGCACCTTTAGGTTATCGCCGCTAGGTTCCGAAGAATCAAGTCCAAAGAAGAGACGAACGGTGGTGGGAAAATGATAGTGATAGCCAGCCGGCTGTATGAACTCTGTCTCCTTCTCATCTCCATATTGCAAGCTTTTTTCTCTTTCTCTGCTTCTTTCCCCATTTCCTCGTCGCCTCTCTCTCTCTTTCATCACCTCTCTATTTCTATTTCCATGTGTCCTTTCATTTTAACCGGTTATTTTTTTGTTATTTATAATGAGAGGTTTTGAACGGTGTCATAGCGTTGTCAAACAACATAATTTATCGCTTTTTAATTTAAACAAGGGCTGAATTTTAGATGGCTTTTTTTCCTAACGTGGTAGCACCTCTTTAAAGGCTTCTGCTTTTATATATAGTATTAGATTAGATTAGATGCTCTGGCTGAAAAGGAAATTTTGATTCCAACAGCATCAAAACCACATCACAGCCATTGGGTTTGACCGTGGCACAACCACATTTAAGCTGCCTAACATCAAAATAGATGTTAACTAGGAGGTTATAATTAGAAACCGGTGGCATATGAAGCAATGTCCAAGTTTGATGAGTCCGAGTCCGAGTCTCTGGTTTTTACACGGTATATTGAATTGATGAATGGGATTATAGAGACCACAAAAGATGTGAAGGTATTGAGGGATCATGGAATTCTCAAACAGAGTCCTTGAAGGATGACGAGGTTTTAAAGATCTTGAGTGGTACGAGCAAGTCTGTACAATTAGCAGGTACACATGAATTGTACAAGGCAATTGCGGATGTTAACGATTACTATAATGGTTTACGAAAGGTTAAGGCTCGCAAATTCGTCAAGAAGTGTGTATTTACTTTATGGAATGTTCGCACGCTTTTTGCTGCAATCTTGCTCTTGTCCCCGATGGCTCTCCGGACGTTTTGCTCTATCTATGGCTGCTCTCGAATATTCAACAATAGCAATTAATACTGAAAGTTCAAATATGTGTATAAACACCCTTGAACGTTTAGACCCCCAATTTACAAATTAACCAATTCAAACTTTATGTCAAACAATTAGAGTGCGGAAAATGAACATAAGCTATAATATAGAATTGGTAAACAATCTATGCCAATTAAAATCACATCCACAGCAGAAAATAAAAGGCAAAGATAAAGGGAAGAGAGATGCAAACACAAGGACAACACACGATGTGTTATCGAAGAGGAAACTCAAGTCCTCGGCGTAAAACCTCTCCGCCGCCCTCCAAGCGGTCAATAATCCACTAGAAAATGTAGTTGGGATACATGAACAGCAATAGACCCTCCAAGCCTAATCTATCCGATGTACCTAAGCCCTCCAAGTTTCTTGCTCCAACAAGGATGCGCCGAACCTTTTTCTTTTCTAGCTTACAGGATTCCGCTACTAGACCGTAGCATCCGCCATCCTTGGCATCTTCCAATGCTTCCCAAAACTCCAAAAATACTCAACACTCTAAATTGGTGTGGGTAGTGTTTAGATAGAAATCTCCTCTCAATAGGTATGACAATGAGAGAGGGATTGAGAAGAGACTACAAAGGTTTCTCTCTAAGAATGAGTAGCTTTCTCTAATTGGGTGGGTGTTTTGAAGAAACCTCTCTTAGGGTTTTTCTTTCTGAATAGCCACACATATTTTGTGGGAATGAGGGGTATTTATACTGGTGCGAGAATGGAATGCGAAGAGTCGCTTTTTCCAAAAATAGGGCTGGCTGGCGACTTGACCGAGTCGCGAGTTCAAGCCGCGAGCTAACTTAATGGCCAGTCTGGATTTTTGTCTTGTAGTGCTCCAGGTGGCATGACTGTTCAGCTCCCCCGCATGCTCTGCACGTGTGCAACTTTTGGCGGCTTGCAAGCCGCGAGCCTCTCGCGAGATCAAGTCGCGAGTCCCCGCTTCACCGCACGCCTTGAGCATTTCTTCACACTCTCTCACACACTACCCTTACATGATTCCCACCTAAATACAGGGTTTCTAAGTGCTGTATTACAAGTAAATTTGTCACGGAATAAAGCCAGCACATGGTTGATTAAATTCAACCTTACAAATACATTGTGTTTATGGCTTGTGAGTGTCTTTCTTCGTGTTCTATTATCTGTGGCATTATGATAAAGCTTCAGCTGTGTTGTGATTCATTTGATTTAAAAGTTCTTGTCCAGGTCTCTTCAGGCACATCAGTCATATAACCATGTGATCATGACTTGCAAGCATCTTCCATTTTTTCTGAGTGTTTTTATTCCTATCTGTAGCATTATGATCAAGTTTCTATGGTCTCCCGACAATCTTGGTTTGCAAGAATCATCTTTTATATGTTTATTTTTGCTAAATTTTCAAGTCTTCTTGCATGTACATGCTCTAATACGAACCACATGCTCTTATCTCTGAGCTATTAAAAATGGAGCAAGGAATTACGAAAGATTACAGAAATGTATGGCCCATAAAACATTAACATTTTTTAGTAACCCAAATACGAAGCATCTACCAATGAAATATATCATGAACAAAATAAAGTCAATCATAATATTGAGATTCCTCTATTCTGTATATCAAAAACCACCAAGTTCAGATAGCCAAGCATTTGACTGCAACCAACATCAGCCAGGCAAGATTTAATTGCAAAAGTATTCTATTCAAGTTCCCATGAAAAGCTTCCATTTTGTTTTAGTTTTTCTCAATGATACAGCACTTGTCACCAATCCATCAAGGGATTTCATATTCAATAAGTGCGATACAAATCTAAAATTTGCAATGTGAGGACTTGCACTCATAGGCGAGCCATAACCGCCTCCACCTCTGCAGGGGTAAATAGATGGTAATTTGGAGCCACTTTTGCAATGTCAACGTTAGTGGGTGTCACCTAGGTTCAACAACATAGATAAATCAATGTAATGAAAGGAAAATATGATAAGTTAGACATGATGCATAATATAATGAATCAGCAATTCCAAGAAACTCTTACCTTTTCTTCCATAACCTGCCTCAGAATGGAAAGAGCAATGGTTTCAGCTTCTTGAAGAGTGACGTCCTGCAGATAATAGAATATATAATATATCCCTTCAATTTTTCAAGTTTGCAGTAGCAAAAATAAAAAATTAACACTAGAAGAAATACTTGAATTGCAGAGAGCTTGTGCTACACACACACAAAATATACTGAAGAGGAAGAAAATTAGAGGTGACGGATCCATTTAGATGGACTTGACAGAGCAAGAGAAATGGGCTAAAGTAAACGGATCCGATGTGAACGGACCTAGGGTGGACGGATCAAAAGGCCACGTGGCACTGAATTAGTCATTATGTGGTCTCCAAGAAACTTTAAACGGAAACGACTTGCACCTCAAGATTAACCCTAGTCCATAGAGTCCCAATATGAATAGAATTCTAACATGAAGAGGATTATAGAAGATATGCGTCTTGATGGAGATCTTCTCCATAAGGAAAAGACTTGTGACGCAAGCAAAGAAGTTTGATTTTACACTACTATAAAAACCCAAAGACCCTCGGAAAAAAGGTACGCATAATTCACCCCAATTACGGCACTCTAGAGTTGTGAGAAGTTCTAACTTGACATTCGAAGGATATTTGGTCGGCACCACACTGGTGCTCTTTGTTAGGTCTTCTCTTTTTATTGTGTAGGTATTGTTTCGAGCGGGTAAAGACTGTGTGACTCACGGGTGATTTTTCGGCATCATCAATTGGCGCCGTCTATGGGAAAGATAGCTACTTGTAAGTCATACAAACGCTTCCCGGATAAAGAGTTGCATGGTACTTACTCGCTCAATGGCAACCACCAACAACGTTCAGGGAGACGAGCCGCGACCCACCGCCCGAAAAGGCAGGTCCAAACCCTCACAGCAGAAGTGGAATGTCTCACCAAACAGAACTAAGACTTAGAGGAACAGCTACAAATCAAGAATGCAGCAATGGGTACCCAAGAAGAAGACCAAGAAGGTACCAGTGTTGAACGAAGAGACTAAGAGGGGCTGGAAGGTAGTAATGTCCCAAGCGGACTGAACGACAAGACATGAGCTGTCCATCCACCACTAATACGGCTCTACCCTATATTGTTACTGAGATGCAGATGATGAAAGAACAGATGGACTTTATGATGAACGCTCTTAGGGGAAGAGTGTCCAGTGACCTCAACGATTTGGTCCACCGAACCAATTCACCATTCACCACGTCCGTCAACTCCTTCCCCCTACCACGTAAGTTCCGTATGCCATAGATAGAAAGCTACGCTGAAGCCAAGGACCCTTTAGATCACTTGGAATCCTTCAAAACCCTGATGCACCTTCAAGGAGTGGCGGACGAGATCATGTGTAGGGCCTTCCCTATCACACTAAGGGATCTCGCAAGAATTTGGTTCAGTAGGTTGACGCCCAACTTCATCGGTACTTTCAAGGACCTAAGCGCCCGATTCACTTCACACTTCATCGAGGGACATAGATATAAGAAGTCAACCGCATGCCTAATGAGCATTAGGCAACAAGAGGATGAGAAGTTGAGGTCTTATATAGCCCGCTTCAACAAGGAAGCACTCTTGATTGACGAAGTAGACGACAAGATAATCGTGGCAACCTTCACGAACAGGCTACGAAAGGGTAAGTTTCTATTCTCCTTATACAAGAATTACTCGAAAACCATGTCGGATGTGCTTTACAGAGCCACCAAGTACATGAATGCTCAAGATGCGCTGCTGGCCCATGAGGAGAAGCCCAAGAAGAGAGAGAGGTAGGAGGAAGCCCGGTAGGATAGGGGCTGAAAGATGGCAAGAACGGGAGATAAAAGAGATGATCGATGGTCCAAACCCCCGACAGGGAGGTTCACAAACTTCACCCCCACGAATACCCCGATTGATCGGATCCTGATGCGGATCAAAGACAAAGGAGTCTTGACATTCCCTGGCAAATTGAAGGGTGATCCCAATAAGAGATCCATGGATAAATATTGCCGCTTCCACCGAGACCACGGTCACGACACGTCTAAATGCTATGACTTGAAGCAGCAGATAGAGGCCCTCATTAGGCAAAGGAAACTACAAAAATTCGTCGGCAAAGAAGGAACAGAACAAAACCAAGGAGCACCAGCCCGGATAGAAAACGAGTGACCCGGACCACCCTTGGTAGACATAAGGATGATCATTGAGGGCGATACTTCTAGTTCCTCTAAGAAGGCGCGTAAGACATACTTACGGATGGTTCAGAATATTCAACTAACGGGGTATGCCCCAAAGATGACGCGGGTCGACAATCTCGTAATTGGGTTCACGGAGGAAGATGCCCGACGTCTCCACCACCCACATGATGATGCACTCGTAGTCGATATACGGGTATGAGACTATAACACCTACAGGGTCTTGGTAGACAATGGGAGCTCACGATATCTTGTATTATCTAGCCTTTCAGAAAATGAGAATAGACAAAGAACGATTGATCCCAACCAACGCCCCGCTCACCGGATTTGGAGGAACAAGGGTGTATCCACTGGGTGTGGTCACCCACCGGTAATGGTCGAAGACTACCTTGATGATCACAAAGGACGTGACCTTCCTAGTCATTGATTGCTCGTACGCGTACAACGCCATATTGGGACGTCCTACTTTGAATTCATGAAAGGCTGTAACATCGACCTACCATTTGATGATCAAGTTTCCCACTAAATACGGGGTAGAAAAAGTAAGAGGGGATCAAGTGGCGGCGCGTGAATGCTACATTGCCATGCTAGAGATGGATGATCACCAGCAAACCATGTGCATAGAAGAACAACGAACAACAACAGAGCTAGTGGAAGAACTAGAGGAAGTGACCTTGACGACTCAAGGCCCAAGCGGATGATAAGGGTGGGTATGTTAGCTAGTCAGTCGGTGCGTCAAGCACTCATGACATTTCTAAGAGAAAATTAGGACGTATTCGCCTGGAGTCAAGAGGACATGCCAGGAATTGACCCCTCGGTCATAGTTCACAAGTTGAATGTGTCGTTCTCATCCTCTTCCGTCTGACGGAAGAAGCGAGTATTCGCTCAGGAACGAGACAAAGCTATAGCTAAAGAGGTTCGAAAGCTACCGGAAGCAGATTTCATTCGAGAAGTGTACGACCACGACTGGTTGGCAAACGTAGTTATGGTTAAAAAGGCCAATGGAAAGTGGAGGATGTGCATAGATTTCACAAATCTCAATAGAGCTTGCCCTAAGGATAGTTACCCGCTTCCACGGATAGATACTTTGGTAGACTCGACCGCGAGGCATCGCCTTCGAGCTTCATGGATGCGTTTTGAGGATACAACCAGATCAAAATGGAGGAGGCTGATCAAGAGAAGACTTCCTTTGTTACTAGTCAAGGACTCTTATACTACAAAGTAATGCCGTTCGGACTTAAGAACATAGGGGCAACGTACCAGAGATTAATGAATAAGATGTTTGCACACCAGATTGGGAGAAATGTGCAAGTTTATGTAGACGATATGCTGATGAAAAGCTTACGAGAAGACGAACACTTGAGCGACCTCTAGGAGACCTTTGACACCCTCCGGGCGTATAACATGAAATTAAACCCGAATAAGTGTGTGTTCGGGGTTATTATGGGAAATTCCTGGGATTTATGGTATCCCAAAGTGGTAACGAGGTCAACCTAGAGAAAATACAAGCTATAGTGGAGTTAGCCCCACCAAAGACGGTCAAGGAGGTGCAAAGCTTGAATGGCAAGATAGCAGCATTAAACAGGTTTGTCTCAAGGGCGACGGACAAATGCCTACCCTTCTTCCGCGTATTGAAGAGATCGTTTGAGTGGATGGATAAGTGCCAGCAGGCATTCGAAAATCTAAAGTTGTATCTTTCGTCTCCTCCATTACTCACCCCATCCAAGTCGGGGAAAGAGCTTTATCTATACTTAGCCGTCTCGTAAGCCGTTGTCGGCGTGGCTTTAGTAAGAGAAGAGGATGAATTGCAGACCTCATTTTACTTTACAAGCCGAGGGTTTCGAGGAGTATAAGAAAGGTACCTCTAGATGGAAAAGCTGGCGTTCGCATTGGTAAATCATGACACGAAAACTTAAACCGTACTTCCAAGCATATACAATTGTTGTTTTGATAGATAAGCCTCTAAGAAGAGCCATGAGTAGCCCCGAAGTCGTGGGATGGATGGCGTTGTGGGCGAATGAGTGAGTGAGTTTGATATACGGTATTGTTCATGTATAGCTATAGAGGGACAGGTGGTGGCTGACTTCATCGCCAAATTCACTGTTATGGAAGGCCCGGGGCGTAAATCGTTCCATAGTGGAGCGTCCATAAGTACAGATCTTCAAATAAGCAAGCGGGAGGGGTCGGTGTGGTACTCCACACCCCGAAGGGAGATAAGATTGAGTGCATGATCCACCTGGACTTTCCTACGACCAATAATGAAGCATAATACAAAGTTTTAGTTGTAGGATTAGACCTCGCAAAAGCGGCAGGAGCTGAAAACATGGTCGTATATTGTGACTCCCAAGTTGTAACCAATCAAATTAATGGCAACTACGAATGCAAGAACGAAAGGATGAAGAAGTACCTTGAGGAGGTGAAAGGTCAAATTGGCGATCTCCAAATCAAATTCGTCCAAATCCCAAGGGAGGAGCACGAGTGTGCCGATTGACTAGCTAAGGCCGCCTTAGCAAAATACATGCTTGTCCCCGATCAGGTACTATCCTTCATTTAAATCTCTTCACTCATAGATGAGGTTACGAGTATGCAGGAGATAGGTTTTGAAAACAACTGAACCACGCCATTAGTCTCCTACCTAAGGAACGACATGCTACCGGATGGGAAGGACACCGCTAGAAAATTGAAGGTCCAAGCATTGCAATTTGTTCTAATAAAAGATGTTTTATACAAAAGAGGTTTCTCCCACTTGTACATAAGGTGTTTGGGCCCCGAGGAGGCAGATTATATCATAAGAGAGGTCCACGAGGGGATCTATGGAAACCACTCGGGGGCACAATCGTTGGTGAGCAAACCGATTCGAGTAGGATATTACTGGCCTACTATGTAGAAGGACACGCAAACTTATGTCAAAGCTTGTGATAAGTGCCGGAGATTCGGCAACGTCATAAGACAACCGTCCAAAGAACTCACCCCTATGACGGCCCCGTGACCGTTAGCTTAATGGGGTTTAGATATCATGAGCCCCTTCCTAGTAGCGATCAGGTGACTAAAGTTCCTAGTAGTTGACATCGACTACTTCACCAAATGGGTGGAAGCAGAAGCCTTAGCGACTATCACGGAAAGAATATTCAGAGTTTTGTTTGGAAGAACATCGTTTATAGGTATGGGATACCCAGGGTGCTTGTCTCGGACAACGAAAAGCAATTTGACAACAGCGCATTTAGAGACTTCTATTCGGAACTAGGAATTAAGAACCACTACTCGTCACTCGCCCACCCATAAGCCAATGGTCAGGTTGAAGTTACGAATCGATCCTTGCTCAAAATCATCAAGACTCGACTCGAGGGGGCAAAAGGCATGTGGCCGGACGAACTACCAAGCGTTTTATGGGCATACCGGATAATAGCGAGGACACCCAGGGGGGAGACACCATTTCGACTAGCATACGGAAGCGAGGCAGTCATCCTAGTAGAAGTAGGGCTCACAAGCTACCGGGTGGAGAACTATGACGAGAACAAGAATGATGAAGCCATATGCCTTCAACTTGACCTAGTAGATGAGGTCCGGACAACAATGAGCAAAGGTTGGCACGATACCAGAACCTCATGGCGAAGCACTACAACTCCAAAGTCGGGCATAGAGACTTCGAGGTCGGAGATCTTGTTTTGAGGAAGGTAATGGGCGCCGCTAAGGATCCTACCCAAGGAAAGCTCAGCCCCAATTGGGAAGGGCCTTACAAAGTTACGTCATGGCAAAGGACAGACACCTACCAACTTGAGATGCTAGACGAGCAAAAATTGCAACATCCATGGGTTGCTAAGCACCTACGGAAGTACTACTAGTAGAGATGACAACGTGGAAGGCAACATCCACCAGACCTCCGATTTACTTTTGGTTAATTTTTGCTACATTTTCCAATTTTTCAGTTCACTATTTAGACAATTTATTTTTGCTACAATGATTTTTAAGTATCTTTTTAAGCTTTTCCTTGGAGAGTTACTCTCCTACGATTAAATGACTATAATAAGAGGAGCATGCAGATATGACTAGTGTTTTTTCTACGAAATTTTATCAAGTCCATAAATCGAACGAATTCATCCCAAGAGGGTAAAAATATTAGTCTAACAAGTGGACGAGTCTATCATAAAGTCCAATAAAATGGACGGTTCATCCCAGGAGGCTGAAATATTCTAAAGTCCTTGAAAAAAGGATAAATTATTCAAGTCCATAAAGTGGATGAAACAAGTATTGAGTTCATATAATGGACGAATTCATCCAGGGCGGAATAACCCGTCCACAAACTGGACGGATTCATTCGTGAAGGATGGAATAACTAAAATCCTCAAGATGGACGGTTCATCCCAGAAGGGTGAAAATATTATTAGGCCCAATAAGTGGACGGACTCATCCTAAAGGATGATAACTATAAAAGTCCATATAATTGACGGATCCAACTTAAGGTTGGATTAATATTGCTAGTCCACAAGTGGACGGATTCACATTAATATTGCTAAACGGACGGATTCAACCTAATTGCTAGTCTATATAGTGGACGGATTCAACTTAAGGTTTGATTAAAGTTGCCAGACCACAAGTGGACAAACTCATCTTAACGGGTGACTATAAAGTCCGTATAATGGACGAATACAACTTAAGGTTGGATTAATGATACTAGTCCATGAATGGATGGATTCATCCTAAAGGATGAAAACTATAAGGTCCATTTAGTGGACAGACCCAACATCAAATTGATTTACCTCACTAATCCACAATTGATCCCTATAGTGGACGGGTTCAACGTAAAATTAACACTACTTATTCATCGGAGGATGGATCCATCAAAACGATGGTTTTATTTAATCACCAATTACATGTCTATAGCCATAAAAGTAGATGGATAAGTAAATATTACTTAAAAGGAAATGTTCAATAAAACAAAAAGCTATTCTCCAATATCTTTACAAACCACCAAAAAAAAAAAAAAAAAACTACACGATCTAGGCAGGAGTTTCATTATTCTCTTCAATCGTTAAATCCTCGGGGTGACGAGCCTAATCAGCATCCAAGTTTGCTTGGCCATCAACAACATCTCCTCCGTCACCATGAGGATTGTTGGCCAGGGTATCATTAGCAAAAAGTTCGTTTGTACTCTCGGAGTGGACGGGTTGAACCGAGGTTTGGTCCTGGGTGTTGATATTGACATGAGACATGTCCAGGTCGGGATAAGAAGTCTTGACTTGACGGAGGGCGTCATCAAAACCCTCAACAAATGAGCCTTTAAGCTCTACCAGAAGGGCATCAGAGTCACGGTACTCTCGTATAGATTTTTCCTTCGCTTGATGGAGCCAGTCCTTGGCATCACGGATTTCCTTTTCCTTGTCTTGCAGGACTTGCTTTAGTTGCTCCGTCATCTATTCAAACTCATCCTTAGCTTGCTCCGCCAAGGCAAGCTTCTTCTCCTGGACTACCTTCCAAGCCTTCAACTCGTTCAACTCATCCTCCGTCAACCTCACCTTCTCCCGTATACGATCCAACATTGTCTCATGGTTCGAGCAATGTGACCCATCAACCCCTTCATCATAAGCATTGTCTCAAGACGGATGAGTTAGTAACATGAAAGTTAACGAAAAGAAAAAGTTAAAAGTAGACGGTTCTGAAATTACCCGAGCAAAAAAGACCCATCTCCCCCATAGCCATGGTTGCGTGGTTGCTCAAGTCCTCATAGTCGTCAACCGTTATGATGGACGAGAGCTGCTCCAATGCATACTTTGAGTCCTCACAAAGGAGGACGAGCGCTTTTTTAGCAGAATGATCGGGACTCGTCATTAGTCCTTTACCCTTCCCGAGGCCGGGTTTAGTGACCGTCTTCTTACCCTCGGCCTCCAACCCCACAACAGGTTCAAGGACAATTTTAGACTTCTTAAGGGGGTGATTGTCACTCTTCTCCAGTTTCCTCTTGGAGGATGGGTTGGCTGAACCTGGCCCTTTAGAGGTCTGACCCCCTTGTTGTTTTTGCATAGTACTCTTTGCTTGATCTAGGCCCTCCTCTTGGCAGCATCCATTTCTAAAACAAAGCAGACGGACGGATATTTAGTATAAAGTTGAAAGCAAAGAAACCAAGGTCCGGAGGACGGACTTACATTGTCGGACTTGTGCGTCGTATCGACGGGCGGCTATGGTTGGCTCTGGACTGTCACAATACCAGTGGAGAGTGTCTAGCGTGACCAACCTTGCCCACATCCTCTCCTCAAGGTTGGTTTTGCTAAAAATCCTTTCTAAAAAACTCCACTCCTTTAAGGAAACTTGTGGATGGTCCCGAATCGAAAAGGAAGACGGTTAGTGGCATATTAATTAAAAAATTATAGACTGAATAATGAACGGATTCATACTAGACGGGGGTAGTATGCCCCATGTCTTGTCGACGGGCATGTAATTTCTCACACCGAATCGACACATCCATTCGTCACCTTCCATGAAAAAATACCGACTTTTCCAATTCTTGTTGGAGTTGGGGGTCTCGCACACAAGCCTCAACAACGGGCTCCTAGGCATAAAGCTATACATGCCTTTTGACTGAGCAATCTCTTCTGGATGGTAACAGTGAAAGAATTCTTTCACCGTCGGCCTCCGTGCTTCGTCAGACATAACCCCGTACAAAACCTCCACGCCAAGGAAGACCCTCCAGGCATTTGGGGAGATCTGGGTGACGGCCAAACCTAGATACTGGAGGAGTTGATGGTGAAGTGAACTTAGGGGGAATCTAAGCCTTGCCTTGAAGATCTGCTCATAAACCCCGACGTCCTCAACGCCCTCATAGTAACACTTTTCTGATGAGTAGGGTAGACGGAGGGGTACGTTAACGGGTATTTGGTACTTCTCCTTAAGTGTTTTAAAATGAGATTCTTTAATTGTAGTGGTAAAGTCATTGACCGTCCATATGGGTAACATGATGAACTCCCCGATCCATCGGGACCTATGACGGATTGGATTGGGGGCTCGGCATCATCAGTAACGTCATCATCCTCAGGCCTTTCCGTCTCCAAACCCTCATCTCTTGAGGAAGGAGAACTGGCTAACGGACTCCTATCTTCACTCGGACTGTCAAGGTCTTTGTGACCTGATGGGTACACTTCATCGTAGCCCACTCCGTCGCGGACAAATGACTACTTACTCGACGCACTAGACATGACCTACACATGACGGTAAATCCTAAGACTCTGATGGGTCTATAATGGATGGCAGTAGTACAAAGTCTAGAAAAATAAAAAGTGCACAAAAATTTTTAAGTATAGGTACCAGGTTGAAGTTGGACGATAAAGAGGCGTTGATGACGGATGCACCACCGGGACGATATGATCATCTGACAAAAATGACGGATGCAACAACTGGACGGTATGATCATCTGACAATGATGATGGGTGCGCTCTGATCGTAGATTTTAGTAGAAAGTAAAGAAATGAGAGAAAGAGAGTTTGGTTTATATAGAGGGAACGACATGTTAGACAAAGGGGCACTTTGATCCAAGTGAGCGACCATTCGATTAATGCCACGTGGCCTTCGTCATTAATGATCTTAGGCCAGCCTGTCAAGGCTGGGGTGCTCCTCAAGAGGCGGGATTGAACCGTCACCCCATTGGTCCTTCCACTCGGTGATCATGGACCCATGAGGTGAGGGGGCAAATCAAGAGGAAGAAAATTAGAGGTGACGGATCCATTTAGATGGACTTGACAAAGCAAGACAAATGGGCTAAAGTAAACGGATCCGCTATGAACGGACCCGGGGTGGACGGATCAAAAGGCCACGTGGCATTGAATTGGTCATTATGTGATCTCCAAAAAACCCTAAACGGAAACGACTTGCACCTCAAGATTAACCCTAGTCCATAGAGTCCTAATATGAATAAAATTCTAACACAAAGAGGATTCTGGAAGATATGCATATTGATGGAAATCTTCTCCATAAGGAAAAGACTTGTGATGCAAGCAAAGAAGTTTGATTCTACGCTACTATAAAAACTCAAAGACCCTCGGAAAAAAAGTACACATAATTCACCCCAGCTCTGACACTCTAGAGTTGTAAGAAGTTCTAACTTGACCTTCGGAGGGTATTTGGCCGACACCACACCGGTGCTCTTTGTTAGGTCTTCTCTTTTTATTATGCAAATATTGTTTCGAGTTGGTAAAGACTGTGTGGCTCATTGGTGATTTTTTGGCATCATCATATACCTTGTTGTATTGCTCTTGCAGAGAGCTGTTTGCACCCTCTGAACTCGAACCAATAGCCTTGGCATTGCATTGCCAAAACATGCCAGATGGATCAGTATAATATCTGCATTTCATTAGTTTACTTACACAGTCAAAGAACAAGAAAAATAGAAGGATACGCACACAAAAAGCATCAAGAAATTAAATATTTAAAACGGGGGGGGGAGGAGAGGGGGGGTTTACCTACAAATATGCACATCTCAGCACTACTCTCATTATGACATCTACATCCAATGGAAAGAATATATATGGAAATCTATGGCCTTTATGTTTTTATGTTGACTAAGTGAATGGGTTGGTAAGGAGCTAAGCTGAGAAGTAAGAATGAGAGAATTTATTAGCTTTCAGAACAGTTGTAGTTCTGTTATTTACTTATCCAACCCCCACCCCCAAAAACAAAAAAAAAAAAAAAACCAAAAGTGGGAAAAGCCGCATTACAGCATGTAACTATTTAAAGCCTGATTTTATAAATTTTCTCAGAGAATGAGCAGAGTTAGAGCATGATTACCATTAATCTGGAAGGGACAAAAACCACAAGAGAGAGGTCAAAATTACAACGCTAAAGTTATAAAGAAGAAAGGATGGTAGAAAGATGACTGTAAATAGGATTGAGGAGCCTAAAATAAATAGTACAGCCAACAGTAATTAGTTGGAATGTGGGTCTTTTTTAGTTGAATGTGAGATCTATTTGGGTTGAGTGGAGCATGCATGTAAAATAAATTAACAATGTATGCATAAAGATATTACTTTCAAATAATGCAATAAAATTGCACTTGCAAAATATGTATTTTAGGTTTCTAGCAAGGCAATTCCAGTCAATTAGACTACTTTATTTGGTCTCTTTGTCGCTAAGAAAGTAGGGTTCTCTACTTCTCTTAGGCAGTAGAAGTTTTTGTCCCTTCTTTGAAGGAGAGTCTTGTCCTCTTGAGATACCAAGTGTCTCTCGAGCTTGTGGTTTTTTTTTTTTTTTTTTTTGTTCGGGGTCAGGGAAACACTTCAAACTTTTTACCATCACTGCATTGGAGGAGTTAGCAAACAGATGGAATAATCTCTCATTGTCCGATAGAGAGAAATCCGGTTACGTTCTCCCAAAGGACCATAGATCAGGCGAATTCATCTTAGCAGCAAAATCTCTCACAAGCAGATTCCTCAAGATAAGAGGCAATTGCAGAACCTCCAAACAAATCTGCCACTCTACAAATGGTTTCAAAATCAAACATTGTGGCAACCATAGGGTACATGATGTCCCCTACAAATTCATGAATAGGGCTGTGGCAGAAAGTATCTGTGAAACAATAGGAAGGAGAATTTTCAGGCGCCCTATGAGACCTCTACCAGTTCAGCGATAGGAAGGAGAATTTTCAAGCACGGTGGCTGATTGGACTGGAGAGGGAGAAGCAATTATGGAAATTGAAAAATCAGGGGATGACATTAATTCCAAGTCTCTTACAAATTCAAAATCTGTAACTGATAAGGAAAGGGAGTCTGAGGCAGGAAATGTGCTAAACCAAGAGAAGCCAAACCCGTTATTCTCTCAATCAATTTCCGAAAATAATTGCCACAATCATTTATTCCCTCAATCACGTTCCGAAAATAAATGCCAAGGTGATTTATTCCTTTCACAACTCTCAGTTATTGACAAGGAAATAAGGAAGTTTGATACAACAGGTACTAAGGAGGCAGGGCATACGAACACAACTAGCAATGCAAGGGAACATGAGAAACCTCATAAATTCCCTCCATCTCCTCAGACAGCCCTTTCCCCGGTGCACAAGTGGAAACCACTAGATCACGGGTTGGTAAAAATTAATTGTAACGGCGCTAGGTTCGCAAAGGAGAACAAAGCAGGGATTGGGGTGGTCATACGTAACAATGAGCGTATGGTGCTGGGATCACCGTCTAAGCAACTTTCCTAGGCATTTAGCCCTCTGCAAATCGAGGCGATGGCCGTCGAAACAGCTTTGCAGTTCGCAGCTAACCTAGGAGTTCAACACGCCATCCTCGAGACCGACTCGTTAGTGTTAGTGAAGGCCTTGCATGAAGGTCAAAGTTCCTTCCAACAGTGGGCTTAGTGTTGAATGAGATTAGAAATATGGTTAAGTTCTTTACTGAATTACACTACTCTCATGTAAAGAGAGAGGGTAATATTGTTGCTCACAAGTTAGCTCGTCATGCTATTTGTGTTTTGGATTTTGCAGTGTGGATGGAGGATGTTCCACCACCTTTATTTCCTGTTGTATTGACTGACATCGCTGGTTTTACTTAATAAAATAAGATACCTTCTTCCTCAAAAAAAAGGTTTCTAGCAAGGCAAAAACTAAATTATGTTAAATACCAGATTAATTTTGCAGCTGATCATAACTATAATACTGACATTAAATGTCAAGGTCGTCAATAAAAAAAAATAAATAATAGACATTAATTTTGAAGTTATGAAATTATATATTAAGAATTGTCTGAAAAAGGTTTTTGGTCAATATTAAATAGGTATAATTACAATTTACCCCCTCATGGTTCAATTTAGACTCCAAACTTTCAAGTGTTACATTTGAAGCCTCAGGTTTGTACTAAAATGAAACCATTAGGGTTCTATCTAAATTCCCTGTAACAATTTCGTTTTAATCCCAACTTTTGGGGACAAATTTAATAATTGCACAGCTTGTGGGACTAAATAGTTATTAGGTCAAACCAAAAAGGGGTCATTTGCTATCCAAAAAATGTAAAAATTTGACATAACCCTAAAAGTTTCATTGTAGACAAAACTTTGGGAGGTCAAGTGTAACAAGTGAAAGTCTGTGAACTAAATTAAGATTGAGCTAGACCACAAGGGGGTAAATTGTTATTTACCCTATTAAATAATAAAGGTTTAGCAATCCCATGTTTATTGCAAGGGGACAAGGAAGTCCTAATAAGTTTGAAATACTCTAATAATGAAAGAATCATGTTCTGAAGCAACAGAGAGTCATTAGCATCCAAATCATTTTTTGCATCAGTAGCTGCATACTGATAAAATATGCTAAGCAAATCCTAAAAACAAACTGACATATATATAAAAAAGTAAAATAAAAATTTAATTTTACCATTTGTTGGATCACATTTATCCATTGATAGCTAGTAAATATGGTAAGCAAACTAAAACTAACAAGCTGGGCCCATTCTCATCATGGCCAGCAAAGAGAAGAGAAACTCCAAACGGTCGAGACTGCGCAAAAAGAATAACATACATCAGAAAGCATTAAAGAATGAAAGATCACAGCATGAGGACCCAACTAAAAACAAGCAAGAATATTTTAACTGCAAAGAGACGCAAACGCCTATAGGCTATAGACATTATGATATTGTCTCTTCTCATAAAATGAGAGAGAACACAGCATCCCATCGCATAAAGTACTTGAAGGTGAGTGAGTGTAAATCAATTATAGCACTGTAAATATGAAATTTGAACTTCTGCAAGAACATGCAACATTTTGTTCCGCTACATAAACACAATTCACACACACGTACGGAATGGAACCCATGACCTCAACCTTCACCCCTTGTTTATGAAGGAAGAGATGCAATTTTGTCCAAAGACCACTGGCATATCCCAAACAGGCAACTACACCAACATACTAATTGGTTTTGATAAGAAATATAAAGTTTCAAACACTAACAAGCTGGATATGGGGATATAATCAGATTGCACAATCACTTTTTCTTCTATTGAAAGATTTGAAGGGCCGACACTCTTAGATTAAAAAATAGACACTTGCAAAAGGATCTGAAGCTTAACACAGGGTTAAGCATCTGATATTACTTTTCAGTTAACAACGGTCCATGCCTAGAAGAAAAAGATAGATTAATTACAAAGGAAAGCCAGTAAACTTTCCAATGACAACTTCTTGGTCAAAAGACACAACCAGTTTAAACAAAGATGTTGGATTCAACTCCACGACAACGTGTTTCAAAGATGTTGGATTCAACTCCACGACAACGTGTTTCTTTGTTATTTATAGTACTATTCAGCCATAGTTACCCATCAAGAGGACCTTCCCCTCTCAAACCAAAGGGAAAAAATAAAGATATCCTTCAAAATTTGTATTTATTTTAGACAGATTATCATAAAAATTAAATATAAAAAAGTTCGAAAAAAAAAAAATCAAACAACCAAAGATTTTAAAAACAAATTTCTCTCATTTTACTATCATTCAACAATCTCTAAAAATACAGAAAAAAAGATTAAACCGCAGAAAAGGCAATATGTGATTCGAATAGACATAAGACTGGGTTTGGATGAGCTTATTTTCATTGGCTCATTATGTTTTAAAAAAATGACTTTCATTAAAGTACTAACTGTACCTAGAAAAAGGTTTTTTTTATGTACCAAGAAAAAAACTAAAATAGCAAAGTTTTATAAAGTTGTACCTAACCAATTAAGCAAAACAATCTAACACGATCAGACCCATAACAAGGACAGAAAAGCTGGCAGCAAACGAAAGGACTGTGTAGACTGTGTTACAAACAAAATTTAGCTACTAGAACATCTCAAAATGTCACTTGCATTGAAGAGACAAAGAAAAAAGGGAAATACCGTAAAGAATAAGAGGAAAAAAGATAAGGTAGAAGACAATCGATACGACGACTTGAGAAAACCAATTAAACCAACAGTTTCAAGATAAAAAAACTTGGGGAGGAGTTAACATAGCTATCCTCAAGATAAACAAATTCAGTATGATAGAATAGAAGTTTACAACAGATTTTTTCCCCAAAATATAAAACTACATCTTGTAGAACTTACTCATATGATCACGTGCAGCTCCGACTTTACGGACTCTTCTATCTGAATTTGCAAAACACAAACGCCCACATTTGTAACTTTGAGATTCCACTTAAAGGTTTTAGATCATCGTTAGTAGTTGATCTTTATGTAGCAACTTGTCTCCACCAGTTCTTGATTTGAGATCTCGCTTCCGATAGATGCTTATTGAGTTAGAAGGCTACGAAAACCTCACAAATCCCACAAGAGTAACTCACAAGACTTCCGAGAACTTTTGAAACGTAGTTAGGGTTTTCTTTTTATACCTAGTAGTGTTGGACTAAAATCTTAAACATTTTTGCAAGCTTTGGGCCTGATTTAAAATCTATAGAATATGACTTTCGATCAGTTGAGTTCATAGAATCTGAACTCTTCTTTCTACAACATGACTATTCTTGAATCTTGACATGAACAAAACTTGAGCAATGTCTAACACATAATCTAGATATGTTTTCATTTTCGGTTTGTCAACTTACATAAATTTAAAATCTAAACATTTATCCTAAAGATTTAGAAACTAACAATCAACAACAATGATTCTTAAGCAATTTTGATTATAAATAGACTCTCTTTGACCTTTCCTTTCATTGGAAAATTTTCAATGGTATAATATGATGAAAGTGTGCGTTAGATGATATTGATCTCTGGGATCAGTGATTTACCAATGTTGAAAGAGCAATGATTTCTTTCACTGGAAATTTTCATCTCATGAGTGTGTGTTAGATGACATCTATCGGATCAATGATTTACAGTGTTGAACACTATGTTTAGGTTGAAGACTCTTTGGGTAATACATGAATATAACCCAGTTCATAATAAATTATATCAGTTTATCATGATTTCTCCTTTCTTTATGACAATCAAGATTAAGCTATGTATTTCGTACTCTTTAATTTCCTATGGTTGTTCATTTTATAGGCTCTAATATGTATATCCATGCATATATATGTGGCCATTCTTGCTTATATTAATTAATTCGTTAATCACTTAAACTTAGCGTTAATTGATAGATTACCCCAAATTGATTAAGCTGCAATTTAAAATTTGGGTCTAAACTAATACCTAAGTAGGACTAGGTGTTTCTCACAAATCACAATAGAACTAGATGACCATGAAAACTTAGATCATAATGCTAATAGAACATGAAGAAATTATCTTGCAAGCCATGATTACACTACAATTAATGTACCCGAAGATACTTCTAAAAATTTCGAACCAAGAACATAACAAGACAGCATAAGCTTTATTAAAATGCTACAATATACAGATGAGAATAAAGCATGAAGAAAGACTCTTGCAAAGCATGATCACACAGTTATGACTACAATGTACCTGAAGATACATATTATTCTTCTTCTAACAACTTTCAAACAAAAAACAATACATGACAGCAGAAGCTTTATTACAATGCTTCAATACAGATAAAAAAAATGAAGAAATACTCATGCAACCCATTGTATTAATTGGTCTTGTTGAATATATGAGAGCAGCCATAGACCGAGCAGAACGTCTGGAGAGCCATTAGCGACAAAAGCAAGATTGTAGCAAAAATTGTGCTAGCTAGCGTTCCATAAAGTAAGCACACACTTCTTGATGAATTTGCAAGCCTTAACCTTTCGCAAACCATTATAGTAGTTGTTAACATCTGCAATGGCCTTGTCTAAATCATGTGCATTTGCTTCTCGTATTGGCTGGGTGGTGGTCCCACTAAAGATTTTCACAACCTCGTCATCCTTCATGGACTCACTTTGTAGAATCCCATGATCCCTCAGTACCTTCACATCCTTTTCGGTCTCTATAATCCCGTTCATCAATTGAAAATACCTTGTAAAAACCAGAGGCTCAGATTCAGACTTGGACATTGCTTCATATGCCACCAGGTTTCTAATTATAACCTCTGAGTTAACATCTAATTTAATGAGAGGGAGCTTAAACGAGGTTTTGTCGAGGTCAAATCCAATGGCTGTTATGTGGTCTGTGAAGAATTTCACTCCAACATCACAAAGACGTGATGCTGTAGGAATCAGAACTTCCTTTTCAGCAGGAACTATATTTTTAATAGAGGTGGGATCAAGGTTTGACCATGACAGCTCAAGTAAACCTTTAGCTAGCTCTATTGGTTTTTTAACTTCTTGGGGAATATCTAGACCCAATAGTATACTTGATACTCCAGACCGATTAGCTCTTCGTAGTATTGGCTGCAACATGTCATCTTCCTCAGCTTCTTCTTCAGGTGCCTCCTCCTCGGTTGGCTCTTTGAGCATAATCAAGTGGTACAAAAGATCCAACAAATGAGCACGCTTTAAAGCAATGGAAGCTGGGTATTTCTCTAGCACATTGAGTGGAGAGAGTGCTTTGCAATAACCCCACATCATTTGAGGAAGATATTTCTTAACGATAAGTGACTTCTCTTTCTTTGATGCAGAATGTGAGCATTCAGCGAGCAAAATATTTTTCAGCACAATAATTGGAATTTTGTTTTCAAGCATCATTGTATCTCGGAGTATCCCATCTTGAGCCAATCTAGTTCCTGCAGTGTCAACTAAACGACACAAAATATCTGACTTGTGTAGAGTATCTTTGCCAATGCCATAGTAACATAGAAACTCCAACAGAAACAAACCATCAATAGCCATTGCACGTGCTATTTCGAAGTCATTAGCTTTCAAGTACATTTGGTAACAAGCACGTACAGACGGAGCTAGCTAGCTTCGTGAGTACCTGAATGAGTTTTTCTAACTCAATGCTTCCAAATCCTTTATGAATATTTTTTGCAACACCAAGCTTGAACATCTGCATTGATTCAAGCTCCAATCGCTTATGATGCAATTGTCCTAATCCTACTACCTGTGGAAGGTAGGCTTCTGGCTTGGTAACCCTCAGAGAGTTGGGCACTTTGAAGACACAAATTGGAAAATCAATATCTTCGCTTTTGAAGATTTCAATGACCCATTGATATTGGTGTTGATCAAAGTTTGGAATTGAGACCATGTTGAGTCGGCTACAATGTTCACGTTAGTCGTTAGTTCCAATTTAAGTAGTTGTGGAAAAGGCAATTGCATCATACATACCATAATAATTACATTTTAAATGCATTGAATTTTGAGGTTTCATAAAGTAAACCCTCAACCCATTTAAGTTGCAACAACATTTGGGTTGTAATGACTAGTCTACGTACTGAATTTTAAATAGGCAAACAAATGAGTGTTGTACAATCAATACAATTAAAAGAAGTTCAATGCAAATAAATTATAATGCTCCGGATGGCTCAACCATTAACCTAGCCCTAAGGTCTCCAATTGCAAGAAACCCCACTATAAAACAGAATATATTATATCTATTTGTCATATAATATTGTAAATTAATAATAATAATAATAATAATAATAATAAGAACTCTTACCATGCCCAAAATGGAAACAGATGGGTAACAGAAAAAGACAAAAAACCTAAAGGAAAAAAAAAAAGGAAAAAAGAAAATGACAAATACATTTTTTTTGAACATTACATAGGGGAGGGGCTTTTTCGTCCAGAATTTTATTCCATTTTTCTCTTCAGTTTTCTTCTTGATCTGGGAAGAAAAATTTTTGGTAGTTTTGAGAAGATCAACACCTAGACCTCATTAATTTTCTCTCCTAAAATCACGCCAACCAAACACCTCAAAAAATCATTGTCTCCACTTTGCATCCCTCCTAAAATCCACCAAACCAAACAGGGCCTAAAGGAAAAAAAAAAAAAAAAACACTTTCCTCTCTTGACATCCATTTGACCAAAATCTTTTAAATTGATATTAAAAATGTTGTGCATTAGCCTACTTTTTAGCAAATGGTAGGTTTTCAAAAGTTATTCTCCCTTTTAGAATTAAAATTCATTATTTTAAAATTATAATTAAAGAGTATTATAAAAGATTAAATATGACTTTCACTTCTTCTTCTTCTTCTTTTTTTTTTTTTTTTAATACTTTTTTTTCAAAAGGTTGTGGAGTGATTTTCCATTTCAAGTCTTTAGGTGCTTGATATATTTTGCATTTTTATTCTAAATTTATCGATTATGCTTTTACTAATCATGGTTAAACTTAATTTGGTAAAGAGAATATTAAAGAAATTTAAAATTTTTCATTACTAATATAAATAGAAGAGAGGAGTGTTATTTTCTTCAAATATTGAGGAATGAGAGTTTTTTTTCCCTTAAGGTTTGGGGTGGAGAGTTATTCCCCTAGACCTCAAGAAATAAGAGTATAATTGCCCCTAAATTCATTATAGAATTCTAATGCTTAATACTTGAAGTTCAACATTGCCAAGAGAGATAGTAAGTGATCTCCTTAGACATAATATTTATTTTGATATTTATGGTTTAGATTTATTTTTTCATAATTAAAAATTTTTAAATATGTTTTATAAATAGATGAAAATACTCAAATTATCATATTAAATTATATTTGTAGAAAAAGAAGTATTAAATTATCAAAAGGCTAAATGTTTTGCATTTAGCACATCAAACACGAAAAATCACATTCATGAGATATGTCAAATATCAAAGTTATTTGGCATTGGCTACAGTAAAGTTTAAATAATAACACCATACAGGCAAATATGCTATTAATATTTTGGGTCTTTTTTTATTCACACTTTTTCTCTCTTTTCTATCCGATTGTGATTGCTGTCTGTGACTCAAACTTTACCTCTCTGTTATATGATTCATGGGAATTGGGAACCAAAAAGAAATAATAATAAAGAATATTTAAATAAAGTTATAAAAAAATACAATATGTGATGTATGGTGTATTGTAAAATGATATTTTAAAATAGATAAAATAACATTGTGATGTGTTACTTGTGCAAATAAAATGGTAAAATATTGTTTTAACACACCAAAGAGTAAAAATAAACCCACCATCCATTGTGTTGTGCAAATATTTCCAAATTTTTTTTAGCATTACTTTAATACGCTGCTACTTGTTTTATTAATTATTATTTGTTCTCTCTCCTCGCACTTATCTTTTCTCTCTCTCGTCCCTCTCCTCTCTCACTCTTTTGTAACCTAAATTAGACCCATTGTTGATACACACTACCAACAGCTACTGTCACTAGTCTTTGACACCACCACCGCGACCTTGATGCACCATTGAGAGCTATTGTCTGCCTCTCTCACTCTTCCTACATTTCTCCTCTCTCCCCTCTTTAACTACGAATATTGTCCCTCCCCTCTCTCGAATCCCCGCCCTTAATGCATCACCAAGAGCTATGCCAACGCAGCTATGCCCTGACTTCTTCGACAAACCTAGGGGATCTCAAAGTTTCTCTTTAGAGTCTTTTTTCGGTTTCTTTGATTTTGAACTTGTGATGGTGATGAGGTTTTTTTTTTTTTTTTTTTTTTTTTTTTAAGTAGGAGTTATTTAGGTTAGTTTAATGGATGGTGTGCTAAAATAAGAGATGAGATGCATAATGAATTGTCAAATAGTGTGTTAAAGCAGCAAAATTAGTATTTTGGTGTGCAAAGTAGCATTGAACTAATGCGTGGCTGATCAAATGCTGAAAATCACAAAAATTTCTTACTAGCTTCGAGCACTAGTGGCAGATGGCTTGTTTGTGACGTGCCAAATCTTCTCAAACACAAGTCTATCACTTGGGTTTCAGCTTAATTTGAGACCTTCTCTCTCCAATCAAATTGAGTTACTGCTTTTTAATAAAAATAAAAATATTATTTTGTTTATGAAACACACCATTTCATTTGTGATTAATTATTTAGTGTTCCTTCCATCAAAAAAAAATTATTTATTGTTACATGAACATAATAAATGTATGCTCTCCTTTTTTACATAATAACAAGACTCACTAATTAGATTTATAATGATACAAACTATTTATGCGAAAGGGGGGAAGTACATATTTATTGTACTCCCAAGAACTAAATAATTACTCTTCATTTAATCCCAATTAGAACATCATCTCAAGAAAACAAAGTGAGTTTTTCAAATTTCAATTATTTTGGGTAGAGTTTTTCAAATTTCAAAATTTAATATAAAAAAAAGTTAATGAATACTTTAAGAGCATCAGTTTAGAAAATATTTTTTAAAATTTTTTATGGAAACAAAGCAACTAAATTTTTTTTTGAAAATATTTTTAACAGATGTTCTAGTGGCTCCTATTAATTTGATTTTTTAATATATTATTCTTAAAAATATGTACAAGCCTACAAAATTAAATTTAATACACTGAATTATAAGGTCTATAATGTAATTTCTCAGGGAGTTTGAAATCATCAATTCTACATTATTTGTAGTCAGGTCAATCTCAGTTTTGAAATTTGGATTCGTGAATCTGCTGGGTGTGTGGCACACGTGGGTTCCAGCCCACAATTGATGGAATAGCTCATTCAATGAGATTGTCTCTAAAGTCTTCAAGCCAACCTCCTGCCAACCATGTCTCTTAACGAAACTTGACATTAAGCGTACGGGACACGCTGAGGGAAGAAGAAATTTGGCTGAAGAAAACACAAGGATAAGGGAGAGCTGAAGAAAAACAGAAATTGGCTGAAGCAAAGTTAAGGTAAGTGGCTTGCATTTATTGTGACTTGATGTAAAAAGTGTGGAAGGAAGAGGCCATTCGGCCATTTGAAGAAGAAAAAAGAAGAAAAGTCTCGGTGAGTGAGACCGAGGATAGTGCAATATTGGAGAATTGCGTGAGTGAGAGTAAGAAAAAAGAAGAGAAAAAGATAGAGAGTAAGAGAAAATTGAAGATAAAAAGTGAGAAAGAGAGCAACGAGTGAAAAGAAAAAAGAGGTGCTTTTTTTATTCAAGTTGTATCTTTAAATGTTTGTCATGTGATTTAATATAGTGAAATTATTCAGAATTTGTCTCGTAATTTTTCCCTTTAAGAAAAAAAGGTTTTCCATATAAATCTTTATACTTTTATGTGATTGTGCTTCCACTATCCTAGCTGAAATTTTTTCCAGACAGAATCATGATGCAGTTGTCTTGATTCTAAAAAAAGTAAAAAAAACGATGCAGTTGTCTTGAATCCGACGTTGACCCGGCCCAGTCTATGATAATTTTTTTTTTTTGAAGAAATAAATATAACATGTTGCTAATCTCGCAGCTCGAACCCTTTTTCTCCTAGTCCCCCAAGCACTTTGTATATGAGGAGGTGTCAATTCAGCTACAAGACTTTTGACCGGTCTATTATAATTGAATGGAGTGAATAACATGTTTTATAATGACAGATGTTTAACAATAATTTCGTTATCATTTTTTTTTTTTTTTTTTTTTTTGAGAATCAATAATTCCGTTATGTAATGACTAGAATTATTTGGTTCCCTTTTGACAACATTCATTAATTAATGGACACGTATGTGCCGGCAATGGATCAAGATTCTTTTTTTTTTTTTTTTTTTTTTTTGAGGAACGGATCAAGATTCTTGTGCCTAGATTCAACCCAGTGGATGACATATGCTAGAATCTATGATTAATTCCTATGAATATATAGCTTATAAATCTGTACATTTTTAGACCCCTAAAAACACAAATTGTTTAACCTAGTTATTTAGTCAAGTGATTACTTAGGTAAATTAATTAAATCTAGGTTATAACAAAACAATCATATCATGTAAAGCGGTGCGGAAATATAAAAAACACATGATATGATAACTCAGGAAAACCAAACCGGTAAAAAAAAAACTTGGGGATGATTTAACCTAACTATTCTCAAGGTAAAACAGATCCACTATGAAAGAATTGAAGTTTTACAATAGCGACTTAGACCACTAACATCCTATTGTTACCTCAAGTAGAAAATTTACTACCACAACCGTGTGACAGCTCCGAGTTCATAGACTACTTCTTTCCTTGATCCATAGCAACCACAAGTACTCCCACTTATGTTTTCTTTAAGCTCTTGAAACAAAGAACCAAGTGATCATCAAGTTCTTGACATCAATCTTGATCTTGATAACCCTAAGCATATATGAAGGTAAACACCTCTAAATCTCACAAGAGATTCACACACACAACATATCAACAACCTTTAAAATGTGGTTAGGGTTTTTCCTTTGATACTTGAAGCAAAACATAAAACCCTACACGTCATATGGGTTAGGGTTGAGTTGGAAAATTTTGTAGAAAAACAATCTGCACGAGCTTCGATCGATCAAGTCTAATTTTCGATCGATTGAGCCTTGCAGAAATTGAATAGTAATTTCCTGCAATTACTCGATTCCAACTTTACACATAACCACACTTTGAGCTGCATAAAACTAGACTAAATGTTTTGATCATGATTTGCCAACATTACACATTGAAGTTCTAATACATTAAAATCCTAAAATCTTAGAACCTAACAGACTCCCCCTTTGGCAATCCGTGACAAAACACATACCAAAACAGAAATGCTCAAAGTTACAAAACAACCCATTAAACATCAAACATGCCTAAACACAATTCAACCTAACTACTATTTATCAGTTGCTAGTGCAGACAGAAAGACGACTAAATAAATCAGTATATTCCTCAAACACTTAACAAACACATAAATGCATATAGAAAATACAAGTAAAACAAAATAAATTCTTGATTTCAAAAAATAGAAAATAAAAGACATATATCATGAATAATCTCTGTTAGGACATATGTGATTCACTTGTTAGGACATATGTGATTCACTTGTTAGGAACATATGTCACTATTTTACTTGTATTTGGGTAGATCTAGGATGTGTTTAATACTTCGAGAAATCTTGTTTCAAGATCAAGTGTTAAAGTTATGCAAGTCTGTCCAAGATTCAAGCTAAAAAGTGCAAGTTCATTAATGCTCGACAGTTAGCCATCTATCGAGTCCGAAAAGTTGTTCCAGCCCGTGGCTCAACAAAGAAACTCGATAGATAGGGTATCTGTTCAGGTTTATGAAAAATAAAATTTCAGATCTGTTTTGACTCTAATCCGTGATTGTATGTTTAGGCTTTCTTTTCTCACAACTCTAAACATATAAAAGGATTATTTTAAGGGCCGTCAAAGGTGACACAAGTTGCACAAGTGTTGAGTAAAATTTTTTCAAGCAAATTGTGACCAGAGACAGAATTTACCCTAGTTCATCGTTCTTGTGTAGAAGTTGCTGTGTTTGTGCATCGTAGGGTTTTGTGACCAAGCATCTTCTTGATCTTCGTCATCTGGATAAACTAAAGAACTTTGTAGCCAACAACCTTCTTTAGTTGGTGATTGAAGTTGCGTACTAGGATCCGCGCAATTGGTTAGTCACATACTGGGAGCCGTGCATTACATGGAGAGATTGTCACTATAGAACAAGTCCAATTGGATATTGGGGTAAGGGTTCAACTGTAGGTTGGTATAAGGTACTGGGATTCCTTTACTTGTAAATGCTTGTTTTGATAATAGTGGATTCTCGGGAGTGGTGACCTTAAAATTACCCGGTGGGGTTTTTGCCGTATTGGTTTTCCCCATTTGTAAACAAATCACTGTGTCAATTTAATTTCCGCTGCACTTAATTTAATCAGTGATTTGTTTGTGCTACCACGCGTTTGCATTTTAATTTGGTTAATTAATAAACTTGGCTAATTAATCAATTAATTTATCACAAGGGGTCAATTCGTTTTTGGCCTATCAACCTCATAATATAAATCAATAATCAATGTAGCACATGTGAAACAAGAGACAATAATAGAAATAAAAACATAAAAGTATCTCCCCCTAACATATACAACCCATAAAAATAAACACATCAAGATAAAATACATCATAAGCCAAAAAAAATAAATACATCATGAAGCACCTAGATACAATCTAAAGCTCCAAAGCTCCAAAAACTCAAAATCTCCCCCTATCTCCATCAATATGTACTCTCCATTTTTGTGAAGAATTTCCAAAGGGCAATCAAGACTCATCATCAAAAGGAGGTGGTGGAAAAGACTGCCGAATACTCACCAAATCCGCATGCAAAGCTTGAAACTTTGTGAGCACATCCACCAAAAGCTGTCCATGCGCCGCCTGAAAAGTCATGACAGTATCCAACATACTCCAAATGCTAGAATCATCCGAAGAAGAAGGTGGAGAATCAACCACAGCAGTGAGATCGACATAAGCCTCAAATTTGTAGAGTTACCCGAAGAAGGCGGAGGAGGAGGTGCAGCTCCCGAGGAAGACTTTACTCTAGGGCATTTAGAGCTAGCTATCATCTAAGCTGCTCTCTACCTAAGAAATGTGGCACCTATGAAAGCTATAATATGTACGAGCTCAAATGTGGGAAAATCCTCTAAACCTAGATGTAACAAAATCCTATGTATAAAAACAGGGAAGAAAAGACCATGTGCAATAGAACTACTCCTATGAACCTCAACCAAGGATCGAATAAAAAGAGAAGAAAAACTCATAGGGGCATCAGTCACAAGGGCATACAAAAATGCACATCTCTCAATAGGAATGGTGTGCAAGTGAGAGATTGGCCGGATAGAATGACAAGAAATCCAGAAAAACAAATAATGAATCTCTGTAAGCTCATGAGAGGTAAAACGAGGATCAGTACCCCACTGAATGAAAGTACTGGTAAGATATGACATAATGTCATCAAGAGGCGGGGTCTCATCATAAGGGTAGACAGTCTGTCATACCAAAGGTACCCCAAGAGCAGAGGCCACTACTAAAGGAGTAATGACATACCCTTCACCCCTTATCCAACTCATCACATAGTGAGTGTTGGAATCATCAAAGTGGACAGAGAGGTTCGAGTAGTGATGCCCTGATTTGATTGATTGATTGTGTGATGTGTGTGGGTGTGTGATGAGTCCCACATCGGGTATTTACTGGGTTGAACTGGGCTTTATTAACAACTACAAGAAGCCTCAATTGTGACTAGTCCTTTTGAGGTATAGCGCAGATGTGACTAGCACTTTTCCTTGGGTTGTTACATATAGTGTAATACCCCAAATTTTGATTTTATGATTATCACTGTACCTTGTCAATTTTAATATAGAGTTGAGGTATCATATGTGTGTGCACAGTAAGATGGGAGTAGACAATTTTGTGGTGCTACAAATAGATGAGAAAATTAAAGTTTTAGTGTCTACGATTTAGTGAGGCAATTAAAAATAAATGAATAAAAAGGAAAGAGGAAGATGTTTTTGGGCCCCTTGTAAAATAAAGTGATAAGTTCAAGTGGGTTTTAAAATCCAGCCCACTACCCCACCAAGCCCACATCTCTTTTGTGTTAAAATATAAGTTGGAGGAAAAAAATAATTAGGGTTTTGGGATAAGAAGGGTTTCATCACTAAGGAGGCTAGGGTTTTATCAAAGAGGCTAAGAGGTTTTCCTTGGAGTTAGAGCACATACAATCGAAGAGGCAATCGGATTTTTTTTCAAGGTATGATTTCTCACCATTAGAATCAAAGAATTAAAAAGTTAGAATCTTATCATGGAAATCGGTAGTGATGGGTAGATTGTTTAAAAGGGGATTGTTTACACTATAAATCTTAATTCATGTAAATGATTCTATGTTCTTCTTTGGGTTATATAAATATTAATTCCTAGATTGCAAATCCTAATTCAAGGAAAACATGGCTTTTACGTTCCCTGGTGGTTATATAGATTAGATTGGCTTAACGTCCTTTTTTACTTTGGGATTACAAGCCACGGGTTACACAGTTTAATCAAGTACATGGCTTTTACGTTTCTTTGGGTTATATATATATATATATATATATATATATATATATATTAAATCCTAGGGTCCCTACAGCTTGTATCCTAGAACAAAAGTCAAGATTATAAAGCTTAAATCATGTTTAAGTGTTTACTTTCGTTGGGTATATATATATATCAAATCTTAAGTTTACAATATTTTAGTTACTGCCTCTACGGTTTGATAAATTCAAGGAAACATTTTGGGTAGAGATTCCTTGCATTAGTGTTACTAATTAGTTCAGCAAAGTATTTACCTAGTGAGTTAGTTTGTATAATTCGATAAGTTTTATATTTTGTGGAGGATATTTAGTAATTTCCATGATTGATTATAGGTCCTATTTAAGAGTGTTTTGAGGCTTTTTGGAGGTTGTTTCGGCTGGACTTTCAGAGTGATTCAAGTACAGTAAGTAATTATGCATAATATGCACAAGTTTTGTCCATTAGGTTCTTAGAAGTTAAAATTTTTCAAAAGTTTTGTATTTCAAACTTATATTTTCTAAAGTTTGTCAAAAGTATTTTTGTATCATTGAAAGAGAAATTTCGACTATTAAATAATGTTTTAAAGAGATACTTCGAATTTTGAATAAGTTTTGACTGTCCAAATCTCATTTTTAAAAAAATGATTTCTAAACTAAACTATTTTTCCGTAAATAATTGAGTTTCAATGTAAGCTTTCTAAAAAGGTTCTTGTTCTTTAAATTTGTTAAAACCAAGTGATTTTAAAGTCATATTCCTAGTCTCCAAATGATATTTAAAACGTTTCTTTTAGAAAATTGAATTTTTAGATTTACTCAAGAATTGTAATATATGTATATAAACTCTTGAGTTTTTATTCATTTCCCAAGAGAGTCAAGCATCCTTTGATTTATGTTCTATTCGATATTGTGACCTTTGATATGCCTCTGTATTTGGAATAATTGTTAATATCAAGTAAATTATTATATTTTGTATAAATTTTGCTTTGTGATATGTGACTCAAAATAAGTGTTTTTAGAATTGATCGGATATATCGGATATATGTGTAAATCCGCTCACAGGATTGTATGTGAGAATATGTGTTGATCCCTCACCAGTAGTGGTTAGATGTTGGTATCCGCTCACAGGATTGTATGTGAGAATATGTGATGTGTATATGTGAAACTGTGCTCTGATCAATTATATGTATGTGTTTTTTAATGATTTTAAGATGTGATTACAATTGTACTAAGTGATTCATTATATGTTTTGGAATAATTATTTTTGATATCATTGAATGAGTTTTTGAAAAATCAAAATATTCGTGCCTGGATTGACTCTATTCCGTTGTGTATTCTGTATAATTACTTACTAGATGTGTGGCTCACCCCATCAATTAATATTTTTTCAGATTAAAGTATAGTTGGGAATATAGAACCTTTGGATCGCTTTGTAAGGTGCAAGGTAGAGCATGGAGTTGTAGGCGATTTCAGTATTACTTGAAGACTTATTGAATTTTAGCTACTTTTATTTTGTAATTCATGTTTTATACAAAGGAGATTATTTCCTATTTGTGGAGTTTAGATTTTTGTAAGAGGTTTTTAAGAGTATTGTTTCTTTGGAGTTTTAATTTATTTTGGATTAGTTATGTTTAGTAAGTTATATAAGTTCAGCAAGTTAGTCATGTATCTAAATTCATGTTCCATGGATTTGGGTCGTGACACGAGTAGAACTCTCTGATCAAGATAGCCGGAGGAGGATAAGAAATGTCCAACAAAGGTAACCAACCCTTACACTCAAAGTTCCCCCTAATCTCTGGATCTAACTCATCTAAAACGACCTTCCTCTCAAATAAACAGATCTAAATATGTTTAACTTCTCATAAGTTTCTTGGTTTTTCTCAAACCAAAACCTTTCACTATCAAAGGCTGGGGTAAAGGTGGAGGTGGTTTTCTTATTAGCTCTAGTCTTCCTAACCATGATGCTAAGGATTGGAAAGGATAGACAAAAACAAAAACCAAATAAAGAAAACAAAGAAAACCAAGGGCAGATTGCATTAAATAGGGTTAAAGAGAAAACACTATAGAAAATATCAATCTATATGATGCATGAACTAAATGAACAAATGATGCATGCTTTAATGCAATGAAAACTGTTCAATTATAGTTTAGAAACCAACAATTGACTTGAATATAGAGGTTTAGAACAAAAACCCCAAATTTTGAACAAACCAATTTCAAAAAGTAACCCAAATTGATCAATTAACCATCATACTAGTTAGGAAACATCATATAATGAATTAATCAATCAATTTCACGAGTCAATTTTACCAATTACAGCCCAATTGAACAACATCCCCAATTTCATGTAGTTTCAAGCTCTAGAATTTCAAATTTGTCCCAAAACACAATTTTAATCAAATTAAAGCATGAGAATCAAGTTAATAGCATCTAGAGACAAAAACCCATGAATCAAAAGTGAAAGAAAACAACCCAAAAATCAAAAATCCCAAAAATCCCATGTTTGAAATTTTAGAGAAAAATGCATGTAAATGCATGAAAAATATGATTTTAATGAAAAAGAAAGGGAAAAAGAGAGTTACTCAAGCTAGAAGACAAAAACCCTCTGAATATTTGAGGCAAAAAGCGACAAAAAAGACTTAGATTGGATCAATAGAGAAAATAGAAGGAAAGAGCTTTGGAAAAGATTTGAAAAGTGTGAAGAACACATGAGAGAAAAACCTTTTTTAAAAATCACAAATCGATTTTGATTGGTCGAAAATTAGGTTCGATCGATCGAAGCCAATTGAGCACCGATCAAGCCAGGCAAATTGTAACCAAAATTTTTATCGCATTTTCGATTGGTCGAGCAACAGGTTCAATTGATCGAAAATCTAGAAAAAGCAAATTTTTGAAAAACATAGCATTTTAATGTAGAAACTCCTCAAAGCACATTGTTTTATGAATAAAATGCATGAGTATGAGATGAAAAGATTTTCAAAAACACTTATATTCAACCCGGATCTTCCAAAGACAAGATTTTTAATCAATTTGCCCTCAAAACTCAAACATTAAACATATTTTGCATCAAAATCAAGGAACATTTAATCTTGGATGGCCACAACAAGATCACACACAATATCATATACTAAGTGTAAGGACTCAATTTGTAACGACCCCAAACTGGTATTGGGTTCGCACGTTAAAGGCTCAAACAATAAAATTTGTAGAGCGTGGGTGTCCAAGAACTAGGTTAACTCTAAAAGAAAAACGATTTAAACCACACGCTTATAAATGGATTAGCACCGATATAACAATTAATTTCTTCTTTTGAAACAAGTTTAGTTCTTTTGTTCTTAAGGCTTTCTCCCGAATACTCTTGGTTTTCTAATCTTTTTTCCTTTTTCTCAATACTTTCTTTCATATTATATACTGCCTTCTTCATATCATCTTCACCACACACGTGTAAGTTGGGTTCAGGGGATCTTTTTCTGTCCCATCTAACACCTTCTCGAGCCTCCTACTAGCAACTGTAAGGCTGCTTCATCACTGCTCAGGCATCAACTCCACATTAATGCGGCCAGAGAGTTGGTTGAGAGGCAATTAATGCGAAGACAGCTGTTGTTATAGATATTTGTTTGCCTTTTCTTTCTTATCCTTGATCCCTTATCCCACTTTTAGTGGTGACGTAGTTCCGAAGTACGTTTGTAACAAGGTAGCATTCTAGTCGTCCTCGGACTCATATGGCCGAGAAGGATTTTGTCCTCGGACGAATAGTTGAACTCACCCTACGTGATATCTACTCTTCCTTTCATTTGGTTACCCTTACAACCTTTTATAGGCCTCCTCGGACAGCTTTACGTCCTCGGATGGGCCACAGGCCCAACTAACTTGACTTTAATAATTTTAGTGACTAACCGACCCCCACACTAAGTTTAGCAAAGAATAACTTGTGTATTATGTGCAACTAGCAATAGCTTGAGATACATGTAAGGTGATAAGTAGATAGTAATCAATTACAATTTCTACAAAATTCATCACATGAGTTTGAAAGTGACTATCACCTAAAGAGGCACATCATATAACTCTCACATCTCCTAGAAAAAAGCTTATAATCATGTAAGTTTCTTATTTTGCCTCATAATGTACACACCAATTAAATAAAAGATTCCAAAGTTTAACTAACATTTTGTGACATTAATCACACAAAATGATAAAAACAGAGCCGGCCTTGCATTAAATAATGTTGAATATTTTACTATTATGACACGTAAATGATAGAAACATTAATTTCACGATGAAATGAAATTACTGAATTTTAATTCAAAAGTTTTAAATATCAAACCTAGTAGCACATACGTGTCCCATGACTAACGTAAAACAAACGAGACTTAAATCTGAAGCCTACCCCCAAAGTCTCAAAAAGCCTACCTCACATTAACCAAGATTATTAATTTTTTTTATTTTAAAATAATATTAATTGCAATCGTCAACGCCTGTGTTTGTGATTTTTTAAAAAATGTTAATTAATGTTTTAACGGCATTATTTTATGAACTATTTTTAGAAATATTTTATCGAAAAAATAATAAAATAATAAATATTATTGATAATTTTTTATATTTTTTATAAAAGTTTTGTCAAAACTTTCCTATTATAGTTTAATTAACAATTATCCTAAGAACATCTGTTAGCATGATTTTTTTTTTTAATAATTAG
This sequence comes from Quercus dentata, assembly GCA_028216015.1. Lineage (NCBI taxonomy): Eukaryota > Viridiplantae > Streptophyta > Magnoliopsida > Fagales > Fagaceae > Quercus > Quercus dentata. The sequence continues at coordinate 19,009,844 of CP116454.1, read as the reverse complement.
TATTAACTCTAACTTTACTTAACACTCACTCTAAGTAATGTAAAAACAGCTTATAAGTCTAAAACATAGTCAATAAAGAAAACAACTCATTGACGTCATATTATGAATCCGATTTGCAAAATGGGATTTTGCTACAATGCTTGTGTAATTATACTAGTCATTGCAACTTGTGCAAAATAATTTTTTATTATTTATTTGCATTTTTTAAGAGTGGAGGAATAGAATAAATGTTGATTGTTGTGTGAAATAGATAAACAATTAATCAAATTAAGAAAATTATTTTAAGAAAAAACATATAAAATAGATAATTAGATGTGTGTGATTAAAAAAATAATTAGATAAAATAGAATCCTATTTTAAACTAGACGGTAATTTTATGCTTTAGCTGATGTGAATGATTTTTTTTTTTTGAGAAACATTGTGAATGCTTTTACAATGAATATTATGACACAAATTTTTAGTTAACATATTATAATTACTATTTTAAAAAGTAGCATTAATAGTAAAAACACATAAAATAATATTATTCTAATCATAATTTATCATCTTAAAAAATTATTAGAAAGATTACGAAAAAGGTGATGTACATTGCACATTTACTCATCTGTATCTTGTGATTAGTGATGACTTTATACTTGTAAGTTCATTTCCTATGTTAGCTCTTGTCCTTGTTTAATCAAGTATTTTCCCAAGTTTGATGCAATAATTAGTTGTTTGTTTAAGTTTGATCTAATATCTAATTTAATTCGAATCAAGTTAGTGTTTGGATAATCTATTAGGCTCAAATAATTTTATTTTTTGCAATTTACTTTATTTTGAGATGATGTACTTTGCATTATTTTACTTCAAAAAGATGCACTTTAAATCAATTTACTTTTGAGTATGCTTGATAACCTAGACTCAATCATTTAACTTAGACATTTAAGGACTTAGTTATTTAGGATTTTTCATCCAATTAACTCCTCCATAGTTCCCCCTAATATATATATATAATAAATAAAAAACTCCTCCATGGTTCCCATTTAATCTATATATATATATATATATATATAATCGAAACCTTTGCTGGCACCACAATTTTCCACGTCAGCACAATATTTAAAAAACAAAAAATAAATAAAATTATAACTCCTCGAAACCCTAGCAACCTTACCCCTCTCTCAAGTTAGGAAATATAAAGCCACGGTTTCTGCAAACTCTCTCTCTCTCCAGACGTAGGAAACCCTAAAGCATTCAAGATCTACAAAACTCTAGCAACCTTACCCCCCTCTCAAGTTAAGAAATATAAAGCCATGGTTTCTGCAAATTCTCTCTCTCCCGACGTAGGAAGCCCTAAAGCATTCAAGATCTACAATGCACGGTATAGATTTTAGCTTATAAAGTTCAGCTTTTGTAAGGTTAGTTTTGTCGCTATCATAAAATATTATTATTAGTATGAATTTTATGGAGTTGCGGTATTCAAGAATTAAACCAAAATTCTTTTAAATTATCTATAATATTTTGTCCTCTGAAAATTTTATCTCTTTGATTTTAGTATATTGTGTTTCTTAAGCTATAGAGAGATTTTCTTTGGTTTCTGCAAACTCTCTCTCTCTCCGGATGTAGGAAGCCTTAAACGCACGGTATAGCATTCAAGATCTACAACTCATGGTATAGATTTTAGCTTATAAAGTTTAGCTTTTGTAAGGTTAGTTTGTTTATATATTTAGTCCTTACGTTTAGGTTTAGTTTAGGTTTAAGTTTTAAGAGATTTATATATTACTACTATGTGGTGAATTTCCGTGACATCGTTTTATGTTTTTAACCAAATACATCAGAAAGCAAGAGAAGACGCATAAATATTTAGTCCTTACGTTTAGGTTTAGGTTTAGGTTTAGGTTTTAAGAGATTTATATATTACTACTATGTGGCTGAATTTCCCGTGATATCAGTTTTATATTTTTTTATTTATTTATTTTTAATTTTTTTTAATTTGTTTTATGTAAGATTAGTTTGTTTACATCAGTTCTTTATCTCAAAGATAAGGCTTTTATTTCTACCGCAAGAACTATTTAGGTATGTATCCCTTACAAGTACATATGAACTTAAATTGTCTTTTAATATATGCATGCTTTATTATTTTCTAATAGTTTTCCCGTGCATCGCACGGTTTAGCGACCAGTTTCTTTAATGCGCAAGGACACATAACGTTTTCTATTTACAAATACTTCATATGGTAATTAGTTGACGTTAAAAGATGGGTTATTATTGGATACTTTTAGGGTACTATAAATGCGTATTCTATTCTCTCATATAACTATGGATTTCATTAATTAAATTTATGGGGGATCCACAATTCATGTGAAAGAGGGAAGTATGTATTTATAGTACTCTCGGAGTATTCAATAATTTTCCTAATCCGTGAAGTTTTTGGGTGCAAATATTAATCCAAAAAAATTAATTTTCTAAAGAGGATTGTACTTTTAATTTCCTTGTTTTTTTTTTTTTTTTTTGTGATGGGATTTCCTTGTTGATTTATAGGCTATATATTTATAGGAACTAATCATAGATTCTAGCATATGTCATCCACTGGGTTGAATCTAAGCACATGACTCTTAATCCACTGCCTGCACATACGTGTCCATTAATTAATGAATGTTGTCAAAAGGTAAACAAATAATTCTGTCATTAGATAACGGAATTATTGGTAAACATCCGTCACTATAAAACATGTTATTCGCGCCATTACGTCCGATCTGAATTTTTTTTTTTTTTTTTTTTTTGAGAAAAAGGTAAGCTCATATAAATTAAGAAAAATCATATTGGAATACACTCTCCAAATTAGAGGGCAGTTCTTCTACCCAAACATCTAAACCCGCAGATGAAATTGCTCTTCTAGCAAGGGCGTGGGCTAACTTATTCCCACCCCAATGCACATGAATAAACCTACAAAAATGAAACTGGCAAGCTTGACGACGAGTTTCCTCTACCACATTCCCATACAACGTGTTGCAGCTGACCGAAAAGTTCAAAGCTGAAACCACCTTAAGGCAATCACCTTCCATCATCACCTTAGAAAGACTCAGTTCTTGCGCAAAAAGAAGTGACCTCGGATCTGAATTTAATAACTATATTCAAGACAAATGCATCACTTTTATTTTTTTTAGAATAAAGACAACTGCATCATGATTCATGAATCCAAATTTCAAAACTGAGATTGACCTGACTGCAATAATGTAGAATTGCTGATTTCAAACTCCCTGGGAAATTACATTATAGACCTTATAATTCAGGGTATTAAATTAAATCTTGTACATATTTTTAAGGATAATATATTAAAAAATCAAATTAATGGGAGCCACAAGAACATTTGTTAAATTTTTTTCATAAAAATTTTAAAAAATATTTTCTAAACCAATACCCTTAAAGTATTCATTAACTTTTTGTGGGGGCCAACTATCTAGAGGGTACTATTAAAATCGTATGAATTGGGCCTATGACCCAATCCGAGGGTATTACCCAATCCAAGGATGGTCAAATAAAGTTATAATGGGAATGATGTAAGAAGAAGACATAAAGATTGTACAAAATACGTCCAAGGAGAAAAGTCATCTCGGAAACGAAGAGCCGAGGTCGAGAAGAATATCTTATCATCCTGGACACTCTTCAAGATTGCATCACAACTAAGAGTCGGACATTGGATAAGAGATAAGCAAAGTGCATGCAACCAATATCTTCAAAAACTACTACCTCCACATTAAATGCCTCCCAACTAACTCTCTAGTCGTATTAATGTGGAGGTGATACCTGAACAGTGGTTAAGCGGCCTTACAACTACTAGTTGATGGTTCTGGGAGGTGTTGGATGGGACAAAAAGGAGTTCCCAAAATCTAACCTACACGTGTATGGTAGGGATGATACCAAGATTATGATATATAGCATGGGAAGATGGCCTAAAGAAGGGGGGGGAGAAAATCAAGAAATCTTTGTAATAATACTGTGAACTCTTGTAACTTTGTTCATGAACAAGACATTATAATATAAACTCCTCGTGCCACGCCGAGGACAGACTTTCTTATCTTACTTTTGTTTAATGATCTTAAATCAGCAACTTTTATTGTCTTTCTTCGGGAGTAGAACTAGTTCTTTTACCTACGCTCTACAAATTCATTGTTTGAGCTTGTTCGGTTAAAACCCAATCCTATACTGGGTCCAATCCAAATTCAATCCTTACAATTGGCGCCGTTGTGGGGAGGACTTGATCTATTCTGAAAGAGATTCGGGTACAATGTTTAAGATGGAAGAAGCAGGTCCACACCAAGCAATGACAGACCACACCAAGTGGATGCTAATATACACCAAGCAGAATCAAGGAGTTCTCAACATAGCAATCCACATAGAAGCCTCGAATGGAGAGGAGATTGTGAGGGAAGTGTGCACACAGTTCATACTAGTAAAAACCAATCTTGAGGGAAGAGCTGTGTTTCCCATGCAAAGAATGATAGAGACATGCAACGTGAAATTGACGAATTGAAGAGGGAATTGCGCCACGCACGGCAAAGACATTCATCGCCCAACTCCGAGCTGTCCTCTAAGGAGACAGATGGTGCTAGTTATAGGGGAAGATCCAGAACTCCGTCCGGTGAGACTTTCTCCTACGACGAGGAATATCACCATAAACGTAGATATAAGAGCCCGCCTCGTAGAGACCTAGGGAATGATGCCATGAACAAGGCGTTGAGTCGGGTTTCTAAGTCACCTTTCACGCGAAACATAGAAGGTGCGAGTCTTCCTTGACGATTCCATCAACCTACATTCACCATTTATAATGGTCAAACAGATCCAGTGGAACATGTCAGTCATTTCAATTAAAGGATGGCCGTTCATTCTAAAGATAAGGCTTTGACGTGTAAGGTCTTTCCATCTAGCTTGGGCCTAGTGGGGATGAGGTGGTTTAACGGTTTAAGGGCGAATTCTATTGACTCTTTTAAGAAACTCACCCGGGCCTTTGGTGCTCGCTTTATCACTTGCAGCAAGGTCCCTCGGTCTTTGAGATCCTTGTTATCTATGTCCATGCGGGAGGGGAAAACTCTGAAGGCCTACTCAGATAGATACTGGGAGATTTTTAATGAAATAGACGGAGACTATGACGATGTGGCCATTAGTACCTTCAAGGCTGGCCTCCCAGCCGAGCATGATTTTAGAAAATCTCTGACTGGTAAGCCTGTTACCAGTGTGCGCCAACTTATGGACCGGATCGACAAGTACAAAAGGGTAGAGGAAGATCAGATACAGGGGAAAGGAAAGGCTAAGGTGATCCCTCAGGAGAGGAGGGATTTCAAGTCGGACCGGTACAACAATAACCGACCTCGGAAAGATTTTGTTGGGTAGCTAGGATCCGCCAACACCCAGGTGGTTAATGCCGTATTCCGAGAACCAAGACAACAGGTTTTGGAGAAGATTAAAAACAAGCCGTTCTTTAAATGGCCAAACAAGATGGCAAGAGATCCTATGAGGCGCAATCAAAACCTTTACTGCCAATATCATTAGGATCATGGACACACTATCGAGGATTACAGAAACTTGTGGGACCATCTAGACCAACTAGTCCCTGAAGGGAAGTTAAATCAACTCTTGCATCATTCTAGTGGTTGGGGAAGCCAAACGGGTTCGAAACTTCGAGGAGATGCTTCTTTAAGACTCCCTCTTGGTACAATAAGTGTTGTTTTTGTTGCCTCGGGGAGGACCGGATCTTGTCCTTCCAGAGTAATGTAAGTATCTCATTACCCAACCGAGGAATCCAACTCAATGCCTAAGAAAGTCAAGATGGGCATCCCACTGGTGTTAGGTTTTTCAGATGAGGACAAACTTGGAACCATACAACCCATGATGATGCTATAGTGGTTACACTTAGAATTGATGGGTATGATATGAAAAGAGTGATGATTGACCAAGGCAGCGGAGCTGAGATAATGTATCTTGACCTATATAAGGGGCTAAATTTGAAACCCGAAAACTTGACAGACCTACGGTTCTCCTCTGGTGAGTTTTGAAGGTAAAATGGTAGTTTCGAAAGGTCGGATCAGATTACCTGCGCAGACCGGCCCGGATGTGGTGGAGGTGCACTTAATTGTTGTAGATGCTTTCTCTCCATACATGGCCATTATGGGCAAACCCCGACTTCATACCTTGGGAGTCGTCTCCTCTACTCTTCACCAAAAGATGAAGTACCCATCCGGAGGTCAAGTCTTGGAAATATTAGGAAATTAGTCTATAGCCAGACAATGCCTAGTAGCAGCCATCCAACATCGGCCTGAGCCTAAAATCTCAGCCACCACCGATAATGGCTTATAACAATCGAAAACTTCGGAGTTGCCTTTCAATGGACCAGCCGACGAAGCGAAATGTGAAGATCTAGAGAGGGTAATTATTGGCGATGATCCGGAGAAGTTCTTCCAGGTTGGAGCTCAACTACCTCTGTAAGAGAGGGGACAACTGGTTGAATTCCTTAGAAAAAATGTTGATATGTTCGCATGAAGCGTGTATGAAGCCCCGGGTGTAGATCCAAGTTTCATTTGTCATCATTTGAATGTTAACCCTTCCATCACTCCGAAGAGACAGCCACCTCGGCGTCTATCAAAAGAGCACGCCGAGACTCATTTAGAAATGAAGTAATTAAGCTCAAACAGGTAGAGGCTATCAAGGGAGTTTTCTATCCTCAGTGGTTAGCTAACACAGTGGTGGTAAAAAAGAAAATTGGGAAATAGCGTGTGTGTGTGGACTTCATGGACCTTAACAAGGCTTGTTACAAAGATCTTTTCCCTATGCCTCGGATAGATCAGTTGGTGGATGTGACGGTAGGCCATCCTTGGATGAGCTTTTTGGATGCCTTTCAAGGATATCACCAAATACCATAAGCGCTGGACAATCAAGAAAAGATAACTTTCGTCACTCCCACTGGAAACTATCACTACAAAGTGATGCCCTTTGGTTTGAAAAATGCAGGGTCTACTTATCAACGAATGATGACTAAAATGTTCGAACCATAGTTAGGCAGGAGCATTGAAGTCTATATTGATGATATGGTTGTAGAGAGCAAGGTGGTGTCCGAGCATGTGGGAGACCTCACAAACATTTTTGAAGTTCTGAGGAGGCATAAGTTGCGTCTGAACGCATCCAAGTGTTCGTTTAGTGTAGGTTCGGGAAAGTTTTTGGGTTACATGGTGACTCACAAGGGAATTGAGGTAAATCCAGATCAGATTAAGGCCATTAACGTCTTGTAAGCACCTCAGAATCCTAAGGAGGTCCAGAAACCGACTAGGATGACTGCTGCTCTCAATCGATTTATTTCCGTGTCAACAGATAGGTGCAGACCCTTTTTCCTTTTGCTACACAAATGGAAAGAATTTGAATGGACCGAGGAGTGTGTTGTAGCATTTCAACAGCTTAAAGAATACCTATCTCGACCACCCATCATGTCTAGTCCTGAGGTGGACGAGGTTACATTTGCTTACCTGGCGGTAGCCTCTCATGCGATAAGTTTTGTTTTGATACGAGTAGACAGTGGCATCCAAAGACCAGTCTATTACGTAAGTAAATCACTTCATGAAGCTGAGGTTCGGTATGTATCATTGGAGAAAGCCATCTTGGCAGTAGTGCATGCTACACGAAAACTCCCCCACTATTTCCAAGCGCACACCGTGGTTGTTCTAACTCAATTACAGCTCAAGTTAATATTTCGGAGCGCGGATTATACCGGGAGGATTGCTAAATGGGGCACGATTCAAGGGGCTTTTAACATCAAGTATATGCCTCGTATCTCCGTAAAAGGCCAGGTCCTCGTTGATCTAGTAGCCGAGTTTACTGAATTTCCTGAAGAGATAGATGTGAATCAGCATGGCGCGGATGAAAAATTAGTTGGCCTAATCTCCGCACAATATCCCTCACTTTGGAAAGTATATGTGGATGGAGCAGCAAACCAGCGGGGATCGGGAGTGGAGCTGGTTCTGGTATCTCCCGAGAAGATCACCATTGAAAAATCTTTGAGGTTAGGATTCTCGGCTACAAACAACGAAGCAGAGTATGAAACTTTATTGATGGGAATGGCGATGGTTCAGAAAATGGGTGGAAAGACAGTGGAAATATTCTCAGATTCAAGGCTGGTCGTAGGCCAAGTAAAAGGGGAATTGGAAGCTCGGGATATAAGAATGCAGGAATATTTGGGACAGGTTAGGTGTATGCAAAAAAGGTTTGAATTCTTCGACTTATTGCATATCCCCAAAAGTGGAAATACCCATGCGGACTCCTTGGCTACCCTTGCCACTTCCTCAAAGACAGATTTGCCCCGAGTGATACTTGTCAAAGACTTATGCACCTCTACCCCAGTAAAGAGAGACTTGCTCCAAGTCCATCAAATCAAGTTAGGACCGAGTTGGATGGATCCTATACTGCTATTCCTTGAAAGGGATATATTACCTGAAGAGAAGTCGGAAGGCGAGAAAGTACGAAGGAAAGTTCCTCGGTTTTGGCTGTTCGAGGAGAAGAAGTTGTACAAACATTCTTTTTCTGGACCATATCTGCTTTGTGTACATCCCGAGGCATCAGAATTACTCCTAGAAGAATTACATGAAGGAATTTATGGAAGTCACACAGGAGGAAGATCCTTATCTCATCGGGCCATTACTCAAGGATACTGGTGGCCGGGCATGCAAAAAGAAGCACAAGATTATGTTAGAAAATGTGATCAGTGTCAGAGATTCGCTCCAAACATACACCAGCTTGGAGGAGTTCTTAATCCTCTTTCCAGCCCTTGGCCTTTTGCTCGATGGAGTTTAGATATTGTAGGCCCTTTCCCTAAAGCACTAGGAAATAAAAAATATCTGCTGGTCGATACTGATTATTTTACCAAGTGGGTCGAAACTGAACATTTGGCTAATATTAGAGATGTGGATGTCAAAAGGTTTATCTAGAAGAATATTGTTACTCGATTCGAGGTTCCCCACACCCTCATCTCGGATAATGGCCTTCAATTTGATAGCAAAGCCTTCAGCAAGATCTTGTTACGATCCGGGGATAAAGAATAGATATTCCACTCCGGACTATCCGCAAGGAAATGGGCAAGTTGAAATTGTCAACAAGGTTATAGTCAATGGACTTAAAAAGAGGTTGGATGATGCAAAGGGAAAATGGGTGGAGGAATTACCACATGTCCTTTGGACATATCGAACAACGCCTCGACGGTCAACAGGAGAGACCCCTTTTTCAATGACATATGGGGCCGAGGCCGTAATCCCTTTGGAAACAAGTTTCCCGACGTTGAGAACAAATGCATTTACCTCGGATGGTAATGATGGGTTGCTGGAAAAAAGTCTAGACTTGATCGAAGAGCGAAGAGAGAATGCAATGGTCCAAGCGGCCTACTACTAGCATAAGCTCAAGCAAGATTATGATACCAATGTAAAGCTAAGACCATTGGCCGCAAGAGATCCGGTATTGAGGAAAGTTTTGGGAACCACCATGAATCCAACTTGGGGAAAATTGGGGTCTAATTGGGAAGGGTCGTATTGAATCACTTCGGTGGCGGGAATAGATGCGTACTATTTGGAGGATCTAGATGAAAAAACTGTACTCCATCCTTAGAATGTAAACAACCTAAAGAGGTATTATTATTAATAAAAATAGTTCTGTTTAGTTCTTCTTTAATTCGTTCCAATCATGTATCGTGTGTTTCCCCATCTATTGAAGTATTGAATAGAAACTAAGTCATATCAGGTTCCTCGGACCACAGACTTAGTGGAAATTAATACCCTTTGACATCTATTGAAGTATTGAACAGAAACTAAGTCATGTCGGGTTCCTCGGACCACAGACTTAGTGGAAATTAATACCCTTTGACATCTATTGAAGTATTGAATAGAAACTAAGTCATGTCAGATTCCTCGGATCACGGACTTAGTGGAAATTAATACCTTTTGAAATCTATTGAAGTATTGAACAGAAACTAAGTCATATCGGGTTCCTCGGATCACGGACTTAGTGGAAATTAATACCCTTTGACATCTATTGAAGTATTGAACATAAACTAAGTTATGTCGGGTTCCTCGGACCACGGACTTAGTGGAAATTAATACTCTTTGACATCTATTGAAGTATTGAACAGAAACTAAGTCATTTTAGGTTCCTCGGACCACAAACTTAATGGAAATTAATACCCTTTGACATCTATTGAAGTATTGAACAGAAACTAAGCCATGTCAGATTCCTCGGACCACGGACTTAGTGGAAATCAATACCCTTTGACATCTATTGAAATATTCAACAGAAAGTAAGTCATGTCGGGTTTCTTGGACCACAGACTTAGTGGAAATTAATACACTATGATATCTGTTAACATGTTAGTCAAGCATGAACTTAAGCATTTAAAGGAAATGAACCCTTGATTCCCTTTCTCGGATTACAAGGTTTGTTATCACCTAATAAAGATATAGACCGCAGTAAGTCCATAAGCATCACTTAAAGTATTCTGGGGTGCCCTGGACTTAGCTTTATTTGATCAAACATTAGAATATTTTTCTTGAAGTTAAACTTGTTAGAATTGATAGATTCAAAATATTTCTTAATAGTATTACGGATTCAATGGTTATAATCCACTCTGATTACCAATTAAAAATATGTGTAAACTTTGTTTTTCTATTGTGCAAGCAACTTTGCACTTTCCTGGCATATGATCATGTTCAAACAGAGGACAATCAAAATAAAAATTACTTAAAAAGAGAAATACCATATAAACAATAAAACAAATAAAATAAAGATAAAATAAATAACAACTCATACAAATTTGAGAAAGTAAAAATGCATATTTCATTAAAACATGTCTTAGAAAGAAAACAAATTCCATTACAGAAATCATAATTACATTACAAAATTAAGATTCAAGGTTTCAATTTTATCTCAAGCTTGTCCTTGGAGGTTTTGTTAGCTGGTTTGTCCGCTTGATGGGGAATTGCTTTCTCCTTCTCTTTGGGGGCTCGCTCGGCAGGCATAGTAATTGAAGCTAAAGCCTGTTCAAAACCTTGGGAAGCTGCCCTGTCTTGTGGAACCTCTACGGCCTTATCCGAGGATGTTTCCTTTAAAACTTCGAGTTCCTTAGATTGCTCCTGCTGATTGGGAGGAAGAGGATCTCGAGGTTGTGCTTCCTCGACCGAGTCAAGAATCGTAGAGGCCACCTCCCCTTGAGTAGAAAGAAGGTCCGAGGCTCATATAGTTGGTGGGAAGTAGATGTTTTCTGGCCTTCGTAGCTCGGAAGAAGCCTCAACCTTGGCTCGGTTGAGAGCTTCTTCCTAAGTCTGAGCACGATAGGTTCGACATACGGCAGAGACCTCTGCCCGAAGGGTATCCTCGGTCTCGGCTACGCCGACGTCGTAACCATGCTATTCAGCCTCATCCCTAGCCTTCTCGGCCTTTACTTTTGCCTTCTCGGCCTCGGCTCTCAATTTTTAAGCACGATCCTTAAACCTCTAGGCTTCTTCTAGTTTCTTCCTAAAGGCTACTATTTGCTCCTTGGAAGAAGCCAGCTGGTCATTGGCCTCACGAAGGCGCCGCCTCTGATCCTCGGCTTTGTCTCTCGGTGCTCTCTAGAGCCGAATTAGCACTCTTCCGGGCCTTTTCCTCCTCGCCGCTTCTTCCTTAGGTTTGCATTGCTTTGATCAGCAATGTTGAACAGTGAACCGCCACTACACGCCTTCTCCTCTCGTCGTCCAATTGCTGATAGCAAAAGTTGATTATCTCCTCAACCTTGAAAGTGACTTGGACAGTCTAAAAGAAAGGGTTAGTAACATAACAAATAACAAAAAAAAAAAAAAAAAGGATAACATCATACCATGCCCAATTATCTTTTGAGGTTGAGGAAAACCTCATTCCTCCCGATATTCCGCAGCTCGGCCATATCATTCGGGAACAACAGAACCCCCTCCAAGGCTAAGGCAACGTGGCATCCAATACCCCCATTGAAATCCCTAAGTGATGCATTATCCCTCAAGGGTTCACCATTGAGCATGGGTACTGGAGGCCAAGCCCGAGGCTCTGAAGGCTGATTATCTCCCCTCTCCACACCTCTCTGCGATGTGTGTCTGGTCCTTTGCCGCTTTGACTCTCTAGATCTCGTCTTCATGAGTAGGATGAGACCTCCCAGCATCCACTATATCTTTTCCCTTTTGTTCTCTCTTCTTTTTCGAATCAACAAGATCGGAGTCCGGACGGCAGAGATGGGCGAGGAGGAGGGAAAGGAGAGTTAGAAGGAGGAGGAGGAAGCTTTGGCTGTGCGGATTTCCCCGGTGCACCTTTTCCGGGCTGGGATTCTATTAATTCCATCAAACTCTTCTCCGGTTTCCTCTGGATACCCATCTCGTCCGGAGTGGTGACTTCTACTTAATGCTAGGAGTTAACGTCAACCGGTATACCCTCGGGAGATGGAGCTCGGTTGAACAGTTCAAATTCCTCTAAGGAATTTGACAAATCGATGATCCTCTCTGGACTTTTTTTTTTCTTCTTCTTTTTCTTCTTCCTTTTCCTCTTCTTCAAGGATGAGTTGGGACAAGGATGCTCCCTCTTGAAGGGGTGAATACGAAGAGTGGCCGAGTAAGGGGTGTACCTTCAGGAATGGGAATACCCTCCGGGACAATGAATCCTTCATATGCAACACTAATACGGTGGAGCCGAGGATCGTTGGCTTTTATCACGTACTTAGGGGCTTGAAATGCGAGAGAAATGGGTGTGTACCCAAGAATTAAGTGAGCTGCTCATGATTAACCGTCACCTTCGTTTACGTACATCTCAGCCCGTAAAATCCTATCTAAGCTCTCTTTGTTGACTAAGTCGAGCTGGGGTTTAGTAGAACATTTATCTGCAAAATCATTAAAATGGAAGAAAATTTTGTCAGAAGCGGGGATATTGGGAAATAAAAGAGAAATACAAGCCAAAACACATAAATCTACGGCTATACCCCCACCTGGTTCTCCCTCCTTAGTCGGACAAGGAAGCCCATCATGCCATTCCCCAAAAAAGATTAAAAAGTCTTCCTTTAAGCCTTTGTTTGATGTGGGGAGGCACTGGATTAACCTTATTGCAGCATACCTAGGCTTAAGGTAATATCCCTGTCCCATCGGATGGTGTAAGTTGTATACCCAATTTACATCATGGTGGGTCAAGTTTAGGTTCATTCTCTCGTTTAGACCTTCTATACTCCCCAATACCCTAAACATATTTGGGGCGCACTGTGTGGGAGATAGTCTAAAGAACCTAAGATAGTTCCTAGTGATAGTTCCCATGGGAATGGTCATCCCTTCTTCTATGAAGACGATCATAGGGATAACCACCTCTCTTGTTTTCCTAGCACCTACCTATTCCCCACAGGCAGCGTATCTCATACCCATTGTTAGTGGGATCCTATACTTAGCCTTAAAACTTTCCATACCCTCCTCGGACTCAACTAAACGTTTGAACTTACCCATTTTCTAAGAAGTTTTGAAGAAAAATTAACAAGTTTGAAACGAAAACTAAGAGGATTCAAGGAAACTTACAGGTTTGAAAAGAAGGTCCTTGGACAAATTTTTAGTATTTGTAGACGCACAAGAAGGTGAGAGAGAATGACAGATTCAGTGTATGAGCTCTAGGATTGTGTGATTGTTGAAAGTAGGAAAAGGAATTGATTTGAAAAGCTATTTATAGTGGCGTAGAAGTTACAAGCGGGAAAGTTCCCGCTCGCAAACCTAGGGAAATCCTCCACCGTTGGATTTACATCCTGTCGTTGAACATGGAGGACAAGGGAGCCGCCAAAATTTAATGATGGCACGCTCCGGGCGCCGAAGCGTCAGGAGCGTGCCTTGAGCAAGTAAAAAGGCATTTGGGAGCTCGAGAGGGCATAACCATAAACGAGATGGGTTGAGGATATCAAAATCCTCCTTTCCTCCCGAGGATCCGGAAAGCAAGATTTTGAGGGGTTATTGTGGGGGCCAACTATCTAGAGGGTACTATTAAAACTGGATGAATTGGACCTATGACCCAATCTGAGGATATTACCCAATTCGAGGATGGTCAAATAAAGTTATAATGGGAATGATGTAAGAAGAAGACATAAAGATTGTATGTGATAGTTCAAAATACGTCTGAGGAGAAAAGACATCTCGGAACGAAGAGTCGAGGTCGATAAGAATGTCTTATCATCCTAGACACTCTTCAAGGTTGCATCACAACTAAGAGTTGGACATTGGATAAGAGATAAGCAAAGGGGAGGCAACAAATATCTTCAAAAGCTGTTACCTCTACATTAAATGCCTCCCAACTAACTCTTTAGCCGCATTAATGTGGAGGTGATACATGAACAGTAGTTAAGCGGCCTTATAGCTACTAGCTCATGGTTCTGGGAGGTGTTGGATGGGACAAGAAAGAGTTCCCGAAATCTAACCTACATGTGTATAGTAGGGATGATACCAAGATTGTGGTATATAGCATGGGAAGATGGCCTAAAGAAGGGGGGGAGAAATCAAGAAATCTTTGTAATAATACTGTGAACGCTTGTAACTTTGTTCATGAATAAGACATTATAATATAAGCTCCTCATGCCACGCCGAAGACAGACTTTCTTATCTTACTTGTGTTTAATGATCTTAAATCAACAACTTTTATTGTCTTTCTTCTGGAGTAGAACTAGTTCTTTCACCCATGCTCTACAAATTTATTATTTGGGCTTGTTGGGTTAAAACTCAATCCTATATTGGGTCCAATCCAAATTCAGTCCTTACACTTTTCTCCATATTAAAATTCGAAATTTGAAAAACTCACTTTGTTTTCTTGAGATGATGTTCTAATTGGGATCAAATGAAGAGTAATTATTTAGTTCTCGGGGGCACAATAAATATGTGCTTCCCCTCTTTCACATAAATAGTTAGTATCACCATAAATTTAATTAGTGAGTCTTGTTATTATGTGAAAAAGGAGAGCACACATTTATTATGTTTATGGAACACTAAATAATTACTCAAAAATGAAATGGTGTGTTTCATAAAAAAAAATAATAATATTTTTATTTTTATTAAAAAGTAGTAACTCAATTTGATTGGAGAGAGAAAGACTCAAATTAAGTTGAAACCCAAGTGATAGACTTGTGTTTGAGAAGATGTGGCAGGTCACAATCAAGCCATCTGCCACTAGTGCTCGATGCTCGCTAGTAAGAAATTTTTGAGATTTTCGGCATTTGATACGCCACACATTAGTTCAATGCTACTTTAGCACACCAAAATACTAATTTTGCTACTTTAACACACTATTTGACAATTCATTATGCATCTCATCTCTTATTTTAGCACACCATCCATTGAACTAACCTAAATAACTACTACTTAAAAATAAATTTTGTTTTAAAAAAAAAAAAAAAAAACCTCACCACCACTGCAAGCTCAAAATCAAACAAACTTTAAAAAGACTCTAAAGAGCGGCTTTGAAATCCCCTAGGTTCGTCAAAGAAGTGAGGGTGTAGCTACGTTGGCGTGGCTCTCGGTGATGCATTAAGGGCAGAGATTTGAGAGAGGGGAGGGACGATAGTGAGAGTCAAAGAAGGGAGAGAGGAGAAAGGCAGGGAGAGTGAGAGAGGCAGACAATAGCTCTCAATGGCGCATCAAGGTCGCGGTGGTGGTGTCAAACAGGTGCACTGCTAGCACACTTCACACATGCAACTTAAAACAGTTTGAGTGGGTGTGCTAGGGAGCATCACAGAAGTGGTAGAAATGAGGTGTTGGAAGAGGACCATTCCTTGTTGGTGGCCAAGTAATCCAAGACAAGTTTCTTGTTATCCCCCACATTCTTTTCCGCTTCTGGCTCAACTTTCTCAGATTGAAATATAATGCCAGCTTTGCAGTTTTAGCTGACTTAACTTGCAGCCGACTTACAAAGCTTAATGGGAGCCTCTTGCAAACTAATAAGTTTGCATCTTTAGACAATTCCTCACCGAAAAAACTCTGATCGGTTCATCTTCAACAACAATCTCATAGTAAAAACTCAAAAGTGGCTGTAAAATCCATACATTTTTCCTTTTGATCACGATCTGAATAACTCTTCTCAGATTCAGCATCACTTAATTAGGATGGTTGCCATAGCCTTACCCTTAGTTTTACGGATTAGTCAATTTTTAAGTTAATTACTGGAATTAAGCTCTCTCTCTCTCTCTCTCTCTCTCTATATTTATATATATATATATATATATATATATATATATAGTTTAAGTGGTTAACCAATTGACATAAATCTGCATGGATAAAAACATAAAAACAAGCACAAATAGGACAATCCAAGCACCCATAAAAATACTTATATGTTTATAAAGAGGAAAACTTGAGAACTGGGTGATGAAACCTCTTAGAGCCCTATAAAATTATTAAACTGACTTTGATACCATTTATAATGAGACAATAAAAAAATATTAATCATATCTACGTTATACTTTAAAATAACTAATTTAGTCACAATTGACCCTTTGTAGTTGTTAATGAAACCCAAATCACCCTAATGTATGTATGATGTGAGAGTGAGACTCAGCAAGTACGATACCTCAAAATACATACTTAATCAATATCCAATCATTACGTGATATCACATAAATACAGTAGTAAATATACTTGAGTCTGTTGGACTTACAACATTCTAACAATGTGGACGTGACGTTTTATCATACACGTGCGAAAATGGTATTTGAGTAAATCAATGTGGGCACAACCGCACAAGGGACGAGTTAGAGAGATAAGATATTCGCGGTTTTAAAACCAAAACACGATTGTGTCGTTACAGTCTTCTCTTTTATTTAGATTACTTGGTTGTATTATTATTATCATTATTCGTAGTATTATTATTTTGTGATTCTGTCATAGGTCCTGGGTACAAACAGAGACCATCCCGTTCTTTTAGTCTCAATTCATGTGACTAAGTTTGGATGGGGCAAGAAATCTATTCTTGGGGCCAATTTTTAGGACCAAAATGAAATAGTATGTAATTCAAAGTCCATGCATTCAAACACACATGCTCAAACATAATTATGTATGCATTTGAAAACACCATTGAATAACTATTTTAAGAAACTATTATTGCGATCAATCACTCAAAAAACTTATTAAAAAATATATGTATACATTTGTTATTTTGCTTAAAAAGATTAGCAAAAATTTTATATTTTGTTAGATAAAACTAAATGAAAAGTATAAAATAATTCTTAATTTGAGATATTTTAAATTTGAATTAAACAATCATATGGTATCTATAATATTTTTTTAGCTTATTCATTAAAATTACATAATAATTCTTAATTTAAATTATCATTTCAATCATTCTCTCAAAAAAAAAAAAAACTTACTTATAAAACAGAATCTCTTAAAAAAAACTTGAGTTTCTTTTTAATGACATATCATGTGACTTTGCACATTTTCTTATCTCAAAGATCAACAAACTAAATACGAAAACAAAGAATTAAAGAAAAAATCATTTAAGTAGTCAAGAAAATTAAGAAAACTAAGCATATTTATAAACACATAATCTGAAAAGTGTTTCGTTAAAACTAAGTTGACAAAGCATAAAACTCTTGGGGCAATATTTTATCACTAATATTCTACTTTGGATTTGACAACGGATTTTCTTTTGCCACATACCTTAAAAAGAATTGTAGTAGATTCCTCAAAAAAAAAAAAAAAAAAATACTAGAATCACTAAAGAATTGATCATGTATTATTTTCATAAAAATAATGAATTTGACTATTTGAGTATACTTTTTAAAAATTTGTATTACTTTGTTAGGAACCCGGTGGTTCCTAATGGAGATTGATGGGAATTATAGGGGAATGGATGGGGATTGTAGGGAAATTGACTTAATTCAAGGTAATCACCCTCCATAGAGAGAGAGAGAGAGAGAGAGAGAGAGAGAGAGAGAGAGAGAGAGAGAGAGAGAGAGAGAGAGAGAGAGAGAGAGAGAGAGAGAGATGCACTAATGCACTAACAATTGGTTTATTCTTCATTGATATCCATATTAGATTACAATTAATCATGTATTTATAGGAGACTAGCTCTAATCTCATTGGCCCACATGACCTTATCCTATTGGTTCTATTATTCCCCATGTGCATTAACAATTCCAACATGTGCTAAATGTGATTAACATGCTTGGAATTGTACCTAACTAACTAATTACCTAACTAACTAAATCTCAATACAACAATTATTATCTATATGCTTATAGCATTTCTAACATTTCCCTCCCCTTGAAAACACCTTGCCCACAAGGTGTTGCTTGAAATGACACCTTCATGAGGGGAAACCGGCCACTAATCCAATACGCGAAGGCATCTTGACCGTTGAAAACACCAAATATTTCCAAGTATTTGACCACAGCCCAAAATAGAGTAGCATAATCTGAAAAACCAGCAGATTTAATACCAACACTCATTGAAAATCCACATTGTGCTTCAATGTTGTCCTCTGCATCAAATAATGAGTTGTAGCAACAGCTAATGTGAACAGGAGCGTTAACTTCTTTGCATTTCCATTGCAAAGCACATGTAGATGCATAGTAATCATATTGCCACGTTGTCCCCGTAAAAGTTGCATTGCGTTGCCACCTTTGCTTTCCTTGTGTTGATAATATTGTGAATAATTTTGTTTCTAAAGACAATTCTTGATGCCCTTCCACGTGCTCCAGCCTAAGGAAACCAAGACTTCCATCATTAGCAAGATACATCTCATTATATGGAAAAGCAATGCTAGCATTGGAACCTTGGCACTTCCCACTATTGCCACCAAGAACGTGAATGTGACCAAGATGATCCTTGAGAACTACTTCTTCGATGGAACCCCTCTGCCTTAAGACATGTTCATCCATGTGCTCAACTTCAAGACCAATAAACCGTGAACCAAGTGACACATCTTCAATTGAGTCTTCACATGTTGATGGTGAAATTGACCTCTTATTTCTGTCCTCACATTCTCTACTCCTTGACCGTCTCCTTTTCCTTGATTCTTCATAACGTGATTTTGATAACTCCTTCCTCACTAATTCCTTTAAATCAAGAAACTCTTCAAGATCAGCCACATCTTCACTATCAAGGACAGTTTTTGTTGATTCAACAACCTGAAACTTTTCACTTGTTCCTTCAAGAAGTTGAAACTCTTCTTCGGACATGTTTTCAAGATCCTCTTGCGCGCACTCTTGAAAGTTCTTCCTTCATGGCCATGTTAGATTCAGCCAAGGCCTTCATCTTCTTTGAAATATCCTTGGCTTCTTCTAAGGTTTTGTTCAACATTCCTTGTATTTTTTTCAAAATTTTTCTTTGATCACAATTGCTCGTCTCTAGATCAACGGCTCTGATACCACTTGTTAAGAACCCGGTGGTTCCTAATGGAGATTGATGGAAATTATAGGGGAATGGATGGGGATTGTAGGGAAATTGACTTAATTCAAGGTAGTCACCCTCCATAGAGAGACAGAGAGACAGAGAGAGAGAGATACAGAGACAGAGAGACAAAGATGCACTAATGCACTAACAATTGGTTTATTCTTCATTGATATCTCATATTAAATTACAATCATGTATTTATAGGAGACTAGCTCTAATCTCATTGGCCCACATGACCTTATCCTATTGGTTCTATTATTTCCCATGTGCATTAACAATTCCAACATGTGCTAAATGTGATTAACAGGCTTGGAATTGTACCTAACTAACTAACTACCTAACTAACTAAATCTCAATACAACAATTATTATCCATATGCTTATAGCATTCCTAACATACTTATTGGTAATCTTTTTTTTTTTTTTTTTTTTGAGGCACATTATTTTTTTAAGGGGGAGCCAATTTATTTTTGTTGAAGGCGAAACTTTTGGAGCTTTTAATTTTTTATTTTTTATTTTTTAAATACATACAACTTACTAAAAATTATTGAGGCACGGCTCCCACTTGGCCATTATATATAGCTCAGTTCCTGAAGTCTGTAACAACAACACACTTCAAAAAACCAACATCCAAATTAAAACATCTTCAAAAGTCAAACCATTCGAGCTTGGTGCAGACAGACAAGAAGAAGACAGCCAACCGGTACAGCTCTTTTCTTTGATGAGTTCTTCTTGATATCAAAGAATTTCACTTTTCCTCCTTTTCTTTTCAAAATTTACATCTTCTAACTGTCTAGGAATTTTATTTTCCCTATTGAAAATTTGAACAGTGATAATTTAGATAATCAAACCTCCTGCATAGGAATTTTCTCTAAACTCAAGTTGGTATGAATTTAGGGGTTGTTAAACTTAGAATACAAGCAAGAAAAAAAATCTAAGGTGGGATGTTCTCTTATTTTTAAATATTAATTGAATAGTATTTATTTTATATAAAAATATATTTTCTTGCATTTTGAGATGCAAAATTACTAGTACATACTTATATTTTTGTGTTTAAATTCCATTTAGATTTTCTTTTCAATTGGTAATATGGATAATCCACTTAATTATTTTTTTGTGATGTAGTTAATCATTAATCTTAAATAGGATTTATCAATTTTAATTTTGCATAACTCCATTCTGTAGACGCAAACGTAACATATATTGTTAGTTAATATTTTGTAAGTAATAGATGCATTAGAAAAAGAATGAAGCTTTTTTATAATTTAATACTTTTTTTTTTGCTACAAATATAATTTAATATGATAATTTGAGTATTTTCATCTATTTATAAAACATATTTTTAATTATGAAAAAATAAATCAAAACCATAAATATCAAAATAAATATTATGTTTGAGGCGATCACTATCTCTCTTGGCAATGTTGGTGTTAGATTCTAAATAATTAGGAACTAATGTATTAGAACTCTATTTTGTAATGTTGGCAAACCATGATCAAAACAGATGTTAGTCTTGTTTAGACTTGCTCAAAGTATAGGTCTTTTATGTAAAGTTGGAATCAAGTTAACTGCAGAATTGAGTGTGCAATTCTGACTCGCTCGATCGATCGAGAATTAGACTCGATCGGGCAGAATTTTTTTTCTGCAGAATTTCCAACTCAGTCTTAAGCCCATATGATGTGTAGGGTTTTATGTTTTGCCCTAAGTATAAAAGGAAAACCCTAACCACGTTTTTTAGGTGGCTCTGCTTGCTGTGTGTGTGAATCTTCTGTGAGATCTCGAGAGGTCATTGCCTTCACACATGCTTAGGATTATCAAGAAGCAGATTTCATTGAGAGCTTGATGATCGTTTCATTTGCTGCAATAAGAGCTTAAAGATGTACAAGTGTGAGTGCTTGTACTTATTGGGAATCTAAGAAAGGAGTCCGTAGTCTCGGAGCTTGCACGTGGTTGTGTCAATAAGTTTTCTACATGAGGTAGCAATAGAATGTTAATGGTCTAAGTCACTATTGTATAAACTTCGATTCTTTCATAGTGGATTCAGGTTTATCTTGAAGATAGTTAGGTTAAATCCTCCCTAGGTTTTTACCGGTTTGGTTTATTGGGTCATCATATCTATGTGTTTTTTATATTCCGCACTTTACATTGATATGATTATATGATTGTGTTAACCTAGATCTGGAATTTGAACTAAGTAATAACTTGGCTTGTTAACTAAGTTAATCCAATTATGTTTTATGGGGTCTAAAAACAAACATTTGGACTTCAAGTATTAAACATTAGAATTCTGTAATGAATTTAGGGGTAATTATACTTTCATCTCTTGAGGTCTAGGGTAATAACTCTCCACCCCAAACCTTAAGGGAAAAAGACTCTCATTCTTTGAGGTTTGAAGAAAATAACACTCCCCTCTTCTATTTATATTAGTAATGAAATATTTTATATTTCTATAATATTCTCTTTACCAAATTAAGTTTAACCATGATTAGTAAAAACATAACCGATAAATTTAGAATAAAAATGCAAAATATATCAAGCATCAAAAGACTTGAAATGGAAAATCACTCCACAACCTTTTGAAAAAAAAAGCAAAACTCATACTTAATCTTTTTATAATAATCTTTAATTAGAATTTTAAAATAATGAATTAGAATTCTAAAAGGGAGAATAACTTTTGGAAAACTACCATTTGCTAAAGGGCAGCTACTAGTGCACAACAATATTAATATCAATTTAAAAGATTTTGGTCAAATATATGTCAAGAGAGAGGAAAGTGTTTTTTCTCCCATAGACCCTGTTTGGTTTGGTGGATTTTAGGAGGGATGGAAAAGCTGAGAGAATGATTTTTTGAGGTCTTTGGTTGGCGTGATTTTAGGAAAGAAAATGGATAAGGTTTGGGTGTTTTTTTCTCAAACCTACCAAAAAAATTTTCTTCCCAGATCAAGCAGAAAACTGAAGAGAAAAATGGAACAAAGTTTTGGACCTAAAAGCCCCTCCCCTATGCAATGTTCAAAATTTCAAATGTATTTGTCGTTTTCTTTTCTCCTTTAGTTTTTTGTCTTTTTCTATTACCCATCAGTTTCCATTTGGGGCTTGGTAAGAGTTCTTATTTTTTATTATTATTAACTTGCAATATTATATGACAAATAGATATAATATATTCTATTTTATAGTGGGGTTTCTTCCAATTGGAGACCTTAGGCCATTGCCTGGGTTAATGGTTGAGCCATCCCAGGCATTCTAATTTATTTGCATTAGACCAAATTTAACTACAAAATTGGTTGTAGTTTAAGGCTACAATATTACTCAATAAAATAAACATTACTGTATATTTTTAAAATCTAACCGCTGAATTGCATGTTTTTTACGCTCTTAATACACATGTCAAATTTTGTTTTAATAGGATATTATTCACTATATGGTCTATAAGATTATATATTACGCATAATTTTAAACTATAAAAATTTGTAATTTGAACAATTTATTGATAACATAGCTATTGATCTTTAATTTTCTATAAATTTTGTAAGCATAGAGAATATAAGAAGAAGATGTAATCTAATGGTGAATTTGTCAAAATACACCTCAAATAAAAATATATTGAGTAAGGTTGTAGTCTTGGACTACAACTAATTTTGTAGCTAAATTTTTTCCATTTTCATTGAACTTCTTTTAATTGTATTGATTGTACAACACTCATTTGTTTGCCTATTTAAAATTCAGTACATAGAATTTTAGTCATTACAACCCAAATGTTGTTCCAACTTAAATGGGTTGAGGGTTTACTTTATGAAACCTCAAAATTTAATGCAATTAATTTTGCCTTTTACTTATATGCGTCACATTTTTTTTTTTTTTTCCTTTATGGTATGTAGCCAATACAGTGAGTAGGAAAAACTCTCACAGATGATCAAGATTGCCCTCTTCACAACTATTTAAATTGGAACTAACGACTAACGTGAACATTGTAGCCGACTCAACATGGTCTCAAGTCCAAACTTTGATCAACACCAAAATCAATGGGTCATTGAAATCTTCAAAAGCGAAGGTACTGATTTTCCAATTTGTGTCTTCAAAGTGCCCAACTCTCTGAGGGTTACCAAGCCAGAAGCCTACCTTCCACAGGTAGTAGGATTAGGACTATTGCATCATAAGCGATTGGAGCTTGAATCAATGCAGATGTACAAGCTTGGTGTAGCAAGAAAAATGCATTAGGGGTTTGGAAGAATTGAGTTCGATCGAAGATCTCATTTCTGAACTAGAGCAGCTAGTTCCATCTATACGTGCTTGTTACCAAATGTACTTGAAAGCTGATGACATCTAAATAGCATGTGCAATGGCTATTGATGGTTTGTTTCTGTTGGAGTTGCTATGTTACTATGGCATTGGCAAAGATACTCTAACCAAGTCAGATATTTTGTGTCGTTTAGTTGACACTACAGGAACTAGATTGGCTCAAGATGGGATACTCAGAGATACAATGATGCTTGAAAACCAAATTCCAATTATTGTGTTGAAACATATCTTGCTCGCTGAATGCTCACATTCTGCATCAAAAAAAGAGAAGTCACTTATCGCTAAGAAATATCTTCCTCAAATGATGTGCGGTTATTGCAAAGCTCTCTCTCCACTCAAGGTGCTAGACAACTACCCAGCTTCCATAGCTTTGAAGCATCCGCATTTGTTGGACCTTTTGTACCATCTGATTATGCTCAAAGAGCCGCCGGAAGAGGAGGCACCCGAAGAGGAAGAAGAAGAAGAAGACATGCCACAATCAAGAATTACGAATGAAGTTGCAGATATAGTATTGGGTTTAGATATACCGGAAGATATTAAAAAACCAATTGAGCTAGTAAAAGGTTTACTTGAGCTACCATGGTCAAATCTTGATCCCTCCTCTATTAATAATAATGCTTTGGCTGAAAAGGAAATTTTGATTCCAACAGCATCAAAACTTTGTGATGGAGGGGTGAAATTCTCCTTCACAGACCACATCACAGCCATTGCCCATTGGATTTGACCGTGGCACAACCACATTTAAGCTCCCTAACATTAAATTAGATGCTAACTCAGAGGTTATAATTAGAAACCTGGTGGCATATGAAGCAATGTCCAAGTCTGAGTCTGAGCCTCTGGTTTTTACACGGTATTTTCAATTGATGAATGGGATTATAGAGACCAAAAAGGATGTGAAGGTACTGAGGGATCATGGGATTCTACAATGTGGGCCCATGAAGGAGGACGAGGTTGTGAAAATCTTTAGTGGGACAACCACCCAGCCAATACGAGAAGCAAATGCACATGATGATTTAGACAATGCCATTGTAGATGTTAACAAGTACTATAATGGTTTGCGAAAGGTTAAGGCTTGCAAATTCATCAATAAGTGTGTGCTTACTTTATGGAACGTGCGCACAATTTTTGCCGCAATCTTGCTTTTGTCGCTAATGGCTCCCCAGACGTTCTGCTCGGTCTATGGCTGCTCTCGTATATTCAACAAGACCAATTAATACAATAGGTTGCATGAGTCTTTCTTCATTTTTTTTATTATCTGTATTGTACTTGTGGCATTGTAATAAAGCTTCTGCCGCCATGCAATGTTTTTGGTTTGAAAGTTGTTAGAAGAAGAATAATATGTATCTTCGGGTACATTGTAGTCATAACTATGTGATCATGCCTTGCAAGCGTCTTTCTTCATGCTTTATTCTCATCTGTATATTGTAGCATTTTAATAAAGCTTATGCTGCCTTGTTTTTTTCTTGGTTTGAAATTTTTTGAATTATCTTCGGGTACATCAATTAATTGTAGTGTAATCATGACTTGCAAGCGTATTTCTTCATGTTCTATTAGCATTATGATCTAAGTTTCTATTGTCATCTTGTTCTATTGTGATTTGTGAGAAACACCTAGTCCTATTTAGGTATTGGTTTGGACCCAAATTTTAAATTGCAGTTTAATCAATTTGGGGTAATCTATCAATTAACGCTAAGTTTAAGTGATAAACGAATTAATATAAACAAGGATGCCACATATGCATGGATAAACACATTAGAGCCTATAAAATGAACAAACATAGGAAATTAAAGAGTAAGAAATACATGGCTAAATCTTGATTGTCATAAAGAAAGAAAAAATCATGATAAACTGATATAATTTAATATGAACTGGGTTATATTCATGTATTACCCCAAGATCTTCAACCTAAACATAGTGTTCAACACTGTAAATGATTGATCCGATAGATGTCATCTAACATGTACGCATTCATGAGATGAAAATTTCCAGTGAAAGAAAGGTCGAATAGGATCTATATATTTATAATCAAAATTGCTTAGGAATCGTTGCTCTTTCAACTTTGGTAAATCACTGATCCCAGAGATCAATATCATCTAACGCACACTTTCATCAGATTATACCACTGAAAATTTTCCAATAAAAGCAAAGTTCAAAGAGAGTCTATTTATAATCAAAATTGCTTAAGAATCATTGTTGTTGATATTTTATAATTAATGTGTATATATATCACAACAGCATGCTTTGTGCAAATGTTGGCATGCAAATAAGAAAGGATAATCGCAAATTTTATTTCTTAACATAAATTAAGGCACATTTATATTAAAAATAAATAAAAATAAAAACCTATTAAACATAAATGAAAGGTTTCCAATTATATTAACAAGCTTATTTCCAAAGAATTATCATATATTGGATTCCTTACCAAAATAAATTGTATTCACTTAATTTTTAATCTTGCAACTATATATGCATTGACAATTTGTATTGTTTCAGTGGTATACTTTTTTTGCAATAAAAATGGATCATGGAAAATTAAATTCTTGTCCGAATAAGACAATCCTATTTTATAATAAAAAAAATTGATACAATAAAATTTAAACCGTTAGCCAGCATTTATTCCATTATGATTATTCCTTACCAACATATTTCTTTTGGTATTGATAGGATTCAATCCCAGGAGGCCAAGTCTATTATTCGACCACAAAAGACTTTACTAATTCATTACCCTGAAGATTTCTCTTCTTTTTTTCTTTTTTTTTGTTTGATAACCACTCTAGAGATTTCTTGTCATAACAGATTTGATGTTCAGATAAATATTATTTATTATGTCATTGTTTCAATGGTCTACTGTAGCTTTTTTACTGGCAAAAAAAAAAAAAAAAAAAAAAAAAAAAAAAAAAAAAAAAAAAACATAGAAAGAAAGAAAAGATGAAACGAAGCGAAAATCTATTTAGATTTTTTTTATGAAAAAAAAAATGTATATATGTGTGTGTGGGGCCCTTGAAATTGAATCAAAATTATTAGAGTTTTGCTTTTGGTATTCCAATAACTCTACAATCGCAATAATTTTCAAAAAATTATTTTATGATGATAACTGATGATACCGGAAATGTTCACCAAGAGCCACACGTCCCTCGTCGATCGCAAAAATGGCACCTGCACAACGAAAAGGAATAACCTAGCAGAGTGTACCGGTGTGGTACCGCCAAATACCCTCCGAAGGTCAAGTTAGAATTATTCTCACCTTTGCTCTAGAGTGCTAGAGAGGGTAAAATTATGCGTGCCTGGATCACGAGGGTGTTAAGGTTTTTATAGTAGCAAGGGTCATCCCCTTTTCCCTTGGAGTAAAGTCTTTTCCTTATAGGAGTCCTTTTTGGGCGTATTTTTCGGGATCCTTTCCTTATAGGGGTTTCTTGAATATTCTATAGCGTGGGAAACAAGTCAATCCCTTACTTGTAGCGTGGGGAGCAAGTCATATTACTTGGTCCGTCGGTCTCAATTCATTTCCTTGACTTTTAGACCGTCACTATTAAGACCGTCGCACTTAGAGACCGTCTCGCTATGGCTCCGTCTCGCTTATGTATGGAAGGTCGCACAGACCGTCGGTCCGAGGCCAGACTCCTTTTATCCTTATCAGTCGCCCCCTAGTCTACATGTTCGACGCTTACAACCGTCGGCATGTTGAGTTATTTTTGAAAGAGAAAAAGAATTATGAATGCCTCCTCGAGCCGCGAGCTATTTAATGCAAGGTCACGTGGCGAGCGGTCGTTGGCCTCGTTTCTGGGCACGGACGTCGCCTCGCATTCCGTGCGTTTTTCCCCTTATATAAATATCACGATTTGCGTCATTTTGTCATTTTAACTTCGCAGATCTTTTTAAGAGAGAAACCGTCGCTCTTACTCACGTTTTGCTCCGTCGCTCTTACCAATACCGTCACACTTTGTTTCATTTATTCAAGATCTATTTCACCGTAAGTTCCTCTTCCTTTCTTTTTGCTTTCTTTTATTTTTATTTTTGCCCAAGAATTTTTCTTTTATTGAGAACGCTCGGTCTAGGAACTTAGGTGTATCCGTCACTTGTAGGTAGTCGATGTCAAGTGACGCGTCCGAGTGATCGATCGTCGATCCGCGACGGAGCGGGCTACGACGAAGTCTTTGGCTCAGGTCAAGAGTCCGACGGCTTTTTGGAGTCGTCGGGAAAAGAAACGTCCGCCCAATCCCTTAGTGTTGATGTAGAGGACCGCGTTGAGGGAGTTAGGGGAAAGGTGTTTAGTGAGGTTGAGGCCGAGGGGATCGACGAGGAAGTTGTTGATGACGGGAACTGGGAGGAAGGTGACGAAGAGATCGATAGTGACGGAGATAGGGATGACGGTAGCGAGGTTAGTAGTGACGGTAATGAGGATGAGGATGACGAAGAGTCCAGTGAGGGAACTTCAGGGAGTTCCGGAGGTAATCGTCCCTTCATCCTTCCAGAGGAGTGGGCCGTCAATAAATTTCTCCCAAAGATGAGCAACGAGTTTTTTTTCTTCCGCGTATTCGTTTCCAGATCCCAGATCACATTCCCCTCCGTCTCCCTAAAAAGAATGAGAGGTGTTATACAGAGGAGGACGGCTGATGTGGGGATGTATGATGCCATGTTCGCAGCTGGCCTTAGACTCCCACCGACGTCTTTACACCGTCATCCGGCGGATTTCTTAGGATTGTCCGTCAGCCAGATCTCTCCGAATGCCTGGAGGATCTTTATTGAGCCGAGGTTCTTTGGGGTCGCTTGAGTGGGGGAACCATCGACTTTCGATAGACGAGTTCTTTTTTACGCTACTGACCTCAACATAAAGTATCCGCCAAGGGGACATATCACTTTGCACCTCGTGAGAAGAACTTAAGATTAGTGTTTGATATGCCAGATTCGAATAGGAATTGGAAGAATAGATTTTTCTTTGTTAAAGGGACGGACTGGGTGTGTTGCCCGGATGAATGGGATAAGTTGCCCGGGGGTTATTTTGACAACACATGGGCTTATATTAGGGAGTCGAGTTGCCCCGTCTCTTTCTTTTTTTTTACCGCCGCTTTTCATTTTTCAGGGAACTTTCACCGTCTCTTTTAACACCGCTATTTTCTTCTGTTTCAGCCGCCGCCGTCCGGAGGTATCTCGATTTAACAAAGAGAATTCATCCGTCGGATACTCACCATACCACTTGAGCAACGTAAGTGTAGGGATTTGATAACCTTAGACACTCTACATTTGTATTGTGGTGGTCCTGAGCCGACGGTCGAAGCTCGGAAGTTGGAAGATTTTTCAAGAAAGCGTAAGTATTATTTTAATCCGTTGGTATTTTATTCCATCTGCTATTACTTATCCGTCATCTTACTTCGTGCAGAGATGGAAGTCTGCTGAAGCGAGGGTGAGGGCCGCTGCTGCCCGTAAGAAGGAAGAGGACAAGGCCAAGGGGAAAGAGGGAACGCCAACCCCTCATTCTTCTTTGAAGGGTCCGATCAAGAGAAAGGCTGACGGAAAAGATGATCCTCCTTCCAAGAAGGCAACCGTCAACCCTATGGACGTCCCTTCCAAGAAGTCGCCCCCAAGTCTGCCCATGGTGCTGGGAAAGGGGTGATGACCTCTTCTCGCCCCGTCATTGAGGGCCCCCGTTCCTTGTTGACTCACAAGGATTACGCTGTCGAGGGGGTCGAATCCCTCATTAAACAGACGGATCTGGATCCTTGTGCTCGGCTTGGCACGGAGGACCTTGGAGCGTCAGCCTTTTTCGATATTGCACGGGTATGTTTCTTACTTTGAACAATCTACTCTTTATCTTGCTTAATGGCTGACGGTTGTGTTATCTTCAGGCCCTAGTTCGCGTTAAAGCGCTTCAAGACCGGTGCGTGGCGAAAGAAGGCGTCGTTTCTCGGGTGAGGAGGCACAATTCCAGCCTGATGGATCAGCAGGCGCAATACAAGGAGGCCGTCCGTGTCCTGAACACAGAGCTGAAGGATGTGAAGGAGAAATTAGGAGAGGCCGAGGGCCAGCAGAAGAAACTTGAGAAGGAGGTTGCGTCTCTGCGTGCGCAAGTCTTGACGGGCCGGGACTCGACGCAGTGGAAAAATTCAAGACCACCCAGTCCTTCATTGATTCCTGTGCTCACTATTACGGCACAGGTTTTGATGATTGTCTGAAGCAAGTAGCGTCGGCTTATCCTGAGCCGGATCTATCTAGGATCACCATGGATGCTTCTGTGCCAATGACTCCTGCTGGCGACAAAGATGACGAACCCCTCGCTTTGGATTTTTTGCTTAACGATGCTTGGGTCGTTTTGGCCCAGCCTGCTGCTCCTACTCCCGCCGAGTCTTCGGATCGTAATGCTAAGGATAAAGCTGACGGGGTCTCCAAGGACGTTCCTGCCGCTTAATCCTTGTTATTAATTGTAATTTCTGAACAATGTTTTTTAAGTGCCCTTATGTTTATTGGGCTTTTTACTTGTAACTTTATTTACTCCCCGTTGTCCGTCACTTTAAACATATACATTGATTCTGACTAATTTTAATGAGACCATTATCTCTTTTTTATTTAGCCTTTTTCAATTAGCTCGTCATCTTTACAGGCTTGTTGGTTGGAGAGACTTATTTGTAAGTAGTCTCATTTTTTTGGTAAGACCGTCAACAATTTGACCGTCTATCATATAAGTCCTTTATTTTGATATTTTCATCCATTGGACCGTCGACTTTACAGTGTTGCCCTTTTCGGACCGTCACTCACTTGGCCTTGGCCTTGTTAGTTTTTTTTGGGTATGTCCCATTAGATGATCGTCGATTTTTTGGCTTTAGCCTTCCCGGATCATTATTTTCCTGGCTATTTTAGCCTTGATGTCTTTTGACACCTTTATTGATCCGTCAGCTTTTAAGGCCTGGGCCGTATGAAGATAGTTTTCTCTATTGGTCCGTCGGCTTCTTAGCCTTTTCGGACCGTTGTTTCCTTGATCATTATGGCCTTGATGTCTCTTGACATTTTCAGTGTCGCGCTTTTAAGGCCTGGGCCGTATGAGGATAGCTTCGTCTATTGGACCGTCGGCTTCTTAGCCTTTTCGGACCGTTGTTTCCTTGGCTTTTTTAGCCTTGATGTCTCTTGACATCTTCATTGGTCCGTCGAGTTTTTCTTTAGTCCGTGTGTTATGGACTTAGTCGATTTTGGGTTGCAAACTTAGTGGACCGTCGAAAAAACACATTTCAATAATTTCTGAATAAAACTCCCCTTATTGCCATGCATTTAAATAAAAGTAATTAAAACCAAATTCTGCCCCTTGGGCTAAAAAGTATTGTTTGCGAAAAAACTAAAGTAAATGATAAATCTGAGGAGTTAAACTATAATTTGCTGAAAAATAAAAAGAGGTTGGTCTTCATGTCGCGCTCCTATTGGTAATACTTCTGTAGGTGTTCGGCGTTCCATGGGTGTGGTAGCTTCTGTCCTTCCAATGTCTCTAGGTGGTAAGTACCTTTTCTCCGCCACGATGTAACTCGGTAAGGTCCTTCCCAGTTGGGGCCGAGTTTCCCTTGAGTAGGGTCCCTGGCGGCACCCATGACCTTTCTAAGAACAAGGTCTCCAACTTGGAAGTCTCTATGTCGGACTCGAGAGTTGTAGTGTTTGGCCATGCGGTCTGGTACTGGCGAGCCTTTTGTTCTCGCTGCTGCTCGATCTCGTCCACCAAGTCGAATCTGTAGTTGCATAGCCTCGTCATTTTTGTTCTCATCATGGTTGTGCACCACGTAGCTTGTGAGTCCAACTTCGGCCGGGATAATCGCTTCGCCCCGTCGTCGGTCGGAACGGTGTCTCTCCCGTGGGTGTCCTTGTCGTTGTCCCGTATGCCCATAGTATACTTGGCAATTCTTCGGGCCATATGCCCTTTGCCCCCTCAAGCCAAGTCTTGATAATCTTGAGCAAGGATCGGTTTGTAACTTCGACCTGTCCGTTAGCTTGAGGGTGGGCGGGGGAGGAGTAGTGGTTCTTTATTCCCAACTGTGAGCAAAAATCCCGGAAATGGTCGTTGTCAAACTGCCTCCCGTTGTCCGAGACAAAGACTCTAGGGATGCCAAACCTGCATATGATGCATCTCCGCACGAAGCTCCGTACGTTCTTCTCTCGTAATCGTGGCTAAAGCTTCACTTCCACCCATTTCGTGAAATAGTCGATGCCTACTACCATGAATTTCAGCTATCGTGACGGGTACAGTAGGGAAAGGTCCCATAATATCTAATCCCCATTGTGCGAACGCCACGGGCCGTCATCGGGTCACTCTTCGGTTGGTTGTCTAATGATATTGCTGAACCTTTGGCACTTGTCACAGGCCCGACGTAGGCTTCGGCGTCCTTCGCATAGTGGGCCAATAATAGCCTGCTCGCACAAGCTTGTGTACCAACGACTGGACTCGAGTGGTTTCCGCATTCCTTCATGTACTTCTCTCATGACGTAGTCCGCCTCTTCCGTACCCAAGCATCTCGGGATACGGTCGGGAGAAACCTCTCTTATACAGGACGTCTTTTATCGGGGACGAACCTCGCCGCCGGACTTTAAGTTTCCTTGCGGCTTCCTTCTCGTCCGGTAAGACCCGTCTTTTAAGTACGAAACTAACAAGTCTTTGCCAGTGCTTTGTCGAGCATATTTCCTGCATGTTCTTTGAGATCTATTAGCGGGAAAGCTGTACAAAAAGAGAGTACATTACCAGGGATGACCATTTGTTCAAATGAAGCGGCCTTCGAGAGACGGTCGGCTCTCTGGTTCTTTTCTCGGGGAATCTGGACGATTTTGGCTTCTAGGTCTCCCACCCTTGTCTTTACTTCGTCAAGGTACCTTTTCATCTTTTCGTCCTTGCAATCGTAGTCTCCGTTTATTTGGTTAGTGATGACCTGTGAATCGTAGTAGATGACTACCCAGCGGCTCCTCGCCGCTTTGGCAAGGTCAAGCCACGCTATCGAGCCTCATACTCCGATTCATTGTTGGTGGCGGGGAAGTCGAAACAGACCATACATTCGATGGTGTCTCCTTCGGGCGATAGCAAAGACGATGCCGGCCCTGCGGCTTGCCTGTTGGACGATCCGTCCGTATATATGCTCCATTGAGGGGACTCTCGCTGCCCCCTTATCTTCCCCATGAGTGAACTCGGCTATAAAGTCGGCGACGATCTGTCCCTTGATGGCGGTTCGCGGGCGATATTGAATGTCAAATTCGCTCAGCTCTGTGGCCCCACGCGCCAATCGTCCCGCTGCCTCGGGGCTGCTCATCGCCCGTCGTAAGGGCTTGTCGGTTAGGACGTTTACTGTATGAGCTTGGAAGTATGGCTTGAGCTTACGGGCTGCCGTAATCAATGCGAAGGCAAGTTTCTCCATGGGCGGGTATTTTTCTTCGGCACCGTGAAGCGCTCGGCTTGCGTAGTACACGGGTTTTTGCACCTTCTCTTCTTCTCTGACCAAGGCCGTGCTAACGGCTGCGGGGGAGACGGCTAGATAGAGGAAAAGTTCTTCTCCTGGCTGCGACGGGCTCGGGAATGGTGGGGAGGAGAGGTAAGCCTTCAACCCTTCGAATGCTTGTTGGCATTCGTCACTCCACTCGAAGGATTTCTTCAATGTTCGGAAGAAGGGCAAGCACTTGTCTATCGCCCTTGACACGAACCTATTCAGCGCCGCTATCTTTCCATTGAGGCTTTACACCTCCTTCACATTTCTTGGTGGTGCCATATCCATAATGGCCCGGATCTTGTCCGGGTTTGCCTCGATTCCCCTCTGAGACACCATGAATCCCAAGAATTTTCCTGCCGTTACTCCAAAGGCACATTTCCCCGGATTGAGCTTCATGTTGTAGGAGCGAAGGGTGTCGAAGGTTTCTTTGAGATCTCCTAAATGATCTTCCTCCCTTCGGCTTTTGACTAGCATGTCGTCTCGTGAGACCTGGACATTCCTCCCAATTTGTTGCGCGAACATTTTGTTCATGAGCCTTTGGTATGTTGCACCCGCGTTCTTGAGGCCGAAGGGCATGACCTTGTAGCGAGAATAGGCCTTGGCTGGTCACGAACGACGCGTTTTTCCTGGTCGGCTTGTGCATCCGGATTTGGTTGTATCCCGAGAAAGCGTCCATGAAGCTCGGAATCGATGTGTCGGCCGTAGAGTCTACTAGGGCATCAACCACTGGGAAGGGGGTAGCTGTCCTTGGGGCAGGCCTTGTTAAGGTCGGTGAAGTCCACACACATTCGCCATTTCCCGCCGCTTTCTTCACCATTACTACATTTGACAACCAACAGGATAGTACACTTCCTCGATGAAGCTCGCCTCCCGTAGCTTTCTGACTTCCTCTGCTATGGCTCGGTCTCGCTCGGGGGCAAACACCCTCTTCTTTTGTCTGACGGGTGAAAAGGTGGGCAACACATTCAATTTGTGCACCATGACTGAAGGATCTATCCCTGGCATATCTTCATGACCCCATGCGAATACGTCTTGATTGCGTCTAAGGAAGGTTATGAGCTCCTGACGGACGGTGGGGTTAGCGAGCGTTCCGATTTTGGTCGTTCGCCGAGAATCGGAATCGCAAAGGGGTATCTCTTCTAACTTCTCAACTGGCTCCGTTACCGTCCGGTGCTCTTCTATACTTAAAGCCTCGAACCGATCCTCCATTTCCATCATGGCTATGTAGCACTCACTGCGCGCGCCATCGACTCGACTCCGCGCAGCTCCCCTACTCGTAGTCGGGTTGGGAACTTTATCATCGGGTGGTAGGTGGAGGTTACTTGCCTTCCATGAGTTGAGCGTGGGTCGCCCGAGGATAGCGTTGTAGGCGAATGAGCAATCAACAACCAAGAATGTCACGTCCTGGCTATCTCTGTTGGGGGTAATCACCCACAATTACGGGTAAGGTGACCGCACCCGGTGGGAATACTCGGCTCCCGCCGAATCCAACAAGCGGGGCATTTGTTGGGATTAGTCGCCCCTATCGATCCTCATCTCATTGAACGCGGTGTAGTATAAGATATCTCGCTTTGACGCCATTGTCGACCAGATTACCGGTGCATATTGTAATCTCCTACACGTAGTTTCGACGACGAGTGCATCGTCATGTGGATGGTGAAGGCGTCGTGCGTCTTCTTCCGAAAATCCGATTACGGGTCCTTCTCTTCGTGTTATCTTCGACACGGCTCCCGCCGATTGAACATTTTGTACCATCCGAAGATAGGTCTTGCGGGCCTTCTTGGATGTCCCGGCGGTGGTCATTCCTCCTACGATCATCCTTATATCCCCAATTGGGGGCCTTGGTCGCTCATTGTCCCGCCGGGTTTGTTGGTGTTGCGCGGGGGGATCCGCTCTTTCTTTGCTAACGAATCTCTGCAGCTTTCCTTGTCTGATAAGGGCTTCAATCTGCCGCTTGAGGTCATAGCAATCAGGCGTGTCGTGGCCGTGTGGTCGCGGTGGAATCGGCAAGTTTATCTCGGGAGCGCTTGCTGGGGTCACTCTTGACTTTCTGGGAATGTCGGCGACTCCTCGTCCTTGATCTGCATAAGGACTTGGTCTATCGGGGCTGTTAGCGGAGTGAAGCTCGTGAACCTTCCTCCCGGGGGCTTAGGGCGTCTTTCGTCCCTTCGGTCCGCGGTTCTCGCCTTCTTTCGGCTTTGGTCCTGCCGATTGTCTTCCTGCCATTCCCTTTTCCTAGGCCTCTCTTCTCGGGCTAACAGTGCATCTTCGGCGTTCATATACTTTGTGGCGCGATAAAGTACTTCTGACATGGTTTTTGGGTCGTTTTTGTATATGGAAAACAAAAACTTGCCCTTCTTCAAGCCATTTGTAAAGGCCGCGACAAGTATCTTGTCGTCGCCTTCGTCGATCGAGAATGCCTCTTTGTTGAAGCGGGAGATGTAGGCTCTTAGAGTTTCGTCTTCTCGCTGCTTCATACTCATCAAGCAAGCCGTAGACTTCTTGTACCGATGGCCTCCAATAAAGTGTGCGGTAAACTCGAGCGCCGAGTTCTTTGAAGGTGTTGATGGAGTTTGGTGCCGGTCCGATCAACCAAATTCTTGCTGCGCCCTTCAGCGTTGTAGGGAAGGCCCTACACATGATGGCGTCCGCTACTCCTTGAAGGTGCATTAGGGTTTTGAAGGTCTCCGGGTGGTCCAGCGGGTCCTTGACCCCGTCATAATCGCTCTATCTCTGCATGCATGCGGAATTTACTTGGTAAGGGGTAGGAGTTGACGGCGGTGAACGGCGAGTCGATTTTGGTTGACAAGGTCGTCAAGGTCGCTTGATACTCGTCCCTTGAGAGCATTCATCATAACCTCCATTTGTTCCTTCATGGCTTGCATCTCTGCGAGAACGAGTGGCGGAGTGGTTTCCGCGAGGGAGGGGATGCTCGTGTTCGTCGTTCGGGTTTGCTCGGGGCGTTCTTTGGCTGGGGTCCTTCCCCGGTTTCTCCTGTCGGCGCTGGTTCCTTCTTGCTCTGCCCCTTGGTTGTTGGGAGCCGCATTCTTCTCGTCTCGCTTGCTCTTCTAGGTCGTGGTTTTGTTTTGTGAGGCGCTCCACGGCGGCGGCGAACGTCCTCACCTGTCTTTCAAGCGCAGCTTGTAGGAGTTTCTTCTTCTTGAACGTCGTTGATGGTCGCCATTGAGCGAGTGAGTACCATGTAACTCTTTTGCCTTGGAAGCGAGAACAGCGATCCCCACGCACGGGCGCCAACCGATGATACCGGAAATGTTCACCAGGTGAGCCACACGTCCCTCGTGCGATCGCAAATGGCACCTGCACAACGAAAAGGAATAACCTAGCAGAGTGTACCGGTGTGGTACTGGCCAAATACCCTCCGAAGGTCAAGTTAGAATTATTCTCACTGCTCTAGAGTGCTAGAGAGGGTAAAATTATGCGTACCCTGGATCACGAGGGTATTAAGGTTTTTATAGTAGCAAGGGTCATCCCCTTTTCCCTTGGAGTAGAAGTCTTTTCCTTATAGGAGTCCTTTTTGGGCGTATTTTTCGGGATCCTTTCCTTATAGGGGTTTCTTGAATATTCTATAGCGTGGGAAACAAGTCAATCCCTTACTTGTAGCGTGGGGAGCAAGTCATATTACTTGGTCCGTCGGTCTCAATTCATTTCCTTCAGCTTTTAGACCGTCGGCTATTAAGACCGTCGCACTTAGAGACCGTCTGCTATGGCTCCGTCTGCTTATGTATGGAAGGTCGCACAGGACCGTCGGTCCGAGGCCAGACTCCTTTTATCCTTATCAATAACTATAAAGTGGATATGATGGAGTTTAAAAGCGGAGAAGTGGGAATGAAACATTCGTAGTAGGTGTCTGGGATCCAATTATATTAAGCTTATATTCAAAGAATTGTCTATATTGGATTCCTTACCAAAATAAATTATAAGCATTTTATTTTTAATCTAGCAACTATATGCATTGGCAATTTGTATTGTTTCGCTGGTATACTTTTTTGCAATAAAAGTGGATTATGGGAAATTAAACTTTTTTCAGATCCAATAGACCCTCTTTGACCAATAATCATTGTTCTTTACTGGCCAATATGTTTCTTTTGATGTAGGGTGTAGACAAGATTTGACCCCAGGTCCATTATTGACCACAAAAGACTTTATTAGAAACCCATCACTCTAGAGATTTCTAGTCGTAAGATTTGATGTTCGAAGAAAAAAATATGATCTATTATTTCATTCTCTGGAGATCTTTTCTAGCTTTCATAATTGCACAAAAAATAGAAAATAGGAAAAGAAGAAAATTTGTATAGAGTTTATCAAATCATTTATGTTCTGTTAAAAATATATTGTTGGCCCCTTGCTGCGCATATATACATTTCTGTATTTTGCTCGTGACAAGAGAGATTGAATCAAAATTATTGAAGTTTTGCTTTTGGTATTCCAATAACTCTAAAATCGCAATAATTTACAAAAAATTATTTTATGTCGATAACTAGAAATAGAAAACAATGACCTTTTAGCTTTTATATTTATATTTTTATTTTGACAGAGTTTTAATCTATGGGTCTGTTTCTGTGATTTTTGTTATTTTATTATCAAACTTTAACACTAATCGATTTTTTATGTAAGTAAAAATTAAACTCTAAATCTTTCATTCAACCATTAAAAACTCTACCAGTAAAGTTAATCGAAATCCACTTTTAGTTTTTATGTTGTTTAAAGTGGATATGATGGAGTTTAAAAGCTGAGAAGTGGGAATAAGACATTCGTAGTAGGTGTCTGGATCCAATTGTATTATCAAGCTTATTTTCAAAGAATTGTCTATATTGGATTCCTTACCAAAATAAGTTGTATGCATTTTATTTTTAATCTAGCAACTATATGCATTGGCAATTTGTATTGTTTCCCTGGTATACTTTTTTGCAATAAAAGTGGATTATGGGAAATTAAATTTTGGTTAGATCGAATAGACACTCTGTGACCAATAATTATTGTTCTTTACTGGCCAATATGTTTCTTTTGATGTAGGGTGTAGACAAGATTTGACCTCAGGTCCATTATTGACTACAAAAACTTTATTCGAAACCCATCACTCTAGAGATTTCTAGTCGTAAGATTTGATGTTCAAAAAAAAAAATATGATCTATTATTTCATTGTCTGGTGATCTTTTCTAGCTTTCTTAATTGCACAAAAAATAGAAAATAGGAAAAGAAGAAAATTTGTATAGAGTTTATCAAATCATTTATGTTCTGTTAAAAATATATGGTTGACCCCTTGCTGCGCATATATACATTTATGTATTTTGCTCGTGACATGAGAAAAATTGAATTAAAATTATTGAAGTTTTGCTTTTGGTATTCCAATAACTCTATAATCGAAATAATTTTCAAAAAATTATTTTATGATGATAGAAATAGAAAACTATGAACTTTTAGCTTTTATATTTTTATTTTTAATTTGACAGAATTTAACCTATGGGTCTTGTAGGGACTGAAATTGTATTGATCCCAAAACCGGATTGGGCTCAAACGCTAACGGCCCAAACAATAAATTTGTAGAGCATGGATAGAAGAACTAGATTTATCCCAGAAGGAAAATGATTACTTTCAACGATTCAAGATGGTTCGACACAAATAAGATTATCAAATTTATCCTCGGAACAAATTAATTTCCTTGTTTCATATGGTTTTCCTCAAGACACAAATTGTATATGAGATCCAAAATCCCTTTCTCGGTGCATTCTTCCAGGTTATATATTGCAGTCCTGGTATCATCCTTGCCACGCACGTGTAGGTTAGATTTGGGAGACTCTTTCCTGTCCCATCCAACATCTCCTAGAACCATCAACCAATAGTCGTAAGGCGCTTGATCACTGTTTAAGCATCATTTCCACATTAATGCGGCCAGAGAGTTGGTTGAAAGACATTTAATGCAGAGGTAGCAGCTTTTGAAGATATTTGTTTACCTTTCTTTCCTTATCCCTGGTCCAATGTCCAATCCTTAGTTGTGGTGTAACTCTAAAGTAAGTCCGTGATGGTATGGCACTCAGATTCACCTCGGACACCCATTGCCGAGAAGAATTTTATCCTCGGATGCTTATTGGACCCATCTCACATTATCTCCATTCCTCTCTTAACTTTATTCCCCCTATAGCCTTATTTGGGCCTCCTCGGATGGTCTAACGTCCTCAGATAGGGCCACAAGCCCGATTAATACTACTTTTAACAATACTTCTTAATTAATTGGCCCCCACAATAGCCCCGCAAAATCTTGCTTTT
The DNA here is from genome assembly GCA_028216015.1 of Quercus dentata. Classification (NCBI taxonomy): domain Eukaryota; kingdom Viridiplantae; phylum Streptophyta; class Magnoliopsida; order Fagales; family Fagaceae; genus Quercus; species Quercus dentata. Next base: position 18,970,421 of record CP116454.1, on the reverse strand, counting down.
TGACTACTCGGCGAAAAAGGACGATTTTGATGTCCTTATTCCACTTTATCTTTGGCTTTACTCCGTATTCCTGGCCTCTTACATGTCTTTTGGTATGCTCTGGATACGCTCCTAACGCTTCGGCATCCAAAGCGTATCAGCATTAAATTTTGGTGACGCCTCTGTCCCCCACGTTCAACAATAAGATGTAAATCGCACGGTGGATGGTTTTTCTTGTTTTTCGAGCGGGAACTTTCCCGCTTGTAATTTCTACGCCACTGTAAATAGTTTTTCAAATCAATTCTCTCTCTTACTTTCAGCAATCACACAATCCTAGAGCTCATACACTGAACCTGTCACTTTCTTTCGTTTCCCTGTGTGTCTACAAATACTAGACTCTTGTTCGATGACCCTCTTTCAAACCTGTAAGTCTTCTTAAAATCTCTTTTTAACTTCCATCTTAAAATTGTTAATTTTTCTTCGAAACCCCTTAGGAAAATGGGTAAATTCGAAGATCTAGTTAAATCCGAGGAGGGTATGAGAAGTTTCCGGGCTAAGTATAGGATTCCAATAACAGTGGGCATGAGGTACGCTGCCCAGGGGGAATGGGCTGGCTCTAGGAGAACAGGGGAGGTGGTCATTCCCATGATCACCTTCATAGAAGGGGGAATGACCATTCCCATGGGTACCATTACTAGAAATTACCTTAGGTTTTTTAGGTTATCTCCCACACAATGTGCCCCAAACATGTTTAGGGTCCTGGGAAGTATAGAAGCCTTAAATGAGATAATGAACTTGAACCCGACCCATCATGATGTAAACTGATCGTATAATCTGCACAATTTGAAGGGGCAGGGATATTACCTCAAATCGAGGTATCCCGCCGTAAGGCTAATTCAGTGTCTTCCCACTTCAAACAAGAATTTAAAGGAGGACTTCCTCATTTTTTCCGGGGAATGGCACGATGGTTTGCCTTGCCCAACGGAGGAGGGAGAACCAGGTGGGAGTATAGCCTTGGGCTCATTAATTTTGGTTTACACATTTCTCCTTTTTTTTTTTTTTTTTTACTCTATGTTTCAATACCCCGGTTTCTCATGAAACTTCTCTTTAATTCAATAATTTACAGATAGGCGTTACACTAAACCCAAACTCACTTTAGTCAACAAAGCGAGTTTGGATAGGGTGTTGCGAGCCGAAATATACGTGAACGAAGGCGACGGACAACTCTGAGCAGCCCATTTGATCCTCGGATACACACCTCTCTCATTCGCCTTTCAAGCTCCCAAATACGTAATTAGGGCTCGTGACCCTCAACTCCAACGTATCGCCGCCTACCAGGGGTTCGTCGTTCTAGAGGGTATCCCACTCCCTAGAGATACTCCCCTCACTCACCCACTTTTTGTTGCCAGTCTTTCAACAGAAGCATCCGCATCCCAACCCGTCCTTAGAGAAGAAGAAGACAGAGGAGAGGAAGAAGAAGAAGAAGAAAGAAATCCGGACGAAGTTGTAGACTTGACAAATTCGTCGAATGAGTTCGAGGTTTTTAATCGGACTATACATTCCGAGGACGATCCCAACGAAATGGGTATACAAAGGAAACCCCAAAAAAGTCTAATGGAGCTGATAGAAAACCAACCCGGAAAAAGTGCACCGGGGAGATCTGCACAATTTCAGATTCCTCCTCCTCCCACTAAGTCTCCTCCTCCTGCTCTTCACCAACCTCTTGACCGATCGAGTTGAAGCTGCTGACTTGAAAAGGCGAAGGGAACAAAAGGGAAAGGACGTGGTAGATACTGGAAAATCCCGTCTGACACAAGAGGAAGAGGCTCAACGAGTCGCGAAGCGCAGAAACCTAGCCATACTTTTACAAATAGCGGCCGGAGAGATTGGACACTTAACCTCCCGAGCCACAAGCTTGGCCGCCAAAGACCTATGCATGGTGGGGAGCCCCTGAGGGATGACGCATCAATTAAGGACTTCAACGGTGGCATTGGGTGTCACGTAGCCTCGGCTGTAGAGGTGGCTTTATTGCTTCCTAGGGATATGGCCGAACTAAAAAATGCAAGGAAGAATGAACTCATCCTTAACAATAAAAGATTTTTGGGAATGGTATAGTGTCAACTCTCTTCCCCCTTTTCCTTTTTACTTGCAACTATCATTTACTGATGTGTGCTTTTTGCTAACTATGGTGTTAATCTTTTCCTTTTAGGTTATCCAAAACACTTTTAGACTGGATGAGATACTCAATAATCGCTACCAACATTTAAAGGATGAAAGGAAAAAACGGGCGTCTGCCGTACAAACTCTAACCATATTGGAGCACGACCTGGCCGAGACGAGGAGAAAATTAACTGCTGAGGAGCAAGCTCGCCGCAATCTTGACTCGGCCTTGAAAGAGGCATAAAGGCAAGCCGAGAACCGGAGGAAGCGCCTACGCGAAGCAAATAAAGAGTTGAAGGCTGCCAAGGAACAAATGGCAGCCCTTAAAAAGCAAATGGAGGAAGCCCAAAGGTTAAAAGACCAGGTTGAGAAATCCAGGAGGAGGTCAGAAGGCAAAGGTTGAGGCCGAGCAGGCAACAAACGTGGACAAACAGAAAGGTTATGACCTCGGTGTAGCCGAGACCGAGGAAACCCTTAGGCGTAAGTCCTAGTGGTATGCCGCATTTATCGCACCCAAACTTGGGATGAAGCCCTTAACCGAGCTGGGGTTGAGGCTTCATCCGAGTTGAGGAAGGCAGAGAATGTGTTCTACCCTCCCGCAATCCGAGTCTCAGATCCTTCTTCCACTCAAGCCGAAGTGACTTCCATAACGACTAATCCAAATCCAGAAGGGTCGCCTCAGGATCCTCCTCCTCCTAGCCAACAAGAACCGGCCAAAGAGGCCAATGCTTCCCAAGTAGCACCTTTGGATAAAGCTGCAGCCGTTCCGGATGCGGGTAGCTTCAAGGCTTTCAGCAAGATTTGGGTTCTACTGATCATGCCACCGAGAGAGCCGCTAAGGGCAAAGTGGGAGTAACTACCTTGGAGGCTAACAAGCCGGCAAACCAAACTTCCAAGCTTCAAATTAAGTTGAAAAAGTAGGCCTTATTTTGTGATTTAACTAGAACTTTTGTAAGGGATGTTGTTTCCACTTGCTTATTGTAATGAAGTATACATTTTTACTGTTTGGAATTTGTTTGAGTTGCCGTTTTTTCATTTTGGTGTTGCTCGTTTTGTTATTTTGGTTTGACTGGTTTCATCTTGATTGTCCTTTATTTACACAAGAGAAGAAATATAACTTACACACATTGACAAAGGCGCCAAAATGGATGATAAACATTAAGACTATGACATCACATAGATACATTTCGGATACATATATATATATATATATATATCCATTCTAATAAATCGAAACTTAATGAAGCGTTCAAAAGTTGGATAAAGTTAGGTCTAAGGTACCTCAATTACACATTAAATGATGCTCACAGGCCTATTGGGACTTATATCTTCAACAGTTAATTAAGAACCCTATGATCCGAGGACGGTACTTGAGGGTTTATTATTTTGAAATGCCCAAGTTCCCGTAGCACTAGCATTTTAATAACAAGAGGCTGTATTAGTTTCTATTCAACCCCTTTAATGCTTCAATAGATGTCATAGGGTATTAATTTCCACTAAGTTTGTGGTCCGAGAAACCCGACATAACTTAGTTTCTGTTTAATATTTCAATAGATGTCATAGGGTATTAATTTCTACTAAGTTTGTGGTATGAGGAACCCGACATAACTTAGTTTCTGTTTAATACTTCAATAGATGTCATAGGGTATTAATTTCCACTAAACTTGTGGTCCGAGGAACCCGACATAACTTAGTTTCTATTTAATACTTCATTAGATATGGGAACACATGATGTATGATTAGCATAAATTAAAAGAAATCCAAATTAAATTACTTTCATTAATAATAATACCTCTTGAGATTGTTTACATTCCAAGGATGGAGTACAACTTTTTCATCTAGGTCTTCCGGATATTAGGCTCCTATTCCGACTACTGATGTAATCTGATAAGGCCCTTCCCAATTAGGCCCCAATTTTCCCCAAGCTGGATTCTTGGTGGTTCCCAGAACTTTCCTCGGACTGAGATCTCCCACAGCTAACGGCCTCGACTTTACAATAGTATCATAGCCCCGCTTGAGTTTATGCTAGTAGTAAGCCAATTGGATCATTGCATTCTCCCTTCGCTCTTCGATCAAGTCCAAACTTTTTTCTAATATCCCATCATTACCGTCCGAGGTAAATGTACTAGTCCTTAACGTTGGGAAACCAGATTCTAGAGGGATGACGGCCTCGGCTCCATATGCCATTAAGAAAGGAGTCTCTCTTGTTGATCATCGAGGCGTTGTGCGATACATCTAGAGGACATGCGGCAATTCCTCCACCAATTTTCCTTTCGCATCATCCAAATCTTTTTAAGTCTATTGACTATAACTTTGTTGACAGCTTTGGCTTGCCCATTCCTTTGAGGATAGGCCAGAGTGGAATATCTATTCTTTATCCCCAAGTCGAAACAGTATTGCCTAAAGGCTTTACTATCAAATTGAAGGCCATTATCCGAGATAAGGGTGTGTGGAGTTCTGAACCGTGTTACGATATTCTTCCGTATAAACCTCTTAACATCTACATCTCTGATGTTAGCCAAAGGTTCAGCTTCGACCCACTTGGTAAAATAATCCATGCCGATCAGCAGATACTTCTTGTTTCCTAATGCCTTAGGAAAAGGACCCACGATATCTAAACCCCATTGAGTAAAAGGCCAAGGGCTGGAAAGGGGATTAAGAACTCCTCCAGGCTGGTGGATGTTGGGAGCGAATCTTTGACATTGGTAGCACTTTTTGACATACTCCTGCGCTTCTTTCTGCATATTTGGCCACCAGTATCCTTGAGTAATGGCCCCGTGAGATAGGGACCTTCCCCCCAATGACTTCAACAAATTCCTTCGTGTAGTTCCTCTAGAAGTGACTCTGACATCTCGGGGTGTATACAAAGCGGATACGGCCCAGAAAAAGAGCGTTTGTACAACTTTTTATCCTCGAATAACCAAAACCGAGGAGCTTTCCTCCGTATTTTCTCGACCTCTACTTTCTCTTCAGGCAAGGTGTCACTTTCGAGGAATTTCAATATGGGGTCCATCCAGCTCGGAGCTAGGTTGACTTTATGAACCTGAAGCACGTCCTTCCCTGTTGGGGTGGGGATGCACAAATCCTCCACGATTATCACCCGGGGCAAATTCTGTCAGAAAGAGGTAGCAAGGGTTGCCAAGGAATCGGCGTGGGTATTTTCACCTTAGGGAATATGTGACAAGTCAAAAGATTCAAATTTCGTTTGCACGCGCCTAACTTGGCTCAAATATTCCTGCATTCTTGCATCTCGGGTTTCTAGTTCCCCTTTCACCTGGTCGACTATCAATCTTGAATCCGAGAATACTTCCACTACCTTTCCACCCATTTTCTAAACCATACTCATTCCCATCAACAAAGCTTCATACTTTGCCTCTTTGTTAGTAGCTGAAAATCCCAGCCTCAAGGATTTCTTAATGATGATCTTTTCGGGGGATACCAAAACTAGCCCCACTCCTGCTCCCCGTTGATTTGCCGCACCGTCCGCATATACTTTCCAGGATGAGACGTCCTGTGTGGAAATCAGTCCAACCGACTTTTCATCCATGTTTTGTTGCTTCATTTCAACTTCTTTTGGGAGCTCGACGAACTCGGCTACTAAATTAGCGAAGACCTAGCCTTTCATAGAGGTGCGGGGCATGTATTTGATGTCGAAAGCTCCTAGGATCATGCTCCACTTAGCAATCCTCCCCGTATAAAGTATAGATTTGAGTGGTAGCTAAGTTAGGACTACTACGGTGTGCGCTTGAAAGTAATGTGGGAGTTTGCGAGTTGCATGGACTACTGCCAAGATGGCTTTTTCTAGGGATAAGTATCGCACCTCGGCTTCATAGAGTGACTTACTTACGTAATAAACTGGCCTTTGAATGCCACTATCCTCTCGTATTAGGACAAAACTAACTGCATGAGAGGCAATTGCCGTGTAAGCAAACAGGACTTCGTCCACCTCGTGGTCGGACATGATAGGCGGCCGAGATAGGTACTCTTTCAGGTGATAAAATGCTACAGTGCACTCCTCGGTCCACTCAAATCCTTTCCATTTATGCAGCAAACGGAAGAAGGGTCTACACCTATCAACCGACCGGAAGATAAATCGATTCAAAGCAACAATCATTCCCGTCGGTTTACGCACCTCTTTCGGATTCTGAGGTGCTTGTAAATCGTTAATGGTCTTAATCTGGTCCGGGTTCACCTCAATTCCCCTATGAGTTACCATGTATCCCAAGAACTTTCCTGAACCTACACCAAAGGAACACTTTGAGGCATTCAGACGTAGCTTATGCTTTCTCAGGATTCCAAAAATACTCGTAAGATCTTCCACATGCTCAGATACCACCTTACTCTTCACAACCATATCATCAATATAGACTTCAATGTTCCTGCCCGGTTATGGTTCGAACATTTTATTCATCATCCGTTGGTAGGTGGACCCCGCATTTTTCAAACCAAAAGGCATCACTTTATAATGATAGTTTCCAATGGGGGTGACAAAAGCTATCTTCTCTTGATCGTCCAATGCTAGCGGTATTTGGTGATATCCTTGGAAGGCATCCAAAAAACTCATCCTAGGATGACCAACTGTTGCATCCACCAATTGGTCTATCTTCGGCATAGGAAAAAGGTCCTTATGACAAGCCTTGTTGAGGTCCGTGAAATCCACGCACACTCGCCACTTCCCAGTCTTCTTCTTTACCACCACCGTATTGGCTAACCATTGAGGATAAAAAACCTCCTTGATAGCCCCGGCCTGCTTGAGCTTGGCCACCTCACTCCCGACGGCCTCGGCGTGCTTTTTTTATGGTCGCCGAGGTGGCAGTCTCTTCGGAACAATAGAAGGATTCACATTGAGTCGATGACAGATGAAGCTCGGATCTATACCCGAGGCTTCGTGTGGACTCCATGCAAACACATCGACATTTTCTCTGAGGAATTCTACCAACTGCTCCTTCTCTCGCGAAGGCGCTTTAGCCCTTACTTGGAAGAATTTCTCTAGATCATCAGCAACAATTACCCTCTCCAGATCTTCGCATTTTGCCTCATCGGCCAGTCCATTTAAAGGTAATGTGGGGGCTTTTAATTGCTATAATCCATTATCGACGGTAGCCGAGGTCTCCGCCTCTGGCCGAAGTTGGATAGCCGCTATCAAGCATTGCCAGGCTGCAGCCTGATTTCCTACTATCTCCACAACTTGACCTCTGGATGGGTACTTTACCTTCCGGTGTAGGGTAGAAGAGACGGCTCCTAGAGTATAGAGCCAAGGTCGGCCCATAATAGCCATGTATGGAGAGAATACATCTACAACTACGAAATCTACCTCCACCACATCCGTGCCGGCTTGCACAGGTAGCCTGATTTGACCTTTTGGGATGACCATTCTTCCCTCAAAACTTACCAGTGGTGAACTGTAAGTCATCAAATGCTCGGGCTTCAAACCTAGCCCCTTGTATAAGTTAGGGTACATTATATCGGCAGCGATGCCTTGGTCAACCATTACTCTTCTCACATCGTACCCGCCAATTCTCGGAGTAACCACCAAAGCATCATCATGTGGCTGTATGGTTCCTACTTTGTCCTCATCCAAAAAGCCTAAAACCAACGGGATGTCCGTCCTGGCTCTTTTAGACATCGAGCTATACTCCTCGACGGGAGATCGAGATATCGACATTACCCTGGAAGGACAGAGCGCGTTCTCCCGGGGGCAGCAAAAATAACATTTATTGTGCCAAGGGGGAGTCTTGAAGAAGTATCTCCCTGCATCTCCGAGCCTGCCTGGCCTACCCGACCACTAGAGTGGTGCAAGAGTTACTTCAACTTCCTTCTCGCACCGCTTGTTCCAAATGGTCCCATAAATTCCTACAATCCTCGGTTGTGTGTCCATGATCTTGATGATAGTGGCAGTAAAAATTCTGGTTGCATCTCGTAGGCTCTCCTGCCATCTTGTTGGGCCATTTAATAAATGGTTCATTCTTAATCTTCTCCAAGACTTGTTGCACCGGCTCCCGAAACACAAGATTAATCGCTGGGTGTTGGCGAAACTCGACCGCCCAACAAAATCTTTCCGAGGCCGTTTATTGTTATACCGTCCGACTCAAATCTCTCCTCTCCCGAGAGATTACCTTAGCCTTCCCTTTTCCCTGAAGTTGGTCTTCCTCTACTCTTTTGTACTTGTCAATCCGATCCATCAATTGATGTACACTAGAAACCGGTTTACCAGTTAAAGACTTCCTCAAATCATGCTCGGTTGGAAGACCGGCTTTGAAAGTACTTATAGCCACATCATCATGCTCTTCCTCTATCTCATTGAACATTTCCCAGTATCTATCCGAATAAGCTTTAAGAGTTTCACCTTCTCGCATGGACATAGACAACAAGGACCCCAAAGGCCGAGGAACCTGCTGCGCAGTAATAAAGTGAGCGCCAAAAGCCCGGGTAAGTTTCTTGAAGGAATCAATAGAATTAGCCCTTAAATCATTGAACCATCTCATTGCCATCGAGCCTAAACTTGATGGAAAGACCTTACATATCAAAGTTTCATCTCTAGAGTAGATAGTCATCCTCTAGCTGAAATGGCTAACGTGTTCTACCGGGACCATTGTATAGGGTGAATGTAGGTCGATGAAATCGCCGAGGAAGATTCGCATCCTCTATATTCCTTGTGAAGGGTGATTTAGAAACTTGGCTTAATGCTTTGTTCATAGCGTTATTCACCAAGCCTCTGCGAGGCGGACTTTTGTACCTACGTCGACGGTGACACTCCTCTTCATAAGAAAAAGTCTCACTGGGTGGAGTCCTAGATCTTCGTCTATAACTAGCACCATCTGTCTCTTCGGAGGAAGGCTCGAGCTAGGTGGGGAACATCTTCGTCGTGCGTGACGCAACTCTCTTTTCAATTCATCAATTTCACATTGCATGTCTCTGTCATTCTTTGCATGGGAAACATGACTCCTCCCTCGAGACTGGCTTTTACTGGTATGAGTCGTGCGTACACTTCCCTCACAGCCCTCTCTCCGTTCGAGGTTCTAGTGCAGATTACCATGTTGGGAACCCGCTGATTCTGCTTGGTATGGGCCTGCTTCTATCCGGTGCGGCCCTCTGCTGCCTGGTGTGGACCTGATTCCTCCATCGTGAACGTTGTAACCGAATTTCCTTTGGCTTAGATCAAGCTCTTCCCACAGACGGTGCCAATTGTAGGGACTGAAATTGTATTGATCCCAAAACCGGATTGGGCTCAAACGCTAGCGGCCCAAACAATAAATTTGTAGAGCGTGGATAGAAGAACTAGATTTATCTCGGAAGGAAAATGATTACTTTCAACGATTCAAGATGGTTCGAAACAAATAAGATTATCAAATTTATCCTCAGAACAAATTAATTTCCTTGTTTCATATGGTTTTCCTTAAGACAGAAATTGTATATAAGATCCAAAATCCCTTTCTCAGTGCATTCTTCCGGGTTATATATTGCGATCCTGGTATCATCCTTGTCACACACGTGTAGGTTAGATTTGGGGGACTCCTTCCTATCCCATCCAACATCTTCTAGAACCATCAACCACTAGCAGTAAGACTGTTTGATCACCATTCAGCATCATTTCCACATTAATGCGACCAGAGAGTTGGTTGAAAGACATTTAATGCGGAGGTAGCAGTTTTTGAAGATATTTGTTTACCTTTCTTTCCTTATCCCTGGTCCAATATCCAATCCTTAGTTGTGGTGTAACTCAGAAGTAAGTCTGTGATGGTATGGCACTCAAATTCACCTTGGACACCCGTTGCTGAGAAGATTTTTATCCTCGGATGCTTATTGGACCCATCTCACATTGTCTTCATTCCTCTCTTAACTTTATTCCCCCTATAGCCTTATTGGGGCCTCCTCGGATGGTCTAACGTCCTCGGATAGGGCCACGAGCCTAGTTAATCTTGCTTTTAACAATACTTCTTAATTAATTGGCCCCCACAGGTCTATTTCTGTGATTTTTGTTATTTTATTATCAAACCTAAACACGAATCGATTTTTTATGTAAATGAGAATTAAACTTCAAATCTCTTATCCAACGCTTAAAAACTCTACCAATTGAGTTAATGGAAATCCACTTTTTAGTTTTTACGTTGATTAAAGCGGATATGGCGGAGTTTAAAAGGCGAGAAGTGGGAATGAGACATTCGTAGTAGGCGTCTCTCTAGAAACTTCTAGAACTTCTCACACAATCTCTCTCTCTAGAAATTTCTCTCTAATTCCGGACATTTCTCTCTTGCTCTCTTTCCGGAATTCTCTTCATGATAGTTCTCTAGAAGCTTCTTTACACTAGTGAATTTCAGCTACAAATTTATAAGGTATCTAGAAGGTTGGAGAAAGACATTAATTTAATGCCAATAAAAAGGAAGAAGCTAGAAGCTTCAAGTTGGTTTCCTAACCAACATACATCTAGTATAAATAGATGTAATGAGGTGAGTGAGAGACGTGTGAAGTGAAGTAAGTGTCATAAAGTACCAAGTGAGAGATGTGTGAATTTGTATGAGGTGGTGAAGTGTGTGCCATTGGTAGCAAGTGTGTAGAGTGAAATAGAGTCGAGAGCTAGTGTGTGTAAGTGTCTAGAAGTGAGGTGTGTGCAAGTGTATTTGGTGAGTAAGTGTCGTGTTTGTAGTGCACTAGTGTCGGTGTATGGGAGTCAAGCATTAGTGCTTATAAAGTGTTGTAATTTAAAAAGTCAATTTTTAAATAAAACTCATTGTTCAGTTTTTTGTTCAACAATCTAGTGTCAGAGCTTCCGCTAACTCAACAATGCCCACATTCATTCACTCATGAGAATCTGGCTCGTAGATGATAAAAACATCAAATTCACATAAAATGAAATACTGATTTTTAATTCAAAGTTTTAAATATCTAATCCATCAGCACATACTTTTCCCTTGATTGATACACATAGTTAAATGGAAAACAATCAAGAGAAAGTTTAAAGCCTACCTCACGTCAACAAACAATTGGTGATATGTAAGACAAAGCCTATCTCTCATTGACCACCTGACCACAATAATGAAGATTCTAAAGTTTAACCAACAATTTGTATGATTTTCAAATTTTATTTAGGATCCCAGTGCATAGAGGCGTTGGTTAAGGTTAAGGGATTTTTTTTTTTTTTTTTTAATTGTAATCAATCAATTTTTAGTTTGTGTCCTAAGATTAATGTTTAAAAAGTAGTATTAATAGTAAAATCACTTGAAAATGATCCGGGCTAGCTCAAAACAATTTGAGGCCTTAGGCTAAAACTTTAAATGGGTAAAAGGTATATTTAAATATCACTTAAATAATATTTAGTTTATTAACCATCAATTTAGTTAATGTTCTGTAATATTATTTTTTTAAAGTTTAAAATCAATTATTCTTACTTTTTTTATATGACTAATTCACTTTAGCAATACTAGGGCTATTGAAAAATTTTATCAAACATGCCTTACAAATTGAAGTGTCACTGATCGAAAAAAATTAATTCAAACATTCATTTATTATATTGTTTAAATGGAATCAGTATATTATTGCCAAATCAATTTGTAATGTCTTTAACATTTTTCATTTACTTAATGGTGATTTGCTGATTTTTATTAGTTTACAATTTTTTTGGGGGGGGGGGAATGCTAGAGCTACTACAAATTTTATTATGAAAAAAACTTACTAAATGATGTGGATAAGAATGTTAGTTTGTGGCACTTCAACAAGATAATAAATGAATATTTGAATAACTTCTTATGATTGGTGACGCAACAATTTATAAGACCTATGCAATAAAATTTGTAATATTTCTAGCATCAATCAATTTTTTATGCTTTCTTAAAAAGTGGAAAATTGTACAACTCATATTATTAAAAATATATATATTTCACTTATTGGTCCCCACATTTGGGGGCCTCTCTCTAATAGCGGGCCAAGGTTCATGGCCTAAGTTACCTAGACCTAGGTCTAGCTTGAAAATGATATTATTCCAATCACAATTTATCATCTTTGATGGTTTTTAGACCCCTTAAAAACACAATTGGATTAACCGAGGTAATTAGCCAAGTTGTTCCTTAGTCCAAATTAACAAATCTAGGTTATCACAATCAACACAATCATATCATGCAAAGCGGCGGAAAGATAAATAACACAAAGATATGATCATCCAGGAAACCAAACTGGTAAAAACCTGGGGAGGATTTAACCTAGCTATCCTCAAGGTAAACCTGAATCCACTATGAAATAATCGAAGTTGTTCAACAGGACTTAGACCACTAACATCCTATTACTACCCACCAGTAGAAACTTACCGACACGACCACGTGCAAGCTCGGAAACCACGAACTCTTTCTTTCTTGGATTCTCTAGCAAGTACAAGCACACCCGCTTGTGTTTCTTTAAGTTCTTATGGCAGCAATCGAATGATCATCAAGCTCTTGAAGAAATCTCCTTCTTGATAATCTTAAACTTGTGTAAAGGAAAGCTCCTCACAGATCTCACAAGAGATTTACACAAACAACAATATGAGCAACACAAAAACGTGGCTAGGGTTTGCCTTTTATACCTAGGGCAAATTAGAAAACTCTAAACATTTTAAAACAAAACTAGGCCTGAGTTGGAATTCTACTGAAAACGCATCTGACCCGATTTTCGATTGATCGAGCCTAAGCTTCGATCGATCGAACCAAGCCGAGAAGCATAAATAAATTCTGCATCGACTTATTCCAACTTTACATAAATGAACCAACTTTGAGCAAGTCTAAACACGACTAAACATATTGTTTTGATCATGGTTTGCCAACAATACACATTAGAGTTCTAAATACATAAAATCCTAAGTCTTTAGAACCTAACAATCTTAACAAATTATAAAAAGATAATGAAAAAATTAATGCATATTGTTCATTTACTCATGCATCACATTTATTTCATTCTCAATTTTTTCCGTTTGTGGTAGGTATCATAGCCAATATGAGAGGGGTGACAATTCATGTTAATAAGTCATGTACTTGTCATGTCAAGGTAAAGATATTCAAATACAAAGCTCAACCATAACCCAACTCATTTAATAATCATGTCAAAATCCCTCAATCTTAACACAAATCATTTTATTAAGCAAGTCGACACGTCGACACAACCCATTTCAACCCATTAATAGACAATATTCTAAGACAAATAAAGCAAAAAGGAATTTTTTTTTTTTTTTCATTGTTTCAGGTAAAAGGGGTAGGGACTACAGAGTTTTAATTAATAATTTATCAATTCAACAGGGACTTCAAAGTTTTAATTAATAATTTATCAATTCAACCAAAAAAATTCTTTGAATTACTCCATTATATTTAGAATTCAAATATATGTAAGATAAAAACCACATTTATTTATATTAATCAAATCTTTTTGGATTGATTGCGAGTTAAACATCAATATGAAATTGACCAATTTTTTAATCCCGTTAAAGTGTGTCATCCCATTTTTTACACAAACCCATTTTTAAACTAAATACTAACCCACAAAAATTGATGTAATGTTCGCAAGTTGTGTGTGTCTTTTTTTTTTTTTTTTTTGAAAACTGGAATAACATTAAACTAAGAAGAAAGATCAGCCAAGGCAGTACACGGTCTTGGGTGATAAACTCCCAACATATCAGAATTCAAAAGAGATAAAAGTGTGGGAGGGGGGGTTACAAAAAATATCTCCACATCACAGCTAGTAGAACCCATACGAGCCAGGGCATCTGCACAACAATTAGCCTCCACTGACGAAAAGATCTCGAACTCGAGGCAATTGCGGCAGCAAGTCCCTACAATCATCCACAAGAATAGAGAAGTCTCCATTAGTGCAAGCATTATTTGAAATTAAAGACACTGCTGCAATGGCATCAAGCTCAACAACCACGGCTTGGGCCTGCATTTCAAGACAGAGCAACAAGCCTTCCCTCAAGGCCCATAATTCACCTGCCAAGCAAGAGGTGACTGCAAAAGCTTTAGCAAAACCACCAATGCACTGACCCCTTGAATCACGGATAAGCCCCCCCCCAACTAAACCAGAAGAGCCAAGAAAGGAGCCATCGGTATTAAGCTTCCACCAGCCATCAGGGGGTTTCAACCACTTAACCAACCTTGGGATTTTGGTTTTTTTCTTCCTCGGATCAGCAATGCAGTAAAAAAATTCCCTGGTTTGCATCTCCACCTTCTGCACACCATTGGAACTCATGCGGTGTGACCCAAAAACCTTCCTATGTGTGTGTCATACATTGCCACTCCTAGGTAAGAGAAACTGTCACAAATGATGAATTTTGTCCTGTATAAATTGGAACTAATTAACCTGAACATGGTAGCCAACCCAACATGGCCTCCGGTTTAAACTTTAATCAATTCCAAGATCAATGGGTCATTGATATCAATAATATCTTCCACAGCAACGATATTGACATTCCTATTTGTGTCTTCAAAGTGCCGGACTCTCTAAAGGCTTCCAAGCCAGAAGCTTATTGTCCACAAGTAGTAGGATTAGAACTATTGTATCATAACAGAATGGAGCTTGAATCAATGCGGATGTACAAGGTTGGTGTAGCAAGAAAAATGCATGAGGGGTTTGGAAGAATTGAGTTCGGAAAACTCATTTATGAACTAAAGCGGCTAGTTCATGTGCGTGCTTGTTACCAAATGTACTTGAAAGCTAATGACTTTGAAGTAGCATATGCAATGGCTATTGATGCTTTGTTTTTATTTGAGTTGCTATGTTACTATGGCATTGGCAAAGATACTCTAAGCTCCTCAAATATTTTGTGACTTAGTTGACACCGCAGGAATGAGATTGGCCAAAGATGGGATACTAAGAGATACAATGATGCTTGAGAACCAAATTCCAATTGTTGTGTTGAAAAATATCTTGTTCATCGAATGCTCGGAGCCAAACTCAAGCCATGTTGCATCCAAGAAGAAAAATGAGTCACCTATCATTGAGAAATATCTTCCTCATATGTTGCGGGGTTATTGCAAAGCATTCTCTCCATTCAATTTGCTAGAGAATTATCCTGCTTCCATAGCTTTAAAGCATGCTCATTTGTTGGACCTTTTGTACCACTTGATTATGCCCAGAGAGCCACCTGAAGAGATGGCACTGGAGGAAGAAGAAGATGATGAAGAAGAAGAAAGGAAACCAGTAGGGAAAAACTTTTTGAATACAAAATTTGTGAAAGAAGCGGCAGGTATATTATTGTCTCTAGATATACCAAAAGTTAATAAAAAACCAATAGAGTTAGTTAAAGGTTTACTTGAGCTACCATCGTTAAAACTTGATCCCAACTCTATTAAACATATAGTTCATGTTGAAAAGGAAATCCTAATTCCTACGACGTCAAGCCTTTGTGATGTTCGAGTGAAATTCATCACAGACCACATCACAGCCATTGAATTTGAACGTGACAAAACCTCGTTTAAGCTCCCTCTCCTTAGGTTAGATGTTAACTAGGACGTTGTAATTAGAAACCTGGTGGCATATGAAGCAATGTCCAAGTCTGAGTCTGAGTCCCTTATTTTAGCACGGTATTTAGAATTGATGAACGCAATTATAGAGACTGAAAAGGATGTGAATGTCTTGAGGATCATGGGATTCTTCAAACCGAGTCCATGAAGGATGAGGAGGTTGTGAAAATTAATAGGTCAAAATCGAATCGACCCCTTGAATAAATTAATTGATTAATTAGCCAAGTTTATTAATTAATTAAATTAACATGTAAACGCATGGTAGCACAAACAAATCACCAATAAACTAAGTATGCAGCAGAAAATAAATTGACACGGTGATTTGTTTACGAATGGAGAAAACCAACACAACAAAAAACCCACCGGGTGATTTTAAGGTCACCACTCCCGAGAATCCACTATGATCAAAACAAGCGGTTACAAGTAAATGAATCCTAGTACCTTATACCAATCTACAATTGAACCCTTACCCCAATACCCAATTGAACTTGTTCTGTAGTAACAATCTCTTCTTGTAATGCACGGCTCCCGATGCGTGACTAACCAATTGCGCGAATCCCAAGACGCGACTTCAATGACCAACTAGAAAAAGTTGTTGGCTGCAAAGTTTTTCAATTCATCACATGATAAAGATTGAGAAGCTCCTTGGTTACAAACCCTACGGTGCACAAACACAACAACTTCTTCACAAGAAAGATGAACTAGGGCAAATTCTGTCTCCGGTCACAATTTTCTTGAACAAACTTTGCTCAACACTTGTGCAACTTGTTCCACCTTTGACAGCCCTTAAAATAATTCTTTTATATGTTTAGGGTTGTGAGAAAAGAAAGCCCAAACATACAATCATGGATTGAATGAAAAACAGTCTTGAAAAACTGAACTTCATAAACCTCAACAGATGCCTATCTCTGTTGAGTCGCTATCGAGCCATGGGCCGAACAGCTCTTCAAGGCTCGATAGATTGCTAGCTGTCGAGCTTTAATAAGCAGCACTTTCTGCACTTGAATCTTGGACAAAGTTGCATGGTTTTAACACTTGAACTTGAAACACATCCTAGGTCTACCCAAATACAAGTAAAGTGCGTTTTGTCAAAAGATTAGCCAATTACATAAAATAATGTCCTAACAATCTTCCCCTCCGGCAATCCGTGACAAAACCACAACAAACAAATGAACATATGAGAGAAGTCATAAATCACTCAACTCATACTCACTTGTTGAATACAATAAAATATATCCTAACACAAACTCTTGAAAAACTTTGCAAGAAGAGAGTTTATGGCAAGAAGACTTTGACAACCAAGATTTCAAAACACTTTAAACAAAACTCATCAAGGCATCTTTGTGTGAAACAGAAATAATAGATTGCATACAAGTTATAAGAATCAAGTGTATAAAGAAAGAAAAAAAAAAACAACACATGTAAGGATAGGTGAAAGAAAAACATGCATCAATGTATAAAGAATATAAGTACAATGTATGTCAATAGTGGTCACAAGACCCATCTACAAGATATAAATGTATCTAAAAATGAGAAAAGAAAAAAGATACAAATAATCATCACTACATCTCTTAGTAAAAATAGTCCCCCTGTCAAAAATCTCCTATGCTAACCCTCCCCCTAACTATGACTAATCTCATAACCAAAACTACTTCTCCTTTTTGTCACGAGTGACAAAGGGTAAGAGTGTCAAGTAAACATCTCATCATCACTGGGTGAGCTAGCATCTCTATCATCCTCATCATCGAAAGCAGTAGCATCATCATCGCGAAAGATCGTCAGACTCGTCGGAGTCATCACTCTAATCCACAAAGGCCATAGGAGTGGAAGGCATGGTGTAACCGCCCATCTTAACCTAGCGTTGAGCAATGCGTCCAACACGGGTGTTCACCTGACACAACTCATCACCGAGAGTGTCGAGGTGAGCATCCATGTGCTGAAGTGGGCCATGATGTCCTCGAGTGTCACTCCACTCGTAGAAGATGAGGGAGTGGATGTAGATGGAGAAGAAAGAGTCAAAGTGGCTGTCGATCCGAACCGTCACAAACAAAACTGCGCCTCACTGCGTTTAACGGTACCAGCATCTATAGCACCCATGACAGGAAAGGGATCGGAAGAGGGAAAACGAACATCAAAATAGCGTAAAAGCCTCGTGATAGCTGAAAGGAAGATGAGCTTATCACGGGTCGTCGTATCTCTATAAACATCTATGATAGAGAGAATGAAGTGAGAAAGAAAATTTATGGTAAGACCCTCAACAAGAGAAAGCAAAAACTGAGCACGAGGCTCTATGATAGAGTTATAGTGAGAGAAAGGGTGTAAAACAAAAGTCATGACCATGTTCAACAACCGAGGGCCTTTTGCAAAGCCCGAACAATAAGTGAAATGGCGCTCACCCCAATCAGATGGACGCTCACAAAAAGCAGAAATGAGCTCGTCTTTAGACACTTTCCTCAAACGCTCACAACCAAGGTAGTCAGGAAACTCAACCCTAGGGATACGGAACACATCCGCAACAATCTGTGGTGTGACAATGATGCGCGTACCTCAAACGCAAGTAATGAAATGAGGTACTGAGTAGTCGAATTCATGCTTGTTGGAGTATAACTCCTAAATCAGCACAGATGGACAAGTGACCGCGGCATCACACAGTGGCCCCCATCCCCTACTGACAGTAAGTAGGTCGATGCTGGAGAAGTCCGACAAGATGACTTGGCGTTCAGAATGAATGCCTTGTCGAGAAAAGTTCTCAAAGAAGTCCGATTTGGCCTTCTCATCATGGAACCGGACAAAGAAAGGAGTAGTGTCAGTAGAAGAGGATGCCCCGAAACGAAGAGGGTTTCGGGAAGAAGTAGATTTACGTTTGGGTGCCATAGAAGCAGACTAACATAAACGGAGAGAGGGAGAAAGAGAGAAGACAATTAAAAAAGTCCCAAAGCAGTTCAAAATATCAAAGAATATATTGAAAGGAAAGAACGTATGCATGGGAATGCATGAACATGTGACATGCAATATAAAAAGCATCATAGGCTCAGCCCAATCCAAACCTACCAAAACACAATCAGTTGCACACATCTAAATGCATGACAATACTGTTATAATGCTCATGAGATGCAATGCATGAAGTTTTTAAGATCAAATCTTCAAAACTCATCCCAAAAATTTCACAAAAACCCCTTTAATTTTGAAAACCCCAAATTTTTTCAAAAAAACCAAAAAACTTAGGTTAAAAACATGAAATGCTTGAAAATGAGGGATTTAGACACTTGCCAAGTGAAGAGTAACTTGATTAAGGCCAAAAATCTCTTGGGAAAGAAGGTTAGTGGAAGAGAAAAGTGTTTGGGAGGTGAAACGGTTGAGATTAATCGAGAGAGATCAAGGAAAATGAGATCAGAATCGCGTGCACCCCTTATATAGCCCATCATTAAATCTCAACAGATCGAGAGGTGTTGAGGATCTGTCGAGCTTTAAGGGGTTCGACAGAAGCATGTGTTGAGCATGTGTCTAAAGCAAAAAAAAGCTCGATGGATCGAGGATTTGTCAAGGATCTATCGAGGGGACATAAACTTTCTCGATCAATCCACCTAGCTATCGAGAGGTGTTGAGATTGTGATAAAAATCAACTAAAGAGCTCGACAGACAAGCCAAGTGTCGAGAGGTGTCGAGGTTGCTTTAAAACAGTTTTTCAAAAAGGGAAAAACATAGATATGAATGCAATCAAGCATGCAACACAACCAAAGATCCAAACAACATTTTAAGCTCTCAAAATCTTCTCTCAACCAAAAAAAATTTAGCACATAGATCCCAAAAACACACACACACACACACACATAACAATTCTAACCAATTTTATATTTCAAAAATAAGTTAAGACAATTTAGTGAGCATACATTAACATATGTAAACCTTGTGATAACCAAATCACATTGTACCTGCACATATATCAAAAGTAGCAAAGAATATTGCATGTTATGTGTGAAAAATATCGCAAGATTGCATAAACATCTGCATGTTATGACGATTTGAGATATGAGAAAATCACTTTAACTCACACACAATCATAACTGTTTGATGGAGACTATCACCTTCGAGGTACATCCTATAACTCCCACATCTCTTAGAATACATGCTTGCAATCATATATAAAGCATTTTGATCTTTTTGCTTCTTATATTTCTTTGCATATTTTTCTTTTTAAGCATATCATGCATGGGCATATAAGAGAGAGAAAAGAAATACCTAATTATGTTAAGAATTTGATATTCCACTTTTGCTATGCCGAAACATACAAATGTCATTTCATGATTGGCGGGCAACAATGATGAGATAGTTATTTATGTCTTTCTCTTAGGATTTTCTAGTCATTCCCATCAA
The DNA here is from genome assembly GCA_028216015.1 of Quercus dentata. Classification (NCBI taxonomy): domain Eukaryota; kingdom Viridiplantae; phylum Streptophyta; class Magnoliopsida; order Fagales; family Fagaceae; genus Quercus; species Quercus dentata. The sequence continues at coordinate 18,950,433 of CP116454.1, read as the reverse complement.
AAAGAGTGATACGAGTGTTAAGTACAAGAGATTACTTAATCTTACACATCACAAACATGAGCCACAAAACTCACTTGTTTAGTTGTGCATAGAAATGCTCATCTAAGCTACAAACGATACAAAGTTTAGAAAACTTTATTTCAATGGCCATCCAAGGTACACAAGTACCAATGTACACAAACACACACTATTTTTGTATTTTTCTGATTTTTCAATTTTTTTTATTTTTATATGAAAAAAAATAAACAAACTGAAAACAAACAAAAACATGTTAAATAAGGCAAAGCATAAAAACTAAATACAAATGCATGAGGAGAAAAGATGAGAAGGAGAAATCAATCCAGAGAGATGACACCAATGTTTTGACAAAGGAATTCAAACCGTTTGCTGTCAAGAGGTTTGGTAAACAAATCGACCTTCCGATCATCGGTGTGAATAAACTCAAGAGTAAGAGTACCATCTTCAACAAGCTCTCTAATGAAGTGATGTCGAATCTCTATGTGTTTAGTTCAAGAATGTTGAACCGGATTCTTAGAGATGTTGATGGTATTAGTATTGTCATAGTAAATAGTAAGATGCTTTTGACAAATACCATAATCATGGAAGAGTTTTTGCATCCATAAGAGTTGGGTGCAACAAATACTACAAAGAACGATGTACTCGGCTTTTACAGTGGATAATGAGATGAAATTCTGCTTTTTGCTTATCCGGAAGACAGGATTATTACCCACATAAAAACAACCCCCCGATGTACTTTTTCTATCATCAGCATTCCCAACCCAATCAGCGTCAGAATACCTAGCTAGGACATCACTTGTGTCCTTGCTGTACCATACACCAAAGTCGGCGGTGGTTTTGAAATACTTTATGATTCTTTTTATAGCAGTCATATGAGATTCTTTGGAATTAGCCTAATATCTAGCACACACTCCCACACTGTAACTAATGTCGGGTCTACAAGTTGTAAGGTAAAGAAGACTACCTATCATGCTTCTATAGAGAGATGGATCAACACATTTTCCTAACAAGTCAACAATAAGTTTAACATTTGGGCTCATAGGGATTCTAATAGAACTAACAGATTCCAAACCAAACTTTTTCACAAGATTCTTAGCATATTTAGACTGAGATAGGAATATACCTTAATCTTGTTGATGAATCTGCAATCCAAGGAAGTGAGTTAGCTCTCCAATCGTGCTCATCTCAAACTCAGCATGCATGAGTTTTGAGAAGTTATGTGCAAGTTCATCCTTCGTCGATCCAAAGATGATATCATCAACATAGACTTGAGCAACGATCAACTCGCCATCTTCCTTTTTGATGAAAAGAGTCCGATCGGCCTTTCCTGTTATGACCCCATGTTGTTAGGTTCTAAATGTTTAGAACAATTGGCAAATCGTGAACACAAACTTGTCTAGATATAGATCTTAGAGTTTATAGGTTTTATTAGACAATGCTTAAGGTGATTCAAGTCAAGATTCAAGAACATACAAGCTGCGGAAGAAGATTTCATAATTTGTGCAGTTCGATCGATCGAAAGACAGGCTCGATCGATCGAAAGTCGTATCTGCAGAATTTTAATTAAGCTCAAACAATGCAGTTCAAGCCCATTTAGGATTAGGGTTTCTAATCTACTTCTCCCAAAGATATAAAGGAAACCCTAAGCACGTTTTTATGTGGCTTTTCGGAGAGAAAAGAGTGTGCCTTTTTTGTATTTAGGGTTTTGTTCCTAAAAAGCTCTCTTATGTCTTCTACTGGTGCTATTCTTTGAAGAATCTCAAGATCCGGTATTGTAGAAGTTGCTACCTTGTCTTGTCATCAAAGGTGCTGATGATCTAAACCTTCAAGGGTGGTCTTAGAGTCACAAACAAGAGAGTTTGTGTTGCTAAACCTTTGAGTGAGATCTCAAAGTCACAAAAGGGGGTGTTTGTGTTTTGCAAAGGCCAAAGAAAGAAGGAGTCCGTGGATTCGGAGCTTGCACGTGGTCGTGTCGGTAAGTTCTACTGGTTGGTAGCAATAAGAAGTCGAGCGTGGGGGCTTGTAAGTCTTATTGTATGAACTTCGATTCTTTCTAGTGGATTTGCTTTTTACCTTGAGGATAGCTAGGTCAAATCCTCCCCAGGTTTTTACCGGTTTGGTTTCCTAGGTGATCATATCATTGTCTTATTTATTTTCCGCTGCTTTGCATGATTTGATCTTTTATATTGTGATAACCTAGACTTGTTTAATTGGACTAAATAACAACTTGGCTAATTACCTAGGTTTAATCAATTGTTTAAGGGGTCTAAAAACTGTCAGGTGGTATCGGAGCGGGTTGCTCTTTTGTTTTAGATCTTTTGATCTAAGAGCTGATCCTTGACCCTTGTTGTCATGGATAATTTGAAGTGTCTTTCTGATCATGTTTCTGCTTATGCTTCTGCTGATTTTATTGATGCCTGTGAAACTCTTCGTAGGGAATTATTAAAATCTATGAAAATTGCTAAGAAATTCAAAGAAAAGTTAAAATTGGCTAATCTTGAAAAAGAGGAATTGGTTGTTAGATTAGATGAATCTAATAAAAAGAATGAATTTTTGAGAAATCAAATTTCCTCTCAAGATGAGAAGATGAAAAGCTTGGAACAAGAGTTAGTTGAATCTAAAGCTAAAATTGAAAATTTGACTTGTACCAAGTCTGCTTTGTTGATAATGTAAGTGTTTCTTTTTCTCTCTTAAGCCTAAAATCGAGAAAGTTTATATCCCTCCTTTCAAGAGGAATAATAAAGAAAAGGCTTATTTTGCTAGGTTAGACAAAGGTAAAAGTTCTGATGTAGACGCTGAAGTTTCTAAACCTATGTTTAAACCTACTGTTAGAGAGTATAATAAATTTGTTTATGTGCCTACCTGTCACCTTTGTGGTGTTGTTGGTCATATTAGACCAAATTGTTCTTTGTTGAGGCAAAAATCAAAATCTGAGACTAGATTTGTTGTTAGGAATACTGATGTTCCTAAATTTGTTCCTGTATGTCACTTTTGTGGTGTCTCCGGTCACATTCGTCCTAATTGTTATAAATTAAATTTAAGCATTTTGTGTTTCAATCTAGGATTTGTGATGATATTTCTCCTGCCATAAGTCCATATAAATTGTTTCATATTCTTTTGAAAAATTTGAGCTTGTTGGCTTGTGAAAGGAATTTGCAAGATTTCAGTCTTTCTCGGAAAATTGGTGTAATCCCTCAAATACACTCTACTTCACACGGATTTTCACCTACAAAGCCGAAGACTTGTGCTAGATGGGTGAGAAAAGATTCTCTAAGGTGAGTGTTGCTGACTTGTCCCTGATTTAATTCTTTCAATTAATCGTGGACATGTATTGTTTCTGTTTTTGGTTGTTTTTTTTTTTTTTTTAGGTTGTTTTTTATTTTAAAAAAATCCAAAAACATTAAAAAAATTTCAAAAAGACAAAAATATTTTATTTTGTGTCTAGTTTTATTTTTCTTGAGGATTACATGAGTTATGATATCTCTCTCTTGATTTAGAACATGCTTGACATTGTGGAGAAACTTGAATAGTATGTGTTAAATAAGTGCTAAGCTATTTTTGATTTTATGTGAGTATGTACTAGTTTGTACGTGTACTCAAGGGTTAATTAAGAAATTGATATTTCTTATTTGTGTACCCTCTATAGTTTAGTTAAGCATTGTCATGCATTTGCATTTGCATTGTTCATTTAGCATAATATGTGCTTTTTGTTTTTGGTCATAATTTTTTTAAATCAAAAAGATTTTTGTGTTTTGTATTTCACATCTTGGATTTATAATCAATGATTGGCCATATTATCTTTACATAACAAGTTTATGTACCTTGTTTAGCTTTGATGAGCTTACTTATTGCACTTTACTAGTTGAAGCTTTGTAGTACATGTTGTGTGGGAAAGATGTTTATGGTGTTTATCACTTTGTCTTAATCTTGAAGTCACATGTTATTTGACTGTCGGACTTGATCCTTTTGAGAAAGGCATAAATAACCATCTCACCACTGTTCACTAGCCAATCATGAACACCTTAGTGCATATCGTAAGATTTTATACTCGAGAAAGTGTAGCACATGCACAAAAAGAACATAAGGTGTAGCCTCGGTTTAATTGTTTAATGCTTAAAATTGGTGTGTACTATTAGGCTTGATGCCAAATCACATAATTAAAATTGGTGTGTATATTATGAGGCAAATCAAGAAACTTGCATGATTGCAAGCTTGTTTTCTAGGAGATGTGGGAGTTATATGATGTAACTCTTTAGGTGATAGTCTCTTTTAAATTCTATGTGATGAATTTTGTAGACTTTGTGATTGATTGCTATTCACATATCACCTCACATGTATCTCAAGTTTTTGCTAGTTGCACACACTACACAAGTTACTCTTTGCTAAACTTGGTACATTATATTGTGTGTGATTGAAAGTTCAAAAATGTGTATAAACACCTTTGAACGTTTAGACCTCCAAATTACAACTTAACCAATTCAAGCATTATGTCAAACAACAAGTGTGCGGAAACTTAACATAAGCTATAATATGGAATTGGTAAAAACTATCTAAACCTAAACAAAACACAATCCACAGCAGATAATAAAAAGGCAAAGATAGAGAGGAAGGAAAATGCAAACACAAAGACAACACGCGATGTGTTATCGAAGAGGAAACCGAAGCCCTCGGCGTAAAACCTCTCCGCCGCCCTCCAAGCGAAAAACAATCCACTAGAAATACGGTTGGGATACATGGACAAACAATAGACCCTCCAAGCCTAATCTACCCAAAGTGCACCTAAGCCCTCCAAGCTTCTTGCTCCAACGAGGTTGCGCCGAACCTTTTTCTTTTCTAACTTCCCGGATTCCGCTACTAGACCGTAGCATCAACCAATGAAGATTGGTTCCTTCCTAATCGCTTCCCCGAAATTCCAAACAGGCTCTCTCACAAAGAATGATAATGGTGAGAATCGGGTTTGATATAATGCCTCTCAAGGATTTGACAATGGAGAGGAAGAGAGTTGAGGAATTTGAAGAGACTCTAATGTATAGATTGTGGGTGAATCAATCTTATTTTTCTTTAGGGTTTCTCTCAAAATTCTCTCTGGAAGCTCTCTTACAATCGTGGGTAAAAGGGGTATTTATACTTTGGAGTGGTAAAGGAATGTGAAACGTCGGGTTTTACAAAACAGGGGTGGCTCGCGGCTTGACCTCGCGGCTTGACTAAGTCGCGAGATCCATCGTGAGATAACCGTATGGCCGATTGTCCTGTTTTGTCTGTAGTGCTCCGGCTTGCATGACTGTTCACCTTCCAAAGATGCTTGGCACGTGTGTTTGCGTCTGCGACTTGCGCCCGCGAGTCACCCGCGAAGCCAAGCCGCGAGTCTCTGTTTTCTTGCACACTCTTGAGCAAACTTCACTCTATCTCACTCACTACCCTTACATCAAACCCACCTAAATACAGGGTTACTAAATGCTGAATTACAAGCAAATTTGGCACGGAATAAAGCCAATTAGATGGTTGAATAAATTCAACCTTACAGTGATCTTGTTGTGGCCATCCAAGATTACATTTTCCTGGATTTTGATGCAAAATGTGCTTAATGTTTGAGTTTTTGAGGACAATTGATTGAAAATCTTGTTTTTGGAAGATCTAGGTTGAATTCAAGTGTTTTTGAAAAACTTTTAATCTCATACTCATGCATTTCATTCATGAAATATTGTGCTTTGAGGAGTTTCTACATTAAATTGCTCTGTTTTTCAAAATTTTGATTTTTCCATGCATCATTTATGTCTAGGATTCACATGTATTGCATTGATTTTTTTTTGTATCCATCGTGCGCTTTTGCAAGTCATATCTCTCATTGTTTTCACACATAACATGTATACACTTTGCTAAATTGGGTACTCAACTTGATTTAAAAATTGATTGATTAATTTTTGAGTTATGTACTTTCTAGTATATGCTATTTTTATGTGTGAATTGTAGAAAATTATTTTCTTAAGAGTTATGATGGATAATCAATGTGCAAATATTTTCTCTACTCATGCAACTGTTCATGGGTCACATAGTGCCATGTTTGCATTTTATTGAAAGAGAGAATATTTTTTCTTCATGTGTATCCTCAACTTAGTTTTTTTTTTTTAAAAAAACTTGGTTTGTGTCTTTTTCTTTATCCCCAACCCCTTTATTTTTCCCCAAAACTTGTTTTGTTTTTCCTATTTTTATAGGGGGAGAAATTTTTTTTTAACCTTTGTGGTTCTTAGGGGGAGTTGTTGCTCTTCATAGGGGGAGTTGTTTTTCTTTTCTCTTACTCTGTTGCGTATGTTTTCTATCTACCTTCTAATTAGGTAGTCTTTGTCAATACGTGACAAAAAGGGGGAGTTTATATAGATGACCTATTTGCTTTGTTTAGGGGGAGAATATAAAAACTTTTTGATGTATCTAATTTAGGGGGAGAGTTAGAATTTACTTTTGTTTTTTATATTCTGTTTCATATTATTGTTTATATGTCTTTCTTTCCACACATGCAATGATGTGTTTGTTGAGTGTTTCAGGAAAGACAGGTGCATTCTGATCAAAACCTTCTACCTCTTCTTGCAACTTCTAGGTTAGGAGTCTTAGATTGGGATTTGTGATGTAATTGGGCATTTTATTGTATTGGGTTGTTCTTGTATTTGAGCATTTCATTTTGTATGAAAGTTTTGTCACGAATTGCCAAAGGGGGAGTTTGTTAGGTTCTAAATGTTTAGAACAATTGGCAAATCGTGGACACAAACTTGTCTAGATATAGATCTTAGAGTCTATATGTTTTATTAGACAATGCTCAAAGTGATTCAAGTCAAGATTCAAGAACATACAAGCTGCAGGAAGAAGATTTCATAATCTGTCAGTTCGATCGATCGAAAGACAGGCTCGATCGATCGAAAGTCGTATCTGCAGAATTTTAATTAAGCTCAAACAGCAGTTCAAGCCCATTTAGGATTAGGGTTTCTAATCTACTTCTCCCAAGATATAAAAGGAAACCCTAAGCACGTTTTTATGTGGCTTTTCGAGAGAAAAGAGTGTGCCTTTTTTGTATTTAGGGTTTTGTTCCTAAAAAGCTCTCTTATGTCTTCTACTGGTGCTATTCTTTGAAGAATCTCAAGATCCGGTATTGTAGAAGTTGCTACCTTGTCTTGTCATCAAAGGTGCTGATGATCTAAACCTTCAAGGGTGGTCTTGGAGTCACAAACAAGAGAGTTTGTGTTGCTAAACCTTTGAGTGAGATCTCAAAGTCACAAAAGGGGGTGTTTGTGTTTTGCAAAGGCCAAAGAAAGAAGGAGTCCGTGGATTCGGAGCTTGCACGTGGTCGTGTCGGTAAGTTCTACTGGTTGGTAGCAATAAGAAGTCGAGCATGGGGGCTTGTAAGTCTTATTGTATGAACTTCGATTCTTTCTAGTGGATTTGCTTTTTACCTTGAGGATAGCTAGGTCAAATCCTCCCCAGGTTTTTACCGGTTTGGTTTCTTGGGTGATCATATCATTGTCTTATTTATTTTCTGCTGCTTTGCATGATTTGATCTTTTATATTGTGATAACCTAGACTTGTTTAATTGGACTAAGTAACAACTTGGCTAATTACCTAGGTTTAATCAATTGTTTAAGGGGTCTAAAAACTGTCACATGTGACACCAAGTATTCTCAGAGCCGATTATACCAAGCTTTAGGGGCTTGCTTCAACCCATAAAGTGCCTTCTTGAGGTACAGCACATGGTCCGGGAAGTGTGGATCAATGAATCCCTTTGGTTGAGCCACATAGACATCTTCTTTAAGTAGCCCATTCATAAAAGCAGTCTTTACATCCATCTAGTAAAACTTGAACTTTAAGTGACATGCTAGGGCTAGAAGAATTCAGATGGACTCCATACGGGCAACTGGAGCAAATGTTTTATCATAATCTACTCCTTCCATTTGTGAGTATCCTTGAGCTACAAGTCAAGCCTTGTTGCGGATCACAATGCCCTCTTCATCAGTCTTATTGCGGAATATCCACTTTGTGCCGATGATGTGCTCACCCTCCAGTCTAGGTACTAGAGTCCGGACATCATTCCTCCGAAATTGAAGCAATTTATCATGCATTGCTTCAACCCAGCTTTCATCCTGAAGAGCTTCCTCAACTTTAGTGGGTTCAACCTGTGACAAATAACAAGAATAAGACACAAAGTTAGCAACACATTTATCAACTGTACACTTCCTTAATGTGAGTTCATTCATGTTTCCCACAATAACATCGGGAGGATGATTTAATTTAATCCTGGAAGAAGGTCCTTTCTCTTTATGGGATTCAGAATCTAGTAAAGTGGATATATCTGTAGAATCTTCTAGAACATTAGAAGTACCAAGAGTACTTAGCGATGTGGGCTTGTGTTCATCGATTTCTGGAACCTCCTTTGGCTCAAGAGGAAGAATTTCTTTGGGGAATCCCTTACTAACTTTCTCGGAACCAGAATCTAAGGACTCATCAATAACAACATTCACTGTTTCCATTACCTTCATGGTTCTTTTGTTGTATACCCGATAAGCTTTGCTTGTAAAGGAGTATCCTAGAAATATTCTTTCATTGCTTCGGGAGTCAAATTTTCCCACATTCTCTCTATCCTTGAGAATGAAACAAGTACTTCCAAAGATTTTGAAATACTTCACATTTGGCTTTCTTCCTTTCCATAACTCAATTGGAGTCTTCTTGGTACTAGGTCTAAAGTACACCCTATTTACCGTATGACATGCAGTGTTAATGGGTTCTCTCTACAAGTTTCTAGCCACATCCTTATTGTGCAACATGGCTCTAGCCATCTCCTGAATAACCCTGTTCTTTATTTCTACTACACCGTTCTGCTGAGGAGTAATAAGAGCAGAGAATTCTTGAGATATACCTAATCTTGTGCAAAAGGACTCCATATATGAGTTTTCGAATTCTTTACTATGATCACTTCAAATTCGATCAATCTTCGAGTTCCTTTCATTCTGCAATCTTGTGCACAAGGCTTCAATGTGCTTAAGAGCATCTGACTTGGATCGTAGGAGGATAACCCAAGTATACCTAGTGAAGTCGTCTACCACAACCATGATGTATCTCTTACCACTAAGACACTCGGTTCTAGTTAGACCCATAAGATCCAGATGTAGAACCTCCAATGGTCTAGATGTAGCAGTTGTTTGAGTGCCCGAATGCTTAGCTTTTGTCTATTTCCTAAGTTGACATGATCCACTCACCACATTGCTCACTCTGCCAAGCGAATGCTTAGCTTTTGTCTATTTCCTAAGTTGACATGGTCCACACACCACATTGCTCACTCTACCAAGCTTTGGTATCCCCAAGACTGATTCATGCTTAAATACAATAGAAAGATGTTTGTAACTAGCATATCTCATCCGTTGGTGCCATAGATCTTCATTTGGTAAACAAATGCTATAGCACACAATATTAGCATCAAGAACCAATCCATAACAATTGTCTAGAGTGCGAACACCACTTATGAGTTTCTTTCCCGACTCATCCATGACAAGGCACTTTCCTTTTAAGAATAGCACCATGAAGTCTTGATCACATATCTGACTTATGCTCAACACGTTCACTCTCGGCCCTTCTACATATAGAACATTTGCATGTCCAGCAGTCCAAGTAGAGAGATGATTCCCTTTCCTTTAATCTGTGATTTTCTCCCATCACCAAAAGTGACATTGCCACCTTTCTTAGACTCGAAAACCTTGAAGAGAGATCGGTCTCCAAATACGTGTCTTAAGCAACCGCTGTCAAGGTACCACAAACATGTGTCCATAACCTTAAATGCGGACTTCATCATAAAACACACTTCGTGCTTAGATGACAGATCAGTCGGAATGGTGCTTTCTCTCATCTGCCTTTTACGAGCTAAACCTTTAATTTTCACTCTTCTCGGACAAACTCCTTTGCACATTTTCATTCCGAGACAATCTAGTTTCTTCTTGGTCAACTTGAGATCTTTTCCAATAGTCATCATAATAGATTTCAAATAACTTTTAGACTTGAATTTTCAAATAAGTAGAGATTAGAAAAACAAGATGTATTTGAAAACAAAGATCTCTTTAAGCCGGTTGTAGCCATGACAACAGGGGTCAATGGATCAAGCAACAAAGATTAACACTAATCAGAGTGTGTCCGCTCTGATACCACTTGATAGGCCAAAAATGAATCGACCCCTTGTGATAAATTAATTGATTAATTAACCAAGTTTATTAATTAATCAAATTGACATGTAAATGTGTGGTAGCACAAACAAATCACCAATAAACTAAATATGCAGCGGAAAATAAATTGACACGGTGATTTGTTTACGAATGGGGAAAACCAATACAGCAAAAACCTCACCAAGTGATTTTAAGGTCACCACTCCCGAGAATCCACTATTATCAAAACAAGCGGTTACAAGTAAAGGAATTCTAGTACGTGACTAACCAATTGCGTGGATCCCAAGACGCGACTTCAATCACCAACTAGAGAAGGTTGTTGGCTACAAAGTTCTTCAGTTCATCACACAATGAAGATCAAAAAGCTCCTTGATTACAAAACCCTACGGTGCATAAACACAACAACTTCTTCACAAGAAAGATGAATTAGGGCAAATTCTGTCCCCGGTCACAATTTGCTTGAACAAACTTTGCTCAACACTTGTGCAACTTGTTCCATCTTTGACGGCCTTTAAAATAATTCTTTAATATGTTTAATATTGTGAGAAAAGAAAGCCCAAACATACAATCACGGATTGAATGAAAAACAGTCTTGAAAAACTAAACTTCATAAACCTCGACAGATGCCTATCTCTTGAGCTACTATCGAGCCATGGGCTGGAACAGCTCTTCAAGGCTCGATAGATTGCTAGCTGTCGAGCTAGCTTCAAGCTTTAATAAATAGCACTTTCTGCACTTGAATCTTGGACAGGCTTGCATGGCTTTAACACTTGAACTTGAAACAAGGTTTCTTGAAGTATTAAACACATCCTAGATATACCCAAATACAAGTAAAGTGTGTTTTGTCAAAGGATTAGCCAATTACATAAAATAATGATATATGTTCTAACAAGTGAATCACATATGTCCTAACAAAAATCTTGAGTGAGACAACCACCAAGCCAATACGAGAAGCAAATGCACATGATTTAGACAAGGCCATTACAGATGTTAACAACCACTATAATGGTTTACGAAAGGTTAAGGCTCACAAATTCATCAAGAAGTGTGTATTCACTTTATGGAATGTTCGCACACTTTTTGCTACAATCTTGCTTTTGTCTTTATGTCTCTCTAGACGTTTTACTCTGTCTATAAGTGATCTCGTATATTCAACAAGAGCAATTAAGACAACGTGATCATGGCTTGCAAATGTCTTTCTTCATGTTTAATTCTTATCTTTGTACTGTAACATTGTAATAAAGCTTCTGCTGTCTTGTAATGTTCTTGGTTTGAAAGTTGTTAGAAAATAAGGTCTTCTAGCTATGGTACATTGTAATCATGTGATCATGGCTTGCAATGGTCTTTCTTCTTGTTCTATTCTTATTTAAGTTTCTATGGTCTTCTTTTTTAATTGTTATATGTTGTATTATGATCAAGTTTCTATTGTTTTCTGATGATCTTGGTTTGCAAGAGTCTTCTCAGAAGATCTAGGTCTCTTCAGACATATCAAATTTTCTCGCACAAATTAGATACATCAAGCCGAACTGGTAATGGTTCTTTAGGAATAACAATAACGCCCAAGGTATTGATTAGTTTACATGAATGGTACCATGTAAAGAGTAAATTTAGGCAAAAATATGGCTAATACTTGCCACTTCGAGACAAAGCGTACAATCAATCAATATATATATATAAAAGCAGAGATCTCATGCAGAAATGCTTAAGGTTCTACCATGTGGCGCTTTGTTTGAGTACTTTTTCGTTTAGCCTTTCACCTCCCATCTTCTTATCAATGATTAGTTTAAGCCATAAATGTAGAAAATTAAAAGATTTGGTTCTACTCCCTTTTCCAACTTCTTGAACTCTTCCACTTTTAATTTCATTAATTTAAGAAATGAAAGGTTTTCTCCATTCAATATTAGTTTTCATGTTCTTTTATATATTCCAGTTTCACAAAATATCAAAAGGCCAAAATAAAAATAGGACTGGAGAGATAGAGAGACAAAGAGTGAGAAATTAGTATCAAAAAGAGTATGAAATTGCCTTTGGTTTCAAGTGCATATGCTCTAAACTCCTTAACAACACTATAAAAGCTTGATACAATGCTTTCACAACATATGGGTTTCTAAAAGGTTTTTTTTTTTTAAATATTTTTAAAAAGTGTTTAATCTTTGTAAGTGATTAAGGTACTCGGATGTAAGTAAACTCATTAACAACACTATCAAAGCTTGATACAATCTTTGCACAACATATGGAGTTTCTAAAAGGTATGTGTTTTTTGTTTTTATTTATATTTTTGAAAAGTGTTTAATCTTTGTAAGTGATTAAGGTACTCAAATATAAGTAAAATTAAACGTAAGATACGAAATAGTATAAGTTTATATTTTCCTATTCAATTATTGTTTTATTTTTAATCCCTTGGAATGTATATTTAGTTTTAAGAATTAGAAATTAGAAACCTTAAATCTTAGATGTTTAGCCTCAAAAGTTCACGTGTTTTCTTTAAAAAAATAAAAATACTTCTAGAAAAAAAAAAGGAAAAGGAAATAATAAAAAATATTATATTGGAAACGGTTAAATGTAAGAACTAAATATACATGTACACCTGATCAAACAAAAAAGGGCATATAGTGACATTTTTAGAGTCTAATTAATTATGGTTACTTATGGATATATTGTGTTACATTTTTTTTTCATTCATTATTTTAGTGACGTATAATACATAATCGAAATTAATTTTCCAAACACTATAACGCATATGAGTATTATAAAGTAACTAATAACGAACACGCGCATCGCTTGGGACATCTACTAGTTCTTATAACTATTATGTACACTTTACATGAATAGTGCAACATTAACATAAAAATAGTTTTTTCCTAACCCCAAATCCCATTACATAACTCTAATCTATTTCTACCTCACTATGCCCTTCCTTCCTCCTTGATCTCAATTTGCTTCAAAGTTCAAACGTTATATCTCTCCTTCATGCAGTTGTTTTTTCCCTTTTCCGTCGTCTAACCCAAACAGAGCATGATTTGGCTGCTCTAATTTCACCATCTAAGGTATGATTATATTTCTCTTCAACTATGGTAAATCGTTGGTCCCATATATCAATATCATCTAACACACACTCTATAAGAGAAAGACTACATCAATGAAATTTTTTCAGTGAAAGAAAAGGCCAAAGAGAGTCTATTTATAATCAAAATTGCTTAATAATAATAACTAATGTTGATATTTTATAATTTTTAAATGTTCACTTGGTGTGTAAAACACTAGTGAATGTTTAGACCCTCAATTGCAAAAATTACCAACACAAGCTTATATTCAAACAATGTAAATGCAGAATGATAAATATAAGCTATATCCAAACAATCAAACTATTCTAAATCATAATTTAATCACAACACAACAGTGTATATATATGAGAAAGGTAAGTGATACTATCTTTTGCTTGAAAACAGTATATCTTTATTTGCATGCCAACATTTGCATGAAGAGTTGCTGTGATATATAGAAACTAATTATAAAATATCAACTTTCTCAAAAAATATTGTAAGGTTGAATTTATTCAACCATGTGTTAGCTTTATTCCGTACCAAATTTGGTTGTAATAAGCAAACGCAAGATAACACCGGCATGTGTTATCGAAGAAGAAATCGAAGAACTCGGTAAAAAACCTTTCTACCACCCTCCAAGCGGTAAAATGATCCACTAGAAAATCATTGGGATACATGAATAGCAATAGACCCTCTAAGCCTAATCTACCCGATGCACCTAACCCCTCCAAGCTTCTTACTCCAACAGGGTTAAGCCTAACCTTGTCTTCTCTAGCTTACCGGAACCTGCAATAAGCCCATTGCATCAACCGAAATTAATTGGTCATCTCTAAACTGCTTCCCAAGCACCAAATAACCTTCTCACCGATAGGGTATGGGGAGGTAAGGATTTGACTAAAAATCCTCTCAAGGGTATGTTAATGGAGAGGATGAGAGTAAAGGAATTTGAGAATCAAAGGTATAAGATTGTAGATGAATCAATCTTGTTGTTCTCTAGGGTTTATCTCTCAAAATTCTCTCTGGAAACTTTCTACATTTCATGGGTATAAAGGTATTTATAGTAGGGTGTGAGAAGGAGTATGAAAAGTCATTCTTCTGCAAAATAGGGGGCTTTGGCGAGTGACTTGCGATTGGGATGAGTCGCAAGTTCTAGTCGCCAACTAATAGAATGGTCAGACTATACTTTTTGTCCTGTAGTGATCCAAATTGTCATGACCCTTCAACTTCCTGTATGCTCCACACATGTGACACTTCTGGTGAGTCACCACTCGCAAGTCAGTCATGAGTTCCAGTCGCAAGAATGCTCTTGAATGCACACACTTCACACTTGATCAATTCTTCACGCTCTCTCACACACAACCCTTACATTATTCCCACCTAAATACAGGGTTTCTAATTGCTGAATTACAAGCAAATTTGGCACGAAATAAAGCCAACACATGGTTGAATAAATTCAACCTTACAATTTTTTTTTTTTTTGAGAAAGTTAATATTTTATAATTAGTTTCTATATATCACAGCAACGCTTCATGCAAATGTTGGCATACAAATAAAGATATACTATTTTCAAGCAAAAGATAGTATCACTTACCTTTCTCATATATATATATATACTTACTGTGCATTGGAAGGTATTAATTAATCTACAAGGCTCTTGGTACTATCTGACATGTTGAATCAAAATCAATAGAGCTTTGCTTTTGCTATTCCAATAAATCTAAAATCACAATAATTTTCACAAAATATTTTATAATCATAACTATTGAGATGGTAAGTTATAAATGATAAATAATAAAGTGATATTAGTAGTAAACTCACGTGACAACCATTAAAAACCTATGAATTCAATTAGTGTGAAAAATATTGCAAAAATTGTTACATCCGTAGTATTACTCATTGGTACTACACAAAGTAAAAAGTGAAAATAATGTGAAATTGGATTAAATATATGTTCATATCTCAAATGCAGAATATTTTAGTGTCAGATTACTGGATATATATATATATATATATATATATATATATATATATATATATATATATATACTTATTGTGCATTGGAAGGTATTAATTAATCTACAAGGCTCTTGGCACTATCTCGACATGTTGAATCAAAATCAATAGAGCTTTGCTTTTGCTATTCCAATAAATCTAAAATCACAATAATTTTCACAAAATATTTTATAATCATAACTATTGAGATGGTAAGTTATAAATGATAAATAATAAAGTGATGTTAGTAGTAAACTCACGTGACAACCAATAAAAACCTATGAATTCAATTAGTGTGAAAAATATTGTAAAATTTGTTACGTCCATGATTGCAATGGCTGGCTTTTAAATTTGGAGCCAAATGCACACTTAGATGAAATCTCTTCCCTCGCAAATAGGAGAGCAAGCAAGTCAACAAGACTAGACATAGTAGCATTATAAATATTTTCAATGTAAAATTGATGGGTAATGGTAAAGCCAGTGGGTGGTTGGGATAGATAATGAAATGAATTGGACTTTATCACTTGATTTTATTTTGGCACAAGTCACAAAGCACATCCATCCATAATACATGGTTCAAGTGTGGACGAAGTTTGTCCTCTTGAAACAACAATTTTATTATTATTTTTTCAATTTATCCTAAAAAATTTTATATAAAAGTATTAAAAACCTCATAGATTCACTTCCAAAAAAAAAAAAATTGTTTGGTCACTTGATGTGATACTGATTACAAGTTTTTTGTAGTTTGTACTACAATTATTGATACATTGTTAGCAGCTTATTAGCATAATTTGACAACAAGGACAACGTATCAATAATTGTAGTACAAACTACAAAAGATTTGTAATCAATATCACATCAAGTGACCAAACAATTTTTTTTTTTTTTTTTTGGAACTAAATCTATGAGGTTTTTAAAACTTTTATATAAAAATTTTTAATACAAATTGAAAAAATAATAATAAAATTGTTGTTTCAAGAGGACAAACTTCGTCCACGCTTGAACCATGTATTATGGATGGATGTGCTTTGTGCCTTGTGCCAAAATAAAATCAAGTGATAAAGTTCAATTCATTTCATTATCTATCCCAACCACCCACTGACTTTACCATTACCCATCAATTTTACATTGAAAATATTTATAATGCTACTGTTTCTAGTCTTGCTGACTTGCTTACTCTCGTATTTGCGAGGGAAGATATTTCATCTAAGTGTGCATTTGGCTCCAAATTTAAAAGTCAACCATTGCATTTTTTGATACTATTCATAGGTCACACTGTACTATTTCAGCTAATTTTTCACTTTATCTACAGTATTTTCAGCAAAAAGTTTTTAGTTTCAACAAAATAAACGGATCCCAAACAGACTTTAATTGTGATTTTTAAATTGTGTTCTCAAAAGACAAACATTTTCAAATGGCTAGTCTATTAGTGTTTATTTTAGTCTTTAGCTGAATTTGTTAGATTTATGTGATATATTTTGTACATACAAGCTACACATAAAGAAGATAAATTGGTGAAGTTCTCTTAGAGTTTTTGAGTGCTACAACCATGACGAGTTGGAGTGTTCGGAGGAAGATTTTGCTATTAGCTTTGTGATGAGATTGTATTTACTCCTTGAAATTTAATTTGTTGTGTATTCAATTTATTGCGGACTCAAGTTTGGTATAAACTTAAGAATTGTAATCTCTATTTCATAGTGGATATTTTTCAAAGTTGTCTCGAGGTTTTTTCCTTTACACCAGAGAGTTTTTCACGTAACATTTGGTATTCTTTTGTGGATGTGTTTTTATGGTGCTTGCTAGAATTTTTTGTTTCCATAATATTACTATTGCTTGGTAGTCATTAATTTTTAATTCACATTGAGGGGATTTGACAAATTTCCCAACAATACCTAGGTTATTATTGGAGAGAGTTTATCAATACTTATAATGCTAAAAAAATATATGAGCAAAGAGTGTCAAGAGCATCTTATTTGAGTAAATTAAGCCTTTCAATAAGCCATTAGTGAAAGTACTTGAAGAGGAAAAATTATGCATGATGGAGCTATCTGGACGGAGGTGGCACGGACAAACGTAGAATGTACAAACCGGACAGCCACGTGGCATCCAACCCATTATTATGTGGTCTCCAAGGAACCTTAAATGGAAAATACTTGCGACACACGATTAACCCTGGTTTGTAGAATCCCAACATGAGTAGAATTCTAGAATATATACGCATTAATGAGTATCTTCCCCATAAAGAAAAGACTTGTTCTGCAAGCAAAGGAGTCTGGCCCTACGCAACTATAAAAACCCAAAGACCCTCAAGAAAAAGGTACGCACAATTTCTCTAAAGCTCATACTCTCTAACATTGTTGGAGCTCTCTTCCGACTTAACCTTCGGAGAGTCTTTGGCCGATACCACATCGGTACTCTTTGTAAGGTCTTTTTCTGTGTTGGGCGGGTCTAGTATCGAGCGTGTAGGAACCGTGTGGCTCACCGGTAATTTTTTCGGCATCATCAATACTAATATGCCGATGCATATATAAATTCAACAAACACTTTTGGACCACAAAATAAGTTAAAATATCATCATGTCCTCTACAAAAGAGGGAAATCCACCAATGGCCATGAACGTTAGGAATGAAGCTATAAATGAAAGCAATGCACCTCTAGCCTAAAATAACCAAAGTTAAAATGCTAAGTTCTCAATTATCCCAAAAACTTAAATTTGTTAGAAATTATGAATTTAATCAACTTTCCTAAATTGAAGCATAACTATGCCCAATATTGTGATACACAAGGTTTTCAGACCCGAACCGTTCATTGAACCGTAAAAGGAAGAGGTTTAAGGTTTTTAAGGTCGAACCGAGGTTGAACCGAGGTCGAACCGTGATGACGTCATAATTAATTTAATAATTATTTAAATATAAATAAATATATTAAATTAGTATAAATAGAAAAATTAAATTAAATGACTGAATTAAATATAAAAATCTATCTTTCAAATGTATTTTTCATATCATAACTTTCACTTTTATGTTACAAAACTATGCTTAAGTTATTATGTAACTTAATATGTAACTTAAGTTATTATATCATAACTTTCGGTTAAGTTATGATAATTTTTTTCATTTTAACCCATTATTATATCTTGGTTATTTTTTCCTAATAAGCTCGAATCAAGTTGGTTCAACTCACTCAAAAGTTCCCATCATGCTTTTAGCAATTTCATACTTTGCACGTGTAATGGAAATCCATTTTGGGCTAAACAAAGAAACATTGGGCCTTGTGATTTAACTTAAAAGACAACCAAAGTTGTTGTATTTGTTAGGTTCTTTGGGCCCAACATAAATAGCCCATTAGACATTAGTTGTGAATTGATGTGATGATTCACCTGAAGCCTTCATTCTTCTTCAACAGTACACTAACTAGCACAGCACTTGGAGTCTCTTGTTTTGGTGGGCGGACGGACCAATAAAGCAAATAAATAAAAGTAAAGAGTATTAATATAAAATGAAAGTTCTCAACTTCCAAGAATGCGTTGGCAGCACCTCCTCCACGCAAAGTGCTTCAAAGTTCAAAGTTGGCATTTTACAGTTCAAAACTTCTCTTTACTTTTTTCTTTGAAAGTTTCAGATGCAGTGCTCTCTATTCTTCTGTTCACTTGAGCATCCTCTGCTGTGTGCTTGTGAATTTCTGTTCTTTTCTTCCTTCTTCGCCCCCCCTTTTTTTTTTTTTTTTGGGTCAACAACTTCTTTCATTTTCTCTATCTCATGTTGCCCTCTCTTCTCTATCACTTGAGAAAAAAGATCCAAACTTTATGGAGAGACACGATGGAAGATCGGAGAGCGGAAAAAGAAAAATGCAAAGAGTAATAGAGAGACACGCAAGAAGAAGGAGGTTCAACAATTTTTTAAAATTTTTTTATTGCTTTGATCTAAACCGTGAAAACCGTGAACGGTTTTTAGACCCGGCCGGTTCAACCGCGGTTCGAACGGTTTCATGATTTTTATGTATAGAACGGTTTTTAGGGTCTAAAGAACCGGATTGATGAGAGGGTCACGGTTAACCCGGTCGGACCGTACGGTCCGGTCCGGATCTGAAAACTATGGACTGATACATGGTACCAAGGCCTAGACCTAATGTGATATAAATTGCTATGCGCAACCAATAGTAGCCTAGATCACGATACATGTTCACAAAAGATCTTCTCGTTAGAACAGAGCCCTGAGTAAGGAAGCTAGCATGGCTTCTCTTCGTCTCCAATTCTCCATGGTCCTGAAACCAAAGTAAATTTCAGTTAACTATTTTCCATTTCTCTGGTCATGTGACTGTCATCAATTTGTATACCATATTATGCAAAAAATAACTTACACTATTAGGTAAATTATTACTTGCTCACCTGTTTATGTATTTCAGCTACTTGCTTCCGTACTTGCTCGTATCTCTCTGATGATTTATACGAACTTAGAAGTATCTCAATTGCTTCCTTTGTCGATTTTGCTCCAGCTAAACCTTGTTCAACGTCCTATAAAAAAATAAATAAATAATAAATAATAAATAAAAAGCTTCAAAAGGTTTTCTTATTATTTTTATGTACCCAAAAAGGGATTTGTGTTAGCGTTTGCAATGTCGTCTCTAAATAATATTAGGTTAAAATGCATAATTCATCCTCTATTTGTTTTTTAATCTTTTTTTTTGAAGATGTCTTACCATCATCCGATGGATGAAGAGTATTGACAAAAACGAGACAAGTGCAATTCATGCCATGTCATGGGTCTTACGTCAGCAAATGACATCAATTTCATGATTTTTAATAAAGACCTGTTAAAAGTTTTTAAAATATACGATAATTTTGAAATAAATGTCAAAAGTTAATTAAATACCAAATTTACAATATAAGAAATTTCAAATATAAAAGAGTGGGGGTACTCCTAGGACTAATAAATGTCAATAAGGGTCTCCAAGGAAGGAAATTTCTTACCTGTTGGAAATCCTTGTTTATGGTTTTAAGGAAGTGATCGGATGGATTTTGGTGAGGGGGACAAAGGAAATCACTTAAAGTGAAGAACTACATTGAATTGGAAGTAATTAGACTAGTTAATAACTTATTCCAACTCTAATATGAATATATGATACAAAAATATTAAGAATATTTTCAACTACTTACCTCATTTGCTGCAGAAGCAGGATCAAAATATACAGTTCTACCTGAAGACAGGAGACAAAGATTGTGGAAGAGCTGAAAGACGTACTGCTGGGTTGATGAATTGATGCAATAATGGTCCTTCCAATCCCATCTCTTTGACCTAAGCTAGCAATTTTGCTCATTATATAATATGATGCTGCACTATCAAGCCCACTTGTTGGTTCATCAAGGAAGAGAAGCTTGGGGCGTGTTAGGATCTCTATACAAATAGTAACTCTCCTCTTTTGCCCACCACTAATGCCTTTTAACTCCCCATCCCCCAATTCTAGTGTCCACTGCATCTTGCAAACCCATCTCTTTTATTGTTGTCTCTGCTCTGTCCTTCTCTAGTTTAGACACGGAGTCAGGTAACTGGAGCTGAGCTGAGTAATACACAGCTTCTCTAACAGTTAAAGTCATCATTAATGTATCATCTTGTGTTACATAAGCCTATGTTCAACAGAATGTAAACAGGAAAATAGTTAGAATAATATTCTGATCTTGTTGTGTTGGAAAAAATGATTTAGTTCAATTTTGAAAGCTTTTAGAAGAAAGAACAATATTGATCCCACCGTGAATGTATGTATATGTTTTGCATGATACACACTCACCCACAAAAACCATAAAATATAACTTGGTTTCCAACATAATAACTTTGTTTCCAACTGCAATGACTTTATACTATTTGGGGGTAAAAAGAAAGGAAGGAAAAGACTTCAACGGCCCCGCACACAACACAATTGACTTGGTCATAGAGTTGGTATTTTTTTACGGGTACAGTTAATTCATTGAAAGATAATACAATGATTTTTAATTTTTAGAATATTAAAATTATTATCATTTTTATTACCAAAAAAAAAAAATTTACAATTTTTCGTAATAATAAATATGATTGGTTTCACTTTTAACATTTTAATAAATATGATACATGAGTTTATAAATTTTTTTTTTTTTTTTTTTTTGAGAAAGTAAATTTTGTAATATCTCTAATAACCCTTCAACAACTCTGATTGAATTGTTATAGTCAATGCCAATCCCATCTATACCTAAACTAAATCTTTGATTTCTTTACATGATAGGAAAGAACAATTACGATGATGGAACAATATGTATCATAGATTTCAATCCATATTTTATTTACAAAAGAAAGAGTACTACTAATGCAATTTTTAATATTATGTTCTTTCCATACCAATGTTCCATAAGCCAGGGCTTGTTTACGACCATTAATCAGAATCTGTTCTCTTTGCCTTGTGTTTGAACCCCACATCAACAAACAATTGTTGATATCTAAGACAAAGCCTAACTCTCATTGACCACCTAATTACCACAATAATGAAGATTCCAAAGTTTAACCAACAATTTGTGTGATTAATTACAAAAGGGGTGTGGCTTGTGTCCAGTGGAAGTTTCCACTAGACACGTTGGATGATGGACACATATCCACTCTTGGACACATGTCCACCATCTAACGTGTCTAGTGGAAATTTCCACTGGACACAAGCCGTGTCCTTACAAAAGAGTAGTTCTAGGATCACAAATTATTCTACAATTTTTCTGCCACAACTCTAACATGGCAGATTGTGAGTGGTTAACTATCACTTACATATAAACCCACAATTTTTTTCTTTACCAATCACACTCTGCTCCGTTACTGTTGTGAAAAATGATATGGTCCAAGAATTTCCATTACAAAATTTCATTCAAATTTTATTTAGGATCCCAGTACTTAGAGCGTTGTTTAAGATTAAGTTTTTTTTTTTTTTTTTTGGGTAATCAATCAAATTTTAGTTGGCGTGCTAATGATCCGTGCTCGCTCAAAACAATTTGAAGCCTTAGACTAAAACTTTAAATGAGTCAAAGGTATATTTAAATATCACTTAAATAATATTTAGTTTATTAACCATCAATTTAATTAATGTTCTGTACTATAATTTTTTTTTAGTTTAAAATAAATTATTCTTACTTTTTTATATGACCAATTCACTTTAGCAATACTAGGGATATTGACACATTTTATCAAACAGGCCTTACAAATTGAAGTGTCAAATTGTCAATGATCAGAAAAAATTAATTTAAACATTCATTTATTATATAATTTAAGTGGTACCAATCAATTATTGCCGCATCAATTTGTAAATATTTTGTAGTGAAATTTGTAGTGTCTTGTCTTTAACAAATTTCATCTGCTTAATGGTGATTTGTTGATTTTTATTAGTTATCAATTTTTTGGGGGAAAATGCTAGAATTACTACAAATTTTATTACGAAAAAACACTTACTAAATGATATGGATAAGAATGTTAGTTGGTGGCACTTCAACAAGATTATAAATGAAGTTTTGAATAATTTCTTATGATCGGTGACACAACAATTTGTAACTTATGCAATAAAATTTGTAGCATTTCTAGCATCAATAATTTTTTATGCTATGTTTGCAAATTAGAAAGTGCATCTATTTCGTCAATTTTGAATTATATTTAACCCATATTAACTATCATAATTTTGGAAGGAGTTTCAGTTAGAAACCCATATTAACTAAATTGATGAATAATAAACTAAATATTATTTAAATAGAACATTGTCACTGTTCACGTCAAGCTTGCATGTGCATGTAGTTAACTTTTCTCCGTGTAGTGAAGTCTATACGACTAAAGGAAGCACGCCAATCAAAGTAGGGTTTGGTTCACACGCTTTACACCTACTCCGAATCAGATATTACAAAGAAAGCAAAAATAAAATCAAGATGGAGTGCAGTTGGTAAGTTGGGGGCAGGCTAAGAACTTCATAGCTCAACTAGCGTAAATATGGCCAAAGTTTAAACTTCTCCCACTGTAACTATTAAATTATCAAAAGGAAAAAATGGAGTGAGCAGTGAGAAAAAATAATTAGAATTTAATTTATTTTTTTTTAAGAATTAAGATGGAAAGATAGTATTTGGTTTTTTGTTATTAGTAATGTATGATTTATTTAACTTTTTGTTGAAAGTATGCTAAGATATATTTGTATCTTGAAAAATTTTTAAAAAGTAAGAAAATGCGGAAAAATATGAGGTTTTAAAAAATTGGACATAAAAGCTAAAAGCTTAGTTTATAAGTTGATACCAAACTCACCCATAATCTCTCTTGACAGATGAATGTTGGATTTTATTAAATAATTTGTCTGCTATTAATTGAGATTTTAATTTCGTTAGTAGTCTTATCTGATTTTAATTGTGTGTTTTTGATACAATAGGGTCCTTAATATTCTTTCTTCACATTTTAATAGTCAGTAACAATGCATTTAATTGGCCAATAGAGGGGGTCTAAATTTTTATTTATTTTTTCTAGTTGAAGCAGCCTTAATTAAAATATTTAGACAAATAAGTATAATATATTATATTAGTTTTTCTTTTTATAGAGTTTCAACTTATGAAGTCCGCTTCTAATAATTGTGCTCTTTATTATTGGACCAAGATACCAATTGATTTTTGTTGTAGGCGAGAATTGAATCGCCAATCTCTTACCCAACTATCAGAGACTTTACTAATTGAACTAGTTAGAACCCACATATATTATATTAGTTAACACTTAACAAAAAGAGACCCTATGCAATTGCCTAAATTCTTGCTTGCTCACTCCCAAGTGCGGGAGATCGTAGCAATATAATTCTCGGAGTACCGAGGTTGAACCACAAGGAGCAGGATAGATTCAAAGATAATATAATTAAACAAGAATTTGGGTGAAGAAGAAAAATACTTTTGCTTGGTGATTGTTAACAAGAATAATAATAAAAACTGATTTAAATCAATAATATAAATACTAGGGCATCGGGGTGTTTCCCTATATCAATATGAAATTTTTTGTGATCTAAGAAAATATCTATTTCATAATTGATTGTTCTTATAAAATTAAAAACTTATGATTCGATTGAACTGAGACAATTCAAGAACGCATGATAACCTCGATTGATAATGCGGTTAGAAAAGTTTTTAGAAAAACCCATTCACTTTAAATCCTGATTTCTATTTGAAACTATTAGAAATTCATCTAAACAATAAGAAAAACATGATTCAACTTATTGAAAGCATGGAAGAACTAATACACCAAAAGAAATCTAATTGAACAATCAAATATGTTGTAGATAAAATCCTAGAAAGAATCACATTGAATATTCATACCGTATAGAAGAAACATAACCCCTAGCCCTAGCAAAGAGTTTAGGCTGCCATTAGAGAAAGAAAAATACAAGGTTTGCTCTCCAAAATTCGTTCTGCCCAGCCTCACTTCAAAACCCTAATGTCTAAGTGTCCAAAAAAAATAAAACATTTACTATTTTAATTTCCATTCAGGTTTACAGCGATAACTTGTGAGTTAATTTCGGCCTTCAAAACTTGAGAATTTCGAAAAACTCAAAACTGGAAAGTTGTAGATATTTAAGTTACGGTTCCAACCCATCTGGCCTTGTGTCAATTGAATTTTTGAGGAGAGAGATACGCCCAAAATACTGATTAGTGCTCAAATCAGATTTTTCCTTTTCAAATTCTGCCTCTTTGATTTCTTTCCTTATTTGAAGCTTCCAATCATGGTAGACGATCCAAGCACTCCAGTTACACCTCCTTAGACATTTAAGCATGGTCCTTTAACTCCACTTTAATTCTAGTTTGACCTTCATTCTCTTACAAATTCCTGTAAACTCATCTTTCTCACATAATTTCCTGAAGTAGAAAATTACACACAATGAATAGCATTTTATTCAAGAAATTATGTAAAGATAAATAATAGGGACTAATGCAAATCATGGCTTAATTATACAAATTAAGCATAATAATAAGGAGATAACACTCATATAAATATATAACAAGTATACATTTTAAGGCGTTATCACACCCCCCAACTTAAATCTTGCTAGTCCCTAGCAATCCACAAAGCACCCATGTCTACTAGAATTGAAAAATTAAAACTAAAATACAAGCCACTTTCGTAGGCTACACGACTGCACTTCCCATGTGTAGCAAGTCTTTGAACCCCTAGGTCACCCTAGTGGACGAGTTTACTCTCGTGAGGGTTTGCGGTGACTCTACCCACAAAAGTCAAAGGTTTCCTGAAAATTCCTACAGCAAATGTTAGTCTGCTTTATCATTATATCATACAAATGAACTTTCAATTTTTAGTTGGGATACTATTCATCATATTAAAGAGCTTTCACTAGCTTCACTTTTGGAGTGTGTGTGTGCATAGCTCATCCAATCAAACTGGCTTTTCCAAACATGCATAGACCAAGAATAATCTAGATTAGAGCCTCTACTCCAAAACCTCTCTTAAGTCATCAACACTCTGAAAGAACACACATAGAAATAATGGTTTCTCTCTTCAAATCACATGTGAACAAAAAGGAAAGAAGAAGTTTTAAGAATATCACATGTGTATACAAAAACGGCCGCTAAAACAATGGAAAAAGATCTCTTGGAAAGGATGTTGAATTCCTGGAAACATAAGGTTAATACCATTCTCATCCCTAGTTTTTATCCCAAACACATACCAGCCATGCACCTTTAGGATCAAGTAGGACTTTAGCTCGGTGGTAGTATAATCTTAGGGCTAGGTAAAGGCAAACTGCTCTCTTTGAAATATGAGGTATATGAATCAAATGCAGAAAATTCAAGCCAAACCCAACTCATAGCAAGAATAACCAACTTGAAACAAAACAACCTTTACTCAACCATATAACCCTTCCGAAATACATGAAAGATGTGTAAGACACCAATGATTTATTGATTGATTATGTATGTCTCCTCTTTCTTTTTCTTTTTCTTTTTCTCTTTTTTTTTTTTTTATCTTTCTTTTCTCTTTTTTTTTTTTTTTTTTTTTTTTCTTCTTATTTTTTCCTTTTTTTTTTTTTTTTTTTTTTTTTGAAGAAAAGAGAGACAATGGTGGTATCCAAACACATCAATTGCTCAAAACTTGAACCCCCATGAGAATACCCATAAATAAAAATGTTTTGTGGTATTGTAGAAGTATTACTCATGGCTCAAATGATGGTGACAATGGTTAATGTAAAGGTAGGCTGAATATTTGTTTAGCTGGTGACAAAAAATTGGTGGTTTTAGGCTCTCATCTCCTAAAATTCTGCATAAACCAGCATGCATAAGGACAAAAATAAGTAGGATCATGGTATATCTCCCCATAATGTTTCCAGTAGTCAACCAAAAAATATAGAGATCTTTTACAAAAATTGAAGCACATGAGAGAAATTTAAGAGTTCAAACAAAGATATACTCTCACAAAGAAAAGTAAGGCTCAAGAACTCTCCATATGGGTTGAGCTTCAGCTTATATCTAGCTTGTTCATGATCCATGTATATCCAACATCCAACCGTCCGCTAACCTAGCTATTGTGCTCAAAAATTTCCAATTGTGCTCTTCATGAAAGAGTCTTAATATAGCAAATAGTATAACGAACTCAGCATTATTCATTCCATCACATGATATAAAAATAAAGCTTATAACTCTACCGCATTCAAATTCAACGTTTTTTTTTTTTTGAATAGAAAGAAAGAAAAATAATGCAAGGTGTAGCAAAAAGTTTAAACCTCTCCCCCCAACTAAAATATTGCATTGTCCTCAATGTATCAAAGCTAAAATAAATTCAAGTATAAAAGGAAGAAGTTACCTTAAGCATTTAATTTAATTTTTTTTTTTTTTTTGAAATTCCTTTCACACCTGCAAATGTTAGCTCACAACAAAAAAAATAAATAAATAATAAAAAAAAAAAAAAAAAAAAAGGCAAAAAGAAAATTAAAACAAATATGGTACAACTTCATAAGGCTCTTTCAGAGTTCACATAGCATCCCAATAGGAAGGGATCTTCAGTGACATAGTCTCCTCCTCTGGTATAACTCCCCCTAAGAATGGTTTTAACCTTTGTCCATTTATTTTCAAAATCCTACCATCTCTAGGGTCCTCAACTACTACAACTCCATGGTTAAACACTTCCCTTACAATGAAAGGGCCATCCCATCTAGGTTTTAACTTACCTGGGCCTAAATATGCATATTTAAGACCACCGGGCAGTGGCTTAAGCTCCAGTTGTGGTGCCTCTTCACTTGAATGCACAAGCTTTTTTTCATTTTCTAGTCGCTCCTCAAAGCAAGGCTTCCACCCTTTATTAATTGCCATCATCTGTTGTTCTTCCAAAACCTGTGAGAAATCCAACAAAGAAAAATTTTCAGATACATGAATATCACATTCTAAATCACAAGAACCAACAAAATTATTAAGAAGAGTTTCAAGAGAATCAAAAAAACAATTCTTATAAAACTCTTCTTGAACCACCGCCCCAATGAGGTTCACATAAGCACAGTTATCATCCTCATGTGGTTGTTTAGCCACATGAAATATGTTTTGCTCCAAAGTCATGGAACCAAAAGTGAGTTGCATTCTCCCATTCCCGCAATTAATTAAAGCATTAGCTGTGGCAAGAAAAGGTCTACCCAAAATAATAGGGGTATGAACACTAGGATGTAAAACAGGTTGGTAATCTAGAACAATAAAATCAACTGGATAATAAAATTGTTCAATTTTCACCAACACATCCTCAACAATCCCTCTCATCTCCCTTACGTAACAGTCACCAACTCTGTAAAGTTATCAAGTAGGTTTTAACTCACCAAGTCCAAGTTTTTGATATACACTAAAAGGGATCAAATTAACACTTGCCCTAAGATCTAGCAATGCATGCTCCATGATGTAATCTCCAATAGTACAAGAGATCGTAGGACAACCTGAATCCTTATACTTTGGTGGGGTCTTATGTTAGATAACTGCACTTACCTGTTCTATTAGGAATGTGGTCTTCTTCACATGATGCTTTCTCTTGATGGTGCATAGGTCCTTAATTACCTTGGCATATGCAAGCACTTGCTTGATAACATGCAATAATGGAAAATTTATCTTGACTTGATGCAAATGCTCTAATATCTCGGATGCGGTGTCCAATTTCCTAGGTAATTTTAAGGGTTGTGGAAATGGTGGAGGGATTGGGCATTGTTCAATTTCACCAAATCCAAGTGACTCAGTTTCATCCTTCTCTTTTTCAACTATGGTCTCCTTAGATTTCTTAGTTACTAAAGGAGAACTTTTATCAATCTCTTTACCACTCCTCAAAATGGTCACAGCTTTCACTTCCTCATGTTTATCCTTAGAGCCAATTTTTAGATTTTGATTGATGGGATTGGGTTGAGTTTGGGAAGGAAGCTTCCCTCTCTCTATCCCACTCAATGAATTTGTAAGCCTGGTTATATGACTCTTGGTCTCTCTTACCTCTTCATCTAGCCTAGTGAGCATGGATTCAAACTTTTGATTTTGCTCACTTTGCCTTTGAATGAAAGTACTAAGTGCATCCTCCAAGGAAGTTCTAGATGATGATGATGATGCATGTGGTGAATTAAAATTCCTTGGAGCAGGAGGATTCAACACATTGTCACTCTTATAACTCAAATACGGATGGTTTTGCATATTTGGGTTATAATTGTTAGAATATGAAGAATTATTTGGCCAATATGAATTAAATGCATGTACTTGTTCTTCTAGCACATTTAAGAATGATGAAAGTGATGCACATTCATTTGTAGCATGGTTTATCTCATGACAGATTTTACACACCTCCATTGGGTCCTCTCTAAAGGTAGCACTAACACTCTTACTTCCTTTCATTTTGAGTGCCTCAATTTCTTTAGTTAACATGCTGATTTTTGCACTCATGTTATCATCTTCCCTCAACTTGAAAACACTTCCACTAGAAGTGGTAGTGTTAGTTCTAGTCCTATCAGTGGAGTCCATAGGGCTAGGTCCATCCATGTGTTAGAGTTTTCAGCTATCTCATCAAGATAATCCATTGCATCTTCGGGTTCTTTTTGTAAAAAGTCCCCTCCGCATGAGAGTTGAACAAATTGTCGGTCCCTAGGTGTAAGTCCTTCATAAAAATAGCTAACCAACCTCCAATCTTCATACCCATGAGTTGGGCAGAAATTGAAGAGATCTTTGTATCTTTCCCAAGCTTGGTATAAGGTCTCATTTTCTCCTTGGACAAAACTAGCTATCTTTCTTTTTACTTGCTGGACTTTGTGGGGAGGAAAGTGTTTCTTAAAAAACTCTTTGGCCATCTCCCCCCAACTACCTATAGACCTAGGTTTCAAGGTGTAAAGCCAACTTCTTGCCTTATCCTTAAGAGAAAAAGGAAAGAAACGTAACTTAACAGTCTCAATAACATTTTGTGCATAGAAACTACTAATTACCTCTTCAAAAGCTCTAACATGGACATAAGGATTTTCATTTTCTTGTCCCCTAAAGTCAGGAAGTATTGCTAATAAACCTCGTTTCAATTCTACATGTGGTGCATTAGGTGGAAACATGATGCATGAAGGAACAGAATTTTGTGTGGGATGCAACAATTCATACATAGTTCTTCTATTCTCCTCATGATTATTACGTGTTTCATCACCCATGATTGATGAAGAAGGTGAAGGCAAAGGTGTGTCAAAAAGATTACCAAAGTAAGTTTCAAAAATTTTCTAATCTGCCTCTCTTGTTTCTAACCCAAATGCTCATGCAACAATGAATGCACAACAAAATAAAATAAAATAAAAACAAACAGAAAAATAAAAACAAAATAAGGGAAAAAAATGGAACGAAGTTACCAATAGAAGAGTTTCCACTAGCTATGCTTTGCTCCCAAAAAAAAAAAAAATTGCCTCTAAATCCACAGTAGCTCCCCAGCAACGGCGCCAAAATTGCTTACTCACTCCCAAGTGCAGGAGATCGTAGCAATATAATTCTCGGAGTACCGAGGTCGAACCACAAGGAGCAGGATAGATTCAAAGATAATATAATTAAACAGTAATTTGGGTGAAGAAGAAAAATACTTTTGCTTGGTGATTGTTAACAAGAATAATAATAAAAACTGATTTAAATCAATAATGTAAATACTAGGGCATCGGGGTGTTTCCCTATATCAATATGAAATTCTTTGTGATCTAAGAAAATATCTATTTCATAATTGATTGTTCTTATAAAATTAAAAACTTATGATTCGGTTGAACTGAGACAATTCAAGAACACATGATAACCTCGATTGATAATGCGGTTAGAAAAGTTTTCAAAAAAACCCATTCACTTTAAATCCTGATTTCTATTTGAAACTATTAGAAATTCATCTAAACAATAAGAAAAACATGATTGAACTTATTGAAAGCATGGAAGAACAAATACATCAAAAGAAATCAAATTGAACAATCAAATATGTTGTAGATAAAATCCTAGAAAGAATCACATTGAATATTCATACCGTATAGAAGAAACATAACCCCTAACCCTAGCAAAGAGTTTAGGCTGCCATTAGAGAAAGAAAAATACAAGGTTTGCTCTCCAAAATTCGTTCTGCCCAGCCTCACTTCAAAACCCTAATGTCTAAGTGTCCAAAAAAATAAAACATTTACTATTTTAATTTCCGTCCAGGTTTATAGCGGTAACTTGTGAGTTAATTTCGGCCTTCAAAAATTGATAATTTTGAAAAACTAAAAACTGGAAAGTTGTAGATATTTAAGTCACGGTTCCAACCCATCTAGCCTTGTGTCAATTGGATTTTTGAGGAGAGAGATACGCCCAAAATACTGATCAGTGCTCAAATCAGATTTTTCCTTTTCAGATTCTGCCTCTTTGATTTCTTTCCTTATTTGAAGCTTCCAATCATGGTAGATGATCCAAGCACTCCAGTTACACCTCCTTAGACATTTAAGCATGGTCCTTTAACTCCACTTTAATTCTAGTTTGACCTTCATTCTCTCACAAATTCCTGTAAACTCATTTTTCTCACATAATTTCCTGAAAGTAGAAAATTACACACAATAAATAGCATTTTATTCAAGAAATTATGTAAAGATAAATAATAGGGACTAATGCAAATCATGGCTTAATTATACAAATTAAGCATAATAATAAGGAGATAACACTCATATAAATATATAACAAGTATACATTTTAAGGCGTTATCAATTACCTATATTATTGAGCTGCCCCTAATAAGTTATGTTTTGTAATGATAGAACTTTTTATTGTTTAAATGTTTATGAGTTTTAATTTAATGCATGATATATATTAAATCAATTTTTTGATAAACTATATAATAAAAATGGAAGGTGGTGAGGCGAGATGGATACACATAGGTGCCTGCTAGGACAAGGTGAGGTAAAAAAAACTTGCCCCCAAGCAAGAGTGGGGCAAAGGTGGAGAATAGAAAACTCACCTCATACCTAGACATGGCAAAATGGGTTAGAATTTCTTGATCCAACCCGACCCGAACCCGAATTTTTTGATCCGAAGCAAAAATGGGTTGACCCGTGGCCCAACCCAATTTTTTTGCAAGTCAATCTAACTATACTCAACACCTGACTCGAACCATTTTTTTGGTAAAAAAATAATAAAATTAAGACAATATTTGTTTAATTGTTTGTTGTGAGCTTTAAGGAAATAATTGAGACATTTACATAACTACATGCAAATGAATTGAAAAATGAATGGTTAAAGCATTCTGTAATGAGTAAGATTTTTAGATATTAAATAACAAAGCACATGTCAAGATAATCTGATTACAATAGAGTTAAAAACATATATTTAAAATTATAGAAATGTATGAGAAATATTCATAAGTGTGAAAAGACTAAAGCCAAGATATCAATGAAATTAATATAAATTATGAATGCTTAGGCCTATTTTTTTAACAATTTGTGTCTAAAATAAACGGTTTTTCAAAATAAATTATGATATTTTCTAGAGTGTGTATTACTTAACAATGACATAATATTCATAAAAAAGACCATATATAAATAAGTAAACAATCAAACTTTAATAAATTGAAAGAGAGTGTCAATCACAATTAATAATAGATTATAAATTTAGTTTTCAAGATTATAAATTTCTTATATGCTTTTATTCTTTGTCAAATTAGTTATCCAATAAGGCATTTGTAATTTTGTTTTATGTTTTGAGATGTTGATATTGTGAAGAAATGAAACTTGTGTATTTGTTTTACTTATCCCTTGTGCTATTTTGTTTTGGTTAGAAATGTTGTGATTTGTATAATTTTAAAATTATTAAACGAGTATTAATTTATTTAGCTGAACTCATTCTTGACATGAATGGGGATATCAAAGTAATGAATTTTAAATCGAGTAATTTGCTACGTGACTTTCCAAATGGAAAATACATGTTTCCTTAAAACAAAATTCATGTTAAAAATACAGGTTAACTTGACCCAACCCGCAACTTAATTGACCATATCCGTTTTCTAACCTATTTAAAATGACATGTTTTTTACTAGCAATCCATTTGACCTGCAATCCGATTGATCCAATCCAAACCCAACCCGACCATTTGCCATGTCTACTCATACCCATTTCGACACCATCCCTATTGATAGGATGATTTTCTCAAGATTGAGACCATTAAATCGGGGAGTACAGTAATTAAATCTAGAGTGAGATTATTATATTATAGAGAAAATATATATTTATTGTAGTTGCACCCAATTTTTTTTTTAGATAGAACTCTTACCCAATTTTATTATATATGGCTATTCACACCCATCGCATTTGCTCATCACAGCCAACCCCAAACTGATCTTGATCCGCCGCTCCAACCACTCCCAACCCAATTTTCTATATCTCTTTCTGGTCGTGTCTCTATTCGGCTCAGCCACCGGTGAGGAAGAACGGACAATCTGAGAATATGGCCCAACTCAACAGGGACCCGGATCTCACCGAAAACAAAAAAGACCGATCCTCAAGTTCAAACTCTAACCAAGACCCAAATCGTCTGAAAAAGAAAGTCCTACCCTCAAGTTCAAACTCTAACCGACACCAACCCTATAAACCATACCCAAATCAATTGTCTTAACCACCCATAAGGCCTTCCAAGTAGTAGATATTGATATTCCTATTTGTGTCTTCATAGTTCCGGACTCTCTCAAGGATTCCAACCCAAAAGCTTACAGTTCACAAGTAGTAGGATTAGGGCTATTGCATAATCCACAATCCAAACTTGCATTTATGCAGATGCAAAAGCTTGATGTAGCAAAAAAAATTCATAACGGGTTTGGAAAGATTGACTTTTTAGGTCTCTTATATAATCTCATAGACCTAATTCCATCCGTACGTGCTTGTTACTCGATTTACTTGCAATATAATGACGGTGACATAGCATGTGGATTGGCTATTGATGCTTTGTTTCTGTTTGCACTGCTATGTTACTATGGCATATGTAAGGTTGAATTTATTCAACCATCTAATTGGCTTTATTCCGTGCCAAATTTGCTTGTAATTCAGCATTTAGTAACCCCGTATTTAGGTGGGTTTGATGTAAGGGTAGTTAGTGAGAGAGAGTGAAGATTGCTCAAGAGTGTGCAAGAAAACAAAGACTCGCGGGGGGCCTTGCGGGTGACTCGCGGCGCAAGCCGCCGACGCAAAGACACGTGCCAAGCATGCTTTGGAAGGTGAACAGTCATGCAAGCCGAGAACTACAGACAAAACAGACAACCGGCCATACGGTTATCTCGCACTAGATCTCGCGACTTAGTCAAGCCGCGAGCCACCCCTGTTTTGTAAAACCCGACGTTTCACATTCCTCTCCCACTCCAATATAAATACCCCTTTTACCCACGATTGTGAGAGAGCTTCCAGAGAGAATTTTGAGAGAGAAACCCTAAAGAAAAATAAGGTTGATTCACCCACAATCTATACATTAGAGTCTCTTCAAATTCCTCAACTCTCTTCCTCTCCATTGTCAAATCCTTGAGAGGCATTATACCAAACCCGATTCTCACCATTATCATTACTGTGAGAGAGCTGTTTGGATTTAAGGGAAGCGATTAGGAAAGAACCAATCTTCATTGGTTGATGCTACGGTTTAGTAGCGGAATCCGGGAAGCTAGAAAAGAAAAAGGTTCGGTGCAATCTCGTTGGAGCAAGAAGCTTGGAGGGCTTAGGTGCACTGGGTAGATTAAGCTTGGAGGGTCTATTGCTATCCATGTATCCCAACTGTATTTTCTAGTGAATTGTTTACCGCTTGGAGGGCGGCGGAGAGGTTTTACGCCGAGGGCTTCGGTTTCCTTTTCGATAACACATCGCGTGTTGTCTTTGTGTTTGCATCTTCCTTCCTCTCTATCTTTGCCTTTTTATTATCTGCTGTGGATTGTATTCTGTTTGGCTTAGATAGTTTTTAACCAATTCCATATTATTGCTTATGTTAAGTTTCCGCACACTTGTTGTTTGACATATTGCTTAAATTGGTTAAGTTGTAATTTGGGGGTCTAAACGTTCAAGGGTGTTTATACACGTTTTTGAACTTTCATTTGGTATCAGAGCGGGTACACTGTTAATTGGTTTCATTACCATTGTGTGATCCTTGACTCCCTTTTGAGATGGATAGGTCTCAACCCCTAAATGCACCTCCATATTTTGATGGTAGTAATTATGCTTTTTGGAAGGTTCGCATGAGAGTTTTTCTGTGTTCTATTGATGAATCTGTTTGGGATGTTGTTGAGATTGGTTGGACCAGACCCGAGGCAGCCAAATCCACTTGGGATAAGGCAAGACTTGCTGCATATAATGCTAACAAAAAAAGCACTCAATGCTATTTTCTGCGGTGTGTCTCCGGATGAATTTCACAAGATTTCTCATATTACCGTTGCCAAAGAAGCCTGAGAGATTTTGGAAACCACCTATGAAAGCACGAAGAAAGTGAAAGACACCAAGTTGCAAATGCTAACCACTCGGTTTGAGGAGCTCAAAATGAGTGAGGATGAGTCTTTTGACTCTTTCTATGGGAAGCTAAATGAGGTGGTTGTCGGTAAGTTCAACTTGGGGGAGAAAACGGAGGATTCAAAAATTGTAAGAAAGATCCTTCGATCGTTGCCGGAAAGTTTTCGTGCTAAAGTAACAACGATTGAAGAGAGCAAGGACCTTGATGACATCAAAGTACAGGAGCTGGTTGGTTCTCTTTAAACTTATGAGATGTCGTTGCCCAATCAACGGAAGAGTAAATCTCTTGCTCTAAAGACCATTAATGAGAAGGTGGAAGATCAAGACTCATCGGGAGAAGATGTGGTTGACAAAAATGTTGCATACCTTGTCAAAAATTTCAGAAAATTCTTGAAATTCAAAAATAATGGCAAATTTGATGATAAAAGAAAATTCCAAAGTTCTGGAAGGGAGAAAAGGGAATTCAAAAAGAAAGATGGAAAAGAATCCCAATCTCCACAAGGTGTCACTTGCTTCGAATGTAACGGACATGGACACTTTAAGAAGGAATGTCCAAATTATTTGAAATCGAAAGGCAAAGTGTATGCCACGACATTGAGTGACTCGGATTCATCCGATTCAGAATCGAAGAAAGTCTGTGATGGAGAGGGGAACTATTCAGCTTTTATGACTATTGCTCATGTTGAGTCTTGAGATGAGTTGAATCTGCTTGTACGAGACCTTGGAAATCATAGTGATGATGAATCACTAGGAATTGTTGAAGAATCGAGATCTTTGAAGAAGATGAAAGCACAAAGAAATCTTCAAGAGAATTATAACTCACTCTTAGAGAAGTCGGGTGAGTACACAAGGGTGGCCAAGGCTGTTGTGAGAAAAATGAAGAAGGCCGAGGAGGACTACAAAAGTCTCCTAACTGATATAGGGAGGCCAAATGTGAGATAGAAACACTTTGAATGGTGAGTCTGTCCGAAGCTTACACAAAAGTGAGATTTCTTGAAAATGAGGTTGTGCAAGCAATTGCTAAAATAGAGAGGGTCACCACCAAGAAGCTAGATGATATTATCTCATCTCAAAAGAGCTTTTCGGACAAATCTGGATTGGGATATACCGGAGGAAGTAGTTCATCCGGAAATGTCACTAAAGAAGTGAAGTTTGTAAAGGCCAAAGATCCAGTTGTAGCTGACCTTACCGATGAAAAGCTCAAGATGGAGGAGAAGAAGAATGTGGTGAATCAACGGATGTTGAATCCCCGTAATCAATCGTGGGCAGTCCGAATCTCGTGCCAAGTCACAACCACGACCACAAAGAGGTCCTAGAGCAACTTACGTATGTCATTATTGTGGACTTCAAGGGCATACTCAACCAAATTGCCAAAAGCTTAGAGCAAAGAATAGTTCAACTCCTCAAAGGTCGGGAGGACCTAGAAATGATAGAAGAAATTGGGCGGGTGATCAATCTAGAGATCAGAATGGTGATCCCGGAATGATGAACGTGATGAAGATGATTGGTGCATTCACCAACTGCTTGGAAAGCTTCTCACGAAGGTTTGATAGCCCTAACTCCCGTACCCAATCCTATAAGAAAATCACCCCAAACGCAAGTGACGTGTGGGTGAAAAAGGGTACTTATGCATAAGCATTACAACATGTCCATGCATTAATACTTCCTATGCTTTGTGATGATGTTTGTTTGTTTGCTTGCTGTTTTTGCTATTGGTTGTTTGCTTGTCTACTTGTGCATATTTTTTTAATTTTGTCTTATCAATCTTTTTGTTTCTTGTGTCAAAAATCCAAAAATCACATAAAAAATTAGAAAATCAAAAAGCTTGATTGACATTGTTGAGTTTTTGTCTCAAATCTTGTTTTGCCTTGTACCTTTGTGCTAATGGTTTTATGCATTTTCGAGCATTGCTTGTTTTCATGCACTCATATCACTGTGGGAAAAATCTTGAAATCTATGTGATTGTTGTAAATAGATCCTCAAACTTGTCATGAATGATTAGTGAGTGGTTATGTTGATCTTGAGACATGCATAGACTTGTGTCTATATATCTTCCCACTATTTTTTTGTTTTTGCTAAAAAGAGCTCACCAAATGTAAATCTCCAAATGAAAAGAGATATTGAGCTGCAAAAGTCTGTCGCACATTCTAGTATTCGACTAGGAAAAAGGGTAAGCGACTTTATATTAAAGAAAATGTTTATTCAAAAGGCCAAAGGCTTGTTCAATAAAGTGAAATGTCAAATATCACTCTCACAATGAGAGGTGATTGCCTCAAAAAATCAAAAAGATCAAATGTTATGATTAAAAGTGGAGTCAAATGTAAAGCTCCAAGTTATGTTATCAAGTTTTGTGGGAGGTCATATATACATATTTCTATAATTGAGATGGGTCACATGATCTAGTGCTAATTGTGTATGTCTTGGTTGAATTGATCATTAAAGCTTCACATTAGACTAAGGACTATCTCATTGTTGATATCCACACACAACACACAAGTTTATGTTCAATAAATGCCATATTCATTTGTGTGATTGTACTTGATGAAATGTGTTTTCACATGCTCAATCTTTGTTAATTCAAGCACAAAAAGATTTTTGAGTGTTTTAGGTGTTTTTGGAAAGTATTTTGTTTAAAAAATCTGAAAATTTCAGAAAATCCAGTTTTGCCCTGTTTTGGCGGCTCGGTCGCGGGTATGTCAAGTCGCAAGCCTCAGCCGCGTCTTTGCGGGTCATTTTTGGCGACTTGTTCGCGAGTGGAAGGTCCAAATCGCGAGGGTTACTCGAGAGATTTTCGCGGCTCGACTTGCGACTCACTCGCGGGTAGACCTTCCAAATCGTGAAAAACACTTAAAAAATTTTTCAAATTTTTGTCCTTGAGTGTTTTGGCGGCTTGAATCTGGCGATCGTGTGGCGACTTAATCAAGTCGAGAAAAACGCGTGTTTGGCGTAAATAGGAGCAGTTTTTAAATCTTTTTCAGTTTTCCCTCGAACATTTGTGACTGTTCATCTTCTCTCTAAACTATCTCCTTCCCAAACACTCCGTGAATCCATTTTCAAATCTCATTGGTGCTTCATTTCTTGTCCAAATCATCAAGAAAAGGTATGGGTTTTGATTTCTCAATCTCATTTTACCTATTTCATGGATATTTCTTTTACCGTTTGGATTGATATTGTGTTCGAAACATTTCTCTCTTTGTGTGATGGGTATGGCCTGTTATGTTTTGCTATTGTTCTCATCTATTTTCATGTTGAGTGGTCACAATGTGTTTTTCATTGTTCTAATATTTGCCTGTTGTTGAGTCCGAAAATCTTTTATTAAATGGGTTTGGTGTTTATTTGACTTGCTCATTTCACTTGCTTGAGTATTGATGTTGGATTTCGGTATTGGTTAATGAGTTTTTATGATAACATAATGTGTGTCTCTCAACCATGTCCTCTAGTTTAGATGATTTGTTACTTCATGTTGAAATATTTTCCCATGTTCATATCTCTTGTGGAGTGTTTTATGATATCTGCTCTAAATGTTCGAATGCTATATCTGTTTGCATCTCATGGTCATGGTAACATGTCTCATTGACAGTTTCTGTTAGTTGTTTTGTCTCTCTATGCCTTTGTGCACTATCACCATTTTGCTGCACCTGTAATTTTGTACTCCTTTGCATTGTTGGAAGTTTAGTTGGGTCCGCAGATCTTTGATTTGTATTTATGTATTGAAATTAGCACCGAATCTTGTTGACATTTATCTTGTGTGGTAATGTTGTTTGGTTCTTTGTTGTGGGCCTGTTCTCTTGCAGATGTCTCGTCGATCTTCCAAGGGTAAAGACATTGTTGTTGACGAACCAGCAACACCAGTTGCTAAAAGGACTCGACTATCATCTCAGGCATCTCAAGACCCCAATGAGGATAGGTTCAGACTTCCGCTTAACTCACACGTCTACTCAAACATTTTTGACAAGTCAACTACTATAGTGGAACGGGTGGTAGAGTTTAACAACTTAGGGACCACTTTTATCCCTCGAATCTTTGAGAAACGAGATTGGGCAAACTTGTTCGGGAACTTTGATGATCCAATGGATGAGCTGGTCAAAGAATGCTTCTCCAATGCAACTGATCTTGGAGTTCAACTCATTTCTGGGTCAGAGGAACAGAGTTTGGCATTTCTCCGCACTCCATCGCAGATCTTCTCGGCATCACCGGACCTTAGAAGGTGGATCTAACTCCTTATGATGAACGTACTCCAGAGGTTGAAGAAATTCGACAAATCCTAGGATCCGATCATGAAGTATCCAATGCAGAAACATCCATCAGCACCGCAAAGTTTGCACCAGAGCCGACTACACCGAAGTTGATCATGTTCACCAATCTCTACCCACCGTCCAACACTACATTCATCAATCTTGGGAGAGCTCTATTCCTTTGTGACCTTATTACAGGAGCCCCCATTGATATATGTGCTCATATCTACTACACCTTGAGGAAGACCGCGTGTCGAACTGCAGCTCGAGGAATTATTCCATTTTGCAGCCTCATCATGAAGCTCATTCTTCGTGAAGGCATTATTCCTCCCGCAGATGGAAAAATGTTGACCCATCAGCATCCTATTTCCTTGTTCACTCTTCAAGCTAGCAGAAGTCACTCCTCTAAATCACCAAGGAGTGCCCACATCTCTCCGGTTACTCCATCTGCCCCTGAATCGTAGACACCCGCACATACCACATCTACTTCGCGTGCTGTTCCCGAAGCTTCACAAGCTAGTATTCCGCAAGCACAGACTGATCCTCATTCTGATAGAGTCGGCAGTGTTCTTGAGCATATTCAAAACGCCTTGATGAGATTGTGGCACTTCTCTACTCCACAAACAACCATGTCCAAATGCGTCTTGAGACTATGGAGAATCAGCTAGATGCTATTCAACAAAAGTTGGACGAGAGCCTTTAGCTATTCGTGCCAAAAAGGGGGAGAGCATTCAAGAAGGGGGAGAAAGTTCAAAGGGAAGTGTGCATAGTGATAGGGGGAGTACACATATACTTTTGTCATACTTTTGTTTTAAGTCTTATCCTCTAAACTTATAGGTTTGGGTTTATGTTTGATACACTGTGTTTTTGGTGTATAGTTGTTTCTAACTCTTAACCTATACTCTTGGTTTAAACTTTAATATATTTTGATGATGTTATTCAGGATATTTTGTGTTTGTACCCATGTGCTTTTGTAAGCTTTTAGGGTTAATGTTTTATGCATAGTTTGTAGGCTTTATGGTATGTACCTTGCTTATTGCAGCCTTTATGCTATGTTGAAATCAGTACTTTAATCTAAATGTCTTGTATTTTGATTTATGTACTGTCACTCTTGTGCCCTTGTAGGATTGTTCCTAGATGCATATACCTTGTGTATTATGCATTGGTTGAGTGTTGAACATACAA
Organism: Quercus dentata; assembly: GCA_028216015.1. NCBI lineage: Eukaryota > Viridiplantae > Streptophyta > Magnoliopsida > Fagales > Fagaceae > Quercus > Quercus dentata. The sequence continues at coordinate 18,909,807 of CP116454.1, read as the reverse complement.
GTGTCTTGCCTTGTGCTTGTTAACTTGTATGTCCTTGTGTTCATTCCAAGTGTGAATGAGCATTGTGATCACTACCTTGTGGTGTTCACTTGGTTGATCAAGCCATGGTTTGTTTCTTAACTCCATCTTTGCTTGATCACATATTGCCTGTTTCATATGCATTTCACGATTTTCTGCTTAACAATGATCAATGTGTATTGTTGTGTTTCAGGAGTCTTATGTTCATATGATTCAAGTGCTTCACAGACTTCTAGAGTTAGGTGTGAGTGAGTTTTGTTCAACTGTTCCCAACTCACATGTTAAGTCTAGAGTCTCTTTTTAGGGTTTTGTCACGAAATAGCCAAAGGGGGAGATTGTAAGGTTGAATTTATTCAACCATCTAATTGGCTTTATTCCGTGCCAAATTTGCTTGTAATTCAAAGATTTAGTAACCCCGTATTTAGGTGGGTTTGATGTAAGGGTAGTGAGTGAAAGAGAGTGAAGATTGCTCAAGAGTGTGCAAGAAAACAGAGACTCGCGGGCTGGGCCTCGCGGGTGACTCGCGGCACGCAAGCCGCGACGCAAAGACACGTGCCAAGCATGCTTTGGAAGGTGAACAAATATGCAAGCTGGAGCACTACAGACAAAACAGACAATCGGCCATACGGTTATCTCGCGATCGGATCTCGCGACTTAGTCAAGCCGCGAGGTCAAGCCGCGAGCCACCCCTATTTTGTAAAACCCGACATTTCACATTCCTCTCCCACTCTAGTATAAATACCCCTTTTACCCACGATTGTGAGAGAGCTTCCAGAGAGAATTTTGAGAGAGAAACCCTAAAGAAAAACAAGATTGATTCACCCACAATCTATACATTAGAGTCTCTTCAAATTCCTCAACTCTCTTCCTCTTCATTGTCAAATCCTTGAGAGGCATTATACCAAACCCGATTCTCACCATTATCATTACCGTGAGAGAGCTGTTTGGATTTCTGGGAAGCAATTAGGAAGAAACCAATCTTCATTGGTTGATGCTACGGTCTAGTAGCGGAATCCGGGAAGCTAGAAAAGAAAAAGGTTCGGTGCAACCTCGTTAGAGCAAGAAACATGGAGGGCTTAGATGCACTGGGTAGATTAAGCTTAGAGGGTCTATTACTGTCCATGTATCCCAACTGTATTTTCTAGTGGATTGTTTACCGCTTGGAGGGCGGCGAAGAGATTTTACGCCAAGGGTTTCGGTTTCCTCTTCGATAACACATCGCGTGTTGTCTTTGTGTTTGCATCTTCCTTCCTCTCTATCTTTGCCTTTTTATTATCTGCTGTGGATTGTATTCTGTTTGGTTTAGATAGTTTTTAACCAATTCCATATTATTGCTTATGTTAAGTTTCCGCACACTTGTTGTTTGACATATTACTTCAATTGGTTAAGTTGTAATTTGGGGGTCTAAACGTTCAAGGGTGTTTATACACGTTTTTGAACTTTCAGCATTGGCAAAGATGAACTAGCCAAGTCAGATATTTTGCGTGGCTTAGTTGACACTGTAGGAACGAGATTGACCCAAGATGGGATACTCAGAGATACAATGATGCTTCAAAACCAAATTCCATTTATTGCGCTGAAAAATATCTTGCTCATCGAATGCTCGGAGCCAAAACCAAGCCATGTTGCATCCAAGAAGAAAAACAAGTCACTTATCATTGACAGCTCAGAGACAAGCTCAAGTGATGTTGCATCAAAGAAGAAATCGGAGCCAAACTCAAGCCATGCTGCATCAAAGAAGAAAAACAAGTCACCTATCATTGAATGCTCAGAGCCAAACGCAAGCAATGTTGCATCAATAAAGAAAAAAAATGGTCAACGTTTTTCGTTGAGAAACATCTTCCTCAACTGTTGTGGGGTTATTGTAACGCGCTCTCTCCACTCCAAGTGCTAGAGAAGTACCCAGCTTCCATAGCTTTAAAGCATGCTCATTTGTTGGACCTTTTGTACAACTTGATTATGCTCAAAGAGCCGCCACTAGAGGAGGCACCCGAAGAAGAAGAAGACGAAGAAGAAGAAGAAGAAAAAAAAGATGAAGAAGAACAACAACAAAAATATGAAAAAAAAAAAAAAAAAAAAAAAAAAAACCAGAAGTAGGAGAGACCCTAAAAATTTGGGGTAATGTTGCAGGTATTGTGTTGGGTTTAGATATCCCAAATGATATAAAACAACCAATTGAGCTATTAAAAGGTTTAGTTGAGCTACCATGGTCAGAACTTGATCGATCCTCTATTGAAAATATAGCTCCAGTTGAAAAGGAAATATTGATTCCAACAGCATCAAAGCTATGTGATGTAGGGGTAAAATTCTTCTGCGCAAACCACATCACAGCCATTGGATTTGACCGTGACATAACCACATTCAAGCTCCCTAACATTAAATTAGATGTTAACTCGGAGGTTATAATTAGAAACCTGGTGGCATATGAATCATTGTCCAAGTCTGAGTCTGAGTCTCTGGTGTTTACACGGTATTTTGAATTGATGAATGGGATTATTCAAACCAAAAAAAATGTGAAGATACTGAGAGATCATGGGATTCTACAAAGTGAGTCCATGAAGGATGAGGAGGTTGTGAAAATCTTTAGTGGGAAGAGCAAGTCTTTACGGTTAGCAAATGCAGATGATATTGACAAGACCATAGCAGATGTTAACGAGTACTATAACGGTTTTCGAAGGGTTAAGTCTCGCAAATTCATCAAGAAGTGTGTATTTACTTTATGGAACCGTCACACGCTTTTTGCTGCAATCTTGCTCTTGTCCCTGACGGCTCTCCAGACGTTTTGCTCTGTTTATGGCTGCTATCGCCTATTCAACAAGACCAATTAATACAATGTTATTGTGGTTTTTGCAAGTAAGTGTCTTTCTTCATGTTTTATTCTTATCTGTTTTGTGTCATTTTAATAAGAGCAATAGTTATTACACACCGACGCACATTGCTTTTTAACTAAAATCGTGACCCTGAAGTCACTATTTCAATTAAAAACCGATATGTGTGTATTGTGTGTGTTAATGTGTGTAACAGTATTTTCCATTTTAATAGAGCTTCTTTTGCTTGTAATGTTCTTGGTTTGAAAGTGGTTAGAAGAAAATACTAATATCTTCGGGTACACTGTAGTCATAACATACTATGTGATCATTACTTGAAAGTGCCTTTCGATCTTCATGTAATTAATTATATCCTTATCTGGATTCTCAAAAAAAAAAAAAAAAATTATATTCTTATCTGTAATGATCTAAGTTTTCTATGGTTATCTTGTTTATTGTTATATATAGTAATAACCAACTTAATCAATTCATGTTTTCTCACGTCCATATATTGTACAATTATTTACATCAGTAAAAATCTTCCTTTCATATTACACATATATACATCAATTTTCAATTTGGTTTATTCTGCTTTACACTTTTATAACTTTGTTTATTTTATAAAGATAGTCTAATAAATATATGGCAATATTTTGTGATTGGTGGAACACAAAAAGTGAGATAGAAAATTTTATTTGCATCTATTTTTTTACATTGACTTTCATGTTTTAAATTGGACATTACTTTTTTATCCTATAAAATGTATAGGTATAAATTGTGGGTATTATGTAAAATAAGTATAAGATAATTTTTTATGTTATAATTTTCCATACATATTGTATGGTTAATGTCTAATATACATTATTATATCATATTACAAAATAATTATACTGGTCCTTGACAAGGCCGGCTCAACAAGAGATGCAAGAGATGCAATCGCCTAAGGCCCCTAAATAAAAGAAGGCCCCACTTGTAAAAAAATTTATATATATAATATATTTATTTATATATTTTAGTTAAAAAAATTTTAAGTATTTTTATTGGTCAATAAAATGTATTAAAAAGGCCCCATTGTATCCTAAAATGCAAAAGATTAAAAAGGAAAAAAAAGTCAAAGTTCAGCTAACACAATTAAATTTTAGGAGACAAATGTATTAACCCATTCTTGAAATATGCTAAAATTAAAATTAATAACAGAAAAATTCATTAATAATCGTAATTATCTTGAAATATACTAAAATAGAGATTATAAATGTCAAAAACAAAAGAAAAACCTCTCATCTCTCTATCTCTTTGCCTCTCCATCTATATTCTTACGGTCTTACCTTTCTTTTCTTCATCTTCATCTTGATTTTTGATCTTTTTCCATCAACTCAGTCAGCCCCTCCGGCTTGAAATTTTTCTTTATTGATTCCAGCATACCAGTCTACTAACAGCATCCACGAAGGTATTCTTCTGCTTCAGTTCTTTCTTCCCCCCTTTCTCTTTGTCTTTCCGAAAATTAAGCCTCAAGAGTCTTCTACTTCTTTAACTTATATTATATATATTTTTAGTTTGTTTCACTTTCACACTTTCACCGCACCGTACAACCGTTTGATGGGATGGGACACGTTTTTTGCTATGATGCTTTTCTAATTCTGCCCCTCTGTCTTTAGCAAAAAAAAAAAAAAAATCTGCCCCTCTCATTCTTTGTGGAACTTTTTCAGCTTTAAAACTTAGCCATAGAAATATAGGATGATAGGATCTAGTGGAGAAAAGGCTGGTCCAAATGAATGGTGAGTACACCCCACAGACGTGACAGACCACCGAGTCACCGACCACACGCTTTTTTTTTTTTTTTTTGGCTAAAGACCACGATTATTTGGTCCGACGGTTTCTCACCTTTCTTTTATTTTTTTTTTTTTTTAAATCTGATACTTTATCTATCATTATAAATTATTATGTCAATTAATAATTTGATGTGTATCGTATCAACTCATATCAACTCATTTGTATTATAGTAACACTAATTTATTAAACCATGTATTAAATTAATTTTTATTTGTACAGGTTTAAACTTTCAAGTGGTCACGGTTTTAGAAAAATTGCAATAGCCAGGTTCTATTGTTCTATACTTTAAATTTTATTTTTAATTAAATTATAAAAATGGCCCATTTAAAATTTTCGCCTAAGGCCCCAAAACTTGTTGAGCCGGCCCTAGTCCTTGACTAATTAAAAAAAAAAAAAAAAAAAAAGAAAGGAGGGGGGGGGGGAACCTATTGAGTTGTAGTTAGAGATTATTCTATTTTATGTGGGGAAAGAGCATTCAAGAAAGGGCATAATTCCTATCAGGAAATAATAATAATAATATTATTATTATTATTATCTATATATATATATATATATATATATAAAACCGAAACTTTTGAAGATTCCACAATTTTCCACGTCAACATTTTTTTTCCTATTTTTTAAATTTATTAAATTTGATTTAAAATAAATCTAATTTTTCCTAACCAAATACACGTTACAAAACCTTACAAAAACCGATACCTCTCTCTTCTCTTCTCGGACACAAACTTCTCCTTCCCCAAAACCCAAAACTCACCCTTTCCTTCCTCCAAAATTAAAACCCAAAACTCAGATTCTCCCACCGTCGCCGCCGCCACCGCCACAGATTGCCGCCACCACGGATCGCCGCCACCACGGAAAGGCAGTCATCGAGGATTTGAACGATGTTGGCTTCGTTGAACCTAGGGAAACCCTATGGAAGATCAAATTCTACATGGGCTTCATCTCTTGGCATTTTAAAGAATGGTTAGTGATGTTTTTATTTTAATTTTAGGTTTTCCCCCTTACCTATTCTCTTTATCCGGAGTAAATTTGTGGTTTTGATTTTGGATTTTGTTCTATTGGTTTTGGCTGTAAAGTATGATTTAGGGCTACGTTTGGGTTTTTATTTTAATTTTAGGTTTTCCCCCTTATCTATTCTCTTTATCTGGAGTAAATTTGTGGTTTTGATTTTGGGTTTTATTCTATTGGTTTTGGTCATTAAGTATGATTTAGGGCTATGTTTGGGAGTGATTAGCATAGATTGATGGGTTTGGAGCCTGTAGTGCTATTTTCAATTATTGGCTGCATTGCTCTCTCTTTCATATTTTAGCAAATTCAATCAACTGCACCCACCGAGCCTCGGAAGAAGAACCGACTTCGGGTTTCCAATCAACTGCACCCACCGAGCCTCAAGCAGTGATTGGGGTTTTTCATTCTTTTGAAAAATTTTGAACTTTTTTAGGGTTTGGTTATTGTATTTTTTAGGGATTGTACTTGAATTGTAGCGAATTTGCTTTGATTTTTTTTTTTTTTTTTTTTTTTTTTGGGGTTTTGTTATGGTAAATAGATAAAGCGAGCTGTGTGTTAAAAACAAAAAAAAAAAAAAAAAAAAAAAAAAAAAAAAAAAAAAGAAGCAAGAAGAAGAAGAAGAAGAAAGTTGATTTCTTGGAGGGGCATTTCTTCGTAAATTGTTGAAAAATTCAGGGGTAAATGTTTTCGCCGAACATGAATTCTCAGTGCGGAAGAAGCCGCAGATTCCGGGCACAGTGTTAATCCCAATGCGGTTCGTTTGGAGACATGGTGGAAACAGTGTTTTTCTTTGTGGCTCTTTCACTCAAAGTGAGTCTCGATTTTATTTTGGTTTTACTTTTTCACTTTTTATTTGATTGTTATAGAATGTTTGTTAGTTTAGTTTAGTTTTTACTTATTGAAAAAGTGCTTAATTGGAAGTGCTTTTGTTTTTGTGAAGGTGGGCTCAACTTGTGCCGATGTTGCCCGTTGAGAATTGTGATAACGTGTTTCAAACTGTTTATGGCTTATCGCCTGGATACCATCAGGTCGGTTTGTGGGTAATTAGTTTTTCTTTTTTTTTTTTTTTTTGTACTTGTAAGCAATGCCGTGTGGAATTTGATGTTGGATCACATTATTAAGATATTTGCATTTATGATATGATGGTTATGTTGGCGAATTCAATTGTCAAGCTTGTGTTAGCAACTTGGGGGTTGTTTTATTCTGAGTAAATATTTAGAGGAAGATTGAATAATTGTAAGATTGTTGAATTGGATCCCAAGATTATAGATTAGAATGCAATTGGGTTTTTATTTTAATTTTAGGTTTTCCCCCTTACCTATTCTCTTTATCCGGAGTAAATTTGTGGTTTTGATTTTGGGTTTTGTTCTATTGGTTTTGGTCATTTAAGTATGATTTAGGGCTACGTTTGGGAGTGATTAACATAGATTGATGGGTTTGGAGCCGGTAGTGCTATTTTCAATTATTGGCTGCATTGCTCTCTCTTTCATATTTTAGCAAATTCAATCAACTGCACCCACCGAGCCTCAGAAGAAGAACCGAATTCAGGTTTCCAACACCAAGAAACCACTCTTCTTCTACGTCAATCTTGCTAAGGTATTATCTCTCTCTCTCTCTCTCTCTCTCTCTCTCTCTCTTCTTTGTTTCAATTTGTGATTCGATGTTCTTATGCTTTTGTTTAATTTTCTCTTTGAGGATAAAGAATGTGTTTTTTTGTTTGTTTCTTTCAGCAGAATTGAATTCATGGAATGGATATGTGGTTGTAGAATGTAGATCTGTTATATGATTCTTTCTTGATTTGTTTGGTTGTTGAGAAAACGAAGGAAGCGAAAATTAAAGAAGGAACATTAGTTTAGTTTTCTTTATATTTTTTCCAAGTAATTAAGCAAATGATGAAACTTGAGAAAGGGGCCAAGTCTTCTTGCCAAAAACTCTGTTTTGCTAATTTTGCTAATTTCATTTTCTTTGTTGCTACGAGGTAGGAACGCAAAGTGGAGGTCTCCACAAGCAGCTACAAATACCTAATTTTCATCTTCCAATGCACAATTTGGAAGTTAAAAATAGGTGAATTATCAGATGACATTTTCTCCATATAGAAGCATTTTTCATACCAAATATGTGGGTCATTGTGCCATCTGTAGGGCCTTGTATTTAATGTTTTAAATGTTTGGTGTATGAATGTGTATTGTACTTATAGTTTGTTAGAGCTACAACTGCTAATACTACTCCTGCTACTACTGCTGCTAGAATGCAACCAAGTGTGTTGTTCATAAATCACTGTTGTTTGGTACCCTTGCAACTTATTGAAGCATACAAATATATATATGCATTATTTAATCACACATCCCTACATTGTGCAATGCCACAAAGCCTTTGTGAACTGTACTTAGGCATGCCTTTAGTTTTGGTTTGGCACTTGAACTAAATGCCATAAATATCTAGATTTGTGGCTTTTGTATTCTTAATGTTTGAATAAAACCATATAGGTACAATTTAAAAATGTTTCACAAAAAGATAATACCTTTTTGTGTGTGAACAATCTATTTTGTTATTTATTTTTGAATTTCATGATGAAAACCAATGGAATACTTATTTTCATGAAGATTATAGACGTATTGAACTTTTTTAATAATTCAATAGTTGGGGTGGGGTTATTATGAAATTTATTGACATTAAGAGTGGTTGGTTATACATTGTAAATCTTTGATGAATTGGAATAATTTGGTGTTATACTTGATACTAATTTGGCGAAAAATAAAGTAGCTTGAAGAAGTTGAGAAAAGAGAAGAGCCTAAGAAAGTGAGGAAATAGATTCTTGAAAAGCATTGGATAAAGCTTGAAGATGTAAGCACAATTGTATATTTATTCTATTTACTGGTTCTTTTGTAATGCTTATTCAACCAAATGTAAGAGCACATTATAATTATTGTTATATATTACTTCATAATATTTGTATTTATCTTATGTGTAATATTTTGATAGTTTCATCATAATTACATGTTTCATCATAATTACATGTTTCATCTTATATTAGAGTTAATTTATCTTTCAATAATTAAAATTAGAGAAATGTTTAAACCTGAACATGTTAACATTTGATTTAAAACAATCTCGTGCATCGCACGGGTTAGCGACTATGTAATATATTACTATATAAAATTTGGATGTTTCTCATTTTTAAAGATGTTTAAAATTTTGACAATTTGTCATACGAGATGTTTAATTACTTTCTCTCCATTTCATATTGGAGATGATTTAACTTTAAAATAGTTGAAATTAGATAAATATTTAAACTTCAACATGTTAACATTTTGAGTTAAAAGTTACCCGTGCATCGCACGGGTTTGCGATTAGTTATTATTATTATTATTAAAAAGAGCACAATTCCTATTAGAAAATAAAATGAAATAAAACATATAAAGAGCACAATTGAAAGAGATCATGCTGGGTTGAGTAAGAAGTTTCGGTTTCCTCTAGGTGCTGTCGAGATTGAAGCAAAAGCCTTTGAAATTGGGATGATTTTTGCTGGAGATATTGGGATTCAAGATTTTGTTTTGGAAGAGTGATCTTGGTTCATGCTCTTTGTGATACCTCACCACCTCCGGCGTCTGTTGCTCGATCATGTGATTTATGGAGTTAGAGCGGCTTCCTATGAGTTCCGTAGAGTCAAATTTTCTCATCTTTGTAGGAAGGGCAATGTTTCTGCTCATATTTTAGCTAAACAAGCAATATGTATTGATGACTTGTCTGTTTAGATTGAAGAGAGTTTTTATTCTATACAACAGACTGTTCTCCATAATGTTTCTATTGCGTTTTCTTAATAATGTTGTCTGTATGTTTTATCCAAAAAAGAAAAAAGAAAAGGAAGCAACCTTGGTACATCATTTAAGTTTTGACCAGAGACAAGATGGTTATGAAATCACACCAAAAAAAAAAAAAAAAGTACAGAAACTCTCTATTGCAAATTTTAAAGAAATCGATTTTAATTCACGGGAATTTTTATGTCTTACAAGGCAATTACACTCCATATGTGATTGTGATTGACAGTATAATGTATAAAGTGGAAATTCTAGCGTTCCTAAATGGATTGTTTAAATTATCTAAAATAATCTACAGCCGAAAATCCAAAAATAAAGAGGAAGACAGACATAGCCTAATAGTTGAACATTATGTCTAGGTTCGAAGCTATTTGGGTAATTCTCGAATAAAACCCAGTTCGTCTTTAATTATGTTAGTTTACCTTGATTTCAATGTCATATAACACACATTCATGAGGTTACATCTATGAAAATTTCCAATGATAGAAAAGGTCGAAAAGGGTCATTTATAATCAAAAATACTTAGGAATTATTGGTCTTCAACTTTGGTAAATCAGGCCGAAGATTATTTTTAATCAAAATTGCTTAAGAATCATTGTTGTTGATATTTTATAAGAGAGGTACTACGTCCACAACATTTTTATAACATTTTGTAGACACCCCATTTTACAACGTGCATTTAACCAACAGGTAGATTTTCAAATTTGTGATACAAAACAAATCTTGATGCTCTAACGATTATAATGATATGTCATGGACTTTGATCGGATCACTTGATCAAAAGTTATCATACAAACAATTTTCAATGATCATGGCTGACCTACACGATGGGCTCAATCACGTTCTATTTTAAACACGTAATTTTGATTGGTTCTCACAAGAATTAATTTAAAATTAATTAAGTGTGATTTTTTATTGGATTTCATTTAACTTCATTTTTTTTTAAGAAATTAAAAAAAAAAAAAAAAAATCCTTTATGGCATTTTATCTGCTTTTTTTAAAAAAAATTAAAATAAAATAATTTTGGAGAGAGGAAAAGATATGAACCATGAAAAAATTCAAAAAAACAGCAAAATGCTATTAAAAAAAAAAAAAAACGTTATTATTCTCAGCAGCAACTTGAATCGCATTTTTGGCTGGGAAAACGTTGAAATTTGATTTTCTCTATTTCTGGAAAAGTTGTAGAAAATTGAATTTCATTTCAAACAACACCAATCCCGAATCAAGTGAAATTTTAAGCAGAAAGTTATAGCCAAAATACGAAACAGGTGCAGAAGATAACACAAATTCAGCATCATCTTCAATTTCCTTTCAAAATTTCAAATGGGGATCAACATCAAATCTATTCAAGCTTATCTAATAGGCTCATCCCTTCCCTTAGCTTCAGAAGAAAGCTTTTGAAAAATAAGTTGCATAGAAAAACAGATATGTTCTATGAAAATTTTCAGAAAACAGAAAAATGCTCAAAAAACGTTACTATTTTCAGCAACAACTTGAATCACATTTTTGGCTTGGAAAATGTTGAAATTTGGTTTTCTCTATTTTTGGAAAAGTTGTAGAGAATTGAATTTCATTTTAAAAAACATCAATCTTGAATCAATTGGAATTTTGAGCAGAAAGTTAGAGCCAAAATACGAAACAGGTGTAGAAGATAACACAAGTTTAGCATCATCTTCAACTTCCTTTCAAAATTCAAATAGGGATCAACACCAAATCCATTCCAGCTTATTTAAACAGGTTTATCTCCTCCCTTAGCTTTAGAAGAAAGCTAATAACTTAGCTTTAAAGCTAAGCCATCCCTTCCCCTATAAATAGAGAAGACCTCTTTCATTTTCGGTACCCAATTCCCTCTGAAAAGCTAGTGAAAAAGCAAAAAGAAAAGTCATTGTGCAACCATTGTTCTTACTTTGGCTGTAGTTTTGTACTTCCTTACTTTCTCTTTAGCCCTTTAAGTGATCACTTCCCCCTTTAATTTATGTTCTATGCTCGTAAGTAGTTAATTATGTTTTTTAAGTTTCTACACATGCTTGAATAAATGCTTCCAAGTCACTTTTTGTTCCTTTCATGATATGCTTGGATGAACATGCCTATATATCTCATTGATATTTCTTTTACATGCTTAGATGAACACTTCTAGACTAATGCATAACTTTCTCTTGAATGCTTAGATGAATATGTCTAGATAGTTGTTTTACTTTTTTTTAAATGCTTAAACAAACATGTCTAAGTATTTTGATTTTCTTTAGATGAACATGTCTAAGGAATTTTTCATTAATTTTTTTCATAATTGCTTGGATGATCAAATATGCTTAAATGTTTTGTTTTTCTCTTTGCAATTGTGCGGATGACAAATAGCATGACAATTCTTTGTTTCCCTTCACATGCTTGGATGAACACCTCTAAGTTATTATTTGCTTTTCATAACATGCTTAGATGAACATGTCTAGGTAGTTGTTTCTCTCTTTTTTAAATGCGTAGACGAACAGATCTAATTAACATTATAGTTTTCGCTTAAATACTTGGATGAACATGTCTAGGTGATTTTCTTTATTCTTCTCATGATTGCTTGGATGATTGGTAGGCCTAAAATTAAATTTTCTTTTGCAATTATGTTGATGACAAATAACATGATGACTTTGTTTTCCTTCACATGCTTAGATGAACATGTTTACTCTAGGAATTCTTTGTTTACATTAATTTCTTGGATGAACATGTCATTACCTTCATGCTTTCTTTACATTTACATTGTTATCTAACAAATTTCACTTTTTGTTTCTTTATGTTAAATTCCCCAACACATTTGTTTACAATTCTTGCAAATTAACATGCTTATATGATATATTGTTTGTATTTGTTTGACATGACATGATATTGGCCACCTCAACCTAGGCGACCCGTTTTACCAAGCGAGATGGGTGCTTAATCCCTTCCCATCTCGTAAATTAGCCTCCAAACCAAGATCAAGGGTTCTAGACTAGGCTCTTGTATATGAAATTTTACATTTTTTAGAATGTAACTAGGAAACAAAGTAATGTAATTTACTTTCTTAGATTGTATGGATCAAAAAAGCGTTGTAAATTTTGTTACAAAATTGATGTAAATTGTCATATATATTAATACAACAGAAGCATTTTTTTAGAGTGAAAGTTTTTTATTTTTCCATTTAAATTAAATAAGTGGCAACTCCATGTAAAACCCTCAATCTAGGAGGGAGTACATTTTACAGTGAATTCAACATTTTGAGCATCACGATCCCACCCTTTTGCGCTGGTTAGGCCTAATTTGAGAAAAAATTGGCGAGCCGGGGTCACGGTCGCTCACACATTTTCACAACAAATCATAAATGGTTACTTGTTATTCGTTCAAATTTGTACCTAACACTAAGATTACTTTTTTTTTCCCAACAATAACAACTAGTAACAACCTGCCACTTATAATTTTTGTAAAAATGTTGTGAAAATATTGTGGACATATCATTTTTCTAAAATAGAGAGTATCTTGATTTTTAGGGAAAAAAAAAAGTTTATCTAGTAGTTTTTTTGTTTTTGAATTTTGTTGAATTACAATTTTAACCCTTTTTTTTTTTTTGAGAATAAGTATAAAAAAAAAAAAATAGATTATGAGTATTTTTGACATTTTTTGAAGCCATAACTAATTTTCTGAATCATCTTAAGAGAATATAAATGGCCTTAATAACTATGAATTCTGATTTTCCCATGTAGTTTACTAACTTAATCTTGAATTGCAAATCATTGCTAACCCGGCAGTGAGAAGTTCAAACTAAACATATATGGAGGGAGGCCAACCGCTGTGCTGATTGTTTGGCCAAGCATGGAAAAAAAATCAAATTGAGCATGAAATCCTTATAGACATTAATTATAAAATGAGAAATGATTTGTCCACAATATTTTCACAACATTTTTTCAATAAATTCTAAGTGGCAAGTTCTTACTGGTTGTTATTATTGGGGCAAAAAAGTAATCTTAGTGATAGGTACAAATTAGCACACACTTACTTATTTTCAAATCCTAAATTTTAGTATTTTAAAAATTCATTCATCTATAACCTCACTAACATTAGATAAATTCAAATTGAAAAATTACATCAAACTTAAATTAATAAAAAAAAGAGCCTTATCGCACGTGTGAAGCGCGTGTAATGAGGTTATATATAAATATAAATAAATAAATATATATATATATATATATATAGTTTGGGCTGTAATTGTATAAGGCCCAATCATAATGGGCTCTTGATCAACCCAAAAATTGTAAAAGAACATACTGGGCTCTATGTTCTGCCATGAATTGGGCCTATGGGCTCTTAAACTCTCTGCAATCCCATCAAAGTACTATAAACTAATCCTTGCTTATTTTTACTTTATTTTGTATATTTTGTCTTGAATTTTACTCTTTGATTTTTTAAGCTGTCTATCTTCAAAGCGCTTAGAAATGAATTGGGAATTGGAAATTTGTGTTTTTTTTTTTTTTTTTTAAGAGAGAGTTTCAACTTATGGCGTCCGCTCCTAATAATAACTGATAATAGTTCTTTATCATCAAACTAAGACACCAATCAGTTTTTGGTATAGACAGAGATTGAACCTCAGATTTCTTATACAACCATCTAGGGCTGTCCAAACAACCCGCAGATTCGACCCACCGGTCAAACCGACCGGACCCGAACCGTCCGCCGTCCGATCCGACTCCTCCGGCGGTCGGCAGCGGGTCCTTACTTTCCAAAACCAATTCCGGTAGATCAAGTGCGGGTCTTTTCCTCCAATACCCGAGCCACCCAACCCGACCGCCATATAAATGGGTTTAAAGGTCTCAAGTTTGTTAACCAGTCTCATTCCAGTCCTTACTTTCCAAAGTCTTCCTCTCACTCTCAGTTCTTACCCTTCGCCGATCGTCGTCGTCAATATATGCCTCTCCATCGTCGATCTCCGCCTCTTCGTCGTTGATCTGTGCTCTTCGTCCGCAACATCCCAGCTCGTCTTCGCCTCCATCTCTCAAATTCAATCTTTCTATTTCATCTCTTAGGTTCGGTTATCTGTGGATTTGTGGATCTGTTCTTTGGGTTTTTGTTCTTTGGATTTGTGGATCTGTTCTTTGGGTTTGTAGATCTTCTCTCTAGGTTTGTAGATCTGTTGATTTTGTTCTTTAGGAATGAAACCACTCAAGTTTGATTTTTGTTCTGTTGATTTTGGTTCTTCAGTGTTTGTTACAATTTATTTCAGTCGAAATCAACTCCGACCGCCGCCCACCCGAGTCCGATCCGACTCGACCGGTGGCTTTTCGCGGTCGGCGGCGGGTCTGGAATTTCTCCACCCAATCTAATCGGGTCGATTGCGAGTTGGGCACAAACCCGACCCGGACCGACCCATGGACAACCCTACAACCATCGGAGACTTTACCAGTTGATCTAACTGGAACCCATGGAAATTTGTGAGTTTGTTGTGTTTTCATGCTTGTATTGTTAAATACTTACATTTCTATCCATAAAAAAATAAAATAAAATAAAATTAAAAATTAAAGAATAAAATAAAAAAAGAGGAAGAAGGAATATATACTATTTCAATTTTTTTAAGAGTAAATATACTATTTAACGCATAAATGAAAGGTTTCCAATTATATCACCAAGCTTATTCGGATGAGGGACATCCTTCGGGCCCTCGCACTTGATGCAAGTGCTCGGCTGCGGGCAAGTCGGACTTGCCCTTGCCCGCTACAGGCAGTGGACTCTTACCTATTTCCTTCGCTTCGCTTCGCTTTCCCGCTCTATCGCTTCGCTTGTTTAACTCCCTTGAAAGACCATGTGAGACAAAGATTCTCGCTTAACACATGCTTTTTCAAGGTTCCCTTTTGCCTAGACCGGTGGTGAACTAGAGCGGCAACAGCCCTCGCTCCATAGAATTATCATATGTTGGATTCCTTACCAAAATAAATTGTAAGCACTTTTTTTAATCTTGCAATTATATGCATTTGGCAATTTTTTTTTCTTCAATAAAAATGGATCATGGGAAATTAAATTCTTGTACAGAATTTGAACCTATAGCATTGGTTCCATAATGATTGATCTTTACCATTAGGTTTCTTTTGGCGTAAACATGATTTAATCCCTATCGGGAATGTTTTGCAACAAGGGCCAAAAATGCAAGAACGGCTCAAATCTCCCATCAGACTCTTTAGAAGTAATTATTTGTGGATAGTTGAACCCAAAATTCCAAATATGTAATGAATAAAGGCTAATAGTGCTCTAACAAGAGAAAAATTGAAATTATGGGTAATTACTTTCTCCTTCCTTGAGGTTAACTTGAAAGGAAAAAAATACTCTCCTCCCATGAGTTTAGAAGAACTTAACATTCCTCCGCCCCCTCCCCCCCTCTTTGTTTATATTAGTAAAAAAATATTTTAAATTGTTATAAAGAATCTTTTTACAAAATTTTAACCATGGTTAGTAAAAAAATAACTAATAAATTTAGAATAAAATGAAAAATTTATCAAACACCAAAACACTTGCAACATCAAATCTCTACATAACCTGTTGAAAAAGAAAAAGAAATAATAAGAAAACTTCACACTTAAAATTTTAAAATACAATTTAATTAAATATTTAAAATTATGAATTTTAATTATGAAATAAGATAATTTTGGAAATTTGCCCTTAAGTAGTAAAGGACATGTTAGAACACAAAATTTTCAATATTAATTTAACAAAGTTTGTTCAATCGAATGTTGAAGGAGGAAAGTGTTTTTTCCCTTCAAGTTTAGGATGGAGTATCATTTCCCCAAACCTCAAGAGAGAGAAGTGTAATTACCCTTTGAAATTATAATAACAAAAATGGAGAAAATATAGTTAGAACTTCAAGTCTAGAACTTCAAAATAATATTTCTATCTTGTATACTAGTATTTCTATCCCCAAACTTCAAAACAGTGAGAATCTTTGTTGGCTAAATGAGTTTTTGCTCTAAAGTTTTTACTTTAAGAGTAAAATGGGGTTAGCTATTTTTGAACTAATGAGGGGACTTTTATATTGAGTTTAAGGTGTTGCTAATGACTGGTTTTTGGGTAGAAAGAGAGGCTTTGGACCTCCCATGTGCTATTTCCATGATTTGGTGTAGTTTGTTTTATGCTTAGAAATTTGATTGGTTGCTTTTTACATAATTTTGGAAACAAAGTTGCTTACTCTAAATGGTTGTTGTTTCCTGGTCATTGCAACTCTTGGCATCTGCATTTGGTGGCTATAAACTTAGGCCATAGACAGCAGGAGCATAAGACCTTTTATGGAGTGGAAATTTCGGGTATAAGACCTTCTCCATGAGTTTAAGATACTACCAGCGTCCTTTGTCCACTTGGTAGCACTCATGGGTTGGGCTCATGCAAAATGTCCAAGAGAAACCGACCTACATGGGCTTGGGTCATGCTTAAAAGAATAAAATAATATAAAATAAATGGATTGGGCCCACAAGAAAGTTGGGCTCGACCATATTAAATTTGTGAGAAATGTGTCGCAAAAATGAGTATCAACAATCCCAGATCCATTATTGAACTACAAAAGACTATACCTAAAACAATCACTTTAATTTCTTGTCATAACAGATTTCATGTTTTGAAAAAATATGATCTATTATGTCATTGTCTCAAGGGTCTATTTCAACTTTATCAGTCGCACGGATAAAATAAATATAAAAAAATCTGCCTAGAGTTTTCTAAATCATTTATGCTAAGTTAAAAATATATGGTTGCCCCTTAGCATGAGACTATATATATATATATATATATATATATATATATATATATAACTTAACATGAGGGAAATTGAGTCAAAACCATTGGAGTTTTGCCTGTCGTATTCAATAAATCTAGAATCAAAATAATTTTCTCAATAATATTTTATAGTCATAATTATTGAAATAGAAAGCAAGGGCAATTTCAGGAATTTTTTTAGAGAGGTTATTATGAAACTTAAATTATACTAAATTTAATAAAAATATAACTTCATATATTGACCCCAAAAAGAAACAAACACATGCAAATTCATAAAGTTTTACAATTTCCTTCTACGGTTTTTCTTATTTTGAAATCATTGCATGATTCTCTCATTATCAATGTTGCAAGCTACATCTCTTTCAAAATTTTAGTTCAATAAAAATTTTCTTGAGCTTTTCCATTTTATTTGTAAGTGCCAAATATATTGTTAAGGGGACTAGAGTTTAAGAACAAAATTTGCCTACAAATTTAGTTATAGCCTAAGGCTACAACTCTCACTAAACAAATTAACATGGCTACATATTTTGAAAATCTAATTGTTAAATTGCATATTATTTATGTCTTTAAAACATATGTCAAATTTAATGTCAATCGGATGTTATTTACTATTCAATCCATAAACTTATTTTTTATGTATAATTTTAGACTACAAAAACTCAAAATTTAAATATTTGATTAATAACATAATTATTTATTTTCAATCTTATTTAAATTTTGCAAGTATGGAATATATAAGAAGAAAATATAATCTAATGGTGGATTTATCAAATTTCACATCCAATAAAAAAATGTTAAGTGTAGTTGTAGTATTAGTCTACAACCAAGTTGTAGTTGTACCCTAAAAATTTCACATCTAATGGTGGATTAATAACATAGTTTTTTTTTTTTTTTTTTTTTTTTTTTTTTTTTTTTTCTTTTTTTTGTGAGAAGGAGTCTACAACCAAGTTTATTGTCAAACTTTGTCCAAAATTTAATTATGTTGGACCTAAAAGTATTTAGGGTATTCACAAATTTTTTTTAAAGGTAAAAAAATCATAAAATTTTTAAAATTTATATATAATAATAATTTTTTTTTTCAGGTCATGGGGGTCTTGTGACCATCCTATCTTCAATGTGGAGTCGCCCCTAATGAAAGTTATGAATGGTAAATATTAAAGTAATGTTAGTAATTAACTCACTTTGACAACCGATAAAAACTTATGAATTCAATTAATGCAAAAAATTTTACAAAAATTATTCTGTTCATAGTATTACTCATTGGTATTACACAAAGTAAAAAGTGTAAAGATAATGTGAGCTTAGATTAAATGGTCATATCTCGAAAGCTGAATATTTTAGTGTCAAGTACTGGATAATTTTTCTCAAAAAAAAAAAAAAAAAAAAAAAAAAAAGTACTGGATAATCATAAGCATTTTAACTGTGATGGTGCCATTAATTACGTTGAGATGCATCTAGTGGTGCCTGTGTGGGTCTCGGTTGAGCCTTTTTTTTTTTTTTTTTTTTTTTTTTTTTTTTTTTTTTTATGGGATACGATCTGGCACTTAAATGAAAAAAAAAAAAAATTAAAAGAGAAAAAACATCAAATTCACGTGAAATGAAATACTGATTTATAATTTAAAAGTTTTAAAAATTTAACCCATCAGTACATATAATGCACGTATTTAAATGGAAAACAAACAAGAGCACAGTCTAAAGCAGTAAAGCCTACCTCACATAAACAAACAATAATTTGAAATGAAAGACAAAGCCTACCTCGGATTGACTCATTGACCCTCCGTGACCACAATAACGATGAAGATTCCAAAATATCACTAACAATTTTTGTGATTAATCAAAAAAGGTCATCCAAATTTTATTTACGATTCAAGTGAGTGCCTTGATGTTTGAATTTTTTTATTGTAATCCATCAATTTTTAGTTAATGCGTTATGATTAGTGTCTTAAAAAAATAGTACTAACTGTTAATAGTAAAATTAGTTGAAAATAATGTTACTCCAACCACAATTTATCATTTTAATAAATTATAAAAAGATAATTTGAGAATTAATGCTTATTGCTCAATTACTCACGTGTATAACGTCTTTTTTTTACCCCTTGTGATAGGTATGATGGCCAATACAGTGAGTAAGAGAAACTCTCACATATGATCGAATTGTCCTTTATAAATAAATTGGATCTGACTTGAACATAGAAGCCAACCAAACATGGCCTTAAGTTTGAACTTTAATCAACCCCAAGATCAATGGATCATTGCTATCAATAACATCTTCCACAGCAATGACATTGATGTTCCTATTTGTGTCTTCAAAATGCCTGACTCTCTAAAGGCTTCCAACCCAGAAGCTTATTGTCCACAAGTAGTAGGATTAGGACTATTGCATCATAACCGATTGGAGCTTGAATCAATGCAGATGTACAAGGTTGGTGTAGCAAGAAAAATGCATAAGGGTTTGGAAGAATTGAGTTCAAAGAACTCATTTCTGAATTAAAGCAGCTAGTTCCATCTGTACGTGCTTGTTACCAAATGTACTTAAAGCTGATGACTCTGAAATAGCATATGCAATGGCTATTGATGCTTTGTTTCTATTAGAGTTGCTATGTTATTATGGCGTTGGCAAAGATACTCTAACCTCTTCAAATATTTTGCATGGCTTAATTGACAATGCAGGAACAAGACTGGCCCAAGATGGGATGCTCAGATATACAATGATGCTTGAGAACCAAATTCCAATTATTGTGCTGAAAAATATCTTGCTCATTGAATGCTCGGAGCCAGACTCAAGCCATGTTGCATCTAAGAAGAAAAATAAGTCACCTATCATTGAGAAATTTCTTCCTCAAATGTTGTTGGGTTATTGTAAAGCACTCTCCACTCCATGTGCTAGAGAACTACCCAGCTTCCATAGCTTTGAAGCATCCGCATTTGTTGGACCTTTTGTACCTCTTGATTATGCTCAATGAGCCGCCGGAAGAGGGGGCACCAAGAGGAAGAAGAAGAAGAAGACATGCCACAATCAAGAATTATGACTGAAGTTGCAGGTATAGTATTGGGTTTAGATATACCGAAAGATAATTAAAAAACCAATTGAGCTAGTAAAAGGTTTACTTGAGCTACCATGGTCAACTCTTGATCCCTCCTCTATTAATAATAATGCTTTGGCTGAAAAGGAAATTTTGATTCCAACAGCATCAAGACTTTGTGATGGAGGGGTGAAATTCTACTTCACAAACCACATCACAGCCATTGGGTTTGACCGTGGCACAACCACATTTAATCTCCCTAACATTAAAATAGATGTTACCTCGGAGGTTATAATTAGAAACCTGGTGGCATATGAAGCAATGTCCAAGTTTGATTAGTCCGAGTCTCTGGTTTTTACACAGTATATTGAATTGATGAATGGGATTATAGAGACCACAAAAGATGCGAAGGTATTGAGGGATCATAGAATTCTGAAAACCGAGTCCTTGAAGGATGACGAGGTTGTAAAGATCTTCAGTGGCATGAGCAAGTCCGTACAATTAGCAAGTACACATGAATTGTACAAGGCAATTGCAGATGTTGACAACTACTATAATGGATTACGAAAGGTTAAGGCTCGCAAATTCGTCAAGAAGTGTGTATTTACTTTATGGAATGTTCGCACGCTTTTTGCTGCAATCTTGTTCGTCTCTGATGACTCTCCAGACGTTTTGTTCTGTCTATGGCTGCTCTCGAATATTCAACAATAGCAGTTAATACATTGTGTTTATGGCTTGTGAGTGTCTTTCTTCATGTTCTCTGTAGCATTATGATAAAGCTTCAGCTGTGTTGTGATTCATTTGATTTAAAATTTCTTGTCCAGGTCTCTTCAGGCACATCAGTCATATAACCATGTGATCGTGGCTTGCAAGCATCTTCCATTTTTTCTTGAGTGTTTTTATTCCTATATGTAGCATTATGATCAAGTTTCTATGGTCTTCTTGTTTTATTATAATCTGTACTAGAATGAGCAAGTTTCTATGGTCTCCCGACAAGCTTGGTTTGCAAGAATCATCTTTTATATATTTATTTTTGCTAAATTTGCAAGTCTACTTGCATGTACATGCTCTAATACAAACCCCATGCTCTTATCTCTCAGCTATTTAAATGGAGCAAGGAATTACGAAAGATTACAGAAATGTATGGCCCATAAAACATTAAAAATTTTTTTAGTAACCCAAAATATCATGAACAAAATAAAGTCTCAATCATAATCTTGAGATTCCTCTAGTCTGTATATCAAAAACCACCAAGTTCAGATAGCCAAGCATTTAACTGCAACCAACATTAGCCAGGCAAGATTTAATTGCAAAAGTATTCTATTCAAGTTCCCATTAAATGCTCCCATTTTGATTTAGTTTTCGCAATGATACAGCATTTGTCACCAATCCATCAAGGGATTTCATCTTCAACAAGTGCGATACAAATCTAAAATTTGCAATGTGAGGACTTGCACTCATAGGCGAGCAATAACCGCCTCCACCTCTACAGGGGTATATAGATGGTAATTTGGAGCCACTTTTGCAATGTCAACGTTATTGGGTGTCACCTAGGTTCGACAACATAGATAAATCAATGTGATGAACGGAAAATATGATAAGTTAGACATGATGCATAACATAATGAATCAGCAATTCCAAGAAACTCTTACCTTTTCTTCCATAACCTGCCTCAGAATGGAAAGAGCAATGGTCTCAGCTTCTTGAAGAGTGATGTCCTGCAGATAATAGAATATATAATATATCCCTTCAATTTTTCAAGTTTACAATAGCAAAAATAAAAAATTAACACTAGAAGAAATACTTGTATTGCAGAGAGCTTGTGCTACACACAGAGAAAATATACCTTGTTGTATTGCTCTTGCAGAGAGCTGTCTGCACCCTCTGAACCCGAACCAATAGCCTTGGCATTGCATTGCCAAAATGTGCCAGATGGATCAGTATAATATCTGCATTTCATTAGTTTTCTTACACGGTCAAAGAACGATAAAAACAGAAGGATACACATACAATAAGCATCAAGAAATTAAACACTTAAAACTGGAGGGGTGGGGGCGGGGGGAGTTTTACCTACAAATATGCACATCTCAGCACTACTGTAATTGTGACATCTACATACAATGGAAAGACTATAAATGGAAATCTATGGCCTTTATGGTTTTATGTTGACTAAGTGAATGTGTTGGTAAGAAGCTAAGCTGAGAAGTAAGAATGAGAGAATTTATTAGCTTTCAGAATAGTTGTAGTTCTGTTATCCACTTATTCTTCCCCCCCAAAAAAAAAACAAAAGTGGGAAAAGCCGCATTATAGCATGTAATGTGGGAAGTGGGAACGAGAGCATGAAAGTATTTAGGGTCTATTTCAGATCTGCTTATTTTGCTTTGAAACTGAAAATTTTTTGTTGAAAGTACTGTAAATAAATGTAAGAATTACTTAAAATAGTACAAAGGGACCTATGAATAGTACCAAAAAGTGCAATGAGGTCATGAATAGTGGCAAAAATAAGCTGAGAGAAATTGGTGGTTGTTTACTTAGATATCCTTGTTGGCATGTATCCACTAGTTAGATTTCTTCTTTGGTGAGAGTGAGAGTGAGAGGGAGATTAAGAGCCATTATGGGTGGTTCTCGCAGCTTTTTTATTGAATCCAAACTTTTTCAACTGGTGGTAAAGGAAGGGGGACGGTATTTTTCATTAAGGATCTTTGAGCGGAGTAGGTACTTTATGAAGTCGATCTTCATGGGCAAGAACACGGCACAATGGCTAATGAGGAGTTTAGAACAGATTGTTGTAGGGGTTAGTCCGAAGTATTTTTATACGTTCGGGAAGGTGATGTAGCCTACACCTTCCAACGGTGCTCCAACTCTTTTGGCTTGTTCCTTCTATTGTCCGAATTTAAAGTTGGCGTGTCTAGGAGGTCCGTTGTTCTTCCGGAAGGTCGAACAAAGAATGGATGGAGGGTGTTTGGGTTGGAATTAAGGAAGATGTTGGTACCTGTAAACTATGTGAATGGAGGTTCTGGTCATTCAAAATTTGTAGCTCAGCTTCACAAGGATAACTCGGGGGTTCTTCCTCTTAAATCTTTTGCCGATGCGGTGCATGGACATCGGGTTCCGGTGAACATACCAGGTCCGATGAACTTAGGAGGAAGAGATATGGGTTCTTGGAGCACTAATGTGGAATTTGAATTGGTAGAGACAAATCCGGTAGGACATAGAAGGAGCTTTCCATTGAAATTCAAATCAAAGTTGAATGAAGCTGTTTATGGCAATGAGCGTGAACTGAGGAATCCTTATTGGAAAGAAGGAGGCTTGACTGTTGAAGTGAATGGGGAAGGAAAAAGGAGTTTTGTCTGGTATCCTAATAAAGGTAGACTGAGGAGTTCTAATTGGGTCACAAGAAATCGGAGGGAGCAGGTGGCGGGTCCCTCTCGTGGGTCATGGGGTCAAAAATATCCTGTGTTGGGATCTGACCTATTGAGGCGTGGTGCATGGAAGTCTGAGAAAAGGGGATTGAAGAACTTCACTTGGGCCACAAGGAGTCAGAAGGAGAAAGTGAAGGATCCCTCTAGTGGGTCACGGGTCCAAAATAAGGTTGTGGTGGGCTCAAATCAAAACCGCAACACTCAATTGGGCCTTCAAGTTCTCTCTAATCCAAAGCCCATTGGCCCACTCAAGATGGATATGAGTGTTAGCTCTTTATTAAGTGACCCAAGTGACCCAAGCCTTTCAAACCACGAAGCACAAGCTTCAACGATTGCTCACGAAGCTTCCGTTGCTCGAGTTGGGCTGTTGGATCACCGTGATGAGCATACGAGGAGATCAACACCACTAGTGCTAGTGGTCTTCACACCGAGGAGCCACCGGCGCCGCTAGTGAAGGCTGGCTCAATGTGATTCCCAGCCTCGGAGATGGTGAGGAGTTCGGCTAGTCAAACCGAGGCAACGGGTCATCCTGCGAGTCACCGGTGAAGATCTAGTGCAACTTTTCCGGCGGGTTTCGCACAACGGACTCACAGCAAATGACACTCGGGATAGGGCCGTTACAGCTCTAATCCACACCACGAGGAAGGATACGAGGTCTCTTCCTCTATCCGAGAATTTGGGTTGCCTTGTGATGACCTCGGTGGAGGCCGAGTGTATTATTCATGATGGGTCTTGCGCCAATGAACCTTTGGTTAAACTGGGTAAAGGCGTAAACAAGGGGTGACAGGGCTTTAATAGGTCGTGTGGTTTCTGATTACACTTCGAGTCCCTCGAGAGTTGGGACCGAGGAGGTGGGTGTTCAAGATGGAGATGAAGGTGGCGGGGTTGATTGTACTAGTGATATGCAGGGGATAGACACCCCCATCAAAGTGCGAGATTGGTTGTACCTTCTTTTCCCGATCTTTTTCTAGACTTTTTGCGAGCTGGGTCACGGGGTTTTGGAGTATCGGGTCAGGAGGTTAATTCTTTTTCTAGTAAGGAACTTTTAAGTCTTCCTAGGGAGGTCATGCTTATGGAGGATGCAGTGGATTTTTCTGTGGGTTTTGGTGAAACAGAAGTGTCGGATTGTTTACCTCTGCAAATCATTGATCCGGGTGTGTCAACAAATTTGGCAGAGTTGGAGGAGGCCAATGAGGTATCGAGCATTGAGAATACGTTAGATATTTCTAGCTGGGTGAAGCACAGAATTCCTGGGTTCAGTAAATTGGTTGGGTTGTCAACAACTCGACATGAGAAGTTGTGCATTGTTCTCTTACAGAGGCTAGAAATCGAGATGGCAGCAGCCAATGTGTTACACAGGAGAGAAATGGGTAGTAAAAAATTGGCTAAGTCCAACAACAAGGGATGTAGAAAGTTGCAAAACTTAATATGTTCGGTGAATTATGACAGGAGATAAAGGGTGGTCTTGTGTTGGTGTCAGTAGTTGGGGATAGTTTAGTTTTTATGAAGATAAAAATGATTTCGTGGAATGTTAGAGGTTTAAATGATCCTCAAAAATGACTTGTGGTGAAGAATTTGTTGCGGGAGTGGAAGTGCGATGTTGTTTGTCGAAAATTGCTAGCATGAATAGACAGTTGGTTTGTAATTTGTGGAGCTGTCCATATGTGGATTGGGCTGTTTTTGGAGGTTGATCTGACCGCTAGTGGTATCTTGCTTATGTGGGATAAAAGGGTTTTGGAGAAGGTGGAGGTTATGGTTGGCACTTTCTCGCCTTCGGTAAAGTGGCAAGGGGTGGGGGACGGTTTTATATGGGCATGCTCAGGGGTTTATAGCCCAAATGAGAATATTGAGAGGGGTCACATGTGGGACGAGTTGGTGGGTATTCAGCAGTATTGGAGGTTACCGTGGTTCTGCTTTGGGGATTTTAATATTGTTCGCTATCCTAGTGAGCGTAGGGGTGAGGCACGTTTGACCTTGGCTATGGAATAATTCTCTGAATTTATTGAGGATATTAACTTGGTTGACTTGCCTTTGGACGGAGGTAGATATATATGGTCAAGTGGTACTAATCAACCAAATGATGTCCAGGATTGATAGAGCTTTGGTCACTCCAAATTGGGAGGACCATTTCCCGATGTTCTTCAAAGGATGTTACCACATCCTATCTCGATCATAGTCCAATTCTTTTGGAGGCAGGGGGAATGGCAAGGGGGAAAAGTCTGTTCGATTTTGAAAATATGTGGTTGAAGACGGAGGGATTTGTGGATAGAGTTCGATTACTGTGGAATCGGCATTCTTTTATAGGTACACCTAGTTTCGTGCTTGCAAAAATTTGAAGGCTCGAAAGAGGATATTGTGCAATGGAATTGCCAAGAGTTTGGTAATGTAGAGCGTCAAAAGAAACAATTATTGGAGGAGTTGAAAAATTTAGACGCCAAGGAAGGGGACTTTGGTCTCACTGATGGGGAGAAAGGTCATAGGGTAGCTTTGAGGGCCCAAGTGGAGCATCTTCTTTCCTTGGAAGAAATTTCCTGGAAACAAAAATCTAAGATGTTATGTATCAAGGAAGGGGATAATAACACCAAGTTTTTTCACAAAATGGCTAATTCTCATAGAAGGTTTAATCATCTAAGGACTTTGGAGGTGGATGGGGTGGTTTTTGAGGAGGCATCCAAGGTGACTAATCGGGTAGTACAATTTTATAAAACTTTGTACAAGGAGACCGAGGGGTGGAGGCCTTCTGCGGAGGGTTTGGAATTTGATCGTATTGGGGATGTGGAGAGGGTTTGGCTTGAAAGGAAGTTTGAGAGGGAGGAGATACTTCAAGTTGTACGTGACTTGGAAGGGGACAAAGCTCCAGGTCCGAATGGGTTTACTATGGCATTTTTTTATCATTGTTGGAGAGTAGTGGAAAAAGACGTCTTAGCGGTCTTTGAAGAGTTTTTTCAACATTGTAAGTTTGAAAAATCCCTTAATGCTACCTTCATTACA
The DNA here is from genome assembly GCA_028216015.1 of Quercus dentata. Lineage (NCBI taxonomy): Eukaryota > Viridiplantae > Streptophyta > Magnoliopsida > Fagales > Fagaceae > Quercus > Quercus dentata. The sequence goes on along the minus strand of CP116454.1, from coordinate 18,883,120 downwards.
TTAATTCCTAAAAAGAATGATGCCTCTAATATTAGAGATTTCCGACCTATTAGCTTGGTGGAGAGTGTATAAAATCTTGTCCAAGGTTTTGGCAAATCGATTGAGAGTGGTTTTAGATCAGTTGATTTCTGAGACTCAGAATAGCTTTGTGGGTGGGAGACAAATTCTTGACTCGGTTCTTCTTGCGAATGAGTGTGTGGATAGCCGAGGGAAGAGTAGGGTTCCTAGAGTCATTTGTAAACTTGATATTGAGAAAGCTTACGATCATGTGAGTTGGGAGGCTTTGTTGAATTTATTGCATAGAATGGGCTTTGGAGTGAAGTGGTGTAAGTGGATCCATACTTGTATAACCACAGTTCAGTTCTCTGTTTTGATTAATGGGTCTCCAGCCGATTTCTTTGGTAGTTCAAGAGGTTTAAGACAAGGGGATCCGCTATCTCCTATGTTGTTTTTGATTATGATGGAGGTGTTTAGTAGAATGTTGAGAAGAGTGGAGGGAGCTGGCTTGATCAATGGTTTTAAAGTTGAGGGTAGGAGGGGTGGTGGGGAATGTGTTACACATCTACTGTTTGCAGACGATACTATCCTATTTTGTGATGCGGATGTGGAGCAAATCCTTCATATTCGGTTGTTGTTACTTAGTTTTCAAAGCGCAACAGATTTGAAGGTTAATGTGCATAAGAGTGAAATGGTTCTAATAGGGAGGTTGATGATGTGCAAGCCCTTGCTAAAATTTTGGGCTACAAAGTTGGAAAGTTGCCTATGTCTTATCTTGGCATGCCGTTGGGGGCTTCACATAATTCCCCTTCAATTTGGAATCCTATTTTGGAAAAATTTGAGCGGAGATTAGCCGGGTGGAAGAAGTTGTATTTGTCTAAGGGGGTCGATTGATGTTACTCAAGAGTACACTATCGAGTCTTCCTACCTATTTTCTATCGCGTTTCACAATTCCTACTCATGTGGCTAATAGAATTGAAAAATTGCAAGGGGATTTTCTATGGGGTGATAGTAAAACTCATCCGGTAGGATGGGATAAAGTTTGTGCGCCTATAGCCAATGGTGGTTTGGGGATAAAAAAACTTACTACTTTCAATAAGGCCTTATTGAGGAAATGGTTGTGGCGGTTTGGGAAGGAAGAGGATCGGTTATGGAGGAGGGTGGTAGTTTCAAAATATGGGGAAGAATGGGGGGGGTTGGACCTCAATGCAGGTAGGGGAGTTCATGGGTGTGGTTTGTGGAGAGGTATTCATATGGGATGGGAGGATTTTAGCAAATATTGTCAGTTTGTTGTTGGGTTGGGGAATAGAGTGAGGTTTTGGCAGGATGGATGGTGTGGGGATCAACCTTTTCACTTGGCTTTCCCAAGGTTGTATGGTATTGCCATTGACAAGGAGGTATCTCTTGAAGCTTCTTTGTCAAGGTAAGGGGCAGAGGATAGAAGAATTTGGGATGTTCGTTTTATTCGAAAATTTAATGATTGGGAGATGGATGAAGGGCTGCATTTTCTTCGTATATTGGGAGCTAATACTCCTCCAATGGACGTGGGAGATCGAATGAGATGGAAGTTGAAGTTTAATGGGGATTTTGATATTCGGTCATATTATAACAAATTAAGGAATTCTCCTTCAATTGTCTTTCCTTGGAAAGCTATTTAGAAAGTAAAGGCCCCTAGGCGAGTTTCCTCTTTTGTTTGGTGTGTAGCCTGGAATAAGATCCTAACGGGTGATAATCTGAGATTGAGGAGATTGGTTTTTGTGGACTGGTGTATTATGTGTCGACATTGTGGAGAGACAAGAGACCACTTACTTCTTCATTGTGAGATGGCTTATCGGTTATGGAGCTTTGTCTTTATAACTTTTGGCCTGTCTTGGGTTGTTCCTAGATCGATCCCAAATTTGCTTTTTGGCTGGTGGAATTGGTTGGGGAAGCACTGCGTCTTAGACATGGAATTTAGTTCTGTTGTGCATCTTTTGGTGTATTTGGAAGGAAAGAAATCGGCGGACTTTTGAGGATTTGGAAAGTTCCGATGATCAGATACTTGCTTGTTTTAGTGGGACTCTTTTTGATTGGTCTCGGGCTTAAGGACTCACGACTAGTAATTCTCTCCCTTCTTTCATTAGCTCTCTTTCTTTGTAATTAATCTTTGTAAATTGTAAGCACTTTTTTTAATCTTGCAATTATATGCATTTGGCAATTTTTTTTTCTTCAATAAAAATGGATCATGGGAAATTAAATTCTTGTACAGAATTTGAACCTATAGCATTGGTTCCATAATGATTGATCTTTACCATTAGGTTTCTTTTGGCGTAAACATGATTTAATCCCTATCGGGAATGTTTTGCAACAAGGGCCAAAAATGCAAGAACGGCTCAAATCTCCCATCGACTCTTTAGAAGTAATTATTTGTGGATAGTTGAACCCAAAATTCCAAATATGTAATGAATAAAGGCTAATAGTGCTCTAACAAGAGAAAAATTGAAATTATGGGTAATTACTTTCTCCTTCCTTGAGGTTAACTTGAAAGGAAAAAAATACTCTCCTCCCATGAGTTTAGAAGAACTTAACATTCCTCCGCCCCCTCCCCCTCTTTGTTTATATTAGTAAAAAATATTTTAAATTGTTATAAAGAATCTTTTTACAAAATTTTAACCATGGTTAGTAAAAATAAACTAATAAATTTAGAATAAAATGAAAAATTTATCAAACACCAAAACACTTGCAACATCAAATCTCTACATAACCTGTTGAAAAAAGAAAAAAGAAATAATAAGAAAACTTCACACTTAAAATTTTAAAATACAATTTAATTAAATATTTAAAATTATGAATTTTAATTATGAAATAAGATAATTTTGGAAATTTGCCCTTAAGTAGTAAAGGACATGTTAGAACACAAAATTTTCAATATTAATTTAACAAAGTTTGTTCAATCGAATGTTGAAGGAGGAAAGTGTTTTTTCCTTCAAGTTTAGGATGGAGTATCATTTCCCCAAACCTCAAGAGAGAGAAGTGTAATTACCCTTTGAAATTATAATAACAAAAATGGAGAAAATATAGTTAGAACTTCAAGTCTAGAACTTCAAAATAATATTTCTATCTTGTATACTAGTATTTCTATCCCCAAACTTCAAAACAAAGAGAATCTTTGTCAAGCTAAATGAGTTTTTGCTCTAAAGTTTTTACTTTAAGAGTAAAATGGGGTTAGCTATTTTTGAACTAATGAGGGGACTTTTATATTGAGTTTAAGGTGTTGCTAATGACTGGTTTTTGGGTAGAAAGAGAGGCTTTGGACCTCCCATGTGCTATTTCCATGATTTGGTGTAGTTTGTTTTATGCTTAGAAATTTGATTGGTTGCTTTTTACATAATTTTGGAAACAAAGTTGCTTACTCTAAATGGTTGTTGTTTCCTGGTCATTGCAACTCTTGGCATCTGCATTTGGTGGCTATAAACTTAGGCCATAGACAGCAGGAGCATAAGACCTTTTATGGAGTGGAAATTTCGGGTATAAGACCTTCTCCATGAGTTTAAGATACTACCAGCGTCCTTTGTCCACTTGGTAGCACTCATGGGTTGGGCTCATGCAAAATGTCCAAGAGAAACCGACCTACATGGGCTTGGGTCATGCTTAAAAGAATAAAATAATATAAAATAAATGGATTGGGCCCACAAGAAAGTTGGGCTCGACCATATTAAATTTGTGAGAAATGTGTCGCAAAAATGAGTATCAACAATCCCAGATCCATTATTGAACTACAAAAGACTATACCTAAAACAATCACTTTAATTTCTTGTCATAACAGATTTCATGTTTTGAAAAATATGATCTATTATGTCATTGTCTCAAGGGTCTATTTCAACTTTATCAGTCGCACGGATAAAATAAATATAAAAAAATCTGCCTAGAGTTTTCTAAATCATTTATGCTAAGTTAAAAATATATGGTTGCCCCTTAGCATGAGACTATATATATATATATATATATATATATATATATATATATAACTTAACATGAGGGAAATTGAGTCAAAACCATTGGAGTTTTGCCTGTCGTATTCAATAAATCTAGAATCAAAATAATTTTCTCAATAATATTTTATAGTCATAATTATTGAAATAGAAAGCAAGGGCAATTTCAGGAATTTTTTTAGAGAGGTTATTATGAAACTTAAATTATACTAAATTTAATAAAAATATAACTTCATATATTGACCCCAAAAAGAAACAAACACATGCAAATTCATAAAGTTTTACAATTTCCTTCTACGGTTTTTCTTATTTTGAAATCATTGCATGATTCTCTCATTATCAATGTTGCAAGCTACATCTCTTTCAAAATTTTAGTTCAATAAAAATTTTCTTGAGCTTTTCCATTTTATTTGTAAGTGCCAAATATATTGTTAAGGGGACTAGAGTTTAAGAACAAAATTTGCCTACAAATTTAGTTATAGCCTAAGGCTACAACTCTCACTAAACAAATTAACATGGCTACATATTTTGAAAATCTAATTGTTAAATTGCATATTATTTATGTCTTTAAAACATATGTCAAATTTAATGTCAATCGGATGTTATTTACTATTCAATCCATAAACTTATTTTTTATGTATAATTTTAGACTACAAAAACTCAAAATTTAAATATTTGATTAATAACATAATTATTTATTTTCAATCTTATTTAAATTTTGCAAGTATGGAATATATAAGAAGAAAATATAATCTAATGGTGGATTTATCAAATTTCACATCCAATAAAAAATGTTAAGTGTAGTTGTAGTATTAGTCTACAACCAAGTTGTAGTTGTACCCTAAAAATTTCACATCTAATGGTGGATTAATAACATAGTTTTTTTTTTTTTTTTTTTTTTTTTTTTTTTTTTTTTTTGTGAGAAGGAGTCTACAACCAAGTTTATTGTCAAACTTTGTCCAAAATTTAATTATGTTGGACCTAAAAGTATTTAGGGTATTCACAAATTTTTTTAAAGGTAAAAAAATCATAAAATTTTTAAAATTTATATATAATAATAATTTTTTTTTCAGGTCATGGGGTCTTGTGACCATCCTATCTTCAATGTGGAGTCGCCCCTAATGAAAGTTATGAATGGTAAATATTAAAGTAATGTTAGTAATTAACTCACTTTGACAACCGATAAAAACTTATGAATTCAATTAATGCAAAAATTTTACAAAAATTATTCTGTTCATAGTATTACTCATTGGTATTACACAAAGTAAAAAGTGTAAAGATAATGTGAGCTTAGATTAAATGGTCATATCTCGAAAGCTGAATATTTTAGTGTCAAGTACTGGATAATTTTTCTCAAAAAAAAAAAAAAAAAAAAAAAAAAAAAAAAAAGTACTGGATAATCATAAGCATTTTAACTGTGATGGTGCCATTAATTACGTTGAGATGCATCTAGTGGTGCCTGTGTGGGTCTCGGTTGAGCCTTTTTTTTTTTTTTTTTTTTTTTTTTTTTTTTTTTTTTATGGATACGATCTGGCACTTAAATGAAAAAAAAAAAAATTAAAAGAGAAAAAACATCAAATTCACGTGAAATGAAATACTGATTTATAATTTAAAAGTTTTAAAAATTTAACCCATCAGTACATATAATGCACGTATTTAAATGGAAAACAAACAAGAGCACAGTCTAAAGCAGTAAAGCCTACCTCACATAAACAAACAATAATTTGAAATGAAAGACAAAGCCTACCTCGGATTGACTCATTGACCCTCCGTGACCACAATAACGATGAAGATTCCAAAATATCACTAACAATTTTTGTGATTAATCAAAAAAGGTCATCCAAATTTTATTTACGATTCAAGTGAGTGCCTTGATGTTTGAATTTTTTTATTGTAATCCATCAATTTTTAGTTAATGCGTTATGATTAGTGTCTTAAAAAAATAGTACTAACTGTTAATAGTAAAATTAGTTGAAAATAATGTTACTCCAACCACAATTTATCATTTTAATAAATTATAAAAAGATAATTTGAGAATTAATGCTTATTGCTCAATTACTCACGTGTATAACGTCTTTTTTTTTACCCCTTGTGATAGGTATGATGGCCAATACAGTGAGTAAGAGAAACTCTCACATATGATCGAATTGTCCTTTATAAATAAATTGGATCTGACTTGAACATAGAAGCCAACCAAACATGGCCTTAAGTTTGAACTTTAATCAACCCCAAGATCAATGGATCATTGCTATCAATAACATCTTCCACAGCAATGACATTGATGTTCCTATTTGTGTCTTCAAAATGCCTGACTCTCTAAAGGCTTCCAACCCAGAAGCTTATTGTCCACAAGTAGTAGGATTAGGACTATTGCATCATAACCGATTGGAGCTTGAATCAATGCAGATGTACAAGGTTGGTGTAGCAAGAAAAATGCATAAGGGTTTGGAAGAATTGAGTTCAAAGAACTCATTTCTGAATTAAAGCAGCTAGTTCCATCTGTACGTGCTTGTTACCAAATGTACTTGAAAGCTGATGACTCTGAAATAGCATATGCAATGGCTATTGATGCTTTGTTTCTATTAGAGTTGCTATGTTATTATGGCGTTGGCAAAGATACTCTAACCTCTTCAAATATTTTGCATGGCTTAATTGACAATGCAGGAACAAGACTGGCCCAAGATGGGATGCTCAGATATACAATGATGCTTGAGAACCAAATTCCAATTATTGTGCTGAAAAATATCTTGCTCATTGAATGCTCGGAGCCAGACTCAAGCCATGTTGCATCTAAGAAGAAAAATAAGTCACCTATCATTGAGAAATTTCTTCCTCAAATGTTGTTGGGTTATTGTAAAGCACTCTCCACTCCATGTGCTAGAGAACTACCCAGCTTCCATAGCTTTGAAGCATCCGCATTTGTTGGACCTTTTGTACCTCTTGATTATGCTCAATGAGCCGCCGGAAGAGGGGGCACCCGAAGAGGAAGAAGAAGAAGAAGACATGCCACAATCAAGAATTATGACTGAAGTTGCAGGTATAGTATTGGGTTTAGATATACCGAAAGATAATTAAAAAACCAATTGAGCTAGTAAAAGGTTTACTTGAGCTACCATGGTCAACTCTTGATCCCTCCTCTATTAATAATAATGCTTTGGCTGAAAAGGAAATTTTGATTCCAACAGCATCAAGACTTTGTGATGGAGGGGTGAAATTCTACTTCACAAACCACATCACAGCCATTGGGTTTGACCGTGGCACAACCACATTTAATCTCCCTAACATTAAAATAGATGTTACCTCGGAGGTTATAATTAGAAACCTGGTGGCATATGAAGCAATGTCCAAGTTTGATTAGTCCGAGTCTCTGGTTTTTACACAGTATATTGAATTGATGAATGGGATTATAGAGACCACAAAAGATGCGAAGGTATTGAGGGATCATAGAATTCTGAAAACCGAGTCCTTGAAGGATGACGAGGTTGTAAAGATCTTCAGTGGCATGAGCAAGTCCGTACAATTAGCAAGTACACATGAATTGTACAAGGCAATTGCAGATGTTGACAACTACTATAATGGATTACGAAAGGTTAAGGCTCGCAAATTCGTCAAGAAGTGTGTATTTACTTTATGGAATGTTCGCACGCTTTTTGCTGCAATCTTGTTCGTCTCTGATGACTCTCCAGACGTTTTGTTCTGTCTATGGCTGCTCTCGAATATTCAACAATAGCAGTTAATACATTGTGTTTATGGCTTGTGAGTGTCTTTCTTCATGTTCTCTGTAGCATTATGATAAAGCTTCAGCTGTGTTGTGATTCATTTGATTTAAAATTTCTTGTCCAGGTCTCTTCAGGCACATCAGTCATATAACCATGTGATCGTGGCTTGCAAGCATCTTCCATTTTTTCTTGAGTGTTTTTATTCCTATATGTAGCATTATGATCAAGTTTCTATGGTCTTCTTGTTTTATTATAATCTGTACTAGAATGAGCAAGTTTCTATGGTCTCCCGACAAGCTTGGTTTGCAAGAATCATCTTTTATATATTTATTTTTGCTAAATTTGCAAGTCTACTTGCATGTACATGCTCTAATACAAACCCCATGCTCTTATCTCTCAGCTATTTAAATGGAGCAAGGAATTACGAAAGATTACAGAAATGTATGGCCCATAAAACATTAAAAATTTTTTTAGTAACCCAAAATATCATGAACAAAATAAAGTCTCAATCATAATCTTGAGATTCCTCTAGTCTGTATATCAAAAACCACCAAGTTCAGATAGCCAAGCATTTAACTGCAACCAACATTAGCCAGGCAAGATTTAATTGCAAAAGTATTCTATTCAAGTTCCCATTAAATGCTCCCATTTTGATTTAGTTTTCGCAATGATACAGCATTTGTCACCAATCCATCAAGGGATTTCATCTTCAACAAGTGCGATACAAATCTAAAATTTGCAATGTGAGGACTTGCACTCATAGGCGAGCAATAACCGCCTCCACCTCTACAGGGGTATATAGATGGTAATTTGGAGCCACTTTTGCAATGTCAACGTTATTGGGTGTCACCTAGGTTCGACAACATAGATAAATCAATGTGATGAACGGAAAATATGATAAGTTAGACATGATGCATAACATAATGAATCAGCAATTCCAAGAAACTCTTACCTTTTCTTCCATAACCTGCCTCAGAATGGAAAGAGCAATGGTCTCAGCTTCTTGAAGAGTGATGTCCTGCAGATAATAGAATATATAATATATCCCTTCAATTTTTCAAGTTTACAATAGCAAAAATAAAAAATTAACACTAGAAGAAATACTTGTATTGCAGAGAGCTTGTGCTACACACAGAGAAAATATACCTTGTTGTATTGCTCTTGCAGAGAGCTGTCTGCACCCTCTGAACCCGAACCAATAGCCTTGGCATTGCATTGCCAAAATGTGCCAGATGGATCAGTATAATATCTGCATTTCATTAGTTTTCTTACACGGTCAAAGAACGATAAAAACAGAAGGATACACATACAATAAGCATCAAGAAATTAAACACTTAAAACTGGAGGGGTGGGGGCGGGGGGGGGGGGAGTTTTACCTACAAATATGCACATCTCAGCACTACTGTAATTGTGACATCTACATACAATGGAAAGACTATAAATGGAAATCTATGGCCTTTATGGTTTTATGTTGACTAAGTGAATGTGTTGGTAAGAAGCTAAGCTGAGAAGTAAGAATGAGAGAATTTATTAGCTTTCAGAATAGTTGTAGTTCTGTTATCCACTTATTCTTCCCCCCCCCAAAAAACCAAAAGTGGGAAAAGCCGCATTATAGCATGTAATGTGGGAAGTGGGAACGAGAGCATGAAAGTATTTAGGGTCTATTTCAGATCTGCTTATTTTGCTGAAACTGAAAATTTTTTGTTGAAAGTACTGTAAATAAATGTAAGAATTACTTAAAATAGTACAGTGGGACCTATGAATAGTACCAAAAAGTGCAATGAGGTCATGAATAGTGGCAAAAATAAGCTGAGAGAAATTGGTGGTTGTTTACTTAGATATCCTTGTTGGCATGTATCCACTAGTTAGATTTCTTCTTTGGTGAGAGTGAGAGTGAGAGGGAGATTAAGAGCCATTATGGGTGGTTCTCGCAGTTTTTTTATTGAATCCAAACTTTTTCAACTGGTGGTAAAGGAAGGGGGACGGTATTTTTCATTAAGGATCTTTGAGCGGAGTAGGTACTTTATGAAGTCGATCTTCATGGGCAAGAACACGGCACAATGGCTAATGAGGAGTTTAGAACAGATTGTTGTAGGGGTTAGTCCGAAGTATTTTTATACGTTCAGGGAAGGTGATGTAGCCTACACCTTCCAACGGTGCTCCAACTCTTTTGGCTTGTTCCTTCTATTGTCCGAATTTAAAGTTGGCAGGTCTAGGAGGTCCGTTGTTCTTCCGAAAGGTCGAACAAAGAATGGATGGAGGGTGTTTGGGTTGGAATTAAGGAAGATGTTGGTACCTGTAAACTATGTGAATGGAGGTTCTGGTCATTCAAAATTTGTAGCTCGACTTCACAAGGATAACTCGGGGTTCTTCCTCTTAAATCTTTTGCCGATGCGGTGCATGGACATCGGTTCCGGTGAACATACCAGTCCGATGAACTTAGGAGGAAGAGATATGGGTTCTTGGAGCACTAATGTGGAATTTGAATTGGTAGAGACAAATCCGTAGGACATAGAAGGAGCTTTCCATTGAAATTCAAATCAAAGTTGAATGAAGTCATTTATGGCAATGAGCGTGAACTGAGGAATCCTTATTGGAAAGAAGGAGGCTTGACTGTTGAAGTGAATGGGGAAGGAAAAAGGAGTTTTGTCTCGGTATCCTAATAAAGGTAGACTGAGGAGTTCTAATTGGGTCACAAGAAATCGAGAGGGAGCGGTGGCGGGTCCCTCTCGTGGGTCATGGGGTCAAAAATATCCCGTGTTGGGATCGACCTATTGAGGCGTGGTGCATGGAAGTCTCGAGAAAAGGGGATTGAAGAACTTCACTTGGGCCACAAGGAGTCGAAGGAGAAAGTGAAGGATCCCTCTAGTGGGTCACAGTCCAAAATAAGGTTGTGGTGGGCTCAAATCAAAACCGCAACACTCAATTGGGCCTTCAAGTTCTCTCTAATCCAAAGCCCATTGGCCCACTCAAGATGGATATGAGTGTTAGCTCTTTATTAAGTGACCCAAGTGACCCAAGCCTTTCAAACCACGAAGCACAAGCTTCAACGATTGCTCACGAAGCTTCCGTTGCTCGAGTTGGGCTGTTGGATCACCGTGATGAGCATACGAGGGAGATCAACACCACTAGTGCTAGTGGTCTTCACACCGAGGAGCCACCGGCGCCGCTAGTGAAGGCTGGCTCAATGTGATTCCCAGCCTCGGAGATGGTGAGGAGTTCGGCTAGTCAAACCGAGGCAACGGGTCATCCTGCGGAGTCACCGGTGAAGATCTAGTGCAACTTTTCCGGCAGGTTTCGCACAACGGACTCACCAAATGACAATCGATAGGGCCGTTACAGCTCTAATCCACACCACGAGGAAGGATACGAGGTCTCTTCCTCTATCCGAGAATTTGGGTTGCCTTGTGATGACCTCGGTGGAGGCCGAGTGTATTATTCATGATGGGTCTTGCGCCAATGAACCTTTGGTTAAACTGGGTAAGGCGAAAAACAAGGGGTGACAGGGGCTTTAATAGGTCGTGTGGTTTCTCGATTACACTTGAGTCCCTCGAGAGTTGGGACCGAGGAGGTGGGTGTTCAAGATGGAGATGAAGGTGGCGGGGTTGATTGTACTAGTGATATGCGGGGATAGACACCCCCATCAAAGCCGAGATTGGTTGTACCTTCTTTTCCCGATCTTTTTCTAGACTTTTTGCGAGTGGGGTCACGGGGTTTTGGAGTATCGGGTCGAGGTTAATTCTTTTTCTAGTAAGGAACTTTTAAGTCTTCCTAGGGAGGTCATGCTTATGGAGGATGCAAAGTGGATTTTTCTGTGGGTTTTGGTGAAACAGATGTCGATTGTTTACCTCTCGCAAATCATTGATCCGGGTGTGTCAACAAATTTGGCGAGTTGGAGGAGGCCAATGAGGTATCGAGCATTGAGAATACGTTAGATATTTCTAGTCAAGGTGAAGCACGAAATTCCTGGGTTCAAGAAATTGGTTGGGTTGTCAACAACTCGACATGAGAAGTTGTGCATTGTTCTCTTACGAGGCTAGAAATCGAGATGGCAAAGCAATAAATGTGTTACACAGAGAGAAATGGGTAGTAAAAATTGGCTAAGTCCAACAACAAGGGATGTAGAAAGTTGCAAAACTTAATATGTTCGGTGAATTATGACAGGAGATAAAGGGTGGTCTTGTGTTGGTGTCGAGTTGGGGATAGTTTAGTTTTTATGAAGATAAAAATGATTTCGTGGAATGTTAGAGGTTTAAATGATCCTCAAAAATGACTTGTGGTGAAGAATTTGTTGCGGGAGTGGAAGTGCGATGTTGTTTGTCGAAAATTGCTAGCATGAATAGACAGTTGGTTTGTAATTTGTGGAGCTGTCCATATGTGGATTGGGCTGTTTTGGAGGTTGATCTGACCGCTAGTGGTATCTTGCTTATGTGGGATAAAAGGGTTTTGGAGAAGGTGGAGGTTATGGTTGGCACTTTCTCGGTTTCGGTAAAGTGGCAAGGGGTGGGGGACGGTTTTATATGGGCATGCTCGGGGTTTATAGCCCAAATGAGAATATTGAGAGGGGTCACATGTGGGACGAGTTGGTGGGTATTCAGCAGTATTGGAGGTTACCGTGGTTCCGCTTTGGGGATTTTAATATTGTTCGCTATCCTAGTGAGCGTAGGGGTGAGGCACGTTTGACCTTGGCTATGGAATAATTCTCTCAATTTATTGAGGATATTAACTTGGTTGACTTGCCTTTGGACGGAGGTAGATATATATGGTCAAGTGGTACTAATCAACCAAATGATGTCCAGGATTGATAGAGCTTTGGTCACTCCAAATTGGGAGGACCATTTCCCGGATGTTCTTCAAAGGATGTTACCACATCCTATCTCAGATCATAGTCCAATTCTTTTGGAGGCAGGGGGAATGGCAAGGGGGAAAAGTCTGTTCAGATTTGAAAATATGTGGTTGAAGACGGAGGGATTTGTGGATAGAGTTCAGTTCTGGTGGAATCGGCATTCTTTTATAGGTACACCTAGTTTCGTGCTTGCAAAAAATTTGAAGGCTCTGAAAGAGGATATTGTGCAATGGAATTGCCAAGAGTTTGGTAATGTAGAGCGTCAAAAGAAACAATTATTGGAGGAGTTGAAAAATTTAGACGCCAAGGAAGGGGACTTTGGTCTCACCGATGGGGAGAAAGGTCATAGGGTAGCTTTGAGGGCCCAAGTGGAGCATCTTCTTTCCTTGGAAGAAATTTCCTGAAACAAAAATCTAAGATGTTATGTATCAAGGAAGGGGATAATAACACCAAGTTTTTTCACAAAATGGCTAATTCTCATAGAAGGTTTAATCATCTAAGGACTTTGGAGGTGGATGGGGTGGTTTTTGAGGAGGCATCCAAGGTGACTAATCGGGTAGTACAATTTTATAAAACTTTGTACAAGGAGACCGAGGGGTGGAGGCCTTCATGAGGGTTTGGAATTTGATCGTATTGGGGATGTGGAGAGGGTTTGGCTTGAAAGGAAGTTTGAGAGGGAGGAGATACTTCAAGTTGTACGTGACTTGGAAGGGGACAAAGCTCCAGGTCCGAATGGGTTTACTATGGCATTTTTTTATCATTGTTGGAGAGTAGTGGAAAAAGACGTCTTAGCGGTCTTTGAAGAGTTTTTTCAACATTGTAAGTTTGAAAAATCCCTTAATGCTACCTTCATTACATTAATTCCTAAAAAGAATGATGCCTCTAATATTAGAGATTTCCGACCTATTAGCTTGGTGGAGAGTGTATAAAATCTTGTCCAAGGTTTTGGCAAATCGATTGAGAGTGGTTTTAGATCGTTGATTTCTCGAGACTCGAATAGCTTTGTGGGTGGGAGACAAATTCTTGACTCGGTTCTTATTGCGAATGAGTGTGTGGATAGCCGAGGAAGAGTAGGGTTCCTAGAGTCATTTGTAAACTTGATATTGAGAAAGCTTACGATCATGTGAGTTGGGAGGCTTTGTTGAATTTATTGCATAGAATGGGCTTTGGAGTGAAGTGGTGTAAGTGGATCCATACTTGTATAACCACAGTTCAGTTCTCTTTTTGATTAATGGGTCTCCACCGATTTCTTTGGTAGTTCAAGAGGTTTAAGACAAGGGGATCCGCTATCTCCTATGTTGTTTTTGATTATGATGGAGGTGTTTAGTAGAATGTTGAGAAGAGTGGAGGGAGTGGCTTGATCAATGGTTTTAAAGTTGAGGGTAGGAGGGGTGGTGGGGAATGTGTTACACATCTACTGTTTGCAGACGATACTATCCTATTTTGTGATGCGGATGTGGAGCAAATCCTTCATATTCGGTTGTTGTTACTTAGTTTTCAAAGGCAACAGATTTGAAGGTTAATGTGCATAAGAGTGAAATGGTTCTAATAGGGGAGGTTGATGATGTGCAAGCCCTTGCTAAAATTTTGGGCTACAAAGTTGGAAAGTTGCCTATGTCTTATCTTGGCATGCCGTTGGGGGCTTCACATAATTCCCCTTCAATTTGGAATCCTATTTTGGAAAAATTTGAGCGGAGATTAGCCGGGTGGAAGAAGTTGTATTTGTCTAAGGGGGGTCGATTGATGTTACTCAAGAGTACACTATCGAGTCTTCCTACCTATTTTCTATCGCGTTTCACAATTCCTACTCATGTGGCTAATAGAATTGAAAAATTGCAAGGGGATTTTCTATGGGGTGATAGTAAAACTCATCCGGTAGGATGGGATAAAGTTTGTGCGCCTATAGCCAATGGTGGTTTGGGGATAAAAAAACTTACTACTTTCAATAAGGCCTTATTGAGGAAATGGTTGTGGCGGTTTGGGAAGGAAGAGGATCGGTTATGGAGGAGGGTGGTAGTTTCAAAATATGGGGAAGAATGGGGGGGGGTTGGACCTCAATTCTGGGTAGGGGAGTTCATGGGTGTGGTTTGTGGAGAGGTATTCATATGGGATGGGAGGATTTTAGCAAATATTGTCGGTTTGTTGTTGGGTTGGGGAATAGAGTGAGGTTTTGGCAGGATGGATGGTGTGGGGATCAACCTTTTCACTTGGCTTTCCCAAGGTTGTATGGTATTGCCATTGACAAGGAGGTATCTCATTGAAGCTTCTTTGTCAAGGTAAGGGGCGAGGATAGAAGAATTTGGGATGTTCGTTTTATTCGAAAATTTAATGATTGGGAGATGGATGAAGGGCTGCATTTTCTTCGTATATTGGGAGCTAATACTCCTCCAATGGACGTGGGAGATCGAATGAGATGGAAGTTGAAGTTTAATGGGGATTTTGATATTCGGTCATATTATAACAAATTAAGGAATTCTCCTTCAATTGTCTTTCCTTGGAAAGCTATTTAGAAAGTAAAGGCCCCTAGGCGAGTTTCCTCTTTTGTTTGGTGTGTAGCCTGGAATAAGATCCTAACGGGTGATAATCGAGATTGAGGAGATTGGTTTTTGTGGACTGGTGTATTATGTGTCGACATTGTGGAGAGACAAGAGACCACTTACTTCTTCATTGTGAGATGGCTTATCGGTTATGGAGCTTTGTCTTTATAACTTTTGGCCTGTCTTGGGTTGTTCCTAGATCGATCCCAAATTTGCTTTTTGGCTGGTGGAATTGGTTGGGGAAGCACTCGTCTTAGACATGGAATTTAGTTCTGTTGTGCATCTTTTGGTGTATTTGGAAGGAACAGAATCGGCGGACTTTTGAGGATTTGGAAAGTTCCGATGATCAGATACTTGCTTGTTTTAGTGGGACTCTTTTTGATTGGTCTCGGGCTTAAGGACTCACGACTAGTAATTCTCTCCCTTCTTTCATTAGCTCTCTTTCTCTTTGTAATTAATCTGTGGATTGGTTTTCTTTTTGTTTTTTTCTTTGTTTTCCCTTCTTGTATTTTCTGGGTTTGCTCTATGTTCTTCATGCATAGAGGAACCTTTCGTATATATAATATTCTTACTTATCAAAAAAAATAAATAAATAAGCTGAATAGTAAAATAAACTGGCTTTTTAATTGGTAGCCAAACACACACTTAAAGCCTGATTTTATAAATTTTCTCAAAGCATGATTACCATTAATGTAGAAGTCACAAGAGGGAGGTCAAAATTACAATGTTAAAGTTATAAAGAAGAAAGGATGGTAGAAAGATGACTGTAAATAGGATGGAGGAGCCTAAAATAAATAGTTCAGCCAACAGTAGTTAGTTGGAATGCGGGTCTTTTTTAGTTGAATGAGGAATCTATTTGGGTTGAGTGGAGCATGTAAAATAAATTAACAATGTATGCATAAAGATATTACTTTTAAATAATGCAATAAAATTGCACTTGCAAAATATGTATTTTAGGTTTCTAGCAAGGCAAAAACTAAATTATGTTAAATACCAGATTAATTTTGCAGCTGGTCATAACTATAAAACTGACATTAAATGTCAAGGTTGTCAATAAAAAAATTAAATAATATTGACATTAATTTTGAAGTTATAAAATTATATATTAATAACTGTCTGAAAAAGGTTTTTGGTCAATATTAAATAGGTATAATTACAATTTACCCCCTCATGGTTTGATTTAGACCCCCAAACTTTCAAGTGTTACATTTGAAGCCTCAGGTTTGTACTAAAATGAAACCATTAGGGTTCCGTCTAAATTCCCCATAACAATTTCATTTTAATCCTACCCATAACAATTTCATTTTAATCCTAACTTTTGGGGTCAAACTTAATAATTGCACAGCTTGTGGGACTAAATAGTTATTGGGTCAAACCAAAAAGGGGTCATTTGCTGTCCAAAAAAGGTAAAAATATGTTAATTTTGATAGAACCCTAAAAGTTTCATTTTAGACCAAACTTTGGGGGATCAAATGTAACAATTGAAAGTTTGTGAACTAAATTGAGACTGAGCCAGACCACAAGGGGGTAAATTAAAATTGAGACTGAGCCAGACCACAAGGGGGTAAATTGTAATTTACCCTACTATTAATCTGAGTGAAGTCCTCCTATGTCATAAAAAATAATAATAATAATAATAATAATAATAACAAAGGAGAAGCATCTGCACATGAAGGATCTGCTCCACTTCCGCATCACAGTTTTGAAGGTTAATGTCTTGAAGAGTGAGATGGTTCCAATAGAGGAGGTTAATAATGTGCATGCCTTGGCAGAGATTCTAGGTTGTAGGATTGGGTCTTTGCCTATGACCTATCTTGGTATGCCGTTGGGGGCTTCCCATAAGTCCCCTTCTATTTGGAATCCTATCTTGGAGAAAATTAATCGAAAGTTGGCTGGGTGGAAGAAGTTGTATCTGTCAAAAGGTGGAAGACCGACGTTGCTTAAGAGTACACTTTCTAGCCTTCCTACTTACTATTTATCTCTTTTTACCATCCCTTCGCATGTGGCTAATAAGATTGAGAAGATGCAGAGGGATTTCTTGTGGGGGGATTCGAAGGTTCATTTGGTGGGGTGGGATAAGGTATGCGCTCCTAAGGCTAATGGTGGTTTGGGAATAAGGAAATTAACTACTTTTAATAAAGCCTTACTAGGAAAATGGTTATGGCGGTTTGGGGTTGAGGAGACTCGTCTTTGGAGGAGGGTAGTAGCTTTGAAGTTTGGGGTAGAGTGGGGGGGATGGTCTTCCAAGTCGGGTAGGGGTGTTCATGGGTGTGGTTTATGGAGAAGTATCCGAAAAGGTTGGGAGGTTTTTAGCAAATGTATTCAGTTTGAGGTAGGGGTGGGGGATAGAGTGAAGTTTTGGACAGATCGGTGGTGTGGGGATTTACCACTCCATTTATCCTTCCCGGTAGTGTATGGGATTGCTACTAATAGAGAGGCATCGGTGGCCTCGTCTCTCGAACGGCTGGGGACCGAGACTCGGAGAAGCTGGAATGCTCTTTTATTAAGGGAGCCAAATGATTGGGAGATGGGAGATGTGGATGAATTCTTTCATACCTTGGGTTCTAATTTACCTCAATCTAAGCACGGAGACCGTATGAGATGGAAGTTGTCGAAGAAGGGGCATTTTGACATCCACTCGTTCTACGAAAAGCTTCGAAGTCCCTTGCCTATTATCTTTCCTTGGAAAGGTATCCGGAAGGTTAAGGCTCCTACGCACGTCTCTTTGTTTGTTTGGACTGCAACTTGGGAGAAGATTCTTACAGGGGACATTCTACGGGGTAGAGGCTTTGATTTTGTTGACTGGTGCATTATGTGTCGTTGCAATGGGGAGACAGTGAATCATTTGCTACTCCATTGTGAAAAAACTTATTAGTTGTGGAGCTTGATTTTTAGATTTTTTGGGATTTCTTGGGTCTTGCCAAGATCGGTTGCGAATACGCTTTTTGGTTGGTGGAATTGGTTTGGAAAGCACTCTTCTAGCATTTGGAATTTAGCTCCGTTATGCCTAATGTGGTGTATTTGGAGGGAGCAAAATTGGCGAACTTTTGAGGACAGGGACAAATCCAATGACCAGTTGCTCGCTTATTTTAGTGGTTCTCTTTTTGATTGGTCTAGGGCTTGGGGACTCACCTCTAGTGATTCTATCCCTTTGTTCCTTAGTTCTCTCCTTTGTAACTAGTTCTTTGTTGGTTTATGTTTGTTTTCTTGTTTCTTTTTTCTATCTGTTTGTTTCTTTCTCTGTACTCTTTGTTCTGCCTTCTGTTTTTCATGAGGTAGCTTCTTGAATATACATCTTTCTTACTTATCAAAAAAATAAATAAAGGTTTAGCAATCCCATGTTTATTGCAAGGGAGCAAGGAAGTCCTAATAAGTTTGAAATACTCTAATAATGAAGAATCATGTTCTAAAGCAACAAAGAGTCATTAGCAACCAAATCATTGTTTGCATCAGTAGCTGCATAGTGATAAAATATGCTAAGCAAATCCTAAAAACAAACTGACATATATAAAAATAAATAAATAAAAATTTTAATTTTACCATTTGTTGGATCACATTAATCCAAAGATAGCTAGTAAATATGGTAAGCAAACTAATACTTACAAGCTGGGCCCATTCTCATCATGGCCAGCAATGAGAAGAGAAACTCCAAACGGTCGAGACTGCACGAAAAGAATATAATACATCAGAAAGCATTAAAGAATGAAAGATCTAGAATATAATATCAGGTTGTCAAAGAGGACCCAACCAAAAACAAGCAAGAATATTTTAACTGCAAGAGACGCAAACGCCTATAGGCTATAGACATTATGATATTGTCTCTTCTCATAAAATGAAAGAGAACACAGCATCCCATCACAAAAAGTACTTGAAGGTGAGTAAGTGTAAATTAATTATAGCACTGTAAATAAGAAATTTGAACTTCTGCAAGAACATGCAACATTTTTTTCTGCTACATAAACACAATTCACACACACATACAGAATTGAACCCATGACCTCATCCTTCACCCCTTGTTTATGAAGGAAGAGACACAAATTGTCTAAAGACCACTGGCATATCCCAAACAAGCAACTACACCAACATACTAATTGGTTTTGTTAAGAAATAAAGTTTCAAACACTAACAAACTGGATATGGGGATATAATAAGATTGCACAATCACCTTTTCTTCTATTGAAAGATTTGTAGGGCCAACACAATAGGCTTTGCATTTTGATGCAGTCTTAGATTAAAAAATAGACACTTGCAAAAGGATCTGAAGCATAACACAGGGTTAAGCATCTGATATTACTTTTCAGTTAACAACGGACCATGCCTAGAAGAAAAAGATAGATTAATTGCAGAGGAAAGCCAATAAACTTTCCAATGACAACTTCTTGGTCAAAAGACACAACTAGTTTAACCAAAGATGTTGGATTCAACTCCACAACAACGTTTTTCTTTGTTATTTATGGTATTATTCAGCCATAATCACCCATCAAGAGGACCTTCCCCTCTCAAACCAAAGGGAAAAAATAAAGATATCCTTCAAAAATTTGTATGTATTTTAGGCAGATTATCATCTATGAAGCACGGGTGCGTTTCGGGACTCAGGTGCGGGTGTGGGACTCGGCAATTTTTGAAAAAGTAGGGTGCGGGTGGGGCGGGACTCGGCAATTAAAATATTATTAAAAATATTTTTATTTATATTTTCTATATATTTTTACTATTAAAATATTCTTAAAAAACACATTAATATACTTGATTCACAAAACAAAGAAAGAAGAAGGCAAGAAACACATCCGAGGTCAGAATTTCGGCTGCTCCGGCGAGTTTCACGGCTGATTTCGGCCCGTTTTCGCCGTTTCCGGCCTGTTTCGCCAGATCGGTCGCCGCCAATACGGACCGATATGGCCGATAAGGCCCGATTCTGGCCGAATCAGCCCAGTTCGGCGCGAATCGAAGCCGATTCGGCGCGAATCGAGCCGCGTCGGCGCGAATCGAGCCGTGTCAGCTCGAATCTGAAAAAAAAAAACTTAGACGCAAAGACCGACGCTGACGTCAACCGCGTCGGACTCGGGTGCGGCACCCTCCCACCCGCGTCCGTGCTTTCTAGATTATCATAAAAATTAAATATAAAAAAGTTTGAAATAAAAATCAAACAACCAAAGATTTTAAAAACAAATTTCTCTCATTTTACTATCATTCAACAATCTCTAAAAATATAGAAAAATAAAAAATAAAATAAAATAAAATTAGAGAGAGATTAAACCGCAGAGAAGGCAATATGTGATTCGAATAGACATAAGACTGTGTTTGGATGAGCTTATTTTCATTGGCTCATTTTGTTTTTAAAAAAATGACTTTCATAAAAGTACTAACTATACCTAGAAAAAAGTTTTTCTAATGAGTTTTGTACTATGAAGCACGGGTGCGTTTCGGGACTCGGGTGCGGGTGCGGGTGCGGGACTCGGCAATTTTTGAAAAAGTAGGGAGCGGGTGCGGCGGGACTCGACAATTAAAAAATTATTAAAAATATTTTTATTTTTATTTTCTATATATTTTTACTATTAAAATATTCTTAAAAAACACATTAATATACTTGATTCACAAAACAAAGAAAGAATAAGGCAAGAAACGCATCCGAGGTCAGAATTTCGGCCTCTCCGGCGATTTTCAAGGCCGATTTCGGCCTGTTTCAGCCGATTCCGGCATGTTTAAACCGTATCGGCCATATCGGTCGCCGGCCGATATGGACCGATATGGCCGATCGGCCCGATTCTGGCCGAATCAGCCCGGTTCGGCGCGGGATCGGGCCGATTCGGCGCGAATCGAGCCGCGTCGGCGCGAATCGAGCCGAGTCGGCGCGAATCTGAGAAAAAAAAAAAAAAAAACGCAGACGTGGCACCGACGCGCGGTCAACCGCGTCGGACGCCGCGTCCCGTGTCGCACCGCGTCGGACTCAGGTGCGGCACCCTCCCAGCAGCGTCCGTGCATTCTAGGTTTTGTACCAAGAAAAAAGTGAAGTTTTATAAAGTTGTACCTAACCAATTAAACAAAACAATCTAACACAATCAGACCCATTACAAGGACAGAAAGCTCGCAGCAAACAAAAGGACCGTGTAGAATGTGTTACAAACAAAATTTAGCTACTAGAACATCTCAAAATGTCATTTGCATTGAAGAGACAAAGAAAAAAGGGAAATACCTTAAAGAATGGGAGGGAAAAAGATAAGGTAGAAATTTTAGAAAACAACGCATGACTTGCACCATTGGCTGAGATACACACTTCAGTTCAAGATTTAACAATGTATAATAAAAGCAAAGGGAGTTGAGGGGGGTTACATATAGATTACAGTTGCAACTAGAAAACCCAATTGCAATGTGCCAGGCAGTCTTTTAACCAGATCCCACCACTCAAAACTGTATTCATTGGTGTTTTCTTTTCTTTGGCGCTACATAACAAGTGTGTGTGTGTGTTGTTACCATAAGAATTGCAAGCTTAAGTGGTTATTACCATCGATTCTTCATCACCTTCACCGAATCGTAGGGCCAGATCACAAAGAGCTTGTGTTGTAGACTCCACAGTCATTGGCTCACCATAGGAGAACCTATGGTTCTGAAAAAGATGAATTGAAATATATTATTAACATAGAGATTTTATTTTCCACTAGCACATTGATAACAACGACCATACCTGAGTCTCAACACGCGCATGCTCAACTAGCGTTCGAGCATCAGCAATTAGTCCACTCATGGCGCAGCCCAAATGCTCGTCTATTTCCATGATTTTCTCCACACTGCTGGGTTCCTGAAAAATAAATATAAAGAAAAAAGGTCTCAACAAAGCAAATCCACTATACTTCAAATGTCAATAAGTGTGGTGACATCAACAAGAGAAGAATCCTCACATCAAAATTCGGATAGAACCACCCTTAGTTTTCAAATGAACTGGTGGTTAGGTTGGAATACAATTTGGAAGAGAGTATCCTATTGAAATCTGATTGAAAGTTCTATTGATCCTAATGTCAGTCCATGAGTCATGATTGTCATGTAAAATTCACGCGAGTTCCTTACTAGCATTAACATATACACAATAGTTTATTCATGATATTTTCACCACCTAAAGAATACAGTTTTATTCTATCTGCTTGAAACAAACATGTGTTTGTGTGTGTATACCTCGCCACACCTAAATAACACAAATGTGATAGTAAATTAATAACTTATTACCTTCAATAGATCAGAACATGCATATAAATTATAATGTTCACCCACCAAGAGTCATGTAGCTCAACGGGCACTCCTAGTGTTTCCACCAGAGATGTCCAGGGTTCAAATAAAAATAAAAAATTACAATAAAGACCCTAAATTATTCAGATTGCCTTGCTTTGGCACAACGGTGCCATAAACAGAAAAGGAAACTCCTAAATCAAGAGAGGTTCATGAACCAGCTTCACCTAAATGGATTCTGATCTGTGGAACAAAGCCTCCACACAAGATGGCAGATGTGTTATAAACACGCCAATCTGTCTTTGCTTACAATAGATGTTGTCTAAAAGAATCAAATCAAGACCTTCTACATATTTATAAATTATACAAATGCAGAGGGGATAAGTTTCCTTGGAGGCTTGGACTTTGTGCTGGTGATTTTGCTAAAATTGACTTATGTTTGTGTAGGAATTCTAGAGTGAGGCCATAAGTATAATGTCTCTCCCTCCCCCAACCCTCCCCCACCCTCACCCTCACCACCAACCCCCCCAACTCCCTCTCTCTTCCCCTGTATACCACCGGCTGTCCCACATACCAATTCCCTCCCTCCCTCCCTATCCTTTTACTTTTCCACCTCTAGTCCCACCTTTTGGTCTGCCCTCTTACACCTTTTGTCATCCCTCTTTCCCTTCTAGTTTATGCCCTCTGTCATACCCCCTACTACCATCCACTTTGCCTTATAAACCTTCTGTGCCTTCACCTCCACTGTTACCCGTTATCCCCATCTCTAAAACTGATACCAAACCAGCTTCAAACCTTAACACCACTCCATCTTTATCGGTTCAGGGGGGGAGTAAGATTCCTTTCCGTATTGATGCAAAGTTTTTCTTTTTTTCTTTCAATGGTGGGCGACATGACTCGTATGCTATTCATGAGAGCAGCCGGCATGTCAAGCACACTATTTGGGTAGGACGTAAAGGATTGGAGTGGATCCTTTCTTGTTTTGCTGATATTCGTGATTGGGTTCCAGGGAAAGTTCCCATTTGCAAACGCTTCCAAGAAAATAACAAGTTGTTGGAATTCTTTGGGAGGTCAAATAAGGCTGGTGTTTTTGTGGTCATTGCTGAATACTATGGTGGGGCTCGCCGTGGGTGTGTTATAATACCAGCAAGCTCCAACCGTGCAGGTTGGTCTTTGTTTCGGAGAGAAATGAGGAATTTTTTCACCGGTGCTAAACCGGTTTCTATGGCTGAAGCATCCTCCAAAAATGGTGGTGATGGAGGTGGTCGATCTGCTGGTGGTGACCGGAGTGGGAACCTTTTGTCTGCTTATAGTCATCAAAGAAAAGTTCAGAATTTTGAAAAAGTTGGAGCAATTCAGGGGCAGAGCAGGATTCCTAAAGTCCCTACAATAAATGGTTTGGTCTTAAATGGTAATGTTTCAATCATCAATGGCGGACCCACGTAGGCTTTCACTTTTAAACCGACTCCTGCTACTTTGGCTCTGAAAGTGTGTAAGCCTGAGGGAGGGAAACGTTTTGTATCTTGTATGGATATAAATGAGTTCAATTGGCCCAGAGTGTTAAGTGGCGGGCCCGAACTTACAATCCAATCTGATGGGCTTGCCAAAGCCCAGCCCGTGGAATCATTTAAGGGCACTTTGGTCAAACCAGGATCTTTAAAAAAGCCACACGATGGTCCGGCAACATGGGTACAAGGGGAGAGCTCGAGCTGTAGTGTGAGTTTAGTTGCTGGGCCGCGGAGTCGCAGCGGCGCCGGCGAGGGCGACGGTGATTTCTAGGTCGCCGATGGTGTCGCGACAGATTGCCGACGAGGGGCGATGGTTTTGGGTCGCCGGTGGTGTCAACAACGTTGCCAGCGAGCGTGAAGGTGGTTTCGGGTTCTTTGGTGACTACGGCGGCGCCCGCGAGTGCGATGGGGGGTCCATTTTTGGGTTTTCCGAAGTGGAGGGGACCAATCGGAGGTCGAGGGAAGAGACCCGGACTCAGTAAGCTAATGGGACCTGGGTATGCCGTTTCTTCTGATCTTTGGCATCGTGAGCCGCCCATAACTCTTTTTCTCCTCTCATTGGAGTGCAGGTTGCGAGGAGGGCCTCTGTTTTGGAGTGAGTGATGAATCCATGGTGGTTTCGGGAGAGAAGGGAGAAGCATGGTGCAATCCTAGTGCTGAGCCAATGTCGCCTGATCATTTGGATGGGGTTGAGAAGTTACAGGAAGGGACCGAGCATCTTCTGATTCAGTGGAAGCACAGTGAAGTTAATCCTAGTGGCTTCCCATCATGGAGAGGACGAGAATGGTCTTTGGAGTGCTCACCTCTATCTAAATGGGATCCCAAGGATCATAAGGAGTCGGCGATGATCCAGGAAGGTGGCGAGGGAGAGGTTCGAGGGTCAGCAGTGAAAATTTTGAAATGGGTTTGTAGCCCGATGAAAAATTTTTGTAGAATTGTGGGTTTTCCTATTGTTAAGCACGAAGATCAATGCCTGGCTCTATTCCGTCTTCTTGAACAGGACTATGTTGATGTTGTTAGTGTTGAGTCTTCTAATGGTATTGTGAACTCTAAGCAAAAAGGGTTTAAGGAGCTCAAAGGTTTGTTTTCTTCTATTAATTATGATGGGGCAGCTTCTAAGGGGAGGAACAGAGTCTTCTTAAGGAGTGGAAATGTGATATAGTTTGCTTTCAAGAAACTAAGTTGTCTTCTTTAAACTCTTTTGTTGTTCGAAGCCTTTGGGGTAGTCTGTTTCTAGATTGGGTTGTTCTAGATGCAATCAATACAGCAGGGGGGTGTTATTGGTTTGGGACGAGAGTTTTTGAAAAAGTTGATTGTGTTGTTGGTCTGTTTTTTACATTAATGTGTTATAGAAGGGGGTTGCAGATGATTTTGTATGGGCTTGTTCAGGAGTGTATGGACCTAATGAGGATAACCAGCGGGGTGCGCTGTGGGAAGAACTTACTAGAATGCACTCCAGGTGGAATACGGCTTGGTGTGTTTTAGGGGATTTCAATACCATCCGTTATCCGAGTGAGAGATTTGGTCGTGGCTTTTAGTCCGGCTATGTTTGCTTTTTCGGACTTCATTGAGGCTAATTACCTTGTGGACTTACCCCTTGAAGGGGCTTCGTTTACTTGGTTTAGAGATTCGGGGTCAATTTGTATGTCAAGAATTGATAGAACCTTGGCATCGATGGATTGGGTAGATCACTTTGGAAACGTGTCTCAAAGGGTACTTCCTCGTGTAGTTTCTGATCATTGCCCTCTTTTAGTGGTTGCGGGTAGTGTTAATAAAGGTTGGAGTGCCTTTAAGTTTGAGAATATGTGGTTGAAAGAAGAGGGTTTTGTAGAGAGGGTTCGGCAATGGTGGAATGGGTATTGCTTTTCGAGTTCTCCTAGCTTTATTCTGGCTCGTAAATTAAAAGCTCTCAAAGAGGACTTGAAAAAGTGGAATAAGGAGGAATTTGGGGGTCCGGCCTTTAGGAAGAAATGTCTTTTATCCGAATTGCTGGGTTTGGATGCTAGGGAGGACTTGTCCGGTCTTTCTTTGGAGGATCAAACGCGTCGTATTCAAATTAAAGGTGAGATTGCTAATCCTGCCTCTTTCATCGGGTCGCTAATTCCCATAGAAGAACTAATCATATTCGGGATATAGAGGTGGATGGTATCCTTTATGAGGATGAGGAAGAGGTGTGGTCTAAGGTGGTCGTTTTTTATCAGAGGTTGTACACTAAGTCAGATACTTGGCGCCCTTCTATGGATGGGTTAAAGTTTGCTAGAATTGAGGAGGTTGAGCGTCTTGAATTAGAGAGAGCTTTTTCTAAGGAGGAAGTGGTAAAGGTTCTTCATGAGATGGAGGGTGATAAATCCCTAGGTCCCGATGGTTTCACTATGGCTTTTTTTCAAAAATGGTGGAGTGTAGTGGAAATAGATGTCATGGCATTCTTTGATCATTTCCATAGGAGCTCGTAGTTTGAACGGTCTCTAAATGATTCTTTCCTTTCTCTGATTCCCAAAAGGGATAGATGGAGGAGATGGCCTAAGACTTGTGTCTCTACCGTTCGCTTCTCGCTTCTGGTTAATGGATCTCCTGCTGGTTTCTTTAGTAGCTCTACGTGTCTCGGACAAGGTGATCCTCTGTCTCCCCTTCTTTTTCTTTTGATCATGGAGGTTTTAAGTTGTATCCTGAAGAAAACCGAGGAAGGGGGTTTAATTCGGGGTTTTCATGTGGGTCCTGTTAATTGACTGGTATCCGTGTTTCTCACCTTCTATTTGCCGATGATACCATTCTTTTCTGTGATGCCTCTAGAGAGCATATTTTTTCCATTAGGCTAGTTTTGACTTGTTTCCAAGCTTTTACTGGTTTGAAGGTGAACGTGGGGAAAGGTGAAATTGTCCCTATTGGGGAGGTGCGTAACATTCAGTCTTTGGCTAATATCCTTCAATGCAAGGTGGGCAGTTTGCCTATGATTTACTTGGGTATGCCATTGGGTTCTTGGTACAAAACAGCCTCTATTTGGAATCCGATCCTTGAGAGGATGGAAAAGCAGCTTTCAGGCTGGAAGCGGCTTTATTTGTCAAAGGGTGGTAGACTTACCTTGCTCAAGAGTACCCTTTCAAGCCTTTCGACTTATTACCTTTCCCTTTTTACTACCCTAAAGCTGTGGCGACCAGATTGGAATGCTTTCAAAGGAACTTCTTGTGGGGTTCTTCAGTTGAGTGTTTCAAATATCCATTGGTGGCTTAGGAAAAGGTTTGCTTATCATGTGAGTTGGGTGGTTTAGGAATTTGGAGGTTGGCACCTTTTAATCAAGTCCTATTAGGGAAATGGCTTTGGAGGTATGGCCATGAAACCTCGCACCTGTGGCGTAGGGTCATTGCCATGAAATATGGGGAAGGAAAAGGGGGTTGGTGCACTAGAGCTTGTAGTAGGGCTCATGGTTGTGGGTTATGGCGGAGCATTAGCGAAGGGTGAGAAACTTTCGCAAAGCGTTTCTCTTTCGTGGTGGGGGATGGTGCTCATATTCTGTTTTGGCATGATAAGTGGACTGGGGATGTTCCTCTCAAAATTCTTTATCCTCAATTATTTTTGTGTTCAGCTAATAAGGAGGCTTGTATCTCTGAGGTGTTAAGCCCTTCAGTGGGTGATAATGACAAAGAGTGGAGTTTAAGATTTCGGAGGGAATTCAATGATTGGGAGTTGGCAGATTCCTACTCCTTTCTTCATTTCATCCAAACTCGTCTTCCTAAGGGGTGGAGGGTATGACAGACTTCGTTGGGACTTTAATGGCGGTGGGAAGTTCGATACTCGGTCCTTTTATCATAAGATTCGAAATGCAGATCCTTCCACCTTCCCTTGGAAAGGAATTTGGAAAGTTAAGGTTCCTAAAAGGGTGGCTTTTTTTATGTGGACTGCTGCCCATGGTCAGATTCTAACTTTGGATAATCTTATGCTTCGTAGTCGCCCTTTGGCAAATCATTGTTGTTTGTGCTTTAGCAACGCGGAATCTGTGGACCACCTATTACTTGTTCATCCAATAGCTCATTCTTTGTGGATGTATATGCTTCGGTTGTTTGGGATCGAATGGGTCATGCCAGGTTCGATTGTGGACTTATTATTTTGCTGGTATAATTGGCTTGGGAAGCATAGCTCTGATATTTGGGATTTGGTTCTAGGTTGTTTAATGTGGACTATTTGGGCTGAACGGAATCGGCAGTCTTTTGAGGATGAGGAGAAAACTGTGGTTCAGTTATTAGAGTTTTGCCAGCGGACACTCTTTGATTGGTCTAGATGTTGGGGTTATTCAGATTGTTCTACCCTTTTGGATTTTCTTTCATCTATTAGAATAGATTAGGGGCTGCTCCTGTCTTTTTAGTTCTTTTTCCTTTGTTCACTATCGTGAACCCTTTATGTTTTTCTTGCTACTTTTTTATTAATAATATTCTCTTCTTACTTATCAAAAAAAAAAAACAAATGCAGAGAGGCTATAACAGTATAACACCCTTTTATCTTATGAGCTGCACTCTTTAAGGAGTCTGCTTTGCGTACAAAATCATACATCTAAGGAATGGATCTAGTTATATAAATACTCTGTTGGGCAGAGGGCTTTTACTTGGTCTAGAAAGAAAATTCCACTAAAGTTAAAAGTTAGGACAATGACTTCTTTAACATTGCCGTACTTCCTGGCTTTCCAGAATCCAGACTCTTGACTAAACCATAGAATAGTTACAGACCAAAATACTTGCCCAAAACAAATGTAAATTTCTTAGAAATTCTCCCATCAGAAACAATCTAAACTGGTTGGGACTATTAAGCTGAACTATTAGAGCTATTAACAAGTTAAAATAACAACAAACACACAGAGGTCACAAAAGTATAAAAGGCTAACCAGTAGTGGGGAAGTGATACGTTTCTCAACTGCAAGCACTACTCCTTCCTTTGTCTTCAACCCAATTGCAGTTGATCCCAGCTGTAATTAAACCAAAACCCAAAATAACATTTGCAATCAGAATACACTAAGCCTGACCACAAAATAAGAAGATACATTGAAATTATCCAAAAGAAGATACAATCAAGATTAAAACCGTTAAAATACTAATTTGGTCCTCCTATTGTGAAAGTTCAATCTGGTCCTTTAACTATTAATTGTATCACTTTAGTCCCTCAACTTTCAAAATCATGCCAATTTTATCAAAATTTTAATTATAAATAGACCAAAATCAAAAAGACCTTGCTGTCATAACTGCTACTAAATAGCTCTCCATAAAACTCAATGTGAACATTTGCTTTCTATATTGCTTTCTTTTCTTCTCTCTCTTTTTTTTTTATGTGAGAAGTAGTTAATGGATAGTTGAATTTTAAACAATACGTCTAGCAACACAACATTTCCACAACTGCTAAGTTGGCATGTTGTGATTGGTGGTAATAAAAGTGATGTCAGTAGTGAGCCTATGTAAAAGTGAAATTAAACCCAACAATTTCAAAAGTAACAAATGAAACCTTGAAGTTTTAAATTGTAACAAACTAATTCTTATAGTTTCAAAAGTAACAAATTAAACCTGAAACTTTAAAAAGTAACAAATTCAGTCCTCAGCCCAGTGAACAGGGCCGGCACGTAGCAAACAGAACAGTTCATCAAGCCATTTCTCACCTCAATCCCCTAAATGGGAAGTGGGTTACTTTACAACTAAGGGCTAATTGCTTCAAACCCATTAAACTTAACTGGGTTAAAGTTTGATTTGTTACTTTTAAACTTCCTCTATAGCAGGTTCCATGTAATTTACCCAAAATTTTGTGAGACTAACAAATCCAACTCTTTATGGATCCCCAAAAGAAAAAGTATACAAAGATATATCTTTCTAATAACTTCATTTTCTCAGGGAAAAAAAGACATTCTAAGGAAACAAACAGAGTGTAAGAAAGAAAAGGGATCACCTTGATGGCCTCAATGGCATATTCCACCTGAAACAACCTCCCTTCTGGAGAAAATGTGTTCACTCCTCTGTCATACTCAGTCCTTCACAAACACCAAAACCAAAAAAATTAAAAAAAAAAAATTAATATCAAACTAATAATATCTATAATTAAGCAAAATAAATAATAATTAAAAACAACATTGTAGCTCACCTTGTGAGAAACATTTTCGATTCGATTCGATTAACAAAAAACCCTATAATTTGCAGAACATAAACCCTAGATCAGTTTCATTAACAAAAGTTTCGCTAATTACACAAGCACATATATGTGAAAACAAACATATTGATTTTCTCAGACTGAAATTGTTAGAAACTGAAAATGAAAAACGAGTATAGAAGCAGAGAGAGAGTGAGAGAGTAATGGATCTCTCAAATGCAAGCTTTTAGCTCAGGCAATGAGGGTTTTTCACACCAATCGAAGAGCGAGGGTTTTGATAATCTTAGAACAGTGAAGAGTGAATCAAAGAAGAATCAAATTGAATCAGAGAAATCAGAGAGAGAGAGATAGATTTACCGGTTTGATTGAATGGTGTGTTTGCGTGTGAGAGAGAGAGAGAGAGTGAGAGAGCGAGCTTTACTCTGATTGAAAACAAAGAAGTATAATAAAGGTCTCAAAGTTTTCTTGTTGGGGAAGAAGGCTTCTTTTTTCATGGGCTGGGCCAGGCTCTGCTTCGTTCAAATTGGACCCATTCGTAAACTAGCTTCAATATTTACAAGGACCTATATGAGAGGCCCAAGTCGTTAGTTTCCTAAAAACACAAATCATTGACTTATCATTGGATCGGTTTTTCAGACATGATGTGTATGAAATATAGACTATAAAATATTCTCATATTTGTATGTTTAGCCTTACTCTTATGCTATTTTGTGATTGATTATAAATAATCTTTGTTTTATAGGTGATAAAGGATTTAAATACTAATAGGAATTTGTGGAAGAGTAAAAATAGAAAAACCATTGAAGAACCAATTCACGTGGAAGTTCAATGTTACAAGATGAGCCCAAAGTCAAGCCAAACCTTGAAGAGATCCAATGAAGCAAAGAAAAAGAAAAGAACCAAAAAGAAAAAAGAATTGAAATAAATTTCATGGGATTCATAAGAGTTGTACAAGTGGCTTGTGGGCTAACTCTTATAGCTTGTTTGGATGGATGGGGAGTAGAGGAAAGTAGAGTAGAGAAAAGGAGAGTAAGTTAAACCACCTTGTTTGGATGTTTTCTAAAGGAAAAGGAGAGAGATTTAAGGAGTTTTAACTACTTCTAACCCTTCATTTTTAATTCTCCTAAATTGAAGAAATTTGGAGGGAAAGTATAGAAATACTTGACCAAATGAATTATCAAATTTAGCTTTACCATATTAACAAAATTACAAATTATGAAAATGCTAATTATTCTCATTCTTTTTACTTAATTTTAAAAACATTCAAACAAGGTAGAAGATAACCATTCCCCTCTACTCTTCTCCCCACTACTCCCTTCCCCTTTACTCGCTCTCCCTCCAAACTTCCAAACATAGCATTAATTGAACATTTGTTGTGGAACTTCCAATTACTTCACCGAAACACAAACAAGGAGTTTGTATTTGGGCCACTTCACTTTTGGTCTTGTAAAGAAAAGACTTAAGTCAACGATTGTGATTATAAAAGGAGGCTTGTCTGACTTGTACTAGGATTTAGGAGTGACTTCGCTTATATAAGGGAGAGACGGCTATAGAGACGAACGGTGTTGAACCTATAACATCTTGGTATGGTTTCTTTTTAATCAATAACACATAAATAATGATAGAAAATATGAGTTTATATGCTAATAGGTTGGATTTAGGCATGTATGGATTGTGCCCTCTTATCCAAATAATAATAATATTTTATTTTTTGAGTCAATAAATATATATATATATAGCAATTATTTCTGAAAAAGTGTGTTTGTTCAATAACATATATATTTATAGTCTGTTATTCATGAAAAACAACTTTTGAGAAACTCTCAAAGAGAGAAAATCTTTTGTGCATTAGCATTTAAGTCAGAGAGAGAGAAATATACATAGTTCGGTGTGGGTGTCTTCTTAAAAAGAAAGTGATAGGACCAAAACTCATGTGTAGGCTTGTTAAGGGGGGCTTTGTTCAAGCTACAAAGCAATGTCATGAGAAACATGCCACCTATTTCTAAATGTTTGATTACCAATTATTGTTTTGGTAGTGCACAAAATTATGGTAGGTCTTGACATATTAGTTAGAGACATAATGCCATAAGGCAGTTGCTCTCAAATGGGAGTACTTATAGATTATAAAACGGATCCGTAATCAATTATTTGAGTAGAGAGCAAGTAAACTGTGTGTTCATCAAGGGAAATGGAATTAAAGCCTATGACATAAAAGTCTCCGGATATTATCTTATGATAAATGTCAAGTTATTGTTTTATTAGCCATGTAAGTAATAACACTAACGGCAGTTAGTAAAAAAACTAATACAACTCATTTTTTAAACTTGAAGGACTAACTATGCTCAGTTGAAACTTAAGGGACTAATTGTACTCCGAGGGTAAACTTGAGGGACAAACATTATAGTTTTGCCTATATATATATATATATAATTAATTTTAGATTTTTCAATTTTTGCACTCAATAATTCACTTGTCACAAAAATTTAAAATTTAGATGGACACGTGGCAAAAAATTAGACTCTTTAAAATCCAATTTAGAATATAATTAGATTTGGACTCTTCGATTGTTACACTCAATAATTCACTTTGCACAAAATTAAAAATTAAATGTGACACGTGGCTCAAAATTGAGAATCCAATTAAAATATAATTGGATTTTCTCTAAGTTTTGGCTATTAATATATACTGGTTTATAACCTCATGCATATGCATGGATATAATTAAGATGCATAGTATAATTTTTACAAATATAATTTAAATATTATTAATAGTCATTCTCATATTTTTTTTTTAACACTTTAAAAAGTCTTGTAAGAATATTATTAGGTAAAAAAATGTAAATTGTCCGTTTTTTATTTTTATTTTTTTAATTATGTTCATTAATTTTAAGCTCTTTGGTTTTTATACGCAATAACTTACTTTGATGGATATTTATGATGTAGTCCAACATTTGACTTCAAAATTAAGAAATAAAACTCTCTCTAAAAATAAATAATTTAGGACACATTGCTCAAAATTGGATTTCAATTGTAGAATCTAATTGGATTTTCCCTAAGTTTTACCTATTAATATATATATATATATATACTAGTCGCTCACCCGTGCGATGCACAAGAATAATTACTAAATGAGTTTTTGGGGAAAAAAATGATTATTTTTGAGTTGGAGTAGTAAGCAAAATTAAGAGAAATTAAAAAAAAAAATGATATTGAAAGAAATAACACAAAACTTTATTAGTTAGGTAGAAGAAATAAATGTCGTTTTATTTATTAGTTTTTTGTGGGAACGAATAAGAGACAAAATGTTGTGTCTCTAGTTTAGTTTGTGTTGTATATACAGGAATATATAATATATGTTGTAATATATATGCCAAAAGGTCCCTATTAAAATGTCATAACCCTTCAAATTTGATATACTAAAAAGTGTCTATTGAAAGGTCATTACTTTCATATTGGATATACAAAAAAGTGCCTATTAACTGAAATGAAAAAGTGTCTTTTGGGGGAAAATGTATCTATTAAAATGAAAAGGTGCTAAAAATTCAGTTGATATATATTGAATAAGAGTTATCCATATTCCATACCATTTGAAAATTTTAAAAGAAAAGATACATTCTGCACCCATCACGGTTAAATGTTTATACCCATTTATAAATAGTATTAATTTGATTTTATAAGAAAGTATTTAAATTCATAAATAGGATTACAATCGTATTAGTGTCTATCCAAAAAAAAAAAATACTGTGAAAGAAAAGAAGAAAAAAAATTTCTAATTTATCCTACTTTACTCTTCATCCCACTGTCCCAATGTTGGTGTGAGTGTGTGTTCCAAACACTTTTATTAGTATTTATTTTTAGCCACTGAGAATTTATGAGTAAAATAGCCATTGGTGATTATGAGAAAAATTGCCGTTAGGCAATAATGGATAATATAGCCATTGGGCTTTTATGGGTTATTAGTTATCAATAACTATAGGTTATTATTGTCATGAATAACCTATATAATACCCATCATCATACCCTTTCCTATGAGTTTTTTTTTTTTTTACTACTTTATATTTAGATATATATAATCTTATTATATGTCTCTCCCACCTATTTTTCTACAATTTATATTTGTTCTAAGGAAAGGTAATAGAGGGTTGTTCTTGAACCTTCGTAAGTGAAAGTACTTCCATCACGAAGGTTAACGCTATAGTCTACTCCTGGGGGGTTGTTTGGCTAAGAGGCTAGTCGCACCAAGTTTTACTCCGGGTGGCATGAATCAACCTTTAAGGACAACGCTTTTACATCGTGATTCTATAGCATTGT
This sequence comes from Quercus dentata, assembly GCA_028216015.1. NCBI lineage: Eukaryota > Viridiplantae > Streptophyta > Magnoliopsida > Fagales > Fagaceae > Quercus > Quercus dentata. The sequence goes on along the minus strand of CP116454.1, from coordinate 18,848,903 downwards.
GAGATTGTTCTAAACTCTTTTTTTATTTTATGTTTTTGCTAATTATTTGGGATATTATTTATGTAGGCCAAAATGGGCAAATGCCCTTTTCGTGCAAAACAAATCAGTGTTTTGCCCCCTTTTCCCAAACTAATTAGGGAAATGCCCCTATTTTGAAACTCAATTTCTAGAAAATTGAGTATGGAGCGATCAAACTTAAAAAAAAAAAAAAAAAAAAAAAAAAAAAAAAAACATGGAACTTGAGTTCATGGAGCTCGAGTTCCATTAAAAATGCCACTATAGGCCTCCATGAAACGCAATTATAAGTAAAATTTAAAAATAAAAAAATTGCATGGAACTCAAGTTCATGGAGCTCGAGTTCCATAAAAAACACCACTATAGGTATTTAAAACGCCACTATACGGCTCCCTATGGAGCTATCAAACTTAAGAAAAAAAAACTTGCATGTTAAAACGCCACTATAGGGCTTTAAAAAATTACATGGAACTCGAGTTCATGGAGCTCGAGTTCCATAAATTTTTTTTTTTTAATTTTTAGTTTGCTATAACTCGATTGTCCAAAAATTGAGTTTCAAAACAGGGGCATTCCCTAATTAGTTTGGGAAAATGGGCAAAACACTGATTTTTTTGCACGAAAAGGGCATTTGCCCATTTTGGCCTATTTATGTATCAAAACTTGTTTATTCACTAAAATATTTCCAACAATCTTAAAGGTTGAGTCTCGTGTTTCAAAATAGATAAACAAGTTGTTGATTCTCTTAAGATTATTTTAGAAATTACAATTAGAGCTCAAATCTTTTGATGAGAATATATAATTTTAAAGATTGACCTGTCGTATCGTTTCAACGTTTGCCTTGTAATATTAAGCATGTGTATTGTATGATACTATTTGATTTATAATGATTCAAAGGTGGTTTTGGTTCGTTGGCTTTAATTATATATATAGTCTTGTTTCAAAATAAAAGTAACACATGGGTTTTGATTTTATTCATATATGTTAATTTTGGTTAATTAGATTGATTTTTACATCGATCTATGCCCATTGGTTTGGTTATTAGAAATTGAATTTTTATGATCTACAATCTACATCTTAATAAAAAGCATGTGTTTATTTTTCTCATGCAATAGAAGTTGAGTGTTCGATGAAGTCTGGCAGTATATACAAGAAACTTTTGAGATAATGTTTATTAAGATTTGAATTTTTTTAGAAGATAGATCTTAATCTACTTTATGTAAATGAAATGAGATAAAAAATTTATTTTTGGCACAAACATGGAAAATAATGTATAGATTTATGGTGATTGCACTCCTATTGTTAAGTGGGATCAACAAAGTAGTATCAACTTAGTACTCCTTTTGTATAATGAAGATACAATAATACTATAATTTAATTAAATATTATCTTCCTTGCCAAAGTATTCAAGTAATCATTTATGGTTGTGTGAAAAAGAAATTACGAATGATTAAACATTTGTATTATACAATTTTGGTATAGTGATGTCAAACTTTACAAAAATATTAATTGTCTTATTCTTATAAAATTTTGGACGTTCCTAAGAGTAGTTTTTAGTAGTAGAGGCTATTGGCTCTATGTACAAGTGCTATTCTTACATCTCTTGACACACATGTATGAAATGAGAATTATGAAAAATAATTAAAAGTTTCTTTATATATATATATAATAAAAATAAAAAGTTATCCAACTAGTATTTTGGGCTGATGGATAAGATAGAGTATTAGGGAATAAATATTCCTTTTATCCACCAAGTGCAAGAGTGATATTGATAAAATATATTTACATATTTTATTGGCTATATGTGTTGTTTTGAGATGGTTGATAGGTTGTTGTGAATTTGAAATAAATAAATAAAAACCTTGCAAATCTATAACAAGAGGAACCAAACTCTTTAGTTAGGTACATAATAATTTGGATGATTTAAAACACACAATGACTAGAGGTGGTAAAAGATTTTATATAATCTTTGTTGATGATCATTCTATATTTACTTAGCTTTGTTTATTAGGAACCAAAGATGAAGTTTTGGAAATTTTTATAAAATATAAAATGAAGTTGAAAATGGCATAAATCTAACTTGGTATACCTTGAATTATGGGGGTGGTTCGCTAAGATGTAACCCAAATTTAAAAGGAAGAATACCTCAAAGTGTGGGGATACTTGTCTAAGGTCATGCTACATGAACCTAAAAGGAGGAAACTTGATTCTTAAATATGTGATTGTGTGTTTATTGGTTATGTTTGCCATAGTTCATGATATAGAATTATTTTCATCAATAGTGATGTATTTAGAATTTAATACTATTGTTGAATCTTAAAAATACTTTTTTTTTAAGTATGAGTTTCCTTTAAAAAATAAGGAAATATGTTTCATGAACTTATTAATACTTCTAATGATCTTGTTGTGATGTACAAGAATTGAGAAGAAGTAAGCAAACTAGGGAGAAAAAGAGTTACGGGAACAATTTTCTTACCTATATTGTTGAAGATGAACATGTAAGTTATTATGATACAATTAAATTTGTTGATGCACCATTATGGTTGGAAGCTTTTAACAAATTATTAGATTATGTCTAATTACACTTGGAATGGGTTGAACTTCCACTTAAGGTTAAGCCTATTAGTGTTTAAAATAAAATTGTATGGTTGCAAGTTGGTTTTTAAAAGAAAATTATAACTGAATGGGATCATAGAAAAGTGTAAGGCATGCTCGGTAACTTAAGGCTATAAGCAAAATTTCATGATGATTATTTAATACTTATTCTTTGTATATTAGAATTGCATCTATAAGAATATTGTTTGTCATTGTATCTATTTACAAACCTATTATACATCATATGGATGTTAAAACTGTTTTTCTAATAAGTGAATTAGAAAAAAAAAAAAATTTATATGGAGCAACCCAAGGGTTGTGTTGTCCTTGGACAATAACATAAAGTTTGTAAATTGGTTAAATCCTTATATGGATTAAAACAAGCACCTATACAATGACATGAAAATTTTGATATATGATGTTTACACATGGATTTGAGATTTATGATCATAAGGATAAATGCATATATAATAAGTTAAATAATAATGAAGGTGTCATTATTTGTTTATATGTTGATAACTTACTTATATTTGGAACTAGCCATAATGTTGTGCATGATACTAAATGTTTTCTTGCCTCTAAATTTGATATGAAAATTTTGGTTGGGGTAAAAGTTATTTTAGGCATCAAGATCCTTAGGGATAATGATTGCAATGTACTATCACAATCTCATTATGTGGAGAAAAAAAAAATTAAACACTTTGATATGTGACCTATGTCTATTATGTATGACTTAAAGGTGCACTTGGTAAAAAATTGTGGTGATAATGTTTCATAAGATGAGTAAGCACAATTATTGATTGTTTAATATTTTTGATAAACTGTAGTTGTCCCGATATTGCATATGATGTTTGTAGATTGGGTAGATACACTCGTAGTGTTGAGCATTGGGATACAATATCTATATTATTGATATATTCAAAGGGGACTTTTTATTTTTGTTTGTCATATTGTGGTTATCCTATTGTTTTAGAAGGATACTGTAATGCTAACTGGATTTTTGATACAAATTATGTGAAGCCTTCTAGTGGTTATGTTTCACACTAGCTAGAAGGGTCATCTCTTGGAAGTCATCCAAAAAGACTTACATAGTGAGATCTAATATGGAAATAGAGTTAATGGCCTTAGAGAAGGCTAGGTCCAAAGCTGTATGGCTTGGGAGTTTATTAATTAATATGCCTCCATTTACTAACTCTGTTGTCTCTATTTGCTTTCCTTGTGATTGCCAAGCTATCATAACACGTGTTAAGAGCAAAGTTTATAATGGGAAAAGTCGACATATCCAATTGAGGCTGAGGTAGCTTATTGATAATGATGTTATGTTATTAGACTTTGTGAGGTTTGAAAGGAACTTGATCGATCCTTTGACCAAACCACTAGCAAGAAGTCCGGTGAGTGAGACATCTAGGGGGATTGGACTGATACCCAAGTTGCGACATTATAGCTAATGCCTAACCTCTATGATGGGTGATTCCACGCAAGAAGTTAAATGGGTAGAGGTCATCATTGCTCCATGGACACTGTCATTTGTTATGTGTCTTCTGCTATCTCGGTAAGGAGATTAATGATAAGTCCATCCCTATAGTGTGAGTGGTAAGTTGCAGAATTTGGTGAGGTTGAGCTTTAGGTTCATAATGGATCCATATCCCTACCTGTTGGGATGGGGTGTATCTGCACGCACTCTTGATGGATGCCACCGACTAAGTTGTAGATTGTTGGAGGTTAAGCCTTAAGCTCTTAATGGATCAATATCCCTACCTGTTGGGATGGGGTGTATTTACACGCATTCCTGATGGATGCCACCGACTAAGTTGTAGATTATTGGAGGTTGAACTTTAGTCTCTTAATGGATCCATACTCCCTACCTATTGGGATAGGGTGTTATGCATACACTCCTGATGGATGTCACCTATGTGTGAGTGAAAGTTGTGTCGTTTCCTATGAAACTTTTTGGGTAGATCTCTAGAACTCTCATGAAACCCAGTGGCACATGGCCTCGATAAGATGCCAACCTTCTTAAGAACAACCTTGGTAAAGAAAGTTATGTGGGTAGTAAGTTTGGATTACTAATAGCTTGGTTAAAAGAGTTTTAACTCTACCATTGTCTTTTAGTTCCTACTTATTTATCCTATGTATGGTTAAAGCATTTTGGTACCATATTGATGCATGCTTTCTTTAGTTGCTTGCCTTTTTTATTTTGTGTTTGTAACATGTGGGGGATTGTTGGTGTGGGTGTGTGTTCCAAACACTTTTATTAGTATTTATTTTCTAGCCGTTTGGAATTTATGAGTAAAATAGCCGATGGCAATTATGAGAAAAATAGTCGTTGGACAATAATGGATAATATAGTTGTTGGGCTTTTATGGATTATTAGTTACCAATAACTATAGGTTATTATTGTCATGAATAACCTATATAATACCCATCATCACACCCTTCCCTATGAGTTTTTTTTTTTTTTACTACTCTATATTTAGATATACACAATCCTATTATATGTCTCTCCCACATATTTTTCTACAATTTATATTTGTTCTAAGGAAAAGCAATAGAGGGTTGTTCTTGAACCTTCATGAATAGAAGTGTGTCCATTACAAAGGTTTATGCTATAGTATAATCCTGGGGTTGTTTGGCCAAAAGAACCAGTCGCACCGAATTTTATTTCGGGTGACACGAATCAACCTTTAAGGACAACACTTTTGCAGTGTGATTCTATAGCATTGTGAGATTGTTCTAAACTCTTTTTTATTTTATGTTTTTGCTAATTATTTGGAATATTATATATGTATCAAAACTTGTTTATTCACTAAAATATTTCCAACACCCAATATGAAAGATTGAAGTCCACTATCCAAGTTCCAAGACAAGATTTTTTTTATAGTTTTGAGATTACAATTTGCTTCAAGTCTTACACGAGTATGGTTTACACTTCAAGTTATCTTCAAAAGCAAAAGCAAATACTCTCAAGTTTAACCCCTCCCTCTACTTTTTATTTCTTATTTGTCATTAAATTAATAAATATATTAATAATGTATATAATATAATACTATGACTATTGAAACTGATATTATTTTTAATGTATAATATAAATAAACTAATATAATCTTTACTTTTTAGTCTATTAGTAATTTAGTTGTACCATGGTCATTATATAGAAGAGGTAAAATTTAATTTTAAAATCTAGGTTTATGAGTAAGTTTAAAATTGTTGATTAATTCTTCAAAATAAAGAAAGATAATACTGGTATTAATTTAATATGTACCATAGTATAGATATATTAAATATAAAAAAACAATTAATTATTTCTTTTGATCCCTCAAAGTCAAATTCCTGGCTCCGTCACTACGAAAAAGTGTATTGAATGAAAAAGTGTCTATTTACTAAAAAGGTGCCTATTGAAAAATGAAAAGGTACAATTTTTTTATTTTTTTTAAATATATACATAGCATTAATTTATGTAGTCACATGGCGCAATGAGGAGACAACAAAAAGTCAAACATTTCACTTTTATATTACATATAGATATATATATATATATATATATATATATATTTATATTAGAAAATTTTTTCTTATGCATTCCATAAAGTTGGAAAGGGGAGAGAGGAGAAATATATGAAAGAAGTTTTTTCTACATGAAATTGTAATTGGTTTTTTTAAAACGTGACGTGGTAGTTTCTTTTGTTTTGTTTTTTTTTTTTTTTTTTTGGTTAGGATTTTTTTTTTTTAATTTTTATAGTAGGAACTATGGGTAGTTTTTGTGGGGTTTTGTTTTCTTTTTTAAGTTATAAGAACGTAGGGTGATGGAAGTGGGAAGGAACTTTTTAATAAGAACTTTTTTATATAGGAGTAAGGGATGTGGGGTAGTTTTTCTCTTATAGGAATATTTTTAATTTTTTGTTGATTTACTATTTTAACCCTAAGGAGTAATGATAATTTAATTAAAATATGAGTATTTTTGACAATGAACAAGACAATAACTAATTTTCTGAATCCTTTTAATATATAGAGAAGGGATTAGAGAGTTGGAACTAAAATTTAGGAACAAAATAGGAGTAGTTGGTAAATTGCTTAACTGTAAGATATTTTAGAGAGTTGGAACTAAAATTTAGGACTAAATAGTTTGTAAACTGTTTTTAAAAATTTAGGAAAATTTTCAACAAGACTTTCTCCAATTGCTTGAAGAGTTGCTGGATCGTCTGGATGAATTTGAGCTATTTTTGGTTCAAGCTTGGCTCATATGGAATCAAAGAAACTCGATCATTCATGGAGGAAAGCTCAAGGAACCAACAACTGAACAAGAGGGTAGTGGATTACTTAGCGTAATACAACTAAGCATAGGAGCAGCTGGTTATGCCAATCACAACAAGCATTGAAAGTGCGTGGCGACCACCACCTGATTCCAAATTCAAACTCAACTTTGATGCGGCCATTTTCTCAAATTTGGGATGCTCGGGCATGGGAGTCCTTATATGGAATGAAAAGGGGAAAGTTATGGGAGCAATGTCAGCCGGAAGACCCTAGGTTAATGACAATTTGGAAGTAGAAGTACTAGCATGTCGTAGAGCCCTACAATTTGCTATTGATATTGGATTCTTTGATTTGATTATCGAAGGAGATAGTGTGCGGGTGATGAATGCAATCGAGTCCGAGAAAGGCAGACTTGTCTCGGCTAGGACACATATTTGAAGATATCCGAGTGCTTATTTCTGGACAAAATTGGGCAAAGGTAGAATGGGTGACTTGAAAAGCGAATTTGTTTGCTCATAACTTAGCACGTTATGCAAAAAATGTTTTTGATGATATAATTTGGTTGGAAGATTCTCCACCACCTACTTTGGAATCCTTGTATCATGACTCTTTATCTATTTTATGAATGAAGTATCGTTCTATTTAAAAAAAAAAAAAAAAAAAAAAAAAAAAAGGCTAAAATTTAGGAGTTTTTAAATTAGTAATTTTACATATATAACCCTATAATTTGGAAAATTATTAGGTACTTCCAGAATACTATAAATGCATAGTTCCCCCTCTTACATGAATAGTGGGTGCTACCATAAATTTAATTAGTGGAACTCACCATTCGTGTGAGAGGAGGGAGTATGCATTTATGGTATTCCGGGAGTACACAATAATTTCCCCTATTATTTAAGCTTTACAAACTAGGAAATTTGAGAGTATTTTAAACATCAAAATTGAGGATCCTAAATAGGGAAAACTCCTTAAATAGTAGTAAGATTACCCAACAACAGGAATCTAGAAAAAAAAAAAAAAAAAAAGGATTCTCTCACCAATAGAAAACTACATTTTATAGTTACATTTAAGGGGGATGAAAAATGAAAAGAAAAAATTGAAAAGAGAGTAGTGTTTTTTTTTTTTTTTTTTTTTGGGTATGAGTATTGGTTGGAAAGAAGAAAAGAGAGAATATTGGTGGGAACTAGATCCACCAAAATGTTTTCACCGAAAGAAAAAGAAGGGAGAAAGAGGTTGACCAAAAAAACCCCAAGTGCATGTCTTTTTCTTTTCTTTTTTTGGTTATACCCATCTCTTTCGGATTTTCTTTTTCTTTTTCTTTTTCTTTGGATTTTGTCTTTTCCTATATTTTTCATTTGGTTTTTTTTTTTTTTTTTTTTTTTTTTTTTTTTTTTGCTCTCTTTTTGCTCTCATTTGTTTTGGATTCTTTTATTTTACTTTTGTTTTTTTTAAATGACTAAAATGTAAAACACACTCTCTAAATTTCTCCAAAATTCATTTCAGTCCTCTAACTTTACTTTCATTTATTTTCAGTCCTTTAAGTTTTAAATTTATTCAATTTAAGTCTTTCCATCAACTTTTGTTATTTTTTTTGAAAAAACAAATCTGGAAAATATTTTTCAATTATTAATTGAATTTTTTAATTTAAAAAATTGAAGAAAATTTTAAAAATGGAAAATTAACTACAACATATAACAAAAGTTTATAGAAAGGCCTTTATTGAATAAACTTGAAAGTTAAAGGATTGAAATGAACAAAAGCAAAATTAAAGGAGTGAAATGAATTTTGATGAAACATAGAGTTTGTAGGGACACGATTATTTAACGGCCCAATAATGATGTTGGGCTCGCACGTGAAAGATCCCTCACAATATGATTTGTAGAAAGTGGGCTTGAAAGGCTAGCGTTTGGTCACAGGGCATGGGTCCAGACCGGACTTTAGGGGAACTCGGGTAAGAAAGGGCTTCAATATGGGTATCCAAACCCTACAACTTCGTAACCTGAGGGATTTGACTCCTCGGATCATGTCCGAGGAGCACTAATATTTTTCCCGGTTACCCGGCGGTGGGTTTTTTGTGGTGGTATGCACGCCTTGTCCAGGCATTCTCATCCCTGGAATTTTTCTCCTCCCGGTCGGTGATCTGGGATCCTTTTCTGATTAGTTTACCTTCTCTTTTATACCGACCTCGTTCACGTCCCTCGTCCACGTGTAGGGTCAACTTTTTCAGGACTGCTATTTGTCCCGTCAATCTAATCCCGGAATTGTTGGGGATGGTTTGATAAAGCCTAAGACTCTGATTCTGTTAGGTGCAGAGTCTTATCCGGGGAGGGTAGTAAGGGTAACTTACCCAAGATATTTTAGATCTTCTTACAAATTTGTTCCTTTACCTCTCTTTTTTACCCCTCTTCTTAAGGGAGCTTTGGGTCCGCCGAGGACTAAACTGTCCTCGGCTGCATCTCTGAGCCATCTTCGGCCTTATATTTTTGAACTTGGGCCATAACTTTTTTTGGCTTGAGCCTGTGGACTCTCCATGAGCAAGTGGGCCTGGCCCATAAATTATTGGGCCCCACAATAGCCCCTCAAAACCCTGTTGTCCAACATCTTGGTTGGAAATGTGGGTTTTGGTAATCTGAGAGCCTTTATTATGGCTCATTTATTTCAGCCCTTGACTGCGCAGGGCGACTCTTCACCGCCCGGGAGTGTACCGGGTCTCACGAGATGTTCCCCTTAATTTGGGCACGATGCCTTTATGCCGTTTGGTTATCCGGCGCGTCTTTAATATCTTCCCTTTACGAGACCTCCCAGATTTTAACGGTTATTGATGGCGTGGGAGAACGAAACGGCGTATTCTTATTTGCAGATTTCCCTGGAGATCTGAACGTATTATGTACCCTTTTCTTCGTCCCCTATATAAAGAGAGAAGACAAAAGCTGATTCTCTCATACCCGAATCCCTCAGATTTCTCTCGGAGTTCACTCCTTCCCTCTGGTTATACCTTATCCAATAATACGTTCACCATAGTAGTGAGCCATGAAGAAACCATTCCATTCCCAAAAACACCATGTCCTAATAAAGCTCGAGATGGCTCGGTCGGGGCAAGGATGGCGGAGACTCAAGATTTGTCTCCCCTTCCATTTAGCCAAAATCCGAGCGGGGGACTCGTCGGATCTCACTTTCGACGTGACTGAGTCAAGGACATCCATTATCACCACCACCCGCTCTCTCATGAGCATATCTAACATGGCACCGGTGTGTTAGGAGTCAAGACCGGGGCATGGACTAAATGCCCCCGCTTCTTCCTCTCTTTGCTCACCGGCGCCTCCCTTTGCTCCTCTTTCTTCCCTTTCGTCTCTTCTCTCTTCTTTTCCTCCTTCTTTTACTCATGTCCTCCATCTTTCTCATTCATCTCCTCCATCTTCATCATTCATCTCCTCCATCTTCATCATTCATCTCCTCCATCCTCTTCTTCCTTCTCCTTCATCTTTTTCTAAAGAAGGTTCTTCTCTCAATATGAGCAACACCGAGGCGGAGATTGGAGACTTTGAAAGCGAGTTCACAAGACACCTGACTGTTCATTTATCTTAAAATTAGCCGAGATGAGGACTGAGTGCTCGATACGGTGTAGGAAGTAACTATCTGAGCACATGTCACCCGCCAAATGAACAGTTTCCTTAGGCTAATGAACATTGGGTCGTTTCGCCATCTTCTTAACACACTGGCCTTAACCTTTTACAGTATTTGAGCCGAGGACCTTCCTCATCCGAGTAGTTGGTGTCCCAATAGGCCTGAGTCCGAGAACCATGCAAGGCCTAGGTTCTTTTTCCAATACTTGGTTTCCCCATAGGCTTGAGTCCGAGGACCATGCAAGGCCTTGGTTCTGTCCAAAACTCAAGTTTTCCAAGACTTGGTTTCTCTATAGGCTTGAGTCCGAGGACCATGCAATGCCTTGGTTCTGTCCAAAACTTTTTCCAAGATTTTGATTTCCCCATAGGCTTGAGTCCGAGGATCATGCAATGCCTTGGTTCTGTCCAAAACTTTTTCCAAGACTTGGTTTCCCCACGGGCTTGAGTCCGAGGACCATGCAATGCCTTGGTTCTGTCCAAAACTTTTTAAGTTCAATTTCTCCCTTTCCTCCGGTATTTCACGAGGCGCCGAGCAGGGAGTTGTCCTCGGTAGCGGCTATTCCTCGGCGTGGGCCATAGTCCCCGGGCCCTCATGCGAGAACGGGCACAGGCGGCGAATTCACTAGGCCCACGAATTAAGAGGTATTTTTGCGATCTTTGACCACGCGGTACTCTTTGACGTCCCAGTATTCGAGGTGCGCCTTTACGAGGCTCCTTTAATCTTGTGGTTGCGGTTGGCGTTGGAAATTGAGCCAGAGCCATTTTCTCTGTAGCGTCCCTCGGGACTCTGCGTGAATTAAATGCCACCACCTTACCCTCTTAAATAAATGGGAGAGACAATTGCTTTACCTACACGCAACTCCTTGAGCTTCCTCCCAAATCACAACTCCTATATTCAGTGCTATCCTCCCTTAGTATAACATGTTTGAGGCGAGGGTTGGGGAGAAAGAACTCCCTCCGCCACAGAAGTGCCGTGTCCTCCCGAGGCTCAAAATAGTGAGGTACGGGCAAGGGAAGCATAAGTTCAAGAGAATACTCCGTTTCGACCGAGGGGAAAGGGAGTCCCTCCCTCTTTTAGTCAAAATCCGAAGCGGGTTCTGTTCATGCCGGAATTTCGATGTGTCAGAAGAAAGATTCTCCGCCATCAGCGCCCCTGCCTTGTCGCAGGCAAATTTTTGGTGAAGGCTCCTCAACTTCCAGCTCCCTACACCTTTCCTTCAGCGGTGTCAGGCTCAAGTTGGGCTTTCTCCCTGCACCTTTTCTCTCGAGGTCGCAGGCCCCAGTGGGGTTCTTTTGCTGCCTGAGTTATGGGTATGTAAGAGCATTGAGGAAGAACGAGGTCTTGGAGCAAGAGCCAACCTCTCTTCTGTGCCACCTCCTCGGCTTTATCTTATTCTCTTGTATCTTTCTTTTTGATTATGTGGTTATCTTTAGAAGCCAACCTCTCGTCTGACTGCTCCTCGGCTTTGTTTTATTTTTTGTATCTTCCTTTTCAATTATGTAGTGAGCTTTGACGTAAGGTGATTCCAGCTTTTCATTGTACGTTGTACTACTTCTTTGTTTTAGTAAAAATGGAAATTTATTTACATGTTTTGAGTACTGATCTTTCGGCAACATTGCTTTGTGAATGAGTGTGCTCCATGTGTGTGTTTCTTCAAGAATATTTAGAGTAGGATACCTTGAAACATAATCTAACTAGTTCTAATTTACTAATACTACCAGGCATTATGACGATAATTCATAGTAAATCAAACTTAGGAAACTAACCGGGGTAACAGTTGAATATTCTGTGATAAACGCGTGAATACCGTCCGAGAATGATAATCTCTAAATAATCCATCCGAGCAGTTGACTAAGAAGTAGGGAACTCCGATTGTGCTTTTGTGTACTTGGTTTCCCCATAGACTTGAGTCCGAGGACCATGCAAGGCCTAGGTTCTGTCCAGAACTTATGTTTTTTCTTCTGTACTTGGTTTCCCCATAGGCTTGAGTCCGAGGACCATGCAAGGCCTAGGTTCTGTCCAAAACTTATGTTTTTCTTTTCTGTACTTGGTTTCCCCATAGGCTTGAGTCCGAGGACCATGCAAGGCCTAGGTTCTGTCCAAAACTTTTGTTTTTTCTTCTCGTACTTGGTTTCCCCATAGGCTTGAGTCCGAGGACCATGCAAGGCCTAGGTTCTATCCAAAACTTATGTTTTTCTTTTGTGTACTTGGATTCCCCATAGGCTTGAGTCCGAGGACCATGCAAGGCCTAGGTTCTGTCCAAAACTTTTTGAGTACTTATTTGCTTTTTTCGCAGGTCAGCCCCTTGGCCATGGCGGGAAAAGCCGATCTGAGGCCGGAAGCCCCTAGAGCTGCCCGTGCCGTTGGCACTACAGGATGTAAGCCTTGGCACAAGTTTATATCGGAGCGACAACTGTAGGTCATCGGAGATGGGGAAAAAACCTGCGAATCTCTGCTTGCTAGAGAGTTGACTCATGCGCCACCCGTGCCAACGCGCAAGCCTCCCCACAGACGGCGCCAATTGTAGGGACACTATTATTTAACGGCCCAATAATGATGTTGGGCTCGCACGTGAAAGATCCCTCACAATATGATTTGTAGAGAGTGGGCTTGAAAGGCTAGCGTTTGGTCACAAGGCATGGGTCCAGACCGGACTTTAGGGGAACTCAGGTAAGAAAGGGCTTCAATATGGGTATCCAAACCCTACAACTTCGTAACCTGAGGGATTTGACTCCTCGGATCATGTCCGAGGAGCACTAATATTTTTCCCGGTTACCCGGCGGTGGGTTTTTTGTGGTGGTATGCACGCCTTGTCCAGGCATGCTCATCCCTGGAGTTTTTCTCCTCCCGGTCGGTGATCTGGGATCCTCTTCTGATTAGTTTACCTTCTCTTTTATACCAGATCTCGTTCACTGTCCCTCGTCCACGTGTAGGGTCAACTTTTTCAGGATCGCTATTTGTCCCGTCGATCTAATCCCGAAATTGTTGGGGATGGTTTGATAAAGCCTAAGACTCGGTTACATTAGGTGCGAGTCTTATCCGGGAGGGTAGTAAGGGTAACTTACCCAAGATATTTTAGATCTTCTTACAAATTTGTTCCTTTACCTCTCTTTTTTACCCCTCTTCTTAAGGGAGTTTTGGGTCCGCCGAGGACTAAACTGTCCTCGGCTGCATCTCTGGGCCATCTTCGGCCTTATATTTTTGAACTTGGGCCATAACCTTTTTTGGCTTGGGCCTGTAGACTTTCCATGAGCAAGTGGGCCTGGCCCATAAATTATTGGGCCCCACAGAGTTAGTTTTGCATTTTATCCACACAAAAAAAAAAAAATGAAGTGTCCATGCACAAATTTTTAATAAGAAAATGTGTTATCTTTTGTTTTATTTAATAGCGATATAATTATAAATTTATACTAACTTTATTTTCCATCTTTTCATTTTTTTCTCAACTAAACAAATGAGTTTTTCATCTCTCCACTTTTTCATCCTCCCAACTAAACACGTATGAGAGAAAACTTAAATCTCTTTTATACTCCCACTTTTTTATCTCCTTTTTATTTTAAATCCTTCCACTTTTCTAATCCTCAATTCAAACGAACCCAAGCGATAGACAACTTTTTATGACTATTGTGTTAGAGCATCAACATTGATAGTGCCAAAAAATTTAGCTTTTGATACCACAAAAAGCTATTTTATCTATTTTACCATCTCTCTCTCTCATCCCTCTCCTAGGTCTTCTCTTTTCCCTTTTTCTGATTTCGAGAAGAAGAAGAAAATTGAAGAATAGAAATTAGTAAAACAAACAGAAGAAAAATATGCTTGACCACCGACCTAGCAAAACCCACAAAGACAACGACCACTAACCACTAGCAAAACCCACAAACCCAAAACCACCGACCACCGACCACCAACAAAACCCACAAACCCATCAACAATATCGATCCACAAACCCAGAACCAGTGACCATAGACCACTAGCATCAACAAATTCACAAACATGTCAATCCCACAACGACATCTTCATCATATCTCTTCTATGTGGTTTTGTGACCATCCTCCACCGACCACCCCACAACAAACCTAGAACCAAAAACACAAACCAAAACCCACAAAAATCCAACACACCCACACAAAAAAAAAAAAAAAAAAAAAAAAAAAAAAAAAATTCTCTATCACCAATCCAAACCAAAACCAATCCACTACAAAACCCGCCACCATAGCGCCACTACAAAGAGGAAGAGAGAAGAGAAATCGCAAACCCACAACCATGGCGCCACCGCAAATACGAAGAGAGAAAAATAGAAATGAGAGAGACGAGAGAGCCGGAGGTTATGGACTGAGATGATGAGAGAGAGAGAGAGAGAGAGAGAGAGAGAGAGAGAGAGAGAGAGGCAATTGCAGGTCGAGGAAGAAAGAGGAAAGAACAAAGAACAAAGAAGAAAAAAAAAAGTAGTGGCATTACAAGCGGTTCAGTCATTGGATTAGGATGGTCAGTTTTTAAATGTTGTGGACTTTATTGGCATTAGCCCAAACCTTAGGGGAGGTAAGTGGAATTTATCCTGAAATATATTATGTTGCTTTACCGTTTGAGCTAGATGGTTGTGCACTGTAGCTGATGAGTTAAATTTTTTTATCTATACCACCCCCAATGTAGCACAATTTTTGTATATTGTGGTGCTAAAATAGCATTGCATTTTAGCAATTTCACACCACCAACGTGGATGCTCTTAACTCTTACACCTACATTATAGCTATCATTGGAACCACCCAAACCATTGGTTTGTAAGGCATTTTGCCTCTTTGTCTTCTGAGATGGAAAAACATGGACTCTCAAAACACGGGAAAAACAAAAGACAAAGGCCACCCAAACCCAATACTAACAAACAGACAAAGGCCATGAAAGCTCCTTAACCAAAGCCATCACACAAGCGATCCAAACTCCAATTCCATACTCACGACCCAAACCCACAACAAAACCACTCCATCCAACCACAAGTTGTTAAAGCCTTAAGCAATCTATTAGGATTTTTATTTTGAGGCTAAATTCCAAGATAGTTGTTTTTTGTAATAAAATTTTCATTGTATTTAATTTGTTTAAGAAATTTTATTTGTAATCTTTCAGTGTAATTAAATTGGGGATGAATATAAAAGTATGTTTTTCACTCAATTTCACTGTACACATTTATAAATTTTGGTCAAATGAACTTACGATTAGTCGAGCAAATATAAGAAAAAATTTACAAGTTTGGACAAAACTCAACATTCAGTTGAGGAACAAAGTCGTCGATAAGCTCACCATGAAATTAGCTAACATTCAGCCTCTCTATTTAGCACCTTTCTCTCATTTGGACCATTTTGCATAAGACCTCAAACCTTTCTCTATGGTCTCTACTATTTGCTTAAACTGAATAGATTTGAGGTATTGCACCATTTTTATAAATAAAATTACATATATTCAATTCTCATGGAAGGTAGTGTTGAGTGTTGACCCCGGAGTCTATGTTAAGTGGTTTGGTCCATCCATATTAACTGAGGTTTGTTTTCTAAATTTCCATAATTAATTATTCTGTATATATGTGTGTGTATATATATATATATATATATATATATAATTGTTGTGAGAATTTAAACCATGTGTTAAAAACCTCACAATTTGCTGGTTATGCTTTTTGCCAACTTAGATTTATATACTTTTCTTTCTCTTTTATATTAACCACTTTTCCTTTGTAATCTTGTTTTATCTATGTCTAGTCTTGTGGTTTTCCCATTAAGGAGAAAATATTTTCTAAGTAAACCTTTGTGTTCTTACGTGTATTTTATATTTTCTATTGTCTTAGTAATTTTTTGTTATAATATTTAAGGGATTTAAAAAATATATATTATTTGTTGGATTTTCATAAATCATATAAGAATAGATTGTGGCCTAATAGGCAATAGCTCCCAAGTCCCACCCAAGGGTTTTCTACTTGATTTATATATGGGGCAAATAATACAAAATATCAATTGTGAGTGTTTTGATTCTATTACAAATGGTACTGGTATAAAAGGTTTGGCCTTTGATTACTTTTTAGCAACGAGCACATCTTTCCAAAGTATGTGGTAGACTATAGTGGCAAGCTATTTATTCTAACCCCTAAAACTGACTGAGGTTTTTCTTGGAAGCACCAGATTAATATCTCAACCAATCACGTCCACACAAGTCTGAAGGAGTCCCATATAATCATACAAACTTCTGTATCTAGCTCTACTTCACACTAACATTTCACCAGCTTCCAGCTGCTTGCTTGTCCAAACCAATGAAGCTTCTCAACCCCAATAGTCTTCAATGTTGACAATCTTCATATAGTACTTCTAGTCAATTTAAGAAAACTGTGGAAGATAAGCAAGACAAGAATATCATGGCAATGAATATAACTTCTAAAAACAAATATGATCAGGGATCCTTCTCACAGTTTCCCCTGCAAACCAGTCATTTAATATGCGAAGGGGAAGATTTAACAATAACAGAGGCTTGAGGCCATAAAAAAAACAACAAAAGGAAAAAGGCGTTCTGCATATTAGATGCTTATGGATGCCCAATGGCAAGAACTCACACTCAGCACATAGCCTAACTATTGAAGTATGGTATGGCAGCTTATGGTTCCGAACAAACTTAGAGACTTCATTACTTGACTGCAATGGAAAAACAGAAATGAGATTTTAGATGGGTGGTGGTTGAAGCATAGTGGCAGAGTTTTGTCATGTGCAGTGGATTATGTCCAAACCTCTCAAGAGGCTACCTCTTCATCAACCACAACTCTTGCAGGCGTAATTGGAATGCTTCTACTGAGTTTTGGTGTGGTAATCAGAGATACTGTAGATGCTAACATTGCTGCTCGGCATGACCTAAGGTATATGGATGCAGACAAGGCCAGCTTCAATCAATGGAGCCCAGTTTATCTTGTGTTGGCCATCTGGTGGACGACTTGAAAAATTGAGTGTTCAATTGAATGGTTACTTAGGCGTTCCAATAGGGCTATGGTCATTTATTAGCTTTAGAGGCAAGCAAATGCCACACTAGTAGGATTTGGCTGGAGGGTACTCCTCCATGTTTCCAAAATTAATGGTACATGCTTTCAATAAGATTACCAACTTTTCATTCAACGAAAGAAAAATTAAAAAAAAAAAAAAAAAAAAAAAGTTTACCGTTTGAAGCTAATTTAACCTTCCATTCCAATATTCTCTATCTACATATTTAAGTACATTACCAAAATCCTTCCTTAATACCCTTTTATCTTCAAAAACAAGTTTCAGTCTCCAATATATGCAATCATCTTTGAGGAGCTTTTGCAAGAAATTTTTATTCTCCATCCCCAATGACACTATGAACCTCTTTCTCTTGACTGCCATCTCCGCTTCTCTAAGTGAAACGAAAGTTGCTTCCCTTTTAGATGACATAGATCTGATACCCATAATCTGCTTATTCCAGGACCCGACCCTGCACCCAAAAACACATCCACCAAAATTTTTCCTTTTAGAATAGACACCTGCCAGATAACAAAATTACTTGCCATTCTACACTGTGACCAAAAATGCTAAAAAATCTCTTTCACTAATAACTGCTTTTTCTTGAACTCTACAATTCACCATCAAAATCCTAAAAACCATATAAATCAGAAAATACCCACTACCATAGCCACAATAACTTCATTATGAGATTTATTTTCAGAGAGAACATACAACCATCATTCTAACCACACTCTCTCTTATTGGGGTTGATAAGAATCCATTCTAATACCACACACTGAAGCAAACCAAATTGCTCTTCCAATTGGACAGGAGAGAACAAATGATCCACAATTTGCTCATATTCACCACACATCAAACATGAATCAGAAACAAAAACTTTTCTTCTAATTAGTTCTGACATCACAGGAAAAGCATTGTTAATTATTTTCCACAGAAAAATATGACATTAATCAAGTGTGCAAACAAATGAAGTCATCAACATGTAGGCAGATAGGTAGAAATGTAAAGTGTCCTCTTTGGTTCCCTAGCATGTTAGTAGACATCAATTGAAAATAAGTAATTCTCCACTAGCTACACAACTTGTTAGAAGCCAAAGTGCAACTAGAAATTGACAAAAACCTTAAAAATAAATAAATAAATATATATGCATGAAATGCATCTTACCTATCTTTCTCAGTATGCAACTGCACCATTGGCTGCTTTGTTAAGTTAAACTAGACTCTCAACATAATAATCAGCAACAGTATACTTATATCCAACAATCCCAAGATCCTTTATCTCTTGGGTCTCAAGATTCTGCAACACAAGGTGGCCACCATCCATTTCCCTACCACTCATTTCAAACACCTTCTCACAATTTCTCCTAAAACCCGTTGGCCTTGGTATGTTTCTATTGCATTAGTCTTACTTAAACTGAAAACTTTTGTCCATGACAACTCAACATCATACTCTTTTCATTACCCAAATATGGAAATGGCTATGAACACAAAATTTCTCAATAGTAGAAAATCAAACAAATTGAAAAAGGTGTTCCACAAATATAATTTTGTATTAATCAAGTAGTGAGTACAATCTCTGTTTTGACTCTTTTACAAAAAGCACTCATCTGATTCAATCTTCTTTGTGGTCTTGACTCGAACACGAAATTTTCTTCAATTTGATTGGAAGATGGATCAAATGGTCTTCACAACAAGTCTCTAGCTTTGAGCTTGTTAGAGATTTGTTGTTCTTCAAGTCCTTTGAATGTTCTTTAAGTTCTTCAAAGATTCTTGAGACAAAATTTCTCTAGAGCTTGGGTTTCTTGAAAGCTTGGTGATGAAAAAGAGAGGGCATGTCCTCTATTTATAGTGGTTTTAGAGAATAAACTCCACTTTGAATTGATACGCTTGAAGACATGTAGTAAACTCTTGATTGGCCCAAATTTTGTTTAGAGATAATTATCTCTATTTATCTATTTTGATAAAGGAAATTAGGGAGAAACAAAATAAAGAAAAAAAAATCTAATTTACAAAAAGATAAGTCATTTTTAAATGAGATTCAAATATTATAAGATCTCACACATGCCTCTGCACAAGCATCACATTTGATGATGAGGTGTAAGTAAGAAATTTTCTAACATTGCAAAACAATGGAAGCACGTGGCTCAGGCCACTGTAATAATTAGTGTTCAATACTATCTATTATTTAGTATTTGTTGATTTCCATTAGTAACATTGCTACCTTTTGAAATGTTTCTTCAATCGCAATTATTAATTCATGGTGTGTGCCTCTTGCATCAACAGCTAATTTGTTGATTTCAATTAGTGATATTATTAACTTCCCAAATTTTTTCCTCAATCCCAATCATAAAATTAATGGTATTCTACTTTATTCATTTTGAAAAACCTGTCATGAAAACAAAATGAGGTTGTGCTTATGGATTTCTAAAATGAGGACAGGGATGGCAGTGAGGAGGGTGGGGAGGGATTCAGAGTTTGCATACCTAGAAGCCGAAGGAGGATTGAGAAAAATTATTACCTATCAAACTCAGGTACACTAACGTTGTAGAAAAGAAGAGACAGAAAGGCAACCCCACCAAAGGTTTAGTAACGGTTAGACCAAGCTTTTGCAAAACATGTGTCATGGTGTTGTGGACCATGTGACAATGTAGAAGGGAAGACGTGGTGAAGCAATAGATGAACAAATTTGTAGGGGTACGGGGTTGGAAACAACATAGTGAAGATTCCAAATTCTGGACATTATATCCACAAAGCTAAGATTTTGATCCTGCTGCCCAAAGTATGGGCCCAAGTCAAGAATGGGAATAAGAATTCAGTGTGTGTGTGTGTTTCAGTTTATGGAGTTTCTATGCTTAATGAAAATTAGAGGGAGTGATATAGAACAATAAACTAGTGTTTTTGGTAGCAAAAGCTTTACAGTTTTGATGTTTACTTGCTTTCAAGAAAATGATTTTTATGCAACAACAAGAAGAAGCTTTTTGTTGCAATTCTTTGTTCGTCCTAGTCAAATTGCTAAGAGTCTCATTGACAACTCTAATCAAACATATGGTGGGCAATCCATTAATATTTGTACACATGAAAAAGATAATGTGGCAACCAACAGAACTTGAATTAAAAAGAAAGACTGTGACTTACAGAGAAAAAAGTTGATTAACCTTCAAGGTCACTTTCATTAGACTCCTGCCAATCACCTAGCACTTCAGCACATTCCTTGTACTCACTTGACTCTTCACAGTTAAAGTTACCTTGGGCCATAAAATCTATGAGCTTTCAATCCTTTTTGGGTGAGGTTCGTAATTAGAGCCTCCAGCCCCTTCATAGCCATCACAGGTTAGCTTGGCTTTGTAACTTTCTGCTGCTATCGAATTGTCGAAATTATGATGGGGAACATCTAAGCCTTCATAAGGAGTGATGTTGTTATTGCTTCTCTCAGCCATAGTTTCATTAAGATATTTGATGTCTTTCTTGTATACCATTCGCAACCCGCACTTCTTTACCTTTACCATGCTTGGGATTATTTCGTTTGTCTTCAAGTCCCAACATTTTGACAGAATTTTAATTCCAATCTGACTGGATCCATTTGCATTGCATTCCCACAATGATTTTATGTCTTCGTCTTGGTAGAATTGAGGAAGCAAATAAAGTAGCCAAATGTGATCTGATAAAGGAACAATACTTGTAATGCCTGGTGTTGAATTAATTTGTTTTCCGTTGACCATCAAACAACAGTAAAGTGAATTGTCTTCAAGGATTTGGTGATGTGAATGAGAACCAAATACAACACAAACAGCAATCCCTAAGCACTCATTACATAAAAGAGAACAAGGTATACTAACTTCATCCCCAATACTTTGATACCTAAACCACTTTGGAATTTCACTTCCAGGAAAAACAATGTCACGAATACCAGAGAGAAAGAGAGGGTGCCAAAGGGAGTTTATTATCATTGCAAAAAACATATCAATGAAGCCTTGATTATCAGCCAATTTCTTGCAATTTAAAAGGCAGAGGCATGTCAATAAAGAATTTGGTTGTAAAAGATCTCGTAGCGTTTCCAATGAGGTACAACCCTTTCCCACAATATAAATAATATTTAATGGAAGCTTTGGCCATGATCGAAGACTCGTGCAATTGTCCACCAACAACCAATATAGCCTAGATAGTTGAGCGATGCTTTCCGGAAGGCAACTAAAATTATTTCCACTTAGATATAAATATTTTAAAGAGAATAAGCAACAAATATCATTGGGAATTGCATTGAGATTGCAATAACTTAAATCTAAGCTGGTCAAAGAACACAAATCCGATAAAGAAATTGATAACAAGCCCACGAGATTGCAATAACTTAGATTCAGTTTGGTCAAAGAATACAAACCCGATAAAGAAGTCGATAACAAGCCCATGCAATTGGGACTTCTAGGCATAAATCCACTGAAAGCTAGTTTTTTAAGAGTTCGAAAAAGAGCATTGGAATAAGGCAAAAGTCCTGTGGCGGTTCCACTCACATCAACCTCCTCTGCACTTTTCTTAGTCACCAAATTTTCTAGTTTTGAGCATCCGGAAAGATTGAGATCTTTAAGCCGCTTCATATTTAAAAAGGTACTAGGAAGAGACATGAGATTTTTGCAATCTTTTACATTCAATGAAGCAAGGCCAGTCAAATTCCCAATTGATGTGGGTAATTTTGTAATAGCAATGCCATCCAAGTAAAGTTCTAATACACTTTCCATATTTTCTCCAAACACCGGAATTCTTTTTAAATTTGAGCAACCAGAAAGAATAAGGATCTCAAGAGACTCCATTTCAAACTTGCTTGGAAGACTTCTTAAGTTTTTGCAACCTTTTAGGTTAAGAAAAGTGAGTTTTTTATGAACTCCAATTGATGGGTGCAAGGATCGGAAATTTATACAACCCTTAAGAACCAATTTCTCAAGATTTGGGATTTCGTTGAAGTCGTGGGTTTCAATCAATTTTAGTGAGTTCTTCAATTGGATGAATTTCAAACCATCAAAAGGCTCCGCAAAGCCAAAAGGGGAAAAAAAATTAGCTTCTACTGAAACTTACTATTTAATGAAACTTAAAAATAAAGTTGTACATAGTACCTAAATTACCTTTAGTTGGAAACTTGATGGAAAATATTTTGAAGGGTATCCACTCCAATCAAGATATCTCAAGGCATTAGGAAGATATTTGGGTTCATGCAAAAGGTGAACATTATCAATTATGAGCAATTTAAGATCAAGAACCTTTGAAAAGCATTCCGGATTCCAATATGCCTCTTTTTGTTTTTGCAACTTTAAGACTATGCCTTGAATTGCTTTTTTTCCCTAGTAATCATGAAGAGCACATATTAGTGAATTGCAAAATGTAAGATTACAAAAGCTACTCTATGTTTACTCTTTTAAATAAGGGTAAAACTTAGAAACAATATCTTAGGTGTAGTTCATTAGTTCCCCAATAAAATTCGAACTCATAGTTGAATTTAATTTAATTATCTTTGAAAATGATAATATCGTATTTTATTGTTCAATCCAAGCAAACGAGTGAATTTGATTAGGGAAACTAATATATTGAACCTAAAGTATTATATATATCTTTTCACCTTGAATAATATAGTAGGGTACATGCTCAAGTTTTCTAAATAACTGCTTACCGTATTTTTTGTCAATACATCATTGATGTCCTTAAACAACCACAGTTTGCCACGCTTTCCCGGCTCTTTAGGACACTCTTCATAAACTATGTTTTTTCCCATTTCTTGAAGCAAATCATGCATCCACAAAGTATGATCATCACGGAATTTAACAAGGGATTTATCAAAAAGAACCCCCAATCCAATATTTGGAAAAAGGCCAAGATAATTTAGTATTTCTACTACTTTTCTTTTCTCCATATGATTAAAGAAACAAGCAATATTAAGGAATATTTCCTTCTCTGTTTCATGTAGTCCGTCAAAACTTATTCTAAGTACTCGGAGAATTTCATTTTCTGGAAACTCTTTTAGCCTCTTTAATGTACTTTTCCATTCATTGATACTTCTACCACACAAAAACAAACCCAAAATCTCAATAGCTAAAGGAAGCCCATGAGCATAATATACAAAATCTTGAGATAGCTTTAGATAATCTTCGGGAGGGTGACCTTTTTTAAAAGCTTTCAAACTCAAAAGATGAAGAGATTCGTCATAAGTCAATCCATTAGCCTCATATATTTCATCTACTCCAAGGTTTTGTAGCAAATGCTTATCTCTTGTTGTTATTATAACTCTACTACCTAGACCAAACCAAACCTGATTCCCTGCTAACTTGTCTAATTGGTCGAATTGATCTACATCATCAAGAACAAGAAGAATTCTTTTATGATGTAACCTATTCTTGATCACAAGAACTCCTTCATTAACATCTTGTACACTCATATTTTCATTCAAAATTTGAAGAATGAGTTGCCGTTGTAATTGAACTAAACCATCTTTTTCACAAACTCCCCTAACATTAGCAAGAAAACAACAACCTTCAAACTTATCTGAAACCATATGGAAAACAACTCTAGCAAGAGTTGTTTTTCCTATTCCTCCCATACCCCAAATCCCAATAATACGAACATCATTTGACCCTAAATCCAAACATGACTCCAATTTCTCCACTCGAGAAATTATTCCTACTAGGTTTTCAGTATTTTACGAGAATGCATAACTTAATTTATGACATAATTCTCCCACAATATTTTGGATAATTTGTGACTCGGGCCTACAATGAAGAGAAAAATGTGTGGTCAGTGTAAACCGCAATAAATATGTTTAAAAAAGGTAGAAAATCCAATTTTCTATTATTTTGATTGAAATTAATTGGCTCAAGACAAAACTTGAAAGAACTACAAACATGTATTTAGGTCTACATAAAGTTCAAAACAATGCTATACATGAGGCGAGTGTCATCTGAATATTTTAAAGAAAGAAATGTCAAATTGGATTACCTAGCTTGTACATGCCATCCTTTGAGATTGGCTACTTCTCTCAATGCGATTCTCCATGTTTGCACCTTCTCTATGTAGTCCTTGAAACGTTTTTCATGTTTGGCAAAGGCTTGGGCAAAAGTTCCTACTTGTTTTCGTACAGTAGATGGATCCACATCATAAAAAATTGGTAGAACTGTCATTTTCATTTCTTTCATGCACCCAATGATCTTTACAAGTTCATCCAAACACCATGTAGAAGATGCATAGTTTCTTGAAAGAATGACAATTGCAAACCTTGATTCTTCTATTGTTTTCATAAACTCTGGTGAAATAGATTTTCCTGTCTCAAGTTTTTCCTCATCTCTAAAGGTGAAAATACCCTTTTGCTTTAAGGCGAAATATAGATGGTCAGTAAAATTATTGCGTGTGTCCTTACCTCTAAAACTAAGAAAGACATCATATTTCCATTGTGGTGTTGAAGAAGAAAATGATGACAAAGATGAAGCAGTTTGAGTGCTAATGGCAGCCATTAGAAATATATTGGCAAATTTTGAGCTACAATAAAGATTAACAAAAAGCACATTCAATTAAATTTAAAAGAGAAATTAAAGGAAAAAAAAATGAGAAGAAGAGAATGATTTGATGTGGAGGAATACATCCTCTGTTCTTAGTCAAGTCAACCACTCTTTTTCTTTTTTAAACAAAGTAGGCATGCAAATGCCCTTTACATCCAGGAATCGACTGGCGAAATTAAATCTATATAATTGAATTTATCACTACAAAATAAACTATGGTTTTAATAATTTTTTTTTTTCTAAATATCAAACCTCTTGATCTTTATATTTAGGATGAACCCTTCCCCATGTCAATACATGCACTCATTCTATCCTCACACCACTGACCAATCACAGCTAAAATGATGCATCCTTTTAGTTTTCCCAAAAAGAATACTCCATACGTTCTAAGTTCTTGGTCTCTAGTCCCATAAGGTAGTCCTCTTTTTAAAGTCAATAAATAAATTTCGCGACTTATCCTTTGCTTTACCTTTTTAATTAAAGACAAAGCATTATTCTCTCTATAAATTAAAAAAAAAAAAAAAAATGTTCCCTTAAAAAGTTAAATTTTCTTAATAGGACCAACAACATAGAATGAAAATTGTATAAATTTGGTCAAAGTTACAATGATTCCCTAACATGCCAACAGTGAGCTATCACATAATAATAAAAATATTACGGGGAAAAATTTTGTAATTTAATATTTGATATAAGAGGAGAATAAACATGGACTCATTTTTACAGTGTTGTTTGTTACATGAGAGTGGTCAAATAAGTAATAATAGTAACTAGAGATTAACCATGAATATTAAGTGAAAATATATTCATTGGCTTATTACATAGGGTGATTTGGTATGGAGGTGGAAGTATTATAAAGATTATAAAATTAAAGTATTATTCATAAATAAAATGTCAAACCAAATAACCTGTGCAAAAAACAGTTGGTATAAATTGAGAAAGTCAAATATATAAAATTAAAATAAAAAAGGGAAATTTTTCAAAAAACGCAAAGACCAATAAACAAGTTTTATGTTCTTCCACCTTTCCTCTGCTTTATCATCATTCAAATGGAAATTGAACCCAAATTAAATATGTTAAAAAAAAATAATTAAAAAACAGAGAATTCACAAGCATTGCATAAAAGAAGAGAGAGGACCTTGAGGATGTGGATCACGTTGTCAAGGAGAAGTGAGGCTCAGTGTGAGTAAAGTCTCACATTGAATAATAATAACAAGAGCAAATAATTAATATAACATAGTTGGCCCAAACTTATAGGTTTCTGCTTTTGGATTTAATGGTATCCCAACAAATTTCAATTGGAGTCTCCAAGGTGTTATATCATGTAATTGCTTCTTAACTTTTAAGATTGCGCATTGGGTATTGGAAGCAAAGAGACATAGTCACATACAAACATGCACATATATAAAAAGGGATTTCTCTCTAAACAGCCTAATTGTTCTTTCACAAATTGAAGATGCCAAGAACTGTTTTGCACTATTTATGATATCATCAGATTGAAAATGTAATCTTAAAATTCAGTGGATTTCTATTGTGTTATAAAAAAATAAAAAAATAAAAAAATTATGACTTTGCTTATGGTGCGTGCCTATAAACTATAAAGGGCTTTCTATAAGTTTACTAGTGATTTTGCTTAGTACTTGCCCAAGATCATTTTTCCCTTGGTGTGCATAAACAGAAGGAAAGTATGCTAAATTAAACCTCTAGTAATACATGGGTTAGGCCTGGCAAAATTGGGTTCTTGGCCCATCAATAGAACCATCAAATAGTTGGGTCTAGGTCAATGGTGTGAAGAAATGAATAAACCTTTGAACTAAATTATTTGTGGAAGTAGGCAGAAAGCCAGAAACCAAACCGACCAGTCCTAGAGACAGCAAGGAAGTCTTAAGCTAGGAACTCATGGGTTTAGCCAGACAGAGTCAGATCCTTGGTCCATTAATATGAATAAACATTTTAACTGTAATGATATATATATATATATATATATAAATAACTGTTATGGGTCAAGTCAGTAAATCTTTTTTTTTTTTTTTTAACTCAAAACTCAAAAGTAAGATTGGATGTTATCAAATTTATTTATAAAATAAAAATAAGGAAAGAACAAAGACCAAAGAAAGTTTTTATTCTTTCCGCGAAACAAAGTAGGTATGTGAGTGGCTATCTCTCTCGCCATGACATCTTCTAGGAATAAACCACTGAAAATTAAAGCTAGGAGAAAAGAATATTCATAGAGAGCCTCTTTTTGACATCAATTATACGTACCAATTCAAACTAACAAAGATGCCTCTTTATCAATTATAATTTTTATATAGAAACAGAATTGAAAGTTCTGAATTTTAGTGAGTCTTAAAAAAAAATTCTGCGTTCTAAAAATTATGATTACCAGACTGAAATTAAGAAAGAAGCTACTGCGACCCAAACACTATTTTATTTTAGTGAAACATTTTTTATTTGACAATCACAACTGCTATAAGAGGAAAAACTCAGATATAAAACAGGAAAACACAACAACAACAACAACAACAAAAAAAAACCCAGAAATAAATTTTACGTTTCTCCTCCTTTTCCACTGTTTTCCCGTCACTCAAACAGAAATTGAACACAAACCAAATATAAATTTAATAAATAAATAAATACCAGAGAATTCACACAAAGTATTGAATAAGAGAAGAGAGAGGACCTTGAGGATGCGGTTCACGTTGTCAAGGTCAATGAGATGAAGAGACAGAGACAGAGAGTGACACAGTCAGTTGAAGAGGAGAACAGAGACCAGTGAGATATTTTTTTTGGTTAGAGACCAGTGAGATATTGTGGAGAGTATAATTCTAGGAGTGGATTTGTAGGTAGACAGATATCTAAGACCAAAAAAACCCATTTGCGCGGCTTTTCTTTTTCTTTATTTTTTTCTGTCATTTATAGTGCCGGTTTAGAAACAGTTTATTTAATTGAAATTGAAAATTTTTTACAGAAAAATATGTAGGTAAAGTTAAAAGATAACTAAAATAAGACAATAAGACTCATAAATAGTACAAAAAAATATTTGAAGAGTAAAAAATGCTGACTTTCTAACCCCAAACGCACACTTAATATCTGTTTGGATACCGATTATCATGCGTCTGCGTCTACGTTTGCTTTTTTTTTTTTAAGCGCATTTTGTGGCTGTGGTGCTTTTCCAATAGGTCTTGTGCACTATTTACAAGACCCACAAACCTCTTTTTTTATCAAAACTTTCATTAAAAATGGGTCTCATTGTACTATTCAAACATTTAAAAATTATTTTACTATAGTGTTTTCAGTTTTCAGTTTTCAGCAAAATAAACGGTATCCAAACACACCTCTTATTCTCATTTGTTTTGGATCCTTTAACTTGTATTTTTTTAATTATTTTTTATTAAAAAAAAAAGGCAAAAATGCAAAACTCGCCCCTAAATTTCTCCATAATTTATTTTAGACCTCTAACTTAGTTTCATTTCAATCTTTTAAATTTTAGATTTATTCAATTAAGGTTTTTCATCAACTTTTGTTAAATTTTTTGAAAAAAATGAATCTGTAAAATATTTTTTAATTATTAATTGAATTTTTTTATTATAAAAATTTGAAGAAAAATTTAAAGATTGAAAAATTCACTACAATATATAATAAAAGTTTATGAAAAAATCTTAATTGAATAAATTTTAAAATTAGAAAACTCAAAAACAAAGTTAAAGAACTTAAATGAATTTTGATAAAATATAAAAGTTGGGTTTTGCATACAGTCAAACCAAAGGTTAAAAACGTATTTCAGTTACTTCTTTGCATAATGGGCAGTTTGTGTCTATTGTTCCTAACCATTCTACAAGTGGGTCTTTTGATGGTAGCACACCCATCCTATTCCTTGATTCCCTTCTTTGTTCCTGATTTAAATGGTACACTGTCTATCCGTTTGAGGAATAACTATCCTTTTAATAGGTATGGTGTAAGTTGGGAGCGCCTAGGCCACAGATTTAATCAAAATGCACCTACCTGCCCACTGACTTTAATGCCAAGTGGATGAAGTCATAGTCCCCTTTTATATTTCTCTAAATATGTTTTATATCACAGGCTGCCAATTATAAGAAATAACACTATTTGCAACAGTTTGACCTTCACAACTTACGTCTATGGTCTCTACTATTTACTTACATTAATTGTATAGATTTGCGGTATTACACCATTTTAATAAATAAAATTACATATATTCAATTTGCATGGAAGAATATAATCAGGGATTTAGGATACTGAACTTCCCACCAAAGTTTACAGATCCGGACCGTTTATTGAACCGTAAAAAAGAGAGGTTCAAGGTTTTTGAGGTCAAACCGAAGTCGAACCGTGATGACATCATAATTAATTTAATAATTAATTAAACCCTAAATATAGATATTAAATTTATAAAACTAGCAAAATTGACTAATATATCTATAAATGTGAAGGAAATTTAATGATTTTCAAGCATATATCTAATAATTAAATAAGAAAGTTAATAAAATAAAATAATAACCATGAAAACATTAAAATTTATGATTAATTTTTGAAGTAAAGTTGAATATCTTTAAAGGATTTTAATTATAATTTTTTTTATTCCTTGTAAGAGATGGATAATTTAATTAAATAGAATAAAATTGTGTTAAGTTGTTTTTTTTTTTTTTTAATTGCTAAGGGGTTGGACCGCACGGTTCTTGCCACCGGTTCGTACCATCCAACCCCGGTTTTAGGGGTTCACGGAATTGCCACATATGCTCGGTTCTTTATGCTTAAAAAACTAGTTTTCATCTCGGTTCCCGATTTTCACGGTCTGACCTCTCGGTCCGGTTTGATTCTGAGAACTATGCTTCCCACAACTATGGCTTTCCTAGCCCCACGATCAATGTGCCCTTTAAACATGTTACCAAACCCACCATCAACAATTTCCTCACAAATAAACTTATCAAAGCATTGCTTTGCATCATGCATTCTCTGTGATGAGCTCATGTAGTTACTCAAACCCACCTACACTAATAATGAAAACATTTTCAAGATTTGTTTGTTTTCTAAATTTATCTAATTAGTTATTCCTCTTTAATTTACTTTGATGGAAGCACATTATCTATATATAGTTAAAATGGTTGTGGGAATTTAAACCTTGTGTTGGAAACCTCACGATTTGCCAATTAAGCTACAAAGCTATTATCAAACATATTATCAATTTATTAAATAAATAAAATCTAGGAGAATTCATCAACTGAAGATATCCAATGAGTGTAGAGCACCTAAGCTATTTACTTGTGGAACACAAAAGGAAAAGCAACCTGGAATGAGAGAAAAGATTTTCTGAGTGAGAGGGACTTTCAAATGTACACTAGGGAAAAAGTAGACCCCAAAATTGGGGTGTGAGTGTAAATAAATGGGATTTGGTTGATAAAAATCTCTTTTGTGTTTGTTTATTTATTAACAAGCCAAGCTTAAATTTTATTTTTAGGCTTATTTGATAAACTAGCGAGAGAGACTTTTGAATCTACACTAGAAAAAGTAGACCCAACCAAAATTGTTGTGTGAGTGTAAATAGCTGGGATTTCATGTAGATTTCATAATATTGAAGTGGTGAGAATCCTTGAGTCCCATATAGGAAATGATGGAGAATACGAGTTTATATGCTCATTGGTTGGACATTGGGTTGGGCTTTAGGCATGTGTGGACTAAGCCCCCTTGTCCAAATAATAATAATATTTTATTATTTTATCTTTTGAGTTAATAAGTCTGTATATAGCAATTATTTTTAAAATAGTGTGTCTTTTCAGTAACGTATATATTCATTACCCCTCATTCATGAAAAATAACTTTTGAGAAACTCTTCCAGAGAGAAAATATTTTGTCCATTAGCATTTGAGTCAAAGAGAGAGAAATGGAGACATAGTTTAGTTCACAGAGCACAGACCTTGTATGCTTCTTCTCCGTGTTGTAAATCATTTTATCTTGGGAGGCAAACATCCATAAGTCTCAAAGCATCACAGATTGTGTGAGGAGCGAAATCTTTTTTAAGAATATTGTGTCAAACACAAGACTTGATTTGTATCATTCATCCTTCACGCATTTGGTTTGTAAGTTTTTAATTATCTTGCAAATTTCTTCTTATATATGCAGTATCCTTTTTCTGTTTTTGCATATCACATTTTTTGATGTTATTGCTTATAATTAGATATGTATGTTATTTCTTTTTGCTTAATCACAAAAGTAAATGTTTATTTTAATGCTTGGTAATTTATTTTTGCGTTGTCTTTCAATTACTATGAATAGCTAAATTTTCAATTAAGATTGAGGATGAAACCTTATTAAAGATTATCAAAAGTATTTATGTGATTTAATTTTTCCCACAATAGTTGTTCTTTAATGATTTAAATTGGAGACAATGTGCATGGATCTAGCAACAACTTAAAGATTGGAGAACGCATGCAAAATGATCGTTTTGGATTTTATTGTGATGGGTGAAAATCTCATATATATCTGACTAAGGTAAGGGTGGACTTCTCAAATTTCACATATGAATAGGTGGTTTTTACTATTTTAGGTTTTGTTTTGAAGTTACTTAATGTATTTTGTATAATACACGCACGCACGCACGCACGCACGCACATGTGATCAATTCAGTCTTCATTAAAATTGGAATCTCAACGGTGTCATTAACTATTGTCCTATTTGTCGTCGACAATCCCATTAGGCAATTCGATCAGCTTAATTCCAGCTCAATAATTTGGCCTAGATTGATTTTTGAACACCCTTACCGAAAGTTTAACAATTTCAATAAAGAGTTTTAAAGGGTCTTAATTTCTATTTCTTTTAAATGAAGGGGGTAGGGTCATGTGTTTTGGTATTGTCAATCATACCAAATTATGTGTCTTTTATTGAGTTTTGATGTGTCTTAAAGTTGTAATTGAAGACCAAGTTGAAGACACAAAGTTTGCTCAAGAAAAGCTCAAGAAAAACACATTTTCAGCATGTACCTCAATAGTAGCTCGATAGAAGCTAGAAACTCACTGTCTCCTTGATAAAAGCTCGATCTATCGAAATTTTGTTCTCGATAGTAGCTCGATCTATCGAGTTTTGCGGATCAGCAAAAATTAGTAACGTGAAAAGCCCTATAACTTATTTGTTTAAAGCCCGGATTGAGATCCATTTGAAACGGTATTTAAAGGACATCATAAGCCATCTATTAGAAGGTTTTTCAAAGAGAGAAACACTTCGTTTATGCAGCTAGGGTTTTGTAACCAAGTTTTTTCTATGTCACCAAATAAAAGAGTTTCAAAGTAGATCTAAAGATTCCATTGGTGAAGAAGCTGAAGTCATAGCAACCACCATAAACATGCTCTCATGAGGAAAACCTTCAAGAGGTTCTTGAAGTCGATTGCAGTTTTCAATTGTGATTGTGGGTGGAGCTTTCATATATTGAAGAGTTCAGAGGTTCTGAAGCGGTAGAAGGTTTTTGCTATAAGTTCATCTATTGAGATTGTAGAGTCTAGGGACAAAAGTTTTGTACTAGATCTGAAACTTCTCTTTTTTATAGTGGATTGATTTTTGGGAAGGTTTCCCCCTAGATTTTTTTCTGTAAAACTAGTTTATTTCATTAGTTTTTTTAGGTCATCATATCTTATCTTATTTACTATTCCACTGTGCATGATTTTGACATGATATTGACGTTTTTTCCTTTAACCAATGGTTATTCATAATATATCTAATTAACAACTTGGGTTTAAAACTTGTTAATTCTATCAACCGAGATCTAAATTTTCCAACAAGTGGTATCAAAGCGGGTACACTTTGACTCGATTAACTTCCTTAGTGTGATCCTTGACCCCCATTGTCATGGATTGTGGACAATCTCTTTTGATTCCTCATTTGTTTGATGGTACTAACTATGCCGATTGGAAAGTTCGTATGAAAACTTTTTTGCAAGCTCTTAATGAAAAAGTATGGTTAGTTGTTGAAGTTGGTTAGAAGAAACCAAGTGAACCCCAAGCTAATTGGGATGATGGCAAGATCAAAGTTGCAAACTTCAACAGTAGGGCTTTAAATGCTTTGTTCGGTGGTGTGACGAATAAGGAGTTCAAGAAAATATTATCCATTGAAATTGCTAAGGAAGCACGGACCATGCTTGAGACCACCTATGAAGATACTAAGGCAAAGAAAGACTGTTAAACTTTAAAGACTCACTAGTAGTTTTAAAGAAATAAGGATGGAGGGGGATGAGACATTTGATGAGTTCTTTGCTAAACTCAAGAATATTGTGAACTCTGCCTTCAATCTTGGAGAATCTATAGCAAAACCCATAATTGTTAGGAAAATCCTTAGGTCCCTACTTGAAAGATTCCATACGAAGATCATTGTAATTGAAGAAGCGAAGGACATTGATAAAATTCCTTTGACTAAGCTTGTAGGAAACCTTCAAACTTATGAGATGAGATTACATAATATAGGAAAAGGTGGAAAGAGAAGGAGCATGGCTCTTAAGGGTATAGTGGAAGAGAGTGATGACTCTGAAAATGAGGATGAGGATGAGAATGAGGATGATGACTAAACTTTCATAGCTAAGAAGATTAGAAAACTTCTCCAATATAGGAAAAAGGATAAGAACAAAGCTCATAGGAAATTTGGATCCTTTAGGAGAGGTAAGAGTGAAAACCCCTCATTTAGTGCCATGAGTGTAAAAGTTTTGGTCATATGAGGATAGAGTGTCCAAACTATCTTATAAAAGAAAAGACCAAAAGATCAAAAGGTAAAGTGTTGGTTGCCACCTTAAGTGATACTGAAAGTAATCTTTTTGATGAGTTTGAGGATGAATATAGTAATTATATGGCTTTTGCTGCCACAATTGAGAATGTGATTGTGGAGAATGTTAGTGATAGTGAGAATTCTTCCGATGATGAAGCACCTAAGAAGTTGACTCTTCAGGAAGCCTATGATAAGTTGTGCACTGAATATATAAAATCTGAAAAGACCTCCTATCTCTGCAGAAAAGAACTTAATGAGGTAAAAACTGATCTGTTAGTCAAATTAGATGAGACTACTTAGTTGAGACTTTGGCTGTGGAGAACACCTCATTAGATAAGAAGGTCAAGAATCCTACGGTGAAGAGGATGTCTAGTGCAAAGCTTGATGAGGTTTTGAGTGCTCAAAAGCCTAGTTACGATAAGACCGGCTTAGCATATGTTAATTCCTCTAGCCCCTCTTCTTCCACACTTTTTGGATCAAAGACTGTTGTTGTGCCTCAATTTGAGAAGGTTGATAAAGGTAAGAAATCCATAACTAATATGTCTAATTCTAAATCCTTTGTTAGACCTCATTTTAGGAAATTTAATTGTTTTAAAACTACTCATGTTTGTTACCATTGTGGTGCTCCTAGACATACTCACCTTAATTGTTTCAAGTTGTATCCTCATAAGCAAGTGTCAAAAAGGTCCCAGGTTTCTTCACAAAGTTCTACACCTTTTCTTGGTGAGTTATTAAAAGTTTTGAGCTTATTAACTTTATTTTAGGAGAATTTTAACTCCTTTATGTCATTTGGTAATCATACTAGGACACGTGCCTTTTTATCTTCACAGCCAAAGACTTATGCTGTGTGGGTGATGAAGGATCCTAAGGCTTAATTGTCTTTTTGTTTGTCCTTTGCTTTAATTCATTCTATTTAAAGTAGGACTTTCATGCTTGATTTCTTATCTATTTTTAGAATCATGCTTTCATACATTGCATTGTTTTTGTATTTATTTATTTTTGCATATGCATTTTTTACTTCTTTTATTGCTTTCAAGAAAATAAAAACAAATTTAAAAAAATTGAAAAATACAAAAACAATGTGTTTTAAGTATACTGGTACTTGTGTACTTTTGGATGGCCATTGAAACAAGGTTTCTTAATTTTGTAACTCTTGTAGCTTAGATAAGCTTCTTTATGCACAACTAAGTAATGTGAGCTTTGTGGCTTGTTATGTGATTTGTATGGTTTAGTTAATCTTTTATCATTCATATCTTCAATCACTCTTTTTTATGGGAAGGACTAGAAAATTCTAAGAGAAAAACATGAATAACCATCTCACCACTAAAACTCGTCAATCATAAACATTTGTGTGCAATTCATAAAAGCCGTGTTTGGCAAGGTGTAGTACTTGCACAACAAGAAAAGGATGTTTGGCTAACATAATTGAGTATTTTTTTTTTCTCTTATATGCTCATGCATGATATCCCTTTTATACGTAATTGTCTTTTTGTTTGTCCTTTGCTTTAATTCTTTCTATCTAAAGTAGGACTTTCATGCTTGACTTCTTATTTGTTTTTAGAATCATGCTTTCCTGCATTGCATTGTTTTTGTATTTATTTATTTTTGCATATGCATTTTTTATTGGCGTAAATGCACTTTTAGTCCCTACATTTTGCACTTTTTCCATTTTGGTCCCTACATTTTATTTTTACCACTTTTAATCCCTAAACCAATTAACACCTGACATTTAGGTCCTTTCCGTCACCCAACTAACAGAAAAGCTAACGTGGTTCACGGTAGAATAAAAAAAATAATATAATCACACATAATAATGCCACGTCAGCATAAAAATTTAAAAAATTAATTTATTAATTTTAACTAAATAAAAAAACAGAATTAAAAGCCAAAAATCACTAAAATTAAGATCTAAAAAGTATCTTGAACAAAATTAAAAAAATATATATATATATATATATATTCAAAAAATTCAAAAAAACATGTTTTTTCCCCAATCTTTGGTTGGAAACATGTTTAGACTGTCTCTTTCTTCCAATTCCAATTCCATTTCCAATTACAATTCCTAACTAAAACCAAACAAATCCTTATAAACCAATTTCTCTTCTCCACTTATCAAAAAAAAAAAAAAAATCTCTTCTCTTCTCTTTGAGCTATTCCACAATCCCCATCAAATCTCTCCAAACCTCTTTCTCTACCTCTCAATCTTACTCTTTCGGCAAGGGTGATGACAACGGTGAAGGCGACGGCAAAGGCTTGAAGATTGAAGGTGACAACGACGGCAGCTTGAAGATTGGTTGTTCTGGGTTTTGCTCGTATGGGTTTTGGATATAGATTAATGCTTCTGTGCTTGTTCTAAGTTTTTCTGGGTTTCGAACCGATGCTCCGTTGCTGCTCTGCCACCGCTCAACCCACCACTCTAACCCCTCTACCCATTTTTCCCTTCGCGATTTCTCTCTCACGAACCCATATTTGCTCTCTCTTTTCCAACTGAACCTAGTCGAGACAAAGAAAAATAAAAAAACAAAAATCCATAACAATATCCACGAACCCAAATTCTCTCTCTCTCTCACAAACCCAGATTTGCTAACAATATTTATCAGCTCCTAGAAAATTCTTTTTCTTGTATATTATTATTATTTTTTGCTATCTATGGGTTCATATCATGAGCTGCTGACATGTTTTTGTTTTTATTTGTGTGTGTGATTTCCATTGTAAGATGTCCGGGAAGTGTGTTGATGTAGTAATGATCGAATGTGTTTTTTTCATGTGGGTATTTGTAAAAATTTAGGATTCTGTGGTGTCTCGGTGGTGGTGGCGGCGGCTAGCTTTTGGTGGTTGGGTTGAGTTTAGGTTGTTGTTGGCTTTGGTGGGTTGTTGGTGGTGGTGGTGATTGCTAGTCATGGGCATGATGGATAGAGAGAGAGGAAGAGAGAGACGTGTGTTCTTGAGCTCTTTGATCTAGGTTCGAGTTCTTTGATCCGGGTTCGAGTTCTTGTGATCTTCATGTTCTTGAGTTTTTTTTTTAAAAAAATTTATTTATTTTAATATTTATTTTTAATTTAATTAATTAATGTGTGTGATTATATTATTTTTTTATTCTACCGTTAGCCACGTCGACTTTTGTTGTTAATTGGGTGAAGAAAATGACCTAAATGTTAGACGTTAATTGGTTTAGATACTAAAAGTGGTAAAAATAAAATGTAGGAACCAAAATGAAAAAAGTGCAAAATGTAGGGACTAAAAGTGCATTTACGCATTTTTTTTAATTTCTTTTATTGTTTTCAAGAAAAGAAAAGAAAATTTAAAAAAAAATTAAAAATTGAAAAATACAAAAATAGTGTGTTTTGAGTATACTGTTACTTGTGTACTTTTGGATGACCATTGAAACAAGGTTTCTTGTATCTCTTGTAGCTTAGATGAGTTTTTTTTATGCACAACTAAGTAATGTGAGCTTTGTGGCTTGTTACGTGATTTGTATGATTTGGATAATCTTTTATCATTCATATCTTCAATCACTCTTTTTGATGGGAAGGACTAGAGAATCCTAAGAGAAAAACATGAATAACCATCTCACCATTAAAACTCGTCAATCATAAACATCTGTGTGTAATTTATAAAAGTCGTGCTTGGCAAGGTGTAGTACTTGCACAAGAAGAAAAGGATGTTTGGCTAACATAATTGACTATTTCTTTTTTCTCTTGTATGCCCATGCGTGATATGCCTTTTATACTAGAAAGAAAAATAACCAAAGAACTTGAAAAGCAAAAAGAATCAAAATGCATTTATATATGGTTGCAAGTATGTTTCTAGGAGATATTGGAGTTATATGATGTACCTCAAAGGTGATGGTCCCCATTAAACGGTTATGATTATGTGTAAATGTTTTTGATTCTCGTATATATTTTCATATGACGAGACACTTATGCTTCTTGCAAAAGTTTCACACACAACACGCATACTCTTTGCTAATCTTGATAATGTTGTACGGGTACAATATGATTTGGCCATTTAAAGTTACTCTTGTACTAGTGTGAGTTTTTTAAAAAACAGAAATTTGTGTTTTTGCTTTAAAAAGTCTTTTGGATTTTTGCATTTCTTTTCTCCCTTGTGTCCATAGCATCTTGTTGTCATGTTCTTTTTGTAGGTCTATGGTTCCTTATTTTCTTTATTCCCTCTTGTCCGTTTTCTATCTGTCTCTGGTCAAGTTTTTTTGGCTTTCTATGTCCTTTGACAATCGTGGCAAAAAGGGGGAGAAATTTGAGATTTGCATGTCATTCCTCAGGGGGAGTAATAAATTTAGGGGGAGAACTTCATGTAAAAGAGAAGAAAATTTTTTGATGTAACAACCTTAGGGGAAGAGTTAGTTTGTTAGTTTGATACACTTTGATATTGATATATTTTGTGTTGTGTATCTTTTGATTTTGTAACCATCTACATACATTACATTATGTGTTGTTTCAATATATGACGATGATGTATGTGTTTCTCTCTTTATCTCACATATGTTGTTTCTTTTCTCACTTTATACACATGTTTCTTATTTATTTAACTTGTCATTGTTTTCCACATAGTACCTTGATACGCCTTCTTTAGTGCCTTTCAGGAAAGACAAGTTAAAGCCAAGTTAAGATTCCGAGCCTTTTTCTTGCAACAACTTCCAAGGTTCAGATCTTTTAGACTAGGCTTATTTTGCAATCTTGAGTAGAATGTATTCTAGGGAATTCAATGTACTCTTGTGGTTTTGTCACGGATTACCAAAAGGGGAGATCGTTAGGTTCATAATTTTATATAATTGGCATATCTTATGACAAAACTCAATTTACTTTTTTATTATTTATCATTGTTTTCCACATGGTACGCACAATATGTTTGTTAAGTGCTTTCGGGAAAGACAGGTATGAAGCCAATCAAAATAGTCAATCCTAGTTCGTGCTATGATTTCTCGGGACTGGTTATTTTTAGATAGGCTGGTGTATTTGAATATGGGTTCATTCATTGTATTCGGGTTATTATTGTATTGGGCTTACATTTGTATTAAAGTTTTGTCATGGATTGACAAAGGGGGAGGTTGTTAAGGTCATATGTTTTGATATTGTCAACCATGCCAAATTATGTGTCTTTTATTGAGTTTTGATGTGTCTTAAAGTTGTAATTGAATACCAAGTTTAAGACACAAAGTTTGCTCAAGAAAAGCTTAAGAAAAATACATTTTTAGCATGTACCTTAATAGGAGCTCAATAAAAGCTCGATAGAAGCTAGAAACTCACTGTCTCATCGATAGAAGCTCGATTGCAATTCAATCTATTGACCTTCGGGGATCAACAACAATTAGCAATGCGAAGAAGCCCATAACTTATTCGTTTGAAGCCCGAATTGAGATCCATTTGAACCAGTATTTAAAGGACATCATAAGCCATCTATTAGAAGGTTTTTTAGAGAGAGAAACACTCTGTTTATGTGGTTAAGGTTTCCCCCTAGGTTTTTTACTGTGAAACTAGTTTGTTTAATTGGTTTTCCTAGGTCATCATATCTTGTCTTATTTACTATTCCGCTATGCATGATTTTGACATGATATTGATGTTTGTTCGTTTAACCAAGGATTATTCATAATATATCTAATTAATAACTTGGGTTAAAAACTTGTTAATTCTATCAATCGGAGTCAATACTATTTAATGTAATTGATAAAGCTAACTTTTATAATACTATTTAATGTAATTGATCAAGTATTCAGATTATAAAAAACTTTTCCGTTTAAACTTTGCATTGTAAAACTCTACTACTAAATCTCTACTTTCTACAACAATACAAAAAAACACTAAATCTGGGGTTTATGGTCAATAAACCACATGTTTGAATTTAATATGAAGAATCTAAGATACAATGCCTTAAAAATAGTATCTAAGTTTGATATCCCTGTATATAATTGCAATAGGATTTTTGGTGTCAACTTTTCACTATTTTTCATTCAGGTTCATGTGATAGCCTAGGGCCAGTTTTAGTAACACTATTTATGGTGCCTAATGTATGTGGTTTGAATTCTATCTCCCCCTTCCCCTTCCGCTTCAGTACCTTATGTTTAACCTACCCCTAATATTTAGTTCAATTTGATTTTTTTAAACACAAATATTGGACCAGAAAAAAGTATTGTGATAATGAAAAGATTATTTAGAATAACATACAAAGTTAAGGAGAATGGTCCAACTAAACATATCTCTTAAATGTATCTAACATCATACCCCACGCTACTAATAATTTAACTTTTTTTTTTAATAGAATATAACTATTAAAAATTTGAAAACTCTCCCACACTCATACAACTACTTATTTTGAACCCAAGAAAAAAGCATTATATGGGTAGACTTTAAAATAAGCACTAGCATGTGCATGGGGGTTGAATCTCCCCTCCCCTAAAACACACACACACACATACATATATATATATATATATATATATATATATATATATATATATATATATATATTGGGAGTTGAGATGATTAGATATTAGGGGGATTCTAAAAAAAAAGTAGATATTAGGGGAGGATGAGGTGGGGTTCAAACCATAGATATTGGGCACCATAAAGTATGTCATTACCACCAAGCTATCACTTAAACCCTAGGTTGGAGGAGCGGAAAAGTGGGAGTATATAAAAGATTTGGTTTTCCCTCATGTGTGTTTGGTTGGAGGGGTGGAAAAGTGGGAGGGTAGAAAACTTTTTTGTTTGGTTGGAGAAAAAAAGGGGAGGATGGAAAATGTAGTTTATATAAATTGACTATTATGTCCTTGTTATATAATATATAAGAAATAGATATATTTTCACTCATTAAATAATATAAAAATTAACACAAATACATAAACATTTATATTACTTTTCTTTATTATTATTTATAATTTTAAATTTATAGGTAACAAAAATAGATTATGCGTTAACTGGGAAGACATTTCAAAAAAAAAAAAAAAAAACTTTATCCACATGACCATACGTAGATTGGGAAGATATATATATATTTAAAAAAATTATCTAACCATTGTTACGTGGGAAGATATTTAAAAAAAAAAAAAAAAAAATTCACATGGGCGACTGGAGTTCACGTTGTTGTGCTGTGAAGATGCAAAGAAACTGATAAGGATGAAGAGGCAAAAGTAATCAGGTCATAGGTGTAGTGGGAAAGTGAGAGGGGTAGGTGAGTGCAATAAAGTGAGAGTATTTGTGTAAATTACATCATTCGGCAACTTTTTTCTTAGTTTTCCTCCTAAATTGGGAGGACAAAAAAATGTGGGCCCAGAGGGATTATTTTCCTCCCCATTTTCTGTCTCTCTTATTTTCTCTCCTGAACCAAATAAGAGAAAATGCCATTTTCCACCCTATTTTCCTCTCCCTATTTTTCATCCTTCCTGTTTTCATCCCAACCAAGCATACCCTTAAGGTTTTTGCCATTAGGTTTCAAGGGAACATGTCAAGATGCATTGAATACTCTATTAAATGATTTTGTTGTACATTTTTTTATAAATAAAGTCAAACACTACACACAAATGTCAAGAAAAACACACATTACCATAATCAATTGTACATGTAAATTTTTTTTAGAAGATATTGTACATGTAAATGATTCGAATAAAAATGATTGACAAATTTATAAAGAGTAAATTGTAAATTACACTTCTAAAGTTTGAGGGTGTTTGGATTTTATATTCAGAAGTTTCAGAATTTGGATTTTATTCCCTCAAGTTTGAGGGTGTTTGGATTTTACATCCCGATGTTTCATAATTTGGATTTTACCCTCTAAATTTAGGGTTGTTTGGATTTTACTCCCTTAAGTCTAAGGGTATTTAAAGTTTTAGAATTCGAGAGTGTAAAATCCAAACATCCCTAAATTTTACGAAGTAAAATTCAAATTCTAAAATATCAAGGTATAAAATTCGAACACCCCCAAACTTCAAAGGATTAAATCCAAATTCTGAAATTTCAAGGTATAAAATCTAAACTTTCCTAAACTTTAGGGGTGTAATTTGTAATTTACTCATATAACTCATAATTGAATATTAATAATTTCTTATCTTGTGTCTTCTCCTTCCACTTATTAGTAATTGTTAATGGAGGTGGGGTTGTTAAGGACACTGATTGACAACATTTATTTATTTATGAATAATTTTGAGGTGGAGTTGTTAAGCACACTGATTGACAACATTTATTTATTTATGAATAATTCTTTAAAGTCTCATTTCTTCTAGTATAATATTACCTCAATCAACTTCAACAAATAATTCAAAACTCTTAACCGGTACTTGGGTAACTTTCAAGAGATTCATCACTATAGTTACATAGTGTGTATGAGATGGGAGACTGCACACCCAAGACAATGATCAAATACTCAAAAAGTTCTCAAATAGTGAACACACATATTAATAATAAATAATAAAACAAATAGATAAAAGACAAGGTGTTTCTCTAATTCATTATGTAACGATTCATAAATAATTTGTATGTGTTATTTAAACAAGTTATATGATTTATTAAATAAGTCATGTGAGTAAATCTACATGTAAATAGTTTTATCAATCTGCACATAGTAAGTTGAAGAAATTCAAATTGGTTTAGAGGTAAAACTTTTTTTCATGAAGGGCATTTTTTTTTTTTTTTGTCTTTTTAAACGTTCTCCTCTTTTACTCTATTGTGTATGGAAAAGGCCGTTCAAATTATAAACACTAAGTGTATGTTTGGATCTTGCTTATTTTATTGAAAACCGAAAACAATAAAGAAATAATTTTTGCAACACTGTTCACTCTTTTAACACAGTAGCTTTGCCTTAATGCATTGTTCATGTCCTATGAACAGTGCAAGAGGCGTTGGTCAAGAAAAAAAATAGAAAAAAGAAGGCAGACACAAATGTGAACGTGGAGCGTGCAATCCAAATGGAGCCTTAGAGTCCATTTGGAAACAGTTTATTTAGCTAAAACTGAAATTTTTTTTACTGAAATACTATAGATAAATCTAAAAGATAGCTGAAATAATACAATAGGATCAATGAATAGTACTAAAAATTGTAATGAGACCCACAAATAATAGTAAAAATAAGCTGAATAGTAACAAAAATAAACTAAAGAGTAAAAAAAACTGCATTTTTTAGCTTTTCCCAAACGCAACCTACGTTGTCACTATCTTTAGAACCAAAAATTAGGGAGAAGGGAGACATGTCTTTTTCTATAATTTTGTTGCATTCAGATAACCAAATAACAATCAGAAAAATGTTGTCAAGATTAAGCATGTTGTTGAGGTGGATAGACTAAAATTGGGATTCAGGCTCCTGTATCTCCATGGCTTAATACAATAATAAATGTATATTCTCTATTTTCGTCGGTACAAGAAACAAAACTTTGATGAAAATGCGAGCACAAGTCTCACAACTGGATCATTCCCAACTTAACATGGTTAACTCTGATTGTATGAATAATTTTTATTCAGAGAAATGATCCTATTAATTTATTACTATTTTGACAAATGATGAACTCCAAATTTGATTATCTTAATAATACTTTCCAACATTCTTATAAAAAAAATGCCTACCTCCAAATCGTATCGGAAAATCTCATTATAAAAATTGGTCAAAAAAGCTCAATTTAAAAATTAAAAATGTGTAGAGTGCATCTCATTAAAAAAAAAAAAAAAAAAAAA
Organism: Quercus dentata; assembly: GCA_028216015.1. Taxonomy (NCBI): domain Eukaryota; kingdom Viridiplantae; phylum Streptophyta; class Magnoliopsida; order Fagales; family Fagaceae; genus Quercus; species Quercus dentata. The sequence continues at coordinate 18,805,455 of CP116454.1, read as the reverse complement.
AAAAGGAAAGAATTGTGTAGGGTACACAGAATAGTGGCCCAATAGACATGGTTGGTTGCATGAATAATGTTTATTCAGAAAAATGATCTTATTATTAATTTATTACTATTTTGGCAAATGATGAACTCCAAATTTGATTATCTTCATAAATTTTTCCAGGAAAAAAAAAACTCCAAATTGTATCCAAAATCTCATTTAAAAAATTGGTCAAAAAACCTCATTAAAAAAAAAAAAAAAAGTCTAGAGGTGGGTTCTATCATTTAATTCAATTGGTAAAATCTTTGATAATTGAATAAAAGATCCGAGATTAATCCTCGCCTACATCAAAAACCGATCGATGTCTTGGTTTGGTGATAAAAATTGAACAAAATTTGTCTCCAAATTAGTTTGAAGAGAAACCTTACAAACTCATCATATATATTTATATTGAGTGTGAATTTTGAAAATCTAACTAAGCATTAGCATTGAAGAATGTTAATGCCATATCTAAAGTCTTTTTGGCATTTCATAGCTAAAAACATTTGCATAAAAAAATGCTATACCTCACTATTGCAAAATTTTTTGCAATAGTGCTATAGTACAATTCTAAACTTAGAATTGTACTGTAGCACTATGCTAAAAAAAAATATATATATATATATATATATTTTATTCCACCCCTTAGTTGAAAAAAAAAGTGATGATGTGAAAGAAATAATAAAGAAAGATTAAAAAAATAATATTTTAATGAAAAAGTAAAATAATAGAGTTTTTGGATGTAGGGTGTATTGTAAAATGGTATGGTATAATTAATAAAGTAGTTTTTTGAGATGATAAAATAGGATAGAGTAGCATTCTTCAATGCTGATGCTCTAAGATTGCATGTTCTTATTACATCCTTAATGCTTAAAAAATTTCAAGAAAATCAAAGATCAATTGCTATATCATCAAATAAATGTTAAAATTTCAAGTTTTTGTAAATTAAAGTTGTGTATAAGAAATAAGTTTATTGATCGAATAGTAAATAACATCCGATTTGAACGAAATTTGATATGCATGTTAAAAACATAAAAAAAAAAAAAAAAAATACAACGGTTAAATTTTCAAAATTAACACCTAAAGAAGAAATATATAAAAAGTTTAAAAAATTTGTTCATAAAAAATTATTATCAGAAATAACATAGACTCTCTAAAAAAAATATAAAGTATAAAGTATAAAGTATAAAGTGCATCTCATTAAAAAAAAAAAAAAAAAAAGGTTTGTTTCGGTTTACATGTGATAGTGGCCCAATAAACATGGGCTCACATAATATACCATAAATTTGGGGTGATGTTAATCGCGGTGCCGGGTCCACCACCGTTTCAATTCCTCATTTTTTTTAAACCCAAGTGGGCTTCTACTGTTCTAAAACTTTATAATAATAATAAATAAAAGAAAAGAAAAACGTAAAGGGCCGCCACATATATGAAGGGGGACCCACAGCAGATCCCCGAAGAGCCTTCAAATGCAAATTGTGAAATACACAATAGACAACACAATGCTACGTCTCTACACCCACTACTCTTAAAAAGTTAAAAACAGTGCCGCACTTGTTGAAGTTGAAGGAGGCAGCAATAGGCAATAGCACTCTATCATATATAAAACCAAAGGAATCGACGTTTCGCCCTCTCCATTCACCCAACACCTTACACGTCTCTTTCTTTCGTACACCACACCACACCGCACCACAACACAAACTCAAACACAACACGAACACACAAACTTCGCGATAAACGTTTCTTTGTGTAAATCTCCACCAAAACCATATCTCCACGTCTCTCTCTCTCTGTAAATCTCTCTTTTTTTCTTTTTTTCTTTTTTTTGTTATTATCGATGTTTAATATTTATTTATTTATTTATTTATTTTAATTAATGCAAACTTAACTGACTCATATATATTCTTTTTCATTTTTTTTTTATTAGTTCTTTCATCGCTTTCACTTCTTCACATCTAAATCTCACAGCCAACAACACACAGGTTTACATCTCTCTCTCTCCCTCTCTGATAAAGCCTTTGTTTGTTTATTTATTTGATTTTCTTGTTTCCAGGGAAAATTATTTTTATTTTTCCTAGAAAGTGTGGTGTTGTGATTGGCTGATTCGCTATTGCAATTGCATGCCTGGTGAATTGTATATGTATATTTTTTTCATGATGTTTATGCATTATGTGAATTAAATATTCATCTTATTATTGTATTCTTGTTTTCTGTTAATTTAATGTGTTTGTTATTCTGTTGTAACAAACAGAGTCTTAGTGATTGGTGGACTGTTTGTTTATTGTGTATATATTCTGTGATTTGTTTTAGTATGTGTTTGGATAAAGCGAAATGTGAAACATTTGGCTGTAATTGATTATTCCAGGTCTTAATTTTCTAGGTTTTAGTTATTTAGGTTTAGTATTTTTTTTATAAGAATTTATTCTTATTATTAGGTGTGAAATCTGCTGTTAAATTCATCTCTCTATGTATTGAGTTATTCTACTAGTATAACAAAATCTCGCAATATTTTCACAAGAAGCGAGGTGTCAAACCAAAAATAAAATACCGGATCCCACATAACTCAAAACAGGGGTTTTGTGAAAATGCTAGTGAGATTTTGTTGTGTTCATAGATTTTTTCTTATGTATTTGGTTGCAAAAATAATTCAGTGCCCCGGGTGTATTACAGAGAGAGTGAATCCTACATGTGGGTTCCACACTATGGAAAAATTATTTGGTACATTTGGTGTATTACATACCTTTCTAAGGAGATGGTATTAGGTGTAATGGAGATATGTGTAACCCCTCTTACATTGGGTGGTTCCCACACGTGTGGCGGCTCAGATTTGCAGGGCCCAGATGTGGGATTGAGAGGAAAGTGTAGTAGTATTGGGTTCATTGAATAATTACACCCACATGTGAGACTTACATTTATGTGAGAGAGGTGTAATACAATGAGAGTATGGAATAAGATGAGATTGTGGTTAATAAATTATTCCATAGCTGACTCCAAAGTGTTTGGGTTAAGACACGTTGTTGTTAATATTCTTATAAACAACTATAGGGAAGAATATGATAGTATTGTGCTACATATGTATCCCTATTATGTTTAATAGGAAATTTGAGATTTGAAATGCTTCTTGTTTGTGAAAGTCTCAAAAGATTTTTCAAAGACAATGTCTTAAAAGAGAAAGAAGGCAAGAAAGTAATTTTAATGAGAGGAAAGTTTCGTAGAACAGGCAATAATATGATTTGGAATGCAATCCCCATTGCCTCATGTGGCGTATTTGGTGTGAGAGGAATGCAAGGACCTTTGAGGGACAGGAGAAATTAGTGCATGATCTTAAGCTTTCTCTACTCAAATCTTTATTTGAGTGGATGAATGCTTCCTATATCTTTTCTTTTGATACTATGATACTTTGATATACTTGATGGCTGTTCATTTTGTGCTTAATGTCAATGTACTTTTTGTACACATCCTGTGCATATTTCTACCTCTTCTAGTTGCATTAATGAATTTTACTTATCAAATGGGGGAGAGAGAGAGAACCTTGGCTAAATTTCAAATCTGTTACTGATTCTGAATTGAATGAAGGCGTATAGTTATGTTATCAATTTATTTTGAGACAAAATATAAGGCTGCAAAGGTGCTTCCATGCGTGTGTGTGTTTTTTTTTTCCACATTGTATTCACTTCACAATTTTTCCCTTTTTTCTCTGAGTTGATGCCTATGTACGTGCTTGCTTAACTCTCTCTCTCTGCCTGGCTTTGGTAGTCTGGTAAAAATAATATCCTTAGGTAGGGGGGGCGTTACCCATGAAGTTATTGGTTATTGACAAAATAAAGGAACTTCCATTTCCATTAAGGCTTTAGCCCATGATATCACATCTTGTTCACCTTGATATTGAGGATTTCATTGTTATTGTCATTATTAAATTTGACAGCACATCAAGGGTGGAATCAATGGAGTATGATGAAGGTCAGCATGGTGCCCATGGAGAAGATCCTGAATATGGTGCAATTTTCATGTCAAATAGTGCAACCAAAAGAGAGTGTTTTAGTAGGAGACTATTTGGCCTTCCATCTTCTCAGAGCCGCTTTGTAATGCAGGTTAAATATGGAATGATTTTATTTTTGTTTGAATATGAAAAAAGACAGCTTCATGGTGTTTTCCGGGCATGTTCTGATGGTGCAATGTATATTGAGCCCGATGCCTTCCGTAAATCAGGGAAGCAATTCCCGGCACAGGTGTGGATATGTATATCTTTCTTGTGTCCATTTGGTTCCTTTTTTCAGTTTTAGTTTTAGCTGGGAGAAGGCTTTGGGAGTTTTCTTAAGTGAAATGATTGAAATTTTTTTCCACAAATTATTTTATTTATTTATAAACTGATTCTCTTTTTTGTCAGGTAAAGTTCACCCCAATTTGGTCGTGTATCCCACTTAAAGAAGATGAATTTCGTGACATAATCAAAGAAAATTACTTTTCAGCCCACAAGTTTAACTTTGGGCTGTCGGAAGAGCAGGTCTGCTCCTTTCCTATCAAAGTCAAGACTTCAAAATGCAATCAAATATATATATTTTTATCAATGTCTCTTCCTATGTATTTTATAGGTTTGTAGGCTTCTATACAAATTCAGTTTGAGAAAGGAAACAGATCATCAACCTCAAAGACAGTTACTAAAATTTAAGGTTGCAAGAGGGCGTTCTATGGATAAAGTCAGTAGAGCTGACGTTGGTGGCATTGCAATGAGTGATAAGGTGAAAGATGAGAATGATTGGGATGATCGTTATAGGCCAGCTGTCTTATCTGAGTACCCTGGGGAATCTTTTGGCTACTCTGGAAGAGAAAGTGCAGAAGGCAAGTTTGCAAAAAGTCTTGAGGTAGAGAACAAACATAAAGTTTGCAATGAGCTTGGGCCAGTCATCAGGTATGAATATATTGAGGACTCCACGACTAGAGTTGGAAGAGATGAAAGCAGATTTGCAGCATGTGATAGGTTGAGGACTGATCATAACTCAGCTATTGACCATGGACCTGTCATGTCAAATGCCCATTCTGGGTACTTTTTGAGTGAAGAAGGACACGTCTCCGATCATAGCAGGTTTGCAATAGCTAATAGGCTAGAAAGTGAATGTAATTTAAACAATGGCACTGTGCCACCTGTCTCAAATGAGTGCCATAGTTTATTTCAACCTAACCTTCGTAGATCTTTTGGCTCTAACAAGCCCATTATGGAAACAGATTCTGTGGTTCAAGATCAACTCTGGCCACATTCAACATCTTCTGGCTCAATAGAGCCACAAATCTCTTACCCTTCTTACAGAGATGGAATTGTTACACGCACAGTTCCTTATGATCCTGATGTCCCTAGTATTAACTTTAGGCGCCCATCGCCTTCCGGGATTGATCACAGCACTAATCCAGTGCAAGAATATACTTCTCCTTATAGAACATGTGCAGGTAATCTTCTTCACTCCCCAAAAAATCAACCATATTTCCCATCTGTAGAGCCCAAAGTTATCACAAATAGATGTCCAGATGATAGTTCTGGTTTCGGGAACCATATTCCCTTCCCTACTCCCTACCATTATGAGCGTTTTTGCAACAGGACCGGCATATCTTCTTCAGGGACCGCTGCATATTCTGAAAACTTGGCAACAGAATTGTCTGGAAATCAAGATCATGTTGGCCTTTCCTTTTCGCAGACTCCTATAGCACCTGTGCCTTTATCAGAAACCGGAAATAATGGGATGGAAAACCAGGGTCTTCCATCTTTTTCCTCTACTTCCAGCATACATCCTTCTTTTGCCTATAATTTTGGATTTCCTGTAGAGTCACAAGGCAAGCATGAGCATGAAGTACTACAGGAGGAGAACAATGAAGCATTTACTGCTAGAGCTAATGTTCCTTTATCAAATAAGGGTCAGGTTCAATTGCATAGTTATTCTTCTGGTCCCAATGTTCTTCCCTCCTCCATCTATAATTTTAACTTTTCTGTTGAGTCACAAGGCAAGTTTGAGCAAGAAGTTGTACAGCACGAGGAGAGGAATGAAGCATTTACTCGTAATGATCCTTTATCAAATAAGCGCCAGGTTCAGTATGATTTTTCTGGTGAGCCTAGGAGAGTGCATGTCCATGAAGACAATTCACCAAATCATGATTTCAAGTTTGATCAGGATCCCAAAAGCATGTATTCTGACTACGATAAAAACAGAAAAACTAGTGTGTTTTCTCGCTTGTCTTTGGCCCCAGCTGTTGTCTATGAGGAACATGATGGGGATTCATCAGTGGATGAAGTCATGGCAATGTTGCAGCAGAGTCACCACCAATGGGGAAGACAAAAAGTCTAAAACATTGATGAAGAGACGTGACGATGCTCAAAACGTTAGGAATAAAATACAAACCACTTCTTGTCCCAAGCCGGAAAGGGACTGCTTTGACATGAACATAAAGAAGATGAAAATGAATAGTCCTTCAGTTGTTGGAGAGAATGTCTACCAAACTGCTGAAAGTTCTCTGTTTGTAGATTCTGAACATCTGAGTGCTGAATGGTCACCATTTGTGGATTTCAAACGTCGGAGTGAAGTTCGGAAAACTGATGATGACACCAAGAATAGGGGTTGTTATAAAATTGCTGGAAGTGACAGATCGTTAGGTGTGCAGCGCAAAAGAAGAAAGTTGATTAGGCCTGACTTTAGTAAGAAAGAGTCTTCCAATGAGCAAGGAACCAATGATGATGTTTCTCGATGTATAGATGTATTTTCACAAGAAAGTTCTGTTAGCAAAGGTGAACAATCAAGTTGTGAGGCTTTGGTTGGAAGCCAGGATAATGCAACCAAGTTATCTCAAAGTGTCGTAATTTGTTCAAGCAGTGGTGAATGTAAGAGTATTATTGTTGAAAGAGGTTTAGACTCTGAAGGGGAATTAAGAACTGAAAGTTGTGAAACATCCTTCAGAGTTGTATGTGAAGACAGAAATGAGTCTTCACTAGACAATGGCGTCCAAAATGCCTGTGAAGATAAGAGTCATAATGCTGAGGATGGCTTGGGAGTTAAGGATCCCATGGAGGGTCAATTGTCCCTAGTTTGTGATGATACCAGCCACTCTATCTTGCCAAGTCATTTGTAGAAATAGAAGAAGAAAATGCTTACAAAGGAACTGCACATGGTGATATTGAACATGGAAGTACTTTGCCTCAGAGTGTTGAGAATGTGAATGAGCTTAGTTACATCAGTGGTGAGATTGCCATGGGAAACACAGTGAACAACTCAGGTGTTGACAGTGCTACATTGCAAAGGATCAAAGAATTTATAGATAGCTGTGTAGATGAAGGTAAGAGGAACAATCAGAAACAATCCATTACCAAGCGGGCTTCTTCTGAAAATGCAAGGTGCTCCAATGTTGAAGAATCATCTCAAGAAATTTGTGAGGGAAATGTTGGATCTGGAGAGATATTGGCCACACCCAATGGTGGCAAAAGCTGTGAAATGGAATTTCATCAAAATATGGAAAACAAGAATGAAGTTATACCCCACAGTTGTGAAATCAGTAAATGGCAATTGAAGATGATCTCAAGTGACCAGAATTCAAGATTATCTCAAGAGCCTGCAGATGATGAAAAGAAGGGACAAAACAGGGTGATTGTTGAAGCTTCTGATTGGAAACAGCTGTTCTAAAATCCAGACTGAAGCTTCTGAATTTTTTTTGACAAGGGCTTAAAACTAATTCTTGGCATACTGACAATGTTGAATATAAATCACAGAGATACTGCTTTTGGTATGAGGCAATGCTATGGAGTATATGACTTGGAAGTGCATTGAGTCTTTTGTTTGTTGACGTTACCGATCTGGGCTAACAAATTCAATCCTGCAGCTGGAAGAATGTCCCAATGTTGCTCACTTTAAATATTGATTTTACTTGCTTGGGTAAATTGCTGCATTTTTAACTACAGATGATAACCATCTTTTTGTTTAGTGCTATTCTTGAAAGACTTCAGCAGTGTCTTGTATTTTGACAAGCTAAGAAATTTTATAATGGGAGTTTAGTTTTAAGCACTTGGTTATAATTCTTGTATCTGAAATTTGATTTTTAATTTGGAAATGGAAATTCACTATATTTTGATTGTTGAAAATTGCCAATGATTTGATCTTCTCCACTAGTACGGCTGAAGTAGTGGATTTGATATAGTAATGAATGGGTGAAATAGGCACAGTTTCGTAAGTGCACCAAACATTAGGTTTTACTTTTTAGCATTGAAATTATCTGTTTGAAACGGTTATTGTTTGTGTTTTATTAGTTAATGGAATAATGTGTTTTGTGATTGGTGGTATATAAGTTTGTAGAACTTATGTAGTAAAATTTGTAATACCCTAGTATCACTTGTACCCTTTAATCTCAAATTTTTGGTACTGACTTGGATCCCCAGCTGACATGGCTAAGTGGCTGACAAGATAAACTGAATTAGATCATCTTACTGTCAAACTAAATTTTGGGCTCATTTGTGCCTCATTCAAAAATAAGAGTTGAATCTATTTATTGCATTTCTCCTGTATAAAAATGGCTCTAATTTGTAGTGCTGTAAATGAGGTCCAATTTTTTTTTTTTTTTTTTTTTTTTTTTTTGAGAATGAAATGAGGTCCACATTTATGAAGGTATTCACGAATACAAAATGTATGAGAATTTTTTTATAATTTTGATGTTTAGAATTTAATGTCATATATATATACACACACTGAATATAAATATGAAAGTAAGATACTGAATGTAGAATGTAAAGAAATAATATACTGAATGTAAATATGAATACTGAATGTAAAACTTTATTTTATTGGGTATAAAACTTACAAAGTTACAATACAACTTACAAAGTTACAAACTTACTGTTGGCTTACTGAAGCTATAGATACAAAAACTGAAAGCTTGATTGGAAGTTTGAATTATTGTTGGCTGACTGAAGCTATAGATACAAATAACTGAAAGCTTGAACACATATTTAAAATTTGATTATTTCTTAATACTATTAAGGACAATGGATTAGTCATTTCTGAATCCAAAGTCAAAAAATTTCAAACTCATGTTAGGTTCTTAGGGTTTGATATTCATCATGGTATGATCAAACCAATTGATAGAGTGATTCAATTTGCAGATAAGTTTGGTGACCAAACCTAGACAGTTTTAACATTATAATCATGTCTAAAAGATGGCATCATGACTTGTAAAAATCCTTGGTCGGGACTGAACCAGTCAATCTAGAGTTAGGTGATTAATACCTAGAAACCATCAATAGGATTGATTTCCAAAAATGGCATTCGGGCATGTATTTCTCTAGGCTAAGAGCATCTCTAGCAGATTCATCAGATTTTTTTGTCTTGTTTGGAGAATGAAGAGTAACTTTTACCTTTATTTACCAACTTTTTCAAATACACCTTTTAACAGATTCTCTATCTCATTCTCTATCTCATTTAAATATTATTTTTTCATTCATTATTTATTCTTTTTTTAACAACTACACATCTTCCAACATTTTTTTATTCAACACATAATTATTGATGAAGCGTGACTTCATCAGTCGAATTAAACGTGCCCAAATGGATCCAAATCCTCGCCTGGATGCCGGTGTAGATGACGAGAGACTGCTTCAGAAGGGGAGGTCACCGGTGTGGTGCCCGCCACAACGTCTCCGATGCTAAAGTTAGAATGAGAGAGTATATTGTAAAATGAAACAAAACAAGAAAATGACGATCACTATCTTTTTAGAGTGTCTGTGTTTTTTTGTGTACCTCGTGTTGACAGTGTGGGGGGCTTTATATATGTTGCCTTGGATTCTAGCCATTGTGATTGGCATTGTGATGTTAATGTCTTCCTTTGGTAACACCTCCTGCCTTGAAATGGAGCTTTTAATGTGCTCTTAATGGTCTGTACAGTTGGTTTTGTAACCGTCTGAGGTATTATTGGTGGCATTGAATGGTCCAAATTGTCTTCGTCAATGACGTGGGCAAGGGTTAGGCTCTTCATTGGGGAATGGTCTCGTTAGTCTCGCTTATTTTGTCTGTAGCCAATTTCGTCAATCCTATTAGATGCCTCCCGATTCTATGGTCGTTGTGACATGTCATGACGACCGTAGAAGATGAAAGGTCATTGGTTTGTAAGTGACTCTTGGGACTTTGCGCTGTATTAAATGCGTAGTGGCGGCGCAACACGCTTCATGGCCACGTGACGCGTCTTGATTGGTGGGTTTTTTGCATGACCCTTGGGTTTCCCACTACTTTTCAGTTGTTTGGGCTTTAGTTTTTAAACTCCCTTTTCCTTTCGTTTCCCCCTTTACTTTTCCCAATTTCCTTATTCATTGTTCTGAGTCTCTTCTTCCCCGCTTGTTCTTGCTACTGTTCCAACTTTTGTTCCAAATGATTCTCCTTTTCCAATTTGTGTTGCACTTTTTCGAGGTATGTTTCTCTTTTTCCTTTCCCTCTATTTCCTTTTTCTTTTCCTTTGTAATCTGTTGTAAGCTTCTGATTTTTCTTTTTTCTTTCTATTGCTGTGATTGTCTTTGTTTTCTAGCTTTTGGGGTTTTAGTGTTTACCTCATTCTTCTGCGTTTTTTCTAGGTGTCCATGGTTGGTAGTTCTGAGGTTAGGATAGCTTGCCCCTCGATTTCTTTCCATTTTGCGCATTTAGGAGGGGTCTCTAAGTGTTTTCCCAAACGTTGAGGACTTTGTTTTTGAGGGTAACAATTTAGGTGTTGTATTGGTTGAGTTGTGCCCTTTGCTTCGTCAATCTATTGGTTGGTTTGAAGGTCCGGTTAAAGAGCGGGGGATGATATCTGAGATTAGGTTCAGTGAACTTGACACTAGGTTGTCATCTAGTGGCGAGCCGGTGAAGGGTGATACCGCCGTCTCTACCACTAGAGAGGTTAGGGCTTTTTACGCCCTCGAGGAGGTGTGTGGGCTAGATGCTCAAACCATAGCTAGATTTAGAAACAGATTTCAATTTCCGGAGAGGGTTCGTGTTCATCAGCCTAATGATGAGGATAGGGCTTGCCACTTCTTTCTTGGTGAGGTATGCTTCTATGAGGCTGCCTTCACTTGTGGCCTTAGGTTCCCCGTCCACTCGTTGATCATGGAGCTATTGGATCATTTTGGTGTTGTCCCCGGGCAGCTTATGCCCAACTCGTGGAGGATAGTGGTTAACTGTATGGAAATATGGTTGGCCGCTATCGGGTACATGATTAAGGTGGCTGAGCTCGTCCATATGTATCGTTTGAAAGGGTCTAAAGAGTACGGGTATTATGAGTTAGTGCCTTGGGAGAGGAAAACCAGGATTGTCAAAGGTTTATTGTTGTCCTTCAGGTATTGGAAGTCAATATTTTTCTTTGTGTCTGGGGATGATTTTAAGACTCCCTCCGATCGGGATTGGGGTGATATCCCGAGGTTGCTTCGTCAGTGGGGAACCTCGACCTTAGGTGCGTCGATATTTCTTCTCGTTGTTTTCGGTTTCGTTATGTTTGCTGTTATCGTCATTGACTCCTTGTTTCTTATTTTGCGAAGTAAAAAGATGACCTAAGCTCAAGAGCGGGTATAAGGAGCGTGTTGAGAAGGCCATATAGTACGCCCTGTTGATTGAGAATTGGGACAACCTGGTAGATCTGCGGACCCTTGCTTTCTATCATCTTGGTCCCGACCCGTCCTCCTACGTTCTGTGAAGTCTTGACATTGAAGAAAAAAAGAGTAAGTATTAATTTCGTCGGTGTTTGATATCGTCGGTGTTGACTTTCTTTTAAGCACTTGGATTTTTATTTTTTTTTAACAAGTGTTTTCTTCTTGTAGAGATGACGACCAAGTTCAATAAGGATATGTACGCAAAGATGAGGTCTAAGAAGGATGAGCCCTTGTCCAAAGATCGGGAAGAAGGGGGTACGTGTAACAGGGAAAGGTCCGTCTATTACACTAGTTACTTCTGCTACTCCCATCATCTCTGGTGTTGAGACTGTGAGGACGGCCTCTCCAGCCACTTCGGTTGAAGAGATTCCCACTCCTTCATCGAAAAGGCCGCGCATATCGGGCAAGGAGAAGGAAAAGGCTGACTCTCGTTCGTCCACCGTATGGAGTGACGAAGGGCTGGTTGTGGACAGGGCGCACGGGGTCGTCACTGCTGAGGACCTCAAGGTTTTTACCGGCGTGCCATTCAATGTGGTCGCAAATCAACAAGTCCACAAGCTCGTCCGGAAATCGCTTTTGTGCGCCTCTGGTATTTTTCTCTCTTTGTACTGATGACTTTAGCTTTCTTTTCAGGTGTTGGGGGAGAGTCTCCACATTGCTTCTGAGTACCTCACTCGGGAGGCCAAGGTGGCATCATTAACACCCGGATAGAGGCCTTGGAAGAGGAGAATTCTACACTCAAGAGGAAGCTCATTGAATCTATGCACGAGGTCAACACTTTGAAGGAAAGCACAAAGACTTTGACTGACGATCTCCGAACTGAGCGTCAATTAACATTGGAGAAGGACGATTAGCTTCGCGTAGCTAAGGAGAAGCTTAAGACTATTGCTGCCAGGTCCGTCGAGGCTTTCCAAAGAAATGATGAGTACAACATTGTGCTCTTCGATTGGTACTTCAAAGGCTTCGAGCTTCTAAGGCAGTACCTCGTCAAGCATCCCACTGGAGTTGATCTGCAAAACTAGGATCTTGAAGTGGTAGACCAGGAGATGGCGATAGACGAGGCTGCCCAATCTTCCGCTCTCGAGGATGACGTCCCCGAAAAGGCTCCTGTTGACGATGTCTGCTCACGGTGATGACGCTGCTATTGGTGATGACGCTTCTGTTGGCCCCCGAACTTAATACTTGTGAAAATTTCTTCATTTCTTTTGTTTCTTTTCAGTAACCCGCCATGTTTTGGGCTTTTTGTAAATCTAATTTTTAGAACAATTTAATCTATCTTGAGAACAATTTTTGTCGCCCGATGTTTATGGGCCTTTGGATGCGAACACGATGATAATTGCCCGTCATTTTTGGGCTTTTAAATTCATGGTTGTGGACTTACTTGCTTGCTTACTTACTGGTTCGTCATATGCTTGTGATGTTTTACATTCGTCCATACCTTGTACTTAGCCAAAATTTTTAGTCAGAACTTTTTTCTCTTCCTTCATCAATGTTCTACTACTTAGTCTGCAACTCACAACCCTTCGTAGGAGCTTGGATGCAGCCTGAGCTTTGTTTTGATTTGTTGCAAGGTTCTTGTTCCCCTTTTTATTTTTATTTTTTTTAGGGATTTTATCGTTGTATGTGGATTCGTTAGTAACCTACATCCGTCAGGCGGAATCTTGTCAATTAGTCATTTTGTTGTTTGACTTGCACCTACTAATGGATTTTGTCATGTTTGTGGCTTCACAAGAATTTACATCCGTCAGAGCGGAATCTTGTTACTTAGCCGTTTAACTTACACTCATTTAAGGGATTTTGTCATGTTTGTGGTTTCGTCAAGAACTTACATCCGTCAGGGCGGAATCTTGTTACTTAGTCATTTGACTTACACCCATTTAAGGGATTTTGTCATGTTTGTGGCTTCACAAGAACTTACATCCGTCGGGGTGGAATCTTGTTACTTAGCCGTTTGACTTACACCCATTTAAGGGATTTTGTTATGTTTGTGGTTTCGTCAAGAATTTACATCGGTCGGGCATGAATCTTATTATTTAGCCATTTTTGGTTTTATGGCTGACTAGATCTGCTTGCACGAAGACATTGGGTGAATAATTCTTTTATTAATTTCAGGAATGAATATATTCATTTGATACATCTATTGGTGGTACTTCTTCAAGTATTCAATGTTCCATGGCCAAGGGAGCCTCTCTTGTCTACGCTTTCCAAGTGATAACCGCCTTGCCTAGAGTAGTGGACGACTCGGTAAGGTCCTTCCCATGTGGGGCCAAGCTTTCCGTGGGCGGGATCTTTAGTTGCTATGGTAACCTTGCGTAGGACGAGGTCGTCTATGTCAAGTCGTCTGAGTTTGACCCTCTTATTGTAGTATTCGGCCATCTTCTGTTGGTACTTCGCCATTCTCAATAAAGCTTTGTCTCTTACTTCGTCCAAACAATCTAGGTTGAACCGCGATTAATCGTCATTGCCCTTTTCATTGAATACCTCTCGCTTGATGCTAGTTACTCCTACCTCGACCGGGATCACCGCCTCGAATGCCATAGGTGAGCCTGAAGGGGGTTTCTCCCATTGGGGTTCTTATTGTGGTTCTCTAAGCCCACAGGATATTGGGCAATTCTTCGGCCACCACCCTTCGCGTCGTCCAGCTTGGCTTTGATAATCTTGAGCAATGTCCGATTCGTCACTTTCGTCTGTCCATTCGCTGGGATGCCCCGAGGATGAGAATTGGTTCTTGATGCCCAGACTTGAACAGAAGTCCTTAAAGCCTTGGTCAGTCGAATCGCCCGTCCATTATCTGATATGATCGTCAATGGAATCCCAAACCCGCAAATTATATTCTTCCACACAAACCTCTGAATTCTTGCTTGAGTGATTGTTGCTAGAGCCTCTGCTTCGACCCACTTTGTGAAGTAGTCAATAGCAACTAGTAGGAATTTTACTTGACCTTTACCTTGGGGCGGGGGACCGACAATGTCGATTTCCCATTGTGCAAATGGCCATGGGGAGGCTATCGTCGTCGATCTCCTGGAAGTTGTTGGACATTCCCGTATCGTTGGCACTTGTCACACTTCTTGACGAGCTCCACCGCATCCACCTGCATAGTAGGCCAGAAATAACCTGTTCGAATGACCTTGTTCACCAGGGACCTGGGGCCGGCATGGTCACCGCAAACCCCTTCGTGGATTTCTTCCAGTATGTACTTGGCTTCTTCCTCGTCGACACACTTCAAGTAAGGTATGGAGAAGCCCCTCTTGTATAAGGTGTCATTAAGGATCGTAAATCTAGCCGCCCTCTTCCCGATCTTTTTGGCCTCTTCTCAGATTCTCGAGGAGGTGCCCGTCCCGGAGGAAAGATACGATTGGTGTTATCTAGCCGTTTGTGCTCTGGATTGTGAATGTTGGAACTTCTTCAATGCTAGGGTGTTTCTAGACTTCCATTGCCAAGCCCATGCTTATCCCCCTTCTTCCTCGATGATGCTAGCTTCGAGACTTCGCCCGCTACCATATTCTCGCTTCTGGGGATCTGTGCGAATTCCACCTTACCGAGCTCTTGAGTTAGATGTTTCGTCGACTTGAGGTATTTCTGCATTCGTTCTTCCTTTGCTTCGTACTCTCCCTTGATTTGCCCAATCACCAGCTTTGAATCATTCTGGACTAACAAGTTCTTAGCTCCAAGCGCCTTTCCGAGCCTCAATCCCGTCAATATTCCTTCATATTCAGCTTTGTTGTTGGTAGCCGAAAATTTTAGTTGAACTCCATATTTGAGCACCTCTTCGTCAGGGGTGGTTATGACAATCCCTACTCCACCCCTCTTTTGGGCTAACGAACCATTAGTATGTATCGTCCATTTTTTGGCTTCGTTAGTGAGACTATCCTCCTCCTAAAAGGTGAACTTGGCGATGAAGTATGCCAAAACTTGTGCCTTGATGGCTGTTGCAGGATGGTACTCAATGTCAAATTGATCGAGTTCAATTGCCCACTGGACCATTCTTCCGGCTGCCTCGGGTTTGTTCATGGACTTTTTGATAGGTTGGTCCGTCATCACCAGGATAGGATTTGCCTGAAAATATTGCCTTAGTTTGTGTGAGGCTACTATTAACGCGAACGCAATTTTTTCAATCCTTGGATGCTTGGACTCAGCCCCTTGGAAAGCTTGGCCGACGTAGTAAATTGGAAGTCGTTTCTTGCCTTCTTCTTGAATCAGGGCTGCACTTACTCCTGTAGTTGATACTGCCAAGTACAAATATAGGTTTTCCCCTTCCTTGGACGGACTTAAGAGGGGTGGATTACTTAGGTAACGTTTCGATTCTTGGAACGCCGCTTCACATTCGTCGGTCCAGGCAAAAGCCTGCTTCAAGGTCTTGAAGAAGGGTAGGCATTTATCCGTCGCTCTAGAGACGAACCTATTTAAAGTTGCGATTCTTCCCGTGAGCTTCTCGACTTCCTTGTCGGTCCTGGGCGATGCCATATTGATTATGGCTTGCACTTTCTTCGGGTTTGTTTCTATTCCTCTCTAGGACACCATGAATCCCAAGAATTTTCCTGAAGTTAGGATTCACCTCATCCGTATTATTTGAGGGTGGCAAACGTCTCCTTTAGGTCGTCTAGATGGGCAAGCTCTTCCTTACTCTTGACGAGTATATCATCCACGTATACTTCCATATTCCTGCCGATTTGTTTGCTGAACATCTTGTTCACTAATCTCTGATAAGTAGCTCCTGCATTCTTTAATCCAAAAGGCATTACCTTATAGCAATAGAGTCCTTGGCTCGTGATGAAAGCGATCTTCTCCGATCTTCTTCGGCCATTTTTATCTGGTTGTATCCTGAGAAAGCGTCCATGAATGTCAGAAACTTATGTCCGGTTGTAGAATCCACAAGCGGGTCTATCCTTGGTAGAAGGAAACTGTCATTTGGGCATGCCTTGTTCAGGTCTGTAAAGTCCACACACATTCTCCACTTCCCATTTGTCTTCTTCACTAGGACGACGTTTGTGAGCCACTCAGGATAATACACTTCCCGGATGAAGCCTGCCGTCAACAGTTTGGTAACTTCATCCGTAACCGCTTGGTCTCGTTTTGGGGCTAAGACTCTTCGTCTTTGCTGGATGGGCTTTCTTTACGGGTCCACATTCAACTTATGCTGGATGACTTTTGGGGATATGTCCGGCATGTCCTCGTGGCTCCATGCGAAGACATCTAGGTTCTCCTTAAGGAATTGGACGGGCCTTGTTCTCATCTCGGGACTTAGCTTCGTCCCTATCTTTGTCGTCTTGGTTGCCTCTCCTTGGCCAGCCCCACTGTTTCCAGGACTTTCATTTTATCTTCTTCCTTCTCTTCAATCATCCATGTATGGTTCTCCTTTGCAGCCAAGACGGCCTGGTAACACTCTCTGGCTAAGACTTGATCTCCTTTTACTTCGCCGACACCATTATCCGTTGGGAACTTTACCTTCAAGCAATAGGTGGACGTGGTCGCTTTCCATTTGTTGAGTGTGGGCCTCCTAATGATTACATTGTAAGATGAGGGGCAATCTACCACCAAGAAGTCTAATTGACGGGTCAATCGCATCGGGTAGGTCCCCACCGTTATTGTCAACGTCACTATGCCCTTGGGATATACCTTGTCTCCACCGAAACCGACGAGGAGGGAGTCAAATGAGCGCAGTCTCCTTGGATCTAGTTTCAACCGCTTTGAAAAGCAATGGATGATGTCTGTGGAGCTACCGTTGTCCACGAGGATCCTTTTGGTGTTGAATCTCTCTATAGTCAACATTATGACCAAAGGGTCATTGTGGGGCTACTTCACTCCCCTGGTATCTGTTTCATTGAAGGACATATCCTGGTCCGTCTGTTGTTGCTCAAACGAAGGTATCATGTGGACGCTATTCACCTGTCTTTGACATGCTTTCTTAAGGGATCCGAATGACCCTCCCGCAATTGTCATTATCTCCCCGATCACATCCTGTTGCGATTGGAACGGACGATCATCATTCCCGGAAGAGGACTCATGTCGGCCCTTATTGCCGTCTTTGAACTTACTATATTCCCCCTTCTTCACATATTTCTGCAGTTTCCCCTTCTATATCAACTCCTCTATTTGCTCCTTTAGGTCCCGACGGTCTTACGTGTTGTGGCCATGATCCTTGTGAAACCGGCAATACTTATTCTTATCACGAACATTACGGGACAAATGTAATGGCCTTGGCCATTTGAGGTAGTGTTTATCCTTGATCTGCGTTAAAATTTTGTCAACAGGCATAACTAGGGGGGTAAATTTTACCGTCCGAGGACCTTTATCTTCTTTTCTTCTTCTCTCATTGGTCTAACGATCCGGATGCTCCCTTTTTTGTCCCCTACGCTCGTCATCCTTCCTTCCTTTGTCCCCCGGCTTCTCTACATTCCCTATAGCAGCTAAAACGTTTTGAGCATTCATGTACTTTTGTGCTTTCGGGAGCATCTCTGCCGTCTTTGGAGGTTTCTTCGCGAGTGAAGCCATGAGATCTCTGGATCTCGGTCCCACTTTGAAGGTCGTCAATCGTACCTTGTTATCGCCTTCGTCTACCTCCGTGGTCTCCCAAGTAAAGCATTTCATGTACGACCTTAGAGTTTCCTTCTCTCCCCGCCAAATGGTGAGTAAGTGGTCCGCTGGCCTCTTAGGACGTTGCCCCCCAATAAAGTGACGCAAGAAGGCGTTGCTCAACCGCTCAAAGTTTTCAATGGACGATATTGGCAACTTTGTGAACCATTCCCTTGCAGCTCCTTTGAGAGTGGTGGGGAAGGAATGACATAGTATCTCGTCGGGGGCTATTGAAGGCCTAGCGTTGTTTTGAAGGTATTAAGGTGATCCCGAGGGTCTTTGAGCTCGTCGAACGGCTCAAGTTGAGGTAGACGAAATTTTGACGGCATTGGACATTCGAGGACTGCTGTAGTAAAAGGTGAATCCGTGGCCCTTACTATTCTATCCACGCTCCAGTCCGTTTTCTCCTTGATGGCATTTCTTAACTCATCCATCTCCTTCCTCATCTCTAGAAGAAGATCCGACTTCTGTTAATCCGGAGTAGTAGGTCTTTGATGACTACTCCTACTATGGTCGTCTCCCTCACCCTCCGGGTTGTCCTTGGACCGATTCTCCTCGTGTTGAACCTGTTGAAGCCGTAGCTTCATTTTCTGATTTTGTTTGGTGAGTTCTTCAACGGTGGCCGCAAGAGTTTGGACTTGTTGAGCCAAGGCTGCAGAATCTTGATTTGACTCCATCCGAATATAAAAGTTGATGGAAACCGCGTTTTCGAATGTGAATACAAAAATGTCGTCCCCACAGACGGCGCCAAACTAATGAAGCGTGATTTCGTCAGTCGAATTAAACGTGCCCAAATGGATCTAAATCCTCGCCTGGATGCTTGTGTAGATGACAAGACTGCTTCTGTAAGGGTGGTCACCGGTGTGGTGCTTGCCACAACGTCTCCAATGCCAAAGTTAGAACGAGAGAGTATATTGTAAAATGAAACAAAACAATAAAATGGTGATCACTATCTTTTTAGAATGTCCGTGTTTTTTTATGTACCTCGTGTTGGCGGTGTGGGGGGCTTTATATATGTTGCCTTGGATTCTAGCCGTTATGATTGGCATTGTGATGTTAATGTCTTCCTTTGGTAACGCCTCCTGCCTTGAAATGGAGCTTTTAATGTGCTCTCAACGGTCTGCACAGTTGGTTCTATAACCGTTCGAGGTATTATTGGTGGCATTGAATGGTCCAAATTGTCTTCGTCGATGACGTGGGCAAGGGTTAGGCTCTTCATTGGGGAATGGTCTCGTCAGTCTCGCTTATTTCGTCTGTAGTCAATTTCATCAATCCTATCAATTATTATAATAGAAAAAATGTATTTGAAGAATGAACAGTAGCCCATCGGACTTGATGGGCTACACGCTCATTAGCCAAAAAAAAAAAAAAATCCAGTTATATCACAGAAGTTTGCTGGAGCATATACGAGACACAAAATCTCCAAATTTTAGCTAATAAAGCCGGATATCGATGCTCTTGGAGATGCTCTAAGGGTTCTTAAGGAACTCAAATGTTAGAGGTTGATCATTGGGATTGGTGGTTTTTTTTTTTTTTTTTTAATGAAACCGGATTGTTATTCCTTCATTCCACAAGAAGTGTTGTGTCCTCACAAAAACCAATTGGACTAAAAAAAATAAGTCAGTAGTCCAATTCAGTCATCCACCCTCTAGCTTTTAGGTACTCTACTAGTTTCATGTCGTAAACCGTTTAAATATGCAATCAAGCTTTCAGTTTTATATATATATGTACCTCGTTTTTTTTAAAGAAAATGAATATTTTAAGTAAAAAGATTCTAAAAAAAAATTACAAAAACTATAGCATTACATTAACAAAAATTATTAAGTTCCAGTTAATTCAATTAGCACAAAAACCAATTAGACTAAAAAAAAAAAGTAAGTAGTCCAATTTAGTTATCCACCCTTTAGCTTTTAGGTACTCTACTAGTTTCATATTGTAAACCGTTTAAATATGCAATCAAGCTTTCAGTTTTATATATATATGTACCTCGTTTTTTTTAAAGAAAATGAATATTTTAAGTAAAAAGATTCTAAAAAAAAATTACAAAAACTATAGCATTACATTAACAAAAACTATTAAGTTCCAATTAATTCAATTAGTAAAGTTTCATATAATTGTATAAGAGATTTGAGTTTCATTCTTCATTTATACAAAAACAAACTTATTGATATTTTGGCTAGAAGTTATCTCAAAAACAAAATCTAAAACCCTAATTTGAAATTGGATTTTCCTTTTGCATTAGCGTGGGTCCCACACAGACCGTTGGGGTAAGAAAATGAAAATCTAATAAGATCTGTTTTAGTTTACAACACACTGAAGGGTCCCACAGGAAAACCAAGATCCCTTTCATTTCTTTTTCTTCGCAGTTCCCAGAGAGTCCAGGCCTCTCCTCTCAGCTATATACATAAATGCCGTCAATTTAACAGAGAGAGAAAATATGCAACGGACACGTAGGCGTGGGCGTAACGGAGCACAGTTGTGCGCCGTGATCTCAGCATTTCTCCTCCTCTTCCTCTCCGTTTCTCTCCTCTACTCTCGTCTCTCTCACTCTAACTCTCCCAACCGTCACTACCATTACCAAAACGACGTCGATTCCAACCCCCTCCTCGAAGACAACAGCGACGTCGTTTCCTCTGACGACAACAACAACGTCGACGACAAAATCGACATCCTCGACGAAGACCAGCAACAACAACGACAAGCCGTATTAGAAGAAGGCGAGGAAGAAGAAGAAGGCGAAGAAGAAGAACAACAGCAAAACGACGAGTCGTTTACGTCGAGGAATTTGCCTAGGGTTTCTGGGTACTACTTCGACCATGTCACCGGAGCTATCAGGAAATCATTCAAGAAGAAGAAAACCACCACGACGACGACGAGTTGGGACGAAGACGATTTGGTCGTCGAGGGCGAAGATCGATTTCTAGGGTTTATGATGGGAAGTACGACTGTCGTTGACGACGATGATCGGAGCAAATCCGCGTTTGCCTCAGACGACGTGCCGTTGGACGAGACTGTTCGGAGAAAAGCTGCAAATGTCGCGGTCGAAGAGGCGTTGTTGTTGAAAACGACGGGTCGTTTTAAGGCCTCGCCGTTGAGGGAAGTCTGGGGGGATTGGTTTGAAAAAAAGAGCGATTTTTTGCGGAAGGATATGATGTTCAAGTCCAATTTTGAGACTTTGAACCCTTTGAACAATCCAATGCTTCAAGACCCAGATGGGGTTGGGGTCACCACTTTCACTAGAGGTGATAGGTTGGTCCAGAAATGGTGGCTCAATGAGTTCAAGAGGGTACCCTTTTTGACCAAGAGGCCGTTGAGTGTTTCGGAGACTGGTAAGAGGTCGAAACCCGGTTTTAATGCTAATGCTAAAGGTAGAGATTTGAGAAATGTAGATAATGGATTGAATAGTAAGGGAATTGTCGATACAAAAGTTGGGGTTGTTTCGGGTATAGTTGGAAATGTAGATAATGGGTTGAATAGAAATGATGGGGTTTTGAGCTTGTCTGATGAGGGTGATAGGTTGTTGAATGTTGAATTGGGTAAAAATGTAGGTAATGTGTTGAATGGTAGGGGAATTGTTGATAAGAACGGTGGGGTTTCGGGTTTATCTGATAAGAGTAAGAGTAAGAGAGCTGAGGATAGGAGTTTAGTTAAAGATGTAGGTAATGGGTTGAATAGAAATAGAGTTGCTGATTCTGATGATAAGTTGAATGCTGAATTGGGTCGAAATGGTGGTGGGTTGGTTAACGTTGATAAAGGTGATATTGTTGGGGGCAAGACTGAGTTTTCAGGTCATATATATGCCAATGGAAAAAGATGGGGGTATTATCCCGGGGTGCATCCACATGTGTCTTTTTCAGATTTTATGGATGCATTTTTTAGGAAGGGGAAGTGTGATGTGAGGGTCTTTATGGTGTGGAATTCGCCACCTTGGATGTATAGTGTGCGACATCAGCGGGGGCTTGAGAGTTTGCTCTCACAGCATCGAGATGCCTGTGTTGTGGTGTTCTCGAAACGATTGAGCTTGATTTTTTCAAAGATAGCTTTGTGAAGGATGGGTATTTCTCTGATCTAACTGCCTCTTTTTCCTATATCTGTTTGTTCATTTGGTTTTGAAACTGTATTGTCTAAAATAAATTTTTTGTTTTTAGTTACAAAGTTGCTGTTGCAATGCCAAATCTTGATGAATTGCTGGAGGATACACCAACCCATGTATTTGCTTCTGTATGGTTTGAATGGAAAAAGACAAAGTTTTATCCTACGCACTATAGTGAGCTTGTCCGTCTTGCTGCTCTCTATAAGTAAGTATGCTTAGTGCCATATCAATATTTTCCATCTAGGGTAGTGAATCTTCAATTTTATCTTTTTGTGAGTTTTTCCAGTCCACTATGGACTATCTATTATGGAATCCTTGATTGGTTTCTATTTTAGTAAATGTGAAGATCTGATGAACATATAACTGATATAAGTGGGAAATGCAGCAGAACTTGGAGATGAAATCATGTAGAACAGAAGAAAAAGGACAAAAGGGGATCATGCATGTGAATATTAGATAAACACTACTACATTATAGTTGTAGGTCTGCATAATCTATGACCATGCTGCCATTGATCTTTAGCTCAAATGACATATCCTCTCCTTCTAAGAACAAGGTTGAAGGTGAGGTCATGGAGATGCACTTGGTGCATGTGTAGTTAGCAATAAAAAATCTATGAACATGCTAAATTGCTGGTTTTTCTGGGGATTATCTTTAATTAAAATATTTGTTTATTGATTAAAATGAGGAACAATTTCAAATTATTTCTATAAGCTGTGCAAATATATTCAAATATGTGATTTCTGCTTGAGGCGTGCTTGATGCTCAATTTAAGGCTAGACACATGCCCTAGTATATATATATATATATATATATTTTTTTTTTTTTAAATTCTGCATTTTATCTCAATTCTTTCTGACGATATACAGGAGCCACATATTAAACCATCAAGACTCCCTCCTTTTTACCCAATACCCTCTACTGCCAATTTTTGATTTTATTGAAACTAAGCCGTGGATGGGTTTCTACTCAATTCCAGATTTCAACTCATAGTATATAGAATGTTCTTTTATAACTGAATAAGGCCATATAAACTTTCCCTAAAATTAAATTTCTTCTAATCATTAACCGTTTTGGTTTACGAGGATTTAAAAAATAAAGATGTTTAGCTACAAAATTGATTGTAACTTTAGGCTACAACCTTACCCAATATTTTTTTATTAGAGGTGAATTTTAACAAATCCACCATTGGATTACATTTTCTTCTTATATCCTTTATGCTTGCAAAATTTCTAGAAAATTAAAGATTAAAAGCTATGTCATCAATAAATTGTTTAAATTGCAAGTTTTTGTAGTTTAAAATTATGTATAAAATATGAGCTTATAGATCATATAGTAAATAATATTCAATTATCACAAAATTTGACATGTGTATTAAGAGCGTAAAGAACATGTAATTCAAGGGTTCGATTTTTAAAATATGTAGTAATATTTATTTTATTGAGTAAAGTTGTAGCCTTAGGCTACAACCAATTTTGTAGCTAAATTTTGTCCAAGAAAGATTATTTATCCACCAAGAAGGATGTTGTTTGGCTGATGAGCAAAGTGCAGAAAATTACTGTCATTCTGAGGAGATGAAAGTCATCAGAATAATATTTTGCCTTTTTTTTTATAAGGTTAATTAGAAACATAGTTTAATTACTGTCCTTGGAGTAATTCAATGAACCAATGAACCAGTTACTAGTCTGGAGTCGAGGATCCTGAAGTTCTTCCAACTTAAAGCATATTGATTATTCAACCTCTTTGATTATTTCTCTTGAAGTTCTAATGAAACTAACCTTATTATTTACTTCTTTACATTGCTAAAGTTGAATGTTGGTTCACTGTATTAAGTGCTGCTCTCAAAGTAGAATTTTACCAGCATTCGTTGTTGATCAATTATGTTTTCATAGGTACTCTGTAGTTGTGAGGCAAGACAGTTTTACTATATGGCTCTGCTTTATATTCAGGAGATAGGAATGTAACTGTTTTTCCATAATTTTGTGTCTTTGATTGTCTATAAAAAAATGCTGGCCTTACAAGTCATTTTCCCGCATGAAAAAGTTAAGTCAAATTTTATTTTGCATTTTTTACTGGATATGCATAATGAGAAAGTTGGGTACTATTTTCCTGTAAGCTTTTCTGGTAAGCCAGACTGTACTGGGAAAAGAGACTTTCATTTCACTTCCTCCAGGATAGTCTTGACAATAAATGAGTTTCTTATTAAAGATGCTTTCATGGAGACTGCGTTTTGACTGCTTCCTGAGAAGATTATACTGATGCAACTATATTTTGTTTTCCCTTATGTACATTGAGGAGGAAATTATTCATGTTTATTGAGTTCTTACTTCTTAGGCTTGCTTGTGTCAGTTTTTATTTTCTTGTACAAAACTAGTTATTAATAGTTGGTTCATTGTGATATGTCATATGCTATCTAATTTTCCAAATGCTGATATTGGT
The DNA here is from genome assembly GCA_028216015.1 of Quercus dentata. NCBI lineage: Eukaryota > Viridiplantae > Streptophyta > Magnoliopsida > Fagales > Fagaceae > Quercus > Quercus dentata. The sequence goes on along the minus strand of CP116454.1, from coordinate 18,780,700 downwards.
CATCTACCATGTGTAATTATTTGTTCTTTTGTTGTGTTTTCCAGATATGGTGGAATATATCTTGATTCTGATATTATAGTTTTGAGACCACTATCTTTGCTTAATAATTCTGTTGGTATGGAGGATCATCTTGCTGGAAGTTCTCTGAATGGTGCTGTGATGGCATTTAGGAAGCAAAGGTACTAACAGAACATATTCGCTGATGATGTTAGAGCCCCTCCCTCTGGGTTCTTTCTTCCCTTTCTTCACTAGATTTTTAAAATTTTCTTCTGTGCACTTGACCACCAACCCCCCTCCCCCTCCCCCCGGGCCACACACACACACACACACAAAAAAAGCAAATAAAAAACTTTTATGGTTACATGTTTTGTTTGTGGTGCATTTTGTTCTTGTCTCTGATCTGTTTCTAAACATCACATTGAACTGTAATAACTTTCCTGAAAAAGGTTGAGTAATGAGATGGGTTGGAGGAAAAGAATTGTTTTAGAAATTCAAAGAATGGATTATGTTCGAGTATCAGACATGGAGCTGATGTTTATTATGTATTTTTTTTGGGAAATTTTATTTGCAGATTTGTCTTGTTCATTTATTGGGGAAAAGAAGTTCTATATGATCAACTACTCCTTTTTTTTTTTTGGCAATAGAAACTGTACGTTTAAATATGATATTTCTTCCCCTTTCCATGCAGTCCCTTCATAATGGAGTGCCTGAAAGAGTTCTATATGACTTATGATGACACTCAATTGAGATGGAATGGGGCTGAACTTTTGACAAGAGTTTCCAGAAAGTTTTGGAGTCAAGAGAAACTATCCATTAAACAGCTGGAACTGAATGTGCAAGATTCTTTCATTTTCTTCCCTATCAGTTCTCAAAATATCTCAAGGTATATTTCTAAATCCTTTTCCATCTTATATGTTTTAGTGCATACATATGTGAGGGAATTTTCATCCACTTAATTTTTGAGCATGAGCATGGTTATATTTTTGAGAGACAAATTAAGCAGAATTCTTCTATTCTGTAGCCTTTAAAGTAAAATTGAGTTTGTAGATCACCTATCAATCAATTAATTGTATGCTTCAATGATATGGGAGCCTATTCTGTGATGGTTGTGGAGTAAATCTTATGAAGCCAAACATTTAGAAGTTAGTTATTGGGTGGAGGCAAATAGCTGGTATACTGCTTTATTAGGGTTTACTGATCAATATTATGAACTGGCGATCAATTCTTTTAAACTAAAATCTATTCAATGAGTTTTGAATGTCCAGACGTAAGTCCTCAATTGGATAACCTAGGACATTATATCCATGGAATTTGACTGCCCAGTTTCTGGAGCAGGAGCAGATTATAGCCGTGAACAATGTGCTTTCCTAATTTTACATTTGGATAGGGTTTAGACTAGGTCAGGCATAGAGCTTTTGTATGTAAGTTCCAATTAGTCTTAATTCAATATTTGTGGTTCTTAATCATTGAATCAGTAAAAATTTGCAAATCACTCAAAATCACAATCCATACCAGCAGGGCACCAAAATAAAGTCTTAGTTTTGTATTATAAAAGCCTTCTTCCGTTCTTCTGGAAATTCATTTTTGTATTTAATAATGCTGAGTTATAATTGATACAAGAATCCAATTAACTGGTGCCCTTGGGGCATCCATTAATAAACCATTTCAGAAAACTTTTTTATGGGAAATTGAAAAAGCTGTCAAAAAAATCAGTTGCTTTTCCTTTTCCAATAAAAAGTTTCCTAAAATAGTTCATTAATGAATGCCCATCTGTTTATAAAATCCTTGATACATTAATGAGCTTAAGTCTTTTTTCTTTTTTCTTTGCTAGAATGGGCTAGAGCTATTCAAGCTTTCTCTTGTGATTCTTTCTTTGATTTGTTAGAGCTATGCTCTTTGAAATGTTGATGTTGGTTTTCTTTGTATACCCCTGTATACTTGGAAGTTTTTCTGATTTAATAAAGATTGTTACTTATAAAAAAAAAAAAAAAATTCTTTCAAAATTTTTTTTCTAAAGAACTTACTGATATTGTCCAATATATATATTTTAATTTATCAAATATTTAACCAGTCGAGCCTATTTGTATGTTTTCATGATCATGAACAATTTGGAATACAATGAACAAGATTGAGAAGCATTAAAACTTCTCTTTTGTTGTATTTCTTAGAGAAAATTACAAAGAACACTCACACCTAAAATTAACAATTTCTTGGCAGTTGAGTTTAAACATTGAAGTTGATTGAAGGCTAAAAGGCATAAAATGTTTATGGGGGTTGATAGACTTTAAAAGGTTCGTAGTTTTAACAAGTACTATGAACAGTAGCTTGTGTGGTCACAGTAAAATGTAATTACAGACAAAAAGAATATCTTTGTTGGTAGAAATTTCAAATAAGGAAAGGGATTTTGGCCATGCAAGCCTTATAGGAATGGTAAGATACTTTGGAGATGTCTTTTTTACAGCTCTGATGGCTTATTCACTGTCAATATATATATATATATATATATATATATTAATGGAAGATGTTGAAGGTGCATGCTTAGCTGCCAACGGGGGTTGGTTCAGTTGGTAAGGCTCGAATGCTTCGCCCAAAAGGCCTAGGTTCGAGTCCTGCTGTCAGCAGTCCTCCTTGGTGGGGGTGATCTATAAGTCTAATGTAAGTCCTCTTTGAGGTCTGCGGCTTGCCCTGGCCCTGGTATGGGGTAGCTCTCCTCACCTAAAATTTTGTTTACCAAAAAAAAAAAAAAAAAAAGGATAGCATGCTTAGCTGGTAAGGTTCTGGGCAGTTGCATTGGAAATTTGGGATCAAATCCTGCCTTTGCTAAGGATGAGGGTTTAAGAAGTTGCAGCTGTTACTCCCTTTGTTTAATCTACTAGCTAAGGTGTTTTCATTACGTTAATGATGTCCAGAGATACCTATAAAAAAAAAAATGATGTCTATAGATATGTTTAGTATTGATACTTTAATTAGCCAAAATCAGATGATATATGTGTTTCATTTGGGTCCTTATCTGTATTTGTTTTTTGTTTGTTTGTTTGTTTCTTTAATTCTTGGATATTTCATTTTTGTGGGTCTGAGGGACATTTGAGATATATGTTTCGTTAATTATGGATGCAAGCTCAAAGGTGATTACACTATATCTCCTCTGGTGTGTTTTTTAAAGCTCAAGATATTCTTCTTAAATTGCTTTTCTCTTGGACTTCCTTGGTTTTCCAAGTGGTCTGTCCATTCCTTTTTGGAGGTTTAAGATTCTTTTGTTTGTTTTTCTGTCTGTTTGTTGGTTCGATGCTTGCACTGGCTTTAGCATTTAGGCTTTCCTTTCTTTCTAAAAACATTTTCATCTTATTTATCAGATACTCTTTTAACTGGAATTGAATCTTCAAGTTAAACTAGAAGAGATGTTTCCAGTGCCTAATGAACAAAAATATAGATCACATTATTATTATTATTATTATTATTGCTGTTTCCATAATTATGTCATTTGATCAAGGGTCTCTTTGTTGATGTGTTATCCTCGTATAAGCTGGGCCAGTTTATACACGTTTAGCTGACATAAAAAATCAGCTCACCTGTGTCATTGATTGTTTTGCTTCCCAGAGCCATATAGTTGCCATGTGTGTTTGTGTTCCCTTAAATTTTTTCTGTTATATGGTTCTGTCCTCTATGTTTTTAAAACAAATTGTGTAGTGCCTTTGGTTCATATGGCTCTCATATTCTTGTTTATTATTTAACCCATTTGAGCTGCAAACAGATATTTTACTGCACCGGCAACTGAGACTGAGAAAGCTCGACAAGATGATTTGTTCAGAAAGATGCTGGATAAGTCGTTGACTTTTCATTTTTGGAACAGCTTGACATCTGCTCTCATTCCAGAGCCAGAGAGCCTTGTAAATAGGCTTATTGATCACACCTGTATCCGATGTTTTGATGTGTTGTGAATTTCACATAGGATTATCTGATCATAAAGATTGTAGCAAATTGAATTCAAAATTATTAAAGCATCCACGTTCTAGGTGTTTCTCGAGAAATCTTAGGCTTTGAGCTGTATCGGCCATAAGAGTTTAGGATGGGGGGACATGAAGAGCATCCATATTCATATAGGTCTACAGTTTTGTAGCTATGTATTTGTTATGTTAAAAGAAAAAGGGTCTTCCTTTTTTGGTGGTAAATTATATAGGAGAACATTTTTACTCTGATTTGTTTCTGAGAAGGCTGTTGTTATTTACTTATTGGCCTACCTCATTCTTCTCATAATGTATCATCAAGTTAAATTTGAATGTGATATATCATATACTTTATTTTATTGATTGAAAGATTAGTTCCCTGTGATAATAAGAGACCATAACTCTTTTTTTTTTTTTTCCGGATAAAGAGACCATTTGTCATTGATCAATATGGAAATGTATTTAGATGCTTCATCATATATTATGTAATTCTTCCCTTAATGCAACTCGAGAGAGATCTTTTTACATCAACTGAGCACTAATCATTTCAAAAACAGCTCCAAATATGATCAACAGTTTTCTATATAGATCCTTTTTGCATACAGAGAAACTACTATAAATTCAACAAGCAAAGCATAAAAAGCATGGGTCATCATGAAAAGCAAGATATTTACTTCCACATCAAGCTGGCCATCCCTTCAACACCAGGTGCCAGCCTAGCCTCATTTGATTACCATTTCTTTTCATCCGGTCCTCACCTGCCCTTTTTGAGACACTTCTAATAAGAGCAAGAGGTAAAGTAGTAGAAGAAATGATAGCAAAGCATTTACAATGAAACACTCTTTAATCCACAGCATTAGGCCCAAAGCATCTCCTTTGCAAAGGGTTCCATACCCATTGCACAAGAAACCTTCTTCCTTTCACTCCATTCACATTATACCCATTTCCCCATGAGTCTGTTAACACCTTCCCCACATATCCACCACCCCCACCACTCCCATAAACACCAACACACAGATCTGCTATCTCAGTTGGTGCAGTTGGATCATCACCAGCATACCATGCATTCACAAGTGGGTTACTTGACACTTCAGCTAGCTCATGAGCAATCACACTGATCATTCCATCAGTACCCACATCCCCATTAGGTGCATGCATTATATTGTTGCCTCCATTTGTGCTTGGTGGTGGCTTACCTGAATTCTTAGGCCATGCAAATGGATAGGCACAGATGCCTGGACACTGAGTTCCACTATTACCAACCCAAGCATAAGGTACAGTGACACCGACAATGTTTGGGAAAGTGAAGTAGTGAAAGCCACAGACCGCTCTACAAAAGTCTTGGACTTGAACATCTGAAGAAGACAGCACTAAGTAGAGGCCATTGTGAGGATTGAGAGGTAGAGGTCTTGGATATGAAGTGACAGCAGTTTTGATGATAGATTGGATTGCTAAACGACTGAGATAGCCACCATGGGAGTATTTAGTGTCATAGAACTCACCTGAGAGGGCTATATTCCCTGTGATATTTGATCCTGTTTGGTCAGTGTAGAGCCTGACAGTCCTCCACCAATCAGAGACTGAAGGGTAAGAAGAAGATGAAGAGAGGGAATAGAGGAAATCTCTTATAATGGTTTGTTGGGTTGGGTTCCAATGGCCATACCAGATTATATAAAGATTTATAGGAGATGCAAGGACAGGACCCATGTGGTACTGAAGGTCCACTAGATCTGAGGAGCCCTCATAGTTCTTTCCTTGATTGAATTGCATGTTTTGGTTCCATGAAAGAGCTAGTGTAGAAAAGCAAAAGCAAGAAATCAAGAGGAAATGGTAGTGGTGATGCTTTTGCATTTTGATCTTATTGCTAATGGTACTTGTGGTGGTGAGTCTTGGTGACAGTTAGAGGAAGCTCATTTATAAAGAGAAACTAATGGGAAGTTAAGAGGTGGGTGAGAGAGATTCTGCTATGGTATTTGCTTGTGGTGGACAGTGGCTTGCATGTTTACATAATTCTATGCCCATCATTTTCTACTTTTTAATGATAACTATGTTGCTCCCCTTTGCTTTTTCACTATTTAATATTTTTGTTCAGATACTACAAAAGGTGTTAGGCTAACAAACCTATAAATGTATTTCATAATTTAGTACAACTCCTGTATAAACTATGGTAGGAATCGGGATCAGAACATGAACACTTTAATTGTTAATACTTCTTTAGTTAGGATGCAGGTTTATCTCTCTCTCAAGAGTTTTTGTTTCTTGTCACATCTATTTCAACTGGTCAATTTTAAAATAATAAGTTTAGAGATACAAAATTTTTCATAACTATTGAGTTTGTATACTGTAATATACTATAAAAAAAATCTCACTAATAAAAATGATACAAGTAACTAACTTTTGTAAAAATGATGTTACTTCTATTACAATTTGTTACATTAACAATTATAAAAAAGAGTATGAAATTTTTTATATTTCTAACATTACTCATATATATATATATATATTTTTTTTTTTTCATTTTTAAAAAGCCTAGATACCTTGAGTTTTTTATATTTCTTTCTTATTAGTCCGGGGAAAGACAGAATGACCGACTTTGAATCTTTGGAAGAAAATAACAAGTATGATACATAGTTTATGATACAAAAGCAGTTAATTTATTATTAAACTTATTGTGTAATATGAAACAAAGAATTATAGGTTAAACAATGTTGCTTGTGCTGTGTTACAACTTACAAGTTCTTAATCTTACAAATAAAGAATTATAGGTTAAACAGAAAATGCCAAACACATAAGATTTGTTTGTAAGTTTTTGGTTTAAACTTTAAAAGACTAACCAGCTGTCAGTTATATTTGCAAAGAGCAATATATATATCTTATCAAACTCTTTAACACAAGAAGACTTTTGATATAAAGTACTCAATTGAGTATCTTTGAAAGAAAAAGAACATGTAATGAGTCCCCACGATTTGGCCTCTAATTGGCAGTGATATATATCATTTTTAATGAAATCTCTTGACCCAAACCCAATTGAGATTAGCATAAAGTCAGAGACAATAAAGGTTGGGAAAAGAATGATGAGGGTCAAAACCAGACGTGTAAAAATGAATGATGGGTGTCCCCTGTAGTAAAAGCAAGCATGTGATGCCTTTATATAAATTCCCTTCCTTTTAGACTAGGACCAATTTAACTTTCCAAATCTTTGACAATCTATGTTTCTTTAGGGCCCTAGGCACAAAAAGTATTAGGACTTGTGCTATATAGATTATAGACAACCAATCTCATACAATAAATTTCCACATAAAAAGGTTGATTGAAAACAATGTTGAGCAAGATAAGTTACTTGCAAAATGGGTAAACCTAAAGAGGTGGAGAAAGTTTTAAGAATGAGTCACAAGAAAAAAAGGACCAGCAAGAAGGTTGTACTTGCTTCTTTAATATGTGGGGTTTCATGACTTAAAACTCTCAATAAAAATCCATGCCACCATGAGTGATTGTGGTATCTTCTAATGGCAAGTATATACTTTGATGAAAGGCAAGTAAAATATCTTGCAATCACGCAAAGGTAGGAAGCGCATGTGGTCCCTTAACAACTCCCTTTCCTTAAAAATAGGGATTGAATGAATTCTAATTAAACAAAGCTTAAAAAGGCCTCTATTCTAGCAACAAAATAATCAAAGAATATTCTTAAAGTAAAAAAAAAAGGGGTCTAGTAACTCATGAAGCATAAATAAATTTTCCTTGGATTCAATTTTTAAAGAGAAACTCTAGAGGCATATCTATGTACACACCCAAATCCGTAACATACTTAAGTGTAATCTTGTAATTAATGTACCTAAATTCAATTTTTTAGTAAGTATTAGTGGTAGTCCCATGTGTAAGTGCTATAATCCAATTACAAGTTAACATCCAAACATACTATGAAATTGGATGTGGGTTTTAGTGTGTTAGTGAGTGGACTGTTTTTTTAACCCCTTCATAAATGGTTCAATTTTATATTAAGGTTTTGGATTAATAGAAGTTTGAATTCAAGGGTCATAGGCTCATAGCCTCCCTTCCTCTTAAAATTTTAAATAAGTATATATTATTTAAAGTCACACAAAGTGAAATTTGATCCAATCATAAACCTTTGTTTCAAAATTTTGAGGTCAGTTATGGATCCCTAATTGATTAGTTAAGGTTAGCTACATGTATAATGTTATACTCCATTTTGTTGTATTTGAAATCATATATATAACATGAAAGATAGAAAAATTAATTTTCTGATACTAGAATAATTATAGTAACTAGTAAATATATTATATACAGAATCACCAACCTTGAAAAAACGTACATACTCAAGTCATAAGAAATGAGACACCACTACAAAATAAATTTACAAGATTAAGCAACTTTGTGCGTGTGGATAATTCGATAGTTGGGAGGTAAGGAACTAAGGATTTGAATTGTGGACATTTCTATTGGAAACACTATGAAATTTCAGCTGATCAATAAGCCTCTTGATGATTAAAAAACTTTATTTTCTTAGATAGTTAACAAAACCCTCTATATATATGCCAATCGTGAAAACCACAAACAAGTGGTACCAAATAAAAAAGATAGAGAAAGAGCAGCATTGTAACTGCAGCAAAAATGAAACTCTCAAAGCAAACATAAAGAGTATAGAGAAAATCTCTTGAATGAAACAAGAGTCTAGCAATAGGTTTGCGAAGCTGTTTGTTCATAGAACCTTGGTAGTTAGAAAGATCTTTGAATATCTTCCATTTTATATTAATCCTAAGAATTATTATTAAATTAGGTGACGTAAGTATGTATTAGTAAGTAGTAACTGGAAGATTGGTGCAATGAACTTTGGAACGTCAAACTTCACATGCACAATGTGGTCCGGATTTCTCTTTAAAAATTAAAATATTATTTTCGACTGATTACGATGTGAAATTTTTTTATTTTGGAATATAAGTACGGTTCTTGAGTAAATGGACTCATAATCATGATCCACTAGTTTTAATCCTTGTGGACTCTCTAAACATGTAAAGGTGGATCCAATTGAGGTGTTGCATAATTGATTATTGGTACAGGGTTCTTATGGCAAGATCATTGCGTTGAGCTAAAAGTTCTTCCTCTACTAAGTTTCACTCCCTTCCTTCCAAACTGGTCATTAATACTTTAGTGAAACCAGATAGAAGGGAGTTACTTAGCTCACAACCAAGCTTCCTGTGCAGAGTTTTGTCATATTGTGTTCTCTCATGTACGAAGTCAAGGGAATAAACCAGCTCATTTGTTAGCAAAATATGCCAAGGGTATTGATGATTTTTGTTCTTGGATTGAAGAGAATCCTTATTTTATAAAACAACATCTTATCCATGATGTAATTTCCTTTCAATAACTTAATGAAATTTCAGTCTTCCTATCTTATCCATGATGTAACCTTTCAATCTATTTTGGTCCTTTCCCGTCCACTTCGAACTATCTAGGTCCATTCAATCTACATTGGTTATTTTCAGTCTAATTTAATCAATTCGGTCCACTTCAATCATTTTCAATTGTAAAATCTATAAGTAAATAACTAAATGAGTAAATTTAATCATTTTTTCAAATGTATTAGTACATAAGTCATTTAAGCATTTTTAAAAATAATATTAGTCAAACAATAAGACCTTTTAAATAATGCATCTTATGAATTTTTTCATTAAAATTTTGTAATTGTAAATGACATTATATATGAACTAAAAATTTTACAAAATGACATGATTGTTTAGCTTGAGATCAACAACATAATAAACAAAATTCATAATTATTTTTAATGATACAATAGTTATTACAAACTTTACTAAATAGTCTTACAAATCTATATTTTATATAATATCTAAAAGATGAAGTGTAACATTTATTGTTGCTACGTTTCTTTTAAGCCACATCAATGCAGAATTTTGGTCAACTTTGGTCCATTCAGTCCACTTTGGTCACTTTGGTCCAATTCAATCTACTTTGGTCTTCTTTGGTCCATTTTGGTCTATTCTGTCCATTTTAGACTAATTTAGCTTTAAATTGATTCATTTTGTAGGTTTCATTTTCTATTTTGGGCTCAAAATTTATATTTTTTTGGATTGGAAATTATGAAATTTTATTCTATTTGGTTCAAACTCTTTCATTAGAAATTAGAGATATAAGTCTTAAAAAATCAATAAAAATGATATATATATATATATATATATATATATCTCACTATGTATTGTTGTTGGATGCAAAATATATTATATGTTCCATTACATAAAATTTATTAACATAGAAAATGCTCTTAAATAATACATGCACTATTAACTTATGTTGGGGGGACTACAATTTGACTCCTTACAACTACTCTAAAAACAAGCCCACGTGGTGTGATGTTAAATGCCATGAAAGATTTGAATATGTTTTTTTTATCATCAATTGGTTTTGAGGTAGAATGACACAACTCACGATCCGACAAATAGTATCGTAACCAAGGTCATGGGTTCGAGTAACGAGAATGTCATTGTGAGGGAGGAATTGTTTGGAGGACCATAATTTGACTCCCTACATCCACTTTAAAAACAAGCCCGCATGATGTGATGTCGAATGCCATAAAAGATTTGAATATGTCTTCCTTATAACCAATTAGTTTTGAGGTAGAATGACACGACTCACGGTCTGACAACCTACAAATTTCACATTATATTCTTATAAAATAATTATATTACATTTTTTAGCGCATCACTTGAGTTTGCGATTAGTAATGGTAATAAGAGAAAACATGTGATTTGATTTTAAAGATCTACGTCCACAACAAAAGACCTTAAATAACTATGTCTTTACTATTGACTATTGACCTATGAATATATACTAAGAGTATGTTTGGGAAGTGATGAAACCTACAGCTTATTAGAGTTTTTAGCTTTTTTTGCTACTATTCATGAGTCCTATTGCAGTTTTTGATACTATTCATAAGTCTCATTGTACTATTTAGCTAATTTTTAACTTTTTTTTTTTTTTACAGTATTTTAAATAAAAAGTTTTGAGTTTCAAACTAATTCTATACTTTTTAGTACTATTCATGGGTCCCACTGTAATAAATTAATTCTAAACTTTATTTTTGATGAATGGACTAATTTTATACTTTAAAGTATAAACTAATCCTAAACTTATATGATACCCGTACATATTTAGGATTTTACTTTTATTACAAGTATGATTAAGATTTCAAGTATATTGGATTTGGAATAAAATAATACTATAAATCTTGACTAATAATAGACTTGAGTTGTAGTATCTCAAGTAACCTCCATCAATATGGCTTAATTTCAGCATTCTAAACCGTAAAACTTTAAGGAAAATGGGTGAAAAGAAATTTTTTTTTTTTTTTTTTTTTTAATTTATGAGAAGAGGGTGATAAAGAACTTAGATATTACCAATTGTCTCAATAACTTAATAAGTTAATAAAATATAGTGATTTCAATCATTTCACTATTATTCTGCTAACCTTAATCACCACACTGGCATCTTGCAATACATATTACACAGTCAATATTTACATTGTATAAAAACTACACCGTTTAAGTAGACCTGTACAGTGCATGAAATGATACAAATTATAGCAAGCCTATTGATAATGAGGCCCGAAAGATCTTTATTCTTTGTTTTTTATTTTTTAGGACAACACCCTTGCCACTTTGTGCCACAACCATTTGTCACTTCAAGGATCCAAATGTTTTTTCTACTGCTCATACTCAATACTCAGTTGACTACATTACAATTGTTGCACATGGTCAATATATACAGGTAAGCCCAGTACAACATCAAATACTGCAAATTATACTAAGCCCATTGATCATGAGGCCCAAAAGAACTATTAACTTTATTTCCCTATTGGTAAGAGTTGCTGATATTTCAGAGAGCGGAATATGTTGGTACAAATTAATTGACAGTTTCCTTCAAAACTTAAAAGAGTATAAGATCTAATTAAGCGGCACAAGTGTAACCAAACCTTGTAGCAAGAAGAATTGATTTGGTTTGAGCAAAGTGGTTACTGCTATATATGACACCCAAGTGTTTTTGCTTATCTACTCTTAACAAGGAGAAGAAGGTATAATTAAGGTGGATGCATGATTAAGGCAAAATTTGCCAGATTGCATGATTTTAGAAAAATTTTAGGAAACCAGCACACTGATGAAACTATTTTGTAAGTTAGACTGTTTTAGGAACTCGAGTTCTATTCAATATTGCTACATAGTGCTTGGAACTCAAGTTTTAACCCAATCTCAAGTTTACCAAATTTAAGTTCCAAAGACAGTCTAACTTACAAAATAGTTTCAAACGCATGTTATATACCAAAATTTTTTCTAAAAAGCTACTATTCAGCAAATTTTGCCCATGATTAAAGGATACCAATGGGGTATGGTGTTGTTGGGGTACTTCTCAGTTGAATAAGATGGCTATTGATCATTGTCTGTGATTATGTTGAACCTCGCTGTGTACCCCCATCAATTCATTATTTCCTCTAATTAATGCTTGATGTTGATCAAATCTCTAACTTCCATATGTATATATATCTCTTAGAGGATGGTCCTGAGAGAGTGGAATACTCAGGTAGGACTTGTCTATGCAAAGGTAAAATTTAAAAAAATTAAATTAAATTAAATATTGATCATTAGGTCATTTTTTTGGTTATATTTATTAAATGGATTGAATTGGATCATGTCTACGTCAGCTCTGCTTGACATCTTCAGTAAGTGTCAATCTTTATATTAGAGTTGAGAGATTTTGATATGATTGTTTGATAGGCAATATTAATTGTTCGTGTCAATCCATGTGTTGGATATCTTTACCTCAACACAATACAATATGAACCCGAACCCAAACCTAAACCTAAACCAGCTAACCACGATCCACCATTATGAATTGCTTACTAAAAACTAAAGAGTAGAGAAAAATTTCAAGCGCTTGACAAATGAACATAAAGGCATCTATTTATAGATGCTTGGTTCTCTTTCACCAACGCATCCCTAGTGTTCCATGTATTACCAAATTTTAAATAAAAAAATTAATTAATAATTTCGCATTAATAAATGAAGAACAAATTTCAAGTGAAAAAAATTATTTAATTGATATTTAAATATATAAAAAAAGTCTCAGTATAAATATTGTTTTAGGTCTCAAAAAACATAGAGCCGACACTGTTTGAATTGCCAAGCCTAAACATAGGTTTGTCAAATTAAGCAAGAAGTCAATTTGGGACCAAGTGGTGATTAAAGAGGTTGGAAATTTGAGAAGGGTTAAGGCAGATGGTGCCAATGAAATGGCCATGATCGTGCATGCTATGGTGGTTCTGTTGGGTATAAGCCTATAAGGGCAACCCCACCTACCATATATAGGTGGGTAGCAATTGTCAACTACTGCTTGAACATATGAGTCTTCTGGTTAGGTCCAATCCACAGACCCACCTGAGCTTGCTACCTGGCTTAAAACCTCTAACCTTCTCTTATACACAATCACTCTTTCTTGTCTAGTCATCAGTGCAATAACAATTTTGTCATAAAATAAAAGATACAGCAAGAAAAGAGAAAACAGTAAATGAATTTCTTCTTTTCTAGTATATGAGAATGGGATTATTTATATGAATGGCTACTTTTCTAGTAGTCATATATATATCTTCCCTGTGTGTGTGTTTTACAATGAGAGTACACATATATTATATCATATCATATATTGTATAATAAAAGTTGGGTTTAGTAGTCATATGTATATTCTTTTATTATTAATTTATTTGGTACTATTTGTTTTTACTTAAATTATATTACTACACAGTCATAAGAAAAAAAAAAAAAAAAAAAAACAGTAACGTTATTTGTTCATACCGATTTGCCAAACAATTTTTTGGATGAACTAAAAAAAAAAATTAAAATAACGTAATTTTTTTTGAGAATGATAAATAATGTAATAAGTATTTGAGTTTAAAGTAAACACTTTTTCCTTAAAATTCTATATATAATGATAGAGTATACATATATACTTATACGTATATGACCTTTTTTTATGGGATAGCAACAAACACATTGATTAAATTAAAAATCTTAATTTCAATAGGATTTAAATTTTATATGAAATGGAACTCTCTCTCTCTCAACAAAACAAATGGATTATAACAAGAATTAGCTAGATAGGGATAAGACTACATGTACACCACCACCACCGACCTACATGCAAGTATTTTTTTACATTTTATATGCACTTAATTCGTCTTTCAAATAATATGTACTGTAAGTTGCATAGAGTACATATGAATGAATAATTATTTCTCTATTAGGAGTGCCATTGCTTAGAGTTACAAACAATTTCATGGTATAGGTAGAATTAGAAAGACAGGTCTACATAGATGAAAAGATTTGAAAAATAAGTCCATAAATATATAATTTTGGCTTAAAAATAATACCATTTAAGCACTTTTAATGGATAATGTTTTTAGAGTGATTATATTTATATAAGATTATAATTATTAATCGTTCTTTACTCATTCAACAACATTAGTTATATTTGTAGACTAATATATGTTCATTGAGTTGATGTTACACCAACTTATATCCTTATTGGGGCATTTTGAGTAAAAAATACACACACACATGTAGCATGATTTTTTCTTTCAATTATATCATAATAATTCATTTAGCTATTATTTTTTTAATAAAATTATACGTTTTATGAGTTTACGATTAACTTTGTTTCAATTGTTTTATGGATTCTTTCTAAATATTAAATTCAGATTTTTTTTCATGCATATATACACACACATATAGCATGATTTTTACTTTCAATTACATAATAATAATTCATTTAGCCTTTTTTTTTAATTATATGTTTTATGAGTATGGGACATTTGCCATGTTTTGCATGTTAGTGTGTGTGAGTTTAGAATAATGTATTAGATGACCCTTTGATGGGAGTAGAATTTGAAACATAATGAGTAGAGGTCGACCTTCGGGTTAGGTGGGGTTGGGTGCTTAACACCTTCCCATCCCCAAACCTAAACTCTGGACACGTGCTTTGGTAAAGATTAGTCATTCCATAAGGACGCTATATTTATAGTTCCTAGACTTAATCTAGGTGGCGACTCAATTTTCTTCTCCGCCTCAGACCACTTGGCTAAGGCTTACTCTCCCGCTCGCCCACCGAATGGTGACCTTAAATTCACCCAATGGGGTTTTTTTGTCATGCGAGAGGGTTTTCCCATTTGTCAACCAAATTATTTATTTTTTGCTGCATTTTGTTTATTTGGTGATTTTTTGGTGCCTCCACGATTTGCATGTACTTTGACCTAATTAATCAACTTAGTAATTGAATTAATTAACCGGGGTCAATTTATTTTAACCCAACAACGACAAAGAGAAGTTTCACTATAAAATAGAAATTCACAAAAGTAGCACAAAGCCACTCTCACAATATATGTTTGAAGTACAAGCTAGCTTTTACGGCTGCTTGTTCTCGATGTGGCGAGCCACATTGGGACCCAAGGGAGCCTTGGCCCCCCCCAAAATATTTGAAAAAATTAGTATATATATAGTAGAGTTATTTTAATAAAGTAATGTTATATTCACAATATTTTTACAATAAATCTTAAGTGACAAATTATTATTGGTTATTACGTGTGCGCAAAAAAGTTATTTAATTGTGGATTAAAATTAGAACTAATAATAACTTACCACTTATGATTTATTGTGAAATTGTTATAAAAATATTGTAGATGTAGCACTTAAATAATTTTCCTCCACTACATAACCATGTGTGTGGTTAAAATACTCCCTGCAAAAGCAGTTGTGTAGCTGTGTAGGCTACTCTCACTTTCTCATATTTTTATTTGTTCTTAAAATATTAAAATAATCAATGTATCATAACATCATAAATGTATATGATTAAAATATATTATTTTATCATTTTATTTATATATAAAATAATATAACATGTATTTGGTTGTAGTTATAGCTATTTTTTTATATTGAAATTTGAATGATTGTTTGTCTTTTATTTTAAAATCTTTAAATTATTAGTATTTTTTTAAAATTTTAGTCATCATATTTAATGGGTGATAATTTAATTTGAAAAATCTAGGTTCATGGACAAGTTTAAGAGTTGGTAATTCAGAAATAATACACTTTTGGGTTTTGATTATTAAATTGTATGTACATTACTGTTAGTATGGATATAATTAATATATATACAAAAATAATTAATTGTCTAATTTTATGTTTGGCCCCCCCAAATATAAATTCCTGGCTCCGCCACTGCTTGTTCTAAGTTACTCTATGCAAAACAGGATTTCACACCAATAGGGCGGGGCTTGGTCATTGTATAGCTCAATTGGACTGAAATGCACAAATCAACCACAAAGTAAGGAACAAAATAAATAATCTTATTGATAATATTGCAAAGTACTTGTAAGATTAGAGAAGTACAAAGCCTAATGATTACAACAGCCTACTCTTAGATAGAGTTCATGCAAGACCATGACGCACTTACAAACATGAAGATAACCGTCTGATTCATTGGGAACAAGTCTGATTTCACAGATGATGTACATCTGTATGGAGTAGTTTATTTCAAGGATTCTTCTAAAAATTTGTGACCCACGAAATAAGGTTGCTTTAAATCAGGCCTGGCACGTTAATTAGCATTTATTTCCATGGTGTTTTTGTGAACCCTTGAAAAATGTGGGTCGAAACAAATCAAGTTTCTTGTATGTGCGTATCTTGAATAAGAAAACCATTCCTTATTTATACTTATCCCCAAATACACCTTTTGGTTCTTTTTTCTTTTTTCAAAGATTTTGTCTCTTATATATATATATATATATATATATATATATAAAAGAGACTCCTATTAGGATTCTCTCACTATTTAGTTTTAAAAATTAATTTTTTTTAAATTAAAATGATGATGTGGAAAATTGTGAGAGTTTCAAAGGCTTCGGTTTTATATGTATATATATAAATTAGAGAACAATCTATTGTATTTGGCTTTAATATTGTTGACACCATTTCTGTCACTGTATCTTGTTCATGCAACACACACTAGAGAATATATAGTACAAAGTTTCTCTCTAAACTAATTTGGAGAGAAACTTTTCAAACTTAACGTATATTTCTTTGTTAGATGTGAATTTTGAAAATCTAACTGTTAAATTTCATATTTCCTATGTTTTTAACATACATATCAAATTTCGTTCAAATTGGATATTATTTACTATTCAATCGATAAACTTATTATTTATACACAATTTTATATTACAAAAATTTGAAATTTTAACATTTGTTTAATGACATAGCAATTGATCTTTGATTTTCTTGAAATTTTGCAAGCACGAAGGAAATAATAAGAACATGCAATTCAATAGTTAGATTTTCAAAATCCACACTCAATGTAAAGATATTCGGGGAGTTTGAAGGGTTTTTTTGAAACTTTGTTTATATATATATATATAAAGTTAATAATTGTGCTGTGGTGTAACATTAATAAAGTTAATAATTGTGTAGTTCTAACATCACATGTGACAGTTCTTTGTCACATTTGGTGGTTCCTTTACTTTTTTCTCACATATGACGGTTCCATCCTCACATTGTGCAATTCTAACATCACATGTGACAGTTCTTTTGTCACATTCGATGGTTCCCTTTCTTTTTTCTCACATTTGACAGTCTCATCCTCACATTGTGCGGTTCCAACATCATGTGCAATAGTTCTTTTATCATATTCGGTAGTTCCCTTACTTTTTTCTCACATTTGATGGTTCCATCCTTACATTATGCGGTTCCAACATCACATACGACAATTCTTTTGTCACATTTGGTGGTTTTTTTTTTCTCACATTTGACAATATTATCCTCATATTATGCGGTTCCAACATCATATGTGACAGTTCTTTTGTTACATTTGGTGGTTCCCTTTATTTTTTTCTCACATTTGACGATTCCATCCTCACATTGTGCAATTTCAATATCACATGTGACTGTTTTTTTTGTCACATTTGGTGGTTCCCTTATTTTTTTCTTACATTTGATGGTTCCATTGTCACATTAGGCGGTACCAACATGACATCTATCTATACTTTTGTCACATTCAATAGTGCCCTATTTTTTTTCTCACATTTGACAGTTCCATTATCACACCGTGCAATACCAAAATCTCTTTTGATCGTACTTTTGTTACATTCGGTGGTACCCTAATTTTTTTTCTCATATTTGATAGTTCCATTGTCACATTGACAATACCAACATCACATATAACATACTTTTTGTCATGTTCAATGGTTTTTTTTTTTTTTTTTTTACACACATTTGACAGTTTCATCGACATATTAAGCCGTTCCAACATTACATATGGGCGTAGCCAACCCAATCCAACCCCAACGAATTACCTAATAATCAACAAATATATATAACAAAAATACTCCTAAAGTCTCTAAAATTCAGAAATACCCTTAAATATTCTAAAATTACCAAAACACATTCTAACAATTAAAAATTACCAAAATAATCTTGAAACTCTCAAAATTATTGGGATATCCTTAAAACCTAAAGATGGCCGAAATGACCCTAAAATCTAAAAAATTACTGAAATACCCTCTAAACCTAAAAAATAATCGAAATACCTTTAGATACTAAAAAAATGACCTAAATGACCCTGAAACCTAAAAAAAGATTGAAATGACCCTGTAACTTAAAAAGTGACAATAATGCCCTTAGAACCTAAAAAACGACCGTAATGCACCTTAAACCTAAAAAATTACCAAAATGCCCATAGAACCTTAAAAATTACTTAAATTACCCTGAAACCTTAAAAAATTTTGAAATACCCTTAAAACCTATAAAATGACTAAAATATCTCATTAAACTTGAAAATTGCCAAAATACCCCCAAAACCCTCAACAATTACTGGAATACCCTTAGAACTTAAAAAATAATCAAAATACCTTTAGAACCTAAAAAATGACCGAATGACCCTAAAACCTAAAAAAATGTCCGAAATTACCCTAAAACATAAAAAAATTATCTAAATAACCAAAAAACCTAAAACAATAACCAAAATTATCCTATAACACTTAAAAATAACCAAAATACCTTCGAAACCCTTTAAAATTACTAGAAGACCCTTAAAACCTAAAAAATAACTTAATGACATTGAAACCTAAAAAATGACCAAAATGACTCCGTAACCTAAAAAATTACTTAAATATGCTTAGAACCTAAAAAAATGACCATAATATTGTCACATTCTTTGGTACTCTAATTTTTTTCTCACATTTGACAGTTTCATCTTCACATTAGGCAATGACAGTACTTTTACATTTGGGTTCACCACTAAAGTTACTTTTTTACTCACTAATAACTGCTCATCACAATAGCAATTTTTTTTAAATAGAAATTTGTAGCTCTAGCATTTTCCTCCTTTTATAAGCTATTAAAAAAAAAAGATTTAAAATCTAAAACAAAATAAATATCCCAAAAAATTAGCCCAACCACAATAATTACTAATAGTAAAGTTAAAAACAATTAAACTCAATTAACCAATTTTAACAAAAACGAACAACCCGACCCTTTTAAAAAATTTTAAACTAAATATTTTTGTCCTTCATTATTTATCATTTTGATCATAATGAAAAGTGTCAGCCTCATTTGAGTTAGCAAAGCCTCCACCAACTAAGTCTAAGAGAGCCATAATAGCAATGAAATGTTTTCTTTGTTAAAGACATATCGGTGCCACAAAAGGTCAATTTTAACATAATTGGCTATTAAAAGGTCAATTTTCATCTCTCTACTTTGTTCATTCACATTGGCGGCTGACAATAACCCACACTAACTCCTTAGTGTAAGCAAGACCTATTGACATATGTATTAGTATCATAAATAATATGATGCGGTAGATGACCGCTTGAGAAAAAGCAATTCAGACATAATGTTTGCTCTTGTATTTCTTGATGAAGTTTTTTTTATAGACTCTAAGTGTGTGTTTATATCCAAATTAAAAAGCCAGCTTATTTTACTATTTAGCTTATTTTTGCTACTATTCATGGGTCTCACTATACTATTTCAACTAACTTTTACCTTTATCTACAATACTTTCGGCAAAAAGTTTTCAGTTTCAACAAATTTTTTTCAGTTTTAGCAAAATAAGCGGATCTTAAATAGACCCTAAGGATTCTTATGTATGAAAGTGTGATAGCCTTGAAGGACTCAAATTGGTGGTCTCGGTCAAACTTTGATTATTTTAATGTTTTTTGCCCTTGAATATTCACTTCATTAACATGAATCAAACAAAAGCTAGCAGGGTCTCTACCATCTCATTCTTTGGACGGAGGAATTTGTTTCACACAAGAGACATATGTGGCTCCCACCATAACATAATGGCTCTTCTATGACCACAACTTTTTTTTTTGAAGTGCTAAGACCACAACTTTTACCATAATTTGATGAAGTAGTCAAATATGAATGATGTACAATTACTTTCATATGAATCCATCACTTTATCTCTACTAATCACAACTGACCACTTCAAAGTTGTGTCTAAATGCTTTATAAGAACAAAATCCACCAAAAAAAAAAAAAATTCAGCTAGAATTATCTTGGTTTCTTCCATAAATCTTTGAATATACCAATTAACTTTCTACGTATCTCCCTAGGTAGCTCACATCATATTCATAGCTCACATCACATTCAGGGCATACCTCCCTCTAAAATAACATAGTTGAGGTCACTTTCTTGATATTTATATTTTTCTAATTAACATTAATGTGTGAGATTAATAGGGATATATTATTTATTTATATCTATTTATATATGTTTTAAGATATGCTTTACATCATCTTCGTGGCATTAGCTTGCTAGTAATATAGACATGGTTTTGCCAAGCAGGTACATGTTCCAAATGGGTAATTTGAATAGGCTACCTTCGGAGAAAACACCAATGTTACACAACCTGCAAATTTCCATTAAAGTTTTATTGGCATCAGTTGAAAATCGATAGTGTCATAAAACAAAAGCAAAGCGATTATTTAAAAAAAAAAAAAAGGAGACTTCTTCTGGATCGCCACAAATACAGAAAAGTCTACTCAAAGACAAATACATTGAATAAAGCTCTATTTCTTCAATATGGCTCAAGAAAGACTCTAGCTGGCTTGGTTCATTTAGAAAGAGTAAAATAAAAATCCAAAAATGTTATAGTTCACAATTGCACAAGCTGCCAGAGAATCTCATGAACCTAATGTACCAAATGTTATTTTTGTTATGTGACAAGACTGTTCCAAAATCGAATTCCAATAGTCCTGCTATTTGAGTCATTGATAATATTCCATGTTCAAGAATTGTCACTAAAGGATCCGGTTTATTGAACAGAAAAAAGCATTATGTGGGAATCAATTATTAGTCTCCACAAACTAGAAAGGAGAGTAAAAACAGAAGTTAAGATTAAATTTAGAATGTTCTTAGACTATGTAGGTACCAATCCCAATTCAGAATCGCGATTGCATGCAAACCCTGCAATATTTGCTTACCATAGATTATATGCGTGAATCCAAGGGGCAGTTAATCATCTTGATGTTTTTCAGAAATTGTCAGAACTAGGAATACTGAGAGTTGACCTCAATCAAAACAAATCATTTTGGATGATTGATTGTTAAAGCACTACTAACAAATTTTAAAATTTTACTGTGCTGATTTGCCAAGAGAGTACAAGACTATATTTAAAATACACAGAAATATAGAGGTAGTAACTACAAAAATAAGCAAATACCTTGGACCCAAAATACTAACATATATATACATAAGAATAACTTTATTGCAAAGAGACTACTTCATGAAAAAAAAAAAAAAAACATGAAGTAGCCTAAAGAATTACAACTGAAAAATATTTACATATAAATTGACTCTATGAAATTTTGAATAGAAGTACTATTTGTGAGACCCAAAGCAAAGGACCACTTATAAAGAGAACTAATGAAAGATGTTAGCAATTGATTTGATGTGCACTCCATATCTTCAAAACACTAACATATACTTGAAATTGCCACTATATATCTGTACACATTATAGGTTAGACCTATCACACTTGATTGAAGAAAGGTGAACATGTAGCAAGAATTTCAATAGAAAAAAAGCTCTCACTACATAGCCTAAGGTATTTTTCAAAAATGCAAGTATACTCATGTACAATGGTCACTTTAGGCCTTGAAGCATTTACACATGTTGAACTCATTCTAAAGAAGCACAGTGACCACAAAGGATGCTAATTTCCAACATAACAGAAACTCTCAATGCTTAGAACCATTGACCAAGGTTTTGGAATCTCAAGGCTTTTATTTTTTCCTTTTTTCCTTTTTTGGGGTAAGTAAATCTAAGACTACAAATTTCAAAGTGCATTATTTATATTCTCTCTTATTATCACTTCAAATTTTTCCAAAGGACATTTAGCACCCATCTTCCAAGACATAAATCTCATGTAAAAGGAAAGAGTGGAATTGAATTGCTCATTGGATGTAACAAATCCCAAAAATGAAAGCTATAAGGAAAATAAGGGGAATGTAGCAAGAACAATTCTAATAGCAATAGCATACCCAATGAGAAAGGGAATCAAGCCTCATAAAATTAAAAATAATTTACACTTGACAAAAAAAAAAGAAAAAACCATGTAAGACTGTCAATGCAAGTCCAAGATTCCTATTCAAGATATTCCTTATGAAAGCCATAAGAGAGGTCTCTAACCATGCAAACTCCAAGTTAACTCTTAATGACCAACACTAACAGGGCCCCTTTGGCATGTGTTCACCAAGATAGTGTTATCGGGACGATTGAGCACCAGTATTTGTCAACACCTTTTGATTCTCAATGCAGCCAATGTAGTTGCAAGTACCAAGCAAAGGCCAAGCTCTACTTAGACAGAATTGCCAGAATAACAACACCAAATCTAAAATACAAGAAATAATCCTAAATTGATGCCACATGACTTTTCATGCATGCTCTAGGTTTAAGGAAGCATGCGCCTCTACTGAAACCATACTATTTAGTAAGTTAATCTAGATGTAATGAGAAAACATAATAATATCAGTTGTCTACCCCCTAGGAGACATTTTAGTTTTTGGTAACCACGACTGGCCAACAAATCACTTATGCTATGTTTGGAAGTTTGGAGGGAGAGGAGAGTAGGGGGGAGTAGAGAGGAGGAGAGTAGTGGGGAGGAGAGTAGAGAGGAATGATTATCCTTCACCTTATTTGGATGTTTTTAAAATTAAGTAAGGGGGAGAGAAATAATTAGCATTTTCATAGTTTGTAATTTTGTTAATATGGTAAGGGTAAATTTGGTAATTCTTTTGGTCAAGCATTTCTATGTTCAACTTGATAGGCCAAAAACTAATTGACCCATTGTGATAAATTAACCAATTAATTTAGCCAAGTGAATTAATTAAGTTAATTAACATGCAAATACCTGGTAGCACAAACAAATCACCAAATAACTAAATATACAGCAGAAAATAAGTAACATGGTGATTTGTTTACGAATGAAGAAAATCTAACAGAAAAAACCCTACCGGGTGATTTTCAGGTCACCACTCCCGAAATTCCACTATTATCACAGCAAGCGATTACAAGTTAAGGAATCTCAAGACCTTATACCAACCTACAGTTGAACCCTTACCCCAATACCCAATTGAACTTGTTCTGTAGTAACAATTTCCCTTTTCGATGCACGACTCCCAAGTACGTGACTAACCAATTGCGTGGATCCCAATACTCGACTTCAATCACCAACTAGAGAAGGTTGTTGGCTGCAAAGTTGTTCAGTTCATCCACACGATGAAGATCAAGAAGATGCTTTGTCACAAAACCCTAAGGTGCACATACACAACAACTTTTTCAGAAGAGATGAACAAGGGCGAAACTTTGTCTCCGATCACAATTTGCTTGAACAAACTATTCTCAAAACTTGTGCAACTTGTGAACACTTTGACGGCCCTTAAAATAATCATTTTATATGTCTAGGGTTAGAAGAAAAGAAAGCTCAAACACATAAAATCAGATTAGAGTCAAAACAGAACTCGAATTCTGTTTTTCATAAAGCTCGACAGATATAGTCATCATGTCGAGGTGTCTTTGTCGAGCGATCTGTCGAGGTGTTGTCGAGCTTTAATGAACAACACTTTTTCAGCTTGAATCTTGGACAGACTTGCATGTCTTCAACACTTGATCTTGAAACATAGTTTCTTAAAGTATTAAACACATCCTAGATCTACCCAAATACAAGTAAAGTGCGTTTTGTCAAAGGATAAGCCAATTACAAAAAAAAAAATGACATATGTTCCTAACAAGTGAATCACATATGTCTTAACACTACTCTCCCTCCAAATCTCTCCAATTTGGGGGAATTAAAAATGAAGGGTTAGAAGTAGTTAAAATCCCTCCAAACCCCTCCAAATCTCTCTTCCTCCTCCCTTAAAAAACATTCAAATAAGGTAATTTAGCCTACTCTCCCTCCCTCTACTCTACTCCCTTCTACTCTCCCTCCATCCAAACAAGCTATTAAGTTCTAACCATCTTGGTCTCTCCAGCTCTCTTTTCTTTGTGACACCACACCACCAAATTTTCATCAAATCTCATAGGCAACATTTGAGCAGCATGAATCAACTAAGATAATCAAATTCTTTATTGGTCTATTTGGATCACATGGATTTGGATTTGGATTTGAGGGGGTCCAAATCCAAATCCTTTGTTTGGGTAAATTAAAATAAATGGATTTGGATTTGGTCCCAAATCCAACCAGAATTTGATAGGCCAAATCCATGGATTTGAAATACCTTCCCACATGGTAGAATTTGGAAATATCTCACTCTCACTCTCACTCTCATGCACTATTCCTCTCGAGTCTAAATCTTCTATATCACTTTTCCTACTCCACTTTATACTTCACTAATAAAAACTTGTCACATGTTCACCTAACTAATTAAATACTATCATTATTGACTTATTAATACTACCATTATTAATTAATGATAGTACTTAATTAATTAGGTAAATATGTAGTAAGTTTTTATTGGTAGATTATAGGGTGGAGTAAGAAAAGTGAGACAGAAGATTTAACCTCTATTTCTCTCTGGTCTCTCTGTGTCTCTCTTCCTAGCCACAACTCACAGACTATTCTTACCTCTCTCTCTCTCAGCAACTTCAGGTTTGTTTCTCTCAACTCATATCTTCCTCTTTAACCTCTCTAATTCTCTCTTTCTACTAAATCTAAATCCACAGAGGCTGTGGGTTTTTCCAGTGGGTTTTATTTGATTTATTTGTGGGTTTGTTTGGGTTCAATTTGATTATTTGTGGGTTTTGTTTGATTTGTTTGTGCATCTTGTTTCATGGTATTTTCAATGATTTGTTTTGGGTTTGTTTTTATTTTCTATTTTTATTTTAATTTGTGGGTTTGAAATGCAAATTATATGTTTGATGAAATGCTTTTATGAACTGTCTATGAGTTGTGAAGTAATAAGCAAAGGTATATATATAGTTTTGGTGAATTTGGCAAGCAATAAACCTAGTCGACAAACTGAATTTGGATTAGTTAATGCTCAAAGACATGACCATGCTACTGAAATTTGATGGGTGTTTTGATATAGATGAAGAGAATTAGCGTGTTGTCCATTGGGGCACAGTGAAAAATTGGTTTTGGCACCACCACTACGGTGAGTGGTCCAATGAGAAAGGCCATTCTCATATGATTTGATTGAGGTCAACAAGTTTGAATTTTTGAGGGCATGAAGTTTGTTCTCAGGATATCCACTAACTAATGCTACTAGGACTCCAAAAGAACTGGGATTAAATTATGGCTAAACTTGCATGAGGAAGCACCAACGGTCCCCTGTCCTCTATTTAGACTCTTCAGGTATTGGTTTATCAGTGGGTAAGTGGTCCAGTGGTAAAGGTTTATTCACATATGATTTGGTTTTCTTCCTTTCATACCTTTCACTAATAGTTAAATGGAAGACTTTGAGGCGTTTGCTCAGAGGGTGTCCTAAGAGTGCCTGGGTATGAATTTCTTTCATTGTATGCCAATGGACAACATTAAGTTTATTGCTGTCAAGGTGATGGATGATGAAGACGGTGGTACTTTAGGCAGGCCAGTGTGGACTGTGGAGTGAATTGACTAAAAAAAAAAAAAAATCTATGAGGAATGGAGGTCGTGTTTGAGCTCCCCTTTTGTAGTCAAACAATTTGGCTTCACTGAGTGTCTTTTTTTTGACAATGTGTGCCTACTCTATGTTTGTCTTGAGTTAATGTAGTTCACATTCTTTGCTGCATTTGGTGATGTATCTTTGCTTGGTCGGATTTTAGTCTGGCTTTCATAGTTAGCTTCAATCTTGTAGCCTAGATCAGTTCTGTGGCATTAGGCAGCTTTTTAGGCTAGTCTCATGATTTCGACCAATCTTATGGCAATAGAACATATTCCTCATTCTTAAGAGGTGAGGTCAATCTCATAATCTCAACTAGTACGCTTTCCTCATTCTCTCAAGTGAGATTTGTTCATGGCCTCGGTCAGTCACACGGCTTTAAAATGTTTCTATCATTCTTTGAGGTGAGGTCAATTTCAAGTGAGAGTTTAGCTGCTTAAATGATGTCTATCTGTTTTTATTTTATTTTTGATAAAATGCAATATATATTAACTATTTATTATTCATATTTGTAGTTGCAATTACATTGATTTGTTTGGTGTGATTTCATGGATTTTCTTTGATAACCTTTTTATTAGTTATAGATTCTTATTGTTTGTATTTTGAAAAATAAACAGAGACAAAAATGACCAACGATGGAAGAGATATATCCATTCAACGAAAACGTAAAAGAAAGGAGATGGAAGTATACGAGGAAGAGGCAATGAGATTTTTGCCTTTGCTAGTGGAGTTTTTTGTTATGCTTGTTGGAATTTGCTTGCATAGGAAGTACTTTGTGAGAGAACCATTAAGAAGTGAAATTGAAGAGGGGATTTATCAAAGGAGACTTTGGATGGGATCTCTAGCTCAGGAATTCAAATGCATATCAGAATTACGTACACGTGGGTTTAACAAGTTATGTAACATTTTGTGTGATGAGGGTGGATTGGTTGTCACAAGAAATGTTACAGTTAGGGAAGTTGTAGCATTGTTTTTACATATTCTTGCCCACGACCTCAAGAATAGAACAATTAAAAATGTTTTTACTCGTTCTGGGGAAACTATAAGTAGACAATTTCATTCTGTGTTGAAAGCTATTCTTAAGATAGGCAAGAAGTATATCAAACAAGATCATGCAGTTCTTCACGAACGAGATGATAGATGGAAGTGGTTCAAGGGAGCACTTGGAGCTCTTGGTGGTACTCATGTCCCAATAACTGTTCCCATAGAAGATCAAGGTAGATATTGAAATAGGAAAGGTGGACTCAGTACAAATGTTTTAGGAGCTTGTGATGCTAATCTGAAGTTCATATATGTATTACCTGGTTGGGAGGGATTTGCATCGGATTCTCGAGTGTCGCGTGATACTTTGAGTTGATGCTATTGCCTAGAAATACCATCAAATACGTATTATCTTGTGGATTCTGGGTACACAAATTGTCCTGGGTTTTTTAGCTCCTTATAGAGGAACTTGATATCATCTAAATTTGTGGAGAGGAAATACACCAACATATTATAAGGAGCTATTTAATCTTCGACACACATCTACAAGAAATACAATTGAACGGGCTTTTGGGTTATTGAAGAAAAGGTGGGCAATATTACACAGCTAGTTTTTATGAAATGAAGACTCAAATTAGGATTATTAATGCGAGTTGCATTCTTCATAATTTTATACGGGATGAAATGAATGAGGATAAGCTATTGAGAGCTGTGGATCTTGAATTAGAAGATGTTTCACTAAATGAAAATGAGATATTAGAAGAAAACATCACATTTGTTAGAGTTACTGATGAGTGGACAGCCTTTCTAGATGCTTTGGCAAAAGAAATGTTTGAGATCAATCTCGGCATCGTCGTTATTTGAGACTTTATATTTATATTTACATATTGTATTTTTCTTATTTTGAATTTTGTATTATTTGAAAAACATAATAGAAATGGGAAGAAAATACACATATTTTTGGTATTTAATTTGTCTCTTGTGATATATAACTTTTTAGTTATTATGAACTTTAGTTTAAGATTTTGAATTTTATGAAAAAAATCCATGCATTTAGGTTTTCTCTCTAGTTGATGTAAAAATTTTAGTTGTCAATAATTGGCAAGATATTTTTTTAGTTGTTTATGACTAAAGATATTTAGTTATTATCTTGTCAATTGAATTATTAATATTACCTCATGTATTTGTTAAAAATGTTACTAAAATTAAAATGTAGAAGGATTAAGAAAAACAATAATTAAAAATTATATTTTATTGATCTTAAATCCAAATCTAAATTTAGGTATCAAATCAAGGCATTTTAAATCAATGGACTTCAAATCCAAATCCAAATCCAGATCCAAATGTTGCCATCCAAAACCAACCTATGTTCCCAGTAATTTCTCGGTGATTTAAGTACACGGTCTCCACAATTTGTCAACTAAATCATAGTAGGTTCATTTGGACTGTAGCTTTGAGAACTATTTTGACTATTGAAAATTTATGTATGAGGAAACCATTCCTATGGATTTTTACAGTCGATAATAAATAGTTGAATACCATTCCTATGGATTTTCCTTTGTAACTTTTTCCAAACCTAAAGAACGAGGAAAAAAAGGAGATTTGACCCCCTAATTTATCAAATTCCTCATGGAACTCATTTTCTGTAAAAGTGGAAACATAAAACATTTAGAATCATGACCATTATAGAGCAAGACATATATTAAATAATAATGATCTTATTTTCGAAATATAGAAATCAGTGTAATCAAAACTATATCCTGGCCGTGACTTGTCACGAAAATAAAATGATCCTATCCAATCAAGCGCAAAGTAGTGGAACCCAAAATTTGACATCTAGAGAAGATGAGAGCAAAATTAAAATGTTGGTTTGAAACTTTCGATTTCAACTTGCCTAAATCCCAAACTAAAAGAATAAGCCCAAATATTTTGCTTTAGTAATAAAACTAAAGGATCCAAAATCAATGATATTCGAACACCAAAACCGATATCCTTAGGCGCTTTAGGGTTATGAAGTCATTCAAATCCAAGAAACAAAAAACCACATATGAAAAGAAAGAAAGAAGAAAAACGTGATTCTGATCATTGAAAATGAAAAAAATAAGAAAGAGTTCACACCTTGCCTTGCCCATCTTGGAGATTGCAGAAGCAGTCTCAACTCTTAAAAGCATCGACATCGTCTTCCCTGGATTGCCTCGAAAATCAAAATTGAAGGACGCAAAAAATTTTTGTTGCTTTTATATGCTTACATGTTCCACCGGTAACTGGTAACCATTAAATTTAATTAAACGGTCAAGATTAAAGCCAATAGAATTGTGTGGTTTAGATTTTAATGGGTACTATAACGCAAAAAAAAAAAAAAAAAAAGGGTACCGTAGAATGACCCTAGTTTGTTGACCAAATAAGCCCCTTAACATTTTTTTGCTTCCTAAGGTATCCTCAATCACCGCACCGGTGAGCAACTCAAAATTATCTTAAAATAATACTAATTATTCATACTAATTATTCAATAATTGGCTTGCGCAAAAATCGCAATCGCAATTGCAAATACTATCATTAATATATTTATTTTAGAGATATTACATTATTGTAAGGGCAAAAAGGCTGGTGTTGTTCTTAGATGTTGACATGTTATTATTTGGTAAGATTTGCTGCAATTTAGTTTAAAGCAAATTCGTAACTTTATTGTAACTAGATGACGCGTGATGTGTGGACTACTTTACAATTTCACTTGAAATCATTTTTATGTATATTAAGACCATCATATAATACTTATTTTGTTGTATAATATTTATGTTTGGCCACAATATTTTTGAATACTTTGAAAATTTATTTTCTTAATTCATATTTTATTTTAAAAAATTATATAACACTATAAGACTATAACATATTATAATATTTACCGTTAAAATAGATTTATTTTTTAAACTGATTAAATGATTTTGAAATCTATAAATAATAATTTAAAGCATAAAATACTTTTATATTCTAAAATTGCACAAATTTACACAACCTCCCAAACACTTTTTCAACCACTCTATTCTCACAACCAAATATGTAGACCTCAATTGCAAACACCCAACTGATTGTCTCAATGAAATTAAAGAAATTATTTGTAAGTATTAACATAAAAAGAACGTGATTAAAGAAAGAGAAGTTGGCTAAAAACACATCCATTTAATTCCAAAACAACATACATTTATGACTTTTCCAAACCAAAATCCCAGACACCCAAAGACTCAAAACAAATTACAACTTTTACAAAATCCAAAATGTCTGACTTTAACATTAAATCGTAAGCTACCGTCACTGAATAAAAAACACAAGCTCCCTTCCTTTGTCATAGCCTACTCATACGGGTTAGAATTAAATGGTACCATAATGTCGGAGTTACATAGGTGTCATTGAAAGGTTGAAAGTAAATGATATCGTTTTTTGTTTGAGTGTATTTGAGATGGAATAGCATGAAGGGTTATAGGCATGTGTATATAAAGGAATAAAAGTGGAAATGGTAAATGGAAATGCAAAGAGTTTTTTGTGTGTGAGAGAGAAGAAAAGTCTTGAAACATTGAACCAAATGAAACAAATAGTAGTCTTAAAACATTGAATAAAAAATGTAACAAAAAGTAGTCTTGAAACATTGAACCAAAGGAAATAAAGAGTCTCTATTTTTAAATTTTTTCTTATCTTTGATATGACTTAAGAATATTTCAATTCTTTTCATAGAGTGTGCCACATGGTAGAATCTCATGCTTTCCTGCATGAGGTCTCTACTAACTTTCTTAATTCATATTTTATTTCAAAAAATTATATAACACTATAACACTATAACATATTATAATATTTACCATTAAAAGTAGATTTATTTTTTAAACTGATTAAATGATTTTGAAATCTATAAAAAATAATTTAAAGCATAAAATACTTTTTTATTCTAAAATTGCACAAATTTACACAACCTCTCAAACATTTTTTTCAACCACTCTATTCTCACAACCAAATATGGAGACCTCAATCACAAACACCACCCAACTCATTGTCTCAATGAAATTAAAGAAATTATTTGTAAGTATGAACATAAAAAGAACGTGATTAAAGAAAGAGAAATTGGCTAAAAACACATCAATTTATCAAAATTTAATAGTTTTTATTTGGACTTCCGTACCCATTAAAAAAACTGAAAATAATTTGAAATCATCATCAAATTTTTTTTATTTATTTATATATTTTTATCACTATCTCTCATATTGCATAAAATAGAAGTAAAAAAAACCTACAAAGAAACCTACAAATTATGAGTTCTAACACAAAATGTTTTTTGGACAAAAAATATCTAACTTCATAAATAATCAATTAGAATGTTTCTTTTTCTTTAATTCCAAAACAAAATACATTTATGACTTTCCCAAACCAAAATCCTAGACACCCAAAGACTCAAAACAAATTACAACTTTTACAAAATCCAAAATGTCCGACTTCAACATCAAATCGTAAGCTACTGTCACTAAATAAAAAACGCAAGCTCCCTTCCTTTGTCATAGCCTACTCATACGGGTTAGAATTAAATGGTACCACAATGTTGGAGTTACATAGGTGTCATTGAAAGGTTGAAAGTAAATGATATCGTTTTTTGTTTGAGTGTATTTGAGATGGGATAGCATGAAGGGTTATAAGCATGTGTATATAAAGGAGTAAAAGTGGAAATGGTAAATGGAAATGCAAAGAGTTTTTTGTGTGTGAGAGAGAAGAAAAGTCTTGAAACATTGAACCAAATGAAACAAATAGTAATCTTAAAACATTGATTAAAAAATGTAACAAAAAGTAGTCTTGAAACATTGAACCAAAGGAAATAAAGAGTTTCTATTTTTAAATTTGTTCTTATCTTTGATATGACTTAAGAGTATTTCAATTCTCTTTATAGAGTATACCACATGACAAAACCTCATGCTTTCCTGCATGAAGTTTTTGCTTTTATATATACTAGTATTATGCCAGTGCGATGCACGGTTTATTCAAAATTCATATGTAAATAGTTTTTTTTTTTTTTTTTTAATTTATTTACTTAAAATTAGATAATAGAGTAGATAATAAAAATAAATGAATATTTTATTTTTAAGTTATATAATTGATGCATATTGTGTGAAACTAAGGTATTATAAAATGCATATATATATATATATATATATATATATATATATATTGAGCTTAAGGCTCAATTAATCACCAACGTATATTTAAATAGAAAAACCTTGAATTTAATAATTAAAACTATCCAAAATAATAATTGAAATCATATTTAAGTGGAAACCTCAATTCAATAATTAAGAACAATCTAAATTATTAATTTTTTTTTTTAAATAATGACAATTTTGCAAAATCAATCTAAAAAATAAACTGAATAAAAAATAAATTATTGAATTCATTAGACCTCTTTTTTTTAGTGTAGTATACGTTGTTGCAATTTAAGATAGATTAGACCTTTTTTTTTAGTGTAGTAACTAAAAAATAAGAAGAATTAGATTATACTATGTCTAAGTTGCTGCAATTTAAGATGCATTAGACTTTTTTTTTCTATATAAATATTTTCTTTTTAAAATCTACTTTATAGGATATAATATATTTTATCTTATAAATAATAACGAAATAAATAATTATTATAATAAGAAAATGAACAAATTGTATCGGTATAATAACTATCAAAACAATCTCACCGGTATATTAGTCGAGTAGTTTGCACATTTTAAATTTATGCATTTTGGTGAAGCCACTTGGCGCAACCACTACATCTAAGCCCAATTTTTATTATATAATAATATATGATATGATATATAGATAAAACCAAAGTCTTTGACTTTTTGTTGATTACTAACATTACATTTTTACTTACAATAACTATTTGGAAAATGCTAAAACCACATTAGCAGTTTGTAAAAATGTTTTAAAATAGTTTGTGTTTATAGCATTACTCTTATCTTGAAATTACATTAATAGTTAGCAAATTACTTTTTTTTAGTATATTTTAAATCTTTACGGCCACTTGAACCCAACATTTTTCCTTTTTTGGAATTGTCCTAATCTCTTAAGTTTCTATAAAATCTATATTTCATGTTTTGATGGCTTCAATTTTTTGAATCTATACATATTTTGGAAAAAAAAAGAAGAAGAGATATCCAGATTGGGAGCATAAACATTCAATTAATTATAATTTAGTCTTGTAAGTCTAGAAATTTATTTAGTGCATAGATGCTTGCAAGGCTCAATTTTTTTTTTTTTTTTTTTGGCTATTGTAAATTAAGCCCATCTTCTTAGATATGTTTGTAACAATGATATAGGTCTTCTTGAGAAAATAGAAAAAATATATAGTAAAATTTCATGAGAATGTAAATTTATTATAAAGAATTTTTTTTAAGATAAAAATGATTATATATTGATGATGTTCTAAGAATCAGCAGGTTGGATGCTCCAGATCTTGATGATTTTGAAGACCTAAAAGATAAAAACAAGGAATCAAAGGAGACCGGGGTTGACCGACTACGAACCCTCCGATGATAAAGTTAGTTTCTCTCTTTTAGAATATAGAATTCCAAAATTCTGGGAGTTGTGTAAAAGAAAAACTTGCCTTTATTTTTTCGAGGATAAGTGTATATATAGTGCTATGGAGGCAGTTACTTGTCTAGTAACTTCCCCCACATTTGTGGAGATCAAAGGATAACTGCCATTGGAAGTTAAATATTCAATAAGAAGTTACAATAATACATCAAGATCTCACCATGTGGTTCGATTCATTTGTTCATGTAGACGGAACCTATATTGAGGGTCGTCCATGTCCGGATGACCTCATAAGGTCCGGACGACCTCACCAGGTTTGGACGAGGTTCTCTTAAGGATCCACGTCTGAAGGTGAGGGACCGACATGATTACCATGGTATTCCACATCCCATGAACCACTATTTCAGGACGAGTTCACATTCTGTGGATGACTATTCAAGGACGAGCCATACTTACGAAGTCTTACCCATCAATTGCCCCTTAGTCCTTGTGTTGTCCGTCCTAAGAATGTTTTTTCTCTCTCTCTCTCTCTCTCTCTCTATATATATATATATATTTATATTTTAAATATTTTATATATATTATTTTTTGACATGTGGCTTAATCAAGCGTGTTTCGATCACGGCTTTTCGTCTTTCGAGACATGCCACGTGGCTTATTCTGGTTGGTCCCATCGCTTCGGATATTGAACCTTATTTCCTATAAATAGTAGAATTCCTCTCCTACCTTTCTCATTTTGAAAATTTTCCTCCTTGACCTTTGCCGTCTAGATCCTTGTCTAGAATTTTCTTCGCGTCCATAATCCTCTTCCGTCTAGAGCCAGGTATTCTCTTCTTCCTCGTCTCTAGGTTTTTCTTTAAGTTTTCGAAACAATGTCCGAAACTGTTATCTTCTCATCTAGCAATAGAATAGAAAAAGACATAGACGAGTATCACAATACCACTAGTTATAATAGCTCTAGCAGTAGCACTAGTCATAGTGGTAGTGGGGGGAGTACTATGAACGAGGGATACAATTCTCAGCGTCCCCGAGTCCCCTTAGAAGTTCTTCAAGAACAACTTAGGAAAGCTTCGGGCCCCCAGGCTAGCACCTCATCGAGCGTCCCATTGTCTAATCCTTTGGACGAGGTGGAGACTCTTTATAGTTGTGTAGTTGGCGTTTCTTCCAAAACAAGCAAACAAAGGCTTAATAACCTTAGGTTGTGGTACCAAATTCCTGACGAACTTAACCCTAGGTTACCCGCCCATGTAGAATGGTGTTGCAACCCTCATCTTGGAATAGGTGTCTATGAGGCTTATTTTTTGGGAGGTCTCGGGTTACCTTTGAATGCTTTTGCCGGGGATTACTTGTCAGATTAGGTTTAGGAGTGTGTCAGTTCAACCCAAATGCATGGAGATTGATTATCTCCATGCAAATTTTATAGAGAGAAGTATTTGGAAGGGATCGTCCTCTCACTGTGGACGAGTTTCTTTTTTGCTACAAACCTTTAGAAATAAATCAATCCCTTGGCTTTTATCGGTTTACAGCTAGGGGCAACGATTGTAGATTAATCAAATCCCTAGTCTCATTTGACAGAAGCTGGGAGACAGAATTTATCTTTGTCTCTGGTTTATGGGCTGGGCACCCTGTGGACGTTGGCGGGGACACTCTTGCCCCTTATACTGGGGACTTAGGGAACCTTCGTCCTGAAGGTATGCCCCTCCCCTTTTTTCTTTATTTTGTTAATATATAGATTACTATTATTATTTTTTGTATGTATGTGTTTAACCTTTATCTACTTATTGTTTTATAGCTATTGGACGGCCTTCTTTGAGCAAGTTCCATTGTGACCGTGTCCATAGGGCTCGTCTGCATGTTGATAGGGATTTTCATTCCTTAGTCACCCTCAAACGTGTTGCCAAGTGGGGACTTGGTCTTGAACCGTCTGACGAAGCTATCGCACATGAGGCTACAATTAAAAACGTAAGTTTAGACTTAAACACAAATATTATACACGGTATACTTTTCTGGTTTAATTTTAATTTTCACTTAAACCATTTTTCAGGGATGGCGACTATGAAAGAAAACAAGGGGAAGGAAGTTGTGGATGAGGGGAGCCGTCTTAAGATCTAGTCCCAAGCTCGTCCTTCCACTGGGGACAAAAGGAAGTCTTTGTCCAAGAACCTTGACCTAGGGAAAAAGGCTAAACATGGGTCATCCCAGATAGTTAAGCCTACTCTTCCTCCATCCCAACCACCTGTCCAGGTGTTTGATGTAGATTCGTCCACTCCTGTTGAGACTACCCCGTCTAAGGCTCCTACGTCTAAGTCTACCACGCCCGCCTCATCCTAGCTTTCTCAAAGGGTCCCAACAAATATTATTGAAAATGAAGATCTGGCTTGGGAATGTTTTGAGAAAGCTATTTCTAGTGAGGACATAACTACATGTTATGATATGTCCTTGAAGGACTTTGAACACTCCAGTGTTCATGATCTTTTTAAGGTATGTGACTACCTTTTTATCTCGTCTGTTACTTTATAATTTTGTCTCGTCTAACCGTCATCTCTTGTCTTTTACCTTTATATAGGCAATGTCAAAATTTATTGTGGCGTCCAAGCAGGCCAAAGAATTGGAAAAGACGAGGATTTTGTTGGAGACGAGGGTTCAAGAGGTGAGGGAAGAGTGCAAGAAATGGGCCGAGGTGGCGGCGAAGGCCAAGGACGAGACAAAGGCACTGCAAAACCACATTGAGGAGTTGAAGATCGATGTCATAGAGAAGGACACTCGTCTTGATCATCTCCAAAAGAGGAATGACGAGTTGAGTGCCCTTCTCGAAAAAGCAAAGGGAGACGTGGTTGCAGAGTTCAAGGCGTCTAAGCAATTTATCGACATCTTTGGACCGCAACTATGCAGCTGGGTTTGAAGATTTCAGGATGGACGCCATAGAGAAATTCCCTGAGATTGACTTGAGTTCTATCAAACTCAAACTTAGTGGTGTTGCTACAAGCTCCTTTCTCCAGACGAGTTCGAAAGACATCAATGTAGAGGATGATGCCAAAGATCACCACCTTAGGACACCCCCAACATTGACGCCCCTCCCGCCTGAAAACGAGACTTAAATATTTTGTTTATCCTTGCATTTTTCTCTTTGTTTGGTCCATTCTTTTGGACCTTTTAATGTAACTTAAGTACATTTACTTCGTCCACAGTTTTAGGACAAGCTCTCAAACAGTTTGTTAAGCTTTACTTTGCAAGGGTTTTTGGGCATAGGCCGTCCACCCTTTAGTTAATGGATGAATGTTTAGTTTCACTATTTTCATTTGTTATCAAACATGATGTATGGACAAATGTCTTTCACATTCATAACATTGTCATCAACTTGGGCTCGTCCGTGACGAGAGTTTAATTATGTTCGGCATTTTTCACCTCTCATGTATAACTCATCCATGAATGGTGTTTCTTTTATTAGCCTTATATAGGCTTGCTATGGCACTTCCTCTCGTCTATAGACTTAACGATTTCTTTCTCATCTCTGGGTAAGTTGCCATATTTTTTCTTGTCCATTTGCTTTGACGAGTCGGGTTTTAGCTTATCCATTGTTTAGAAGAATACACCTTAGGTTCATTTTTCTTTGCTTTATCCTCATTAAGGAAAGCTTATAGACGTTACATCCCTGCATCTAGAGAATTTACTCGTCTTTGGCCTTAGCCTTTTTACGAGTGAAATAATGGAGAATTTATATATAACATATATTTGAGAATTCAAACCACATTCATAATATAAATATCGCCTACAAGTATGGCATATGCTCAGAAGCTAGTGCCTTA
Source organism: Quercus dentata (assembly GCA_028216015.1). Taxonomy (NCBI): domain Eukaryota; kingdom Viridiplantae; phylum Streptophyta; class Magnoliopsida; order Fagales; family Fagaceae; genus Quercus; species Quercus dentata. The sequence goes on along the minus strand of CP116454.1, from coordinate 18,743,213 downwards.
TTCATACAAACATCAAAGTTCATGACTTCATCTATAGTTAATTTAAAACTAACACACTTTTAAGGAGTTAAAACATAACACATAATGTTAACACACCCAACTATTGACACCCTATTTTGCAACCCGCATTTAACCTCACATGGAGGGTAAAAGGGTAATTTAACCTTAGAAATATGCATCTTGATTCTGGTCATTAGATCCTTAATCTCATTTCACCAAAATGATCTTGATGTTGTAACGATCAAATCGATTGGTCATGAGCCCTAATTGGACCATCAAATTGAAAGTTATCATCAAATCAAGTTTTAATGGCTGAGATGTACTATCACAAATTGAGTCCGACTATATGTGATTATGAACAATTGATTTCATTTAGTTATAAGTATAATTAATTTGAGATCAATGATGTGTCAGAATTTGATTGGTTAGGACTACATGTTATAGTGAGGTTCATACACCTAATTAATTAGATAGTTAAACATTAATTATTCAATGAGTAATTTGTGCAATTATCTTTTAATTAGAGTAAATTTGAAACCAATAAAATCTGAAATGGGAGTGATTGGAGCCATTTAATGTTAATTGGGAGCTAATTTGAGACCTATTAATGTTAATTGTGCTAAAACCATTTTCTAACAAATGATCTCTGCTCACCATTTCATCTATATCTCTCAGAATATTTTGAATCTGTGAATGAGGTTAATTTTCCCAGAAACTAGACATCTGAGGCTTCAATTTGAGTACAAGAATGAGACAATTCCGATCATAAGTGAGTCAGATATGATTTTTCGAACTCTACAAGCTGTTACAGCAACTACGGGAAAACCGAACTTTGCTTGCTCCTCACTCTCATCAATCTCCACATTTAATGCACCAGATTTCCCCCAAAGGCTAAAATGAGGTCTAGGTACATGATTCTTTGTCAACCCTTATTAAATGACCTTCCATTCATATTTCCTCCACCACTACTATATAAACCCCTCTTCATTCCAACACAAAAAAACCCCCTATCTCTAGTGAAGTTGAGTAGTCTTGTCATATCTTGGTCTTCCCGAGACTCAAGGTATTGAGTGAGACTTACTCTTCCTCTCCTAACTCTTCTTTTCCTCCACCCTTAGGATCTCTACCAAGAGTCTCCTCCTCCACCATATGAATCTTGCATGAAGGTATAATTCCTTTCCCTAACTTGTTTTTTTTGTGTTGCCATGATAAGAATTTAGGATTAAAGCATGATAGTAACTTGAATATGTTTGAATATTCTTAATTGTTCATATGTGTTCTTCATATGTTCTTGGTTGTTCATCACATGTTCATGCATAACACTAGTTTTGATTTTAAATCCACATCAAAAACATGAAAAAGATATTTGTTTAATAATTCTTTTAAATTCTTGGATCTAGAATATCATCATCCACACACATTCACTAGAGTTTATTTTTCAATCCAAACGAAAAGCTTAATAAATTGAATTAGAGTTTATCACATGCACACACATTAAATTCAACATGCAAATTGATTGATAACATATTGGATGATGTGATATGAATGTTGGCCAACATATTTTAGAAGACCGGTTTTACCGGGCAAGGTGGGTGCCTAACACCTTCCCACCTTGTAACATAGCTTCCGAGCTTAGATCAAAGATTAGTAGATCAAATGTTTATCCATGTAATTTTTGATTTTTAGATTGTAACTAGGAAACAAAGCCATGTACTTTATCTTAGATTATATCTAGGACCAAAGTCATGTAATTTTTCTATAATCAATATAAATTCAATTACAAATTAATAAAATGAGGAATTTTTCAATTTTGGTTTTCTTATTTATTCCAATAATTAAATAAGTGACGACTCCATTGTAAAACCCTTAATCTAAAGGGGGAAATATAACTAGTCGAACCTCCATTTTGAGAGGCAATAACACAATTCCACCCATTCACATGGGTTTGGCCCAACATCCTAATAAAAAAGGGGCCGGGGGCACGGTCTCTCACAGTGGCGACTCTCACGGGGATATTGAAGGCTAAGCTTCGATTAGATTATGGTGGCCAACCATGTCATTGTTTGTTTATTGCTTTATTGTATATAATATGTCTAATATGTCATTATTTTGCATGTCATGCATCATTTGCTTGAATGAAATTTATTTTATTTGTGTGCTAGCCCAGAAGCCCGATAGTATTAGTTGTGGATTATGGTCTTCCTAAGACTCACATACCCAGCGGTGAACCTACCACCCACCGCGACAAGGATCATCATGGTTATGTCATGGTGGTTCATAAGGACAAACTGTATCGTTCGAACCAACGCGGTGCTCCTGGCATCACAAGTTGGAAGGTACGACGTCCTAGCTTGTGGGGACCTTTAACCTACTTTCTACCCATGTTGTAATGACCAATAGAACCTACCTTTAGGTCGGTCCAAGTAAATTGCATTGCATTATGTATGTGTGGCTGTTGTTTGAACCATGATGACTCAAGTCCAACGCTTGAGCCCATCATGACTGTTTGAACCTTGTATGTTGTGAATGAACTCAAGCCCAAAAGCCTATGATTGAACTCTACTTGGTATGGAAGCCCAAAATTGTTTCTTGAATCATTCTAAGCCCAACACTTGAGCCCATTAAAGGTGTATACACATGATCAACATCAAAGGCCAAAAGCTCACAAGATGCATGCCTTCCAAGTGTAAGCCCAAGTTTAAGCAAATACCAAAAGATCATAATCAAGGTTCAAGCCTTCCAAGTGTAAGCCCAAGCCATTCTATCATAATCAAGGTTCAAGCATACCAAGTCTCAAGCATCTTAAATGGACCAAGAAGAAGCAAGTAGCCCAACTTTGCCTCACTCTACGTTTGGTTTGCAACATCATGGTTAAGCCTAAAGCTTGTTTGTTTATTCCATGTTTCTATGTTTCTTTGAATTCAAAATTTTCATGTAGCATTTAATGAGCTTTGTTTGTGTATATATATATAAACAAAAAAAAAAAAAAAAAAAAAACAAAAAAAAAAATTCAAAAAAAATTCAAGATTTCCAAATCTTTCCCGAAAAAAGAGAAAAATTTTCAAATGAAAAAAAAATCTTTGGACTATGGGCATTGAGCCCTTAAGTCCTTAAAAAAATAAAATATAAAATATAAAATATAAAAAAAAAATTCTTTGAACTATGGGCATTGGACTTCCTAGTGACTTTTTTCAAAAGGGCCCATTTTTTTTTCTTTCAAAGATTTCAAGATTCTTTAAAGTCTTCTTTTCAAAATGGTACTTGAGGATCCCTTGGACAAAACTTTTTCTAAATTGTGATGTTTAAAGGCTTGAATAATCAACTTGTACTGAGAAAGGATTAATTTCATTTGATCTATGTAAACACTTTTGCTAAATTACTTTGAATAAAAGAAGAAATGGTCTTACAAGGAAATCAAAGAAAATCTATCCATCAAAAAATTCAAAAAGCTCATGCATTCATTCCAAAATTTTGAAAACTTTTGTGTCTCCAATAGAGCATTCATACTTTTTCTTTTAAGAGGAATTTATTAAAAGAGCTCAAGTCACTGTGCCTGCAAGCAAGCATTGCTAGGAATAGGAGGCCATCTTTGGTAAAACAAGAGTATACCTTAATACCTAGAATGATCATTATCCATTGCTAGCCCATTTGAGCCTTTAAACACTTAGCCTCTTTTTCACATGAACCCACTAAAATCTAAACCTAGGGTGGGAAAATTCAAAGTATGCATGCTTAAATCTCATGTTGAGGAGGAGTCGACTTTGTAGCTTTGAAGCTAATTGATAAAGCTCTCTTAGAAGACATGAAAGGCAAGTAGAGAATTCATTAAGCTAAAGATAAGAAATCATCAAAGTAAAAGGAGTTTTCACTTAATCAAGGAAAGAAAAATGAAATTCCATCAATGTGAGAGAAAACAAAATGTGCATCAAGTTTGAAGAACCTAAAATTCATCATGTCAAGAAGAGTAGAAGGTTCATCCAAAAGAAAGTTCATCAAAAAAGGAAAAGATTCATCAAGCACAGAAATGTGCAAGTGCATTGAGGCAAGAAAGAAGTCTAGAGAGTGCATCAAAATGACCGAAAATCATTAAGCTAAGAAATACAAGGAGGGAAAAAGGTCCCCAAAAGTTCATTCAATCAAGAGATGAAAGACCAAAAAAAAAAAAAGCCTACTAGGCTGAAAACCCAAAAAGGCGGTTTAGGCAAAAGCTAGGGCCAAAAAAAAAAAAAAAGAAAAGAAAGCCCGTTAGGCTGAAAACCCAAAAGGGCGGTCTAGGCAAAAGTTAGGGCCAAAGAAAAGAAGAAGACAAGAAAAAAATTGGAAAATCCCAAGTTAGAAACTTGAGGATGCAACCTAAAAAGAGAAGAATTTTACAAGATGAAAGTCCAGAGGTATGATTCAAGAGGAATGAGCATAAAAACAAATGTTGATGCAAGTGACCAATGAAGACTAGTGAGAAGATAACAAAGAAGAAATGGGAAAACTCCTCCGATACTTGATTTTTGAGTAATGCATACTTGGGGAAAACATCATAAGGAATTTTGAGCCTTTTATATCTTTCATTTCATAACCCCAACCCGGCCTACATTACAACCCATGAGTAAAGACCTCCTTGAAGTCTTGTTAGTTGTAGGCGCATCTTAAACTCTAATAATATTTTTCTCTTGAATTAAAAAGGAAAAATGCTTAAAATTGTCAAACCCCATAGGATGATATGTTCGAGGACAAAATTTCTCAAATTCTTAAATCCTCAAAATGACTCAAAAGAACTTCCAAACCTGGAGCACTCTCCTTGTTTGCACCCAATAATGTGATTCATAAATATTATCACATTTCATTTCTTGATTGCCTTTGGAGACTCAATCTGACGATGTTCAAAAGGATGAAGCAAATTTGATTACATGAGTTTAATGATCTTGATCCTTCCTAATCAAAGAGATTTGTTTGATTCTTAAACACTTTGATTTGCCAAAATGGTTGTTCAAAGGATCACCTCTTCTTCATAAATAAAAAAATAAATAAATAAAAAATAAATAAAAAATCAATCTTTTTCAAAATCCAGTTCTCTTGAACTACGTCTTGATCTGATCCTCTATGACAGAGGTACGTAGGCAGCTTTGCAGAGGCCCGGTCCCATTCACCCAAACAACCTTGGAGAACAAAGTCAAAACAATGTGACAAAATTGTTTGGGTGCATGTTAGGTTAAGCCCATTTGTTTGCATTAAGCATGTTTAAACTTGATGCGTTAGCCTATTTATATTGTGTGCAAGTTTTCACAATAATTGGTTTCTAACAAGCTAGAAAAAGAAAGCCTTTTTGTAGGAACCAAGGATGGCGGACCATGATCTTCTTTCATGTTCCCCAATGGTCACAACATCAAATGAATTCAGCTTTAATCTAAGCATGGATTATGCCCCAAACTAGGGCATTGGGTAAGTATTTCCAATTCATTTCAATGAATAAATCCATTACTAATTGAAATTATCTTTTTACAGGAACTAAGCAAGGACTTATCCAGCAATCCGCATCAATTTCCGGCCAAAGTTATTCTCATTCAAAGTCTATGTTTTTTTTTTAAAAAAAGAAATCATCATCATTCTTGCCTCATGAATAAATCTTCATCATTTCTAGTCTATCTTCATCTTCTTCACTTTGTGATCATAAAAAAAACCTCCATTTTCAAAAGGAAAAATCTCCATGAACAAATCTTCATTAAAATTTTTTCAAAAGTTCAATCTCCAGAATAAATCTTCAAGGAAAAATCTCCACGAACAAATCTTCAAAAGGAAAAATCTCCAAAACCATATTCCAAAGGAAAAATCTCCATGAACAAATCTTCATTAATTTTTTTTCAAAAGTTCAATCTCCAGAATAAATCTTCAAGGAAAAATCTCCACGAACAAATCTTCAAAAGGAAAAATCTCCAAAATCATATTCCAAAGGAAAAATCTCCATGAACAAATCTTCATTAAATTTTTTTCAAAAGTTCAATCTCCAGAGTAAATCGTCAAGGAAAAATCTCCACAAACAAATCTTCAAAAGGAAAAATCTCCATTTTTCAAAGGAAAAATCTCCGAAACCATATTCCAAAGGAAAAATCTCCATGAACAAATCTTCTTAAAAAATTTTCAAAAATCCAATGGAAAAATCTCCAGAATAAATCTTCAAGGAAAAATCTCCACGAACAAATCTTCAAAAAGGAAAAATCTCCATTTTTCAAAGGAAAAATCTCCAAAACCATATTCCAAAGGAAAAATCTCCATGAACAATCTTCAAAAGGAAAAATCTCCAATGAATAAATCTTCATTAAAAATTTTCAAATCATCAAAGGAAAAATCTCCTATGAACAAATCTTCATTAAAGTTTTTCAAAATTGCAATGGAAAAATCTCCAGAATGAATCTTCAAGGAAAAATCTCCATATTTCAAAAGAAAAATCTCCATGAATAAATCTTTTTAAATTTTTTTTTCAAATGTTTAAAGGATAAATCTTCAAGATAACTTTTCAAAAAAAAAATCTCAATTTTTCAAAGAAAAATCTCCAATGAATAAATCTTCATAGGAAAAATCTCCAATGAACAAATCTTCATTAAAAGTTTTGAAAAATTCAATGAAAAAATCTCCAGAGTCAAAGCTTCAAAGGATAAATCTCTTGAGCATAGCTTCAAATAAAAGATCTCCAGAACAAATGGCAGATTGCGATCTCCTTCCATATTCTCCTGTGGTTGCAACATTAAGTTAGCTATCCACAGTTAGCATTCATCAAAGCATGCAAGATGTCCCAAACTAAGGGCATTGGCTTGGTATGTCCAATAATTTTCAATGAATAGCTCTGGTATTAATTGGAAATATTTATTTTTCAGGAACTAAGGTACAAGACCCATACACGTTGGCATGAATAATATCCAAACTTCAAATCCATTGGACCTCTGGGAAGCACATCCAAACTTCAAACCATCGGACCTCTGGGAAGCACGTCCAAATTTCAAATCCATTGGACCTCTGGGAAGCACGTCCAAATTTCAAACCATCGGACCTCTGGGAAGCACGTCCAAAATTCAATTTCAATGGACCTCTAGGAAGTACGTCCAAATTCAATTTCAATGGACCTTTGGAAAGCATGTCCAAATTTCAAATCCATTGGACCTCTGGGAAGCATGTCCAAATTTCAAATCCACGGACCTCTGGGAAGCACGTCCAAAACTTCAAATCCATCAGACCATTGGTAAGCATGTCTTGTACTCTCTTTTTTTTTTTCCAAAAAAAAAAAAAAAACCAAAACAAAAAAAAAAAGAGGCTGCATGCATGAACTACGTTTAGACCTGATCCTCCCACTAAGAGGTACGTAGGCAATCTCCCTCGAGATTCGGTCCACATTTTGATCCAGAACATGACCGCTTGCATTTTTATCTACATGCATCATACATTCACCATGGTTAAATACTGATTACAAAGTTAGGTGTCTCTTTCATATATTGACATTCGCTTTTCAAGCTCTGCCAATGAGGGACATTCTGTTGACACCCTATTTTGCAACCCGCATTTAACCTCACATGGAGGGTAAAAGGGTAATTTCACCTTGAAAATATGCATCTTGATTTTGGTCATTAGATCCTTAATCTCATTTCACCAAAATGATCTTGATATTGTAATGATCAAATCGATTGGTCATGAGCCCTAATTGGACCATCAAATTGAAAGTTATCATCAAATCAAGTTTTAATGGCTGAAATGTACTATCACAAATTGAGTCCGACTATATGTGATTATGAACAATTTATTTCATTTGGTTATAAGTATAATCAATTTGAGATCAATGATGTGTCATAATTTGATTGGTTAGGACTACATTTTATGGTGAGGTTGCATACACCTAATTAATTAGATAGTTAAACATTAATTATTCAATGAGTAATTTGTGCAATTATCTTTTAATTAGAGTAAATTTGAAACCAATTAAATCTGAAATGGGAGTGATTGGAGCCATTTAATGTTAATTGGGAGCTAATTTGGGACCTATTAATGTTAATTGTGCTAAAACCATTTTCTAACAAATGACCTCTGCTCACCATTTTATCTATATATCTCAGAATATTTTGAATCTGTGAATGGGGTTAATTTTCCCAGAAACTAGACATCTGAGGTTTCAATTTGAGCACAAGAATGAGACAATTCCGATCATAAGTGAGTCAGATATGATTTTTCAAAGTTTGCTCTACAAGCTGTTACAGCAGCTACGGGAAAACCGAACTTTGCTTGCTCCTCACTTTCATCAATCTCCACATTTAATGCACCAGATTTCCCCAAAGGCTAAAATGAGGTCTAGGTTCATGATTCTTTGTTAACCCTTATTAAATGACCTTCCATTCATATTTCCTCCACCACTACTATATAAACCCCCTCTCCTTCATTCCAACACAAAAAAAACCTCCTATCTCTAGTGAAGTTGAGTAGTCTTGTCATATCTTGGTCTTCCCGAGACTCAAGGTATTGAGTGAGACTCACTCTTCCTCTCCTAACTCTTCTTTTCCTCCACCCTTAGGATCTCTACCAAGAGTCTCCTTCTCCACCATATGGATTTTGCATGAAGGTATAATTCTTTTCTCTAACTTGTTTTTTTTTGTGTTGTCATGATAAGAATTTAGGATTAAAGCATGATAGTAACTTGAATATGTTTGAATGTTCTTAATTGTTCTTATGTGTTCTTCATATGTTCTTGGTTGTTCATCACATGTTCATGCATAACACTAGTTTTGATCTTAAATCCACATAAAAAACATGAAAAAGATGTTTGTTTAATAATTCTTTTAAATCCTTGGATCTAGGATATCACCATCCACACACATTCACTAGAGTTTATTTTTCAATCCAAATGAAAAACTTAATAAATTGAATTAGGGTTTATCACATGCACACATATTAAATTCAACATGCAAATTGATTGATAACATATTGGATGATGTGATATGAATGTTGGCCACCATATTTTAGAAGACCGATTTCACCGGGCAAGGTGGGTGCCTAACACCTTCCCACCTTATAACATAGCCTCCGAGCTTAGATCAAGGGTTAATAGATCAAATGTTTATCCATGTAATTTTTTATTTTTAGATTGTAACTAGGAAACAAAGCCATGTACTTTATCTTAGATTGTATCTAGGACCAAAGTCATGTAATTTTCCTATGATCAATGTAAATTCAATTACAAATTAATAAAATGATGAATTTCTCAATTTTGGTTTTCTTATTTATTTCAATAATTAAATAAGTGGCGACTCCATTGTAAAACCCTTAATCTAAAGGGGAAAATATAACTAGTCGAACCTTCATTTTGAGAGGCAATAACACAACTCCATCCATTCACGTGGGTTTGGCCCAACATCCTATAAAACAGGCCGGGGGCACGGTCTCTTACACCAACAGAAAACATAAATTCTAGCTCGTCCAGATTGATAGGTCTTGTCTAGGGCAATGCTTGTCTAGTCTAACATCTTACTGATAATACCTTCTCAGGTGTTCAACATTCCAAGGATGCTCGAATTTCCTCCCGTCCAAGGTTTCCAAGTAGTAGGATCCTTGCTTTTGTAATTGATAACCTAGTAGGGTCCTTCCCAATTGGGTCCCAATTTCCCATGAGCCGGGTTTCTTGTTCCAAAGAGACCCTTTTTAAGACGAGGTCCCCTATGTTGAAACACCTGGGTTTTACCATTACATCATATTGCTTGGCCATGAGGTTCTTATACCTTGCTGTCCTTTGTTCTGCGTTCATCCTCACCTCGTCTATTAGATCAAGGTTAAGGCGGAGTTGCTCCTCATTATCCTCATCTCGGTACTTCATTACCCTGTGATTGGCCATATGTACTTCTCGCAGTACCACGCTTCACTTCCATAGGCTAGCTTGGAAGGAGTTTTCCCTGTAGGGGTCCTTACCGTCGTCCTGTAGGCCCACAGAACACATGGTAACTCATCTGGCCATATTCCCTTTGCCCCTTCAAGCCGAGTCTTGATGATTTTCAACAAGGATCGATTTGCCACTACTGCTTGGCCGTTTGCTTGAGGGTGGGCGGGTAAGGAGTAATGATTCTGAATCTCGTAGTGCTCGCAGAAGTCTTTGAAAAGTGCATTATCAAATTGTCGTCCATTGTCCGATATCAATACTCTGGGCACCCCAAACCTTCACATAATATTCTTCCGGACTAAATTTTTTACATTCTGTTGGGTGATTTTAGCTAGGGGATCTGCTCTTACCCATTTAGTAAAATAATTAATACCAACCACTAAATATTTCATCTGCTTGGTTCCAAGTGGGAAGGGACCCAAGATATCTAATCCCCATTATGCGAAGGGCCATGGAGCCATCATTGGGGTGAGATATTCTGACGGTTGTCCGGGAATATTATTGAATCGTTGGCATTGATCACAAACTTTGACATATGCCTTGGCATCAACTTGGATTGTTGGCCGGTAGTATCCCGCTCGGACAACCTTGTGGACGAGTGATCCGGCTCCTGAATGATTGCCACATGCTCCTTCATGCACCTCCCTCAATACATAATTTGCTTTGTCCGGGGCTAAACACCTTAGGTAAGGCTGGGAAAACTCTCTTTTATATAGTACCTCGTACATGACATACCTAGCTGATCCGATTCTAAGCTTTTTGGCCTCATCTTTCCCATCCGGAAGCCTTCCGTCCTTCAGGTATGATATTATTGGAGTCATCCAATTTTCTTCGCCTTCTATCTGCTGTACTTCTGGAAAATCTATGCTAGGCAGGTATTGAATTTCATCAAACTCGTCCATTGCTTCGCTCATTTGAGGCTTTCTTCGCTAAAGTATCTGCTTCCATGTCTCAAGTTCGATTCCCACAGACGACGCGAGTGTGGTTTAGCAAAATACCCCTGAATATAGTGAGTTCTTTTGAAGAATTGAGTAAGTTATTTGTTAATAATTTTATCGGAGGGCAAAGGCACAAACGTTCCTCGTCCAAATTTGTTAACCATAGAACAAGTGGAGAATGAAAGTCTGCGGTCCTTCATCATTCATTTCAACAGGGAAGCACCGACCGTGGACGAGGTGGATGACAAGCTACTTTTGGCGGCCTTCTATAATGGGGTTAATTCTGATTTATTCATCCATAAGTTTTATGAGAAAGAGCCTCAATCCATGGCTGAACTCGTCCATTCGGCCCAAAACTTTATGAATGCAGAAGATGCAATCATAGCTAAGAAGAGAAAGAGAGCCGAGAGAATGGAAGCAAACCCCACGTGCCACTCTGAGTAAGGTCCCCGTCCAAAGAAGGGACGAACGGAAGATAAGAAGGACCGAGATAACAAGAAGGTAAGCCCTTCGGCATGGAGTCAACAATACACGCCATTGAACATGCCCTTTGAGCAAGTTCTCATGCAAATCAAGGATGATTCTTCCTTGAAATGGCCGAAGAAAATGAAGGGAGATCCCAACAAGCGCAATAGGAACAAGTATTGCCGCTTCCATAGAGACCATGGGCACGACACAGACGAATGTTACGATCTGAAACAACAGATTGAAAATCTTATCGCACAAGGGAAGTTGAGAAATTTCCTTGGACAAGAGCATAAAGATGAAGAGTTGAAAGGGAAGGTAGAAGAGTTGCCATGACCCCCACTTGAAGAGATAAGAGTTATTATAGGAGAAATTTCAATAGGTCGGTCGTCCAAGTCTAGGAAGACGTATTTGAAAGTAGTGCAGAATGTTCAACTCTCTGGAAAATTGCCAAGGACGAGGACCACAGACGAGCAAGCAATCACGTTCACGGATGGGGATGCTGAAAGAATTCACCACCCCCATGATGATGCCATCGTTATTACTTTGCTTATTTCTGACTATACAACTAGAAGGGTGTTGGTGGAAAATGGAAGTTCAGCAGATATTTTATATTACCCCGCTTTTCAAAGAAATGAGGCACGGACGAAACCAACTTCGTCCAGTAAACTCACCCTTGGTAGGTTTCGGTGGAATGAAGGTGCGCACTGTGGGCATTGTCACATTACCTGTGGTGGTGGGGGCATATCCACAACAGGTAGCCAGGGACGTGAATTTCTTGGTGGAAGATTGTTCATCCTCCTACAATACTATAATTGGAAGACCAACTTTAAATAGTTGGAAAGCGATTCGTCTACTTACCACCTATTAGTCAAATTTCCAACGGAGCATGGGATAGGACAAGTGCGGGGAGATCACCTGGTAGCAAGAGAATGCTACTTGGCCATGGAAGAGCAAGTTCAGACGATGAATATTGAGGAAAGGAGAGTTGTGGCAGAGCCCACCAAAGCATTAGAGAATATTTTCTTGGACGAGAATAACCCCGAGAGGTGTACCAGGTTTGGAACGGATTTAGAAGAAAAAACTAAATAGGATCTCGTCCGTTTTTTGAAGAAGAGTCTTGATGTGTTTGCTTGGAGCCATGAGGATGTGCTAGGTATAGACCTTAGTGTCATTACCCACCATTTGAATGTATATACTTCCTCTAAACCCGTATGACAGAAGAAAAGAGTATTTGCCCCTAAGAGAGATAATGCTATTAAGGAAGAAGTGCAGAAGTTGGCCACAACGAAGTTTATTTGAGAGGTTTATTATTAAGATTGGTTAGCCAATGCAGTAATGGTCAAGAAGGCAAATGGCAAGTGGCAAGTGGGAGAATGTGCATAGATTTCACCGATCTAAACAAAGTTTGCCCCAAGGATAGCTATCCGTTGCCGCGCATTGACCAGGTGGTAGATTTTACTATAGGTCACAAGTCGCTTAGTTTTATGGATGCTTTCTCCGGATACAATCACATAAGGATGGACGAGGTAGACCAAGAGAAGACGTCCTTTATCACCAGTCAAGGCTTGTTTAGTTACAAAGTGATGCCCTTCGGTTTGAAGAACGCATGGACAACATATCAGAGGTTGGTTAACCATATGTTTTGTCCACAGATTGGATGGAACATGGAACTCTATGTGGATGACATGCTAGTAAAGAGCCTGGACGAGGGAAAACACCTAGACAACCCGCAAGAAACCTTTGACACATTTAGGTAGTACAACATGAAGTTAAACCCTAGCAAATGCGCTTTTAGAGTTTCATCAGGAAAGTTTCTCAGATTCATGGTTTCGCATAGAGGAATTGAGGCGAATCCTGATAAGATACAAGCGATACTAGATATGAAGCCTCTGCAAAGCATCAAAGAAGTCCAGTCTCTTATCGGACGAGTTATTGCCCTTAACAGGTTTGTCTCTAAAGCTACTGACAAATGTTTGTTGTTTTTTAAGGTTCTTAGAAAGGCATTTGAATGGACGAACGAGTGTCAAAAAGCTTTCCAAAACTTGAAGACATATCTCACTATGGCCCCCTTGCTGAGTCCGTTTATGTTAGGAGAGGAATTGTACTTGTACTTGGCGGTGACTCCACATGCTGTAAGTTCAGCATTGATCAGAGAAGAAGGAAGGGTGCAGAAGTTAGTCTACTATACAAGTAGAGCGCTCAGAGGAGCGGAAGGACGATATCCACCGATAGAAAAATTGACCTTTGCACTAATAACAGCTTCCAAGAAGTTGAGACATTACTTCCTAGCTTATGTCATCAATGTTATGATGGATCATCCGCTCAAGAAGGCAATAAACAAGTTGGAAGCCACAGGACAATTGATCCAATGGGCTGTCGAGCTCAGCGAATTTGACATCAGGTACCAACCCAGAAATGCAATAAAGGCTCAAGCCTTGGCGTACTTCATTGCAAAGTTCACTCCGAGTTATGATGACTTAAGCGGGGTAAAAAACAGTAAGAAGTGGATCGTCCGTGTGGATGGACCGTCTACACAACATGTAGGAGGAATAGAAGTTGTTTTACAATCCCTGGAGGGAGATAAATTGAAGCACAAGGTTCGTCTGCAGTATCAAACAACAAAAATGAAGTTGAGTATGAAGCCCTTCTTAAAGGGCTAGAGTTGGCTAGGTCTGTGGAAGCAGAATCGATACTTGACCTAGGAGACTCTCGCCTAGTCATGGGCTAAGTAAATGGAATACGTGACCCGTTTGATCACATTGCTACTTTCAAGACGACGATGCACCTTCAAGGGGTCCCAAATGAGATTATGTGTAAAGTCTTCCCTACCACTCTCAAAGGACCGGCGCCAATCGATGATGTTCTAAGAATCGGTAGGCTGGATGCTCCGGATCTTGATGATTTTGAAGAATTAAAAGATAAAAACAAGGAATCAAAGGAGACCGGGGTTGACTGGCCACGAACCCTCCGTTGATAAAGTCAGTTTCTCTCTTTTAGAATATAAAATTCCAAAATTCTGGGAGTTGTGTAAAAGAAAAACTTCCAAAATTTTGTTGGGGATGAGTGTATATATAGTGTTGTGGAGGCAGTTACTTGTCTGGTAACTTCCCCCACAATTGTGGAGATCAGAGGATAACTGCCATTGGAAGTTAAATATTCAATAAGAAGTTACAATGATACATCAAGATCTCACCACGTGATTCGATTCATCTGTTCATGTAGACGGAACCTATATTGAGGGTCGTCCATGTCCGGGCGACCTCACCAGTGCCGGACGAGGCTCCCTTAAGGATCCACGTTTGAGGGTGAGGGAGCGAAATGATTACCATGGTATTCCACATCCCATGAACCATTATTCCAGGACGAGTTCACATTCTGGGGACGACTATTTAAGGACGAGCCATACTTACGATGTCTTACCCATCAGTTGCCCCTTAGTCCTTGTGTTGTCCGTTCTAAGAATGTTTTTTCTCTCTCTCTCTCTCTCTCTATATATATATATATATATATATATTATTTATATTTTTTAAATATTATTTTTTTATTATTTTTTTGACATGTGGCTTAATCAAGCGTGTTTCAATCACGACTTTTCGTCTTTCGAGACATGCCACGTGGCTTATTCTCGTTGGTCCTGTCGCTTCGGATATTGAACCTTATTGCCTATAAATAGTAGAATTCCTCTCCTACCCTTCTCATTCTAAAAATTTTCCTCCTTGACCTTTGCCGTCTATATCCTCGTCTAGAAGTTTCTCCGCGTCCATAGTCCTCTTTCGTCTAGAGCCGTGTATTCTCTTCTTCCTCGTTTCTAGGTTTTTATTTAAGTTTTCGAAACAATGTCTCAAACTGTTATCTCCTCATCTAGCAATAGTATAGAAAAAGACATAGATGAGTATCACAATACCACCAGTTATAATAGCTCTAGCAGTAGCACTAGTCATAGTGTTAGTGAGGGGAGTACTACGGACGAGGGATACACTTTTGGCATCCCCGGAGTCCCCTTAGAAGTTCTTCAAGAACAACTTAGGAAAGCTTTTGGGCCCCAGGTTGGCACCTCTTCGAGCGTCCCATCGTCTAGTCCTTTGGACGAGGTGGAGACTGTTTATAGTTGTACAGTTGGCGTTTCTTCCAAAACACGCGAACAAAGGCTTAATAACCTTAGGTCGTGGTACCAAATTCCTGACGAACTTAACCCTAGGTTACCCGTCCGTGAAGAATGGTGTTGCAACCCTCATCTTGGAATAGGTGTCTATGAGGCTTATTTTTTGGGGGGTCTTAGGTTACCTTTGAATGCTTTTGCCAGGAAGTTACTTGTCAGATTAGGTTTAGGAGTGTGTCAGTTCAACCCAAATGCATGGAGATTGATTATCTCTATGCAAATTTTATGGAGGGAAGTATTTGGAAGGGATCGTCCTCTCACCGTGGACGAGTTTCTTTTTTGCTACAAACCTTCAGAAATAAATCAATCCCTTGGCTTTTATCGGTTTACAGCTAGGGGAAATGATTGTAGGTTAATCAAATCCCTAGTCTCGTTTGACAAAAACCGAAGACGGAATTTATCTTTGTCTCCGGAATTTATCTTTGAATAGTCACCCACAGAATGTGAACTCGTCCTGGAATAGTGGTTCATGGGATGTGGAATACCATGGTAATCATGTCAGTCCCTCACCCTCAGACGTGGATCCTTAAGAGAGCCTCGTCCGGACTTGGTGAGGTCGTCCGGACCTTATAAGGTCATCCAGAGATGGATGACCCTCAATATAGGTTCCATCTACATGAATAGATGAATCGAACCACGTGGTGAGATCTTGATGTATCATTGTAACTTCTTATTAAATATTTAACTTCCAATGGCGCTTATCCTCCGATCTCCACAAATGTGGAGGAAGTTACTAGACAAGTAACTGCCTCCACAGCACTATATATACACTCATCCCTAACAAAATAAAGGCAAGTTTTTCTTTTACACAACTCCCAGAATTTTGGAATTCTATATTCTAAAAGAGAGAAACTGACTTTATCATCGGAGGGTTCGTGGGCACCAACCCCATCTTCTTTGATTCCTTGTTTTTATCTTTTAGGTCTTCAAAATCATCAAGATCCGGAGCATCCAGCCTACCGATTCTTAGAACATCATCGCTTGGCACCGTCTGTGAATGGTGTTTCTTTTATTAGCCTTATATAGGCTTGCTACGGTACTTCCTCTTGTCTATAGACTTAAGATTTCTTTCTCGTCTTTGGGTAAGTTGCCATATTTTTTCTCGTCCATTTGTTGGATGAGTCAAGTTTTAGCTCATCCGTTGTTTAGACGAATACACCTTAGGTTCATTTTTCTTTGCTTTATCCTCATTAAGGAAAGCTTATAGACGTTACATCCTTGCGTCCAGAGAATTTACTCGTCTTTGGCCTTAGCCTTTTTGCAAGTGAAATAATGGAGAATTTATATATAACATACATTTGAGAATTCAAACCACATATATAATCTTGACATGAAAAAAGAAGAAGCTTATTTCATTTAAATATTTTATATGGTCTCAAGAGAGAGCAAACATCAATTTTGAATCTAACACGATCAATTTCATTTAATTTGACAAATAAAATTTCTACCATTCTTACCTCTTCTTTCATATTGGAGAGTTGTGGGCACTTGATCTTGATTTAAAACCTCTGTTTTATTTTTTTGTCAAACACTACACAAATTTGCAATTTTTATTGTCTCACCAACTTGCAATTCAAGCTTGTATCCGAAACATAGTTATTCCACTTAAATCGATTAGAACGGTTTTTAATAATATTTAAACATGAGAAATAGTAAATAAATAGAGTTATTTACATAATTAAATCATTATATATAATGAGATACATTCTAAAGGATACCACCAAATCCACCACAGTTGTTTAGTACTTACTGAATTTTTGTTATATCATCGTTATATCATCCTTCCCATTGTATTTGCACCTGAAAATAATTTGAAGGATCAATAATGATGAAATTTTCTCATACAAATATTTACCTTCTTTTCAAGAGCATTTCCAGTTCTAACTTCTAATACGTGCATTGCTTTTGCTTTGCATTTACTCCAACCAAATTATGTTTAGATCTATGAGAGTAAGCTACGTGAACCGTATATAGAGCAAGCCATGTGAACCAAAGCCTACATGTAAAAGCAAAGCATGGATCAGAGAAAAAAAAAAAAAAAAAAGCAAGGTTTTAGATTACAAAAAAGAAAAGAAAAAGAAAAAAAGGGGGATTATGGTGTTGCTGTATCTTGGACTCAAAAAGTTGTACCGTTGGTGAATTTTAAGAGCATCTTTGGCTGCATGGGCAGTGATGAACTTAGGATTTCAAGTATCGTGCCATTTTCTTCTGATCAATTCTTTTTATTTGACCTCGAGAGTTTAAATGAGAACAATCTTAGAATTGAAAATATTTTACTCGAGCACTACACAACTAATCTCATGGAGAGCTTAGTTTTACTCAACGATTAAACCATAAGAAGGTAATCTTTTGAAATTCTTATTGATGAGTTTGTTCTTTTATGAATGTTGTCGGTATGGTGGTTTAAATAAAATTGATAAACATCAATGATTGATTAAGATTTTGTGTTCATCCTAAAAATTGATTAAGTATTGGAGTTAAAGTTGATAATAACAACTAAACTTTTATTTTATCCAAAATGTTGCAATTTTTAAAATCTAAACAAAATTCTTCAATTTTTTTTATGTGTAGTAAAAATTTATGAAAGTGTAAAGCTGAATTTTTTTTTTAAAAAAAATAGAAATTATAGGAGAAGAAGATAAGAACAAAAAAAAAAAAAAATCTATTTTTTTTAAATCTAAAAAAAAAAAAAATCATGCAATTTAAGAAGATAAGAACAATATATATATATATATATATATATATCTATAAAAATTTATGAAAGTGTGAAGCTTAAGAATAATTTTTGCTTTCTTTATGGATTAGAAGAAGTTAAGTTGATATTAAATTATTAAGTTTTTGTGTCTATCAAACTTTATCTAAAGAAGTGATTTCAAATTAAAATTTTATCAACTTAGAAATTATAGGAAAAAAGATAAGAACAAAAAAAAATTATATTTATTTTTCAAAAATCTATTAAAATTTCTGCAATTTGGTGAAGACACGTGATCAAGAATCATGTGTAAATTAATGAAAATAAAAAAAATAATTTTATATTAATTAAAATTAAATAGGTAATAAAAATAAAGTAGTTATAGTTAAGCGGTAACCTCAATGTAATAGTTAAGTATTATGAACAACCCAAATTACTAAACATTAAAAAATAAAAGTAGTTAAACTTAAGTAAGAATTAAATTTTTTTATCTTTGAAAGTGAGGGGAGAGACACCAAGTTTCACCCTATCAAAGCAAAATGTGTAAATATAAACTTAGAAATTTTTTTGAGAAAATATTTTGATTAAGTGCTTCGGAACCTCAATGAAATGACTTGAAAAAAAAAAAAAAAAAAACCATGAATAATAATAAAATTCACTGAAAAAAAAAAACATGAATAATGTTAATAAAAAATTGGGAAGTTATTTTTTGAAGCGAAGAGGGATTGAATTTGAGAGAAAAACAGATAACAAATAATCCTAAAAAATGATAGATACTTGAACGTTCAAAATATTAATGAAATAAATTATGAATCTGGCCTTATTATTTATCTAACAAACAAAATTTCAACCATGGTAAAGTTCAACCCAAAAAAAAAAAAATTGTTAATAAGTTATTTCTATTTAAAACAATAATTTTAAGTTGTGAAGAAGTTGTTATAAGAAAAAAAAATTATTTAAAATCAAATACCATAAAAATCAAATTGTTAATGTTAATTACAATTTTTTTCCTAATATATGGTAAATATCAAGTTGTTAACGTTATTAGTTTTTTTTTTATCCAAAAATTTGATATTCATTCAAAAAATAAATTAATTAAAAAAAATATATTTGAAAAAATTAGATAACAAATTTATTATTAATTCCTCACGTGTGTATATCCTCCCAATGAAAGTGGTTTTTTTTTTTTTTTTTTATAATTCATGGGATTAGCTATATTTCTACGTACACAACTACACATTTTAATATTTTATACTTTGGATTTTTTTTTTCTTTCTATCCTATTATTTTAGGCTTTATTGATAATATTTAGATAGACACAATTGTAGGTTGTAGTTGTGTGGCACCAACCAACTAAATTTACTTTTCAAAGAAGAAAACCAACTAAATTTAATCTCTTTTTAAAATTTTACGTTAAAACACTTATTTTTGAATGTAAGTTGCATGTTTTATTAAAACTGCTTTTTTTTATTATTATAATACACTACACATTAAAAATAAGGATTAAATGGATTAAATAAAGAATTTAGATTATAATACACTACACTTGAAAAATAAGGATTAGGTGGATTAGATGAAGAATTTGGATTGTAATTAAATTAAGATTTTTATCAATTTATAAATTATAGGAGAAGAAAAATTCTATATATTTTGAAAATCTAAAAATCTAAAAAAAATTCTACAATTAGACTTTTTTATATTCACGTTTTATCTAATTAGCTTTTTTATTTATTTATAAACCTATCTAATTAGTTTTAGAAGTGGTATTTGATGCTGATTAGTATTTCAATTATGATCAAATTCAAGTAGGATATAGTGATATACATAGGGCTTAATATTTATTTTATTTTATTTTATTTTTTGTTTTTATCTATAAATTTCTTGCAAATTGGGGCAGCCAACCTTTTTTTTTTTAATTAAGATAATTTTTTTCAACTTAAACGTGTATATGTTGCTTTTTTTTTTTTAATGCTTATTCTCCTTTTTGTTTAGGTGTCTTAGGCTTTATCAAATTAGCTTTGTTGGTCCTTGTAATTCATCTTAATTAAAAAAATTTATATTCATGCTTTATCTAATTAGCTTCTTTTTTTCTTTTCTTTTTTTGATAAACTTATCTAATTAGTTTTAGAAGTGGCATTTGATGCGGATTAGTATTTCAATTATGATCAAATTCAAGTAGGATATAGTGATATACATAGAGCTTAATATTTATTATTATTATTATTATTTATCTATAAATTTCTTGCAATTTGGGGCAGCCAACCTTTTTTTTTTTAATTAAGATTTTTTTTCCAACTTAAACGTGTACATGTTGCTTTTTGTTTAGGTGTCTTAGGCTTTATCAAATTAGCTTTGTTGGTCCTTGTAATTCATTCTAATTAGAATTTTTTATATACACGCTTTATCTAATTAGCTTTTTTTTTTTTTATAAACTTATCTAATTAGTTTTAAAAGTGGCATTTGATGTGGATTAGTATTTCAATTATGATCAAATTCAAATAGGATATAGTGATATACATAAGGCTTAATATTTATTTGTTTTTCTTGCAATTTGGGGCAGCCGACCATTTTTTTAATTAAGATTTTTTTTCAACTTAATCGTGTACATGTTGCTGTTATTTTTTTTTTTTTTTAATGAAGAATTTTCTTTTTAATAAAAGAGTTAGATGAAGAATTTGGATTATAATCAAATTATGAATTTTATCAGTTTAGAAATTATAGGAGAAGTTAAAATCATATAAACTTTTTAATTAAGATTTTTTTTTTTCAACTTAAACGTGTACATGTTGCTTTTTTTTTTTTTTTTAAATAAAGAGCTTTTTTTTTAATAAAAGATTTAGATGAAGAATTTGGATTGTACTCAAATTAAGATAGAATTTGGATCAAAATCAAATTATAAATTTTATTGGTCTATAAATTATAAGAGAAATTAAAATTGCTGGTTTTTTTAAAAAAATTATGATTATTTTTATCCACTTAGAAATTATAGGAGAAGTAAAATTATATATACTTTTTCTTAAAATCTAAAAATTTAATAAAATTTCTACAATTTGACGAAGCCATGTGACACAATCATGGACATCTAAATCCAACATTTATTATATCTAATATGATAATATGATATTGATTGGGTACGATGTTATTATTTTATAGGATTTAGTGACTTAGTTAAAGTCAACTGAACGCATGCGTGTAAAATCATTCATTCCAAAATGCTTTTTTAATACTATATATTATAGGAAAGTCCAAACCCGAAAACCTATCAAGTGTACAACTACCAACCATGTCTCTCCGTTTCTCAAAAAAAGGAATTTATAGGAGAAGTAAAATTATATATACTTTTTCTTAAAATCTAAAAAATTAATAAAATTTCTACAATTTGGCATGTGACGCAATCATGAACATCTAAATCTAACATTTATTATATCTAATATGATAATATGATATTAATTGGGTACAATGTTATTATTTTATAGGATTTAGTACTTAGTTAAAGTCATGATTTAGTACTTAGTTAAAGTCAACTGAACGCATGCACGCAAAATTATGCATTCCAAAATGCTTTTTTAATACTATATATTATAGGAAGTCCAAACCCGAAAACCTATCAAGTGTACAACTACCGACCATGTCTCTCCGTTTCTCAAAAAAAGGAATTTATAGGAGAAGTAAAATTATAAATACTTTTTCTTAAAATCTAAAAAATTAATAAAATTTCTACAATTTGGCATGTGACGCAATCATGGACATCTAAATCTAACATTTATTATATCTAATATGATAATATGATATTGATTGAGTATGATGTTATTATTTTATAGGATTTAGTACTTAGTTAAAGTCAACTCAACGCATGCACGCAAAATTATTCATTGCAAAATGCTTTTTTAATACTATATATTATAGGAAAGTCCAAACCCGAAAACCTATCAAGTGTACAACTACCGACCATGTCTCTCCGTTTCTCAAAAAAAGGAATTTATAGGAGAAGTAAAATTATATATACTTTTTCTTAAAATCTAAAAAATTAATAAAATTTCTACAATTTGGCATGTGACGCAATCATGGACATCTAAATCTAACATTTATTATATCTAATATGATAATATGATATTGATTGGGTACGATGTTATTATTTTATAGGATTTAGTACTTAGTTAAAGTCATGATTTAGTACTTAGTTAAAGTCAACTCATGTCTCGCCGACCTTTGGTATTCTTTATTATTATTACTAGTAGCTAACCCGTGCGATGCACGGAAAAACTATTAGAAAATAATAAAGCATGCATATATTAAAAGACAATTTAAGTTCATGTGTGCTTGCAAGGGATACATACCTAAATAGTTCTTGCGGTAGAAATAAAAGCCTTATCTTTGAGATAAAGAACTGATGTAAACAAACTAACCTTACATAAAATAAATTAAAAAAAAAAAAAAAAATAAAACTGATGTCACGGGAAATTCAACCACATAGTAGTAATATATAAATCTTTTAAAACCTAAACCTAAACCTAAACGTAAGGACTAAATATTTATGCGCCTTCTCTTGCTTTCCTAATGTATTTGGTTAAAAATATAAAACTGATGTCACGGGAAATTCAGCCACATAGTAGTAATATATAAATCTCTTAAAACTTAAACCTAAACCTAAACCTAAACGTAAGGACTAAATATATAAACAAACTAACCTTACAAAAGCTGAACTTTATAAGCTAAAATCTATACCGTGAGTTGTAGATCTTGAATGATATACCATGCGTTTAGGGCTTCCTACATCCGGAGAGAGAGAGAGTTTGCAGAAACCAAAGAAAATCTCTCTATACCTTAAGAAATACAATATACTAAAATTAAAGAGATAAAATTTTCAGAGGATAAAATATTATAGATAATTTAAAAGAATTTTGGTTTAATTCTTGAACACCGCAACTCCATAAAATTCATACTAATAATAATATTTTATGATAGCGCAGCTAGAATTTTGGTTTAATTCTTGAACACCGAATTGGAAATTGATTATATGAGTATTTAATGGTGAACAAAGTACTATGTATTAATTAATATATAAACAAAAATAACCTTACAAAAGCTGAACTTTATAAGCTAAAATCTATACCGTGCATTGTAGATCTTGAATACTTTAGGGCTTCCTACGTCCGGAGAGAGAGAGTTTGCGAAAACCGTGGCTTTATATTTCTTAACTTGAGAGAGGAGTAAGGTTGCTAGGGTTTTGTAGATCTTGAATGCTTTAGGGCTTCCTACGTCTGGAAAAAGAGAGAGTTTGCAGAAACCGTGGCTTTATATTTCTTAACTTGAGAGAGGGGTAAGGTTGCTAGGGTTTTAAGGAGTTATAATTTTTATTTTTTTATTTTTTAAATATTGTCTTTGACGTGGAAAATTGTGGTGCCAAAAAGGTTTTTGGTTTTATATATATATATATATATATATATATATATATATATATAGATTATTATTATTATAATTATTATTGACATAGGCCCTCTATAATTGCTCTGGTTAATTTCTTTCTTGGATGAATACTGTGTAGCTCTGCTTTAGGGTTTTGTAGATCTTGAATGTTTTAGGGCTTCCTACGTCTGGAAAAAGAGAGAATTTGCGGAAACCGTGGCTTTATATTTCTTAACTTGAGAGAGGGGTAAGGTTGCTAGGGTTTTGAGGAGTTATAATTTTTATTTATTTTTTATTTTTTAAATATTGTGCTGACGTGGAAAATTGTGGTGCCAGCAAAGGTTTCGGTTTTATATATATATATAGATTATTATTATTATTATTATTATTGACATAGGCCCTCTATAATTGCTCTGGTTAATTTCTTTCTTGGATGAATACTGTGTAGCTCTGCTTTCATGGCCTTAGAAATCTGTTCCGCATCATTCTCATCCGTCCCATGTCCAGCAAAGAGTTACGAAGTATTTGTGAGTTACAAAAACAAAGATACTAGCGCACGCTTTGTCTGCTACTTATTTGCTGCTCTAAAGAAGAGAGGGATTTACACCTTTAGAGATGACACAAAAATGGAGAGAGGGAAAGATATATGGATAGAGCTAGAGAAGGCAATCGAGATGTCAATGATTGCAGTTATCGTATTCTCGAAAGACTATGCTGCTTCGGAGTGGTGTCTGAATGAGCTGGCGAAGATTATGGAATGCAACCGGAGCTCGCAGCGAATTGTACTGCCCATTTTCTATGATGTGGATCCATCCGAAGTGCGGAACCTGGATGAGGGCACACAGGACCTGAATGGGAGTTTTGGCGAAGTTTTTGCCCGGGGTAAGGAGCGTTTCGGGGAAGATAAGGTCCAGCACTGGAAGGCTGCTTTGAATGAGGCTGCAAACTTGGCCGGCTGGTACTTGCAAGATGTCGCAAATTGGTACGTAAAATGTTCTCTCGCTTAATATTTAGATATCTATCTATATTGATCTATACCGTATATGATCATAGAAGCCTGGCAACATTCCCATCAAAAAAAAAAAAAAAAAAAAAAAGAAGCCTGGCAATAAGTTTTGCAAAGTTCCCGTTATGCCGCATCATCAATATCTTTTTCCTATCATTTTTTCATTTTATTTAATATATATATATATATATATATATATATATATATATATATATATATATATATGTATGTATGTATATAGACACTTTTATGTGGCTTTTGGTACGAAATAATGTTTTAGGATTTTTAAAAATGTTTAAAAATTCCTATATTAAGTTGCAAATCATACTAGGGAATCAAATGCCATATATATATATATATATATATATATATATACACTATTTAATAAAAGGATTTCTTGTATGCGTTTCATTAATTTGCGTACTAAAATATTCTCACACAAATTCTTAAACTCTCTAAAATACCCTTATCTTTTAGTTAAATATTTTTAAATTTAAAAACATAAATTGATTAAAAGAGTAATTTACTATTTTTAAAAAAGTTCCTAAATTTTAGGCTTTTAAACTTTTATTAATTCTCGGGTAGAGAAAGATCTTAAAAATTAGGACATTATCTCTATCTCACTTTTAAACATTATTTTACTAAATCTAAAATAAAAAAATTTTAAAAAAAGCTTAATCGCACACGTAAAAAAAAAAAAAATATATATATATATATATATATTAGATTTCCTAAGCAAAAGTCATACTTATAAGGGGTGACAAATGGGTGGGTTTGGAGTGGGCATAATTGGGTTGGGTATATAAAACTCATTTACCTATTAAAACACATTTAACTAATTGCTTCTAATCCAATTCCAAATCCAACTCAACCCAATTATTATGGGTAAACCCTAACCCACCCAATTATTCAATTATCAAAATTACCAAAATGCCACTAAAGTGAAAATGACCAAAGTACTCTAAAATCTTAAACAAAAAGACCAAAATACCCCCCAAACCCAAAAAAATGACCAAAATACCCCAAAACCCAAAAATGACCAAAATACTCCCAAAACCTAAAAAATGACCAAAATACTCCGAAAACCTAAAAATGACCAAAATAATCCCGAAACCCAAAAAATTTCCAAAATACCCTCGAAACCCAAAAAATGACCAAAATACCCCCGAAACCCAAAAATTTACCAAAATACCCCCGAAACCCAAAAAATGACCAACATACCCTCGGAACCTAAAAATTACCAAAATACTCTCGAAACCTAAAAAATGACCAAAATATACCCGAAACCCAAAAAATAACCAAAATACCCCTGAAACCCAAAAAATGACCAAAATACCCTTGAAACCCCAAAAATGACCAAAATACCCCTCGAAACCAAAAATTACCAAAATACCACCAAAACCCAAAAAAAAGACCAAAATACCCCCTAAAACCCAAAAAATGACCAAAATACCCCTAAAACCTAAAAAATGACCAAAATACCCCTGAAACCTAAAAATTACCAAAATACCCCGAAACCAAAAAATTACTAAAATACCCCCCCGAAACATAAAAAATGACCAAAATACCCCTGAAACCTAAAAATGAACAAAATACCCCTAAAACCCAAAAAATGTCCAAAATACCCCCGAAACCTAAAAAATTACCAAAATAATCTCAAATTCTAAAAATTAACCAAAATAACGCCGAAACCTAAAAATGACCAAAATACCCCCTAAACCTTAAAAATGGCCAAAATAACCCCGAAACCTAAAAATTGACCAAAATAACCTAGAAACCAAAAAATGATCAAAATACCCTCGAAACCTAAAAAATGATCGAAATACCCTCGAAACCTAAAAATTAATTGAAATACCCCTTGAAACCTAAAAAATGACCAAAGTACCCTTGAAACCTAAATATGACCAAAATAACCCCTAAACCTTAAAATGACCAAAATATCCTCGAAACCTAAAAAATGACCAAAATACCCCAAAACCTATAAAATGACAATAATGCCCCTTAAACCTATAAGTTGATAAAAATAAACCCTGAACCTAAAAAATTACCCAAATCCCCCCTAAAACTAAAAAATGACAAAATACTCCATAAACATAAAAAATGACCAAAATAGCCCCTAAACCTAAACATGACTAAGATACCTCGAAAACCTAAAGAATGATTGAAATATCCCCAAAACCTAAAAAGTTATTAAACGACCTCCAAAACCTAGAAAATTACAAAAATGGCCCCAAAATCTAAAAGTTAACGAACACCCCTAAAACCTAAAAATTAGTGACATTCCCTCAAAACCTACAAAATGACTGAAATACTCTTAGAACCTTTAATTTAACGAAAATACCCTTGAAACATCCAAAATACCCCAAACCCCTATTTTGGTAATTTTAGAGGTTTCGGGTGTATTTTGTTCATCTTATAGGATTAGTGGTATGTTGGTCATTTTAGATATTTTGAGGGGTATTTTGGTCGTTTTATAGGTTTAGAGGTATTTTGGTCATTTTAGTGGTTTCAGGGTATTTTTGGTAATTTTATAGGTTTCAAGTTGTTTGTGGCCATTTTAGAGGTTTTGGTTTTATTTGGGTCATTTCAAAAGTTTAGGGGTATTTTCGTCACTTTATAGGTTTGAGGGTATTTTGGTCATTTTTTAGGTTTCATGGGTATTCTGGTAATTTTATAGTTTTAGGGGGTATTTTGGTCATTTTTAGGTTTCTAGATTATTTTGATCAATTTTTAGGTTTCGAGGTTATTTTGGCCATTTTTTTGGTTTCAAGGGTATTTTTGTCATTTTTTGGATTTCATGGGTATTCGGTAATTTTTAGGTTTCGGGAGTATTTTGGTCATTTTTGGGTTTTGGGGGTATTTTTGGTCTTTTTTAGGTTTTAGGGGTATTTTGGTCATTTTTTAGGTTTCGGGGGTATTTTGGTCATTTTATAGGTTTTGGGGTTATTTTGGTAATTTTTAGGTTTTGGGGGTATTTTGGTCATTTTTGGGTTTCGGGGGTATTTTGGTCATTTTGTAGGTTTTGGGGTTATTTTGGTCATTTTCAGTTTTTTGGGGTATTTTGGTCATTTTTAGGTTTAAGTGTTATTTTGGTCATTTTTTAGGATGAGGGGGTATTTTGGTAATTTTAGTGGTTTTGGGGCATTTTAGAATTGGGTGATTTGTAGAAATGATAGTTGAATCATAATTGGGTCTAATTGGGTACTCAATTAAAACTCAATAAACATTAATGTTAATTGGGTGGGTTTGAGTCTCATTTAAGTGGGAGGATTTGGGTGGGCAAATGGGTTTGGGTTGATTTTGCTACCCCTATACCTATTACAAATTTTACTAAAACGGTAAGGCTTGACTGAAGTATAGATATTGCAAGTTTTTACTTTTTTGTAGAACTTTTCATCTCCTTTAAGTTTTAACAGTTGTCTATTTTAATTTTCCATTTCATCCCCTTTAAGCATTCTTAAATGTTCTTTATATCTTTTAAAATTTTGTCATTTACCTTGTTCAACGTTTCTTCTCCTCCAAGCCTTTATTTTTTATCTTATTTTTTATATAACTTCCTTTCCACCTCTCTCATATATTTTTTTCCAAGTTCTATCCACAGAAAAGGTCAATACTATCTCAATTTCTTCAATTTTGTTTCTCTTTTGACATATATATGTATATATATATATATATATATATATATATATATATATATATATATGTGTATTGTTTCTACCACTTTTTTTTTCACTAATGGTTCTTTTTGTTATTGTTGATTTAATTTTCAAATCACATTTTTTTTTCTAACAAATTTGTTTTGGCTTATGCATTTAGGTGCTATGGTGTTTCAATTCGCAATAACAGGTTCTTTCTCTATATCACTTTGATTTGATTTGAGTTTGGGTTGATAATTAGTTGTTTTAGATGTTTAAGTATGAGGCTTTGCTAAGTTTTTTTTTTTTTTTTTTAATAATTTTGGATTGAAAATTTTGTAATTTTTGTGGAGAAAGTTTTCCCAATAGTTGTTTTTTAAATACTCTATAGTAGTATTTATTCAGAAAAAAAAAATCAATTAGTGAAATGAAATAATCTAATAAGTGACATAATTTGACTTTTGCAATTGATTTTTCATTATTGTTTTATTTTTTAAAATTTTCATAATGATGCATGAAAAAACTTAATTATGAGATTTTGCTTATAGTTGTTTAGTTGATAATATTTTTGGGTGGAAGAAAGTATTCTTAACAGGTTATCAAAAGCAAGTAGTTTTCCTAATTTCTCCAATTAATCATTGTTGAGCAAAAATTCTTGATATGACCTTTTGTCTTTTGTTTGTAAAGCATTTTCATATAGATAGTATATTTTGATTTAGTAGATATTTACGAATATGTAGAGATAACCAATGTATTAGTAAGAAAGATTGTGATCATGCTTTTGTATATTTTGTGTGTGTTTGGGACTAGTTTATAAGTTAGCTTTTTTGTTTTTTAGTTTTTATGTACAACTTTTTAATTTTTTTTTTAACTTTTTCACACATTTTCAAAGTACATTTATAATTTAGCACATTTTCAATAAAAAAAACTAAATTAAATAAGTTTTTCCCAAATAGACAATTCATTAGAGATAGAATTATAATATTAGATGATAATGCATTGGTTTAAGATTAAAGAAAACTTTAAAAAAGAGGGCTACGCGTTGAAGTTTTCAAATAGTGGGAAAAATCTAATTTATTCTTCCATTTCTACTATCATGATTGAAAAATCATAATCCCTACTATATTCAATTGCTAGCAAATTGGCTCATAATAGGAGTAGATGAAAATCTTAAACAAAAAAGAGAGTAATATATATATATATATATAGAGAGAGAGAGAGAGAGAGAGAGAGAGAGGATCAAAATTTGCATTAGTTGACAAAAAAAAAAAGCAACATAACATCATATATTTTAGTAAAACAAAAAGAGATCCTTGCACTTGGTTCATTTCGTAAAGAGCAAGATAAAAAGGATTTTAAAAAAAATTAATAATTTAATACACCCAAAATAATATATTCATATGGGAAAAATACTTTGTTATAAATTACTAATTCTAATATATGATATTGCAAATATTTCAATAAATAGATTATATGTTATATTTCATTATAACATAATTACATATTCTTGTGCATTGTGCAAATCTGCAACTACTTAATAATAACAATAATGTAGATGAGAGGTGTGCATGGAATACTTATAAATAAATAGTAAATATCCTTTCACACCTTTTTTTACACACACTCTCATGTATGTCCTGATGTACACATTTTAAAACGTGAAAAAAGTGATGATGTCTATATTCAAAACTTGAAAAGTGGATGTAAAATAAAGAAATGTGATGAAATTTGCAATTCTAAAATATTTCATTCTTTTTAGGGATCCAACACTTTCTCTTTCCTGTAATACTGGACGTTAATCTATTCAGTATCCCAAAAATACAAAATTATATTTTGGCTAAATTACCATTTAATTTATTTCACTTGATTTCAATTTAATCTTAATTTTTATTTAATTTACTTCTTTAATTTTAATCTATTTTTAATTTAGTCATTCCATCTAATTCTGTCCAATCTAATTGTCATTTTTAGTCTTTTTTGTTGTTTATTTTAATTAAATTTTCTGCAACGACGTTGTTTTGATAAACTTAACGACGTGGATTGCATGAAAAATTATATTGAAAACAAATGGAAATTAAATGACTGAAACGAATAATTTGAAATTTAAATGATTGAATTAAAGGGAGGTCATTTTTTTTTTTTTTTTTTGGTGTGTTAAGAACCTGGTATAATTTGTACTTAGCCTTATATTTTTATGGGATATCCAAATAGAATTTTGGTGTTTCATTGTCATTTTAATGGTTAGTTTCATCTTATTAAATCATCACTGACTTCTTTTTATTTTTCTTATTATTTTTTTGGCTGAAACAACTGGCAGTTCAAAGTTTATAGGGAAGATTATTGCAAAAATTTCGAATGAACTAAATCAGGCATACCTCACTGCTACACCGTACATGGTTGGAATTGAGTCTCGAGTGAAGGAACTCAATATGTATCTAGACAGGTATGCAGGAGATGTTTGCATGGTTGGCATTTGGGGGATCGGTGGCATTGGCAAAACAACAATTGCCCAAGAAATATATAAGCGACTAAAATGTGAATTCCAAGTAAGTTGCTTTCTTGAAAATGTAAGGTCAAGAGCTCAACAATCAAATGGTCTGATTGATTTACAAGAGGAATTTCTTTCCAGTATCCAAGAAAACCATGGCAATAAAAAAGTTACAGATGTTGTTGAAGGAACTAGTTTTATTAGAGACAATATAAAGGGTAAAAGGGTTCTTGTAGTTCTCGATGATGTGGATGATCTAAATCAATTAGATAAACTAGGCATTGAGAAAGATAATTTTCATGGAGGAAGTAAAATTATTATCGCAACAAGACATAAGGAACTGCTAGCTAAGGTGGATATGATCTATAAATTACCGGCATTGAGCTTTGCTGAGTCCTTACTGCTCTTTAGTTGGCATGCGTATAGAAAAGACAAGCCTGTTAAAAATTATGCAGACCTCTCAAAGAAAGTGATATATTATACTGGAGGAGTTCCATTGATACTGAAAGTTTTGGGTTCTTGTTTGTTCGACAAGGAGGAATCTCAATGGAGATGTGCGTTGGAAAAATTAAAAGAATCTCGTTACCAAATATTTGAAACGCTTATGGTGAGTTTTTATTCACTGAGCGACAAGCAAATGAACTTGTTTCTAGATATTGCCCATTTCTTCATTGGATACGAATTCAAAATCCTCCAAAACTCAGGTTTATACCTTGAAAGTGAACTAGGAGATTTTTGTCGCCGTGGTCTTGTTACAATTGATTGCTCGAAACGGCTAACAATGCATGATTTGATTATAGATATGGGCAGAGAAATTGTTCTCAAACAGTCCGTGGGGGAGCTGAGAAAATTTAGCCGACGACAACGATGGCATCCAAGAAATGTCCTGGTAAGAAAACATTACCAACTACTATCCTTGATTTAAATTTTAGTAAAAGGGTATTTTAAGAAATTTATTTATGAAAATTTTAAAATGACATTTATATGTTTAAAACAAACATCACACAATCACAAATCATAAGAACACCAAGAACAATGACCTTAGAAAACTTTTGAAACTGTGGTTTTAAAATAAAAAACCTAGGGAAGATTTAATCTAAACAATCATCAAGGCAACATATCACTAATAGAATGAAAGTTTGTACAATAGACTTAACCCTAAATCTACTGTTATCTCATGTAGTACTTACTCACATGACCACAAGCAGCTCCGAATCTACGAACTCTCCTATTGTGAAACTGTTATACACAAACACTCCCATTTGTGACTTTAAAAACTCCATTTAAAGGTTTAGATCATTAATCGTGGGTGATTTGATGTAGCAACTTTACTTTATAGTCAGATTTGTTGTTAGCACAAGATCTCCGATTGTTGCTTCAAAAGGATTTGGAAAACATCATATATGTGTACAAAGCACTGCCCACTTAAATATGTAAAAACATGTTGTAGGGTTTGTATTTACATATTCTTAAGATCCATTAAAACCCTAGATCCAATGGTTGAGAAAGAAACAGAGAAATCTAATCTGCATGAATCTCGATCGGTCAAGATAAGTGAGACTCTTTCTACACTTATTTTTTCCTACTTTTTTGAGTCTTCACTTATGCGTAACTTCATTTGCCTTGTTTATGAATATTTTTAAACTGAACACTAGACATAAACTAAGTTTTAAAGGTTACAATTTAGTCATGGTTGCCAACTTAAAATATGGGCTTTACATACGGTATAATATATAAGAAGAATTTTCCTTTCCAAAAGAAAAAACAATAACAAAAAGCTAAAAGTTATTGCCACACTAACCTAATTTCTTATGACTGTAAAGTAGCTTAAAGATCTTTATAAGTTATAAAGATGGTGTTTTTTCTATCCAAAATAATTTCAGTTTGACCATTCTAAACGTCCAAAAATGAAGAAAAAGTTTTAAGTTGAAAGTCGAAACAAGGTGTATTAGAGCATTCACATCAAGGATTTTAAAAAATTTAACATTTAGCATCTAAAAAACCAATTTTATAGCATTTAACATATTATTTTACAATACACCCAACATCAAAACTTCTATTTTTTTAACACTTCATTTAAATATTCTTTCTTTATTTTTTTATTCATTTTTTATTCTTCCTCTCCCTCCCTCTGTCTCTGTCTCTCCCTCTTTCTCAACCCAAATAGTTCTAAGCACTTTGCCGCTCCCACAAAACCAACAGCCACCACAATACCAAACCCAATCACACCCAACAACCACCACAATACCAATAGCCACCATGCCCAAAAGTCAAACATTACCAACAACCACCATGCCCCCACAACCCACAAACCCAACCATCTACCCAAAACCCACCACCCATACCACAACCACCAAAAACCTACCACCCACTAGCCACATCCACCCACCACCACAAACCACAGAGGGAAAACAAAAAAAAAAAAAAAAACCTCCACCATCGCCCCCACCACCATGACCCATGATCCCATTGAAGCACCCAAATCAAACCATCGAACCATTAACGAAGCAGCGCCACTATGACCCACGACCCCAACAACCAAATCAGACCATTGAATCACCGCACCGTGACCCACGACCCAACCACCTAAATTGCTGTGACCCACTACCCAACCACCTAAATCGTACCAACAAACCACCGCACCGTGACCTAGGAACCAATCAAAAAACCAAAACCCACTAAAAACTAGATCAGAACCCATAGAAAGGGAGGAGAGAGATTGAGCCCACAAGAGAAAGGGAGAGTGAGAAAGAGGACAGAGAACGAGAGGGAGAGTTTGAGAAAGAGAAAGATGAGAGAGAATGAGAGTGAGAGGGAGAGAGCTCAATGAGAGAGAACGAGAGAGAGTGAGAATTTTTTTTGGTAACAATGGAAAATCAAAGAGTGTATGTAAAAGACTAGGTTGCCATCTTCGCCAATTGCTGGACTTCCTTGAATATGGGTTCGGGAGCAACTTTAATTTGTAGACTTTGAAACATTCTCTTTTGGATTCGGATATCTTCTATGAGAATCTCTGCTTCCTTGTTGTCTGTATTTATGGTTGCCAGCTCATCCGCTAAATTTTTTGAGTTAACAAGTAAGATGGCTTTTCTATATCCTTCCTTCCAAGCAAGATAGAGCGCTTCGCGAATAGTTAAAAGATTGCTGGTCTTCTTATTCCTCGTATGCCATGAAAAACATTCCTTCTTGACGGACTGTCCTAAGTGATTTTTAATCACAAAGGCTCCTCCATCCCAATTTGTATTGCCGCAACGGTTTTTGTTTCCTATGATAATTAAAATCTGCCATCCCTTACACTTGAGAAATTTATATAATCTCCTTTCTCTTGTGGGTTGTAGAAGTGTTGCTCTTGTGGAGTCATTGCTTGCATCCATTCACTCTTTAATCTTTGGACCGTACGCAAAGCTTGATGGATGTCCGGCTCTAGTCTCTCAAAAATAGCTCTATTTCTTGTCTTCCAAATTGTCCAAAGAATCGCTCCTTGTTCAGTCAATATCTCTAAATCCCCTTGACTTTTTATATTACACTTTTCAATTTGTAATCGCATCCATTAGCTATATCTCATGTGTATATCAAATGAGTTCTCACCTTTGAGCGAACCATACCATATAGCTCTAGCAAAGTGACATGACATGAACAGGTGATCTAGAGATTCTTGGTCTTCTCCACAAACCGCACAAGTATCATCCGTAATTATCTGCCTCTTGGCTAATTCGGTTCTTGTAGGTAGTCCATGGTGAAGAAATTTCCACAAGAAAGTAGACACCCTAAAAGGAAATCTTGATTTCCATAGATTAAGCCAGCATTTTTTCCTTATATGGTCATTACGATTAGTGTTTTCTTGATATAAGGCCGTTAATATCTTGTAGCCCTTTTTCACTTGATATTCTCCACTACTAGAGAAGGGCCAGATTACCTTATCAATATTTCCAAATTTGGAGAAAGTCGTGCTCGATATAGCTTCTCGCTTGGTCCTATTATAAATCAGTATTAATCAGATTGCTATTCCGGTTCCTGATATAGGATCCATAAGGTCTTTAACTCGTACCATCTTGTAGTTGAAGAAGATCTAAATGGTCAGCACTCCTCGGCTTATACCAAAGGGAGTCTCTTAATCTAATGTTGTCCCCGCTTCCCACTTGCCACTTTGCTTGCGCCAATGGGGAATTCCTTATTTGCCATATATTTTTCCACATCTTACTGGAGTTTTTAGGAACTCGATCTATTTCCCATATATTGTTGATCTTGGGGAAATATTTGCTTTTCAAAGTTTTGGCTAATAACAATTGCGGATTTTGCCCTATCCTCCGAAATTGTTTTGCTACTAAGGCTTTATTGAATGTTTCTATTTTCCTAATTCCAAGACCACCATTGTATCTTGTTTGGCAAATCTTTTCCCAAGCAATTGTATGAATCCTTTTCTTCTCAATATTATCACCCCACCAAAAATCTCGGACTATTTTGTCAATTCGATTACAAGTATCCTTTGGAAGGAGATGTATCGACATTGTATAAATTGGCATAGCTTGCATGACTGATTTGATCAAGGTGAGTTTGCTCGCTTGGGACAATAACTTACCTTTCCAGGTCTGTAATTTACTTTGAATTCGGTCAATGATTTGATTTCCTATTTCCTTCATTTTGGTGCCTGGATCAATGAGAACCCCCAAATATTTTCCAATCTTGTTTTTTATCCGAATCTTGAACTTGTGTTGCAACTCTTCCCTTTCATCAGAGTTGCAATTGGACCGATACCATGACAGATTTGCTATCATTTATTTTTTGTCCGGACATTTTACAAAAGTTCTCCAAGACCTCTTTCAATTTTTCTCGGAGTATGGTTGTTTAGTTTCATGAATAAAAGGATGTCATCAAAAAAAATAAGTGTGATATAGGCATTTCTCCTTTTCGTAAGCCAATACCCCCGTATGAGTCCTTTATTCTCTATATCTAGTAGCATGCAAGATAGAATATTAGCACAAAGAATAAAGAGGTAAGTGGAAAGCGGATCACCTTGTCTCGATACCTCTTGTTGGTTTGATGTTTTCGGTTGGTGCGCCATTGATTAGGATTCTCAGAGGTTACCGTGTGCTTACACATTGCATAATAGAAGTAATCCATAGTTGGCTGAATCCCATTTTTTGAAGGACTGCTTCTAAGAAATTCCAACTTAGGCGGTCATAAGCTTTACTCAAGTCTACTTTTATAGCTGCAAAATCGAGCTCGGCCCTTCTTCTTGGTTTTTATGGTATGGAGTAATTCATGAGCAATTATGAGATTGTCCGAAATTAGACGCCTTTGATGAAAGCATTCGGTATGGGGTAATAATGTCTTCCATAATGGGTTTTAATCTGTTTGCCAAAACTTTCGATGCTACCTTGTAGGCAACGTTACACAAGCCGATTGGTCTAAAGTCTCCGACCATTTCCGGACTTTGGCACTTTGGGATCAAGGTGATGAAAGTGTTGTTGAGTTCTTTGAGGATGAAACCTGATTTTAAGAACCCAAGAGTAGCTTGTGTGATTGTAGGTCCCATTATATTCCAACATTTTTGTGGAACCAATGCGGGAATACCATCAGTCCAGTGCCTTCCAGGCTCCCAACTCGAAAAACAAAGATCCTTAACTTCCTTTTCTCGTGAAGTCTTTGTCTAGTTCTTGCCTATGAATGAAAGATAACCCCGGAAGATTGTAACTATCCGTTTCCTTAGTATGTCTTCCTTACTCATCTCTTCTCGGCATTTGGTAAAGTTTTTCAAAGTGTTCTCTAATATGCATTCTAATAGATTCATCATCCTCCAACCATTGCCCCGATTCTGTCGTCACGAAACTACATGATTATTTATCCTCCTTTGCTTTACTAAAGCATGAAAGTATTTTGTATTTCTATCCCCTTTTTGTATCCAGTCTTTTCTAGCTTTACGTGCCCGGAAGGATTCTTCCATATCCAACAGTAGTTGTAGTTCCTGCTGTTTCTCTTTCTCTTGTTTGTCTATCTCTGGAGTGTAATGTTGATTTTGCAAATACGTCAATTGATTCTTGAGATCTGCTAGACGTTTATGAATATTTCCCAGATCATTTTTATTCCATTCATTACATACCTGTTGCACTCTCTTGAGTTTTGTTTTCAATATATATGCAAATTGAACCCGATATTTTTCTTGCCATGTCTCTTCTATGAGTTTTTTGCAGCTCGGGTGTAATAACCACATAGCTTCAAATCTTTGGGGTCTTTTGTGAAAGGTTAGCCTTTTATGGGTATCCAATATTAGAGGAGCATGATCTGAAATTAATATCGGCCAAGCTTCTAGACTGCTATGTTCATAAGTGTGTAGCCAATCCAGATTAACAAAGGCTCTATCAAGCCGTTCGCATACAAATTCTTCCCCTTCTCTATTATTTTTCCATGTGTATTGTACTCCTGTGGCATCCATAGGGATCATACTTGCTTCTTGGAGACAATTGTGTAGGTCTATTGCACCTGGACATGTTTGATTCCTAAGGGAAAATTTATCTTCTTGGTTAAGGACTTGGTTAAAATCTCCAATCCATACCCAAGGTCTGTTCTGATGCTACGAAAGGATAAAAGATGATTCCATACATGTTTTCTTTTGTGTGTGGTTGGATGACCATATATGAAAGTGCAATAGACAAAACCAACATTTGGCATTTTTATTCTAGTGTGGATAATATTCTTTGATGCATCCAATACAACAAGATGAACATTTGACCAACACAACAAAAGACCCCCGACATACCCACCCTACCCACTTCTTCAAAATTCTCAAAAGACCATCTATGTGTCCAATATTTGCCCTTACCTTCCTTTTGTTTTGTTTCCATCAAAAACATAATGGATGGTCTTTGTGCTTGGACAATCTTTGAGCATAGAGAAACTGCAGAGGGATTGCCTAGACCCCTACAGTTCCATGCCAAAATCTTCATGGTTGCTTTGGAGGCCTTTCATGGGCCGCCTCCGATAGCCCTAGGTTAGCCAAAAGATGCAGAATCTGTGATAACATCAAACTAGCTTGTAAATCACTTTTGAGAGGTTGATCTGTTCCACCTGAGGTTTGGCTCCCTGTTTTGAGTAGGGTTGTCGGGGATTTTAATCCTAATGATAAGCTCATTATTTTCAATACCGAAACATTGTAGAGCTGCAATTACGATTGACACTTCCTCCGCTTGATTATAAGAATCCTGTTGAGTTTCAATACTCGGACTCCATTGATGCCGATCAATTCTTCTTCGGCGCGGACTGCTTATAACCTGTGCTTCATCACATCTTGGCCTTTTGGGTGAAGGCTTTTTTGGTTTTTGATTTTGCAGCTTATCAAAAGAGGGACTGGAGTCATGCATCATAACCTCTGTACTTGCATGTTGGTTAGGCGGAGTAGCTATATAATGAAACCTGGGTTCACTTGGTTGCCTCACAAAGAGACCATTTACCAAAGATGAATCGTTGTATCACTCTTGGAGGTAATTTAGAGTGAAGGCAGGTCTTTGAGTTTTGCAACAAAGGGAAAAGAGGGTTGATATTGCTAATTGGGGGCTGAGCTCCCAAATATGTGTGTTAAACTCCATGTTTCCCACGGTGTTGTCTCCATACTGGCTAGTGAAGTTATGGGAGCTTATGTTCTCATGTTGAGCCTCCCTAGGCCTCATACTAGTAATAGTGCCTCCAATAACTTGTGTGTCTCCGTTGTCATGAGTTGTTCCACTGCTTTCTCCAACTTCAAAGTTTGAAAATCTTGGCTCTTCCGGTAAAAGCTCAGCCATATTGGTTTCAAGACCTTCTGCATAAATCACCCCAAAGTCATAACTTGAAAACTCTTCTCTTATAGCCCTTTGGTAGCTAGGACAAGATGCCTCCCAATCCATAAAGACCAGCTCTCTGCATTAGTCACCCCACTTAAACCTTCTTCTAGCTCCACCAATTTAACATTTGAACCTTCGTAGTTTCCCTAATTTATTTTGTTCATCAAGAGCCTGATCCGAGGCTTGTTGCGTAGTGGTGTTCAATGCGGCATTTGAAGAATCAATATCTTCATCGCATCAACTAGAAAGTTTGTTTCCCAGAGGCCGTCATTTGTAGGACTATTGGGATTGTGGACTTCCAAATCACTTAAATCCCTTACCATAAACCTATCAAAGCTTGATAGCCTATGCATGGTCCTCTGGCTTTGAGAATGGTTCCTATTGGATTCACCTGAATGAGATTGGTTGTTGTTTTGAGGTGGTTGATTGTTGGGTTGTTGATACAAGTTGGTTTGGTGTTGGTTATCCGGAGGTTGAGTACCAGGTTGTTGGTTGTTTGAGTGGTTTATTGGGTGATCGTGAATCGCCTCGTGCACTGACTTGAGTTGTCCTTCTGCTGGGATGACGTCTGAAGGCTCCTATGTCGTCGATGAACAAAACTTCTGTGATATCCAAAGCAAACTCAATGGGGTAGCGAGAACGTATTCGGA
This sequence comes from Quercus dentata, assembly GCA_028216015.1. Classification (NCBI taxonomy): domain Eukaryota; kingdom Viridiplantae; phylum Streptophyta; class Magnoliopsida; order Fagales; family Fagaceae; genus Quercus; species Quercus dentata. The sequence goes on along the minus strand of CP116454.1, from coordinate 18,704,056 downwards.
AGGCTTGATCTCGAAGTAATTCTTCCACATCCACAATATCCATGTGACATTGATTTCGAGAGTGCCCGATCAGTCCACACTTTTTGCAAATTTTGAAAATACGTTCATAACGACACTCTATCCACATGTATTGACCATCATCACGTTTAAGAATGAATCCAAAGAACTAGAGGAAGCCATGGATCAATCCTCACTTGCAATCTCGAGAACCGGATGTTTCGAGGAAAAGAAGGTCACAATCCATAGAGACATATTCTCCAATTAAATCACCCATAAAGTGTGCCAAATTAGTATCATGATATTCCAATGGTAAATTGTGCACTTGAACCCAAGCAAGAAAGAAAGTTAGCTGGATTCGGTTCGAGAACTAGATTGGGAGTCCACTTTGCTCCACTACAAGCAATGCACCATCCACGGACCAAGGTCCCTCACGAAGAATATATTCCCGGTCTGTTGGATATTCAAAATGGATGATATAGTAGTTCCCTTGCCTCCCTACTATTCGAATACTACCTCTGAGCCTCCAGCACATAAGAATGGATTGCATTCTTCTTACAGAGAAACATCTTCTGTCTAGGAGATATCCCACCAAGCAATGCCTCCATAATACTCTGTTCCTTTCTAGGGAGACACTATCTAGTTGAATAACGGGTCCCCTACGGAGGATAGAATTGGTAAGGATATCTTCATTATTGTGGTTTTGTGTGTCGCTCATATCTTCAACATCTTGCCAAGCTTCCGAATCGCTACTATCGCTCCATCCTATTTCTCTGTTATTCTGACTTTGTTCCATGGGTTTAGAGTAGAGGTGGTTTGATTGATGAAGGGCAGGGGGCTACAAGATTTTTCCTTTCTTTGGGTTGGGATGAATAGAATAGGAAATAGATTTTTGGGGTGGTGTATGGAGTGAGTCAGTGTATAAAGGGTTCGGGGTCTTTGTCCGAGTGCTTGTAATCCACCGTATGCTGTTTTTTAGAATGTGCAAGGATGGGTGAAATTTTTTGGAGCTTTGTAGGGTGAAGTTCGTCTATATAAGGGGGAGGGTGGAATGATTTTTTCCAAAATTTCATTGGCTGATCCGGTGGTGGAATAGTAGAGAGAGTGAGAATTAAAAGTCAATAAAAAATGATAACATGTTATTATAGTGAGCTTTCATAAATGAAAGCTCGCTATAGTAAGATGTCAAATTTTTTAGCATATAAAATCTTTGATGGACTAGATTTTTATGGTTTTAGTTGCTAAAAATAGCATTTTAGCATTTATACCAACCTTAGAGCATTCGCATCCCAAATCTTTAAACTATTCTATTTTACTATTTCAAAACTTACTTTATCATTTATACAATACCCTTTTACAATACACCCAGCATCCCAACTTTTATTTTCCTATTCTACTCATTAAAATAATATATCTACACAAAAAATAAAAAAATTCCCAATTTTCTCCTCCACACACGTATGTACCTTCCCTCAAACTCTAGCACTGGACCTCCATTGCCCAATCACCACCACCACGCCTCCACCATGCCCACCAAGCCACCACCGCCCACCAAAATCCCACCAGAACAAAAACCCATATTAAAAAAAAAAAAAAAAAAAAAAAAAAAAAAAAAAACCAGCATCACAACAGAAAAACCCATCAGAATCCACCCCCATCTCCACCACGCACAACCTCGCCATGACCTTGCCATGACTTACACCAATCTCCACCAAACCCATCACCAATCTGAGCAACCTAGAAACCCAGAACGTCGACAACCACAATGTCGAAACCCAAAGAACACTGGACTCCAAACACCGGCGATCTCTAACGACCAACAAAACCCAAAGAACACCGGGACTTGAGAGAACCCCGACCCATGACCCACCTCTTCCTTTAAGCACACGTCACTGCAAAAAAAAAAAAAAAAAAAAAAAAAAAAAACCGCCAATCCACCAAATAAGTGGAGGCCCAACCACCGACACAAAGAGAGAGAGAGAGAGAGAGTTGAGAGCATGCGATGAGAGATGAGAGAGATGAGACCGTGTGAAGTGTCGTGTGAATGAGAGAGCAAACAAATAAAATATTATATTTTTTTTTAAGAATTGAGCTACAATGCAATTCTACATTTAGAATTGCACTGTAGCACAATTCAAATATTTTTGCAATAGTAGCCTTTTAAAAGTCCAGTCTTTGGAGGTTTTTTGAGGCCTTGATGCTAAATATGCCTACATATGGCATTTACAAGTCCGGGTGTAAATGCTCTTAATCGATGTCGGCTCAAGGCCTAGGCAAGTTAGGCCTAGGCCTAAGGCCCCATCAAAAAACAAAATTTTGTTTAGAAAAAAAGGCCCCACTTTTCATAATTAAAGGCCCAAATTTTTATAAAATTATATATATTTTCTAAAGGTTGTACATTTTTTTTATTAGTGATGTACAAATTTTACTATTGACTTACAAATTGCCATGTTATTAATCACTAAAAACGTGATATAAACATTCATTAGTTAAATTGATGAAGTTCATCAATGAGAGACAATATCACATTATATTTTGAACATTTTATAATACTTTTAATTAGCGCATTTTTCTTTTTCATTTCTAATAAGACTCTCAAAGTACAAGACTAATAGAATCTTAACTCAATTGAAACCCTAAAATATTTCAAAAATGTGTTGTAAATGTGTTAAATCATCAATTATAGATTAATCCCCCCTAATAGTTTGAGACTTTGATTTTTGTAAACTAATATCCTACAAAACCATATACCAAATAATTATCAATCTCTCTCTCTCTCTTAAAATCAAAATATAAAATTAAAAATTAGATTACAATTTTATTTAACTATGCATCGTCTTATATCCAAAATAAAGTATCTTTTTCAATCGCAATATATTTTTATTTATTTTTATTAATATTTATAATTCAACTATAATATTCAATTCTCTATATGAAATTAACATTAGTCTAGTTAGTATTATTTATGTATTTAATGTATCAATTAACCTTAATTTGATTAGTATTAAATAATTTTGTTTAATTAATATTTACATATTTAAGGCCCCGCATAAATTTTTCGCCTTAGGCCCCAAATTATGTTGGGCCGCCCCTGCTCTTAATGTGAATGCTTTTAGTGGTTAAATAGGTAACGTGATTACATGTGCGTAGGTGATTTTTATTTTTAATTTTTTAAGAATTCTTGGCTCAACATTTGCTTTTGGACTCCCTCATTATTGTTCTTTTCATTTTATTGCAGGGTCTACTTTCCAAAGATAATGTTCGAAATGGTGGTTTCCGCTTTCTTAATTATCCAAAAAAAACTATATCCATTGAAGACCAGGCTCTCATTGATCAGAAGTTGTACTTATCGGGCATTCCAGAAATTAACTCTCTGATCCGCACTGAGACCATTAGGCAACTGAAGAGCGACCAAAGGTTTTGGACGCCGGAGCAATTGCTTTTCCAACATCATGAGTTGGAGAATGAGAACGAGCCACTCCAGGCCTCTCGTGACCATGCTGCTATGGCTTCGCCTTCTCTGCCACTAGGTGTGTTGGAATTTCACTTAAAAATTAAATCAAGAGAAACAAATATAATACATCTATCAATTAACAATTTTATTATGTGCATATATAATAAAAATCAACAATAAGATGTGAGAAATTTTACATACTAAATTATATTATTCAAGAACTTCACAAGCAATTAAGCTGCTAGTCATGATTAACAAGAGTTTTCTTTTTTCTTCTCACACCTTTTGCAAGTGTGGCCTTCATATCAGGAAAACAAAATTGGAAAAAAGTAATTTTATTTATTGTGTAAGTCACATAATACACCATACAAATATACAATGCTATAACAGAACTACCCGCCAAAATTGGAAACAGAAAAATGAAAACAAAACTAACTACTTCTAACACGTGTAGCACATGTGACTACTAAAACATAAAGTATATAAAAGCTAAACTTCAAATCGTATGCAGAAACTGAATTGTAAGCTACTGTCGTTTTTCTTCTTTTTCTTCACAGTTTCCAGGCTTCTCTTTATCTGCAGGTTTCTCTTCAACGACTTTGTTTCTGTCATGAACCTATTACTTGACAATATTTATAATATTTAGAAAGGACATGATCAGCCATAAAATCTTTTCTATGGTAATATCAATTCATGTAATAGATATGTTGCATTTATTAATAAACAATGTCATTAATTAGATTCATTAATGAGAAGTTTATTAATGTGTCATTACTAGACTAACACATGGATTCATTTATCGTTCATATCTAGAATCACTATAATGACAACACTTCTTATAGGAGGCCAAGTTCCTGGCAATGACACGTTAGATAATTAATTTATTAAGGTCAATGCTCAAAGTGCATGAATCTCATTATGGAAAAACTACCGAGATTACTATGCACTAACCATCAAAATATTAGCCCTTTTTATTTTTCTTAGTCTGAGCAATTTTAATTTGTATCTCATTTCCATCATGGTCCAACAATGTACCTATAAGAATATGCTACATTATGATAGATATGGTTAAGTCAAGGATTATAATGAATGCGTTTATAATCTTAGTCTATTAAATCAAGTAGACATATTTCAATATACCAATATTTTACATCATAAAAATATTGCATAATTTTACAAGATATTTTGAATAATTATTTATTGATATTAGAGACATCATAAAATATCATGTTGAGTTACATTATTCTAAGAGGGTGTTCACGTTCCAATTGCAGGTTTGATGAGCGTGATTGCCCACCGTCGAATGGCTTTTGCAAATTTCGGGTTTGTACGTTGTTTCTGTCCTGGCTATCGAAGGTCTCAGCATCATTTCACATGAGCGAAACTTTGACATTCTATAATTGATAGGAATAAATTGCAATAAAATATAACAAACTTTTATGCTGTTGCACTAGGATCTTGAATTTCTTTTTTTATCAATTTGATACAGCAACTTTGAGCTGGTACCAAATAAGATAATCAATATCCTGTCCATTATTAAAGGAGACAATGTGTGGATCTCACCCGACCATAATTTTGTATTATATATGGTTCAACCAGATTAAGACTTTCAAGACTTGTTCAGATTGGTTCTGGTGTTTTGTTGTTTGTTGCGTAGCTTTAGGAGTTTCTTTACATTGTGAATATTGAGAATTAAAATCTTTTGTCTCATTTAGAGTGTTTCACTTAATCCAATAATCCACAATACCTTTCTCTGGAAGTCAGCATATTTATTTAAAGAACTCTTTATTTTCATAGAGGAAATCTTTGTGAGAAGAAAATACTTTTCTCAATAAGAAATTATTTTACTCTAGAAATGCTATCTCTGATTTTGGAGAAACATGTGTTTGTGGAAGGATACTGATGGCAGGGAAAATCTTACAAGGATGCAAACCTACATCTCACCAATACCTCGTACTTGTTTGTTTCAAGCTTTACAGTACACAACTTAATTGACAATCACGGTAAAGCATTTGTAATTATGTTCTATGTTTTAGGATGTTGATATTTTGTGAGAATGAAACTTGTGTATTTATTTTAATTAGATTTTCAAAAGATATAGTAAATTCCTTTGTATTCATGTTGTTTTGTTTTGGTTAGCACGGAGCCTGAGGGGATAGAAGCTTGTAAATTCTTTAAAAAGTTAAAATTGTTGGGATCACGCTTACACAAACTAATACCTCTCCTATTTTTTTTTTTTTCAAAACTCATGCCCATAATGTGGCTTCATCACTGCTTCTGGTCAACTCCATTCCTGTAAAAGCAACAACATATTCGGTTAATACAGTTTTTAATATAATATCCTCATTATCTTTCTGGATTTAGGGAAAATCGTATTTTTAATTTTTCTTTGATATACTTCTATATTTTTCTATCTTCATGCTCATTGAAAGTTACTAATGTCATGAAGTCTTTTGGCTGAATATTGTAGAAAACCAAGTTTATTTGTGATATGGGTCTTGTTTAAACTTATTTGGGAAATGAGAAGAGAAGCGAATTTCGGCAACACTATTGCCGAAACTCGAGAAAAAAAAGTAAGAGAGAGGAGAGAGAAATGATGTGACGGAAGTGGGAGAGAGAAAAAAGGAATTTCGGCAATAGTATTGCCGAAATATGTGCCTAAAAAAGCAGGTTGACCTACCCGAAATTGGGGACTGACCTGATTGAAATTTAAAAAAAAATAAAAATAAAAAACTGAATTGTGGCAATTGAATTGTCAATGGTGGCAAGAAATGCTACATCCACAAACTATTTTATAATATTTTTACAAATTGTTGTTATGGCCAACTTCTTACTAGTTCTCATCAAGACCTACCAATAATATTACTTTTTTATTTATCAATAATCACTTACTACATCAACAGTTTGTGAAAGTTTTTATAAAAAAAATTTATATCTCTAGCATTTTGCCTAAAGTGGATGATTAAAAAAAAAACCTCCAATTTCAGCAATTCAATTGCCACAATTGAGTTTTTTTTTTTTTTTTTTGGTAATCATCCACTTTAGGCAAAATGATAGAGATACAATTTTTTTTTACAAAACTTTCACAAACCGGTAATGTGGTAAATGATTATTGATAAATAAAAAGTTATATTATTGGTGGGGCCTGATGAGAACTAGTAAGAAGTTGGTCATAACAACAATTTTTAAAATTATAAAATAGTTTTTGGATGTAGCATTACTCTTGCCACAATTGACAATTCAATTGCCACAATTCTTTTTTCTTTTTCTTTTTTTTAATTTTGGTCAAGTCAGTCCCCAATTTCGGTAGGTCACCGCTTTTTTTTGGGCACATATTTCGGTAATACCATTGCCAAATTTCTTTTTTCTCTCCCCTCCGTCACATCATTTCTCTCTCTCTCTCTCTTACTTTTTCTCGAATTTCAACGATGGTGTTGCCGAAATTCTCTTCTCTCCTCAATTTTCCAAATAAGTTTAAACAAGACTCCATATCACACAAATAAACTTGATTTTCTACAATATTCAGCCAAAAGACTCAATATCATGAGGCATGCTATTTCCAACAAAATATTGGGATTTCTGCTTAGATTACCTTTGAAGATCTTTTATAAAAAGTGTTGCGCCCTGGGAAGATGGGAAACAATAGATCTTATGACATGATGACATCTAATGCAAGCTGGACGAAACAAAGAAGCTCCTCTTTGTACATCTATGGTTTGTCCGAATGAAACTGCACCAACAGTGAAACTAAGAAAAACCAAAGAAAACATGGACTCTAAGCTAATCAAACCAATCTGACATAATAAATGAAATTTTCTGAAGAGTTTCAATTAATCTTTTTGTATCTAAACAACCCCAATAGGGATAAAACAATCGGCTGAGAACCACGCTATCTGAAGCGTAAGCCATTAGTTTGAATCTACTATGCCCATCCCCTTGGAACCAAAAATACACTAAAAATAAATAAATAAATAATTCATGAAGAGCCATCTGTTGTATGTACTATATAGTAGCCAATATTGTTGGGATAAAATTAAAGATATAGCAAAACAGTTGTGAAAATTATAACATGATGTTCCACAGCTGCTAGGAAAGTTGAGTAATTAAAGAACCTTCTAAATGATTAAGTTGGAGAACATGCAATAATGTTTAAATCAGAATCTATGAAAATAGTTGTCCTAGAAATGTGTATTACAATATGGTGGGTGAAATGGAAATGCATAGATTATCCCTCCTTGTCACATGATTCATTGGGATGATCTATGCATTTAGGAACTGGGTTCATGTTTCCCTTCAAATTAATCACAACAAACAAACTTCTTTTTTTTTTACAAATTTTTAATTTGAAAACCATATTCTAAGAGAGAGAGAGAGAGAGGGGGGTTGATTTGGCTGTTATAATTATTGCACATTTAATTACTTTATAACCATATTTATACGAAATTCATCATGCGCTCTGCGTGTGCAATAATGCTTTTTTTTTTTTTTTTTTTTTTGTTTAGTGTTATAATGTTTAAAAGTGATATATAAATAACTGTTTATATTTTTTTTTTTTTAAGATTGAGATAAGGTAACATAGAATAATATTTAAAAATGAGATAGAGATAGTATTCTAAGTTTTAGGTTGAATGGAGAAAATAAAAGAAAAAGTCTAAAACTAAAGAACAATAAATTACTCTTTTAGCCAATTTGTGTTTTTTAATTTAAAATTATTTAACTAAAAGATAGAGATATTTTAGAGCATTTAATAATGTGTGTGAGGGTATTTTAGTAAACAAATATTGAAATATAAACTGAAAATCTTTTTATTAGAAGTATAGATAGATAGATAGATGATTTATTATATCCAATTGTCCATTAAATTATAATTCTTGAAAATAAAATTTTAATATGCAATATGGATAATACTTTTGTGTTATCTAGAAATGTGATTTAGATTTGAAAGAACCAAAATAAATAGTAAGATAGTGTGCATTTCACCAAGGTATGGGAGACCTGTCTATGTGGTTGGATCTGGACCCTACATGTGGAGTGGCTATGAGCAAATGAAGGAAAATCATTGGCTACAAAGTTCTATCCTTAGCCCATGCCAAAGGCGTGACTGCCTTGGGAAAGAAATAAGATATGCATCTGACATGGTACTAAAGTACTCACAAAAGGGAGATGGTGACCTTCTAAGGTCAACAACTATAAAAACATCCCTTATTGGTTGAGTGCATTTTGGACCACTTCAAGGACACGTGTATCATCTACAATACTTTTGATGTCCCTCTCATTGCCTAAGAGTTATTCCCTAGGCAATGGCAAGGTCACCTACCCGCATGCCACAATGTTGATGTTGGTGCATTCTCTCTCCTCCAGTCACCAAATAGTACCCCAACTGTGGTAAGATCCAAAATAGGAAAATGATGACTTGACACCTATCTTTGTACTCAGCCATATTCCTTAGATTATAAGAGAAACATGTAGCTAGACTTTTAGGGTGAGAACTCAAGTAAATCTTTTGAGAAGAGAGTAGAAAGTCGATAAAATAGTAAGATAGAAAACACAGTCTCTCTTTTTAAAGAAGAACACCCTTATTGTACAAGATTGGCCTCTTCTTTCCATGCAATACAAAATCGAACAGAGCAAGAATGTTCATTTCTTGCTCAAACTGTGGTTTTTCATCCATTTTTAGGATTTTCCATGTACATCTTGTGTCAACTTTACATTCTTGCAATCACTTTCTTCTTCTCTAGATTTTTTTGATGTCAAAGCTTACATTTTTGTCATTCATAATCTTTCTCATCAAGATGTACTATTAGATAGTTTATATAATTTTTTTAATACTTATATATATATATATATATATATATAAATAATATTAGTGCACACCAATAGATAATTAATATGTGTATTTACTCCATTGACATATTCAATGAACTAAAAATTTGACATAAATGCAAACTTTGATGAGGTGGAAGCCTAAATAAGATAGTCTCAAGGAATGCGCACTTTTATATACAACTAACTTATAACCCCATGCATATGCATGAATATACTTAAAAGATATACATTAAGATGCATAGTATAATTCTTACATTATAATTTATATATTATTAATAGTCATCATTATTATTTTTTTAACTCTTTAAAAAGTTTTGTAAGAAAAATGTAAATTGTCAATTTTCACATTTTTTTTTATATTCATTAATTTTAGACTCTTTGGTTTTTATATGCAATAACTCATTTAGATGGATATTTATGATGTGGTCCCACATTTGACTCCAAAATTAAGAAATAAAATTCTTTCTAAAAATAAATAATTTATGACATATGACGCAAAATTGGACCTCAATTGTAGAATCTAATTGGATTTTCTCTAAGTTTTAACTTTATATATATATATATATATATATATATATATAGACTAGTGTGTAACCTCATACATATGCATGAGTACAATTATAAACAAACACAATTACACGATTCAAATTATACATTTTTTTATAGAAGAAATTTCTTAAATATATGTGGTATTAGCTTACAGCTTTTTTAAACCATAATTTTCTAAAATATATAATGGTTTCTCATTATACACACACACACATAAGATTTAAAAGCTAATTGGATTTAGTCTCTTTGGTTTTTGCATCAAATAATTCACTTGCCACAAAAATTAAAAAATTAGACGGGCACATAGCGTAAAATTGGACTCTAATTGAAATTCAATTTACACTCTATTTGTTTCGATGGAAAACTTTGTATAAAGATAGTTTTTCAAAGATTTGGTAGCATAAAAAGATGAGTCAAAGGAAAACTATTTTTGGTCAACATAAAAAGTATGGCTTATTTTTAGAAATTGTTTTCCATTAAATTTTTTTAGAAAACAACTTTATCTCATAGCAAGCTAAATAAGAGAAGTTAGGAGGTTATTTTTCAACTCATTTAAAATTGCTACCAAACATTGGAAAATGAGATAGTTTTATAAAAAATAATTTTTGAAAAATGACTCATTTTCTTGAAAACATCATTTTTGAAACAAGTAGAGTGTTAGAATCTAACTGGACTCTCTCTCAAAAAATTTAGAATTTAATTGAATTTGAACTCTTTCATTTTTACATTTAATAATTCACTTGACACAAAAATTAAAAATTAAATAGAATACATGAAATCTAATTGGATTTTAATATATATATATATATATATATATTATATTGAAAATATGTAATCGAAGTATATGTAATCAAAGCAAAACTAGCCAAGAAGGTTGTAGCAAAGAAGTATATTGAACACAAAGTGAAAGTAGTTATTATTGAAAATAGACAACAATACTTACAGAATAGTAGTTACAGATTTCAACAGTACAAGGCTTGAAATTAGTTCTAGTTACAAGATTTGTAGGAAATTAATAGAGGAAATTCTAGAGGAAAATCCTAAGCTCAAAGGAACTCTCCCGAAGGAATTCTCTAAAGAAAATTCTGGAAGAAAATTCTGAGTTTCTTCATAAGGGACATCCCCCCTTATATAGGCGGAAAAAGCATAATGAACAAAAAAAAGTGAATAGTAGCAAAGAACGGTAACTTTTTCTTTTTAACTCAAGACAGCAGGAGCAAAGTCCGGAACTTTAGTTCAAATAACCAGTCTTCACTATTTTGGCATTTTGTGCCGAAAGTAACAATGTGATCATAATCATTAGGAATCCATTTTATCAAAAGTAGCATCTTCTGTGGGGGAAAGCAAAGACAATAATTAGGACTTCACCAGGAAAATATTGTAGAATTTTAGCCGTTGTGCAGGCCGGACAAATATGAGAATTAGTCTTCCTCTAAATCAAAAGTGTCTTTTTCATCATGACCAAACAATTCCTAATTGTAGGGGTAATATGGGTTATTTGCAACAGATGCTTCGAAGGACAATTCACCTTCCGAATCATGATTATCAGTAGTTTCTTCCTCCTTCCATTTCAGCTTGAGGAGGGCATACAGAGCATCGTGGATCCTTGAGAATGTCATCAAGAGGAGAACTTTTCTTTTGGGCTTAGCAGAGGGCTTAACATGTTTAATAGGTGAAGTAGCAGGGGCATTGGCCGGTTCAAATTTGCTTGTACTATGGAATGACTTAATCGAGATTAAGGGCATCACGGGTAGCCGTCATAAGGGTCCCATGGAGGATCATCATTACATTCATGTTCATGATAAATAGCATCTGGTTGCGAGAATCCGCAATATAGAAGCGGCTCATACTCCGAGTTTTTCCTGGGATGATGAAGCTTCTTAGATTACAATGTTCTCGCAAACTCGTATACGAAAATGATAATAGCATAAGGTTTGGGACCAAAAACAAAAATTCTTTCTGTACTTCCTATGAAATGATAATCTTTCCATAGATTCTCGAACAACATCAATAATTTGATTATTAAAATAATTTCTCCAAAGATTCTCGCAAGAGCATAAGGATCTCTCGAAGGATAAATAAGAATTTCCTTCATGCCATTGTCCTTGGTAAGTGTATCCATTAATGAGAACTAGATGTGTTGAAGGCTGGACATTCATCCAATTATCTTTCTCCCATTTTGGCAAGGTGCTCCAGCATTTGATGGAAACAAAGGGACTATCAAATTTTTTAACAACTATCTGGATAATTTGCGGGAGCTAACTGGCTTGATCATGACTTGTTAATTTTATGAGTATGATAAAGCCATACTCAAACATTTGGGACAACCAATTAGGATCCTGTCAAGCATTGTCCGAACCATCTTCATAATTGACCGGAAAGGCCAAGAAAGGGATGCTTCTTTTCATACACTCTGAGACTGCTCCGAAAGTGTTCTTCCCAATCAGCTTGTTCTTAGATGTCACTAAGATCATCCAAATTAGCGGGATCGGGAGAGAGCAGTTGTAATAAGTATCTTGAAATATTTGTACCAGAGATCAAAAGATCTCAACATAACCTTGCTTTCTAAAATACAAAATTGTACTTCAGTTGGCAAGTTAGCAATAACACTTCTCAATAAAGAGTGGGTCTCAAAACTCAATCTAGCATAATCAGTACCCATTATAGTTGTTATATCCTTTAAATGGATATCCTCTTTGCCAAAGAGTTGACTTATATAGACTTCATTAATGGAGTAGTATTGACCAGGTGAATTTCAAGTGCTTGAAGGGTTTTTTGAAAAGGGTGTAGTGTTTTAGAGTAAAAGCGGCATGGAGGTTGTCAAGGATAACTTTAACAGAATTTGGCAATTCTGTATAGGTTCCATTGTGGAATTGTAAATTTCTGGACAAAACTTCATGCAAAGCAATAACCATGTCACTATTGGAATATGTCACCACCGCCAGGACAAATTCATGAAGGGATTTTGATCCTTTCGATTTAACCCTAGAGGATACGCCTTCATGCATTACAAAAGGAAATTTTGTTGAACTCCTTTTGTCTTGAGAATAGCCCCCAATGCAGGTGCTTTTCCCTTGTTCTTCCTTTCTGCCAAGGAAGTCATATTATTCCACTTATTAGTGGTATTTAGATTATCGATATGCTCCTTTTTCTTGCCAAAAGGTATCAAGGCAAACATCATTTATCAAATTTTTTTGAAAATTATCAATTTTTTACTCAAGCAATTTATTAGAAAGCTATTCAACAATTTTCTTGTATCTAATTTCTTGCTTAAGGAAGTTTAGATGTTTGGTTTTAGCATGAATCAAATTTAAAGTATCATCAATATCAATTTCAAACTTTGAAGCAAATTTGAATTTTACTTTCTGTTCAAAAGGATCAATAGTAATTCCATCATGTTCAACAAAAAAAGGATACAAAGCATTTATAAATGGAAGTCCAAGAATCACTTTATCACTCATGTTTTTAACAAGAACAAAGGGAATCTTGAAACATACATTATCATGACAAACATGAGCATTATTCAATTCATATTTAATCTTCATTTGAGTACCATTAGCAGAAACTAATCTTTCAGTTGATTTTTCAAAATATTTTGAAGGGATTAATCCTTCTTAGATATAGTTCATATTCACACCAGAATCAATCATAGCAATAACATTGAAATGGTAATCATGGGAAACAACAATTTTAGCTTTTGTAAACCATTTTGGAGGAAGCATCTTGTTAACAAGATTTAGTTGAGAATCATTAGCAATACCTTTATTAGAAAGAAGAGCCTATTAACTAGATTCATCTCCATCTTTGTGCTCATCTTGTTCATTATCGTAGTGATGTTTATCAAGGTTTTTATGAATTTTTAATAGTAACAATTCTTGTTTAAGGTTATTGTTATTGCTTTTAATGATTTTAAATTCATTTTTTAATTCAATTATTTCTTTTTTAACAATAGTGATTTCATGTTAAAGATCATTAACAAATCAAATATTTGGATTTCATTTTATTAAATCTTTCCAAGGTTTCTTCAAAGCTTATTGTTGATTTCAGTTTTTTAACATTTTCATCTTTTATTAGATTTTTCTTAAGCTTATTGAGATACTCTTGTTTTAATTCAGAGTTCTCAATTTGGCTTATAAAAGTAATTAATAAACTTTCATTTTCTTCACTTTTGGTGAGAACATTAACAGCTTTTTTAATAACATTGCAACAAGAATCTCTACAACCAATTTTAAAATTAGGTGAACTAGAAAATTTATCAAAGATTGATAGCAAGAATCGGATAAGGAAAAAAAATCATCTTCCAAAGAATCGGACAAATTGTTTGATTCAAGGATTCAGAATAAATCTTCTTGGTCTTTATCATCAATATTTAACATGTTAAACTAATTTTTTAACTTACCAGGTTTGTTTGCGTCTTTCTTTGTAGTGTCCAGGTTTACCACAGTTAAAACATTTGTCTTTACCTAATTTCTGTTTATCATATATTTTAGAAACATTTTTCTTTTTAGAATAAAAATCATTGGGTTTAACAAAGTTGGTTATGTATTTTTTTTATATTTTTTATGGTTATAATTTTTGTAACTTTTATCACGTTTTTTTTACTTTTTGCCTGGAAGGAACAATAAGGGGCAAACCATATTGTTCACAGAAATTACCCATTTCACATTTAGCTTTTCTTTTATTCTCTAATTGGTGTTTTAACAGTTTTTCATCATTATACATATTAATACCAAGTTTTTTAATAGTGCTTAGAATATCACCATAAGTTAAATTATCATAATCAATAGAATCATTTTTTCCAATTAATTCTTGTTTTACCTTATGAGCAAATATAGGAGGCATACCATCAATAAACTTTTCTTTCCAATAAGGCTTGTAGCAATCTTTCCAAAACATAACTCTGGAAATAAAAACATCTTGGTACCATATGTAATCAAACATAGTAGGACATTTTAATAAGGCTAGTTTCTGTCTCTCACTACATTGTTTTTTTTTTTCTTAGGTCGTCGGAAAGAAAGGCAAGAGTCTTTTGTCTGTGTTGTACTGAAAGGCAGACGAGTCTTTACTCACCCAAAAACAACACGAGGCCACAAACCCATCTTTTGTTTTACCTTTGAAATTTGAATGAATCCCATGAACACAACTTCAAATGGTTTCCTTTTTATTTCTTCTCAAATCCCATAGTTTTCAACACAAAACACCAATCCCCATTTCACTCTTCTTCACTCTCAGAACACTTTGTACCAATCAACAACATGACTTTTGCACCATTCCAACACAACCCAATTCACCATCACCATCACCATCTCATTCACTTGTTAGAACTGTTTGTTCATTGGTCTGTGACTCTTACTACCAACAACCCCACTTCACAACCTCACCCCCAAACATTACCCTTCACCTAAATGCTGAGTCTTTAACTCATGAACATGCCATTACAGTCGTTGCTTCGCTTGCTAGCGAGGCGGGTTCGATGGTAGCATTAAGTTTCTTCTATTGGGCAATTGGGGTTTCCAAGTTTCGCCATTTTATGCGGCTTTACATAGTGTGTGCAGTGGCATTGATTGATAATGGAAATATGGTGAGAGCCCATGAAGTGATGCAGTGTATGGTGAGAAATTTTTGTGAGATTGGGAGGTTTAAGGAGGCTGTGGATATGGTTATCGAGATGCGGAATCAGGGGTTGGCGCGGAGTACTCATACTTTGAATTGTGTTATTGGAATTGGGTGTGAAATGGGTCTTGTTGAATATGTAGAGAACGTGTTCGATGAAATGTGTGTGAGAGGGGTGTCTCCTGATTGTTGTAGTTATAAGTTGATGGTTGTTGGTTATTGTAGGATTGGTAGAATTTTGGAGGCAGATAGGTGGTTGAGTAAAATGGTTGAGAGAGACTTTGTTGTGGACAACGCGACGTTGACGTTAGTTATCACTGCGTTTTGTGAGAAGGGTTTTGCGAATAGGGCGTGTTGGTATTTTGATAAGATGATTGAGATGGGTTTGACACCGAATGTGATTAATTTCACTTCTTTGATTCATGGGTTGTGCAAGAAGGGAAGCATTAAGCAAGCGTTTGAAATGTTGGAGGAAATGGTGAGGAAAGGTTGGAAACCTAATGTCTACACCCATACAGCGTTGATTCATGGGCTTTGCAAGAAGGGATGGACTGAGAAGGCTTTTAGACTATTTCTTAAGCTTGTCCGGAGTGATACTTACAAGCCTAATGTTCACACATATACAACTATGATCGGTGGGTATTGCAAAGAGGAAAAGTTGAACCGTGCTGAAATGTTATTGAGTAGAATGAGAGAACAGGGATTGGTTCCCAATACAAATACATATACCACTCTCATTGATGGGCAATGTAAAGCAGGGAATTTTGAAAGAGCATATGAGTTGATGAACATAATGAATAATGAAGGTTTTGCTCCTAATATCTGTACATATAATGCAATTATTGATGGCCTCTGCAAAAAGGGAAGGGTTCATGAGGCTTATAAATTGCTGAAGAAGGGTTTTCAACATGGATTGCAAGCTGATAGAATTACATATACTATCCTCATATCAGAGCATTGCAAGCAGGCAGATACGAAGCAAGCCTTGGGGTTTTTCAATAAGATGGTCAAAGCTGGCCTTCAACCCGATATACGTACACATACGACATTGATTGCTGCCTTTTGTAGGCAACGAAGATTAAAAGAAAGCGAGAAGTTTTTTGAAGAAGCTATCATGCTTGGCCTGGTCCCAACAAAGGAGACTTATACATCCATGATATGCGGGTATTGTAGGGATGGGAACATTAACTTGGCTGTAAAATATTTTCATAGGATGAATGATCATGGCTGTAAACCGGACAGTATTACTTATGGTGCTCTCATAAGTGGGCTTTGCAAAGGATCTAAGTTGGATGAGGCTCACCGGTTATATGACATCATGATAGACAAGGGCCTATCCCCTTGTGAAGTTACTCGGCTGACATTGGCTTATGAGTATTGCAAAATAGATGATTCTGCTACTGCCATGATAATATTAGAAAGACTAGACAAAAAGCTGTGGAGCCGAACAGTTAATACCTTGGTCAGGAAGCTTTGTAGTGAGGGGAAAGTGGGCATAGCAGCTTTGTTCTTTCATAGAATATTAGATAAGGACCGTAATGTGGATCGTGTGACTTTGGCAGCGTTTATGACCGCATGTTATGAAAGCAACAACTATGCTCTTGTTTCTAGCTTGTCCGATAGGATCTCTAAAGGAATTGGTTAGCAGCCATTGTTTAATCTAGATGGGTGAATTTGTTTGTGTTGAAAAGCTGAAATGCTAAAGCAAGTTTCAATATTTTGATCCTTTTCCTACTGCTGATGGTTTAAAAGCTCCAGAGCCTACCAGCATGATAAGCCAGTGCTTCATATTATATATTTTGTGGAGTTCCGTTGCCATGTACTGTTTTAAGCCATTTCAGGATAGCAATCAAAATGTGTTCAAACTGCATGGAATAATTGCAGGGATTGGCCAGAGGTGTCTTCTTCTTAAGTGTATCCCTTTTTGAGTTCAGGTTTGAACACCAACGGATCTTCTATGCCCACAATAACTTCAGTGTGTATGACTAGGAGATCTTCATTAAGGTAAGAACCAAAAACCTTTGAAGGGCTCTTAACTGGGGCAGGAATTTTAGATTTAAAGTGCTCCATTTTTCTCGATTTTGGAATTTTGTTACCAGCTGTAAATGTTCCCCAATTCTTTGAAACCTCCATATCTTTCCAAAAATAATATAAAGTTCCCATTCAGTTTGGATCACAAAAATTTGCTATTGTTACGACCTAAAAAAATGACCTTTTGCTCATTGCTTCACTTCAAAAGCTGCTTTTATACTGTTTTAGCCACACAAAATATATATATATATTTTCTAAAAATGGACTGAAATATTTTTCTAAATCATGTTTTTAACCTTTAATTTTAAATCAGATCTGAATTGTAGAAATTATAAAGTTCTAACCATCCGAAGTTGACAAAAAGTGGTAAACAAATTGAATTTTCTCTCTATATAATTTGAATTTTTCTCTGTATAATTTATTTGACCAGCATGACCAATGCGCGATCTCATACTTAATTAAGCTAAAACTTCACAGATGAACCATCTACGTCTATAAAATGATAAATTACCTTATATATTTCATTTGTTTACAGACATGATTTCTATAATCATGATCAATTCATATTTATTTAATATTAATGATGGAACAATATCAAAAGTCTAAACCACTCACTATCATTTAAAAAACTCTATAAAAAATGAATATTTCCATTCAAAAGTTTATTGATACCTTTGCTGATAAGTAAACAAAGACTCAACAATAAAATAAGCCCACTTGGCCGCTTTCTTTTATTTGATCCTATGATATCCCTTTTCCACAAACCCATCTTAGTATTTGGCACCAAGAAGCAGCAGCTCATCCAGCAAGTCCCTTCCAAGGTAGAAAGCTTGCAAACTCCCGTTTATTTCATTATTTTATTCTCCCTGCCATGTTAGCTTATACTAACTTCTTGTTACTTCTGGGTGTTGTTCAACTACTCTAAATGACCAGCTGCTCAAAAAAAAAAAAAAACTGAGAAAGGAACTGTTTTCATGAAATTTTCTTACTTGGGTTTCCTAGTACTAGAATTATAATATTTGACTCTGAGTTATTTGATTGGGTACTAATTTATGATCTGGATTCAAAATCTTGTAGCTGTAAAGGAAGTTTTTTGGTTCTGATCCATATGTTTTAATGGGAAAATATTTGGTTGAGAATTTTGACATGAATATGATTTCAGACCCATATATTTTAATGGAATTTTACAGCTGATGATGGGTAAATTTTTTTATAATGTTTGGTTCTCTGCATGAATAACATCTCACAACCATAAATGTTACCTTTTTAGCTGTAAAAATGTAATCTTTGGAATGTTTTCCAGCAAAATAAAATTTGGTTGCTGATTTAAATTCCCACATAAGAACATGGTCTGGCTCTGTTATTGCAAATAGAGAAGGATGCTGGGAGTTTTGTGGTCTGTGGTGTATATAGTCCAACTGGGAATGCTTGTTGCAAAGGAAACTACAGATAACCTGTGGGTTCTTCTTGATGCATTTGTAGTTTCATGGATTCTCATATTCACTGATTCATTGAGAATTTTAATACTTTTGTTGGCAAAACATGTAACCATTGTTTGAACATGCATGTAACAGCACATACCCTGTTGGGTTATACTTGTATAGTTTTTGTAACCATCCAAAATTTTAAAAATGTGACTTGTCCCCCAGGATCTCAAGCAAGCAGAAAGCAAGTGATCTTATTATGTATAGTAATCCATGGTAAACAATGTTTTGGAGTAAATTTTACTTTAGATGTCACTAATTTTATTCATATGAAAGAAATTATTTTTTTACTTGTATGGGGTTCAATAACTGTGAAGCAAACTAGTGTTGCAAACAAAGCAGAAAAATTGCTATGAGATGGCAAAATCTATCAAGCCTCTTCCTTAGGAATTAATTGTTCTGTGCAAGATTCTAACTTTGTATTTCTAGTTTCATTTTTTTTTTCCTATAATATAACTTTTCAGCCATCCCTATATACATAGTAATTGGTTATGATATTCTAACCATAGTTATAAGTTTCTACAATTTTGACCATATTTACTTCTGGAAGTAATGATATACTTCTTTTTTTATGGATTCTTCAGCACTTCATTCAAATGGCTCGATCTTCACTGGATGAGATGTCAGATTCTGGTGCTTTCATGAGAACTGCATCAACATTCCGTAACATTATTTCACGAGATCCAAGCTCCCTATTTCCAGCAGAAGTTGGAAGGTATCATCTGTATATATCATATGCTTGCCCTTGGGCTTCAAGGTGTCTTTCATACTTGAAGATTAAAGGACTTGACAAAGCCATCAGTTTCACGGTCAGTAAATCTTTTAGTACTTTTCTTAGAGATGGAATCAATCTTATGACCAAATCAATATTGTCTGTTTGTTGTTCAGTCAGTTAAACCCAAGTGGGAAAGAACAAAGGAAACTGATGAGCATATGGGGTGGATTTTTCCTGCTTCGAATACAGAGGAACCAGGAGCTGAAAGTGACCCTTTGAATGGAGCAAAAAGTATTAGAGAACTTTATGAGCTTGCCAGTACAAACTACTCTGGAAAGTACACAGTTCCTGTATGTTACCACATGTCCTCCTTTCCAATTTTTCCTTTTTTAACATGAATTATCTAAGTTTGAATCTTTTATGCTATTTGATAGATTTTTGCTCTATATTAGGTTCTATGGGATAAGAAACTCAAAACAATTGTTAATAATGAGAGTTCAGAGATTATCCGCATGTTCAACACTGAATTCAATGACATAGCAGAGAATACAGATTTAGACCTCTATCCTCCTCACTTGCAAGCCCAAATTGATGAGACTAATGAATGGATATACAATGGGATAAATAACGGTGTCTATAAATGTGGGTTTGCAAAGAAGCAAGGACCTTATGAAGAGGTATGCAATTGTTCATACCACTGTCTTGAGGCTAAATGGGGCTGGCTTGTTATGAAAGTATTCTCCCAATGACTGCTGTTTTTAAGCATCTTAATGATCCTTTCATCTGCAGGCTGTGAAACAGTTGTATGAAGCATTGGGCAAATGTGAGGAGATACTTGGCAGGCAACGGTACATATGTGGGAACATGCTGTCTGAAGCAGATATTCGGTTGTTTGTCACTCTCATAAGATTTGATGAGGTATTGATATTTATTTTATAAGCATGGACTTTTGACTGTTGGAATAAGCATGGACTATTGACTTTTCCCTGTTGCCTCTAGCACACAGCCTGTGTGCTTTTTTTTTTTTTTTTTTTTCTCTGTATTTTCTTACATCTTTTTCAATGAAGTTTATTACTTATGAGAAAAATATATATATTAAGAAATGTCACAGTCTTCTGGATAATTTTATAAAGTTTCAAGAGATATTATTCGTCAAAATTAGTTGAATTTCAAATAATATTAGTCTTTCAGAATTCACATAGGACTAGTGGCTTTCCTAATTCTGTCTTTCAAGAAGCAAAATGGAATGTTAGTTTTTAGACTTTCTTCTTGTTGATCACTTTTAGAATGATTCATGAGAGAATTGCTTTTTAGTTTTTAAGTGAAGTGCCCTTACACACAATACCTTCAAATTGTTGTCAACTTGCAGTCTTTCTGAACCCTTGCACACAACACGCATCTTTTCTTTTTCCTGCCTAACTATAGGCGGTTGTTAGATGCAAATATAGCTTTTTTGATTTCCCCCCCCCCCCCCCTCTTCCATGGCGTTGTCCTATTAGAAGCTGCATATGTAAAATTACCATAGCAGCCCCATATATAGCTGTCTGTGATTACCAAATTGTCTTCTTTAATTACTTACCCAAAAGGAAAAGTTATATTTAATTCCACATAGCCTTTTGCATTTTATTTAAATGGTTTGTCCAAAATACCTTAGCTACTGTCATGTTTGAAATTTTGTTTATGCGTTGATGGGAAAAGTCATGATATGAGGAAATTGGGGTAATTTTGAGAACGAGAGTAAAAGCTATTTAACTCTAAAATAAGGAACCATTGGTGATTTTCCTTTGTTATTATGCTGGGCCTAGAGAAAACTATGGCCATAGGTACAGGATCTCTTTGGCCAACCTCAGATATGTCTGGTATTGGCTTTGTTTTTTCTTTCTTGGTCTTGCATGAAATTTTGGCATTTGTCTCTCTCAGATTCTTCAAGTATCTTAAAAATTTGAGTTCGTATAATGACAGGTTTATGTTGTCCACTTCAAGTGTAACAAGAAACAGTTACGTGAGTACCCGAATCTGTTTAATTACACCAAAGACATTTTTCAGATCCCTGGCATGAGCAGTTCAGTCAACATGGAGCACATCAAGCAACATTACTATGGAAGCCATCCTTCTATCAATCCATTTGGGATCATTCCGCTTGGCCCAGATATCGACTACTCATCTCCTCATGACAGAGAGCGGTTTTCTACATAGATTGTATATAATTTCAGATCATAAAATAAATTTTTAGTATCTTGAATTCATATGATTTTGCTGTTATGTATGGTCTAGCCATTTCAATAAATGACATGGTCTGTAGGGTAGTAGTTATTCAGCATGATGGATGGTGTTGGCCACCAGCAAACTTTAGTGACTAAGTTTGATCTGGCTGGAAAGGTTGTACCTGCTATTGACATATACTTTCTTGCTAGTTGCTACCTTACAAAGATTCTGGTAAAAAATCACTTTGTACAACATCTGGGAAAGTATAGAATGCAACCTTTCTTCAGTTTTTTGGTCTTACCTAATTTGGTCTTCAAGGGCTATTCCTAGACATGGCTCTATTATAGGTTTGTGAATCCCTTTGGCATCAATTTATTTGACTTTTTGCTAACCATTTGTTTGTTAAAATGTGGGTTTCAAGTATACTTTTAAAAATGGAAGCTTTAAAAAGATGGACACGAGCAAAATAGATTGAAAACTAAATGAAAAAAATACATGACATACGGACATAAGCAACTATATAAATACTAGGGGCTGTACAGGAAACTTTTACACGTTTCCTATATTGCCTGTTTGTTTACGACATGAATGAGATCAGGAACATTAGTTGCATCAAGTAGTATTAATATAATGTAAGAGGTTGGGGATAATGATTTTCTATTAATATTGATCTTCACCCGGTAATTACTTTTATTAGCTACAGTCAGAAGAGGTAAGTAAATGAACTGTTGGTGTAGTCTGTGAATACAATAACAAGTTCAAATTAATAATTACTTCTGCTACAGCATTTTGATTCTGTAACAATTATAAGATTTATATTAATATAGTCTCAACAGCTATTCTAATTTCTTATAAAATAAAATAAAAGCAGCTGTTCTTTTTGCCCCACTTTTAGGTTGGATATAGAACATTGGTTTTATTTGAATGAGCTTATTTTTAACTAGCGTTTTAAAGTATCACTTTTACACAATAAACAAAATAAATCAATGAAATAAGCTCATTCAAATGCACACAAGTGGAGATGGTGCTCAGTTGTTTGATGTGAATATTAATTTTTATTGTATGACAAGAAAAGATCAAACAAAACAAATGAGCTTATCATGCAATTTTTGAGAGAATTTATTTTGGTTTTTTCTATCTAAAGTCACCAACCAATGCCTAAAATGTGTTAGAGACTAGAGTATTCATTTTGAGGAAGGCCTTGAGACTGGGTTTGGACAACATTCAATTTTCCTATAGATTAAATGTGACATAAATGTGACACGTATCTTAAAATGATCACGTGTCGATCTTGTATCTCGTCTAATGCATAGGAGCACTAGATATAAACTTTACCTCTTGATTCTAAACATCAATGGAAACACAGCCATAAAATACTTTTTGTGTGGTAAAAAGCACTTTAAACCAAAAAAATGGGGTATTTGAAAATCCACTAAAATAGTGGATTAAAGCTGAAATTTGGAGCTTTTAAATTTAGAGAAAAGCTCTACAACTTACTATTCATACTTTATAAATTCAAAATTTAAAACACTATTCACTGTATCTTACTAATAACTCAAATCATTAAGGAGTTCTAAATAAAATTTTATATCACAAAAGCTATACAATTAAAAAGTTAAAACTCTATTTCCTATAATAATGCCAAATTGGGCACTATATGTGTTTTAGTCATTCATTTTCTTCACTTAGCACACAATCTCACTTTAACCGTCAATTTAACATAATTCAATTGGTAAATGGATTAATAACGTGGACAAATCTAACTTGTAATAATAAAACAGTTTTCCACAAAAAATTTGAAACAAATAAAAAAAAATGCCAAAATAGTGAATTGATTTCATTAACTTCGATTATTCTTTACCTTCCACGACACTAATGAATTATTATATCTTTCCATTAGTGGTAGCCGGTAGGGACGCTTTCAAAAGCCCTTCAAAATGATAGTAACTGTTTGTGGTCTCTATTGCAACATGATCTTCATGAAAGAAAATGACATATTGGCTGGTTCTAATGTAGCACACGTGTCAAAATACTTTTGAGGTGAGAGAGATTAAAATCTTATAAAGTTCTTAGAGAAATTCCACCGTAAAGTTTCTAAAATTTTAGATAATGGCGGTCTAATAATAGAACTTTTACTATCACACATTCTTTATTCACTTACAAGTTACAACCACACATTTTTTTAGTGAAGAGAAGATCATTTGGTAAGAAGGGAGCTCACAGCTCTAACTCTTTTTGTCTCACTTTTACTCTCACTCTCTCTTTTTCCATTCCTAAAGAATGGATCTAACTTGAACTTCAAAGTGCTCACTTCCACCCGAGCTATTGTTTCTATTGGGCAAGACCCAGCTATCTAGGTCGAACTTTAGTGAAGTTTTTTCCTTCATAAATAAAATATTATTCTAGAATAGTCAACCTAATAAGATTTGGACTCATTACAGATAACAAAATAATAAAGCTAAAATGCAAGTTACATCCTTTAAATTTGATTGAAGTTTATTTCAGTTTTCTAATTTTACGTTTGTTCAATTAAGTTCTCTAAATTTCAAATTTATTTAATTTAAGTCTTCCGTCTAATTTTATTGAAAAAATAATAATAATCAATGATTTAAAAAAAAAATTTTGATGATGTAGTAAAATTTAATCCGCTCATTATAAATGGGATTGATAGGACTTTAGAAAAACTCCACAATGGAGTTATCTTAAGAATTGTCGACGATCTTAATCCGAGGTGGGTGCATTATCATCACAAGTATCATCTTCAAAGCCGACTTGCTCCATATTTTGCACTCATAAAGGAAAAATGCAATCATGGGGGCTTAATGTCTAAGCCAAGTATGTCTTCAACCTCATTATCCGAACTCTAAAGCGAAGAAAATTGAGCCTTATAACATACGCAGCTTGAGAATTGTGACTCCCACTAAACTAAAGAAAGTCAACCAATAATATTAAAAGAAAATTTAATATAAAACAGGCCCTACTGTATCATGGCTTCCACTAATACACCTTTTGGCGCTGTCATGTACAGAGGAAACCATCATGCTTATCATTATTTATTTTTTTCTTCCCTTTTTCTTACTATTGAAAGAAAATCTCTTTGATTTCTACAGATTCTGCACTCACAAGAAGTTAACATTACGTTTAGTTGGAAAGATGAAAAAATGACGGTAAAAATTTTAGTAAGAATAAAATACTTAAAAGAAAAGAAAATATTATTATTCTAATTTGTATGTGTTTAATAGAAGAGATAGAAATTGTAAATAATTTTCTTTTATTTGGTTGAGAAGGAAAAAAAAATTAATGAAACAAATAATAATTTTGTGTTGATTACTATTATATAAGGAATTTTTTTTTGACAAATTTATTATAAAAGAAATTCATTTTATAACTTTTCAATTTAGTTTCTATTTTTTTATTTTTTTATACAATAATAGATTGTATTAACAAATGAGCTACACTTGATAGAAAAAATAAAATTGTAGGTTTATCTTTGAATTTGATCTCTATATTTTGTGGTTGATTCATATGTGATAAGTGAGATCCTCGCATGATACATATAGGGTGTATTTAGACACCACTTATTGCTAAAAACTGAAAACACTTTTTAAATGTGTGAATATTATCGTAGAACCCAGTTTTGAAATTGTTTTGGCTAAAAAAATATTTATGGGTCTTATAAATAATGCACGGGACCCACTGGAAAACGTGAGACGCAAATGAAAAGTGTTTTTCAGCACTATCCAAACATACACATGATTGCTGAATTTTACATTCCGCAAGTTTAATTAGATTTAAGATTAAGGAATTGCACTCTATTTTCTTAAGATAGAATTGTACAATGTTCTTGATTTTTTTTTTTTTTTTTCAAATTTTAAGGTATGCATTTACTTGTTTTATCAAATTAAGGCCGTATGTATGGCACATTAACAAAGAAAATGCCGTATCTGGGCCACAGGCCCACAACCCAATTTTCTGTGAATTTATAAAATCTAATAAATAGTTAAATAGATCAATCATGCATAATAACACTAAAATTTATGTGAAAAATCTTTTAAAAGGATTAACGGTGGAATCAATTCGGATGAACAAATTCCCTTAGTTACAATATTTTATAAAATGTCCAAATTTTGAGTTCATAACAATTTAAGAAAAATAACAATAATATCACCTCCTTTTAATATTACAAATTTATAACTCTCCGTAGTTGCACACTCAATATCTTTTCTTAGAAAAAAAAAAAAAAAAAAAAAAAAAAAAAAAAAAAAACCCAAAAGTAGTTTCTCTCTACTATGTGTTTCTTAACCAAAAAAACAACTCCTCGTGTAATTTTGCTCTTGCCTCTCACACACCTTGTGCGCTCATATTATTTTCTCATCAAAATCATTAGTTTAAGCCTCAATTTCTCCTAGATTTGTGGCATCTCGTTCCATGCACTACTTTTCAAGCCTCTCTCTCTCACAAAATTTTATAATAAGGAAAAACATGCTACACGCTTGTGTTGATGCACAAGTGTGTAATAAACATTGCCCTTTATAATATGAGTTGGTACTTGGTATATAAGTATTTAATAATCACAGCCCTTTATGGTATGAGGATATCTTTCAACCTGAAACTAGCAAACTCATATTTAAAGAAACTTTACTTTCATGTACTTTTAAAGAGTTCTCTTATTTTCCCATGTGGGGAATCCTTGGACCAAACTATCAAACTTTTCAAATTAGTGATTTTTTCCCTCTTTTTTTATTTATTTATTTTTAATTTCTTGGAAAGCGTATTAGTAATTTTATATAATGCCTCTATCTCTATTTTTGGAGGACAAGAAATGCTACATTTTAATTTCTCTTGTAATAATGTACTTTTCTTCCCTCCCAAAAAATATAAATAGAACTCTGATGCAATTATTCATATAAATTCAAGACCATGACATAGACTTTGTTTTTTTTGGCAGTTTCAACATCACTTTCAGATTCCAAGAATATGTAAGTTTAAGAATCTTCCAACTCGACTAAAAGAAGACAAAAGTCTCAACTAACACAACCAAAACTTGACAAGATTCCACAATGTATTTTGCTAGTTCCTAAAAGAGTTTGGTGGGACACTTTGTGTAAAAGTATTTAAAATCCTGGTAGGTAGGCAAAATCTTTTCTTTCTTCTTTAACAAGGATGGACCATATCGATTTTTATCATTCTTTTTATAAATTCTTACTTTTACATGGTGTTTAATTGATACATTTTTTCCCCTTAGTGTTTAATTTGATACTTATCTATTCTAAGACCTCTTGATATCATGGCAAATGGTAACTTTTTCATTAATAATACAAATTGCCACGTTCCAACCAGCACAAAATGTACAATGGTATATTTGTATACCAAGTTACCAACACAAAAATTTCTTTAAAAAAAAAAAAAAAAAAAAGTTACCAACACTAGGGGTGTGTAGCCAACCCACCGACCCACCGAAACCGACCTGACCCAACCCAACCTGTTGGACTGGGTTAGTTTTTAGGGTTTGGTGGGTTGGATTGGGTTACAAAATTTTTTTTTGATAGCGGGTCGGGTTGGGTTTGGGTCTTAAAATTTCAAACCCGCCAAACTCGACCCGACCCATCCATATATTTAATATATATTTAAAAAATATTATATAATTAATAATTTTTTTTAAATAACCAACTCTTCCTCCTATTATATATAAAAGCCAATATTAATGTATATTAGTTTATATATTAATGTATAACTGAGTTGGAATATTAATTCATACATTAATGAATATTTTGTTTATCAAATCAAGTGGCAAGTGTGATATATTTTTTTCTGTTCAATTTAATAATAATAGTAATAGAAAAAGTTGTCCAACCCATGCATTCAACCTGACTCCAACCTGACCCATGTGGGTTAGGTTGGGTTGGGTAGGACTTACGTGATGGATTGGGTCAAAAAATCCCCTCAACCCTACCCATGCACACCCCTAACCAACACAAAAAAGTTATGTGAGCGAGACATGCCCCAAAAAATGGGCTAATAAACTTTTAAAATTTGTGTACTTGCTTAGGCACATACTTTCAGTCTAATAATGTATGTATCAATATCATAAACATTTTCATTCTAATTATGTGTCATAAATTTTAATCTTTTGCTTGCATGAAGTTAAGCAACCCCATAGTAGGGTCTCAGACTCTCAGCATATAGTTTGTCAACTAATTACCGTACATATAATTTATTAATTCTTTTCATTGTGTAGTAGGTTCCTAATAATAAAAAATGGTGTTAGCATATAAAGAAAAGATTGATACATATAATATATATATACTTGGCCGGTGGAGAAATAGGTTTGTTTGATTTCATCATTAGCCTTGTATAGAAAGGAATAGAGAGAATAAAAAAAAAATTAAAGAACATAAATAGGATAATTTTTATGTTATAAAAATCGATTTCAATGTGTACCGCCAAATTCGAAGAAACTACATTGATTTGTAATATTTTATAATATTTAGTTTGAAAATTCAACAAATACTAGAAAAAACAATAAATTAACATTCGAAATGCCATTTGATAAATTGTATTAAATCAAAATAAAGTTATAGTATTCAACTTAATTTTGTGAGGTTTTATTTATATTTTCCTAAAACAAATAAATAAATAACACAATAGTATATGATCACCTTTTGTTTTTCGTGAATAGTATATGATCACAATTAAGTTCCATCCCTACGTGCTTATGAATATACGTACATCGTGCCTCCTAGTTTGCCTCTCATGAGCCTAAAAAATTAGAAATATAATAGGTATGTTAAAAAAAAATTAAAACAAAAAAGCCCACCTGTCTCAAAAAAATTGTGCTAAGATGGGGTTTTCCTCATAATTGATGCATTCTACAAAATAATAGTTTTATTTTTTTTTAAATCTCTAAATGGGCCTTGGGGAAAATTTTTCACACCCTCTATTTGCTAACACAAACAAATATTCACGTGCATTTATTGATTACATGATTTATATATAGTTACTTGATATATTAAAATAATTTAATAAATTATATAATTAAAATACATATAAATAATGTTAGGAACCATTATTAATGGGATGAAAGAGTTTCTTGCAACACTAGCTAATAGAAGAAAATTGTATATTTGATTAGGACACTTAAGATGTCCGTGACTTTTCCTAAGCAAGGAAAAAAAAAATTGGTGACCAACTTGTTTTACAACTTGCAGAACTAACATGACGCAAGTAATGAAAAATAAAAGTGATGTTAGTGATAGGCGTGTTTGTGTAGTTTAATTGACATCTCTTAATATTTCTAATGGAGATGTCTAAGATTTAAATTCTCCTCTAACATTGTAATTATCAAATTGTAAAAAAAAAAAAAAAATGGTATTTTCCATTGAAAAATTGCCAATCACAAGATAAAATTAAAACTATAATTTTTTTTTCTTATTTTATCTCCTCGTGTAAAATAATTATCCACATGTTATATATGTATCTCGTTAAAGGATAAGACTACTATTGAGTTGAGTTGAGTTGAACCCGGGTAATTATTCTATTTTGTGTGATTCCATTTATTTTCATTTAAAAATATATTATATTTGAATTTTTTTTTTTATTATTTTTTGCATGATTTTAAAAATACATTTTCTTAAAGTACAACTAAAGAATCAACATCTCCTCGTTAGCATAAAAAAGTATAAAAAAAAAAATCTAAGAATCGATATCATAATTGAATCAATTTTTGTTTTTATTTTTTTTGTGTGTTTGTTTTGTTTTGGCATTTTTTGTCTTTTGTGTGATCGTTCATTTGGATGTTATTATATTCATTGACTTATTTATTTATTTAGTAAAATATATAATAAAAAGAAGTCTTTATGGGGGGTAAAACTGTAAAAACGTTGTGTATCTTAAAAAAAAAAAAAAAAAACTATAAAAAAGAGTGTACATTCTTTTATTTTTTAGGAAAGAATTGAATTCAA
Source organism: Quercus dentata (assembly GCA_028216015.1). NCBI lineage: Eukaryota > Viridiplantae > Streptophyta > Magnoliopsida > Fagales > Fagaceae > Quercus > Quercus dentata. The sequence goes on along the minus strand of CP116454.1, from coordinate 18,674,221 downwards.
CTTAATTAAAATAAGTTTAAGACAGGGCAAATTGACACTTATCTTACAATAACTATCTCTTACATAGTTACATTATTCTTTTCCTTCTTTTTAGCTGGATATTAATCTTTTTTCCTTCTTAATCAAATAGGAAAAATTGACCCAAAAAAAAAAAAAAACACACACAATTTTTAAACAAACAATTCATAATCCATTTATCTTATCAAATCAATTTTTTTTTAATATCCAATCTCTAGTTAAACTAACTGAAACCACTTATCAAATCAAATTTATAAGCTCTTTAAAATAGTAGAATATTAATACCATGTACAAACACAAGCATAATAAATACTTACTAGCCTCATTACACGTGTTTTGCGTGTCCAATGAGGTTTTTTTTTTTTAGTAAAAAAATTCTATATTTTTATTTTATATATATAATTTTTATTTTAAGAATCTAATTTATAAGTAAATAAAGTAATTCAAAAATTAACAAAAGAATTGTCATTTTTTAAGGTAATATTTTAGTAGAAGTTAGAGTCACATTTTTACCGAATTATCCTTTAACTTTGTTTTTACTTAAACATAGGGATATAGGGATATTTTTGAACAAAAAAAAATGACAAATTCAAACAAGAAAATTCCTTAAATAATAGTTTAGATAATTATAAAATTGTGAAAACAAGAGTTAATTAAGTTATAACGGTGAAATAAGAGTATATAATTATAACGTGTTAAACAGTGTAACTATCACTGCTCTTAAAAATTAAAAGTAAAACTAAAATTTCAGTAGAAGCAAATTCTGCCTTCTTTTTTTTACACCAACTACCACTCCACACACACTCTCTCTCTAAATCCCTGTGCTGTGATGTATTAAATGGGCAGAGAGAGAGAGAGAGAGACTCAGATCTAAGCTTCAATTCATCTTCTCAATCCATCAATCTCAACTCTCAACCTCTAAATTGTAATCTCTCTTTCTCTCTCTCTCTAACTCCTTATGCCTTGTTTGGTTGCTGAGAAAATACAAAATTACTAAAAGATAGCAATGTTGACTCCCGAAATTCACTTTCTTCCTAGCTTGAGCTAAGTTTGATTCATATTTTTTTGAAAATTTTGTTTCGTTCACTTTTCTCACGTTTTCTCGGCATCCAAACAGAGAATTTGTGACTATGTGCCGGCTATTTATGAAGAGTTGCTAATTTTGTGCTCTGTTTGGTTTCTGAGAAAATATTGAAGAGGTTCTGCTTAGCTGAGCTGAGTTCGATTCAGATTTTTTTGAAATTTTGTTGTGTTCGCTTTTCTCACATTTTCTTGGCATCCAAACGGAGAATTTGTGACATGTGCTGGAAATTTATGAAGAGTTACTAATTCTGTGCACTGTTTGGTTGATGAGGAAAGAAAAATGTGGTTCTGCTCAGCTGAGCTAAGTTTGATTTCAGTTTTTCTTCCTTTGAAGCCGCTAGACTGTGAGGAAGACATTTAAAATCTTGTTTTCTTGGCGACCAAACAGAGAATTTTGTGCAGGTATGCTTTATTTTTTGTTACCTGTGCTGGAAATGTATGTACAGTTAGTTACTAATTTTGGATATTTTTGCTTTTTCTTTAGGGTTTATGACTTGTATTTAGGTATTCTTTGATTGGTTGATGTGAAATCGGAAGAAAATAAAAAGGAAGTGAAAAAATTGTGGAGGGTATTTATGCTTCTTAGTTTGCTTTTCATATATGTATATATAATAATTCTCAACTCAACTAAGAAAGGTTCTTGTGCTCCACATATTGTAGTGGAATAATGTTACAGTTTTCAATAGTCAAAATATGTCCTGCATTTTCTTAGCTTCCAAGCAAGCATGAAAGCCTTGTGCAATAATAGTGAAGCTTCTTTTGAGAAATATGGGATAATTGAGTGGTTTAGAAGCTGAAAGCTAAAATAGTTGGACACTTGGACTGAAAATGCATAAAATTATGACCTTTTTGGTTACCTAGAAAAACTGAGAAAAGGAAGATAAGAATGTAACTTGATTCATCTATATATTTTCTTGGCAACTGAATGGTGCATTTAGTTTGTTCTCTTTTTAAATTGTTTAAGTGGAGATGTGAAACAAGATAAGTCTGCTATAGACTAATTTTATAATATTAAAGAAATTGACTCGTAAGCTAAACTTGGTTTGCAGAAAGTCTTGAGTGGAGGTATAATTAATCAATGGCAAGATCACGACAACTATTTTCAAGTCAAGATTCCTCTATGTCACCCCCTCCGGTAAGATCAAGGGAATGGGAGGGACCATCAAGGTGGACTGAGTACTTGGGTCCACAAATGACACCTCCAATGACATCTAGGAGCTCTAGGAATGCAGGTCCTGATGGACAGGTCCAGAGTTCAGGCGGGTCACAAAAGGGTTTGAACATGAAGTCGGTGGTCCAACTTAATGAAGTTGCTGAAGGTCTTATGGCTAAAATGTATAGGTTGAATCAAATCTTGGACTACCCAGATCCAATTGGACATGTATTTACCGAAGCATTTTGGAAAGCGGGTGTGTTCCCTAATTACCCAAAACTTTGCATTTTGCTCTCAAAGAAGTTTCCAGAGCATTTTAGCAAATTACAACTTGAACGTGTAAGAATTCATTTCCTTTCCCATTCAAAGTAAGGTGTTTTCTTTGTTAATTACTTATGTGTCAGTAGTGAAGTCTTTCACCTTGGGTGACCATGCTGCAGGTTGATAAGTTTGCATTGGATGCTTTGCATGATAGTGTAGAACTTCATTTGCAGAGCTTGGAACCATGGGTTCAGGTATAGAGTTGGTACTTATGTTTACTTCTTCTCTTCTTCTTTTACTTATTTTCGACCCATTTTTGTTATTTATTCTAAATTGGGCATGGTCAAAGTTAAGCTTGTGTGCAACTAATAAACTGAATGGCTTTCCCCCCAAGTCTTTTTTTTTTTTTTTTTCCAGTGCTGCATAGCCAAGATTGATTCTCATCTCACTCTTTTCATCATGTCTTTTGTTTAATGTTCTGATGATCAAATGCTAGTTCGAGTTAATGTTGTCAAATGCACATCCAAGCATGTGTCTTTAATTGTTCAAATATCTAGCTTGTCAACTGTAGTTTTCATAACAATAACACTTCTGTCATGATAGAACCTCCATGTATCGCAACACATGTTTAGTAGAGAAGATAAGCTATGCCCTAGGCAAAAAATTAAAAGAAACCTAGTAATTACCATAATAAAGTTCTGGAACTAAGAAGAAAGCACTGCAGTTGCAGATGAGCCATATCATTTCATAAATAATATAGTGTTTTCCTTGTTCCAAATTCCAGTATTTCATGTAATCAACTGCATAACTGGAACTAACTGTATTACTACTTGGCTACCATGTGAGTGTGCTTACCAAATCATTTGGTCATCTCATGTGGCACAATGATCAGTGAGAATTAAGAAGCTTTATTTAACTTTAATTCATTGTTCTTTAATAAATACTGTGAGAAAACAATTAGAAATTGTTTCCAATGAGGGGATGACAAGAGGATTATAGAAATGTTATTATCTTTTGTCAGTATAATTTATAAAGTATGATGGATAGCCTCATACTTGAGGTTGCGAAAGGAATTCAGATGTTATATCCTGAATTAGAGTTTTAGTGTCATATCATTTAATCAATTTTCTCTTTCTCTTTATTCATTCCCATTATCTCGTCCTGTGATTATTTGTTGAGTTTAACTTGTGAATGGAATGAGATGACTTCTCTAATTAATATTTTTCAGCATTTTTCATGACTTGAGGAGCGGCAACCTCTTTGTTCCTTTTTTTGTTTTTCTATTTATTAAGTTCATTTAATTTCCCTTTTTTATTAAGTGAAATTCATCCATGATTACTTATAAGAAAAACATGTTTCATCATGACATCAAGTCATATATCTGGAACTTCCTTGTCCTACTGCAAGCTTGGACTGTACGGGCTAGGAATGAATTGTGGGGATCTGTTGAGCTTCCACTTCATAATATTAATTCAAAACCGGCTCTTTTTATAACTCTGTGTCAAATGATGAATTTATAGTTGCAAACTTTTACATAGTTTAAGAATCAATTTCCTGGTAAATATACTCAGTTAATTGCTTTCCTTTGCTTGGACCAGCTTCTTCTTGACTTGATGGCATTTCGAGAACAAGCGCTGCGGCTTATTCTGGATCTAAGCAGCACAGTAATTACATTGTTGGTGAGTTTCAAATTCTCGTCATTGTTCAAAATGTATGTTTTGGATGTAAACTTTGATGAGTGGAAACTGTTAGCAACTTGTCACTCTAGAAAGCTCAGTTGTCAACTTCTGAGAAATGGCAACCAATAGTTGTATAGTGCTTGCCATGGGAACAAGGTACAAGACAGACATTGAGCTTCCTCTTCCATGTGAAAATCTGACTGAGAACATATGGTTTACAAAAGTTTTTGAGTTCTCACTTCGTAGGGTTGTTCGAACTAACTTTTAGGCTCTTCATAGGAACCTTGACCTCTCCTAGTGTAATGATCTTCCTCTCTCTATGTGTTTTAAAATTGTTTCCTTGAATGGATGTTGCAAAAGATGTTTTTGAAAAAACTGTCACTTTGGGAGAGGTGGATGGTTTGTGTGAAGGCTATTTGAACAGTCTTAGGATGCTAGAAGAATAAAAAGTGAAAGACTGAAGGTATTGGGGATGCAAGATCAATTTATAGTCCAAATGTTCTGAGTCATTTTTTTTTAGTGCAGGAGGAAACTCAAGCTCTATCTTGAGCATCATATTCCGTATTACTGTTATACCTCTTTTGTTAACTATTTCACAAAAAAGTGACTAGGGTAAGTTTTATTGCCCATGTGTGGGTCCCACATGAGGGGGTGCTGAAATTATAAAACTCTACTCTGTTCTCTGACTACTTAAATTGCTAGAGTAATTATTTCTTGACAAAAATCGTCAACACTATGCTTGTTAACTTAAGACAGTATTTTGCAGCCCCATCAGAACTCGCTTATACTACATGCATTTATGGACCTCTTTTGTTCCTTTGTTCGTGTTAACCTTTTCTCCGAGAAGGCAAGTCAACTTTCCATTGTGTTTCATTTATCTGTCTTTCATTTTCTTCCTGTTTATCCTACTCTTAAAAGTGCTCTAGTTGAAACCTTTTGACTGCTTTGTCTTAACTATGTATGTGTATAGTCATGTACCATACAGCATGTTTTTATTTGTGCTAATGCAATGGTTTCATAACAGATACCAAGGAAAATGGTGCTTCAAATCTATAACCTTTTACATGCCATGTCAAGTAACGACCGAGATTGTGATTTTTACCATAGGTAGGAGATATTTCTACTTTTCAAAATTATGTTGGTGCTCCTAGAAGGGTTTGTTATTATGAATATAGGAGTATCTTGAATTTTCCTTTTTCTTTACTGATTATACACTATACAGCTAGCTTATAATTTTGTTAGTGGCATGTAACCTGATGTCCAAAGATGTTTGGAGGAAACTCTCTACGTCAAGTCACTGACTGGAATAAATAAGGATTCCAGTTACTTTGCTGCTTATAGTCGAAGAGCAGAGGAAGTTTTTAGAGGTTGTACGGTGTTTGAAACTGAATGGGTGTGACTCTTTCTTTTGAAGAGAATCTTTTTGTTATGTTTCACACATGAACAAGTGATGCCCACCATTTCCATGCCCACATGGCCCTATGATCTGCATATGGTGTTTAAAGCTTGTGCTTATCCTTTTTGTGATAAATGGTAGTTGTGACTTGTCATAATTTTTGTCACGGGCCAATGGTCTTGGAACCAAATAGAATCTACTGCTATAAACAATGGGCAGATGGTTAGGTCACAATTTCAAACCGATGAGGGTGTATCGGTATGATTTGTGTTTGGCTTCCCAAAAGAGAGAATCATCTTTATCATGGTTGATAGTTATGTACTCTGTATGTATTATAACATAACAATCTTTAGGAGAAGGAAAACACACTTTTAGATGCTTAGATTAACATTTAATGGCCAGTCGCAGATGATACTTCCTTATTTATTTATTTTTTTAATATTTGAAAGGATAACTGTCATATGATTTGCCAGTGAGCTCCTCTTCTCCTTGTAACAAGAATGTGGGGAGAGGGGTGGGGGTGAGTTTATGGGTTTAGGGTCTACTAAGTGCCTATGTACCTTACTAACAAAAGATAAAAACTGTCATATGATTCTTGTTCTCAATTGATGCATCACACCATATATCTTTCTGTCTCTGGATTTCAGGTTGGTTCAATTTATAGACTCTTACGATCCACCACTGAAAGGATTACAAGAGGACCTAAACTTTGTGAGCCCACGTATTGGGGAGGTTAATATCATTCTTTACTTATCAAAATGCTTTTAAAATGATGTTTAGTTGTATGTCTCATTTCATTTGATAAGATGATCATCTTATGATAGTTTTGTGCTCCTGCTGTACTTGTGAATGAATTCTTACAAGTGGAATCAGTCTACGTGAAAATATATAATAGTTGGGAGGTGATAATCTTAAAAATCATCCGCATGTCCTGGTTTGCAATATGTCAAAATTACAAAAAAGAAACCCTCCTCCTCTACTCTTTTTGCCTCAATCATCATAGAAAAGAAAATTTCTGTCATTAAATTCAGAAAGAAAAAAAATTATGAACTGAAATAATGTATCTACAATGGTCGCTTATTTGGATTCTTTATTGTTGAAACTAGGAAGTTAGAAATGTGGAAGTCTGTTCTTGTTTGAGGGTGGGAAGTTGGTGCTTATTCTAAGATCCTTCTCCAACTTATTTGGTTTTTCTCCCCTCCTTCCTTATTCCATATCTCCAAAAAAAAAAAAAAAAAAAAATTATTAGGAAAAATGTTCAGGAACTTTTCCTGGATCTGAAGAGGACTGGAAGTCAAATGTCATTTTATTTGCTTAGGCGAGGATTTCAGTTGGTGAAGTTTGAAGATTTGAAATAATTAACTATTAGATCTTTGAAATGGCTTTCCTGGGTAAGTGATTTGGAGAAATGAGAATGAAGAGGCAAATATTGAAAGAGGTTACTGCTAAATATTTGCTTCGGTAGAATTTTGTGACATAAGTGCAGTGGCTCAGTAGAAGCAATGATCAGAGCAAGGTCAGATTTTAATATTGGGTTCTCAGTTGTAGTAGGTTTCTGGGATTCCATCTGGTCTTGGATGATATATCTTTGGGTCTTCTCATTTATGCTTGAAATTCATGATCATTAGCTGTCAGTGAGGAGGCTTTGGAAATGCCTTCATTGTTCTAATTGGTCATCTGATAAATGGAGGCTTTGTTTTCTGTGTATTGGGGGCTTGATGAGTGAAGTTTTTGTGGATGAGGTGATGGCGCGTGTTATTAATTGAAAAGGCGTTTGGGGGAGAGGGAGGGGGGTGTTGTTGACTTTTTGCGTATATCCAGTTTTCTTTTGTCAAGCTGGTTGATGTGGTCTTAATATTTGTAATGGCTTCCCATAACAAAATGCACTGCAAGACTTCTAGCATTGCATGTGCTGTTATGGAAAAGAATTGTCTTTGTTATATAGGTACTGTTTGAGATTCACTGTCAAGTTTGATGTGGGATGGTTGTTCAAATGATCTCAAAGTTATAGTGTCTTCAAGTTTCAATGCTTGATCATTTTAAATGCCTTGTAAATCTTTCAAGTGACTTTTATTTAGTCGATCACATTTTTCTTTTGCATTGAGAAACTTCTGCCGGAGACATTCCTTTCAAAAACTACAATGGAAGTTTCAATTTCCTTTTCCAGGTACTAGAGGCAGTCGGTCCTGTTATTTTCCTATCAACAGATACAAGGAAGCTTAGAAATGAGGGATTTTTGAGTCCATATCATCCTCGATATCCAGATATACTCACAAATTCGGCTCACCCAATGGTAGATTCTGTTTACTTTTGATGATTTTGAGATAGGTCACAATTTGCAACTTTTTTGTCAGTGGTATTACTGTTTACTACACTACTACACTGCACTTCTTATGTCATTATCCCCCTGCAGAGAGCACAAGATCTAGCAAATGTTACTTCTTACCGAGAATGGGTATTGTTTGGGTATCTTGTTTGTCCTGATGAGCTGCTTCGTGTCACTAGCATTGATATTGCCATGGTAAGCCCCAGACATTGCTTTGTTCCATTTTGCTCTTGTTATGCAATAAAGTTTACATTTGAATTCAGCTTATATCAAGAGAAAGAAAAAGTATGTAAATCTATGATAAGCATGCATTATGGAAAGTGTATCCTATACATAGTGCTAGCAATGCAATTAATAAATTAAGTTTGCAATATTTATAAAAAGGGCTTATACTAGTATAAATGCAAGAGTCCACTGGGAGGCAACAGATTCATGAAGTAAGCGTGGCGTATTTGATATGGACTTGAGCGCATTTAGGTGTTGTAGGCTTGTAGCTAGCATGTATACAAATTTTTTATAGTTTAAACCCAAGTTATTAATACCATACCATGGCTGTTTCGATTTGGCCGCTAGAAAGAAATATTTTGGTATATATATATGTTAGTAGCATTAGACTAATAAATAAATATAGATAATATTAGAACTTTCATCCGGGCCTACATGCTGGATTACAAATAAAATTGGTGGGTTCAATTTTTATATAGTATAGCTCATTGGCCTATATTAAGTTTTGATACTGGTCCGACAATTTTGTTACTTGCTGAGATGCCCGAAATTCACTGAAATGGCCAGTAGAAACACTCCAAAAATTTAAGCTATACATTTCTAGGGGTAATGAATTGTGAGAACCAGTTTGGTGAATGGTATGATACATTCTGGCCTTTTTGGCTGGTACAAGATGATATTAATAACTTTGGTTAAGATCTTAGTAATTCCATAATGTTATGTAACCATTTTGTTGCTGGTATATGTCCAATGTACATGTGTCAATAGAAGACTGATTTCAATGTCATTGACAAAGAGATTTTTAGATCTCTTAAAAAATATCATGCCATATAATTTTCATTTATTTAAAACTGCACTTTAATGTTCACACCCCACAGAACTATCAGAAAGACAACACAAACATTAGAGGAAAAGATAGGCCTATTGAGTCATTATTTTTTTGGTTTTTTTCTCTTGGTTTCTTATATCAGAGAAAAAAGCTACATTCATCATATATCTCAGCTGATAATATTTTTTCCTTTTCTAAATTGGTTCTGGCTTACAGGTTGTGCTGAAGGAAAATTTAGTTCTTACAATATTCAGGGATGAGGTGGGTTCTACCGCCTGTTGTTGAAATTATACTTGTCATTTGCTGAAGTTTTTTTCTTTTTCAGATATGAGTCATTTGCAGTTGTTGACTGTCATTGTAAAACATTAAAATGCAGTACATACTTTTGCATGAGGACTATCAGTTATATGTTTTGCCACGAATATTAGAATCAAAGAAGATGGCAAAATCAGGACGTACAAAGCAGAAAGAAGCGGATTTGGAGTATAGTGTTGCGAAGCAGGTTGAGAAAATGATAAGGTAAAATCAGAAATTTTTATTAACTTATTTTTCTTCTATCCCAAAGTCTAAATGCAAAGCACTAAAGGTAAAACAACTTGTCATTGCTGAGTAGAAATATAAGAAGAAAAAACATTTGTTATAGGTTAATTAAAATATTGATTTTACAGTTTCCTTTTACAGCTTAATAATGAAGATACACCTAATTAAACCTAAGGCAATTTTTTTTTTTTTTTTTTTTTTGGTGCAAAATTTGCACAATATAACTACTTCAGCATTGACCTTGGAATATTAAAAGGGATATAACCAGTATCTATGTATTGTTTGTTTGACAGCTATGCTGGCATTCTCATATCATAAAGTTTTGAGTTGTATTTGTGTCCATACTTCATTGGAAATTCTTGTTTTATTAGTGACATAACATTTAAGAGTAACTATAATTTTGTTCTTATATATATATATATATTTTAAGAAGCAACTATAAAAATAGCAACCATAATTTTCATTTTCTCATAAACAACCTTTCCTGTTGATGTTGAATGGTAAAAAATTTTTCCTCGTGTTTCAAATATCCATCAGATTACCAGGTTTTATTTATTTATTTATTTATTAATTATTATTATTATTATTATCTAACCTCTTTGATGTTTGTGGCTCCATCAGCAAGCATTGAATATGATATAGTAATGTTGGTTGATCATTTCAGTGAAGTGCATGAGCAAGCATTTGTGTCTTGTGATGCCATCCATCGTGAGAGGAGAATATTATTGAAGCAAGAGATTGGAAGAATGGTGCTTTTCTTTACTGACCAGCCTAGTTTATTAGCTCCAAACATTCAGGTAAACATTACAAACTTCATTAAATGAGGTATTGGAAATTGTGTCACATGCCGGAAGTTCTGTAGTGCACCCACCCACCCAAACACGCAGACATATAGCATTACTTGAATGTGACTTATTGGCCAATGTGGCCAATGCAAACATATGGTTGAATTTATTTGGGGAACCTAAGGTATGTCACCCAAGGAATTGTACATAGGTTTTACCCTACCCCAAAAAAAGAGAAAAAGTTAATCAATCCACTCATCAACAAGCTTGAGCTTGTTCAAAAAACAAATGAATCTTGTGGAATTGTAACCTAACTTGGTGGTGAGCTTCAACTTGGTTCATGATTGAAATAAAATTAAATAAACAAATTATTAACTTTAAATACTTGGCTTGACTCAACTCGGTCATAGCCCTACTTCTGAATGGGTGGCTCACCTGCCATCCTATCCCACACTGAAACTCTTAGTCTTTTTTTCCAGTAAAACCGTTAAGCCAATTACATTTCTGGATGAGTTGGATATGGGTAGGTGGTCTTTACAATGACATTGATATTAAATTTCTTAGCACCCTTGGATCAGCTAATTAGTCTTTACAATGACATTGATATTAAATTTTTTAGAACCCTTGGATCTGCTAGTTAGTTTTATTTCCTCCTTATGCTCTCTTTGTCAATGAGTTAGAGTTGTTTTTACATGTAAAATACTTAGATATAAAATTGACTCATTAATAGTTTTGTAGTGCTGAATTATGCATTCTCTAATGATTTAATATTTCCTACAGATGGTGTTTTCTGCCTTGGCTTTTGCTCAGTCTGAGGTCATATGGTATTTCCAACATGTAGGAATTGCATCATCAAAATCAAAGGCTGCACGAACGGTACCAGTGGACATAGTAAGTGAAGTTTTCCTTCCCTTTATTGGTTGCACCAGTTACCACTAGTCCTTGTTTGCGAACCAGCTAATGAAGTGCTTGACTTTAACCACTATGACCTTTGTTTCAGGATCAAAGTGATCCAACCATTGGGTTCCTATTAGATGGAATTGATCGCCTATGCTGTTTAGTGCGCAAGTATATTGCAGGTTAGAATTTTTTTATTATTATTATTTGCAGGTTAAATTTATTGTTTTTTATATATATATATATAGTTTTTTCTCCCTAGCAAAAAGTTATATGTAACTTGTTTCCTTCTAAGATAGTTTATAATGACTCAAGTCCTTGGCTAATTTGTACCAAATACAAATAATAAAAATTGTGAAATGCATTTGGAGGTATAACTTTCTACTATTGAGATGTTCAGACATTACACTAGTGAATCTAGAATTTTGCATAACCTTGTTGATTTTTAATTGTTGTTTACGTGCAGATTTAAATATGATTTACCTTTTTAAGCTTCTAAAAGTCTGAATTAATTGAGAGGACAATCTGATAATTTAGTACCAAAAATTAAAATAAATTAACCCTAGTCCCTCTTCTCAGAAGGTTCATATACACTTTGAGCCACAGTAATTCGCCACCCATTCCATGATTGGCTTTGTAATTTTAATTATCACCACATAATATATATATATATATATATATTAAGATGGCATTACCGTGCTACTTTGCATGAAAAAAAATATGAATTTTTTGTTTTGGTCCATAGTAATTTAGTAGAGTGATGGTTTAGTTAATCATCCACTGCCTTCAGAGCAGCATATCAACAGTGCAAGTCTGCAAGCCAAGTAAACTAAACATGAATACTCAGTCTTCTGGGCTTCACTTGGATATAACATGAATGCTTTCATGTAGAATTTATCCGATATGACTGATAAACTTTGCTGAGCAGCAACTAGATAATATGCTATGTTGTTTTGTTACTACAGCCAGAGATCTCTCATATAAATTTAAAGTATATTTTATACTTTTATTCATACTTGTATGCAGCAATTCGAGGTTATGCATTGTCATATCTTTCTTCCTGTGCTGGTAGAATCCGTTTCTTGCTGGGCACTCCGGGAATGGTGGCGCTTGACTTAGATGCAGGCTTAAAAGGACTCCTTCAGCAAATTGTTCAACACCTTGAAAACATTCCAAAACCTCAGGGTGAAAATATTTCTGCCATCACATGTGATCTATCTGTAAGTTATCTCTGCAGACCATGTTCTATTTTTATTTAGTAAATGTTGCATCTTCTGAGGTTTCTGAAACTTTACTGACCTGCTATGGGTCTGTAATTTTGTTTGTCACCTCCTTTGGGTAAAAGTCTCGTATAAATAAATTACGTAGTAACAAAACATAGTGACAAATGTGTGTGATCTGATAAACATGTTAACTGAGGTTATTCGTTTATGTCAAAAGCCCTGGAGATTTCAATTAGTTTCTCATATTTGAGTGTGTGTTTTTGTATATCTTGAAGCTTTTACTTTTAAGTTATTCAGAGTTTGTGTTTTATAATAATGCAAGAGAGGTCATTGATATAATTAAAAGTGGTCTCTTATCATGCATGATAAGACAACTGGACGGATGAGAGATAATAGAAACATAACAACCACAGTCTCAGTCTCAAACTTCTGGTGTCAGCTATGGAATCCTCCCTTTCTCCCTGACCATATTAGATCACAGAAAAGAGAAAACTTGCACTCTTTTGACCGGAGGATTTCTTATGTAGCGGGTTTAATGAATTGCCACAACAGTCTACAAATTATATTAGATATGTAATTTGCACTCAAGAGTTTGTAGTTGTAGCTGTTTTATATTTCATCTTGCACACAACTTGTGTGTTGTTTCTAGATATGCTTATTTTGTAACTCACACTCAGCTGAATTGCTTTGAGGTTAGTCTTGTTTGAAAATTGTCCTCATTGTTTTGTAAGTATCGTGGTTCTCATTTTTGTACTGGCTTCTTTATTGGCACATTATGGATAAATAATTATTTGTGGTAATTAATCAGGATTTCGAAAGGATTGGTTAATGATTTTGATGATAGTCACATCTTCTCGGTCTAACATAAACATAAGACATTTGGAGAAAGCTACAGTCTCCACCGGAAAGGAAGGATTATTATCAGAGGGAAATGCTGCTTACAATTGGTCCAGGTGTTCTATATATCCGACTTTGATTAGTTTGCTAAATATCATAGTCCATTATTGCAATAAGTTACAACAATCAAAATTAATATTGCAGTTGTACTGAAAAGAAGACTCATGGTTTTCAATTTGGAAATAGGGATTCTTAGAGCTTAATAGTCAAGGGAAAAAAAAGGAATAGTAGGTATTGTTTGAACTCCAAAAAACATTTTAAAGAAAATGATCTGTATAGTTTTTTTAGATGATCCGTATGTTACACACATACACACACATAAAAGAAAATGAGAGGGAAAGAGGTAAGTCAAAGCTGGAATCTTTTCTGGTGAAATGCTTGAAGGTACCTTTTTCCTACTTTTAATCATCACTAGTGATTTCAATCTAACACTTAATATCTGGCCATAAAAAGAAAAAGAAAAATCCAAGATTTAAGAACTTCATGCTCCTTTTTTTATATAACATGTTGGAAAACCAAGAAGGTTAGTATGAATACGCCAGTGTCTTAGTTTTCAGTGCATTTTTTGAGACATTTCCAAGTTTAGCGGGCTAGGTCATCGTGTTCTCAAAGTGATATCTAGGTTGTTTATTTGGTTAAAGCTGTCGAACTAGTTCAGAAGCATGTTAGCTTATATTGATAAAATTCATATATGATGAGCATTGATGACATCAATGCATACTTGGATTTCTGCAAAAGAGACAATAATAGCTTATGTGCATCTCTTTCGCTTTTGATGCAGATGTGTTGATGAACTGGAATCTCAATTATCAAAGCATGGCAGTCTTAAAAGCTCTATTTCTACCACCAGCACCTTACAACGGTAATTCTTGCATTCTATTTGTTTAACCTGTTTGCTAGGCTCCCCTTACTATAACCAAAAAAATTACATTGTCTGATTGATATAGAATTTATTTATTCTATTAAAGTGCTATGTAATGCTGACCTGGATCTTGATTGTTGTAACAGGTCTTCAGGAACACCATGTTTGGACCAGAAGGACGTCCTCAGCATTGCTGTGCATGGCTTGGTGTTGCTAGTAGTTTTCCAGAATCCGCTTCTCCCATTGTTCCGGAAGAGGTAAAATTCTCCCTCTCCCACTCCCATGCATCCTTAATTTTCATATTTTGGGGGCAAGGTTGCCTGTCAGCCTACCAATTACCTCTCCCAAACCCCACAAAAAGTGAGAGTTTTGTGCATTGGCTATGAGCCTATGACCTCTTTTTTTGGATTTCTTAGAAGCTTACAATATCTTAAAAATAGCCACATATCATAACATTTAAATATTTCATCACTAAATGGTTCTAATCTTTAGATAGTGGCTACTGTGTTTTTTTATCAGTAAGAAATATGTTGTATTAAGAGTTTTAAAAACCGAACCGGTCAATGAACCATTTTTGCACCAAATTCCTGGTTTTTACCGGTTTGGGCGGTTTTACTGTACTGGATTGGTGCAAGGTTCCGGTCGAACTGGCGGGCCGGGCCGGGCTGGTCTGGTTTTTAAATCCATAGTTGTATTTTTGCCGAATCTGCCTAAAACAGGATCATTTGCACTTCTGAGAGGTTTAATTCTTTCAAGGTTTACCCACATGCTTTTGATCATCATTTTAAGATAAGGTGGAATGCAAATTCTTTTTTCCTTATATCTGATAATGTGTAATGTGATTGGGAAATTTGATTCCATCATTACAAACAATAGTGACTTAACTGATGGCAAAACTGCCAGGGTAATGAGTGTTGTCTTTTAGGTGATGCTTATACCAAGTACATGTTCACTTCCATCTACTACTTGCTCTTGCTGCCCGATTAAATCCTTCATCAGTTGTTTCATATACACACACACAGAAAAATGCTAAAATGAAATTAAAGTGACTTTATACTGCAAGCAGGTAACAAAAATTGGTCGGGATGCGGTCCTTTATGTTGAATCTCTCATTGAATCAATCATGGGAGGATTGGAGGGATTAATCAATATTCTTGATTCGAAGGAGGATTTGGTGCCCTTGAGAATCAGGTTGATACATTTATGTCATGTTGTAACATAAAGAAATACTTGAACTTGATCTCTTGTTCCTGTTTAATGTTACTAATTATGGAGAAATCTCTCAGCTTCTTCCAGAGCAGGCAGCTACCTATATCAATTATGCATCAAGACTTTCAATTCCTTCAACTAAATCCCCAAAGTTATCAGCTGGCTATGCTTTGCCTGGGCATGAGAGTTATCCTGAAAATGATAGTTCTATAAAAATGTATGTTATTTTAAATCAAATGCCAAGTTCTCTTTTGCTTTCTTTCAATTCAAGAGTCTGCAACTTTGCATGTCTAATTCTTCGATGATGGCAGGTTAGAAGCTGCAATGCAGAGGCTGACCAATCTGTGCTCAGTTTTGAATGACATGGAGCCTATATGTGTTCTAAACCATGTCTTTGTCTTGAGGGAGGTAAAACATTTTATATTCTTATTCTTTCCTTCTGTTTTCCCTTAATCTTTTCACTTCTCTCCTGTTGCTTTGATGATAACAAAATTGTGTAGAAGTGTTTTACAGTGCACTAGTGTGCTTTACTTCCCCCCCCCCCTTTTTTCCATTGTCTTTCTTCTTTTTGATGATAGTTCCTTCTTTTGTTGCTTCCTTCTCTCTTTTGATTAAATCAATTTTGTGCCTTACTAATTTATGATCCTTTCAATAAAATTTAAATTTAGTTGCCTAGACATCATTGAATCTTTTGTGTTTGGAATGCCATCTTGTACGATATTTGGCAGCTTTTTCAACCGCTTGAAAACAAATCCCACTCTTTCTATCTTTCTTCTTCTTCTTCCTTTTTTTTTCCTTCCCGGTGTTTGATGACTAATCAAGAACGATGTTAGAACTTAGAAGTATTGGTTAAATGATTAAATTTACTATATCCCAAGAGCTTAAGCTTTTGGGACAATCGATAATTTAACATGGTATCATAGCAGGAGGTCTTGAGTTCATTCTCTTTCGGCTCACATGTGAGGGAGAGTGTTAAAACTTAGAAGTATTGGTTAAATGATTAAATTTACAATATCCTAAAAGCTTAAGGGCCTGCTTGGTAATGTTGTTCTAGTAACATTGTTTGTATTTTTTGGAAATGTGTGGGTGAAAAAGTGTGTGAAAATACGTGTAATGTTGTTTAAAAACTGAAAATTATTGCTCAAAATTACATACCAAACGGCCCCTAAACTTTTGGAACAATCGGTAATTTAACAAACGAAAAATTTGGTCTCTTCAAAATATGCTGTCAATTAGCATTAATTCTTACAATAATGTAATGCTTAGTTTTTCAAATGATTTATGTAAATGCGTATTTATTTGACTTGTTTGCTTTTTAGTAGTTTGACTGCAGATACTCCCTAATGGAGGCAAATGTTTTGCCTAATAGGATCTGATCCTCAGTAATTTTAGTTCAAAATAGAACTTCATAGACAATCTACACGGATTAACTTGTAAAAGTAACAGAGGTATTGAGTACCATACTTTGAATGTGAAGAAATTCTAAATGACACAAACACACAGAGAGATATTCACTCCTAGAGCAATGGATTTTATTTTATTTTTAAAATGTGTTATGCAAATACGCAATACAACTTAAGAACTTAAGGTTGCCAACAGGTGCCTAGGTAGTCCATCACCTGAATTAATGTAATTATAAAATAGTTTTGGTTCTAATCTCAAGAAAGCAACTGATTTTTGGTTTAATTTTGGCGGCTGTTTTTTGGAACTCTGGATCTGACTAAGCCAAAAACTGGGTAGTTATTTTAAGGATATCAAAATATGGTTTCATTGAGTAAACCAAAAATGGCAGTTATTGGATCTTCTTAATATTATTGCTACGGCACAAGTATGACAATAGATAAAAGATTAAGACGTGATATAAAATGCTTAAAATACTTGGGATTACTACAATGTAAAAGTATAGAAAAGCCTTTATCTTCCTCTATCATTTTATGTGGTGAGTTTCACTGCCTTAAATCTTAAAAATATTTTTAAAATGCCAACTTGTAGGAGCCTGTACCATTTAGAAAAGTCAGCTTTTATTATTTTCCTTGTTATTGATATAGTAGTCTTACTGAATTTGTTTTGTAAGACAGCTTAGTATCATGCCTCTTTTGCAGCTAATATCCACAATCTATTCAGTCATACATATTTACAATAATAGTAGTTTGTGATCCAATCACATCAAATGCATATGGGTGTGTTTTTAAATACATGCATGTTGATGCACATGTTTGGGATCCAATAAAACCATAACAGATTCTTGTAATTTGATATTTTGATCCTAACACACCAATCATTAACTGCAGTATATGAGAGAATGCATCCTTGGGAACTTCAGGAGGAGATTGCTTGCAGTACTTAAAACTGATAATGATCTTCAACGGCCTTCTATTTTGGAGTCTCTGATTCGCAGACATATCAGCATTGTCCATCTTGCAGAGCAGCATATTAGCATGGATTTAACCCAGGGTATTAGAGAAGTTTTGCTCACAGAAGCCTTCTCAGGACCAGTTTCTTCTTTGCACTTGTTTGAAAAAGTGACAGAACAACCTACTGGATCAGCTGCTGAAGCTGTATGTAACTGGTACATAGAAAATATAATCAAAGATGTATCAGGTGCTGGAATCCTGTTTGCACCCATTCATAAATGTTTCAAGAGCACAAGGCCTGTTGGTGGATACTTTGCAGACTCAGTTGCTGATCTGAGAGAACTACAGGCCTTTGTTCGTATTTTTGGTGGGTATGGAGTTGACAGGCTAGACCATCTGCTGAAAGAACACACAGCTGCTCTTTTAAATTGCATTGACACCTCATTGCGCTCAAACCGTGAAGTGCTAGAGGCAGTAGCTGGCAGCCTGCATTCTGGTGACAGAATAGAGAGAGAGGCATCTATGAAACAGGTTGTTGATTTGGATACAGTGATTGAATTTTGTGTTCAGGCTGGGCTAGCCCTGGCTTTTGATGGGCTTCTGGCTGAAGCTGCTGGAGCTGTGCTTGAAGAAGGTGCACCCTTGATATATTCATTACTAGCTGAGGTAGTTAAGCATGTACCTGATGAAATACCTGAAAAGAAGGAAATTAGGAGATTGAAAGGAGTGGCAAATAGTGTCGGTGTGGTCTGTGACCATGATTCCCAGTGGGTGAGGTCAGTCTTGGGAGAAGTCGGGGGTGCAAATGATGGTTCGTGGAGCCTGTTACCATATTTATTTGCCACCTTCATGGCATCTAATGTTTGGAACACCACTGCCTTCAATGTTGAAACAGGGGGCTTCAACAACAATATCAATTGCTTGGCAAGGTGGGTATGCAGTCATTTTTCCATAAATTGGAATAACGCCGATGACAAGGACTCTTGAATGCTTATTAGTTAAATACTATCTGAAACCCAAAGTTAACAAATGCATACACGCAAATAAATTAAACCCCCTATGTGCCTTAGATCTTCTGGAACTACATCATTTGATAGCACAAATATCTGTGTTTTACCTTCTACGCTTCTAGATACCTTTGTGAATATAAAACTGAAAAGTTAAGCCATAGTCTGCTGCACATGAAATGTTGTAGTGGTTCTCATTATGTTTAGCTATCTTTGACAATCAAATTTCTTCTGCAGGTGTATTAGTGCTGTGATTGCAGGAAGCGAGTTTGTTAGACTAGAACGTGAGCATCAGCAGAGACAATCTTTCTCAAATGGACATGTTGATGAGACACTAGATTCTGAAATACAGAGCCGTTTGTCAGCTGAGGCAAGCATAAAGTCCACAATGCAACTCTTTGTAAAATTCTCTGCAGGGATTATACTAGATTCTTGGAGCGAAACTAACAGGTATGTGAATGATTTCATATTCTGCTGCATGTGTCCAAATGCCCTTTCAAACTGTGATATGGCATGTTTCAAAATGGTCTTGTAGAAATTAGGCTAAAAAGAAAAATGACGACACTGCTGGACTATGTTTTTCTGCACAACCTGGTCTCTAATTCTCCAGTTTAGCCATTGGCAATATGGTGGTTTGTGTTAACATGTAAATTGTCCAAACTGTTAATGTCTTCCTCTTTTCTGCACAGATCTCATCTTGTAGCACAGGTTATCTTCCTAGACCAACTTTGTGAGATCTCCCCATACCTTCCAAGAAGTTCTCTGGAACTCCATATTCCTTATGCCATTCTTCGGTCAATATATAGCCAGTACTACACGAATAATCCATCCTCACTGCTGGCATTACTAACTGTATCACCCCGCCATTCTCCTGCTGTATCACTATCACATGCATCCCCTGTAATAAGGCAGGGCCGTGGTGACTCAACTCCTCAGTATCTCACTAATGATTCAGGCTATTTTAAATCAGCATCATCATCATATAGTCAGGAGCACATTTATGATAATGACAGTGGAAACTTTCGGGGAATGAAAACAAACACCGGAATGTTCGCGGTCTGGGCCACTGGATTACAGCTCAAGTCGTAAAGTAAAACATGGTGAAGGGTCAACTTCGGGAAGCACAGGTCCCAGTCCTTTACCAAGGTTTGCAGTTTCTAGGTCTGGCCCAATAGCATATAAGTAGAAAGATGGCCAACAACAAAGAAGAGGGCGGTAAATTATGATAAATATTTTCCCAAGGATAGTTATATGTATATATAGTTACTGAGATAGTTCATAAAAATTTTGACATAATGTATACCTGAAATTACTTTCCTTTTTGTGGTAGCCTTGATCGTGTAAATTAATGCCATTTATTTCATTCCTTGAACCTCCAAGCTTTTTATCAGAGCTAGAAATTTGTGAAATATGGTTGCTTCCCCTGGGGAAGTATGAACATTCACTCGTATCCTGTACAGCCCTCCATTAGTCATCTCCGGATTGCCCAAAGATGAGCTACCTGTGTTAAGTTTAAACTAGACAATCTCAAGTTTATTCTACCTGACATTAACCCGCTGCATTCTCTTTTGATCATTACAGACCGAGAATCACAATACAAATATTCACCGGCAACACAATTAACATCTCTGCTCAAGTCATTGTTTGAAGGATTGTTCTTAAACACAATATTATTTCTATCCTGTCAAAGGTTCCAAATGGGCCAAGGAGGGGCCTTATCAGTGACCATATTTGTCTTAATTTCGATTAAAGTATTTACCCAAAACATTGGGGTGACCACCAATGTTGATGCAGAGCTTTGGGTTACAAGGGATGGGTTGACATCATATTCACGTATAAATCTCTCTTGGAAGTTGAAATAGATATTGATGCCGAAGTAGTGCTAGGCAAGGTTTCTGAAGCTTACAATAGCAATTTATATCATGTTTTTCTTATAATGGATTGCAAGATTTTGTTGTTTTTGATAGTCTGCTGTGGACCTTTGTGTGCTTCTTTTCTATGACAATTTGGGTTTGTATTATGAGAAACTTTATTTGCAAACTTCTGCTTAGTTAATGAAGATCGGGGTTTACCCAAAAAAAAAAAAAAAAAAAAAAAAAAAAACAAAAAAAAAACTTTTAATAAAATGATTTTATTTTTGTTGAGTTGACATTTTGCTTTCTTACAAATAGGTCCAATATATTTTACAGATAGACCCAATTATATTGGGGATACTTGAACCTAAGTATCTTGTATATTGTTTATGTAAAATCAATGTCTTACACAATATGAGATTTATATTTATGTGATCTTCACTAGCTACGATACATAAGATACCTGCAAATGATGTATACCCACTCTGCAGCCCCTATCATGTGTGCAACTGAGTCTTGCTTGCTATATAAATAAAGTGATCACATGCAGTGCACCTGTGCACATGATCAATTTTCATCCATCACGGTTGATGCAAGTGCAATGGAATGATCAATTTCATCATTTCTCAAATTTCATGAGTCAATAACATCAAATTGATAGCACAAGGAATCTGTTTATAAACCCAAACCACGAGGGTCTATGCATTTTTACATTTTTTCTTGTTCAAATTAAAAAAAATGTGCAACACTAGAAAAATGGACCCAAACAAAATTAAGACAAGAAAATCAAGATAGCGTAGGCAATTTGGAGATTGTAGAGAAAAAGGCTGTTAGTTTCATATTGAAATTGAAGAAAAAAGTTCAGATATTAAACAAAAATGCCCAAACAAATATCATTGTTCTCAATAGCCTCAAAAATGGAAAATTCTATAAGAAAACTATTAATCCAAAATTTATAATACCAGTACACTGAAGAAAAGGCACTAGTCTAACCTTCTATTTAGAGTTACTACTTGGCATGTTTGAGCTCAAAAACTAGTTCCATGCAATGGTGCCAGGCTGCCAGTACACTGAATTTTGCAAGTAAATTAAAGCAGGCCTCATGGTAGCGTCTCCATTGCCCAACAGCTCATTCCGGTTGCAATGCCTAGCAAGAAAAAAAAAAAAAAAAAAAAAAAAAAAAAAAAAAAAAAAAAAAAAAAAAAAAAAAAAAAAAAAAAAACAAAACATAAATAACAAAAAATGACTATTCACTTACTTAATTGACATTCCCCCAAATCCTTGCACAGTTCAAGCCTCACCAAATAGTCCTTTAAATGCTTTGTGTTCGCTAACTAAGGTCCTTAATTGCTTGACTTGGGGGGGGGGTGTGTGGGGTTGTGGGGAGGGGAGAGAGGGAAGAAAAGAAAAGAAAAATGATGCTTCTTGTGCTTGAAGAATTTGGGTCTACTTTTTATGTAGGATGCTCGCATGATGCACATGCTTATTAAAAGTCATATTAAAAAAATAGTATCATTAAAATTACATACTAAATAAAAGATCTGCTTAATGAGTGCCTAAATACAGTGGTTAAGGTTGAATTTTTTTATTGTAATTGATTAACTTTTTAGATGCAGTCACACATAAGACAATTAAAGAAGTATCTATTTATTTGTTCTTATTATTTTTCAATGTAGTGGCATCCAATAAATTCCTCCTTATTAGAAGTGCAATGACACTTGTTAACAAAAGCCCTAAATAAATAGTAAAAGAATCGCCTTAAATTGTTTAGCTAAAGTACATAAAGTGAAATTGCATTTTAACCAAAATTAAATGATAGATTAAAAAAAAAAATAACAAATAATGAAACTCGCTTGCTCCAAAACATTTGATAATGTTTTAATCATAATAATATTTTAAACTTCTTAAAACTTTGGTAATAGAATCATATATAGAGTAATATACCATTACAAGTGAATATGCATTTGATGCTCTAATATTTTTTAAATAAATAAATTATATACAAATATTAAGAAAAATATGTGTGCATCACATATGTGCTATCCATAAATTATTGATAGTTAAAAAAAAAAAAAAAAAGTATAGAACATGGATGTGGTGCGGGTTTTTCCGATTAAGGACACTAAAGGTCCGTTTGGATACAAACAAAACTAAAAACTGAAACTGAAAACTGAAAAATAATGTAGCAAAATAATTTTTAAATGTGTAAATAATACCGTGAGACCCATTTTTAATGAAAAAGTTATTGAAAAGTGAAATTTGTGGATTCGTGAACATTACACGGTGTGCACCGATTGGTTGAAAATTGTTTGGCAAGTTAAATTTTGCGGCTCTTGTTCATGAAAAGTAGCCGTAATAGTAAAATTTGTCCCAAAACGCGTGAAAAAAAAAAAAAAAAAAAAAAAAAAAAAAAAAAAAAAAAAACGGAAACGCAAATGGAAACGTATTATCCGGATCCAAACACACACTAATTCAAATGAGTTTGACAGTCCAGCTCAGGACTTGGCATTGGTCCAAAAGACTAAAAGAGTGACCAACACCCACGAATGTCTTTTTAAACCCATAGAAGGAAAATCAACTCAAATCCCAAATGATAGAAAAATCATGCACAACAAGATTATCAAAACTGATATTGTTGTGGCACAAATAACCATCCAACATGAGTCATGAAACATCACTTCCTCGTTCCTCTCATTCCCAACTTTCCTTCGATTTTAATATTTTATCATA
Source organism: Quercus dentata (assembly GCA_028216015.1). Lineage (NCBI taxonomy): Eukaryota > Viridiplantae > Streptophyta > Magnoliopsida > Fagales > Fagaceae > Quercus > Quercus dentata. The sequence goes on along the minus strand of CP116454.1, from coordinate 18,650,894 downwards.
TATTTTTTTTTCTTCAAAAATGCTTTTATTTTTATTTCTTAATTTCTTTGGGTCAAGGCCCAGAACCCGTATCCGGTCCACTACTCCATTTGTTTTTTCGGATCATAATCCACCACACCAAACTATAATCAAAGGTCCAAACGGACAGGCTCCCCTCCCGTTTATAACTCTCCCCTTTTCTCTAGGGCTGTGCACGGTTCGATCGGTGCAGTTTTTGGACATCCTCAACATCTCTTGCTCGCTCTCTCATTTTTCAAACCTCTTATTATCAGAAAGAGAGTTCTCAAAGATCATCCCAAAAAAAAAAAAAAAAAAAAAAAAAAAAAAAACTTGAGCGACTCTGCCTCACTATCACAGTCTCACTGTTACTACTCACACGCACCTATACCGTTTCGATAGGGTTTATCTCTGCGGGTTTAGGGTTTTGAACTTGGTAGCTCAGTTCAGCTCAACAAAAATGGCGTCGATCATGGCATTACGACGCGCACGAACCCCAAACTTCTCATCCTCCTTCTTCAAGGTACGACCTTTATACCCTTCTCATTTCATTTTCAATCACAACAACAACAACAACAACAACACTGAAACCCTAACTAAAACCCTAAGCACCTCAGCAATCCCAAATGAGTATAATCAAATACCCCATTCACCACCACAACCACAACCACAACAATGGAACCCACAAAACCAGGGTTGGAATTCACAAAACCCTAATCAGTGGGCCCCACAAAACCAAGGATGGAACTCACAAACACAGACACAGAGTCAGAACCAGAACTATTCACATGGTGGGTATCCTAATCAGGGTCAGAACTATCCCAGTCGTGGTTATCCCAATCAGGGTGGTCAGAACTATCCCAACCGTGGATATCCCAATCAAGGTGGTCAGAACTATCCCAACCGGGGATTGAACCCTGACCAGTTCAACACTCAGACCCCGACTTTTCAACAACCCAGATCACCAAACCAGTGGAACAATCAAAATAAGGGATACCCACATCCCCAAAACGTTAATAGAGGCCAGGCTGTTGAGGTTCAAGCCCCGGTTGATTCTCCACCACCGCCTTCGGTTAGTGATGTACTGATGCTTTGCGATTCGGGAAGGTTAAGGAAGCTCTTGAATTGATGGAGAAAGGGGTTAAAGCTGATTGGAATTGCTTCTATAAGTTGTTAGAAAGAGTTAAGGTGTCCAAGTCGTATGAGGATGCGAAAAAGGTTCATGATTTCTTTCTGCAGTCCACGTTTCGGGGTGACCTTAGTTTGAACCATATGGTGATCGAAATGTATAGCAGTTGTGAGTCGATGACTGATGCACGTAGGGTGTTTGATCATATGCCTAATAGGAGTATGGACACTTGGCTTTTAATGCTTAATGCGTATGCGGATAACGGGTTGGGTGATGATGGGTTGCAGTTGTTTGAGCAGATGAGGGAGCTGGGGATGAAACCCACTGGGGATACTTTTCTTGCGGTGTTTTTCGGCTTGTGCTAGTGTAGATGCTGTGGAAGAAGCATTTTTACACTTTGAGTCAATGAAGAGTGAGTATGGAATTGAGCCAGGGTTTGAGCATTATATGGGGCTTCTAGGTGTGCTTGGGAAGTGTGGCCATCTTGATGAAGCAGAGGATTTTATAGAGAAACTGCCTTTTGAGCGCACTGTGGAGGTTTGGGATGCATTGAGAAATTATGCTCGGATTCATGGAAATATTGATCTTGAAAACCATGCTGAGGAGTTAATGGTTTCTCTTGACCCGTCGAAGGCTGTTGCTAATAAGATCCCTACCCCACCTCCTAGAAAGTATACTGCAGTCAGCATGCTTGATGGGAAGAACAGGATCAGTGAGTTCAGAAACCCAACTCTCTACAAGGATGATGAAAAGCTGAAGGCCGCTGGGATGAAAGAAGGTGGTTATGTGCCGGACACAAGATATGTTCTGCATGACATTGATCAGGAGGCCAAGGAGCAGGCCTTGCTCTATCATAGTGAGCGTTTGGCAATTGCGTATGGTCTGATTAGTACTCCAGCGAGAACACCTCTTAGGATCATCAAGAACCTTCGTATCTGCGGTGACTGTCACAATGCCATCAAGATCATGTCTAAGATTGTTGGGAGGGAATTAATTATTAGAGACAACAAACGGTTTCATCATTTCAAGGAAGGAAAATGCTCCTGTGGGGATTATTGGTGAAGCCCTTGAAACTTTGAACTACTGCACGTATCCACTGAGATTATCTTTCCAGTTGCAATTTGGTATGTAGAGTGCAAAGTTGCCAAGCCATATGGAATATTGCAGACAGAGACTCCAGTAGGACATGAACCATCCATTGCCATATGATATATTGTCTGTTTGCTTTGACATTCAATCAAATATTTGTTAAGATATGTGCAGTGACCATTGGCTCACCATCCCAACCCCCTCCCTCCTCAGTTTCTTTATATGCACCATACTAGTAAAATATCTGTTTTTTATGTTTAACATGACTTCAAAGCCGTTAACAAGAACCGTCTGGAATAAAATAATATTAATCTTTTTTTGTGCAGAGTTGTCATTTCTTTTTAATGTGTAGGTTGCAATTGGGTAGGCACATAAGAGACTCAATCCTTGAGGTACAAAATGTTCATGGCATGTTCTTTTGGACAAAATTGAGGCAAATAATTTGTTGGTTAGGTAGGTATCTTAATATGTTTCTGAATCCAGAACTGTGATAAACAGTCTTTTTTTGAATCCAGAACTGTAATCCAGAACTGTGAAATAGTGATAAACAGTGTAACTATCACTGCTCTTAAAAACTAAAACTAAAATTTCAGCAGAAGCAAAATTCTGCTTGCTTTTTTTTACCCCAACTACCACTCCACAGTCTTTCTCTATCTAAAACACTGTGCTTTGATGTATTAAATGGGCAGAGAGAGAGAGAGAGAGAGAGAGAGACAGACAGACTCAGATCTGAGCTTCAATTCATTCTCTCAATCCATCAATCTCAACTCTTGACCTCTAAATTGTGCTCTCTCTCTCTCTCTCTCTCTCTCTGACTCCTTATGCTTTGTTTGGTTGCTGAGAAAATACAAAATTACTAAAAGATAGCAATGTTGACTGCCAAAATTCACTTTCTGCTTAGCTTGAGTTAAATTTGATTCATATATTTTTGAAAATTTTGTTTCGTTCACTTTTCTCACATTTTCTCGGCGTCCAAACAGCGAGTTCTGTGACTATGTGCTGGCTATTTATGTAGAGTTGCTAATTTTATGCTCTGTTTGGTTGCTGAGAAAAGATTGAAAAGGTTCTGCTAAGCTTGAGCTGAGTTCGATTCAGATTTTTTTGGAAATTTTGTTGTGTTCACTTTTCTCAGATTTTCTCGGCATTAAATGGAGAATTTGTGACGTGCTGGAAATTTATGAAGACTTACTAATTCTGTGCACTGTTTGGTTGATGAGAAAAGAAAAATGTGGTTCTGCTGAGCTGAGCTAAGTTCGATTTCAGTTTTTCATCCTTTGAAGCCACTAGACTGTGAGGAAGGCATTTGAAATCTTGTTTTCTTGGCAACCAAACAGAGACTTTTGTGCAGGTATGCTTTATTATTTATTACCTGTGCTAGAAATGTATGTAGAATTAGTTACTAATTTTGGATATTTTTGCTTTTTCTTTAGGGTTTATGACTTGTATTTAGGTATTCGTTGATTGTTTGATGTGAAATCGGAAGAATCTAAAAAGAAAGTGAAAAAATTGTGGAGGGTATTTGTGCTTCTTAGTTTGCTTTTCATATATGTATATATAGTAATTCTCAACTCAACTAAGAAAGGTTCTTGTGCTCCACATGTTGGAGTGGAATAATGTAACAGTTTTCAATAGTCGAAATATGTCCTGCATTTTCTTAGCTTCCAAGCAAGCATGAAAGCCTTGTGCAATAATAGTGAAGCTTCTTTTGAGAAATATGGGATAATTGAGTGGTTTAGAAGCTGAAAGCTAAAATAGTTGGACACTTGGACTGTAAATGCATAAAATTATGACCTTTTTGGTTACCCAGAAAAACTGAGAAAAGGAAGATAAGAATGCAACTTGATTCATCTATATATTTTCTTGGCAACTGAATGGTGCATTTAGTGTGTTCTCTTTTTAAATTGTGTAAACGGAGATGTGAAACAAGATAAGTCTGCTATAGACTAATTTTATAATATTAAAGAAATTGACTCATAAGCTAAACTTGGTTTGCAGAAAGTCTTGAGTGGAGGTGTAATTAATCTACGGCAAGATCACGGCAACTATTTTCAAGTCAAGATTCCTCAATGTCACCCCCTCCAGGAAGATCAAGGGAATGGGAGGGACCATCAAGGTGGACTGAGTACTTGGGTCCACAAATGACACCTCACATCTAGGAGCTCTAGGAATGCAGGTCCTGATGGACAGGTCCAGAGTTCAGGCGGGTCTCAAAAGGGTTTGAACGTGAAGTGGGTGGTCCAACTTAATGAAGTTGCTGAAGGTCTTATGGCTAAAATGTATAGGTTGAATCAAATCTTGGACTACCCAGATCCAGTTGGACATGTATTTACCGAAGCATTTTGGAAAGCGGGTGTGTTCCCTAATTACCCAAAACTTTGCATTTTGCTCTCAAAGAAGTTTCCAGAGCATTTTAGCAAATTACAACTTGAACGTGTAAGAATTCATTTCCTTTCCCATTCAAAGTCAGGTGTTTTCTTTGTTAATTACTTATGTGTCACTAGTGAATTCTTTCACCTTGGGTGACCTTGCTGCAGGTTGATAAGGTTGCATTGGATGCTTTGCATGATAGTGTAGAACTTCATTTGCAGAGCTTGGAACCATGGGTTCAGGTATAGAGTTGGTACTTATGTTTACTTCCTTCTTCTCTTCTTCTTTTACTTATTTTTGACCCATATTTTGTTATTTATTCTAAATTATGGGCATGGTCAAAGTTAAGCTTGTGTGCAACTAATAAACTGAATGGCTTCCCACCCCCCCAAGTCTTTTTTTTTCCAGTGCTGCATGAAAAGCCGAAGATTGATTGTCATCTCACTCTTTTAATCATGTCTTTTGTTTAATGTTCTGATGATTAAAGGCTAGTTCGAGTTAATGTTGTCAAATGCACATCCAAGCATGTGTCTTTAATTGTTCAAATATCTAGCTTGTCAACTTTAGTTTTCATAACAATAACACTTGTCATGATAGAACCTCCATGTATTGCAACACATGTTTAGTAGAGAAGATAAGCTATGCCTTAGCCAAAAAATTAAAAGAAACCTAGTAATTACCATAATAAAGTTCTGGAACTAAGAAGAAAGCACTGCAGTTGCAGATGGGCCATATCATTTCATAAATAATTTAGTGTTTTCCTTGTTCCAAATTCTGGTTATTCCCCCGCCCCTCTCTTCTCCCTCCCCCCCCCAACATCCAGTATTTCATGTAATCAACTGCATAACTGGAACTAACTGTATTACTACTTGGCTACCATTTGAGTGTGCTTACCAAATCATTTGGTCATCTCATGTGGCACAATGATCAGTGAGAATTAAGAAGCTTTATTTAACTTAATTCATTGTTCTTTGATAAATACTGTGAGAAAACAATTAGAAATTGTTTCCAATGAGGGGATGACAAGAGGATTATTGGAATGCTATTATTTTTTGTCAGTATAATTTATAAAGTATGATGGATAGCTTTATACTTGAGGTGGCGAAAGGAATTCTGATGTTATATCCTGAATTAGAGTTTTAGTGTCATATCATTTAATCAATTCTCTTTCTCATTATTCATTGCCATTATCTCGTCCTGTGATTATTTGTTGAGTTTAACTTGTGAATAGAATGAGATGACTTCGCTAATTAATATCTTTCAGCATTTTTCATGACTTGAGGAGCAGCGACCTCTTTGTTCCTTTTTTCGTTTTTTCTATTTATTAAGTTCATTTAATTTCCCTTTTTATTAAGCAAAATTCATCCATGATTACTTATAAGAAAAACATGTTTCATCCATGACATCAAATCATGTATCTGGAACTTCCTTGTTCTACTGCAAGCTTGGACTGTACGGGCTAGGAATGAATTGTGGGGATCTGTTGAGCTTCCACTTCATAATATTAATTCAAAACAGGGTCTTTAATTTATATAACTCTGTCAAATGATGAATTTATAGTTGCAAACTTTTACATAGTTTAAGAATCAATTGCCTGGTAAATATACTCAGTTAATTGCTTTCCTTTGCTTGGACCAGCTTCTTCTTGACTTGATGGCATTTTGAGAATAAGCTCTGCGGCTTATTCTGGATCTAAGTAGCACAGTAATTACATTGTTGGTGAGTTTCAAATTCTCGTCATTGTTCAAAATATATGTTATGGATGAAAACTTTGATGAGTGGAAACTGTTAGCAACTGGTCACTCTAGAAAGCTCAGTTGTCAACTTCTGAGAAATGGCAACCAATAGTTGTATGGTGCTTGCCATGGGAACAAGGTACAAGACAGACATTGAGCTTCCTCTTCCATTTGAAAATCTGACTCAGAACATATGGTTTACAAAAACTTTTTGAGTTCTCACTTCTATGTCCTATTATCTGTAGGGTTGTTTGAACTAACTTTTAGGCTCTTCATAGAAACCTTGACCTCTCCTAGTGTAATGATCTTCCTCTCTCTGTGTTTTAAAATTGTTTCCTTGAATGGATGTTGCAAAAGATGAATTTGAAAAAACTCACTCTGGGAGAGGTGGATGGTTTGTGCAAAGGCTATTTGAACGGTCTTAGGATGCTAGAAGAATAAAAAGTGAACAACTGAAGGTAGTGGGGATGCAAAATCAATTTATAGTCCAAATTTTCTTAGTCGTATTTTTTTAGTGCAGGAGAAAACTCAACCTCTATCTTGAGCATCATATTCCGTATTACTGTTATACCTCTTTTGTTAACTATTTCACAAAAAAGTGATTAGGGTAAGTTTAGAGTAATTGATTATTAATGTGGTGCAAGAGAAAGTCCCCTGTACATTTGTAATGATAAATGTTTGATAGGGTTTTGATGCCGATGTGTGGGTCCCACATGAGGGGGTGCTGAAATAATAAAACTCTACTTTGTTCTCTGACTACTTAAATTGCTAGAGTAATTATTTCTTGACAAAAATCATCAAGGCTATGCTTGTTAACTTAAGACAGTATTTTGCAGCCCATCAGAACTCGCTTATACTACATGCATTTATGGACCTCTTTTGTTCCTTTGTCCGTGTTAACCTTTTCTCCGAGAAGGCAAGTCAACTTTCCATTGTGTTTCATTTATCTGTCTTTCATTTCTTCCTGTTTATTCTTCTCTTAAAAGTCCTCTAGTTTTTTAACTTCGATGTAAAAAAAAAAAAAAAAAAGTCCTCTAGTTGAAACCTTTTGACTGCTTTGTCTTAACTATGTATGTGTATAGTCATGTACTGTACAGCATGTTTTTATTTGTGCTAATGCAATGCTTTCATAACAGATACCAAGGAAAATGGTGCTTCAAATCTATAACCTATTACATGCCATGTCAAATAACGACCGAGATTGTGATTTTTACCATAGGTAGGAGATACTTCTACTTTTCAAAATTATGTTGGTGCTCCTAGAAGGGTTTGTTATTATGAATATAGGAGTATCTTGAATTTTCCTTTTTCTTTACTGATTATACGCTATACAGCTAGCTTATAATTTTGTTTGTTGGTGGCATGTAACCTAATGTCCAAAGATGTTTGGAGGGAACTCTATACGTCCAAGTCATTGACCGGAATAAATAAGGATTCCATTTACTTTGCTGCTTAGAGCATCCACAACAGTGGATCTAAATTTTTAGCTTTTTAGCTACACAAAAAATCATTTTATCTATTTTACCTACATATATACTGCAGCAGTGGATCTATTTTAGCTTTCAATACAATAAAATAATATAAACATCACAATAAAATAATATAACCACTACAATAAAAAAACATCCACAGCACCATCCACAATCACCTCTACCATCAGCCACACCCACAACAACCACCACCACCACCGGCCACCAGTCCACAAAGAAAAAAAAAAAAAAAACAACTCAAATCGAACCCACAGCCACAAATCACAAATTGGACCCAGCCATCACAAATCGAACCCACACACCGATCTCAACCTCGATACCAATCCACGCTGGAGCACAACCATGACCTAGTGGCGGTGGGAGGTGAGGGTAGCCACTTCGATCCACGAGGTTGGAGCACAACCACGACCCAACGGCCGGAGCACAACATTGAGAGAGTGAGGTTGAGAGAGATACCGGAGTTGAGAGAGTGAGACTGAGAGAGATGAGATGAGAGTGAATGAGAGAGAGAGAGAGAGGCACGGTGAGAGTGAATGAGAGAGAGGCATTTTTTTAATAAAAAGCTGGAATAAAATAATGTTTTTTTTTTAGCTCCACTGCTGGAGCATCATTTTAGTGTTAGTGTAGCTAAAATATAGCATTATAGCATTATACCTACACTATTGCAAATGCTCTAATGGTAGAAGAGCAGAGGAAGTTTTTAGAGGTTGTACTGTGTTTGTAACTGAATGGGTGTGACTCTTTCTTTTGAAGAGAATTTTTTGTTATGTTTCACACATGAACAAGTGATGCCCACCATATTCATGCCCATGTGGCCCTATGATCTGCATATAGTGTTTAAAGCTTGTGCTTATCCTTTTTGTGATAAATAGTAGTTGTGACTTGTCATAATTTTTGTTATGGGCCAATGGTCTTGGAACCAAATAGAATCTACTGCTATAAACAATGGGCAGATGGTGAGGTCACAATTTCAAACTGATAAGGGTGTATTGGTATGTTTTCTGTTTGGCTACCCAAAAGAGAGAATCATCTCTCTCTCTCTCTCTCTTGTTCCCTTTCATCCTTTTCTTTTGTTTGTCTTATCTTTTTCTGTACTTCAACTCACCTTTTTATTATTTGCTTGGAATTCGTTTTTCACCTGCATAGCACATCCTCTTTCAATTGCAGAATTATTTTTGTCCTATGTACAGGATAAAAGTTATAATTTGGCATTGGTTAGTTCTACTTTGGGTTATCATATGGTGGCTTTTGTTTTAACACTTGTAATCGGGAAATAATTATGGTTGTATGACTCAAAAAAGCTTGTTAAAAATGTTCTAAGAGATCTGTTTATATGCAATGTCGATATAACGAATGATATGATTCAAGATCCAAGAGTTATATGTTATGGTGATCTTTAATGTCACAAGACATGAATGCATCTTTCATTTAGAGTCTCAGGTTGTTCCAATTTTGAGAATGGAATAAGGCAGTCTTTATTCGTATCATATGAATGCTGTTTGGTCAAGCTACAACTAGAGAAATAGAAACCATGAATCAGTGCTTAATGCAAGTGGTCTGGTCAAGAAGTTAATGTCTCCAAATCTAGTTGATGAAACTAGTTTATCTTATGTGCTATGCTGTAGGAAACTAGTGTACAAGTATTTTATTCATGTTTAGTAGCTTGTGCAGCTAGGTTCAGCTATAAGTGGGGCTTTCATGTGGAGTCCTTACAAGGATCGTCTCCATTTGAGTTAATTAATTATGCAGTGATCCCCTCTTCAGACCTATTAAATGAAGTAATTTCTAAAGAGATCTTCTCAATCTAGCACTGTTAAATTCAAAGCATCCCTAGAGGAATCAGTTTAGTCTTTTTTTTTTCTCAATTTTGTTTTAAGTTTCAACCTTAATTCTTTTCACGTGAAACTGAAGTAGTTTTTGAACTCAATGTGGCAATCCCTATTGTAAAAACACATCACCAATTAGGGTGAGTTTGGTTCAGTTTTTTGAAAAAGTGCATAATGAAAAAGTGGAGTTGTGTTAAAAGTGCATAATGAAAAAGTGGAGTTTGAAAAAGCTGAGTGTTTGGTAAAAACTGTTAAAAAGTGCATAATGAAAAAGTTGAGTGTTTGGCTAGCACTTATAAAAGTGACTTTTTGAGGGGTAAATGACCAAAAAAGACAATGTATATATAAGAGAATTTATTTTAAATTTTTTTTTTTTTTTGGTGGATGTGAGTTTATTTCATACTTATTAAATCATCTATTTCATATACTTACTAAACAATAATAATAATAATAATAATAATAATAATAATAATAAATATATATTATTGGTATTATTTTAATAATATTTGGGCAATTTTTCCTTTTTAGTGTCATAATTATTTGTTATTACTATTAATGACTTCTTATTAATATTAATTAAATCTAAATAATTTTTATCATCATGAAGCACAAAATAAAAATGTAAAAAGATGATAAAATATACACCAATAATCCAAGTTTAAATTGTCCTACATAAAAATGTAAAAACATATAAAATACATATCAATGATTCAAGTTTAAATTGTACAGCACAAAAATGTAAAAAAGATGATAAAAGATGATTAAATTGATCCCTATCATAGTTTTGACCGGTCTCATTACAAAATTTGGTCACTAGATTGGTCCAACCTTCGGTACTAAAGGCGAGACCTCTTGATCTATTCCCGATTTGAATCTGTTCCACACAAAAGTTACAAAAAGTAGTTATCCAGCTTGGATCATTATCCTATAATGCTCTAGCATTTTTTGTCTCGGGATTGGAAGTGGTGTTTTTATCCATCTATAAAGTTAACCAGTGAGGTTGAAGCATATTAGCAAAACCATATCAAGCAAACAAAAAAATTAATAATTATTAAACTTTGTCTCTACAATCCTAACCAACTAAGGTATGTCTTAAAGCAACAGAGTTTACACCTGCAAAATCTGTCTCTTTCTCTATGTCTATATCCTCCCCCCACCACCACCACACTCACGCATGCACAAAAAGGTATGTTTTAAAGCAAAGTTGTAGGGGCACAAAAATTTTGTGCAGCAAGTTTCTTCACCTATATTGCAAGCAAATTTCTAAAAACCATATGCTAACCATACACATATATTTGAACAATGCATACAATATAAATTTTCTAATCTAATGTCAAGTCTCTATGACCGCTAGGCCAAGGAACATTTATATTTTTGTTTTATCATAAAATGGGTTTTGGGCGACATCAAGCAATAATCCAACACAGGGAATAAGCGGATCACACAAGGCCTGTTAGGCTCTTTGCATGGTTAGTGTATGACACTAAAGAAGATAATTTTCTTAAATCAAACTTGTATAACTTGCTTAATTAATTAACTCAGTGTAACTCATTAACAAGTTAAAAATATTTTGAAAATTAACGAACTAATCATGAATATAAAATTTGCATTCAGTCCTAAGGTCGAGCTCATCTTGAACTCAATAATAAAGTGAATAACCAAACTTAATCAAGCACCTTTATACTCATCTAGATTAGGCATGCCTACAAACCTAGTACCAAAAACAAAAAAACAACTTGCAAAGCACTTCTCACATCCAAATTTCGACAAAGCCCATGTTCACAAGTTTTTGCACCTGCTGTTCATTAACATGCCACCGTTGAAGACAAATTACAAGTTACAAATGCATCGACCCAATTAAAAAGAAAATTACGGATAAAAGTATAAACAAGTGTGACACTAAAAGTAAAATTTTATACAGTAGACAAGACCCTTTCACATGTGAAGATTGTGACAGATATGCAAGTATATGATTGCTCTATCGAGGTTTCTCATCAGATCACAAGCCTATATGGCTTTGCTCTGACGATGAACAAGCATGATTCTACTGACTGCAAACAGCCCTCCGATTCAAAGCAATGTGGCTTAAATATGAAGGTTGTGAGGGTACTTAGTACGGGATGCAAGAATCACTGGTCCTCCAATGGACAAGGGTTCCCAAAAAAGTCAATCTCAACTGAAATATTGGAGTAAAAGGTACTTTGGGAATGCTAGGCAAGCTCGATAAAAGAGAAAGAAACAAAATAGAATCTATAGGTGAAAGCGAAGCAAGTATTTTCACTGCCATGGCACCCAGAGAAACAAGAGGAATTTTATATGATGGTTAATTACTTCATCTATGCCATCCTAACCTCAAAGGACAACAAGTAACTTAGCTTAAGCTTCAAAAGGATGATTATATGAGGGTCAAGTGTCAACTATGATTCAACTATTCCAAAGATTACAATGTTGAGAAATAAAGGTGTAACAACGAAAATTATAGTTATAAAAATAATTGCAATTTTTTTTTCTTTTCTAGATTAAGAATAGAACAAAACGCAAAAGCTTAATTGGATTGAACTTTTTTGATTCAAGATTTAAGAAATAAAAACATTGTTACTGAGATAGTATAAACACCGAATCCGTTCTCCAAGGCTTAAACTTAAACAATACCCATTAATCTATTTCTCAAGGTTGCCGAAAAACAAAAAAACTAATTCCAATCAACTAAAATTCCAATCAACAAAAACAATACCCATTAATCTATTTAAGGGTTGTGAGAAAACAAATCAAAGAGAGTCAAGTTGAAGAAAACAAAAGCATGCAAGATCTGAAAATTTTTTTCCCACACTTGGTAAAAAAAAAAAAAAAAAAAAAAAAAAAAAAAAGGCTTCTGAATTAGTTGGTACCTGGTGGTTTTTGGTAGCGGATCGGTGTTGCTTGGTGTTTTGGTAGCAAATCTCTACCTTCAAAACGTATTTCTCGGATCAGTTAGACAAAAAAAATAAAATTAAAAAAAAAAAAAAAAAAAAAAAAACCAAGATCGAAATCGCGTTGAAGAAGACGAAGAAAGAAAGAAGAAGAAGAGGAAGAAGCTTACCACGGAGCAGAGCGCAAAATACAAGCGAGGCCGGGAGGCGTGGGGGTGAGGGCGTGCGGAGTGAAGAGCGAGAGATGAGATGGGTGAGTGTGAGAGAACCGATGAGTTTGTGTGAGTTTGCGTGAGATATTAGGGGCATTTTCGTAAATGCAACGTCCAACGGTAATAATGTCCAAAACGCCCGAAGAATAGCGTTTTTGATTTATGGACCTCGAGAGGTCCATAAATTCAGCGTGTTTCGGACTTGCATTTTGCACGAGCACAAAACGCAACTTTTTTTAAAAAGTTGCGTTTTGGACTCAAACAAACACATTTTCTTGTCCACTTTTCTATTTATGCGCGTTTTGGGCTTCAAAAAGTCCAAACAAACGCACACTTATTCTGTTTCGCTACTTGTGCAAGTTGTGAGGGAGATTATTTTCAGTTTCTTTTTCTCATGAAATGGAACTAGTTTTTGACCTCAAACTAGCCAAGTAGTAACTCTAAATAGAAGGTTAGACTTGTGTCTTTTTTTCAGTGTACTGGTATTATAAATTTTGGATTGACAGTTTTCTTATGAAATTTTCTTTTTCCGAGGCTATTTAGAGCAATGATATTTGTTTGGGCTTTTTTGTTTAATATCTGAACTTTTTTCTTCAATGTCAATATGAAATTGACAACCTTTTTACCTACAATCTCCAAGTTGCCTACGCTGTTTTGATTTTCTTGTCTTAATTTTGTTTGGGTCCCTTTTTCTAGTGTTGCCCCTTTTTTTTTAATTTGAACAGGGAAAAATGTAAAAATGCATTAACCCTTGTGGTTTGGGTTTATAAACAGATTTCTTGTACTATCAATTTGATGTTATTGACTCAAGAAATTTGAGAAATGATGAAATTGATCATTCCATTGCACTTGCGTCAACCGTGATGGATGAAAATTGATCATGTGCACAAGTTCATTGCATGTGATCACTTTATTTATATAGCAAGCAAGGCTCAGTTGTGCACATGATAGGGGCTGCACAAGAGGGTATACATCATTTGCGGGTATCTTATGTATCGTAGCTAGTGAAGATCACATACATATAAATCTCATATTGTGTAAGACATTGATTTTACATAAACGATATACAAGATACTTAGGTTCAAGTATCCCTAATATAATTGGGCCTATCTGTGAAATATATTGGACCTATTTGTATGAAAGCAAAATGTTAACTCAACAAACATAAAATCATTTTATTAAAGGTTTTTGGTTTTTTGTTTTTTGGTAAACCCCGACATTCATTAACTAAGCAGAAGTTTGCAAATAAAGTTTCTCATAATACAAACCCAAATTGTCATAGAAAAGAAGCATACAAAGGTCCACAGCAGGCTATCAAAAACAATAAAATCTTGCAATCCATTATAAGAAAAGCATGATTTAAATTACTATTGTAAGCTTCAGAAACCTAGCCAAGCACTACTTCGGCATCAATATCTATTTCAACTTCCAAGAGACAGATTTATACATGATGTCAACCCATCCCTTGTAACCCAAAGCTCTGCATCAACATTGGTGGTCACCCCAATGTTTTGGGTAAATACTTTAATCCAAATTAAGACCACTATGGTCACGGATAAGGCCCCCTCCTGTACAAGTATTTGGTTGAGTAAACAACCTGCCTGTGACAATAGCTTCCCATGCATTTGCACCTATCGATCATTTCCAACTTTCTCACTTCAAAATTTTGGATCACTATTCTGGCAATTTGAAAGCATTCCTGATATTTCCCATTCTTTGGCTACCTAGACTCAGTTTCCCAGAACCCTTTGGATCATGAAAATGTAGATTTCTAGAAAAGAGCAGCACACTAACCTCAAGCCAACTCTAATGCTAGACAAACCATGACGAATCAACGGAAATTTTTAAGGAACAAGAACAATTAAAATAAAGAACCTAGGAGGCACCTAGACATGCTTGGAGTCAACACCATTTCGGTCCTTGGAGATGAAACCTAGGATTATTTGGAGTTAGCAACAGACCATTAGAACAATTCCAACAGAAGTTTTATATATCAAAATAAGAGGAATATATTATTGTGATTATGTAGACTTTGAAATCCTAATACTAATTGATATAGGAAACTCTAATGGACTTATTTAAAAAAAATTAATAAACCAAATTAAATACTAGGGCCTAAAATAAAATAAAAAAAAAATTCACCAATAAAAATACGATTGACTCTAATAAGACTACATTTAAATAAATATCTCTTTAAGCCTCATATATCAAATTCTTCCTAAAGCAAATGATGTTTTTGCCCCAAATATGATTTACCATTTCATTCCATTCCCCCCTCCACCCAAAATGAATACAAATGAGACAAATGTATGTGCAACGGTGACTAGCTCCATCAAAAAAAGAAATTTAGTTCTTGATGTCCAAAATGATCACTTTTAGCCCCTTTAAAAACGTGGACTACTGGGATTCTAAACCCTCAAAAGAACTAGTTAATCAATTTTAAGGTCAAGTTGTTACTTAGTCAAATTATGAATTGTCATTGGTTATACAAACAACACTAATATTGTGTAATTAAAATAAAATACAGTTGAAATAAATGACATACATGGTAACTCGGCAAAAACTAATGGAGCAACTTGTCCCAAAGTAAAAAAAATCATTGGGAGGGGGTAGTCTTCCCAAAAAGGCAACCCATAGATTAACTTTTAGTATAAAACCTTTATACCTAGACCATATAATCTCTAGATTAACTTACAACATAAATCTTCTACTATTTTAGAACCTTTGAACTCTTCAATATATGAATGCCTTCACGAATGATGCATCTATGTTCATGACTGGAACATCCGACCAGCTCCAAGAATTTCTTGAAGCTTTACTTCACGACATCTAGTCTATGATAACACTGTGACTTTAGTCTAGATCACCAATCTTAAAGGATACTGTCATTAGATATACTTGAATATTGGTATGATGTTGAAATAGAGAGGAATAGGGTTTAGATTTTTTTTTTTTTTTTTTGATAAACAGGGTTTAGATCTTATTTGTGTGGCAAGTAGCTCTCTGCCACTAGTCATCCCTAATGTGTTATTACTATTTACTAGAATGGCATTAGTCTTTGTTTTGAAAAAAAAAGGGACAAAGAAGAGACATTTGCATTACACCTTTTATTTTATAATTTCCGTAGCTGACAAAATACAAGAAGATTTTTTTTTTATTTTTTTTTTATTTTTATTTTTATTTTTTTTTTTATCACAATCAGAAGCTTATTTTCAAGCAAACTTCCTCTAAGATCGGGTACATTGGCAAAATTACGTATTAAAACATCCATACACACAAAGATATATGCTATCTGGTTATTGTTGCAGTATGATTTCCTAGTTCACATAGAGCTAATTAATTGAGCTAAAGTTGCAAATTCGCTCTGAAAAGACAAGCCGTTAAATGTCAGCGCAGGTGATGCCTACAAGATGAAAAAGGAGACTTAAAAATGTTTCTCAACAGATATTAAATTCAAGATAAGACAATCACTGGGTAAAATAAACCTTAGAGTTTCTTTTGTTCCACGTCGAACTTTGCAACGGATTTTTGGCAGCCCTAGGCGCTGATGAGCCTCATATCGATGGCAACCAGAGAAACCTACAGAAAAATAAAGAAGATAATCATGAGCTTTGATCATGGCAAAACAAATGAAAGGCTTTGATATTTACACATCCAAATTAGACTCTACCATCCTGTTCTTTCAAGTAGCTGTGAAAGTGATTTGTAGAGAAGAATTTAAATGAACAAGGGGGTAATAGCTCTTCACATAGAATTACTTATCAAATAAAAAAAAACTCTTCACAGAGAATTTAGATTAAACACCTACCATAGTAAACTCCATCAACCTCAAGAACATCAATCTGCATTGTTAAAAAGACAGTAGGTCAAATAAAATAGAGTTGGCATCATATGACTGTGTTTGTGTATGTGTATGTAACAGTTGTAACCACCATTTGTTTTTTCAATCAAATGAATGTACATTCAGACAGATCATAGATCCTTATCATAGCTTTTTTTATATATCAAGAGAAACCAAAACATTTTAGCAAACAGGAATAACAAGAACACATTGCAATTATGTTCATATCTTAACTGATCAGAAAGGGTCACAGTTTAAAGTAAGGCAATCACGCACATATTCCTCCTTAAAATAGTTTTACTACTTGTTTATCTAAGGGCACAGTTGCTCCATTTAAAATTGGAATGCTTCCAATTGTTATTTTTAGCATTGAAAAATTTGTTAACCCCAATGTGCAACAGTTGGAGAAGATGAGGCATCAAGGCATAAACACCATGAAAAACAATAGAAGCTACCTCACCTTTTGATCTATCACAAGCCCTATATGGATGTTCTTATTACTAATTTCATTTATACAAATTCCATGCCCCCTTCCCCCCTCCTCCCCAACCAAAAAGAAAAGAAAATAAAGAAACCTACATTTTCTACAGAGAAAAAAATGAATATGTTGATCTAAAGGGTCGCTCTCTCAAGTGAGGAAATTATGCACATATTCCAACATAAAGAAAAAAAATTAAAATAGTTTACTTGTTTATTTAAGGGCACAGTTCCACGTGAATCCACAAATACTTAACAACATTTTTTGATAAGTAAAAATACTTAACAATTTTCCAAGTACAAATTGCTCCTGAGCAAAACTCAAAAACATTTGGACAAATTTTTTTGAGATTCATTTCATATAGCGGAAGGGCTTTCATTCATCCCAATGGACAACTTATATTAGCTTGGGAAGTGCTATTGGAAGTTGCCACATCAGCTAGGAACAGTCGAGAAAAACTCAATAAGAACATTGTACTCTTAGCACGTGCACAAGGTCTACAAAAATATGTAAAGAAGTGAGGTGTAAAACTTATTATCATAATGGCAAACTTATTGTAATTTTCACTTCTCTGCCAATATCCAACAATCTGACAAACCTAAAAGTTTCTGTGCAGCAATACTAATTCAGTAATTCTAAAAGAGAGTTATACAAATTCAAAAAATCATATTGAATGGAAAGCAACATTATATGCTGGTCCTAGGGAGTCTTTGGATGTCTCAAAGAAATTTTCTAGCTATCGCCATGACCTAGTCTTAGGTTTGAAGTCTCCTAAAGAGCAACCACTGTCTTCACCTGTTAAAGCCTAAGCAATTTCTTTATTCTTGTTATGCCAATATATTCACTCACAGTTACGTAACTAGAAAATTTAAGAGAACTTTCCTAACAGTGTGTTGTAAATGTGTAGCATTATATTTTGCAAAATGGTCGGGAAACCACAAATGCTTGATGGTATTGTTGGACCTAAGAAAAGGTAAGGTTTTTTTTTTTTTTTTGGCCAAACTCTATTCAATATTCAATTTTCAGTATCACATTTCTCGACCAGCAATGTCATGGTTGCAAACCATCATCCCAAATGACAATATCATCACTCTTTCAGTCTTGAGTCAAAAAGACAATGACCATCTTTCGTCAAATTAATCTCAAGATTGAAAAATGAACCAATTGATTGTAGCCTAAAATGACCACAACCAATCTATTAATTCAAAATGTTCCCTCACATAATAAACTAAAAGTGTGGTCTATTTCATTTTATTGTCATGAGGAGGAGAGTAGGAATCCACAGACATCTGGATTCCCTTGACTATTAGCAATCAAACATGAGAATCCTCTAGAATTCTAAGGAATTTTAAAAGATCACCTAAACCAGTCATCAGAGTAGAGTTTTAGAAATACATAACATTTGTAAAATGACTCCCTAAACCTAGCAATTGTGAGAATATGGATTCCCATTTAAAGAAGTGGGTATCTACATTCTCAAGCCTTGAGAAAGTTTACTTTTTTGAAGTCATAATAACACATACAATTTACAACCTTTTGACTAACAAAAAATATAAATCTTTTCTACTCTAATGCAAACTCTCTTCTATACACTTCACTCCCTACCCAATTGTAACACTGTTGGAACTTTGTGCTTCTACCATAGGGAGGTTGCTCTTCCAGTGAATGTAAATTTGTCCTAATCTATTATATTGTCTGCTTTATTTTCTAATGATATCTTATTTAGTACCTATGAGCAATATTTTCATATCTTATTCAGCACCTACAATTTATTTGAGGTTTTGGGGCGTGGCTGATACATAAATATGTGGATTGGGAACGATTCAATGTCACATTTACATGTTATATTCTTGTAGATAAAATGATAAATACACTTGACAATGTGTTTACAAACCTAAAAATATTTTGGAAAAAATAAAGAATTCTTAGGGACACAGTCATTCATAACATTATTCACCACTGCTACATGGCTTATTGCGATCTAATGAACATCACTTTCACCCTTGGTCCATCATTGACACCCCTTATATTATTCCCTAATCACAATAGGCCATGCCAACTACTGCTAAAGTTGTTTCCTTATACTTAATTGAAATTTGGGTACCGGAGTCATATTGGATTCACCTAAAATACATGTAGATCTCAGGTAGCTAATCAAATTTAACAACAACCAAAAAAAAAAAAAAAAAAAAAACAACAACAACAAACAAACAAACAAAGCACATTCATTTTCCTTAAGCTTCTAGTAGTGAAGTCTTCCACCACTCAAGCATGACTTTTAATTGACCAAATTCTACTAAAATTCCCATTCATTTTCTCGCATACCAAACAAAGCACAAACACTCAGTGCAGCAATTATTATAAAAAAAAAAAAAAAAAATTAAAATGCAAAAGAAACCCAGATAAAGAAAACTAAATAGTAATATACTGACAGGTACTTGGAGGCCAATTTCTTGGATACTATCCATGAGTTCCTTAACTTTGTGAGGATCATTAGCTCTGGTTCTCATCAATGGCCTTCTTATCTTATCAAGCGGCAGCTCCACTATCACTGGGCCCCCATTCCCTCCACTCTGGGGCCCACTCACCGATGCCCCTCCTGCGCTGTAAACCATTTTAGAGATCATAATAAAAAAAATAAAAACTAAAACCAAAAACCAGAGAGAAACAGAGCATTCATACTCGTACTCTAAAAAGAGAAAAGAATAAAGCTGTTAGTTTATCAATATCTTTGTACCGTTAGATGAAGCAGAAATAGGGAAGGTTCTCAGGGTCTTTGGGAATTGCAATACAAAGTTCGCCATTTTTTTTTTGGGTTTTGTACTTTCAATTGGATTGTGGTTGTCCTCTGTTTTTTGTGAAGAGATATAGAAACGGTACAAAGTGAGGAATAACTATAAGAACCAAACAAATATTTCCTTCTTGTTTTTGACTGACAAACAGATATTTCGATGCGTAATGATTAGACGAAAATACATTCTTGTTGCTACGTTTTGGGCCATTTTACATTTTGAACCCTACCTTTTTCGAGCTCCTGTCCTAAAAAAATAAAAAGTAGTTTCCAATTTAGTCACTACGCTTGTGTGGCACACTAGTGTTTGCTAGTGAACATAAAGTTTTTTCTTTTTTGAAACCGAACATAAAGTTAACTTGACCATTAAAATAATATTAAAAAATTATTTATTATTAATTTTAATAAATAAATAAAAATTTTCAAATTTTTTTTAAAAATGAAAAAGAAAAATCTAAAATCTAATAAAATAACATAATTGTGGAAGTCAAGCTAACCAAGGTGGAGCCTATGGGCCTAAAACTTCACAACTAATTTGTTTGGGGAACAGGAAATTAGCTTACAATGGGAGATCTAAAGAAAAAAAAAAAAAATCAAGAAACCAAATAATAAGAACTCAAGTATATAACACATATGCAAGCTACAAAATGAAAGGACCTAAGGTTATAAGGCTCCTCGGATCGCTACATAAATCATGGTCATCCACATTCCTGTCAAAGTCACCTCGCTCAATCCTCTCTTCGTACTCATCAAGATTTTCACCATTATTCACAACATGATCTTCGTCTTCGTCTTCCTCTCCTAAATGTGTCTCTTGAGGTTAGAGTGTTTCACTAGTATTAACAGCATAATCTTGAGATGGGAGCATATAACTTCCCATTGTATAACCTCCCATTGTAGTGCAACCATCATCTAGAGTTGTAAATTGTAAAGATGTAGTTCTTTGTTGCACCTCCTCGGTATCAACTTCACGCAAGCGACTCAATTTACGTACAACTCAAAGAAATTTACTTGGGGCATTTTATGGATCCTATTAAACATGATCTTTACATATTTGTCTTTTTTGATCGCCATATACCCATAATTTATCCGTTCATGAAAGACTTCTTGTGGGTAACGATAAATAATCTGTATGTCATAACAAGCGGGGTTCAAATTCAATTCTTCCATTATTTTCTTCTTCAAATCATTTAATGTCTTCAACTTACGGCATATCATCATGTAGTAGCATTCGATACCCAGCCCTTTAAATGGGAATTCGTCGGTCTATCTAGGATTGACAAGGGATCCACCATAGTATATATTTATATCAATATTTTTCAGAGATTGTGAACCTATTGGAGTCAAGTGTAATATGTTAGTGACATATTTTATCTCTTTCATTTAACAAAGGATGAAAAAAACCTTTTCTATCTACTCAAAGTTCAAAAATTACAACTTGTCACCCTACATTTGCTTATACTCACCCCACATCACTTACAAACACACCCAATCATTATCATTTCGTACTCAAACAAATAAAAAAACTAAAGACAATAAACACCCCCATTACAAAATTTCAACTCATTCTAACAAAAAAATAAAGAAAAATATTAAACTCAACAAAAAAAAAAAAAAAATAGTCATGATAAAAAGCCTAACAATACATATATCTACAATATTTTTTACTTTTTATAAAAGCCTAACAAATATATACACTAACTTGTTAAATCATATGCATATACAAACCCCACATTTGCATATACTCACCCTATCACATACAAACACACTAACTTGTTAAATCATATGCATATACAAACCCCACATTTGCATATACTCACCCTAGCACATACACACACTCAATCATTATTATTTGTTCCTAAAATAAAAAAATAAAAATTCATTAATCATACTCAAAAAAAAAAAAAAAAAAAAAACTTAAACACTCACACAACTCACCCCATTACAAACCTTCAAATCATTCTATCAAAAATATAAAGAACAATATCAAACCCAAAAAAAAAAAAAAAAAAAAAAAATAGTCATGATATACATACCCATAAAAAAACCTAACAATACATATATATATATATATATATATATATATATATATATATATATATATATTACTAACAACTAAAGAGGGTGAGAAACCTTACCCGACATGAGGATGTGAAAATATGGAGGGTGAGTTTGATTTGAGCTTTTGAAATGGGGTGAGTTTTGTATGAGAGTGAGAGAGAAAGAGAGAGTTGTTGGGTTTTTTGGAGGAAAAATGAAGAGACCCCTGACCCACATTGTATAGCCTAAAGTTCAATAGCTGCCCTAACCACGTGGTAGCCCGTGGACCATAGATTAAAAATTGAGTCTCTAAGACTCGATTTCCACGTGAAAAGGCCAGTGGAAATCGAGTCTTAGAGACTCGATTTCCATGTGGAAAAGAAGCCAGCTCAGACTTCGTCAAAACATGAAAACCAAGCCTAAAAGGCTCGGTTTATAAGCCTAAAATCGAGCCTCTTAGGCTCAAAATGTTAGTAAATAATATAATTTGAGAATTGGGCCTACTAACTAAATAGTTTGAAAATCGGGGTTAATTACCCATTTTGGCCCCCTCTCTCTCTCTCTCTGATTTTTTTGCTAAACCCCTTGCATTTGGGGGTTACCTCTTATTTATATTGGTGGTTTATCCTTTACTTAGTGGGTTGTAATGATGGAGTCTTATGGTGACTATCTTGTCAGATGTCTTATCCCCCTATTTCATGAACTAGAGTAGGATTTTGGGTCTAGCACATTGTTCAAGCTAGTCATTAAACAATTAATGTGTGGATCATCGTTGTCCTGTTCTAACATCAACATTGTTAATTTTTTGTTATTCTTCGTGATCATTGCCGCATCTTAGGCGGAAGGGTGTCCTCGGCTTGGATCGCATCCCTAAGCATTGCACTTCTTTGGCTCACCAACTTATGTAAGCTCTCCTTAGCAAGAGACATTGTGCCTAGAATCATGTTAGGGGCATAACTTTTGACACAATTTTGTACTACAACTCATCATATGACGAGTTGTAATTGGTAAGGGTATGTTAGTGAGTCATGTGAAGACACATCCTTACCAATCACATCTCGCCATGTGGTGAGTTGTGGCACAAAATTATGCCAAAAATTGTGTCTCAAGCATAATTCTTGTGCCTAAGAAGACTCCTTGGGTTTACTTGTGGTTGCATGGGCTAGGCCTGGCTAGTATCTCCTCGGCAAGGCCAATTGGGCCTAAGGAGACTTTTTAGTTTGATTCATGGTTCTACTGGTTGGGCATGATTGGGCTTTGTTCTTTATTTGGTATTCTCTATTCCTTATTGGGCCTCGCCCAATAGCCCAATACTAGGTGGAGTTTATTACTCCTCACAATAATTAAATTATAAAAAAAAATTCATTATATTTTTTGGAAGAACATGTTCTTCCCTCCAAATAAATGTTCTTTGGTTGCAAACATGTTCTCTCTCTCTCTCTCTCTTCCTTCCACCCTCACTTCATGAACAGCCTTTTCAAGCTTTCGGTATGTGCCAATTCTCACTCTCCCTTTCTTTGACCTTTCTCACTCCCTAGCCGATTAAGTGCTTTGGAATAAGGCTTGGTCTAAATCGGGTCTTAAGCTCGGGTTCGCTTCGACAATGGAGCTTTGTAGATCAATGAAGGTGGTGGGATCGGCGGTTGGATTTGAGAGTTGTGGCTTGGTTTTGGTGGTGAGTTGGTTTGGATTTGTAGGTTATGGATCAGTTGTTGGTGGGTGTGGTGTTATGAAACCCCATATCGGATTTGGTGGTTATGAATTGGTTTGGATTCACGAGTTGTGATCGATTGTTGGTAGGTGTTGTGAAACACAGATTGGTGGTTGGATGAGTCATGGTGGTCTAATTTGTTTGTTGGTTGGTCACTTTATTTGGCTCAATCTGGTGGTAGGTAAGGGTGGGTCGTTGGTTGGGTTTATTGTTGGTGTGGGTCACATCTTAGAGCATTGTGATCTCTCTCTCTCTCTCTCTCTCTCTCTCTCTAAACCCATGGTCAAAAACCCAAATTGGTAGTGAATATGGGTTTGCTGAATTTGCCTTCAATCAATTTAATTAGGTTTTCTCTAGGGTCGGTGGTAGATTTGATAATGTTTGGCGTTGGGTTGTGTTAAATTTTGGTTTGATTATTTTGGCTAAAATTTATGGAAGCATCAAGGTGTATAATTAATTTTTGTGGAAGCACAAAGCTAAAATTTATGGAAGCACAAGCTAAAATTTTTGGTTTAATGTATAACTGATTATTTCTGGAAGAATTTATATAAATTTTGGAATAGAAATTCTTTGAGCCAATATGTTCTTCGCTTTTCGCGTTAGTATTAAATTTAAGAACAAAATTTAGCTACAAAATTACTCAATAAAATAAACATTATTACATATTTTGAAAATTTAACCATTGAATTGCGTGTTCTTTACGCTCTTAATACATGTGTCAAATTTTGTATCAATCGGATATTATTTACTATATAATTTATAAGTTTATATTTTATGCATAATTTTAAACTACAAATACTTGCAATTTAAAAAATTTATTTATAACATAGCTATTCATCTTTAATTTTCTTAAAATTTTGCAAGCATGTAGGATATAAGAAGAAGACGTAATCCAATGATAGATTTATCAAAATTCACATCCAATAAAAAGATATTGAGTAAAGTTGTAGTTTTAGGCTACAACCAATTTTGTAGCTAATCGTTGTCTTTAATTAATTAATTAATTAATTTTTTTTCATTTGGAATAGATTTGAATTCATATTTTTTTGAGTTTTTAATTCTTTTTTTTAATTTTTAATTTTTAATTTTTGTTAAAATTGATAAATTAACTTATAAAAATTAGATGCTTATGTGACATTTTTTATTATTACTTTATTAGCAATGTTAGCGTGTAACATACCACCTGTGCACTTTGTGTGCCATATAAGTAATTTCCATTAGTGAGAATGTGAGATAATGATAAGGACCAAAATGGAAACAATTTATGATTTTTAAGGACCTAAATAGGAGCTCAAAAAAGTGGGAACCAAAATGGAAAATGGCCTAAAATGTTGGGACCAAAAATATATTTTCGATTGTTATACACTTTTTGTACATACATACAAACTTAAAAGCACTATTTCAATTAAAATTATGAAATCCCGTTTTCACAATTTCATAAATTTGACTAAAAAAATTACAAAACATGATTTTATAGGTTGTGATTGTGGGTAATTAATTGTATACAACAATTCTTCAAAAAAAAAAAAATTGTGTACAATAATAATTAACGAATTTATTATAACTTGAAACATCCCAACCCCTATCCATGTTAGTAAAACAAAAATTGGGTCTTTTAATCAAGCAAAGTTAGTCGATCCAAGTAGTAAATGATTTTGTAATTGTTTTTGTTTTGTTGTTTTTGGTAAATAATAGTAGGAAGTGACTTTCATTTCTCAGTTGTCAATCACTTCCTCATTGTCCCCGCCTTCTTCAAAATCCATTGTTGCACCTATACCACACGTAAAAATATACCTTGTTATGGGTATACCTTCTCCTATACCACACTTCACTTTTCTCTACTTTTGATGTAGGACAGAATCTTCAAATTAATTTATGTAATTTGTTAGTTTTGGTATTTTTATGTAATTTTCGTTATTTTGGGTTTATGGCATTTATTTCCCTTTTTAGGTGCTTTTAATGCTTTTTAGGTCAAATTTGGTTCCTATTATAGTTAGGTATTAATTAGGACTTATTTTTAGAATATGTTTTCTTGTTTGTCAAGTTCTATGGAGCCCTTAAATAGGTTTCTAAGTCTGTAAACGTTTTTTCAGAGCTTATTATCAATAAAAATACAGACTTTTGTCAATGGATTTCTCTGGTGGATTCTAGATTTATCACCTTCTGGATTTAAGGGGCCCCTTTGTGGATTTATCACCTTAATTCAGAGCATTGTGTGAGATTTCTTCAGGCTTCCGCGACATCAGCCTTGGTACTCTCTCTCTCTCTCTCTCTCTCTCACACACACACACACACACAAAATTATATTCCTTATGAAATATATAAATATGATTAATGACAACTTTGGGCTTGTTAAGATTTGACTAATTAGTCCAAAGCCCATTAGAGCTATAGCTTTATTTGTTCTTTTGGTCCCATCCAATGTCACACCTTAGAGGCCAATTAGGTTGGCCCAAAAGGCAAATCCAATTAGATAATTAGTTGGTTATTTAATAAAGAGTTATTAAATAAAATAATTGCATTGACAATTAGATGCATGTATGATTACATATGTAGAATTGATTAAGAGATTTACAAATATTTTCATTAGGAATGAAAGATAACATACATAGAACTGATTAAGAGACCACACATTTTAGGAATAAAGTGGAATTAGGGTGAAGATTGAAGGTTTTTCCATGATCAATCTTCTTCTTTGTTTTTGATTTTGCCACATGAGGATACACTTCTCCATTTTTTGTTTCAAAATTCAAAGTTCCATGTTATCTTATATGAATGAAGTAGATTAATATATTCCGTTGTTTGTTTTGTATGAGATATGAAACCATGTTTCCAAAATAAATAAATAAAAAATTACAAGTTGGGTATTATATTGCTTGTAAGGACCAAATTTGAGCCCCTAGCCAAAAGATGGATGGACTTAGGCCAAAAAAGCCAAAAACAATGAATTTTTAGAGAGTGTGTTGGAAAACTGGGCTTTAATGAATCGAATAACTACTAAAGTAGATTCAGATGACAAGAGAATGAAGATAGACAAGTTTAAACTAAAGAAAATCGTCCTTAGCACAGTCTAAAGAAATCAATTCTTATATATTTCTCTCAAGTTTGATTATAAATACAATTCTTGATTGTTACAGTCTCTTCCCTTCGTTTCTCCATCCCTCTCTCTCATTGCCTCCTTCTTCTTTTATACTTTCTTCCCTTTTCATCTTTACCCTTCACGTGCGGACTAGATGGTTAGTGTTGATACTTGTTCCATTAGCACCAACCTCAAGTCTTTTTGCAGAGAGTCGTAAGACCGAAAACCACTATTCAGGTATCACTTCCACATTAGTGTAGCCAGAGGGTTAGCTGCAGAGCATTCAATGCAATGGTAGCAGCTTTCTCCTTAGATATTTTAGAACTCCCCACTGTCCTATGTTTCTGTAATGCTTATCCGTATCAGCAGAATTTCCTGGAACGTTCCTCTGG
The DNA here is from genome assembly GCA_028216015.1 of Quercus dentata. Taxonomy (NCBI): domain Eukaryota; kingdom Viridiplantae; phylum Streptophyta; class Magnoliopsida; order Fagales; family Fagaceae; genus Quercus; species Quercus dentata. Next base: position 18,623,807 of record CP116454.1, on the reverse strand, counting down.
ATGGCAGACCACCCCTTCGGACCTCGGCTTTGGTTAGCCGAGGAGGCATTCATCCTCAGACCACTCTCATGGGCTCTTATGACCAAAACTAACTTCTTCATTTACCAACACAGATTTCCCTAGCAATGCTTACTCCTCCTCAGATGACTTCACGTCCTCAAATTTGGTCCCAGGCCCAATATATACATAGATAATGAGCTCCTGGGCTTAATACCCCTACAATAGCCCTTTGAGATTCTTCTTTCTGGCTCCTCGGGAAGAAAGTAGGATTTCGATGTCACTATACTTACCTTGTGCTTATCACACATCACCTCAAATCGTGTAGGTGCCTTTTTAACTACCTAAGGCACGCTCTTGATACTTCGGCATACGAGATGTGTCTTCATTAAATTTTTACGGCTTTACGCCCCTCACGTTCTATGGTATGATGTGGATCCAATGACTGAGGATTTTGTTGGGAACCGAGCGGGAATTTTCCCACTTGTAACTCCCTCTTTAATATAAATACCGCTCAAATCAATCATTCACCTCACTTTAGCTTTCATTTCACTTTAGCGTACATACACTAAATCACCAAACTTCCCCAACTCACTTACGCCCTTACAAATACCTCAAGCTTGTTTGAGTATTCTTTTCTTCTTTTTGTAAGTCTTTATAAACCCTTACATTTTATTTTTCCATATACTTTTCTTTTCTTTGTGTCTTTTCCTCCTTGGCTGTTTTTCCTTCTCATTATCTTTTTAGTATCTCCAAGTCTTTCTTAGGAATGGGTAGGTTCGCTCGGTTGGTAGACTCTAAGGAGGATTTGGAGAGCTTTAAAGCTCAGTATAGGATCCCTTTAAGAGTAGCCATTAGATACTATAAGGAGGGAGAGTGGCATGGAAAAAGGCAAGAGGGAGAAGTGGTAATCCCAATGATGAGGATTTCCATAAGCACCATCACCAGGGACTACCTTAGGGCCCATAGGTTAGCTTCAACCCAGTGCACCCCAAACATGTTCAAAATCTTTGGGAGTGTAGATGCTCTTAATGAGAGAATGGGTTTAGGGCTAACCCACCATGACGTTAATCGGATCTATAATCTCCATTACCTAAAGGGGCAGGGGTATTACCTAAAATCTAGGTAACCTGAAGTTAGACTTATCCAAAGGCCTCCCGATTTCAACAAGGGCCTGAACAAAGATTTCTTGATCGTGTCGGGGGAGTAGCACGATGGCCTCCCCTGCCCGATGAGAGAGGGGAAACCAGGTGGGGTCTTAGGTTTAGGTTTAGGTTTGAACATCTACACATGATTTTTCCTTTGAATAATTTTGTTTTTTGCTAATGATGTTTCTCTATTTTTCCTCATGATGTTTCTCTATTTTTCCTCGTGGTTTTGCAGATAAGAATGCTGCTATGCCTAACTTCAATCTTATCAATCAAAGAAGTCTAGACAAGATACTAAAGGCTGAGGTATTCGTCCATAGTGATGGCTAGTTCAGAGTAGCACACCTCATCCTTGGCTACACCCCCATTTCCAAAAGCTACAAGGCGCCAAAGTATGTCATAAAGGCAAAGACCCTCGTCTACACCGGATAAGCATTGCCGCTCTGGGTTTTCTCGTCTCCGGTTTGATCCCGGAAGGCACGCTTGTCACCAATCCCATACTTGAAGGCATTCCAAAGGTAGCTTTGGCACCACAGCATACAGCCGAGAAGGCCATTTCTTGTCATCCCGCCATCACAAAGGGAGAAGAAAAAAAAGAAGAAAAGGTAGTTCAAATGTCCGACTCAGAGGATGAGTTTGATGTCTTCAACCAACCATTGTCCCTAGAAGCTTCTCTTGGTGACCTCAAACTCTCTTCCTCATCCCAATCTAGCCATAACTAAGAAGTCGCTAACACGTCAGACGAGATGGGAATACAATGCAAGTAGAGGTTCACCCTTCAAGAACTTTTAGAATCTCAACCTAGGGGACACACACCTGGGAAGGCAACCTGCACTAGGCTTCCCACCCCTTTGAGCTGATCCAGTTGACCACAAGAGGAAGAGGGAGGACAAGGGCAAAGAAGTAGTAGAGACTGGGAGAACCCACCCTTCCCAAGAAATTGAGCCTCAAAGGGGGGCCAAGCAACGTAGAGGGATGCGGACAAGGTCAGCCAACGAGGGAGAAAGGAGGGGTGACCACCGAGTTGCAGCCCTAACCTAGGTCCCATGCATGGAGCTGGATGGAGCTCCTCTTCTTAGCAATGCCTCCATTTGAGACTTCCAGTAAGGCACGGCTGGGTATGTAGCTGATGATGTGGAGCACTCCTTGTTGCTGCCCATGGATATGGCTGACCTCAAATCCATGAGGCGTGATGAGGTCTTCCTCGGCTTAAAGAGGAACCTGGCTATGGTAAGTCTTCTTTCTTTCTTCTTTACTACCACTGTCTAGGCGCCAATTGTAAGGACCAGATTTGAACCTCTAGCCTAAAAGGTGGATGGACTTAAGGTCCAAAAAGCCCAAAATAATGAATTTGTAAAGAATGGATTGAAAAACTGGGCTTTAATGAATCGGATAACTACTAAAGTGGATTCAGATGATAAGAGAATGAAGATAGACAAGTTTAAACTAAAGAAAATTGTCCTTGACACAATCTGAGGAGATTAGTTCTTATATATTTCTCTCAAGTTTAATTACAAATACAATTCTTGATTGCTATAGTCTTTTCCCTTCCTTTCTCCATCTCCCTCTCTCATTGCCTCCTTCTTTTATACTTTCTTCCCCTTCCATTTTTACCCTTCACGTGTAGGCTAGATGGTTGGTGTTAATACTTGTCCCATCAGCACCTTCTTAAAGTCTTTGTATAGTAGCCGTAAAGGTGAAAACCATTGTTCAGGTATCACTTCCACATTAATGCGGCCGAGGGGTTAGTCAGAGAGCATTCAATATAGTGGTAGTAGCTTTCTCCTTAGATATTTTAGGACTCCCCCCTGTCCTATGTTTCTGTAATACTTATCCGTATCAACAGAATTTCCTGGAACATTCCCTTAGACGACAGACCACCCCTTCGGACCTCGGCTTTGGTTAGCCGATGAGGCATTCATCCTCGGACCACCCTCATGGGCTCTTATGACCAAAACTAACTTCTTCATTTACCAACACGGACTCCCTTGGTAATGTTTACTCCTCCTCGGACGACTTCACGTCCTCGGATTGGGCCTCGAGCCCAATATTTACATAAATAATGAGCTTTTGGGGCCAATATTCCTACATTGCTGTTATACTAGACTCATCACACGCACTTTGCGTGTGCAATAATGCTTTTTTATTTATTTATTGGTTTAGCGTTATAATGTTTAAAAGTGATATAAATATATAACCGTGTGTATTTTTTTTTTAAGAAAGAGGTAAGGTAACGTGAAATTATTTTTAAAAATGAGATAGAGTAAGAAGTTGAAACTCAATAGGACATTTGAAATTATTGATTAGGATAAGAATTATGATAAGTAAAAATATTGAAGATTTAATCAAAAGAAAGATGATATATGTTAGTATGGATGGATAGGGATTTGCGATAACTGTATAGAATTTGGATAACAAAAATTTTGGAATGTTTTAAAGAATTAAAAAAAAAAAAAAAAAACCCATAGAAATCAAACATTTGAATACAAATGGGTGGTGAGAATAACTTTTTTTTTTTTGTGGGGACAAAATTGGCCTTTGCTCCTTTCTATCAAACAATTTAGCATTTTGCCCCCTTTCCCAAACTAATTAGGAAAATGCCCCTCTTTTGAAACTTGATTTTCTCAAAATCAAGTTTAAAAAAAAAAAAAAATCTAGAGCCCTATAGTGGCATTTTAAGGAGCCTATAGTGACATTTTGAGGACCTATAGTAACGTTTTGGAACTCGAGCTCCATGAACTTGAGTTCCATGCAAGTTTTTTTTTTTTTTTTTTTTTTACCTATAACTCGAGTTCAAGGAGCTCGAGTTCCAAAACGCCACTATAGGCTCCTTAAAACGTCACTATAGAGCTTAACTTGATTTTGAGAAAATCAAGTTTCAAAAGAAGGGCGTTTCTCTAATTAGTTTGGGAAATGGGGTAAAATGCTGGATTATTTGATAGAAAGGGGCAAAGGCCAATTTTGTCCCTTTTGTAAGTGAGATAGTATTATTGTTTTAACATTTTTTTCTTTTTTGTTGGAAAAAAATTAAAAAATAAAAAAACTAAAGGATATGTTATTTTAGAATTTGTATGAGGATATTTTGGTATGCCAAAAATTGAAGACAAAACAAGAGAATCCTCTTATTAATAGTATAGATATGAGAACAACATTGATTCATTCACACCTAAGGAAAACTCGACAAGATGAACCAAGTCAGAAACAACCTTGAACTTACCTGTGGCATTGTTGTTTACCCTTTTTATTTTTTGGGAACAACAAAACAAAAAGTATTGTTGTGTGTTTAACATAAAAACATAATCGTTAGGGAATATTGTTTGTGAACAAAATTCACATACTAGACTACGAAGAATTTGTTTCATCGAGCACTCCGAGAAAACAACAACAAAAGCGGAAACGGAAAAAGAAAGATTAAGATACTTTAACGACTTGCAAATAAGAAGTAAGTGAATTGTAGACAGTTTGATTTGAGAAAGTAATAACAACAAAAGAATAAGAAGTGTTTAAGTACTACAACTATTTATACACTACCTATTACTACTGATTAACTAATTATGAGTTTGTTCATATTAAGTTCCATATTGGTAAAATTGATTTACTATCACTACCATGACATAATGGTTGTGTGCAATTGGTTTGGATCAGTCTTTTTCAGTTAACTTATTAGAATATGTACAACTTTTTAATACCTCATTCTTTACCCAAAAGAAAAAAAAAGATTGAGCAAAGAAAAGGCTGTCTCTACCAATTCATAAACTGCTAACAAAAGTACCATAAAAATATTGATGGTTTCCAATGAAACTAGGCTATAAATGATACATAATAGAAATGTTCCAAGTGTTATAAAATCAAGGGCCAAAAGTGACATGGTATACAATGGATTTTGCTTCCATTCTATTGCGCCATGGCAAGTATTCAACGAAGGCTACGGTATTTGATTAACTTCAGAAGAACTTGCTGGCTGGCATATGTAAGCAAGTAGGAAGTTACAATAAATCCAACTGCCTGCGATAAAATCTATATGCATACCTTTCCCAAAAGAGAACTTTTGAAGTTTGCATCTTTTAAGGAAGATAACCAACATTCAAACATTAATGCTCTTAATGACAATAACAATACTCGAAAATCCCCAATTCTCGTACTACTCTTTCTTACTCACAACTTCATTGAAACCATGAAAAAAAAATCCAACACTTCCCTTCAACTTTTCATGGAAACCAATCTACAAAATAAAAATAAAAATAAAAATAAAAATTCAATCACTAACTACACTTCAAATAAAACAACAACAATTCAACCAAAGAAACAAAAAGTCATGATCAATGACTGTAGACAATTGACTACAACCAACAATATAATAGAATCCATAAAAGAACCATCTTGGTCAATTGAACGTAGACAATTGACTACAACTAACATTATGATAGAATCCAAGGAAGGACCATCATGGTCAAAGCTATATGAGAAAAGGGTTGAGAGTTTCAAAAGCACGTTAAGTCGAGTCATCTAGAGAGGACTCAACTATGGTACTTGATCGACTTCAAAGAGAGAACTAGCAAATGCAGAGGTGACTAGACTATTTTCATGTAATCCAAAAGGTAAGGAAACTTTTAAAGGGGAAGGCCCGAGAGAGAGTTATGAAGTTCATTAACAAAATTATAGACTCGGACAATGACAGAGATTTCATAATTTTTAGATTCAAGAAATTATGATTTCTAGGGCCGTCTAAAAAACTCGTTGGATATGTTCTAAGGGTTTTACTAAGCACATCTATACATTGTTAGGTGGATATTTGGTTTTTATGTCAACATGAAAATATAAAAATTGTTATATGATTATTGTAACAGGTCATTAGTTTCGGTCGAAACTATCCATGAGTTCCTTAACTTTGTGAGGACCAATAGCTCTGGTTCACATCTGTTAAATATTAGCAACGCGATGTGATATACCATGTTGTGTATGCTAGAGTGGATGCGGAAGAGGAAGCATAGAGGAGGAACACCGAGAACACGAGGGTTACGTGGTTCAGCCTTACGGCCTACATCCACGGAGGAATCTCTTAAGGGCTACATCTTTATTGTATGAGAGTGTAGTACAATAACCTCCTGTGTTACAATGAACCCTAACATGAGTATATATAGGCGACTAAACCCTAGACTACTAGTACAAGCAGGAATGGGCTTGGACCTATTACATTGGGCTAATATGTCTAATATATATCTCTAACAACATCAATGGCCTTCTTATCTTATCAAGAGGCAGCTCCACTATCACTAGGCCCCCATTCCCTCCACACTCGGACCCATTCACGATGCCCCTCTTGCATTGCAAACCATTTTAGAAATCATAATTAAAAAAAAAAAAAAAAAAGAGAGAAACAGAGCATTCATACTCATACACTAAAACGACAAAAGAATAAAGGTATTGTTATATCAATATGTTTGTACCGTTAGATGAAGCAGGAATAAGGAAGGTTCTCGGGGTCTTTGGGAATTGCAATACAAAGTTTCCCCTTTTTTTTTTTTTTTTTTTTTTTTTTTTTTTGTTATCTTTAAATTATGGTTGTCCTCTTGTTTTGTGAAGAGATATAGAAACATTACAAAGTGAGGAATAATTATAAGGACCAATAAGATATTTCTGTGATTATCGTACACATGGTACAGATGAGTGACCGTTTTCTCTCTCGTGAGGAAGAAGCTGAGTTAGCCCGTAGTAACAAAAAAGTTAAGAACGTTAGTCATTCCGCTTTTGACGGCCACATGAATGCAGGCCACTCGATCTACGATGGCGTTACCAGGCACCCATTGTCCTTTAAGGATAAACTGGTGGGGAGATACAGTGCATATTCTCAAGCCTTTAACTTCACCGAGCATATGGATGTTGAGGAGTCGTCTGACTTCGAAACAAAGGATCTTAGAGAGGGACTCATCGCTGTCAAGTTCTCGAAGAGCGAAAACGTCGTATCTGATCCACCTAGAGCAAAGCTCTCATTGTGAAGGTCTTTGGCAAATCAGTTTGGTTCTTTTTTCTAAACGATAGGCTTATGTCCTTATGGAAGCCAATGGGAAAAATTGATTGTGTGGGTCTGGGCAAGGAGTTTTTTCTAGTTCGGTTTGCGGTTTCAGAGGATTACAAAGCGGTCCTCCGGAATGGACCATGGTTTATTGGAGGAAACTTCCTATCCATTAGACCACGGGAACCAGATTTTAAACCCTCAGAGGCCAATATTACCTCGGTTGCAATGTGGGTGAGGCTGAATGAACTTCCTATTGAGTACTATGTTGTGGAGGCCTTACGGACCATTAGGAATGCGGTGGGAAGAGTGCTGTGGATAGATACACATACAACGAATGAATCTAGGGGAAGGTTTGCACGCCTGTGTATTCAGATTGACGTTGATAAACCGTTGACCACCGCATTGCTCATCGGAGGTAAAGAGTAGCCTATTAGTTATGAAGGAATCTAGTAGCAGTGCTTTTCCCGTGGAAGAATAGGCCACCAACGAGATTGCTGTTTGTATATGGTTAGGAAGGATCAGCCACGGATGACGGAGGCGGGGGTAGCTCTTTGGAGTAGGGAGACCGAGAAAGTAACGTTCAATCGGCCGCCACTCAGTACTTTTTCGGGCACGATCAAGGAGCCAGGAACGTGTGAGGGCACGTCGGGATCGCGAGAAGGTACGGTAAAGGACACTCCCGGTGATTCGCACGATCCTTGGGTAGTTATGGAGCAAAAACGTGGTGGGAGTAAAACAACAAAGAAAGAGGTCCCTACTTACCAAAATCCGTTTAAAAATATGGGCTTAACAAAAGGTGGGGCTAGTGAAAACCCGAGACGTGAAGGGAAAAGGAAAATTTCGGTGGGCCTTAATCCTAATGGAGGCCATATGCAGAATGTGGTGTAATCCATTTCATTAGGGCTGAAAAATAAAAATCAAAGCTCTTTTAAAGAGAGTGGTGGGCTTGAAAGTTCGTGGTCCTGTCTTCAACCCCTCTGTTAAGGGCAAAAAAGTAATAGCAAGAAGTAGGGCGTCTTTTACCTTGGCAAAAGGTGGAGTGGGCATTAGTTCCAATTTGAAGGATATTTCTAATCCTGAGAAACACTTATTCGAACCTATCTTCACTTTTCGGTCCTCGATGGGCCAGCCTCTCCCGGGGGAAAGTTGCTACAAAGGTTAAGAGTGTCACGATATGCAATCTCCTTAAGGGAGTGAGATGAGTAAGGCGGGGAGGAATAATGGTGGATCGGCTCATCGGAATTGCGGTGGGGTCGATTCCGCGGATATAGGTGGTGACCCAAATGATTCGGAGGTGCCTGAGGTGGATTCTTTGCAAGTGGAGGTCGGGGATGGACCGGGAAAATAAGGTGGTGCGGTGGATCAGATGGAGCTTGAGGATTGTGGTGGAGTTGCTTGCTCTTTCTGAATCGTCGTCTTTTTACCTTCTGTTTAACCATGAATATAGTAGTGTGGAAATGTAGGGGCTCTCTGAAGCCCAAATTTCAGAGTTATGTTTAGGATCTTGTAAGGTTGCATGATCCAACCTTGTTAGTGGTTATGGAGACTCGTGCGGGAGGTAGCAGAGCTCGTGATATCACAAATTGGCTTCCATTTGATAGCGCAATTCATACTGAAATGATTGGTCATCTTTGGGGGCTTTGGCTTCTCTAGAATTCAGATAGAGTGGTAATGTCGTGATTTGCTTGTTCTGAGCAAGAAATTCACACTTGAGTTAAGGTACGTGCTTCTAGCTCTAATTGGATGTTCTCTGCTGTTTTTGCTAGTCCTAGGAGTGTTGAAAGGCATATTCTATGGGATAATCTTTCAAATGTTGCCGAGCTTCATAACATGTCGTGGGTTATTGTTGGGGATTTCAATGAACCCCTCTCGGGTCTTGATAAACTTGGTGGAAGAGTGGTTAGTTCTAGTCGATCTTTGCTGTTCAAAGAATACTTGGATAAATGCAATATGGTGGATTTAGGGTTTTCAGGTCCAAGATTCACGTGGACAAATCATAGGGAAGTTCAAAATCTCATCCAAGAGAGGATCGATAGATTTTTTGTCAACCCGGACTGGTGTCTCCTATATCCAGAAGCTCGGGTTACTTACCTCACTGTGATGCCATTCCAATCACTACCCGATCCTTCTCGAAACTAGCAAAACAAGTTGCATATTAATCGCCCTTTTAAGTTTCAAAGGTATTGGCTATCAGATTTGTCTTTCCCTAGAGTGGTGTCTTAGGCCTAGATTCATTTTTCTAATCTTCAAGAGGCCATGGAGAGTTTTATGGATAAGGCCAATGAGTGGAATAGGAATTAGTTTGGAAATATATTCGCTAAAAAGAATAGGATAAAAGCTCGACTAAATGGTGTGCAACGGGCTATGGCTTTCGTGCCTTCAAGCTCCCTGGTTGAGCTTGAAAATAATCTCCTACAAGAGCTGGATAGGGTGTTAGATCAAGAGCATGAGCTGTGGGCTCTTAAGTCCCAAGTTAATTGGATGGTTCAAGGGGATTGAAACACTGCATTTTATCACATCTCGACAATTGTTAGAAGAAATAGGAACCGTATTATTGCTATTAAAAACAGTGTGGGTGAATGGATCAATGCAGAGGAGGAGGTGATGGGATTTATTCGTAAGGGGTTTTGTGATATTTACTCAACCTCTCATGCTTCATCCATGAGAGATTTGAGTCTTGAAATAGGGTGGCAAGTCTGTCTCTCCAATGAGGAAAGGGATGTTTTAAGCCAAAGAGTTACTACTCAAGAGATTGAGGCGGGGCTTTGGTCTCTTAAGGCAAATAAAGCCCCTGGACCGGATGGGCTGCATGTCGGCTTTTTTCAACACTTCTAGCTAGTGGTCGGGGAATCCGTGATTAAGGAGGTAAAGAGCATTTTTTACTTCAAAAGTATGTTGGAGTATCTCAATAGAACCCACATTGTGCTTATTCCTAAAATCCAAGGTCTGGAAACCTTAGGGAACTACAAACCAATAAGTCTCTCGCAACACGATGTATAAAATAGTTACAAAGATCATTGTAGCTCGCTTAAGACCTTACCTGGAGAAGTTAGTATCTCCTCTCCAAACGGCCTTTGTCCTTGGGAGGAAAGGGATTGATAATACTGTAATCGTCCAGGAGCTTCTCCATTTGATTAGTAAGAAAAAGGAATGCACAAGTTATATGGTAGTGAAAATAGACATGGAAAAGGCTTATGATAAGCTTGAGTGGAGTTTTATTCGCGAAGTGCTTACAAAGATAAATTTGCCGCAAAATCTTCTCTACCTTATTATGAGTTGTGTGAGTTCTAGCTCCTCGTTGATTCTTTTTAATGGGGGGTGTCTTGAGCCTTTCTTGCTGTCTAGGGGAATTAGACAGGGTGATCCTTTGTCGCCATATTTGTTTATCCTTAGTATGGAATATTTGGGGCAGCTCATAGAGGAGAAATGTGGTCAGAAGCTTTGGAATCCGGTCAAAACCTCCCAAGGTGGTTTAGTCTTCTCCCACCTAATGTTTGCAGATGATATTGTGCTTTTTGCTCAGGCGGATCAGATTAATTGCTCAACTATTAGGGAAGTCCTAGATGAGTTTTGTAGCAAAATTGGACAGACTATCGGTGTGGCTAAGTCTCGGGTATATTTTTCGCCAAATGTAGACAGGGAAGCAAGGGAGTCCTTTTGTGATATGTTGGGTTTTGCCTCCACCTCTAATATTGGTAAGTACCTTGGAATCCCTCTTAAGCATCCTGGCTCATCCTTTTTGGATTTCAACTTCATCTTGGATAGAGGCAAGAACAAACTTGCTGGATGGAAGGCTAATCTCTTTTCCCCAGCAGGTCGGGTTGTCCTTACTCGGGCTTTGTCCTCTATGATCCCCGCCTATGTTATGCAATGCAACCTCTTCCCGACTAGAATTTTAGAGGGCATCAATTGAGTAAATAGGAGCTTTTTGTGGGGTTTGACAGAATTGGCGAGGAAAGTTCACGGGGTGGGTTGGGAAAAGGTGACCCAACCAAAAGTTGAAGGTGGGCTTGGTCTGCAAAGTGCTAAAAGGAGGAATTTAGTGATGCTAACCAAGTTGAATTGGAGATTTCACATGGAAAGTGAGAGTTTATGGGCGCAAGTTCTTAAAACTAAGTATTGCACAAACCAAAGACTAAACTCGAGGAATCCTAATAGCTTGCCAAGGTCTCAAATTTGGAGAGGTATGGATAAAGGTGCGGAGTCTGTTTCAAAAAGAAGTTAGATGGGCGATTGGGAAAGACAAGAACCTGAGTTTTTGGTATGATGCTTGGACAAAAAATGGCTCCCTAAGACAGCAAGTTCACGGTCCTCCGCCTAGAGGGGTAGAGAAGTGGAAAGTTAAGGATATAGCATCCTTAGAGGGGTGGAGGTGGGATCATATCCCCTTTGATTTTCCTTCCTCACTCAAGTTGGAAATTCAAGCCATACCTTTTGCATTAGCGTCTTTGAGTAGAGATAAAATTATGTGGAAGGAGTCTCCTCTTGGGGAGTTTAATCTGAAAAGTGCTTACAGAATGGCCTCTGGATTGAATCCAAACTCAGATTTCAATGGACAATGGATTTGGAAGCTTCATACTCTCCCAAAAATTCAATTTTTTCTTTGGAAGTGTGTTTACAATAGCATTGGGGTTAATGGGTGTTTATTTGCTAGGGGAATGGTGGTTGATGCCCGGTGTCCTCGGTGTCCGAAAGAAACTGAGACTATTACCCACGCTCTTCGTAATTGCGATTTGGTTAGACCGATGTGGAATGAGTTGGGGCTGGTGGGTTTTGATAGGGATTTCTTTGTTTCAGATCTGGAAACTTGGTTGGCATCTAATGGAAAGGCTGGAAAAGCTATGGATGAAAATCAGCCTCCTTGGAAAATCATTTTCTCCTTTGCTGTATGGATTATCCGGAAAAATCGGAACCAATATGTGTTTAATAATAAGGCACAGAACCCTCACATTGCAAAAGATATTATGAGCAACTCTGTGGAATACTACTTTTGTGCCAATCCAAAGAAAGGAAAACCTCATACGGTGATTAAACAAGTTCATTAGGATAAACCTGCAGTAGGGTGGATGAAGCTAAATACGGATGGGTTGTCGTTGGGCAAACCTGGGCTAGCTGGTGGAGGTGGTGTCATTCGGGATTGGACCGGTAGATGGATTGTTAGTTTTTCCAGGAACATTGGCATTGCTTTGAGCCTTATGGCTGAATTGTGGGCTATTCGTGATGGACTTATGCTTTGTGTGGAGAGGAATTTGGATATGGTGGAGATTGAGATGGATGCGAAGGTCATTGTGGATATGTTAGGAAATCCCCAGTATTGTAATAGATCTATTTCTTCCCTCCTTGAGGATTGTAGGAAACCGATCTATGAAATCCCTCAATTCCGAGTAAAGCAATCATTACCGTGAAGCCAATAGTTGCGCGGACTTCATGGCGAGGAAGGGGACGTTTCAAGACCAGAATTTCATTGTTTTCGAGAATCCCCACGAGGATATGGCTAGTGTTATTGAGAATGATCTTTTTGGGGGTAGTGTGGCTAGGCGCCGTATTGAGATGAGTTTTTGTTTGTAGTTTTTTTCTTTAGTGTTTTCCTTCCGACCAAAAAAAATAAAAAATAAAAAATAAAAAAAAAAAGATAAAAAATAAAAAATACACACATGGTGTGTGCATAGTGCACACACACAGGCTGCAATCTTGTTTTTGAAATCATAATTTGCTAAAATAATCAAATCCTATTTTCACTATTTCATAAGTATAATTGAAAAATCATATTTTCAAAATATGATTTTACAAGTGGTATAATGTGTGTAACTAGGGCTAAAATGTAAATTGCATCATTTAACTTTAATTTAATTCTCTAACTTTATTTTCCTTTAATTGAATTATTTAAATTTCAAATTTATTCAATTCAAGTATTTCATCCAATTTTGTTAAGAAATTACTGTATGCAATTAATTAATAAAAAATATTTTTTTTATAAAAAATTCTCACATAAAAAATTTATTATTAATTATCGATTTTTTTATGTGAGATTTTTTTAAAAAAATTTCATTAATTAATTGCATATTTAAGAACAAGTTTTTAGCAAAATTTGATAAACAACTTGAATAAATTTGAAAAACTCAATTAAACAAAAATAAAAATAAAGTTTTTTTTTAAGAGAGTTTCAACCCGTGACGTCCACTCCTGATGATAATTTACCAAGATATTAATCAGTTTTTAGTGTAGGCAGGTCTGCGGGGATTAAACTCAAATCTCTTATACAATAATAAAAAACTTTATTAATTAAGATAATTAGAACCGCAAATAAAAATAAATATAGAATATTAAAATAAATTTCAGTTTTTAGCCTATTAATTTTCATTTCTGTTGTCAGTCTACTTTAGTTGTCCCCGCCTTCTTCAGAATCCATGGCTGCATCTATACCACACTTCTCTCTGCTTCGGTACTCCCTCTCTCTGACTCTCTCTCTCTCTCTCTCACAATTCTATTTCTCATGCAAATATTAATATATGGGTTTGGTTTTGTTTTGAAATTTGAACTGCAGGAGCTATGCAGCAACAACTGCAAGAGCTTTTGTGACTGTGAAAGTGAAACCTTCCTACACCATTTCCTCCACTAACCTCCTTCATCTTCCCTCTCGCTCTCGCAGGTATTTTCATTTACTCTGTTTTCTTTAATTATAAACACCTGTATAATTTTCTTAATCTTCAACTGGGTCTGTCTTATTTTGCTGGTCTTTTTCTCTTTTATTTTATACTTTTTAGTTTTTATAGTAAAATTTTATAAAGAGAGAAAAAGATTAAAAAATAAATAAAACGAAAAGTACCCATTAAATAATTTTGTTCATATAGTTGAAATAGATATTGAAAGAGCCAAAATTAACCTAAAGAAGCTTCATTTTTGTTTGATTGGAACTTTTTCAGCCATGACTTATGCTCTAATCACTCAAGCTTTCAGCTTTCAATTGGGGTCTGATAGATTCATAGAATTTGAATTACAGAATAGAATAGTTATTGGCATTCCAGCTCTGATGGAATTGAAAATCAGAACAGGATTATGATTTCATTGTTTGGATGGGACAAAATTGGACTATGGAAGTGAATTTTTTGATTCAATTCACAATGAGTTATATTTAACAAATTAGAGAAATTTTCTCAGGTAATAAAGCATATCCCAGGGTAGAAAATTTTCACCCAGGTTATTATACTTCTAGTTCAGTCACTGTTTTCAGTCACAAAGCTATTGCAGAAAATTTCCACTCCTTTTGAAAGAAATGCTGTAAATAAAATTATTTTTTACCCAGAAAAAAGTGAGACTTTAAAAAGTTTTACATCAGTAAATAAGCTATATATGCTCTCTCTCTCTTCCCAAAAAAAAAAAAAAAAAAGGAAAAAGCTAAACCATTGCATTTTAAAACTTTTGTTCTTTTACCTTTAAGTTTGGTAGAGTCTATTAAGTCCAGCAATTTGATTGTGATGGAAAGCAAATAGTCATGTAAATTATGTGGTGTGGGCACTCATGATCAATTATGCTTGTCTATTGGTGTTTCACTCACCACGATTGGATCGGTGTGTATGACTGCTGCACATATAAGAATAATCAATCTATTTAAATAGTTGTTGAAGGCTAGACTTGGTCTCAATTTCTCATATTAAGAGCATGTGTCTAGGTATCATATTTGTTTGAACTCCCAACTTTGGACGTACTCATTTCAATTTTTCTGTAATATAATCATTTATTGCATATAAAAAAAATTCCCAACTTTGGATGTGAAGCCACATCTAGATTCCTGGATGAGTCTATTTTCTCCCTTATAGCCCCAGTTGATGATAAATGAAAAGTTCATAGATAGCTTTTCCTAGATGGGTATCTTTCATAATCAAAATATGTGTGGAATACATAAAGTATATTTAACTAGCATTCCTGAAAAAACAGCCATTTCTGTCCATGCCAGGCATAATTGCTGTAGTCAATTTGCATGTCCAAGACATATCCCATACCCTCAACCATGTTACATTTTGTCTAACATGGGTACACTTTGAAGTGTCTATGTGACATTGTTTGACAGTGCAACATTTTGCATTTCTGGACCATTGATTGAACATTTGTAAAGGCAATATCTTGGTTGTTAGTTGCAGACTACTTATTTTTCTTGGTGTCGGTGTTTGATACATCTAACATTTCTCACTACACTTGTTCCAATAGTTTTATGGATTTTTTAATTCACATGTGTGAATTGTTTGTGGTTATGTTGGGCATACACTGCAGTTGAGCAATACCAATCTTAAAATATGGTTTTTTCCTCCCTTTTCATTATTAATTACATATGCTCCCAGTGGGCTTTGAACTAGGGCTCAATGGCAGGATCTTCACATTGATGTTGTAGTTAATGGTTCTCTTTACTCCATGAAATACACAATTGCACATCAACCTAAAGGAATCATTCTTCTCTGTCTTCATTACGCAACAAAGTTTAATTTTTTTAAGGAACATATTTTATAAGATCCTCATTTGTGGGAAAGCTTTAGTGACCATGAAGAGTTGATCCTTCTAATTGTTGCAAGGAACCCTGAGTTGAGGATCTAATATGTAGAGAGGGTAAAGAATTTATTAAATTATGTGATAGTAACTAGCTATGCATTGCTACATGTGAATGGTGGAATGCTTCTTCCATTTATAGTCTTGACTCTTGAGATTAGAAATTTATGGATTGCTATTTTCTTGGATGCAATTACTTGAGATGAAGTACCTGTAATTGTGATGGTTCAATACTTATTTGATACTTTTTAGTGTAATTTTGCTGAAATTAACCACATCTTTATACAAGAAAATCAAACATTGAAACTGTTCTTCATTTGTGTTGGCTGCTAAAAAATTCAAGTCTTCTATTGGTTTCATCAGGATGAATGGTTGTTTATTTCACTGGTCTGAGTTAGTGGAGATGATACCTGAATTCTCTTAGTGGGTAACCTTTTTTTCAAAGAAATGATCTAATTCATGCTTGCAAATTAAATTGCTATCACATTGAGTTCTAAGGATTTCCCCAGCTTCATAAACTATGGATTTGAGTCTGAAATATTTAGTTTTCTTGCTGCTTCTAACAACTGTAATTATTGGTATAAATATCTCTAATCCTCTTGTTTACTTATTATTGGCTTATGCTTCTAGATTGCAGTTTTATGCCAGTGCTACAAACAATGAAGAGGCTGCTGCTAGAGCAGCAGCAGCCATTGCTGACAGTGGAGCTCCAACCATGTACCGTCCCTTGTGATATAGTAACACTGGTTTGATCTCGCATTTAAGTCATACGATGCCATTTTGTCTTGGTCATGTGACTTTTCTTTCATTTTGATCATCAAGATTTGGAGTTTAGTAGTGATTGTATATATCTAATTGGAGATACTCAAAAGATGGAGAGGGTTGTAGAATTTTGCAGTGAGAATCTATCGATTTTCTACAGATATATAAAATTGTTTTAAATATACAATCAATCATCAATGGTTAAGAAAGTCTTTCTGGAAAAATTCCATATGTAGACAAGCACATATTAAGTTTGAAATACCAGGAAAAAGCTTTTTTTTTTTCCTATATATATATGTGTGTGTGTGTGTGTGTGTTTATAATACATATATATATATATATATATATAGGACAAGAAGAACTGAGCATCCAAAAAGATTTTGCTTACTTATAAAAGAACCACAGAACCTACAAATATAAAATTGAAGACTTGGGAACAAAACATGGTGTATATTTTGTGTATAAGTTCCTTAATTTTGTCTAATATCAATAAAACCATAACTAGAATTTTTTTTTTTTTTTTTCCGAAAAATATGTATATGTGGTCCAGAATGTTTTGAAACTTTTCCCAAGTAAATTATCTACATTTGAATGAAAAAGTGTGGCCAAAATGAAAAATGAAAATGAAAATGAAGTCAGTTAAGGCAATGAGCAGAATCTCATATATGCTATAACATGTTGCAACAACTGGTGCAAAGTACACAAATGGATTTAAGAGTTCTTGTTTTTTATTTTATTATTATTATTATTATTTTTTTCCCAGATTTGACAAGATCATAGCTAAGGAAATCCCTTCAAGCATTGTTTATGAGGATGAAAAGGTCCTAGCATTTCGTGACATTGATCCGCAGGCTCCTGTTCATGTTTTAGTCATTCCAAAGTTTAGGGATGGATTGACACAGCTTGGGAAGGTCATTTTTGTCCTTTTCTTTTATTTACACAGTTATATGCATTAGTAATCTTCCAAATGGGTGCAATGCGTCAGTCTTTTCTGAGACTTATTTCTGGCAATGTGGATGTGAAATCTACACGAAATCACATTTAGTTCCTCTGATAAGATTTCCTTCCAATAAGACGAGTCTCCTATTGGAATATGCAGCTTACTGGCTATTGGTTATATACCACTTCTTCCTGAAATGTATATAACTATAAATCAGTATACTTATGAAAAATGTAAAAAAGGAAAAAAGAAAATTTCTATATGCTCCATTGCTTTACAGTTGGTTCATGGACCTATCTGTCTTGAATTTTGAATATGTTTGACCTTATATTAGCCAAGTGCCCACCAAGGCACACTTTTGATGGTTGAATGTTTTGGAAGTTGAAAGATGGTATGCATAGACTTTTAGCTTATCTATAGGTATATGCTTCTGCGTATTTATACCAAATTGATGTTTGATTTCCATGGAGTATCAAGTATTATTATTATTATTATTATTAGGATAAAATTTAGGTATAGTACCTTAGGTGTTGTTCCTTAGGTTCCTCTCTTAAGATTTAACTATGTGACTACTTAACTAAAAAATACACTTCCATCCCATAACAAAAAATCCACACGACAAAATTTTAAGAAGGGAACCTAAGGAATAACATCTAAGTACTGTACCTAAGTCTTGTCCTTATTATTATTATTTTCTTAGAGAAAAGATTGTGAATATCAATTTTAATTTTATGTAATGAGGTATAGTCAGGCAGTCCCTTTATTTGGCAGATTGTTCTTTTTTGTTTTCTAATCTTAATGACATGTTGATTTCCGCCTTTTCAGGCTGAAGCAAGGCATGGAGAGATACTGGGTCAGCTTCTCTATGCTGCCAAAATTGTAGCCGAGAAAGAAGGTATTCTTGATGGTTTTCGTGTTGTCATAAACAATGGCTCGGATGCCTGTAAGTTATCATTTCCATTCTCTATAATGTCTCTAGATCTCCTTTAAGTTGTTCTGCAATGCAATATTTCCTTATTCTCTCTCTCTTTCTCCCTCTCTGTGTGCAGGTCAATCTGTTTATCATCTCCACTTGCATGTCCTGGGTGGGAGACAGATGAAATGGCCACCTGGTTGAAGATCGGAAAATGTCCTTTAGAACTTCACCATCCACACCCCCCCCCCCCCTCTTTTCCTTTTTTCAATCGTATCATATTTAAGACTCTTCTTTGGGTGATATTTTTGGAGTGTGATATGCCTATATCTTATGTTCCCCATAACATTGTTAGATTGGACCTGAAAACTAGAAGAGCTAATACATAGAGGCTTTCCATTTGGGGACTTAAAGAGTTAGGAATTGTTTATTTATATATCCCTGGATAGAATTAAATGGGAGAAATGGTTTTGAGTAGCCAATTACAAGTTGATGGGACATGAGGCTTTATTTATTTTGATAAATATTTAAGCATTTTTAAATTTATTGTCATCTAGTTATCTATAAACCTCAGTATTGTCTAGGGGTGCTCCTGGGAGTAAGCACAAGTAAAGAGAGCTTAAAAAATGGCTCATAGGATGATTCTATTCCGTTTGCTTTATATTCAATGAATTCATTGTTTTGTCCTTGTGCTGGGGTAGTATAACCTCTAATGTATGGTCTTTATAATGTAAAGTAATATTTAATGGAAAAAGAGACACTGTTCTCATCAAGTTGGTTCTTTTTGTGTCTATGGGGTGACATTTAGAGGGTGAGCAATGTCATTTCACTTGCATCTTATAAGTTAAATTAAAATTTATCCAATTTGGTTTGGTGATTTCACAATTTAGTCTACATATTTTCAATTGTTCATTTGGAATAAAATGAAATCATTAGGGTTTGTCTAAAATAATTGTTTATTTGCACATGTTTTGAGCATTTGACTCTACCGATTTTATTTTATTCCAAACTAGAAATTAAAAAAGTTTGTGAACTAAATTATGATGGGCTTAGATTACAAATCGGTAAATTGTAGTTTACTAATTCAAATGTTGAGGGGTTAAATTTGTTCACAAAATAATATTAATTTGGATGGAACCCTATCAATTTTATTTTAATCCTTCCTTTGTGAACTCAAGTCAATCCACAATAGGTTAAATTGTAACTTATCTTTTAATAATCGCCTTTTATGCTAACACAATGATAAAATCAAGAAGAAAAGTAGGTAATGGAGGGTCAAAACCCAAGGTTTTAGAAGTAGGATCAAACAAATAATCGAAAAAGGAGGTGGCTTTAGATTTTTGGTATGATGGCCGATTTTATAACATCAGAAATAATATCCATCAGAAAATTATTCAATAAAATAAATATATTTAAATTTTCTAATATATTCTTCTATTTTATTTTGTAATGTCCAAAATTTTATTCAAAGATATTACTAGAAGAAAGAGTGACTCATTTATAAGCAACATCATTAATAACATCCATTTATTTTTTCAATGCGACCTGCTTTGTGAGAGAGGGGACTACTTGAAATAAATCTCCACCAAGAATTTTAAACATAAACACAACATTGAACTCAATCAAAAGGACGCCAAATATTAAACAAAAGAATGGTAGGCCGACAAAATAAATTTGTTAATACATTAATGTTTAAAATGCTTGATGGGTCCAGAGACTCTCCCATCGTTGTAACTAATTCTGGAAAAAAAAAAAAAAAAAAAATCTTAATGGAATGTGGCTGTAGAGAAAGTATAGCGTTCTCTTTCATTTTTTTCCTTCAAACAAAAATGTGATAAGCCCATATCTTAAAATCTACAACAAGGCAGACAATGACTTATAAACACTAAATATAGCTCACTTTTAACCAACGTGGGACAAGTACTGCACCCACACATACGACACCCAATCCATAATGAAAATACACTCTCGGGTATTGATCGATCTTCACACACCCAACATTTTATGATCTAACATGTGTTGAGGGCCATTTATGAGAAAGAAGGCCCAATAACAAGGGCAACAAAGAATTGACAAAGCAGAAAGCAAAACCATTAGGCCCAAGTGGCGGGAATAATGGATCACAAGCCCAAGAAATAAACAAATGGGTCTTGAAGAGGCAAGTGGGCTCAAAGAAGCCCGGAAAGAAAGAAATAGCATCCCATGGGCAGTGTATGAGGTAGAAAAGCGAGAAAGGGCCGCCGCAAGCCCAAGGTAATGCAAACTAAGAAAGTAAGGGGTTTATGGCGGACCCATAAACCCTAAGGATGAGAATAAGGTTATTGGGCCAAGGAAGCTCAATGAAGTTAGTAAAAAGCCCATGGGAGTATGGAATTAGCAAATGGGCCGAGGAAGCCCAAAGAAAGCAAACGGGCCAAGGATGCCCAAGAGAAAGCCCAAAGGGACATAGGAGCCCATCGGTAAAAAAGCAAAACAATGGCCATGCCAAGCCACCGAGAGAAGGAATAAACGGCTGGCCCAAAAGAGGCCTAGCAGGATTAAGTTATTACGGCAGGAATAACAGTACAACATTGCAAGAACTAAAGAAAACCAAGGAGTGGGCCAAAGAAATGTAAGACCCATCATCAGACAAAGCCCAGCTCTTGAATGAAGTGGGAAAACAAAGAAAAACCCACATAAGAGGTCAAAAAACACGGACGGCGAGCCTCCGACACCACGGCGGATGAATGGGCGCGAGCAAGTTTTGGACACATATGGAATGAAGGCACGCGCAAGACCCGGGCACCACTAGCCTGCCCGACCAATACAGAGCATGGTGAGGTCGGGGGGTTAGAGGATCAGAGGGCATGGTTTGGTGGTGGGGAGAAGGGAAAAATCTATTTCTATGGTTCCGGCTCGGGCTCTTTCGGGGAGGTGTCCTGCTGGGATGGTCTACTACCCAAAAGAGGCAAGTTGAGTTGAAACCATTAGGTGCATGCCATGAGGGATAGGGAGAGAAAATAACCCGCACTGTGGCGGAAAGGGTGCCACGGCAGACTAGCAAACAAAATACTCTTTCTTGTCTGGCAATGGGAAGGCGACACACAGACGGCACAGTGATGGTCGGCCAAGACACCCGAGACTAGACAAAGGAAATTAAGGGTTAAAACAGTAAAATCGGGTCACGGCGGACACTATAAAAATGGGATCTTGTCGTGAATAGGGGACAACACAGAACGGAACTTAGGGAAGGAAATAGAAAACTTAAAAGAAATAGAAAAGGAAAACATAGTGAGAAGAAAGAAAGAAATAGTGAGAGTTAGAAAGGTGGGCATGCATCGGTAGATTAATCCCTTCTCTCCCTCATGAAATCCGCCCCTCTGTAAGAAAAAACTCGAAAACATCTACGCAGAAAACCACTTAGGCCCGTTTCCCTCAAAGCCGTTAACCTTTGTGGTAGGATTCATTCCTGAGAGATTGACCGCTTTGAGGAGAGACGTTCTCCCCTTTGTGGTTCTGCTCCTACGGATTGAATTTCCGGTCGAATTCCTCCAAGATTCCGATTGACCCGTGAACATTTGATGTTTTCTCTGTTATTTCTTTTTTCCCTCTCTTCCGTAAAAGGAAAACAAATAGTGTTGTTATTGTAATTGATGTTAAGGGCTATTTGGTCATTTCCCCATTTAAGTGGGTAGATATTTTCTGTTTATTCTATTATTATTATGTCCGCCCGCCACAATTTGTCTGAAACAGTTTTGCCTGCCGTAAACACGTTCCTGGCGGACTTGGTTTAGTTTGCGCACGAGCCGGACCACCTTAAGTTGAAGTTGGACCGGTCCCGACTCTCTTATCTAGAAAACTTGGGCTTAGTGCGGCAGGAGGCAGCCTAATACCACTAGCACAGCCCACCCCCTTACAACATGATCATTAACTTTATACTAATCTTGTTGCATCACTTTATTCGATAATTTTATAAGTAATGCTAGGACCACAACTTTTGTCACAATTTGCTCACATGATAAGTATCACAACTTGCTTATGTGGCAAATCGTGAGTGGTGGAGTTGTGGGGCCAGTGACAATTTGCTCACATGGCAAGTACCACAACTTGCTTACGTGGCAAATCGTGAGTGGTGGAGTTGTGGAACCATTTGACCCCATAACTTTTACTCCACCACTCATGATTTACCACGTAAGTAAGTTGTGACAAAATTTGTGGTAAAAGTTATGATCCTATCATTTTTCTTTATAAACTATGACTAGAGAAGTTGCCTTTCAAGTTATAATGACAGAGGTGTGCTCTATTTGTGGATGAACAAATTCCACGGACGTTCCAATATTAACTCTCTATTTTTTTTTTTGTCGATAAATGAACTTTATTTATCTCCTACGAGATTGAGTATAAAGTATGTATCATATGCTTACTGTTTTGATGTTATGGCCTATGGGAGAATATTAGAAAAGCCTACTATTCTAACAACACCGAACATACAATGGAAAAATGTATTACACTAACCTCCTTTTTGTTTTATTGAAATGTCACCTTAAAATATTAGTATAAATGGCACTACTGTATAAATGCAACAAATAAGTTAATATCCTGAGTTTGTTAACAAAATATTTCCTTTTAAAAGAAATTTTTACCAAAATTATGTTGAGAAATACTATGTTTATAATATTTTTACAATATTTTTATAACAAATTCTAAGTGGCAAGTTGTTAATAGCGGTTACGGGTGGACGAAAAAATAATTTAAGTGATAGATTCAAATTAGAACTAATAACAACTAACTAATTAGGATTTGTTGTGAAATTATTGTAGACATAGCAATCTTCTTTGAATTTTCAGAGTTTGTGTTCTTGTCTATACTTGTTCAAGATATACCTAAATCTCAATTCATGTGATTTTTGGTTTTTAATTATGTTTTTTTTTCCTTTTTTATTTATTTAAAATTGATAAATTAATTTTTTATATTTAGAAGCTAAAGTGGATTTGACGTGGCATTTTTTAAATGCCAAATAAATTTTCTTTATTATTACTTTAATGACCACATTAGCATTTAGTGTATTAATGGTGTACTTAAATGCAGCACATAGATTATTTCTGTTTATGAGATGATAGTAGGGACCAAAATTAGAATGGTTTTTGATTTTAGGAACTAAATATGGTAAAATTAAAAAGTAGTGACCGAAATGGAAATTGGGTCAAAACATAGGGACCAAAAATGTATTTTTGCCTCGGTTTTAATGTCAACATAAAAAAAAAAAAAAAAAAAAGTAAAAATGTTATTGTTATGGTTATTGTTACAAGTCGTGAGTTTCTTCCGAACCCTTGGCATTTGAGACTCACTTACTCAAACTCTTGGAGGTTTGCTCGGCAAAATATGTGGTATTTGTTTGAAATGTGTGACACTAGGGTGATGTGTGTGAATATTTCACCTTTTTTACTTATTCATTTTTGAGTTTTTAGTTGTATTTGGGTCATTTTCAGCATTTTAAGGGTATTTTGGTCATTTTAATAGTTTTGGGATTATTTTGGCTATCTTAACTTTCTTATGTGGGATATTTTGGGGCTTGGGTCTATCTTGTATTTTATTAAACAGGAACAAATATTTTCAATCATATTAATTGGATGTTACATTATCGTTTATTCTCCTGGCCTAGGTACAGTCCCTTGGTTGATAAATGTTGAGAGTCATCCCCTCAAATATAGGACTGAGAAAGAGTGTGTTATTGATGTGATGTTATATTTTATTGTTTTTTTTATATAGGCCTAGGTACAATAGTTTGGCTCTATATAGCATTGAGTGTCATCCCCTCAAATATAGAGCATCAAATACAAAAATGAGAAAGGACGTGTTCGCCTTACGAAAAAGGTAGAATAAAATTGAGAAGATGCAGCTTGGGAAGATAAGGAATAATGAAAATTTGGGGAAAATAATTTTCTCCCTTTATTGGTGTAGGGGCCTTTTTTGCGTATTGTGCGTTGGGCTGGACCGCCTCCTGCAGTAATGGGCCCGAATGTTTCTGAGTAAGGGAGTTGGGACCGGTCCAATTGTAACTCAATTTGGGCTGGTTTGTGCACAAACTATGCCTCGTCTGCCAGGAGTAGGCTTACGGCAAGCGTAATCTGTTTTAGATGAGTTACAGCAGACATATATAATAATAACAGAATGCAGTATTTTGACTATTTAAAAAATGGCCAAGTAATCTCTACTTATAAAACATGATTACAGTCATGATAATGTCATTTACTGAGAAAGTAAAGGAGAAAGAAAATAATATGAACTAATCAAGAGCGGGCATAAAGCCAAGTTTTATGTTTGGTCCGTAGAAGCAAAACCAAAGAGGGGAGAACGCCTCCTCTCAATGCAAATAATCTCCCAGGAAAAGATCCCGCCATGGGGATTAATGGCTTTGAGGGAGTCAGACCTGAATGGTTAATGCCTAAAAGGAATTCTTGTTATGTTTTGGAAGAAAGTAGGATTTGAAGCGGGAAAGAGGGAAATCGACCTACTGGTGCATGCCCATTGTGTTATCTCTCTTTTTTCTTCAATTTTCTCTCTTATCTTTTTCTTTTCTTTCTCTTGTTTTCTTTTACTCTACTTTCTTTTTACTCCGTGAATATACTCTGTTTTTTGATCTCCTTTTCAGGGCACGGCAAAGGTCCTTTTATAGTGCTTGTCGTGGCCAATTTTTTACTACTTTGCCCCTTAATCGCCTTTGTCCGGTCCGGGCATACTTGCCGACCACCAAGTCTGTGTGACACTCACCCTTGCCGGACAAAGGCAGATTTGTTTCATTCGTCGATCCACTTTGTAGCACTCTTACCTACCACGGTATAAATGCTTTCTCTCTCTTTCCCTCAAGGCATGCACCTAACGGTTCCCCCTTCAACCTTGCCTCTTTTGGGTGGTTTGTCATCCCAGCAGGATGTACCTCCCAAAAGGGCTTGGGCAGGAGCCGCAAAATAGGTTTTTTCCCCTCTCCCCACCACCAAACCATACCCCCTTTACCTCTTACCTCTGGCCCATGGCCCCACCACATCCCATATTGGCTGGGTACAAGCTGGTGATGCCTGAGCCTTGTGCGTGCTTTTCTTTTTCTTAATCTGCAGATCCATTTGTTTAGCATCTCCACTAGCATGTCTTGGGTGGGGAGAAAATGGTTTTGAGTAGCCAATGATCACAAGTTGTAGGACATGAGGCTTTATTTATTTTGATAAATATTTATGCCTTTTAAAATTATTGTCATCTAGTTATCTACAAACTGGAGTATTGTCTAGGGGTGCTTCTGGGAGTAAGCACAAGTAAAGAGAGCTTAAAAAATGGCTCATAGTCATAGGATGGTTCTATTCCGTTTGCTTTATATTCAATGAATTCATTGTTTTGTCCTTGTGCTGGGTAGTATAACATCTAATGTATGGTCTTTATAATGTAAAGTAATAATTAATGGAAAAGGAGACCCTGTTCTCATCAAGT
Organism: Quercus dentata; assembly: GCA_028216015.1. Lineage (NCBI taxonomy): Eukaryota > Viridiplantae > Streptophyta > Magnoliopsida > Fagales > Fagaceae > Quercus > Quercus dentata. The sequence goes on along the minus strand of CP116454.1, from coordinate 18,598,035 downwards.
TTGTCTTTTTTTTTTTTTTGTCAATGGGGTGACATTTAGAGGGTGAGCAATGTTATTCTTATTTCACTTGCATCTTTAGAAGGTAAATTATAATTTGTTCGATTTAATTTGGTGATTTCACAATTAAGTCCACCAACTGTTCAATTTGATGAATTCTTTACATTTGGAATAAAATAAAATCATTAAATTTTTTAAGTGTTTTTTTAGACCTTGAGTATTTCTCAATTAACGATTACATTTTATTCCAAATTTTAGGCGGTCAGGTGTAGAAATTAAAAAGTTTGTGAACTAAAATTATGATGGGGCTCGGTAAATATGTTGAGGAAATCCCATTATCTCTAGCTCATTGCTAAGCATGTCTATACGTGTAGCACATGCATATCCACACACCTCAGTGCTCAAGCGTGTTGATCACCTGCCCCATGGATGGTTCACTAAAAAAAACAACCCCACTATGCCAAAAAGGCAATAAATTGTCGACTACAACTTTGCATTCAAAACGTCAAAAACATAGATTGAGCTGGTGACTCTATTAAGATGCTCTCGTAGCTCTAACATCTCATTAATAAGAGTTGTAGACCATATTAAGAGTTTTTTCAATTTAATAAAATAAATCATCATTTGTTATGTCACGAGATACATGCACTTACACTATAGGATGAGACAAGTCACAAGAGTACGTGTACTCAAAATTAAATTTAGTGCATGTTATTCAATGTAGTTTTAGATTTACTCTATGATTCATTCTTCCTTTTAAATGTAGTTTTTGGGAACTCTAGTCCCTAGGTAAGGTATCATCATATTGGTAATTTATTATTCTTTGCACTTTTAGACTTTTAGTCCCTTCCCCTTCGATGTTCATCTAGTCCTTCTATTCTACATAGAGATTTCATCATTTTCATTTATATAAGAACTCAAAAGTCTTAGGAAACAACACTTCATTTGATATAACAATGTTAGAATAAAATAGTGCTAATATATGATAGATTCATTTTTTTTATTGACTCACCCCGGTGGATTTAACAAGGATCCTTAATGTTTTACATTTACAATAAATTATCCACCATCTCAAAACAACACACACGTATATATATATATATATATATATTTTTTTTTTTTTTCCTAAAAAAAAGCCTATATATATTTTTAAATTTCTATTTTGCATGTAGTAAATTAACAATTATGCATGTCACCCTCGGGATACAACAGTTTAGCCACCTTGTTGACTATCCTTACAAGTCTACACTACTTGTAGAATATGAATATTCTCTCAAATCTCAATAATACTTTATGAGTAATGGTAGAGATACAAATTTTTTTTACAAAAATTTTTACAAACTGTTGATGTGGTGAATGATTATTGGTAAATAAAAAAGCGATATTAGTGTTTAGTGGTGGGCCTAAGTGAAAACTAATAAAAAGTTGGTCACAACAACATTTTGTAAAAATGTTGTAAAATTTTTGATAAAAATGCTATAATATATATATATATATATATAATGGAGAGGGAAATGAGTTTTAATACAAAAACACATCATAACTCCACTCAAAAGTCATGGTAACTGTTGTAAAATAGTTTGTAGTTATAACATTATTCATATTTTTTTTTTACATAGAAATAGTTTAGTTCATAAAATAGTAGTATCTTATTTATTACGTAAAATTAATGTAACATAAACATATAATCGGATGGTTGAGGAGAGAGCAAGAATTTACTATCAAAGAGAGAGAGAGAGAGAGAGAGAGAGAATTATATCACCTTTTCACTGCTCTGCTGACCACACATATATACATTAGTCCGGAGGAGCATTCTCATTTACATAGATGTACAGGCAGCATTTGTGAATTCAAAAGAATGCAAAACTTTTTTTTTTTTTTTCATTAAGCATAACACATAGCAATTAAGCTATGCCTTACATGAGATAAGGCTATTAACTATTAATAAGAGAATGTAGGTTCTGAAATTAATAGAAAGAAAACTGATGCATATTAAAAACTATTTTTTGTTGGATTTGAAATCTAAATTTGAAACTGATATGCCATCCGTGATGGTAAAGCTGATTTCAAAGAAGGATTTTTGAAGATAGGTGCTAGGTGGAGGATGGGTGATGGTACTCAAATAAGGATTTTTGAAGATAGGTGGCTGCCTTCTGAAGGAAGTGGGATGGTTATTTCTCCTTGTCCGAATCTTCACAGGGATGCTATTGTGTCTCATTGATGCTGATCGGGCAGCATGGAATCATCAAGCTATTGATGACTTCTTCCTTCCTTTCGAAGCTTACAAAATAAAATCCATTCCACTCTGCTCGCTGCAACAAGCCGACTGCTTATGTTGGCCGTGGGACAAATCTGGTGAGTACACAGTGAAGACAGGATATAAGTTGTTGTGTGACGAAGATGGTAGGGATTCGGCCTCTACCTCAAACTCTGAATCTGTGGTCAGATTTTGGAGGAGTCTGTGGAAGCTTAACATTGCAGGTAAGATTAAACACTTCCTTTGGAGAGCTTGTGCTGATGCTTTGCCGACAAAAACAAACTTGCTCAAGCGGAAAATTATCACCAATTCTCATTGTACTATCTGCTCTAAGGAACCTGAGACAGTTGTACATGCTCTCTGGTCATGTGAAGCTGCCCAGGTAGTATGGAAGATATATTTTGGGTGGATTACCATGGGGTTGGGAAGAGATTGGTCTTTCTTTGATCTGTTGGATAAGGTGAAGTCTCAACCCCATATGCTTTGTTTGTTTGCTGTTACAGCCTGAAATAGGAGAAATAAAACTCGAGTTGGGGGAGTGCTGATGCCTATTGCTGTAGTGGCCGATTCTGCATGGGCTTATAATGCAGATTATCAGTCAATCTTTAAGCAGAAAGCACACAAGCCTCGACCATGCAACATCAAGTGGAAATCCCCTGATGAAAGGTGCTTCAAAGTAAACTTTGACAGTGCAATGTTTGATGACACAGACGTGGCTGGTATTGGAGTGATTGTTCGCAATTCTCATGGGGAAGTCATAGCATCCCTGTCCAAGAAAATCCAGACACCTTCCTCAGTGACAGCGTTGTAGATCCTAGCAGCTAGGCTGCTCTTTTTGCCAGAGAATTAGATCTCCACATAGTTGTCCTTGAAGGTGACTCCGAGTTTGTGATAAACTCTTTAAGGTCTGGTTCAAATCTTGGTTCCATGTATGGTCACTTGATTAAGGATGTTTTCTTACTTGTAAACTCTTTTCAGAGTATCTCTCTCTCATTGTTAGAGGATGTTTTCTTACTTGTAAACTCTTTTCAGAGTATCTCTTTCTCTCATTATTATAGGCAAGGTAATGCGGCTGCAGATGCCTTAGCTAAGAGAGCTAGATTTTTTTTTTTTTTTTTTTTTTTTTTTTTTTTTTTTTTCTGCTTTTAGTTTGGATGGAGTGTGTTCCCTCCAATGTAATTCAATTTGTATTAGCTGATTGTCCAACTCATTGATTAATAAAGTTTTTGAGGTATTCCTTCTCAAAAAAAAAAATGAAAATTTAATCAAGATTTATGATTTTTCATAACAATACTTATTACTAATAATGTATAGAGTGTAATTATATTTTTACAGTGATATTAAATATAAAGGTAAATTTTAGTAACCTACCTTGAGGTTTGGGGTAATACCAAGCACATCCACATATTTTTAAAATACAAATTTGGTCCTAAAACACTAACACTGTGTACAGCCATTTGTTCACTCTCACCCAAACAATTTTATAGTTAATTAATATTCTCCATTTCTCCATTTTCTCTCTTATTTGCCCAAAAGGGCCATAACATAAACACCTCTCTCACTCACTCACAAGCTCAAACCAGTATTCAAATGATATACATGGCCATGTATTTAAGAAACATTCAAAAAACAAATCTCACTAAACTTGTATTCATTTTCCAAAACCATACATAGTCTCATTTGGGGGAAAAAAATTTACAAAGCATTCCAAAAAAAAAAAAAAAAAAAAAAAAAAAAAAACTCACCACATCGGTGATCAAACCAAGATCAACCCAATTAGATTTAGCATCACAACATCATGCCTCAAACAAACCAAAACCAAAAAAAAAAAAAAGGAAAAAAAAAATCAAAACAAAACCCAAATCCACAACGGCAAAGCATTGTACAACCCACAACCGCCGTCCACTAGGGCACCACCTATCACTACCCAATCATCCTCCTCAAACCCAAACAATTCCAACCATCCAACATCACATGATCCACAACTCAAACCCGGATCAAATCAGAAATGACCCCACCCCACCTATGTAGATATTATTCGCTTTAGGACCTCATACCCCTCATGGTTTTGTTCTCCCCTAAAGCACATAGTAATGGGGGAAAAGGCCTCTACACATTAAAGGGAGGTCACTCCTTATAAGCACATCCCTATGTGCTTCCCTAGGCAATGTGGGATTCCATGGATTGCAAGACCCCTTTTTGGGTCACTACAATATACTCCCATTACGAGCACACGCATCCTTGCGTGTGGGACCTACACTTTCGGCTAGGGCATGGCTTTGATACCATCTATAACGACCGCACCTCACCACGTGCGAGATATTGTTCGCTTTGGGGCCTCATACCCCTCACGGTTTTGTTCTCGCTCAAAGCACACAACAGTGGTCACTCCTTATAAGCACATCCCTATGTGCTTCCCTAAGCGATGTGGGATTCCATGGATTGCAAGACCCTCTTTTGAGTCACTACAAAATCTTTAAAAAAAAAAAACCCATACCCACAATGGCAAGCTCCAGATTGTGGCCTTGCAATCGCTGCCTACCACTCATTTTGACCTAGCAATCGCTGTCCACCATTGTTGTAGATCACGACCTAGCCACCATCCTCATAGATCGTGACCCAACCACCCAAACGGTGGTTTAAGGCGTGAGTTTTATGGGTAAACCAGCTCAAAATCCGTTCCGGTGGCAGAATTCTTGGTCCTTTACTAAGTCCGAAACCCTTATGGCTTGAGAGAGAGAGAGAGAGAGAGAGAGAGAGAGAGAGAGAGAGAGAGAGAGCTTCTAGCGTGAAAACCGAGATTTTTTTTTTTTGAAAATAACTATAAAAGCCAAACTATTTTATTAGTTAGCAACATTTCCAAAATATTTAGGAAACTAGCAACTCGATCTTTTAAACTCGCTTTCACTATAGCAAATTGAGTTTAAGAGACTTGATTTTTGTGTGCTGGGTACGCTGAGGTGGACTAAAAGATCCACGTGGAACTCGAGTCTTTAAGACTCAATTTCCTGTTCACCATTTTCTTCCTTCGTTCTTTTCCTCTTTTTTTTTTTTTTTTTTTCTCCATCTGCAGTCCCAGAATATTTTCTGTTGTGGGTTTGTGTTTGCTTGGTCCATTAGTGTTTTTTGGGTTGATGTTTTGGGTTTTTTTTTTTTCTTTTCTGGTTGGTCCGCTTGTGTTTTCTAGGTTATTGTTCTGTGCCGTTCTGGGTTTCTACGTTGGTCCGTGTTGAGTTTTCTTTTATGGGTTGCTGCATTTTTTGGTTTTTAGGTTGCTGCGCATTTTCCGGTTGTTGCATTCTGTGATTTCTTCCTACGAGTTGCTGCATTTTAAGTTCTTTGTGCATTTTTTGATTGCTGCATTTTGTGATTTCTTCTTGCGTTACGTGATTTGTGGTGGAGGGAACTCGAGTCTCTAATACTCGAGTTTCACATGGATTAAAATACTCCACCTCGGCTACGCACTAATGGAAATCAAGTCTTTAAAACTCGATTTGCTACGGTGAAATCGAGTCTAACGAACTCAAATTGTTAGATACCAAATTAGTTTCAAACCTTGGCTAACTAATAAAATAGTTTGGCTTTTATAGTTATTTTTTTAAAAAAAAAAATCCTGAAAACTGAAGGGAAAGAGTGAAGAAAGAAAAACTAAAAATTAAATAAAACGTTTTAATAGACCATGGACAAATGGAGTTAGTGTTTAAGGGCCAAATTGGTCATTTTAAAAAACCTTTGGATGTGCTTGGTATTACCCAAACCTCGGGGTAGGTTATTGTAATTTATCCTAAGTATAATTAATGACAAGTTTGGACTTGTCAAGAGTTCACGGACAAGTTAGAAGCTCATTAGAGCTATAACTTTATTTGTTCCTTTGGTCCCATCTCATGCCACACACTAGAGCCCAAATAGGTTGGCCAAAACGAAAAAAAAACCCAATTAAGTAATCGGTTGCTTATTTAATAAAGAGTTATTAAATAAAATAACTAACTTGGAACCCAATTAAGTAATCGGTTGCTTATTTAATAAAGAGTTATTAAATAAAATAACTAACTTGGAAATTAAATGTACCTATGATTACATATGTAGAATTGACTAAAAGACCATACATCTTTTCACTAAGAAAGAAAGAGAACAAATGTAGAATTAATTGACACATTTTGGGCATAAAGTGGAATTGGGGGTGAAGATTGAAGGTCTTCCCAAGATTAATCTTCTTCTTTGTTTTTAATTTCACACATTTCGAAACACTGATATAAGCAAAAGTCAAAAGAAAGACCTAGACTCTAGCTAGTTGTAACAGGAAGACTTTGGTCAGATCAACTTTGCATGACATTTTTTCTCTTAAAAGAAAAGAGAAAAAAATGCTGGGTGTGGGGTTTATTACGAGGAGAAGAAAAGTATCTGATGTGGGATCAGTAACCTTTTCTAATTCTCACTCTATCTTTTAACCTATAAAAAAATGAGAAGGTGTGAGAGAGATTGCACTAAATATGGGATATTTGTGTGTGTGTGTGTGGGGGGGTGGGTTAAAGATCAATTACCCCCTAAAGAGGGTATCCGTTATAAAAATATTATTCATAATTAAAATAGTTATAAAAGAGTTATCGATCGCTAAGATCTTCATAACAAATAAATGAGGGTTTATATAATAAACAAAAGGCTCTAGTTAAAAGTAGCCAATTTTTGCTAGTATACAACCTAGTTGATGTTTTACTTAAACCTCTTTTTATTTTTATTTTTTTTAAGTCTAATAAATCAATGAAAATGAATTTCTTAAACTAGCACAAAGTTTCTTATTGGGAGGAGCTATTATCTACTAGAGGTGCTCATCGATCGATGCGACAAATTTCTAGGTAATTCTAACACACCAACCAATGATTTTGATTTTAAGATGTGCTAAACCATTGTTGCACTATAGTCTACAAAGGTTAGAAATCTAAATCAAGTTTTTTACTACAATTTTCATTGCGGTCTAGCGATTTGAGGTAGTAGGGGGACAAGGCCAACTTAATACAATTTTTGTTTTTTTTTTTTGTTTTTTGTTTTGTTTTTTGTTTTTTGTTTTTTGTTTTTTTTTTTTTTTTTTTTAGAATCGATTTCTTTTTTAGGCTTAATTTAATAACTTGAAGTAAGACCTTTTATTAAAAAAAAAAAAAAAAAAAAAAATAAGTAAGGCATTTTGTTGTTCATTTGTGAGATGTTCACTTAAAATCTATGCCATATTATGTTTATTGCCAATGAACATTTTAACATTATAAAATCTCAATAACCTTAACCTTTATAAGTAAAGGCATTTTAGTTAAAATCCTTAACATTTATATATATATATATATATATATATATTAGACTCTAAGTACTTAGAAACTTATGTATTAGAACTCTAATTTGTATTGTTGGCAAACCATGATCAAAACAGATTTTTAGTCTTGTTTAGACTTGCTCAAAGTATAGGTCTTTTGTGTTAAGTTGGAATCGAGTACATTGCGAGAATTCATTGTGCAATTCGGTTTGGCTCGATCGATCGAGAATTAGACTTGATAGATCAAAAGTCGGGCAGAACATTTTTTTGCAGAATTTCCAACTCAGCCCTAAGCCCATATGATGTGTAGGGTTAAGTGTTTTACTCCTAGTATATAAAGGAAACCCTAAGCACGTTTTTATAAGTTTTTTAGAGAGAGAAGAGTGTGCCTCTTATATATTTGGGGTTTTGTACCCAAAAACTCTCTAAGGACTTGGTTGCTCCTTTTTCTGTGTGTGTGAATCTTTTGTGAGATCTAGAGGTATTTGCCTTCACACATACTTAGGATTATCAAGAAGGAGAATTCGATTCAAGAACTTGATAATCATTCGGTTGTTGCAATAAAAGCTTAAAGATACACAAGCGGAAGTGCTTGTACTTGCTGGAGCATCCAAGAAAGAAGGAATCCGTGGTCTCGGAATTTGCACGTGATCGTGTCAGTAAGTTTTCTCTTGGTGGGTAGCAATAGGATGTTAGTGGTCTAAGTTGCTATTGTAAAACTTCGATTCTTTCATAGTGGATTCAGGTTTACCTTGAGGATAGCTAGGTTAAATCCTTCCCAGGTTTTTATTGGTGTGGTTTCTTGGGTCATCATATCTTTGTGTTCTTTATATTCCGCACTTTACATTGATATGATTATATGATCGTGTTAACCTAGATCTGAAATTTGGACTAAATAATCACTTGGCTAATTTACTAGGTTAATTTAGTTGTGTTTTAAGGGGTCTAAAAACGTACAATATATATATATATATATATATATATATATATATATATATATCACAATAGATGTTTTAACCTTTAATCCTAAAAAGGGAAATAAACAACAAAGCACAAATACTCATTGGTACCAACCCATATAGGAAAAAGAGTTGTACTTGTACTAAATCCACAACAATTTAAAACCTGTTGTAGCTAATGGTTTTTCAGTTTCACACCACACTATTAACCAAATCCTAGTATACAATTGTCGCGAGAAGAAATATCATTTCCTAGAAAATTCAACTTTTGGTATATCCCATATTTTCGGTATAAATCGTCAACCTCCCTCGTCTCTCAGCACTATCTCTCTCTGTAAAGTCTAAAGACCTTCTTGCTTTCAAGTTTCGCCCATATTTGGTATTACCAAAGCGCAATCTCTCTCACACTTGCTCATTTTTTATAGGTTAAAAGATAGAGTGAGAATCATAAAAGGTTATTCATCCCACATTAGATACTTTTATTCTCCATGTAACAAACCCCACACCCCCCATTTTTTCTCTTTTCTTTTCAGAAAAAAATGCCATGCAAAGCTGATACAGCCAAAGTCTTTCTGTTACAGCTAGCTAAAGTCTAGGTCCTTCTTTTGACTTTTGCTTAGTAAAAAGACAATACATCTTTTCACTAAGAAAGAAAGAGAACATATGTAGAACTAATTGGCACATTTTGGGCATAAAGTGGAATTTAATACACTTCTCCATTCTTTGTTTGTAAAATTCAAAATTCCATGTTATCTTACATGAATGAAACAGATCAATATATTTTTTGCTATTTGTTTTGTATGAGATACGAAATCATGTTTTCCAAAATAATAAAAATAATATTTTGCAAGTTTTGTATTATATTACTGTTACATATGAGAACAACATTGATTCATAAGGAAAATTCGACAGGATAAACAAAGTTAGAAACAATCTTGAACCTACCTGTGGCATTGATGCTGACCCTTTTTATTTTTTGGGAACAAAAAAGCAAAAAGTATTGGTATGGATTTAACATAAAAACATGATCGTTAGGGAATACTATCAGTGAACAAAACTTACGTACTAGACTATGAAGAATTTGTTTCATCGAGAACTCTAAAAAGACAACAAAAGTGGAAGTGAAAAAGAAGGATTAAGATACTTTAATGATGTGCAAATAAGAAGTGAATGAAATTCTAACTATTTAATTTGAGAAAGTAATAACAATAACAGTAACCACAAGAGAAGAAGTGTTTAAGTATTGCAAATTTACAATTATTTATACACTATCTACTACTATTGATTAATTGATTATATGTTTGTTCCTATTAAGTTCTGTATTGGTAACAAAAAGTTTACTATCACTACCATGACATAATGCTTGTGTGCAATTGGTTTGGATTAGCCTTTTTTTGGTTAACTTATTAGAATATTTACAACTTTTTACTACCTCACACCACAAAAAAAAAAAAAAAAAAAAAAAAAAAAAAAAAGAACAACGACAACAAAAATTGAGTAGAGAAAAGGGTTTGCCTCCACCAATTCATATATTGCAAACAAAGGTACCACAAAAATACTGAAGATTGCAGATGAAACTAGGCTATGAATGATACATAATAGGATGGTTCAAGAGCCATCAAATCAAGTTCCAAAAGTGATGTGATATATAATCGATGTTCTTTCCTTTCCATTTTATCAATTGAAAGCATTTTTTCAACTGACACCTGAACTCGTTAAAGAGGAGAAACTACTATTTCAAAGGGTTTAGAACATCCCACTTTTTTTGAATACAAAGAAATTCAAATACATATTTCAATTATGCATGTAGTCTGAGTAACAATATATACATATAACTTTCCCAAAAGAGATATTTTGAAGGTTGCAACTTTTAGGGTAGATAAAAAACATTCAACAATTAATGCTCTTAATGAAAATAACAATATTAAGAAATCCCCATTTCTCGTACCACTCTTTCATGCTCACAACTGCTTTGAAACCCATAAAAATCCACCACTTCTCTTCAGAATCAACTTTTCATGGAACTCAATCTAAATGTAAATAATAAATAAAAATAAAAATTCAATTACAAACTACATTTCAAAGAAAACAATAACAATTCAACAAAAGAGACAAAAAGTCTTGATCAATGAACCTAAACAATTGACTACAACCAACACTATGATAGAATCCATGGAAGAATCATTGTTGTCAAAGCTATATGTGAAAGGGTTAAGTGTTTCAAAAACACATTAATTAAGTTGATTCATTTAGAGATGACTCACTATTGTACTTGATCAACTTCAAAGAGAGAACTAGCAAATGCAAAGGCAACTAGACTGTTGTCATTTAATCCAAAAGGCAAGGAAACTTTTAAAAGGGAAGGCTCAAGAGAGAATTATGAAGTCCATTAACAAAATTATAGACTTGGATGATGACAGATATTTTAGAAATTTTAAATTCAAGCAACTATGATTTCCAAAAATATTTACTACAAACTTTAGATGCTGTTAAAACTATATGTTTATGTCTAAAAACTCAATGGATATGTTGCTGGATATGTTATAAGGGTTGTATAAAGCACATCAATACATTGTTAGGTGGAGATTTGGCTTTGGTGTTAACATAAAAAAAAAAAAAAATATATATATATATATATATAAATATAAAATGCTATTGTTATGGTTATTTTTATAGGTCGTGGGTATCTATCGCTTTTGTGGATATCGGTTCTTTTGGCATTTGGGTCTCACTTACTAGAAACCTTGGAAGTTTTCTTGGAGAAATATGTGGTATGTTTTTGAAATGAGTGACATTGGGGTGATGTGTGTGTGAGAGTCTTTCAATCTTTTTACTTAACTCTTTTTTTGAGATTTTAGTAGTATTTGGGTTATTTCCAGCATTTTAAAGAGTGACATTTTAGAGGGTGAGCAATGTCATTTCACTTGTATCTTTATAAGGTAAATTACAAAATACCCAATGTGGTTTGTGGATATCACAATTTTGTCCTCCAATTCTCAATTTTCCAATTTAATGGCCTCTTAACATTTGGAACAAAATGAAACCGTTGGGGATTTCGTCTAAATGAGTGTCCTTTTCACATGTTATCATTTGTCTCCAATGATTTCTTTTTACTCCAAACTTTAGGTGGTTGGATGTGGAAATTAAAATGCTTGTGAGCTAAATTGCAATGGGCCAAATTACAGGTGGGTTAATAGTATATTTTCTTATTCAGATATGGAGGGGTAAAATTTTTCACAAAATTTATTAATTTGGATGAAGTTGATATCCTTACTTTAGGGAATCAAATGTTGCAATTGAATCTTTAACTCAGTTATGATAGGGTCAATTCACAATAGGTTAAATTGTAATTTATCCTTTTAATAATTATGCATTTTTCATGTTAACACAATGATAAAATCATGAAGAACAAAAGGAGTCCAAATCTTCTATGACATTTTTCTTGCTCCACCATATACACCTCCAATAAAAACTTGCCACATTTAAACTTATTTAATAAAAAATTTAATTTTTTGCCGCCACAATTACTGATCCTCCGCCACAATTACTGATCCTCCACCACCACCAACCTCTGCTAAAGTCATCAATAGCCGGACACCAACCACCACAACCGCCCACCAACTAAAATAAATTAAAAATTAAAATAAAAACCCAACCCAACACGTGGTGGATCAAATTGGTCATGGTAACCAATATGCCAAGCCCAACCACACCTATTGAATAAAATTCTTGGGAGATTTGTTGAAGGGAGTTAGTAGTGGCTGAAGGTGGTGTCTGGCTACTGATGACTTCAAGGTTGGTGGGTTGGTGGTGGCTAGTGGGGATGGTTTAGGTTTTTATTTTTATTTTTTATTTTATTTATTTATTTTAGGAGGCTAAAATAAGATGTAAAAAATTAGATTTTAATTAAATAGGCGTACATATGCAAGTTTTTATATGTAGAATTAGGGTTGTCCAAGGAACTTGCCCACCTGTCCAACCTACCCATACCTAAACCAGAATCCGACGGGTTGGTTGTAGGTCTCCTCTTTCAAAACCTGTGAAACCAAACCCACCCAAAATTTTCAATTCTTCCGGCAATTTTTCAAGCATTCTAGACTAGACCGGCGAGATCTCGTTGAGATCTAGTCTAGATCTTTCGAGATCTCATAGTTATCTGAAGAAATATCGGCCGGATCTCAACAGATCCGACCATATATCGGCCCTGGTGATAAAACTCAAAACCGACCGATACAACTTGAAACTAACAAGACTCAAACTGGCAAATTTGACTAGATATTCCGGGTTGGTTTTGGGTTACGAATTTATTCACTCGAATTTTTCGAGTTGAGTTTGGGTTGGGCACAAACCCGACCCGTGGACAGCCCTAGTATGTAGAACATAGAGTGGAGCACGAAAATGGAACAAGGAAAGAGTGACTTTTTAATAATCAATGTCAATGTTAATATCAATTTATTTTTCAATGTGGGACTTGTTTTGTGAGAGAGACTTTTTGAAACACCACATGCCACCAAGAATTATAAACTTTTTTTTAGATTGTTAAAATATGTTGCTAACCTCGTGATTCGAATCCTTTTTCCTAGACCCCCCAAATACTTCGTGCATGGCAGAAGCCAATTAAGTTATAAAGCTCTTGACAAATTATAAACATACAAACAACATTGAACATAAACAAAAGGCAGCCCATTATTAAATCAATGAATGGAAGGCCTACAAAATAAATTAATCCGTAAATTCATGTTTATAATTCATAATGAGGTTAAAAGTTTTGTAGCTCAAACGAAACCTCATGGTATTTCCAAACGAAGACATCTAGAGTTTAAATCTCATTCTTGCATTGTTGTAGCTAATTAAAAAAAAAAAAAAAAAAATCCTTGATGGAATGTGGTATTTATAAAGGATAAAGTATAGAATTCTCTTTCATTTTTGCAACGTTGGATTTCCAGTAACATAATCCAACACTCGGCTTTTCTCACTTCACAAGAAGCATGTGATACAAGGTTCTGCCTAATTGTAATTTATTCACTTATATATTATTTACAGCTTCTTAAAGTTTTATTTTCCAAGTACAAATGTACTTTTACCTATTTAGAAGTGATTGTCTAGTGTCACTGCTCATCATAGTTAACCACTTCAACAAATTGTAACAATAGTTGTCCTAAAATTGTGGTAAAAATAAGTAGGAATCTTTTGTTTTTGTTGAACTGAGTAGGATTATTTATTTTATTTTATTTTTTGAAAATGGTATGAACAAATCGAGTCCTGTTTGCAAATAATACATGAAGACTCAAGATAGATGAGAATGACTTTAAAAACAGAGGCACTATATATACTTGCGTAGTCATTGAGAGATAAAATCTTAATACGTAAGGAATAAAAGAATCGATGAGTATAGAGATCTTTTTATTCTCTACCATGTACAAATGAATTACATTATCGAGTATTGATATAATTTACTAGTGCTGAATCTGTTCTTCAATCACCAAATCTACAAGAAGAAATTGTGTAACAAAACCTTAACAAACGGCAAACTCTAGTACCCTATAGAGTGGGTAGAAAAAAAGCCTAGAAAGGAAATTGTGGTACTATCAGCATTTGGTATATGAGCTAAATATATGAAGTAATTACCACCAAATCCTTCCTTGAAACAAAAGAATCCTCCACGGTGATATTGGAGGACAACCGTGCCATTTTTCTACATATATGCTCCAAAATCATCGACTAAAGTGGCTTCATAAGCTGGTGAGTATCCCTGTCTGGTTCGTACAGAGGCAAGAACAGTCCGGCTCAGTTAATTCCCTCTTAACAAGACGTTTTTCCCGATTGATCATCAATTTAATTAAGGGCAGCTTCTGTGAGACTTGGTGCCAGATTTCATTCACTGTACCATTTGGTTCTTCATATTGGAAGTAATGCTTCACCTGAATCACATATTTTAAATGAAGAATATTAAACTTGGCAATCTGATGTTAACTGAGAATGTTGATCACTCAACAGATGACATACTGTTTAACACAAGAAAACCAGCGAACGAAAAAAAAAAAAAGATGTAGCTGTCATTTGAAAGCATGAATGCAGGAAACACAATTTCAATATATGAAGTGCATTAGCTGTAAACTCAATTCATACCATCACTATAGCGGCAACAGAACAATTTTGACAACCCTAGTGTTGCAGTCAGTTCTAAGTGTGGTCTCATTCAAAAGGACTCACATGTAACTACAACCACAAATGGCTGTGACCACTATTCGAACAATGATCATATTCAGACTGTACAGCCGTGATGGCCTTCATAAACATTCTTGTTCATTGAAGGCCACAATCTTGTGTTCTCACTCACCATTCCCTTATCTTTACAATTAAATTTCTTGAGTATCTTGTCCAAGGTGCCATAAGCAGAAAATAACCTCACCATTGGCAGAATTAAACTAACGGGTGACATTACAAGTGCATTTTCAGTACTTACATGTGAGCTCTATGCCTATATTTCCACCATAAAAGCTCTTCCCAGACATTCCCATCATACACTGGTTTCTTTCCAACACTTTCCACTTTTCATGTGTTTTTCATATGGTATTTTTTTCCCCTGAGTTGTAGAAAGCATCAAAGATAGTGAAGACACCAAAAAGTATGGCAAACACACCAAAAAGTGGGGTACAGCCCAGGTAACAGAGAATGCAGGTGACAGTACAAATAGACAAGGAGAATATGAGCATGAACACTGACTAACCTATAGATCTTTTCATAATTATTTAAATAAAAAAGTCCAAAATGGGGTACAATGAGAGTCACAGCACAAATATACATGGTGGATTATCAGCATGACCACCTCCCTATAATAAGGAAGCCTTTCATGGTTCATCTGAAGTCTGAAAAGAAGATAAAGGAGATGGAGAAAAGCTACAACATCCATGTAAAAAATTATAAAAAGGATAATTGTTGCAGCCATAGAAATGATAGAATAAGGGTCAAGTCGATACCTTTAGAGTGGTTTTCAGTTATGACAATTTGACAACTTGGTACTTATCATGTATGGTGACAACATGCAAAGTGCAATTGAAGTGGGGGTATATGATTTATATGTATATATAGGGAACCTTTCTAAAGAAGAGCCCTTTGGACTCACCTATACCCAGTAAAATCTATGGGCAGCTGACCCCACCGATGCAAACTAGTCGCTGGGTAATCCAGGGGCATTCACCCCTGATAGGCTAAGTAGTTTATGCTCATAACCCAGGTATATGCTTTTAAAGGTCTAGTGAAAATCATCCTAGGGTAAAAATCAATCTTCAATTTATGTTTTAATTTCATAAATTATGGTTAGTTTAGCAATAAAGGATAGATCTGAAATTTTAACAACTGTAAATTAAAGGTATTTGATGAATTGAGTCAGGCATAAAACTTTTCAGGAATTTCTATGTTTTCTGGGTTTATTTTCTCTCAATCCAAGCTAGTCTTTGATTGTGTTTTATTTAGATCTTCAGTTTACTGGTCAATTTAAAGTCCAAATACTAGTAGAAGAAGAGATTATGTTATTATCCATACTGAGGTACATAAAACAAAAAGTGACTTTGATAGTAGGATCACGGGTATTTCATTTTGTTGTAGGCATGAGTACCTATAATCTCTCTTTTTCTCACATTGGCCTTGCACACTATCACTGTTCATGTTTCTAATCACAAAGTCTCTAAACAGCACACACTTCTCACTTTTCTTTCTTAAACCATGGATAACCAACGCACCTAAAGGAACTAAAGAAAAGCTAATTTCTTCTGCATATGCCTACCCTCAATGGAAAATTCTCCTATTCCTCTCCTTCCAAATGAACCACAAGGATCATAATAGAATGTTCAGGGTGTAATGTACTTGTATGCATACAGACTATAATTATAAAGGAGTCATGTCTATTTTATGATTAATATAATAATATTGGTAGCTCTAGTGAAGATGTTCTTCCATGAGCAAAATAAACCTATAAGTAGACAGAATTTTATATACAAATTAATAACTCCCACAACGGAATAAATAACAACTTAAGCAGCCAAAATAGGATGCATAAATAGATAAAGAAGCTACCAAGATGCATACATGAACCTGTGCAAATCCTATTACACCAATGTGCTACAACAGTTTTAGCTCCAATCAAACTGAACACGTAAAAAGAGAAAAATGATTTACAGCAATGAAACCAGTCCTGAAATGTACAAATTTCAAGTCTCAGTACTCAGTATTAGGGTGAAGTTCCTGTTGACTACAATGTAAAACTGCTTTATTCTATTGTTTCTTGCACAGCTGCACTCACGTGCATACACAAACAGTTAAACACACACATAACGTATTTACAAGAATAATCAAATATAATACAAAGGCTCAGGTTGAAATCAAAATAGAGAGGATGACAACATGGAATAAATAAAAGAAAATATCCAAAATACAAAAATGAAGCAATATTGTACACAAGAAGAATATGAAGATAGTACTAACCTCTTTTAGCTCTCTCTGATATTCCATAATCCTCAGAGTGGTTAGTCCTCTCAGCATTGAAACCACAAATCCCGGTTTAAGAGCAGAGGTGGAATCTATAAATATTGCAATCTTTCTATAGTCTATAACATCTTCAAACGGCAATTCAATACTATCACTGATTATCACTGGGACACACAAGCTAACTATAGAATCAAAGAGTCGGCAGGCTGATGGAGTATCACCAGCAGGATTTAAACAAAACTTAGATGTATGCATCCCTTGGGAAGCAGCCCGTCTATTCTCTCTGGATTGTGTTCCATGTCTTACTATGACATCCTCTTCATTTTCAAGTAATTGGAAAAGCAAATCACGAATTTTTCCTCCCTACACACACAAAAGAGCCACCAAGAGAAAAAAGAAAAATTTAGAACCAGTATTAAATTTATTCAAAAATAAATCTCACTAGTGAAAATATTCTTCTAGTGATGAAGTATATGCATACTACTATCAGTTTTTCACATATCCCATAAATAAAGATACGGTTATATTCAAGCCAATTATCCAGCTTGACAAGTTCCTGTGATGATCAAGTGGTGCTGCAGATTCATGGCCTGTATTAAACTAATGGAAAAGATTCTGTTGACAAAAAATAAGATGGCCCTCATTACCTGGGAGACTATAAATCACGTTGAAAACAATTTTCCTGTGTCAAACAAAGATTTAGGACAAGAACTAATAAATTTGAGAAGTTCTAATACAGTAATCTTAAACATGAAAGAAGCAGGCAGCATTCCCTGGAATCGGCCTTCAGAGCAACGTAGAAAGTGTATGTGTTGGATATCAATTATCTGTTTTTTCTTTTCTTTCCTTGTAAAAATAAGGTCAATTATCAATCTTTTCCATTTTAAATTTTTAATAACCTGAGACTAAACATCATCCTCACTCTGAGTGTGAGACAATTCTACCATTCTAGTGGATATTGTAAATACGATGGAAATCAACTACCATTCATGGGCTCTCTCTTAAATATTCTCTTAGCACCTTACAGATGCAATCAAAAGAAGATAAACATGGCAGGGGTAAGTTTGTTTCCCTTTTATGTTGAAAAGGAGACAAATGCAAAAGGGATAGGATAAAGGAAACCAACTTAGAGTCTAAGACTACCGTTTAATCTATTGGTGATTCTAGCGCCAAGCTAGAGATTCAAGTCTCTAGAGTCTCCCTGAGAAAGATGCCTAGCTAAAGCTCATTTCTGTAATCAAATCTGGATATGAACAAAGCAAACAAGACATCTTTGAGATTTGTATGTACTTCTCCCATATAGATGAAACCATTCTTACTAGATCTTCAGCTAACCAAGCAAAAGATAAATGTGAGAGCTGTGTGTAACCAGCAATCCTATATCAACTAACCCATCCGAACATAAAGATACAGAGATCAATTTTAGAGTATTTCCATATTTTCTTCTTCACCAGAATACAAACACACTGCCCACTTTCACATAGTTTAACACTAACAAATATTCCAACAATGACCCATCAAAATATCAATCAAATGTCTAATACTAATTCATTCCTACCCATCATCTCATATCAAAAGAATTATCAAAGTCATTGCACATTGCAACAAAATCAACCATTTCAAAAAGCAATAAACTTTACTAAATTGCATTATTGCATATACCTCTTTCCGATACCGAGCCCCCATGAAGAACAATAGCGTCTTCCGATTCCCAACCCCAACATCGCCAGTATAAGTATTGATCCTATGCGAATACGGCACGATCACATCCTTGATTAACGACGCCTGGTCCGATCTCAACCGTCCAAAATCCGAGACCAAAAGCACACTATTCTTGATCTTATCAATCACTCTATACAGTGCATTCGGATCCTGAGCCACAATCACATGGTCCCTCCCATTGTTCCTCTTCCAATACTCCTGCTCCTCCAACCATTCCACCAATGCCTCCTGGTTCTCCTCGTCACTGTACATGACCCGAGCCTGATCCGGACCCGAACTCGACCCGGCGGGTCGGGCTGTGTTCACAATCAAACTCAACGAAGAAAAGAACGGCACGTAGAATAAATCCGCCTCGTCCGGATCCGTGACCCTGATCACCGGAGAACCGACCCGGTCGGAATCGGGTCGGGTCAGATCCTTGTACAAGTACCACTCCGCCATGTGCTGGTGGCCCGGATACTGGAGAAGCGCCACGTCATCGGCGGGACGGCGTCCGCGGGCTATGGAGTGGTGTTCGATCACGCCGTGAGTGAACCTTTTCGGGAGCTCGTAGAGATAGACTTTGAGTACCGACTTTCCAGGAAAGTTGTTCGCGTTTTCCCGAGAAAATCCGCTTTCGATGGAAGCGGAATTCGCATACGTGAAAGGGAAAGTAGTTTCGAGCTTCGACGTCGACTTCGGCAACGAAGAAGAAGAAGAAGAAGAAGAAGAATTGGCGGGACTGAGGAAAGTGTTGAGTAAAGCGTAAACGACGAGAAGGACGAGAATGGTAGCTAGGGTTTGTTTGAGCAGAGAAGATTTTCGCGCCATCGTGGAAATTAGGGTTTGAGTTTGGGACTGAAAAGAATTTAAATTTGAAGAAGAAGTAGTGGGTTTAGATCTTTTGGATTTGGATCGTACTTCGCTCATTTTGTGAACTTTTTTTTCCTTTTGGTAAAAGACTTTTTATCTTGTGAGAGAGTGTTGTGTTGTATAGTGTTTAGAGAGGAAAAGTGGGAAACAAAGAAGGTTATTGCTTGTGAGAACAAAATTACTTATTTTGTAATGTACGAAATGGTGGTGGTTCTAATCAAAAAAATAAAAAGAAATGATGGTGGTGTTGATGAGGAAATGATGATGAGAATGGTGTATGGAAAATGAGTTTTTGATTTGTTTATTGAGTTCACTTTCAGTATTGATTGTTGATTGGAGTTGGTAGATCGATGGGGGATTTCAATTTTCAATACAAATTGATGGGGATGATGATGGTATTAAAAAAATTTATAAAAGACTCAATCAAGATAAGGAAATTTTTTTTCATGTTTTAGAGAGGAAAGGAATTTCGGTTACTTGGATTTTTAGGTTGACAGTGTCATAGTCTTTGCTTCATGGATTTAAAAATTGAAAATATGTATTGAAAGATATATATATATAAATGATGTGTGTGTGAAAATACGCATAATATTATTTAAAAATTGAAAATATATATTTGAGTGGGTGTATCAAAATGTAACTTCAATATCTCTTTATTGAGATAATTGTTGCCTCATAAACCTTTTTCATAAAAGATAAACTTTTCATTTTTTAGGAGGAGATAAGGAATAACTGAACAAGTTAGTGGACAAATTCAACTCATCAATCAATACTAATTAAAAAAAAAAAAAAAAAAAAAAAAAAAAAAAAAAAACTCATCAATCATGCTAACAAAGAGGGTGTGAATATGTTAATTTCTTTTAAAAAAAAAAAATAAACATGTGAATATGTTATAAGAAAAGATTATGACAATTTATAATATTGATTCCCTTTGATATTTTTATCATATTATTATTATTATTATTATTATTTTGAGTTAAAGATATAAATATCAAAAATTTATTTAAAGATGGCATGGTTTTTCTTCAAATCAATTCTTTTTGACAGTGGCAACTCCAATTTTGCTATCAACAAGAAAGTAAGCGAGAGTCCTGCAGAGAATTTATATATATATATATATATATATATATATTTTTTTTTTTAAACAAATGAGAAAAAATGAAACTTTTTTTAATAATATTCAATACACAATACTTTCACAAAAATTTTATAACAAAATCTAGTTGGCAAGTTATTAATGGTAGGTAAAAAGTGATGTAAATTACAGGTCCAAATAAAAATCATTTACAACTTGTCATATAACATTTACTGTGAAAATATTGTGAAAGTAGAATTAAGATAATCATATTCAAAGTTATTTTTGTTGGGTTTAAATAAAATTTAAGGTCATGGTGTATAAATTTTTATTTTAAAAAGTCAAAACAAAAGTTAATAGAATTTTATATAAAAAAAAAAAAAAAAAATTGACAAGTCAGGGGGTTCATTTGAACCCCCTGGCTCTAACATAACGCCGCCCCTGCTTATTGACATCTTCAAATAAATTTATTACATAGTAGTTCACATAAACAATGACAACTGTTACTAAAACTATATATAAATAATTATTTAAGTCTTCATGTCATTTTTTTTATTTTTTGGGTAATCTGGAATTATCATTCAACTAAGAAAAAGGACAAAATTCAGGACAAAGCCTGTTACAAGCAACACCATGATAATCGGCCTCAACAAAGGAGACCAAATCCACGGGAGGGACAGAATGGATAACAAAATCTAAAGCTTAAGAATGGCCATAACTTGCTAAGCGATCCGTACATTTAACTAAGAAAAAGGACAAAATTCAGGACAAAGCCTGTTACAAGCAACACCATGATAATCAGCCTCAACAAAGGAGACCAAATCCACGGGAGGGACAGAATGGATAACAAAATCTAAAGCTTAAGAATGGCCATAACTTGCTAAGCGATCCGTACATTTATTAGCCTCATGAAAGATATGCTTGATACGAACTTGGGGAATTTGTGAAAGCAGGAACTTACAATCATCAAAAATAGGAGAAATCACCGAGTTCTCAGTAGCGAGGATTGTTTAGCGCATCAACAAGAGCCTTTGCATCAAGCTCAATAATAATAGCAGGGAGATGCATTTGATGGCATAGCATCACTCCATCACGAAGAGCCCAAATTTCTGCACTGAAGCTATTCACGTTGCCCAACTTTCTAGTAAAACCAACCACCCAATTACCCAAACTGTCTCTAATTAAAACTCCCCAGTTTGCCTTACCCGATGCTGCATTCCAAGACCCATCGTTGTTCGCTTTTAACCACCCCAGCTCTAGTTTCTCCCATTTAACTTGTCTTAGCACCATCCGATTATTGCGCCTTGGTTGAGAGGCGCAAAGGAAGAATTCCAAAGCTTGAAGAGTAATAACCTTACCAAGGTTCAGATTAACACCCTTGTTGGTGAATACAACCTGGTTCCATTGCTGCCAAATCAACCAAAGAGCAAAAGAAAAAAATAACATTCCAAGGAATTCCCACTGCATTTTGAGAGGACTTAAGACCACCATTGGTGGTTATCCAATCCTTGCAACCTTGAGAAAAAAGAGAGGAGTACAAAAAGTGAGTTCCCAATTGTTGCCATAAGGATTTAACCAAGCTACAATCTCTGAGAGCATGCATGATAGATTCGGTTTCTGAATGGCACAACAAGTAGGTGGTATCAATGGGAATCCCTCTATTGGCTAGACATTCCTTAACACCAATGCTTTGATGCATGCACTTCCAAATCAAAATTTGAATTCTAGGTAAGGATGAGAGCTTCCATATCCAAGAACCAGAGAAGGAATTAGAATCATTACCTCAAGAGTTTATGGTAAGGAGATAGGCACTTCTTATATCAAAATCTCCTTTTGAAGAAAACTTCCAGGCTAGATTATCACTACACCTTGCCACAAGGGGGGTAGGGACAGCTTGAATATCGGCTTTAACCTCGGATGGGAGATCAAAAGGAATAGTAGCCCAATTCCAACCAGAGGGAGATAGCACATCTTTAATTTGCAGCTTGTCCGAATCTTGCGGGAGCGGACCTTGGATTTGAGACCTGATGGGACCAAGATTTGACCAGCTATCGGACCAGAAATTAAGGCTACTTTCATGACTTGGGATCCATTTAATCCCTTTTTTGAAAACTCTTTCACCTTTCCTCAACCTTTTCCAAACCGGTGAACTTGGAAGTTTAGCTTTGTTTCTTGAGTTGTGTCGTTGTCTATTGCAATATTTGAACTTAAGAACCTTAGCCCAAGGGGCATTCCCCTCTTTGTGGAATCTCCAATTGAGCTTGGCCAAGAGCGCACCGTGTTTCTTCCTTTAGTCACTTCACCCCAATTAACCCAATGCATCTTCTTAACATGATCCGTCGTCCCCCAAAGAAAGTTTCTATTGACCCTATCAATACCATTAAGGATTTTATTTGGGAGAGAAGCATACTGCATCACATAATTCAGAATGGTTGAGGAGGAAGCCTGAATGAGAACCATACGGCCAGCCATAGAGAGTAAGTTAGCTTTCCACCCACCCAACTTTTTCTTGACTCTATCTAGCACAAAATCAAAGTCATGCTTACGGTTGCCTGTATGCTTTAAAGGAAACCCCGGATATTTGCCAAGGTTAGGAGTTGAATTAAACCCGAGAATCCTAGATAGGAGATCTTTTTGATCCGGCCCCATATTTGGAGAGAAAAAAAACACGAGATTTGGCTTCACTCACCCTCTGACCAGATCTTAGGCAAAACTCCTGCAACACCGCCTTAATGGTATTACAATTATCCAGATCCGCACTTGCAAAGAGCACAAGGTCATCCGCAAAGAATAAGTGCGAAAAAGAAGGACCACTCCTCGAAGCTTTCACCGGAGCCCATAGCTTAGCTTCACACTTCTCTTCAATCAAATGACCCAAAAATTCCATATAGAAGATAAAAAGGTAAGGAGACAGGGGATCCCCTTGTCTAATACCTCTAGATGGGCAGAAAGAGTCGAGGCAGCCCCCATTTAAAAGAATGGATGTCGAAAACGATGAGACACAGCTCATAATAAGCTCAATAAGAGTGGCGGGAAAGTTGAAGAAAATCAGCATTTCCCTAATAAAGCTCCACTCAATCTTGTCATAAGCTTTTTCAAGATCAATCTTTATGGCCATATACCCCTTGCAACCCTTGGCTCTACCTATAGAATGAATCAACTCTTGAACAATAATAACATTATCGGCTCCTCTTCTACCTGGAACAAAAGCAATTGATAAGGAGAGACAAGATACTTCAAATGAGGTCTAAGTCGAGCTACAATAACCTTAGAGATGATCTTATAAATAGTGTTGCACAAACTAATAGATCTGTAATTACCAATGGTTTTTGGGCCTTGAATTTTTGGAATAAGCACAATGAGGGTTCTATTAAGATAATCGGGCACCTTCCTTTCAATGAATACTCTCTTCACTTCCTCCACAATAGAATCCCCAACCACAAGCCAAAAGCGTTGGAAAAAACCAGTGTGGAGCCCATCTGGACCTGGCGCCTTATATGGCTTCATTGACCATAACGCATCTCTAATTTCCTCTAAGGTAACCATACCACCAATAGAGTCCTTAGCTTCCTCAAACAGATTCACATGCCCGAGCATATCCTGCCTTGGAACCCGAGAGGTCTCCTCAAGGGATGTAGTGTACAGGAGACAAAACCACTTCTAAAATGTTCCATTACTTCTCTCTCCTCAATTATCCACTCTCCTCTCTCATCTTTTACTGAGGCAATATGATTCCTTTTCCTTCTCGCTAAGACAAAAACATGGTAGAAGGAGGTATTGCGGTCCCCTTGAATCAACCAATTAATTTTGGATTTCAAAGATCCGAGATCCCTTTCCTACTTAAGGACCATCTTCAAATCCCGATGCAGCCTATTTTCAAGATTAAGGAGAGAGGAGCTTGGCCAAATGGAGATAGCTTTTTAGGCACCATAGATTCTCGCCATAATTCTTCTCTTCTTTTGATGGATGTTTCCAAAATGATTCCTGTTCCAAAGGGTTGCTTCTTTCAAAAAAACCTCAATGGACTCATCTAATTTCCTATTACCACTCCAAGCACTTGAGACAACGTTGGGGAAAGACAAATCCGAGAGCCAGAACTCTTGAAACCTGAATGGGCGATTGAGGTGGATTGTTTTAAACGGAATAGTCTCCATAAGAACAGGACAATGGTCGGAGCGGCAGCGAGGAAGGTGGGTTACTTTCGCATCGGGATAGAGGACACACCAATCCGGGTTCATGAAAAACCTATCGATCCTTTCCAAGATGAGGTTTCCAACATCCCGCTTATTTGTCCAAGTGTACCTTGGCCCAGAAAAACCCATATCAACCATACTACATTTAAACACTCTTAAAAGTCGAGACCGATTAACACTAACACCCCCGCCACCAAATTTATCCTTTTGGACAAGAGGTTCGTTAAAATCACCCGCCATAATCCATGGCTTGTTATGCAACTCAGCAACCTTAGATAAATTATTCCATAGAATACATTTCTCTTCACTCCTAGGACTAGCATAAATTGCAGAGAAAATCCAGAAGAGATTAGAGGCACACACCTTTACTTCTACATGAATTTCCTGTTTTGTTCTAGCTAACTCTTCAATCTCCACTTTATCTTCATTCCACAACAACCACAACCCACCAGAAAACCAATAGTCTCCGAATGAATAGCTCCATCAAAAGGTAACCTATCGGTGACTTCCTTGGCTCTGCTACCACCCAACTTAGTCTCTATAACTACAAGAATAGCCGGATCATGCCTCCGAGATAAATCATGAATATAATTATGAAAAAAGGGTTTTAAAGCTCCTCTACTATTCCAAATCATAATATTCATGATAATATAAAAAGGGAAATAGAGAAGCAAATCAATCAGATGGAGGGACTCCACCCCCTCCCTCCGACACCATACAATCATACCCCATGTCCTCATAGCTTGACCCTTCTCTATAACAAGGACTAGATTGCTCTTCAACAATGATATCCCCATTACCCACATTAATGGGTAGACCATGATCATCGGGAGAGACTATAGGATTAGAAAACTCATCTATGTTCCCAACACCGTTGGCTGCATCGACATTAGGAAGCAAGGAAGCCTCTTGCCGATCCCCTGACATGCTTGATTCGCTCCGATCACTTCTATTGTCACCTGAAAATTTTGGTTCACTTCAAACATTTTGGTGATCACTCCCATTACTTGTTGTTGCCGTAAAATGGAAGGATTTATCAGTAGAAGGAGAAGGTACAAGATGTGTTGAAGAGGCATGGAAAGGAGGTAAGGGAGTGGGTTTTGCAGAAGGCAACTTTCTCGAAGAAGACCGGTTAGTGTTAGGTGGAGAAAAATGAGTTAAGCCCCTCACAAGGACTTTTTTTTCCTTTAACAGATAACGGGATATTTCCTAAGGGAATGGGCTTGAGAAATCGAGCTCGAGAAAGCCCAATAATCAGTATCAAATCTTTTAGCCCCTTTGTCAACAAAATGCTTTGTCAAAAGGCCCAATTTGGAGCTGATACTAACGTCCGTGGAGCCCAGGCCAGAACAATGGGGGTCCAAACCGATCCAAACTCTCCCAAAATGGTCCCCAGCTATTGTTTTTACGTGGCATGCTTTGGACAGAGTTGGACCATTAGCCGACGTGCCCCTCCATTTCGAATTTTTCGGAGTTGGTTGAGGCGCAGATTCCAAGAGGATCCGGTAGTACTCTCCGTACTAACAAAAGCTTTTGTCCCCTTTCGCCCATTTGTCCTTCTATTTACTACCATCCACGGTCCGTACTGGCCGTCCACCTCCGTTGATTCACCCACCTTATCCATGCCGTTACTTGATTGAGCACATTGGCCACCGTGATCTTCATGTGATTGTTCACTTTGGTTGGGCAACACCTCCTCACCCGGCGCCACCTGCTCTTTTCCCTTGCGGATGGTGTAAGGGCAAGTCTCCACTTTGTGACCAAGCCTTCCACATGAAAAGCAGAGGCTTTGAATGCCCTCATAGCTCACAGCTTGCTCAAAACGCCCAATAAGAATGGTGTTCACTAAAGGTTTGTTGATATCAATTTGGATGCACAGTCTAGCGTATCTACCACGCGCCTCCATGGCTATATGGGAGTCAATCCTTAGAACCTTACCAATGGATTCACCAATCTCCTTTAGCACCTCCGCTTCATATAGTTCTATAGGAAGTTCACGGAGACGGATCCAAACCGCAATTAGCGAGACATTCGCCATAGATGGCTTAAAAAAAGGTTCCCATGGCCTTATAGATAGAAATTGGTCACCAATAAACCAAGGACCCTTCATTAAAACATTATCAAGGTCCTCTTTGAAAGGAATCTGACCAGAAAGAAACCCGACTCAAGATCCACACAATCCATCCTACTCATCGATCTCCACATTTGGTTCAGCTTGGTCCGCATGTATAAAAGACTATTTGTTCTACCAACAAGCTTGACTATAATAGATTTAGACCAGGGGCCTCTAATGCGCCGTTTGGTATCCTTGGACAGTTTGACAGTGACCCAACCTTCCCGAAGTTGACCATTGTCCTCTCCATCTTCATCGTCCGAATCATCATCTTCCTCCATAAGGTTATCAAAGTCGAAAGCTTTCACAAAAGCCCCTGGTATTTCACCCATGAGTTTCTCCTTGAAGGAGACTCTAGCACCCGAATCAGAGTTTTTGTATCCCGGAGATGGAGAGCTCTCCCTTGAACCCTCATTAAACTCGGCATGATGGATGTCCTTAACCTTCTTGTTACTCCGAGCCAGCTCTGCCTCTTCTTCCCTAGAGAGTGTACGTGGCTTCATGGTAGACCAAAACTTTGTGGATATATATGCAAATGTCAACGCTTGTTAGTCTTCATGTCATGACTCATGAGTTAAAAGTACTTTTCTATAATTGAATTAGAGAAAAATTTTGTACACTTAAAAAAATAGAAATATATGATGAAAGAAATGTTAAAGCATGTTATATATAAATTTGAATTTTTTTTTTTGATATAGTTATTTATAGTGAGATCTTGTGTCATAAAGTTAATATTTTTCTTTTTCCTTTTAGCCTAATATATAATGTATGGTTGTGGTTGGAGTAATTCTTTTAATATTTTTGGAATCAGAACTAATTGATATTTATGTGGTGCATGAAAAAGTTTACCAAAGAATATTTATAAATTATATATTTAAATATATCAAAAAGTAATATCAAATTGAAGGATTTAAAGAAAATATGCCACTTAATTTAAATAATATTTGTTTTGAAATGACCAAATATAACTTTGTTAGTGTTTATTTTGTGTTGGGTTGCTTTTATTCTATTAAAACAGTGAGTTATAATTAATTTTTAATTGATATGTAACAAAAACAAATTAATATGTGTCATAATGTTGATGTGGAAAATGTGAAATTTCAAAACCTTACATGAGTTACATCACAATATAAGAAAGATGCGTATAAAAGGTCAAAGTGTTCAATTTTATAGACAAATGCCATATTAAAAATTTATAATATAATTAAGATGTGAAAAAATGTAGACTTTCAAAAACTTATGTGTAGATATGCCTACATGATGATTGGGCCTGTGTTAAGGGTCAAATTGCTACTCCACCTCCCATCAAAAACAAAAATTGCTATTCCACCATCCTTTTAGAGGAGAACTCTCCCACAAGTTGCTAATCGATGAATTAGACAAACCCGTTTGCATCTCACATTTGGGTGGTTAGTTAGGCCTCGAACAGGTTGGGTATAACATGGAAGTTTAATTAAAAAACAAATCATGTAAGATTGAAGTTTTATCAAAATAAAAGTATTAATAAATTAAATAGGAATAATAAATATATAATGAAACTTCTTTTATATATATATTATTGAAAATTTTGGTAACTGAGTTTTATATAGAGTAGTATTTAAAATTTATTATAAGTTTGATAATAGAATTTCACTTCTAGTAAACAATGTTATTTTAACTATTTTTTGTTTTGTTTTGGTTTTGTTTTTGTTATTTTAACTATGTTAAAAAAAAAAAAGGAACAAAATAACAGTCTAGATGACATAATGATGAGAAAAAATACAAAATAAATTATATGACATTCACTTTGCTCAGTCATAATATATATAAAATCCAACTTTTATTATATAGTTTATGATTTGAATTTGTGTGATATTATTGTTACTTTATCCCCTTATTTAATTTCTTTTGACAATAAAAAGGGTAATTTAATATATACAAATAATAATATAAGTTTATATTATGCAATATTGTTTTAGGACAAAAAATGACATTATTACATTTTTAGGAATTTAGATTTCCCATACATCATATTTACAAATATTACATACTAGAAATTGTATTAAATTGGAGAAATTTTTTCTCTAACTCACTACAAAATGACTCAAATGAGTTATTATTTGTACTTTTAGTCAAATCACCTATAAGATAGTAAAATGATGAGTCGTTTAGATGGCTTAATAATTAAAATGCCACATAATGAAAATTTGAATTCTTTTTGAAATTGGTGAGTATCCACAAATAACTAGTTAGGAGAAAAACCAACCCATTACCTAGTAACTAAAATGAGCATACATGTGTACTTTTAATTACATGAACTAATTAATAGTCTTGTTTACTTGTTTAAATGATTTATTGATTGTGTGATCATATAAACATGAGTGACTTTACAAAATATAATGGGTTGGAGAAAATTCCTTCAACTTAGGTTGTTTTTTTGAGAGAGTTTCAACCTATGGCGTCGGTTTCTAGTGATAGCTCATTATCATCAGATCAAGACATCAATCGGTTTTTGGTGTAAGCGAGGATTGAACCCGAGTTGAGCTAACTTAGGTTGTTCATCGATTAGTGTGGTCACAATCGTATCTCACTAAGATGATTTTGTCAACTTGATGGCTGTTTCATCTAAGGTCTAAGCCACTACAACCATGACGACAACCAACAATAAAACCCCACCTTTAGTGGCGGCCAACCTAAATGTGTTTTCAAGAGAGAGAGAGAGAGAGAGAGAGAGAGAGAGAGAGAGAGAGAGAGAGAGAGAGAGAGAGAGAGAGAGAGATCATCAAATCTAGTAGTGGTAGACTGTAATGTGGGAATGGCGATTAGTAAGTCTTTTTTTTTTTTTTTTTTTTTTTTTTTTTTTAGAACGAAGATAGAATATATATTAAGATGTTGAAAGAGTTATTACAAGCTGGAAGAAATCAATGTACACCAAAGTGGATCCTGAGTAAAAGGCTTTGGAAAACATGATGCCCACTTACACAAGAAGTAACTAGTAGAAACAAAACAAAAAAAAAAAAAAAAAAAGATGTGCCTTAAGAAGTTGTCTACGCTCTTTGTGGGACGTTGGTACTCAATCAAGTGACCCGATAGCTCCATCAAAGATGATTCTAGGCTATAGTTGAGATTTTTAGAAATAGAATTTGTTTCATGCATTCCAAATAGCCCACATGACAACAACCTAGGTCTCGAGTTCCCGATGGCTCAATTTGTGTACCATACTCCGAAATAGTCCAAAAAAATATGATGCGCCATTTGAGCATTTCTCGGATCTCGCTGACTAGCCCTGGACCAAACATTCCTTGCGAAAGGGCACTCCCATAACACATGACATGAGGTTTTGGGGTGTTGACAACAAAGTTCACACCTTGGGTCGACTTGCACCTTGCGTCGCCGCAAATTGACTCCTGTGGGCAAAATATTTGAGCAGGCCCTCCACAGCAGAGTCTAGATTTTTAGAGGCACATTTAGTTTCTACACTGTTAATGTATATTATGTTATGGGCTTTAGGCCCAATTAGGTTACTTGTATAGCACACTTGTACTTGTACTACATTCTACTTGTCTTCGCACACATATGCCTCCTATATAAAGGCGTGATGTATATTCTTTTATTTATGAAATACAATACAATTATTCTCAGTATTTCTAACATTGTATCGAGCCACTTTGCTCGATCCTTTGGTGTGCCGCTCTTAAGCGATCTTGTCTTCTTGGATGTCCTCTCGTAGCCGTTTTGTGAGCAGCACCGCCGCTTCACCGCGACTCCAAAGACATCAAAGACCACCGCCTTGCCGCCACCATCGCTTCCGCTTCTCCGATCGGACCACAGATAGCATCTTTGGAAAGTAGTCTCTCCGATCTGCCCGTTTTGTGAAAATTTCGTCTTCATCGGACCTCCCACGCGCCCCCACGCGCCGACAGCATTCTCGGCGTCACACCCACGCGCCTCCACGCGCGCCCACGCGCCTCCACACGCCTCCACGCGCGGCTGTGTCTCTCATCACGTTCTTCCACGCGTCGGATCTGTCCCGACGCGTCATCACACGTGCCCGCGTCGGCCCTAGCTGCATCAGCATCCACCGATCTGCTGATGTCATCGCCACGTCATCCTGTGGCGTCATTTGCCGACCGTTGACCGTTGACTTTGACCAGATTGACCGTTGACCGTTGACTTTTGACCAAAGTTGACTTTTTGCGATCCGGGTCCTCCTTACCCAGTTTTTCCCGTAGATTTCATTTTTGCGCTCCATTTTTGCATATTTTGCTTCAAAATGAAGAATAAGGATAAGTCTTCTACCTCTTGCAACAATCATCGCCGACAATCCAACAAACGTTTTTGCAATTTTTGCAAACGTTTTGACCATAATATTGAGACTTGCTATCAACGCAACAAATCGATTGTTTCCATTTCTGCACTGCTCTTTCGTTGCTAACACCGAGAGTGTCCAACCTATGGCTCCTGTCTCTGCAAAGTCTCGGTCTTCTGGATCCACTTTCACCATTTCTAGAGATGACCTTTTAAATATCATCGCCAATGTCATTCGTACGGTTGGTAATGCATCTTATTCCTCTTCTCTCTCGCTTTATCTCGGTATGTCTCCTACCTCTTGGCTTATGGATTCTCGCTTGTTGCAATCACATGACACCTCACTCGTCCTTATTTTCGACCTTAAACCCGCACCGCACCCTCTTAATATTCGCACAAAGAAATGGTTCCACAATGTCGATCATAATATAGGTTCCGTTGTGACCTCCAATCTCTCGGTTCCTAGAGTCTTTAATATTCCCGACCTTTCTTATAATTTATTTTCTGTTGGACAATTAGGCGAGTTGGGTTATCGCATTATCTTTGATTATTCCGGGTGTATTGTGCGAGGATCCGAGGACGGGACAGAGCTTGGGACTGGTCCCGAGTTGGGCGTATGTTTCCGTGGACAACCTTCGTTTTCCACTTGTTGCTCTGTTTACTTCTGCCGCACTGCTACAGCTTCTTCAATTCCTTCCTTGCACTTTGGCATGCTTGACTTGGTCATGCATCCTCCTCTCGGGTACAACAATTAGCTTCTAGAGGTTTGTTAGGTTCAGGTGTCTACAAAAATTTTGATTGTGTTTCGTGCCAATTAGGAAAACAACCAGCTTTGCCCTTCAATACTAGTGAATCAATATCCACCGATATCTTTGACCTTATTCATTCGATGTTTGGGGCCCTTCTTCTCGTCTCTAGTATTGGTGGGTCTCGATATTTTGTTGTCTTTGTTGATGATTACTCTCGCTATAGCTGGATTTTTAATATGAAACATCGTTCTCAATTATTGCAAGTATATTCTAATTTTGCAAAAATGGTTGAAACTCAATTTTCCAAACGCATCAAAATTTTTCGATCCGATAATGCTCTTGAATATACTCAATATGCTTTCCAAGTCTGTTTTGCATTCCTATGGCACTCGTTCATCAACTAACTTGTCCAGGTACCTCTCGGCAAAATGGTAGAGCCGAACGGAAACTTCGTCATATTCTTGACACTCGTTCGTGCTCTTCTTCTCTCTGCCAAAGTTCTGCTCCTTTTTGGGCGAAGTCGCTCTTCATCTTTGTTCATACTATTAATCGCATTCCGAGTCCTAAGTTATCCAAAATCAAACTCCATATGAGCGCCTTTTTGGGTCATCTCCAGGACTATCACCACCTTCGCTCTTTTGGTTCTCGCTTGTTTCGTTCTTCTTGACCACATGAGCATAACAAACTTGAGCCTCGGTCAAGGCTTTATTGTTTTCTTGGCTATGGCGAAACTCAAAAGGGGTATCGGTGTTATGACCCTGTCTCTCATCGTCTTCGTGTTTCCCGCAATGTTGTCTTTTGGGAACATCGCCTCTTTGTCGAGCTTTCTCACTTTCGTGCCTCCCTATCTTCCTCCTCTGTTTTAGATCTTTTTCCGGATGAGGCACATATTCCTTCAGTAGCTGATCCTTCAGTAGTTGCTCCCGATTCTCTTGTAGACTTCTCTGTCCAACCACCGGATATCACTGATCCCTTTCCTAGTTTACCCTTTAATGAACAGGTGGAAGATGAACAGGTTGAAGACGAGCTACCCAACCCCAACCCCGAGCTTGGGTCCCCGCTCTGCTCCGCTTTGAAGATCTTGCACAAGACATTCCACCTCGTCACTCAACTCGAGTAAGATCTATTCCTACACATTTACTTGACTATCATTGTTACACTTTGCTCTTGCTACATTACATGAGTCTCACACCTATCGTGAGGTTTCCACCGACCCTTTATGGCGGTTGCAATGAAAGAGGAACTTGATGCATTATCTAAAAACCATACTTGGGATTTGGTGACACTCCCTCCCGGGAAATCTGTGGTTGGTTGTAAGTGGATCTACAAGATTAAGACTCGCTCTGATGGGTCCATTGAGCGCTACAAAGCTCGTCTTGTTGCAAAAGGTTTTACACAGAGTATGGGATTGATTATGAAGAGACCTTTGCTCCGGTTGCTCGTATCTCATCTGTCCGTGCCCTCTTAGTCTTGCTTTGCCCGTAAATGGGATCTTTTTCGGATGGATGTCAAAAATGCATTCCTTAATGGGGATTTACATGAAGAAGTTTATATGCAACCTCCTCTTGGTCTCTCTGTTGACTCAAATAAGGTTTGTTACCTTTGACGTGCACTTTATGGCCTTAAACAAGCTCCACGAGCTTGGTTTGCCAAATTCA
Organism: Quercus dentata; assembly: GCA_028216015.1. Taxonomy (NCBI): domain Eukaryota; kingdom Viridiplantae; phylum Streptophyta; class Magnoliopsida; order Fagales; family Fagaceae; genus Quercus; species Quercus dentata. Next base: position 18,564,387 of record CP116454.1, on the reverse strand, counting down.
CTCTACCATCTCTCATTTGGGTTACATGGCCAGTCATTATGATTCTGCCTTATTTCTTCTTCGTCGCACCGACAAAGGCACTATTTTACTTCTCCTGTATGTGGATGATATGATCATAATCGGTGATGACCTCGGTGGCATTCAAGAACTCAAGAATTTTCTCGATTAGCAATTTGAGATGAAAGATCTTGGACATCTCGGCTACTTCTTGGGTCTTGAAATCACTCATTCTACTTGATGGACTTTATCTTACTCAAGCTAAATATGCTTCTGAACTCTTGTCTCGAGCCGGACTCACTGATAGCAAGACTATTGACACTCCGTTGAGCTTAATGCGCATCGACTCCCTCGGGGAGGAAACCATTGTCTAATCCCTCTCTTTACAGCTGCATTTATTGGTTGGTAGCCTAGTTTATCTCACGATTACTCGTCCGGACATCTCCTATCTTTGTTCATCGGGTGAGCCGATTCTGCATGCGCTCCCACGATCAACTCACTATGTCTTTGCGTTCTGCGCATTCTTCGATACTTGAAGGGCACCCTCTTTCATGGCCTTTTCTACTCAGCTCGATCTCCTCTTGTACTCCGTGCATTCTCGATCTTGATTGGGCGGAGATCCTACGATCGCAGTCTCTACTACAGTTCTTGTTTTCTCCTTGGTTCTTCTTTGATTTCTTGGCGAAGTAAGAAACAAACTTTTGTGGCCCGCTCGATCTTGAAGGCGGTATCGTGCTCTTGCCGATACCACATCCGAGCTCCTTTGGTTACGATGGCTCCTTAAGGATTTGGGTGTGTCCACCTCCTCTGCTACTCCCCTTTATTGTGACAACCAGAGTGCCATTCATATTGCTCATAATGATGTCTTTCATGAACGGACTAAACACATCGAGATTGATTGTCATTTTATCCGTTATCATCTTGTCCATGGTGCTCTTAAGCTTTTCTCCGTTTCCTCCAAAGATCAACTTGCGATATCTTCACCAAGTCACTTCCTAAGGGACGCTTTCGTGATTTGGTTGACAACCTCAAGTTGGTCTCACATCCACCTTGAGTTTGAGGGGGTCATTAATGTATATTATGTTATGGGCTTTAGGCCCAATTAGGTTACTTGTATAGCACACTTGTACTTGTACTACATTCTACTTGTCTCGCACACATATGCCTCCTATATAAAGGCAGTGATGTATATTCTTTTATTTATGAAATACAATACAATTATTCTGTATTTCTAACATACACCTTCCTCAATAATCTGCCATCAAGTCCAGCCTGTGAATGCTCGGCATGAGTTTGATTTTAAGACCAAGGGCGACTCTATAAGTTGTCTTGACAGTAAAAATCGGGGCATCATTTTCCTTCCATACCAACTCATCCTTGGAGGTCGAGTATTCAAAGGTATAACCAATATTTCTTTTCACGTTGATGGAGCAAATAGTGCCTATATTTTCCCACGATCCCATTGCCTGGTGTCCTCGGATCAATGAGGTCTCCAGTGGCGGCTTGAGGAATCTTTCTTAGGTTCCTTAAGAAGCATGAATTATACAATCTAATAAAAAGAGAAATTCATATATTGACGACAACAACAATAAAAAAACACGCAAATACATAAAGTTTACAATTGTCTTCTACGGGTTTTCATATTTTGAAATTATTGCATGATAGTTTCATTATCATTTATCAATGTTATAAGCTACGTCTCTTTCAATGTACACAACAAAATAATCATTCATCTATTGAATGTAGAACAAATTATAGAACAAAATTTAATTTTATTGGTATAAAAAAAAGCGAGGGTGTTCCCATTTTTTTTTTTTGAAGGATAGACAAATAAAAAATTTTAAATTATTATATATATATATATATATTTTTTTTTTTTCAGGTTAGGGTGGTCCCAAGACCACCTTGACCTTAAGGTGGCGTTGCCCTTGGAGCATGAGGTAACCATTTATGCGATGCCACCTCAATGTATCTCCCATTACCAACCTGCCACCTTGAACTTTCCTAGATAATTTCTCTAGTCATAAGTAAACTTCTCCACACATAAGAGTGATTGGTAATTCTTAAATTGGGGGAAAGGGGTTGAGAAAGGGGAGGAGAGACAAAGTGTAATTCTCATAAGGGGAGCTTAGAAGACAAAATCTAAAAGATGCTAAAATATTGATGTAGTAATAAATGTGATTAGTGAATATTAAAGACATAGAAATTAATGTTAGAATTACCTTTTTTTTTTTTTTTTTTTAATAATTATTAATGACACTTGTAATTTTGTAAACATTATCTTTCCAATAAACGGTAGTCCTTACTCCATACCATTTATATACATAAAAAAGTCACTTTCTCTTATATCATCTTTGATTTTTTTTCTTTTCTATAATTTAAACCATAAAATTCTGTCACTTTCTCTTCTCTTATCATACATTCATACCCCTTTATTATAGTAACAAGAAACCACGTAAAACCTCATATTTCTTTTTCTTCATCGGGTGAAAGTGAAAGATAAACCCTCCTCAAATAACTCAATACCCTCCTCGACACACACGTCTCTATCTTCCTCTCTGCGCACATTGTCTCCATGTTCACTACCGATACCGCCCTCACAAGTTGTAGCCTTGTAGGTCACAACTTCACAACCACAAATCTCTCTCTTAACTCTTATGAGTCAATAGAGATGGCTCTACATATAAACCTGCCGTCGATACCATATTTATATAATAATACAAGTATTAGTTAAATATATATGTTTTTTTTTATTATTTAAAAATCACTTCTTTCCATGCACTATATATATCTATATTGTTAAAAAAAAAATACACACTTGTTTCTGTATAATTGGAATCTTAAAGAACGTTGCATTGTTTTTGTTTTTTGTATTTCCAAAAATCACTAACTGTCACTGATCATTAAGCTTAATTAGCTTCCGTTATTTAGTGATGAACAAAAGGCGCAGGACTTGGCTGTTGAACCAGACACTCACAGCCATGCTTTTCTTCGTGCTATCCATCTATATCTGCTTCACCACCATTCAATCATGGGCCTCCTCTAAACCCACCAAGCCCATTAGGCCCAATATTCTTCTTCCTCCCATTTCACCCAACACTTCTTCTTCTTCTTCTTCTTCTTCTTCCTCCATGCGAGTCAAAGTTTACATGTACGATGATCTTCCGACAAAGTTCACCTACGGCGTCGTCGAACATTTCTGGACTGCACATGGTTTTGCTGACGTGGCAAAGTCAACGCTCCAAAAACTCAAGTACCCGAGTCACCAGCACTCCTTGGAGTGGCACTTGTTGCTAGACTTGACCCGACCCGAAAATGAACGAACCGGGTCTCCAGTCATTCGGGTCATGGATCCTAACGAAGCTGACTTGTTTTACGTGCCTTTTTCTCTTCACTGAGTTGGTTTGTGAGCAGGATCCATTTTAGGAACGGGTCGGGTCAGGTCAAGAAGTACTCGGATTCGGAGACCCAGGAGGAGCTGGTGACGTGGCTGGAGGGGCAAGAGTATTGGAGGAGGAACAAGGGGAGGGACCACGTGTTGGTTTGCCAGAATCCGAATGCGCTGAACCGGGTCATGGATCGGGTCAAGAATGCCGTGTTGTTGGTCTCGGATCTCGGGCGGGTAAGACCCGACCATTCCTCGTTGGTTAAGGATGTGGTAGTGCCTGACTCGCATAGGATTAGTGCCTATAATGGAGACGTCGGAGTTGAGGATCGGAAAACGTTGTTGTTCTTCATGGGCAATCGGTTTCGCAAAGGGGTAATTATTTAAATTAAATCAATTTTTCTTTTTGGGTTTTCATTTCTTTTAAATATTATAATTATTGAGTTGCTTTTAGATTTTAAGTTTAACCAAAAAAAGAAAGAAAGTTGCTATTAGATTATTTATTAGTTGTTTAATATGATTTTTATTGGACTCAGTTAAGCATATCAATATAGTTTTTATGTTTTTTGAGACAAGCATACCAACATAGCTTGGTTCACTGTATTTAGAGATTAATTATTATTATTATTATTATATATACACAATGAATCAAAGTGTATTTGTTGAGGTTGAGCTTTTTAGGGAGTCAGACTAGTTAAGCAACTTTTTGCTACTTCTGAATGCAGTGGGATAAGAATTTTTGTTCATCATGAATTGAAATAAATATGTGATTTTCCGAATACCCCATAAATGATCTGAATACAAAGAATGATCTCTCAAAGTGAGAAATACTGAAGGAAATTAGGCCAAACTAGAAGCTTTTTGTAGTTGTTGGAGCTAGAATAGGACCATTCTCCAAACTTTGGCAAGCAAGAGCAGTGTTGGATAGTCAGTATAGAGCCTTCCTCAGCTATGGAATTCAATTGTTTGCCTTGATGTGTTCTTTTCCTTCCATTGAGTTATTAGACTTTTGAAAGAGATAGCTTCCATTACAGCTCCGGGATCCAATGCTTAACAAAAATATATTTTACTTTTGACTGATTCAGTTGGACTTGCATGAGTGCATCACCTTAGATGAACCAAATTGGTAGTATTTTTCTGCTGATACGATGAGTGAGAGGACATTTTGGAAACATTTGATTCTGCTTAGCATCTGACTTGTGGAGGACATGAAGATTTTTGTGATACTAGTCACCTGATGATAATGTTCACAAATCACAATAATGATGGTGACATGGCAGCTGCATATTCTTTATGCATTGAAAATTTCCATAAATCTTCTTTTAATAATGTGTCATGACATAGAACCTAATATGTTAGAGATGAGAGTGTGCTAGTAACACCAGCTTCCTAAGGTTAATTATTCTCAATTTAGTTCTTGTAATTCAGGTGAAGCGAAACTTTGAGTACAAAGATCCAAATGGGACAGTGAATGAAGTCTGGCGCCAAGTATCACAGAAGCTCCCCTTGATTAAACTGATGATCAGTTGTGACAGAAGGCTTGCCACAATGCATGTGACTGAGCCAGATTGCTCTGCATGTCACTGTTCAAATCAAAGTGGCATTGCTACCACCCGATGATGCTGCCTTCGACAATGATTCTGGAACTTTATGCCTGCCTAAAGAATCAAAGTCTTTTGCATATTGAGAGCAAGTGCATGGCTTTTCATCAGCAAGGAGAAGATCAAGAAATTTTAACTGTATAAAATAACTTTTTTCACCAGAACTGAAGGTAGATGTGAATATGGAATCCCTTCCATTTATGGGGTTTTTGAATTTTGGGTTTCCTTACACTTTTCTTTCTTTGGATACCTCACTTATTTTTCCCCCTTCTCCCCCACACACACACTCGCTCTTTCCCTCTCCCCACTTTGTATCTTCTTTTGTATCTTGACACAAACAAATTTAGCATCTGGAAACTTGGTTGTATGTACTTGAAATGTACATGATAGAGATTACTAGGATCACGTTTATGTTGATTCTTTTATTTGAGCCGTCATAATCCTTTAGTGTTCAATGTTTAAAAATAAAATAAAATTCAGTCTTACCTATGATTTATAAGGTCTTTATCATATATATCCCTCTTTGTGTGTGTGTGTTTTTAATTACTATTATTTTGAATGAATTTGCATTCTCCACTAAGAGTCACATCTGCTTTGCCTCCTGAAATTAGGATTTATCATTTACGTAATGGTCTTAGGCTCTAAATTGGAAGAAGGCCAATTGATAAAATTTTTGAATTGTAGTGAAATAAAATGACTAGATTTCCACATCACATCTTAGTTTAAGAGAAACTGAGATAGAAAATGTCAAAAGTCGATAGACTCATCTACAAAGTGTTTTTTGAGAAACGACTTTGAGGATTTGTTTCTAGAAGTTAGTGACTCAGTCAAACAAGAGTTTTTCCGCTAGCGGTAACGGTCTATTGTTTTTAAATGGTAAAAAAAAAAAAAAAAAAAAGTCTTCCATCTCCTGAAGAAACCGCGGATCAATAGTTGCCAGGAATTTTCCTATGAAGTCCATTCCTTCTCTCTTTGTTTTTATGAAGTTACCCTCATTGTTGTGAAACCCCTCCAATGGTCCCTCCCTCACAGTTTTTGTCACATTGATTAATGATTAATCTTCCATTTCCTTTTGGGTTATTTGATGGCATCCATTGCACCGCGTTCTTCTGATCCGAATTCCATCTCTTCGCTCTTTCCAGCAGCCAAGTCTGAGTCTGGTAGTGATATTTCATTATCTAATCAAACGCCTTTAGACTTCTCTCCTTCCATATCATTCTTCTTTCCACCATACAACTCTCTGTCAAGTTCTGTATCTTCTCAAACCAAACACTACTCTTCTTATTCCATACCATCAATTTTTCCACCCACACAGTCTCAGCCAAATTCATTAGCTAGTGAAAGACCATTTCACGAATTAGCTCATTCCATACCCTCAATCTTCCGGCCAAACTATTCCTATTCGCCTCCAAATGAATCAACCCGGTATCACCATGATCAGAATACATCAAACAAAAGCAAGTTGAGGCATGACGAGCCTAATATTCCTCGCTGGCAACCAATTAAATTTCACATCTCTGACAAGGAGGACGAGAGGATATTCCCACAAGAGGTCGAAGCAGCGTTCAAGAAGGCCTGCCGCGAGAGGTGGACCTACGCTATCTACTGGGAGTTAGACTGGCCATCCTCTCCTTGGTCGCGCACTTTTAGTGCTGCAAAAGGGTTCTACAATGTGGACGAGGATGATCAAAAGTTTAAAGACAAGGCTGTCTCGTTCTTCCAGCTCAGGAGATCATGGCCAGGCAGCATCATACATAAACTTTTCAGCACTTCGAGTTCAAAGCCCCTTTGGCTTGTTGGCGACACCCTGCTAAAGTCGAGGCATTACCGGGCTCAACAGGGCCGGAAGGCTGGACTCCAGACCATGTCTTGGATACGCGTAGCGCATGGTGTCATGGAATTCGGCTCAACAAAGGTAATTCACCAGTTCAACAGGAAAAAAGGTCGTGTGTTCCCACAGCGACACGCACAAAATGTGGACCTCACCAATACCATAAGAGTCATGTCTTGGATACGTGCGCTGCGCTGCGTCAAGGAAGTAAATCAGGCCTGCACTCAGTCAGATTTATTTCCTATCGAAAACCATGCAGATGCAGAGATTGCCGAGCTGGTATTAGAACGACCAGATTGTGTGAGAAATATAAGCTGGAATCCAGACCATGTCTTAGATACGCTTAGCACACAGTGCCATGGAATTCGGCTCAACAGAACTAATTGACTGTCTCAACAAGGCCATGGGAGTCATGTCTTGGATACACTCAAAATTTATTGACTAAAGTATGCCTCTTAAAAGTTTTGGATTGTATTTATTTTGACCATTTATGTTCCAAAATTTTCATATGGGCTCTTCATGTTTGACTTTGTTAGTTTGTTTTCATATTGAGACTGCCCATTTCTATTAGTAATCTAACTGTCTATAATATGTTTTTTTGCTTACAAAATTGAAATTCCTTCATTCCACTAAAATATAGAGCAATTTTTAGCCATAGTTAATGGTCTTTTGCAGCCAAGAGATTTTATGAGCCATCAGAGTTGCAGAAGTTTCTTGACAAAAGATGTTTGGTTGCAAAGCAATATTGTCTTGACCGAGATTTATACTTTGGTGGCCTCACTAGCTGATTCTGCATTTGTAGGTTGGATAAGTCCGTGGTTTGTATTTTCAAGTACCTGAAAATTAAGAAAATGTCATAATGAAACATGGAGCACCAGTACACATTAACTATCAGAGTTTAGATTCACAAGGTTTGCACTCATCAAAGTTCTGCTTTAATCCTGATTGTTCCACGCCTGTATTGGGCGACCTTTTGATGCTATACTTAGCATGTGTGTCCTAACAATAGTAGTAAGTTACAGAACTGAATTGTCTTTTGAAGATCTCATTGACTATGGAGAGATTGTAATATTTGTAGATTCCACCTCTGCTGTGAAGCAGGGATTTTTAGTTACAATGTTGAGAAATGTCACCACAGAAAAATTCTGGAATACCAATGAGAGTTGAAGCTGGTAAGTTCTATTTGCATAAATTTTACAAAATTTCTTTAAGATGAGGGTACTTAAATAGTTAAGGGCCTGTTGGGTTTCAAAAAGTGGTGTATCCACTTTTCATTTTCTTTATTCTATATTCAAATCTTGAATTTGAATATAGAAAAAAACACTTATTTTCACATTTGGTAATATTTGGTAAGTTATTTTGAATATATAATTTGGATATAAAACATACCCAAGTTTGGTCATGTTTTCTATTAAAAAAAAAAATAACTTTTCTCATCTACACACATCACATCACTCTAAAAAAAAAGGTAACTTTGTGTTTTCATAATATTTACGAATATGTTATTGTATTCGTATTCATAGAAAACAAAAACATTGAAAAGTTGTATTAATTTTTTGTATTCAAATCTAACTCTTAGAATACTGAAAATGAAAACTAAATACAAATGCTAAAACCAAACCAGTTTTTTAGTGGTGAAACTCACTAAAAGTTGAAAATAAAAACAAAAAACGGTGTTTTTTTTTTTAGCTAACCAAACAAATCCTTAGGATCTATATTTCTCCATAAGAAGTCATAGCTTAGTAAAATGCAATTTCTAAACCATCGCGCACTCTTGGTGCAGTGGTCACTCCATATATATAAGTGCTTGTGGGGTGTAGGGATAAGAGGCGAGATTCAAGTCTCTAGGAGGGAGTTTCACACACATATACACTTAGATTAGGTTAGAGTTGAAATTCTATTTTGTATTAAAAAAGAAAAAAGGAAAAAAAAAAAAGAATGCAATTTCTGGGGAAATAAATATTCTAGTTTATAAAAATTTTATCACTTGATCAGTAAATTAATTATGACGTAAAGAACATGAAGGTTGAAATTGACTATAATGAATTTCACATTTAAAAATGTTCTCAAGATTTACTAAGAAACTAACTTGAATGGTTTAGCACGCTTTTATATGCAACAACTAAATTAAAATTACCAATCATATTTAAGATTTGCACATGCTATGACTCACCTAATTGGCACGATTTCTGGTATACTTATTCAAATCTTCTTGACCAAAGCAATGGAATTCTTGATTTTAGTTGTTTTGTTTGGCATGTACAAACTGTGAGAAATAGTTTGTGTGCAACAAATTTAATCTTTCAAAAGTATTTTCTAAGAGACGTGTCAATTGAACAACGCAAGAAAGACTCAAATCCTACCCAACTCTTTTGAATGGATAATTCCACCTAAACCCACAGGTCAAAGGGGAATCGTGGAAGGCAGATGCCCCCCTTGACCTCCCCAAAAACCCGACGTATAATAATGCCTACAAAGCAATTTGCCCATCACACAAATAAGAAAATCTCTCTTCTGTCAATTAAAAGCCCATATATCCATATAACTGCATATTACTTTTATATGTTATTTTACAATTAAAATAAAGTTCAATGGGTCTCACCTAAGACTCAAAGTTTTGTGCTTTTGAATTTTGATAGGTTTCCATGACTTTTAAAAGTTTGACATTTCTCAACGCAATTCAAAGATAAGTAATGCTACCAATACAACTTTTTTTTAAACAAATTTTGCCCTTGTTAAAGGAACAATGCTACATATACAATATTTTACAACTATTGAGTTTTAAGTTGCATTACTCAATTGTTTAGCATTTTACAACTCGTCAACTTAGTGATTATGAAAAATTTTGTGCAAAATATTTTAAATTTAGACTCATTGTTGTTAAAGTGGTCTATTATAAGTGGTAGAGAAAAAAAAAAAATGATGGATTCATATGTTTCACTTGCGTCCACCACTCACAATCAGTCACTTTAACCATTGTGAAATTTGTTGTAAAAAGCGTTGTGTAGATAGTATTAATTATTCTAAATCTAAATTAGCTTGTGAATATGCTAACTCCCCTCTTAGTGGGTTCATAATCATACTTTTAAAAAAATCCTACTTATATCCTTATATATGCCACTATAACCCTAGCCTCCACCATTTTTTTTTTTTTTTTTTTTTTAGCATTAAACTTAGTGTTTTTGCTATAGATACAAATTTTAACCGCTTAAAAGAATAATAAAAAAATGTTGAATTCTATATTTTTTTTAGGAGCATTCAAGGTGGTGAGGATACAACTTTGTAGGCACATTGTTATATTCTTAACACTTTCACACTAATTTATTATAAAAAATCAAATTACTTATTTTAACTTTATGTATTTATAATAATCTTTTAACTAGGTTGTTATTTAACTATGAGTTGATTACTTTTGTTTTCATTTATTTTAATGATATGAATTATATATTTGTGCTAAATTGAGATTATGGAATTGTGATGGAACATTCTCTATTCACATCGCAGATTTCTGTAACATTAATAGGGAGTCTATATAATGGCTTATTAAATATGACTTTTACATTGGTTGTAAAGTTACGACTGTTTACTGACTTGATTGAGACAAGTCAATTTGTGTGAGCCCACTATTTTGGAGTTATTTACAATAATGCCACCAAGTTTAGTTTTCTTTATTCTGAAAATGGGTCCTTTATTGGTTTTCAGAAACCTATTTCACACTAAAATGTGAAAATAGTTTTTTTTTTTTTTTTTTTTTTTTTGGGGTAAGACAAAAATGGATAGGGAGGGTGACCAGTGTGGTTTTCCTATCTGAGCTTAACCATAGTAGCATCCTAATCGCTCCTGGGTAGGACTCCATATTCTAGGTTAATTAAGTTAGGTCGACCTTTTGGAATGGAGATGAGATATAATTAGCACCAATACACAGCTAGTTGTTTGAGGCTCAAACCCAAATGCTGAGACTTGTTGGCCTAATTTTTTACCAACTTAGCCACGGAGCCACCTGAATGTGTTGGTAAAAATAGTTTTTGAAAACAAGATTTAAAAAATAAGCACTTGGAGCAAATTTAAATTAGGCACACAAAGCTAGCAAGCACAACCAACATGTTTGGGCTGAACCAGCACATGGGGATGACTGAAAGAAGAAGATAACCTCAAGGCCTGTCAACATGGACAGAAAAACCTATAAACCAAATTGATGGTATCGGCCATTGAGGCCCACAAAAATAGCAACAGCGTAGCTACCTAAGGTCCATGGGTGGAACAACATCAAAACCGACAGACCTGAGGTTGAGGCGGTTTCCAAATTAATGCTATTTCCAGGTATTCTTTCTTCAGTTTGTTGGTTGTCAATGACAGACTTTTCTACAATTCTACTAGATCCTGCTGGTTCCACACCAGCATCACGCCGACCTTTTGAATTGAATTGCCTTTTGAAAATGTCATTGACTATAGAAAGATTGGTATTTGAAGATTCCACCTCTGCTGTAAAGCAGGGTTTTTTAGTTACAATGCTGAAAAATGTCACCACAGAAAGGATTCTGGAATGCCAGGGAGAGTTGAAGCTGCTAAGTTCTATTTGCATAATTTTCCAAAGTTTTCTTTAGGACAAAGGGTACTTAAATAGTTTCTGGAATCTCTATTCCTCCATTAAAAGTCATAGCAGAGTACAATGCAATTTCTGGGGAAATAAAATCTAGTTTATACAGATTTTATCGTTTGGTCTGTAAATTACTATTTTACCTGCAGACTTAAGAAGAAGAAGGTTGGAATTTACTAAATCGAATGTTGACTTTGAAACTGTTCTCAAGATTTACCAAGCAACTAACTAGAATGGTTAGAGCATTAGCATTATTCTTCAATGCTATATCTAAGGCCTTTTTGGCATTTCATAGCTCAAAAACCTTTGCATCAAAAAATGGTATACCTCACTATTGCAAAATTTTTTGCAATAGTGCTACAATACAATTCTAAACTTAGAATTGTACTGTAGCACTATGGTAAAAAAAAAAAAAAAAAAAAAAAAAAAATTTATTCCACCCATTTTCCGTTGGAATCAGATTTTTAGCTGAAAAAAAGTGATGATGTGAAAGAAATAATAAAGAAAGATTAAAAAATAATATTTTAATGAAAAAGTAAAATAATAGAGTTTTTGGATGTAGGGTGTATTGTAAAATAGTATGGTATAATTTATAAAGTAGTTTTTTGCGATCGTAAAATAAGATAGAGTAGCATTCTTCAATGTTGATGCTAGAATGCTTTTATATGCTATAACTAACTTAAAATTACCAATCATATTTAAGATTTGCACATACTATTACTCACCTTGATATGCTTTCCTGTACACTTTATTCAAATCTTATTGACTAGAGCAACTTGAGGTTACGATTTTAGTTGCTTATTGGAGTGTGTGCAAAAACTTTGTAAAATAGTTTATGCACAATAAATTTAATTAACCCTTCGAAAAAATTTCCCAAGAGACATGTCAATTGGATAACACCCCCTCTCCCCAAAATACCCCCATATAATAATGCCTACAAAGCAATTTGCCTCCGGACATTTTCATTCATGTTAATTTTTCCCCTCACACAAATAAGAAATCCTCTCTATGGTGAGTGAAAGTGTTAATCCACTTTGGTTCATTCCAGGGGCGGCCCAACATAATTTGAGGCCTAAGGCGAAAAATTTATGCGGGACCTTTAACATGTAAATATTAATCAAATAAAATTATTTAATACTAATTAAATTAAGGTTAATTTGATACATTAAATACATAAATAATACTAACTGGACTAATGTTAATTTCATATAGTGAATTGAATATCGTAGTTGAATTATAAATATTAATAAAAAGAAATAAAAATATATTGCGATTGAAAAAGATACTTTATTTTGGATATAAGACGATGCATAGTTAAATAAAGTTGTAATTTAATTTTTAATTTTATATTTTGATTTTAAGAGAGAGAGAGAGAGAGAGATAGATATTATTTGGTGTATGGTTTTGTAGGATATTAATTTACAAAAATCAAAGTCTCAAACTATTAGAGGAAATTAATCTATAATTGATGATTTAACACATTTGTAACATCTTTTTGAAATATTTTAGGGTTTCAATTGAGTTAATGTTCTATTGGTCTTATACTTTGAGAGTCTTAATAGAAATGAAAAAGAAAAAAACGCTAATTAAAAGCACTATAAAATGTTCAAAATATAATGTGATATTGTCTCTTATTGATGAACTTTATTAATTTAACTAATGAATGTTTATATCACGTTTTTTGTGATTAATAACATGGCAATTTGTAAGTCAATAGTAAAATTTGTATATCATTAATAAAAAAAATGTACAACCTTTAAAAAATACATATAATTTTATAAAAATTTGTGGCTTTAACTATAAAAAGTAGAGCCTTTTTTTTCAAGGAAATTTTTTTTTTTTAGTGGGGCCTTAGGCCTAGGCCTTGAGCCGGCCCTGGTTCATTCTGGTCCATTTGGTCTATTTGGTCAACTTGATCCAATTCTATTAATTTGGTCATCTATTTGATCTAATTCGGTCAATGAAAATTTATTATTATTATATTGGAGAATGGTAGTCTACGGTCACCAACCCCAAAAGTGGGGCATATTGGATTTGCTTATAATGAGTCAATCTGCCATCACCATGTATCCAAGGCATAGCAAGCATGTAGCCATTAGTTGTGGTTCATGTGTCCAAGATAGTGGATGAAAGTGATAGCAAGATCAGTCATGGACCATTACGACACTACAGTGGAAACTCTTTTCCCACTTCTTCTTTCTCTCCTATCTTCGCTGTTTTCCTTCTTTTTTTCTCCATTGTAGCACAATTCCTCCATTGTAACCATTTTCAGAAAATAGTGGAATATTCGACTGGTTTCTATCCGTGGTTTTCTCCCTCTCCCAACATAGAGGTTTTCCACATTAAAAAATCTGTGTATATTTCTCTCACAACTTTACTCTTCATTTTCTTGCAAACACAAAAGACAACTTTTGACAAAGATGATGTGTAAATGTGCTATTAAGGTTTTTGAGATCTTTACAAGATAATCTCCAAAAATCTTAACTTGCACGTACAGGTAGAAACCGAATTGAGGTGAAATGTTAAAAAAAAAAGTGAGTGCAATATATATATATATATATATATTTTTTTTTTTTGGTTGAGAAAACCATAATGCATGCACATCTACCCCAGCTGCCCGAGTGACTTGTCTACTTGCTTGCTAATGCTCAATCCTTATGAGAGATTATTTTTGCATTCCTTGAAAAGCGTAGCAAAGAGATGATACATATAATTCATGGTTCTCTCACACTTATTAATGTACATCTCATATACAACATAGCATTTATAATCTTATGTCCATATATTAGGCGGAGCCACGTAGTGGCTTGGGGGGCCCCCGGCCCCTGCAAAAAAAAAAAAAAAAATTTCCATTAGATTAGGTAGAAAAAAAAATTGGGCCCCCCGATATTAGACAAAGTGGCCCCCATGCCCAATTCTCAACTATTATCCCAAGCCCAGCTCAAATATACTCCCAAGCCCAGCTTTAGTTTTAGACCTTATCACCTTATGTACTTCAAATAAAACAAGCTGGCTCGCTCAAGTCCAAACACTAAAAACAAAACTTCACTCTCTTCATCTCAAAAAATCCACCTACTGACCCACGGAATCCCTTTCTTTACTTCTTATTCTTTTGTTTTGTCTTCTTTGATACACTTTCATTTGCACTGATACTATTGCCTACCTCCCAGCCCCCAAAACTCCAGTCCTTTGTACTCACAGTCTCGAAAAAAAAAAAAAAAAAACCTGACCAATTTTTTTTTTCTTCATCGACTTTAGTTTTGGAACTTGGTGACTACTTGGTGACTGGTGAGTTTTCTGCTCTTTCTTAAGCATTAGACATTCATCTCTTTTTAATGTCTTTTTTTGATTTTCTCAACTATCTACACCTAAATATTCACATGCTCTTTATATTTTCATAGATTTTTAGAGAAATACATGATTGAAGGCATGGGGAGATTGTTTGTGATGAGTCTTGAAGGAAAGATCTAAAGTTGAAGGCAATCAGGCAGAGGTAGTAGGTATTACCACATGGGTGACCCATCTTTGCACTTTGTGAAGACAAAGTTTCTAAGGTAAAATTGTTTTGATTTATTACCTATTTTTGATTAGTTAGATATCATGTCGCTTTGGATGTGGCTGTGGGTGTTGTTAAATTGTTTGGTTTATGTTGTGTACTAATACTCGTGTGTTTAATTTTTGTTTTTGTTTGAGGGGTTATTATTAATTAAAGTCGTATTAAAAATGGGTTGTATGTTTAAATTATAGTGGAATTTTTTTTTTCTTGAGAATGAATAACATCCATATAACTAAGTAAAAATTTCTAATTAAAATTTTATTTTTTAAACTTCTTTTCGGGTTTATTTTTGAGTCATATTCTTAAAGCTAAAAGAATTATGTGCAAACGAAAAACAATTGATGCATTCTTTAAGAAAAAAGATATTAGCAATTCAGAAATTAGGACATCTGTGGGTGTAGAAACAAATGTTGATACTTCAATGCCTGATGAATACCCTGACCCCTCCAAATGTACAAGAATTCAATCTGAAGAGATAGATCGTGATCTAGGATCACGTAAACAAATATGTGAATTCTCTATCAACAAACAAGATGAAATCCGACGAGCTTATCTCAAAGAAGATCCATATCAACCTAAAAATATAGACTATCCATACAACGATGATACTCATCGTTGTCGATTTCAACCTTCATGGTTCGAATCGGCCCCCCATGTAAAAATTCCTAGCTATGTCTCTGCATATATATATATATATATATAAATATATATATATATATATATATTAATGATATACATATTTAAAATAAAAAATTGGTGATGTGTATGAATGATATACAATAAGTTCTATATAGATAATATATAGTGATTGACCAAAGCTTATTCTTTTTTCTTTTGCTAAAACCCAAAACTTATTAATAGTTGTGGCATCTCATAGTGTGAGAGAACCAATTCTCATTAAAAAGAGAGAGAGAGCGAACCAATTCTCATATTTCTATATAGATAATATCTGATGCTCTCACCTCTTAGCAAGAATTAATGTGACGAACTTGAGCTTTCATTTCTTCTCAAAAAACAAAATTTCTTCTAAAAAAAAAGAAGCTTTCATTAAATGTCTAGCTTCACTAAAACTAAGATAAGCCCTAAATAGATAATTAACTCCACTATTTTTTCAGTAAACAGTAATACTTATTAGAACATACATGAAAATAATAATATTAGTATTTTAAACCGAATTTATAATACATTACATAACCAGAATACAACTACAAAAGGGTCTAACATTTGTAGTTGTAGACTGAGGTTATAAATAGCAAACACTAGACACACAACCAATGTGGGATAAACATCCATATTTTTTTGAGTAAACAGTAATACTTATTAGAATACACATGAAAATAATAATATTAATATTTTAAATCGAATTTATAACACATTAGTCGCTAACCCGTGCTATGCACGGGAAAGTTTGACAATTTTATTTTAATATATTATACATATTTGTTTTCTTTATTAAGTACTAATAAATCAAAAAATGTCAATTAATTTCATATTAACATGATATAATATTATATATGTTATCTCTAGAGTATATATGAACAAATAAATTAAGGTTAATAGTAACTTGATGGTTATTTCATAGGTTAATAGAACAATTTCCTCATTAAAATTGCAATAATATAACAACAAAAATCACATACAAATAAATACAAAAATAATTTGTTTATGCTTGTATGCTTCCATTTCTCATGGATGGAAATCTTTATTACTATATACGGTCGTATCTCTATATTCTTGTACATTCTACAGAGGGATTATATTTTTGTATGATGTAGTCTCATTTTTCACCTCATGGCAAAGTTAAACATGGCCCCAAAGAGTAACAAAAAGTTGTTTTTAGGCCCTTAGCAGTGTTCTTTCTTTTCCATGGTACCCTAGATACTCCCAAAAGTGCAACTTATATACCTTGAAAAAGGAAATAACTTATTAACTTCCTTGACAATAACAAAGACCTCCCTATGAAAATGTCCACTTAACAAAATAATAATCATATTCTTTAGTTTCACTAATCCGTAATTGAAGAAAAGTGAGGTTTTAATATTAGAGAAAATACACTTTCCACTAGTTTCTTGCTTCACCCTTTTAACAAAATCCTCCATCTAGTAATTGATGCAAACATTAGCTCAACGATCTTTGCAAACAACTAATTTTTCATCATTCCTTGCCAAACACAATCTAAAATATATTTACATGGAAACTAAACTTATGCATGCATTAGAAGAAAAGTGATATTAGACTGTTGGCAACAACACTGAATTGCAAACAATAAGGAGTGGTGTTTTATATTATATATAGATAGACAGAGATTTTCAGTATTAATATAGTGTGAGAAGAGGAAGAGATGAATGAGTTAAAAGCCAAAGTTTGGCATTAGGAAGTTGAGGAGTTGCTATTTGAGATTGTAACCGTGGAACACAAAGGGTTGTTATTTGAAATTGTAACTGTGGAACACAAAAAGTTGCTGTCTGAAATTGTAACCGTGAAAGAGATATGGTTGGGAATTATTTTCTTTCTATTAAGATTTTTGAATTTACAAAAACTATTTTTAAATTGTAAGACAAATTCAAGAAAAAAATATGGTAATAACATGGCTGCAAATGTGACTCAACTTGAATGTAGCAACATTAAATGTTATGCTTCAACTTTTAGTAATGTATAGATATAGATATAGATTATATAACTACAATACAACTACAAAAGTAAACCTCTAATACAAGATTGTTGAACAGAAAACATGATAAGAGTACAAAAATGCTTTTATCTTTACACAAGACAATTTGAAAGTACAACTCTTTTGTCTTATGGAAATCCTAATAGACACAAACAACACCGCACACTTCAGTCCTTATTCTCTAGACACGTAGGAATTTACACTATTGCTTCGCACCAAATTAATGGGCACCTACCTTCTACCTATTTATACCAACCCACCGACTTTTATATTTCTTACCCATTCTTGCCCAAGACATCTTCTAGACCATTAGAGAAATTGTGGTCGAAATTTTACTTGTGCAGGAAACTCTCTAGAGGAAAAATAGGAAATATTTCCAAGAGAATTTCGGTGAGAGAGAAAGAGTTTTCGCCAACAAGGTCGGTGTAAAAAGAAGATAACATGTTGACATTGTTGTAAGTCATGTGGTGCCGCTCACAAAATTACAAAAGTTTGTATTGTGATTGAGATCAGGTGTAATACTGATGTAATTGATATGGATGTAGGGATGAAACTAGAACTTTGAGTTGGGGCAATTTTACTGTTGGTTGTGTGTGGCGGTTAAACCTCCGATTCTACTATTTAGCAGCTAAGATTTGTGTGTGTGTGTGTGTGTGTGTGTGGGGTTGGGGGGGGTAAGAACAAAATTATTTTTGTTTAGAATTTTTTAAAGGGCAAGGTTATTTATTTTGGATAAAATTAATTAATTGAGCTTAATTTTGTTTTTAGTTTTACTAATAATTTTTGTCGTTGAGCTTTTTTTTTTTTTTTTTGGCTTGTATATTTTGTTTTAGATTTTAGATCTATAAATTTTTTTATGGTCACTAAAATGAGGAAAATGTTAGAGCTACAATTTTTTTATATAAATTACGATGTAACAAATGATTACTAGTAAGTAAAAAAATGATGTGAGTGATGTGCCCATATGTGAACCAATAAGAATTTGCTTCTAAAATAGTTTGTAAAAATGTTATAAAAAGGTTTGTGAATATAACATTACTCTTAAAAGAATCAATGATATTATTAAAAAGAAAAAAAAAATGTAATTTTATAGAACAAAATTGCTAAAATTAGTACACATATATAATAATATTTTTTTTTCAAAAAAAATTTAGGAGGGGACCATTGTCCCCCCCTAATCCAAGGGTGGTTCCATCTCTATGGTTGAGATTTAAAGTTACAAAAAGCAACTTTAAACCTTGATAATTAAATATAAAATATGAATAATTTAAAAAAAGTAAAAGAAGTAAAATTATTTTTTTGGAGGTATTGGGGTGAATTGCATGGTGCAATTGCATTTAGCAATTGCATCGGATCCCAATCCTTATTATCGATACTTAGGTGGCAAATGGAACAATAATATGTTAATTTTTTTTTAAAGTAAAATATCATTTCTTTATGAATATTACAAAAACTGAATAGACACCTTGATAAATCCATAAATCCCTATCCCACATTGGACCCACAATGGTAATACAAAAATCAAATCCCACAAGGCCTGGCTATGAGAGAGAGAGAGAGAGAGAGAGAGAGAGAGAGAGAGAGGTTGGATTTAAATTCTGACTTTGTTTTAGCGGTGGAAGGCGATTAATAATGTTAGTAACACACTTTCTCACAACTGTTTTATGTGACAGATTGTAAGTGGTTGAAAAAATACTACAGCTCTATATGATAGTAATAGTCAATCAATCATATATAGTTTACCACATTAAATAGTATTTGTGGTAAAGTGTGTATAAAAGTGAGTGGCATTAGTATTATTGTGAGCAATATTGCAAAGGATGCCTCAATTGGCAGCAACATTCAAGTAGTAGATGTGAGGAAGTTTCCGAATCCAATGAATTCTACTGCTTCTCTTTTTGTTTAAATGATGCTATCCTTGTACAATCTATCCGTAGTTCCCTCTTTCCCAGTTTTTTAGTCACATTAATCTTCCCTTTTGCCTTTTGGTGTATTAGATGGAATCCATTACACCAGACACAGATTTAGTACAAATTTCACGTTTTTCTAATCCAAATTCTATCTTTTCAATCTTTCCACCAGACAATTCTAATGAAACGCTTAATACTTCATTATCTAATGAAACACTTCCAGTTCCACACTTGTCTCCTTATTCCATACCATCATTCTTTCCACCAGGCAACTCTCTGTCAAGCTCCCTATCTGCTCTAAGCAAACACTTCTCTTCTCCTTCTATATCATCATTCTTTCCACCCACACAGTCTCAGTCAAATTCATTATCAACCCATAGATCAAGTCACGGATTTGATCAGACCATACCCTCAATCTTCCAGCCAAACTATTCTTGTTCTAGTTCCAATGCATCAACCCATGACCTTGATCGGTGTACTTCGGACGCAAACAAATTGATTCATGAATTTAAAGAAGTTCTTTTGAGTAAAGTACCTCGCTGGTGCCCAATTACATTTGATAACTTGGACGACAATGATGAGAGAGTTTTGCCACAGGAAGTTGAGGAGGAGTTAGGGAAGGCCTGCGAGAAGTGGACCTATGCCATCTACTGGGAGTTGGACAGCCTATCCTATTCTTCCTTGAAAAATATTAGGCCAGCCAAAGGCTTCTTCAATAGAGACAATCAAAAGTTTAGAAACAATGATATCCAGTTCTTCAAGCTCAGGGATTCGATTCCCATGTTCACATTTGGCAGCGTCCTTTGCCAAGTTTTCAGCACTTCGAGCCCCATCTGGGTGGTTGGGGAGGACTGCCTGGCGAGCTCAATGTATTATCGGGCTCGTTTGGGCAGTAAGTATGGACTCAGACCATGTCTTGGATACGCGAAGTGGCCGGTGTTATGGAATTCGGCTCCACAGAGCTCATTCACCCAAATTGAATTTGAGAGAGAGAAAGGATTAACGAATGTATTAAGGATATTGATTTATAAAGTATTTTTAGAAATTTTTATTAAAAAAAAAAAAATTATATATATATATATATATATATATATATATATATATATATATATATATATATTTTTATGGGCTTGGTTAATGGAAAATGGTATGCAAAAACCATATGTACATTGGGTGTTCATGTACTAGGAGGCTTAATTTGGCAGCAAGACTCTTGAAGTTGAAGATGTGCCTGATGAATAAAACTTCGTCTGACTGGGATGAAATGTGTATTGGGGAGTTAACGAGCTTAAGAGGAACAGTTTCATGTGAAATTATGTAGGCTTCTTGCATCCATCTATCATTTATGGTTGCAACATAATGCAAAATCCAAAATGGTAATGTCATGGCAGAAGAAGGCATTCTTCGAGTTATTTTATATGCACGTGTTTCTTTAAATTTTTTTGGGGCTCTTTACTCTATGAGAAAATTGGATTTTGATTACTATAATTAGGCTACAGATTCAGTGTGATTGCGCTTGCGTATCAATTAGGATTTAATTAGTGAAGTACCTGAAATAACTATTATCCAATTGAATATTGACCAAGAAGGGAACTAGAATAAAAAGCTCTATTCAACTAAGAGTATTCACATTAGTCTATCTAAAATATTCCATCTATTTTAGCATAATAATCAACTTTTTCTATCTTACACAAATATTTGGCAAAAAAACTTACATAAAATTATCTATTATACACTATGTTTTATTTAAATACTCATTTATTATTATTATTATTATTATTATTCACCTATTATTAAATACTCATATCTTGTCTTACTTTTTTGGACATTAAAGAGAGTCTAGGGAAGAGAGAGAAAGAGAGTGACAAGTGTGAGAGAGGAAAGAGAAAAAAATAAAAATGTTATGGTTATTGTAGCAATATTAATATATGGGAAATGTTAAAGAACTCTCTCCCTTTTTTGGACATTAAAGAGAGTCCAAAGAAGAGAGACAAAGAGAGTGACCAGGGTGAAAGAGGAGAGAGCGGAGAGAGAAAAACTAAAATAGAAAGGTACATTAATCATGTATATTTATATGGTTATTATAGCAATATTAATATTTGAGAAATATTAAAGAATGCCCTAAGGGCATTGGTTTAGAAACTATTTATAAAAATATTTTATTGGAAAATGATAAAGTAATTAATTTTGTTGACAGTTTTTTATATTTCTTATAAAAATTATATCAAAATTTTTCTAATTACTGGTGTAAAGACTAAGACATGCTTGGGAAATAGGTTCTTTGATGTCGACTATTAGTTTATTTATTTATTTATTTCTTTTCGTTTTATTTTGCTTTAAACAAGCATGTCATTACTATAACTAATTACATTATTTTACTCAAAGCACAGAGCATTTATACTATTTACAAGATATGTAAATTAAATTATTTTACTTGAAGCACATAGCATTCATTTGATTTGTTCTTTACTATTCCATTTAATTAATTTAATGACATATGTAAATTTAGAATTGGCCACTGGATTTTGACGTGCTAACTTGTGATGAAGACGTCAATGCAGGAAACTTTAGAGCAAATTAAAGAGGGATAAGGAAATAGTGAATGAAATATGGGTTTCGAGTCGCAGGGTTTCGAAATAGAGATCAATATACAAAATTGCCACTAGCACATATTAGAATACGAGGAAGTGGAGACAGAAAACATCAAAATGACGTAGATTTCTATAAACTCATCCACAAAGTGTTTGTGAGACTTGATTTTTTAAGATGTGTTTATAATAAACAGTCAGTCAACAATAGTTCAATTTGGTGAAAACAAGTTTTGAAAACTCTTACCAGCGTGTTTTCAATCCTCAAAGGAACACGGAATATTAGTTGTGAGGAAGTTCCCAATAAACTCCACTCCACTGTTTCGCATTTTGTTTAATGACTTGTTTGGATTGAAGGGAAATAATACAAATCTTTTGTATCACTTTTTGTATTCATATTTTATGTTTTATCAATTTCAACTTATCACGTATTTATTGTTTTCTATTTTAAACTTTGACTATTTTATAAGGAGAGTTAAACAACAAGTTGTGTTTAGTGGAATATAAAGTAGAACACAAAAGATGGTACAGAAGATTTGTATCGAAATGAAGGAGGGCATAGAGTGGAGTTGGCTGATTCCATCCTCATTAATTTGCAATCCATCCATAGGTCCCTCCTTAATTTAGTCACATTAAATAGGACCTTCTGCCATTTGGATTATTAATGTGATGGAATCCATATATGTCTCTACTTGCACCAAACAATGATCTAGTGAGACTTCAAGTGTGTATGAGACTAACTTATAAGCTAGTTTTTTGTTTTGTAGTTTTTATGCAGCTTTTTAAAACTTATTTTTTTTTTAATTTTTTATTTTATTTTAAGTAAGAGTATATTTTCCCATATACTATTTTCCAAAGTATACTTTTAGCAAAAAGTTAAATAAGCTGTTTTTATATTTCTCATATTTTCACTCTCTCACTCCCATCTTTTCACCCTTTCTTGTAGCCAAGTCCTTGTCTGGTACTTCATCTTCTCTTCTATTCGACATAAGCAAATTTGGGTGAGATACTTCATTTGTTAATAAACTATTTTAGAAAAATATTTATACTACTTTCATTGGAAATATAAAAAAGTGTAAAAAAAAATTCAATTATTTATTTTTTCCATAAAAAGCTTCTAAAAATATTTCCAAAACCAATACTTTTAGGACATATGTTAACTTTTCCAAACAAATTTAATTAACATATAAAACTTGGTAGTTTGTAGTTGGAATGTACATGAAACCGATAAAAAAGACCACCTTATCTTGATTTTTTTTTTTTTTTTTTTGAGAAAGTAATAGAGTCCAAAGTTAATTACAAAATTACCACAATACAAGAAAGTAAGAAAGACTACACCAAGAGTTTTGTTAGAGATACTATAACTTTTACTATATGGAGCTTATAAACTAATGTGCTACTAATTATTAAAATACGTTTTAAATATTCATTTATTACATGGTTGAAGTCCACTAATCAATTACATTACTACATCATTTTATAAATTTTATGCAGTAAAAAACTTGTATCTTTAGCATTTTCTATACATTAAATGACATTTTCTAAAAAACCTCAAGAAGTGCTATAAACAAAAAAAAATTTCGCAGCAATTGAGTTGGTAGATTATGTTCGTTCTCATCTAATTAAGCCCTATTACTCACAATATGTCATTTTGGTAATTATGAAATATTTTGTGAAAATTGTTGTGACTAGACATATTGAAAAAACTCATCTCAAATTAACGTTTTCAAGTCATGATTTTTTTTTTTTTTTTTTGAATAAATATGATAGAATTTAAATTTATATTGCAGACTATATGATCATTGATTCATTGCTCTTTTTCTAGGTTTAACTCTCAAGCTCAATAACAAAAGACTTCAGAAGTCACTTCAGTCATGATTTCTAAGATTTGGTTTCAGAAAACAACAAAGTCATCATTTAATAAGTTATTACTGTTTTACTGGGCCTTACCGTTTGTTATTAATCTTCCCTTTCGCCTTTTGGATTATTTGATGGAATATATTGCCCCAGCCGATGTGTCTCTGCCCAGTACACCAGACAGAGAAGAACAAATTCCACGTTTTTCTATCTTTTCGATCTTTCCACCGGCAAAGTCTCTGTCTGGTAGCAGTGGTGATGTTTCATTATATAATCAAACGCTAATTCCACATTTGTCTTCTTCCATACCACCCTTCTTTCCACCAGATAACTCTCGTTCAAGCTCCGTATCTGCTCAAACAAAACACTTCTCTCCTTATTACATAACATCATTATTTCCTCCCACACAGTCTAAGACAAATTCAGCATCTAGTGAAAGACCAGCTTACGAATTTGTCCATTCCATACCTTCAATCTTCCGTCCAAACTATTCCTATCCTTCTTAGTGGAACCAACCCATCACTATCAACTGAGTAAAACTGAAGAATATCATTTACAGTGGTCTAATATAAAGGACTGGCGCTCAATTAAGTTTAGTATCAACGATGAGGAAGAAAAAAATCTTTCCGCTGCAAGTGGAGGCCGCATTCAATCAGGCCCGCCGCGAGAGGTGGACCTACGCTATATACTGGGAGTCAGACGGGCTATCCAATTCTTCTTTAGGGCACACTTTGAGTCCTGTCAAAGGGTTCTACAATATGGATGATTTCAAGTTTAAAGACAAGGCTGTCTCGTTCTTCGAGCTCAGGGAGTCGTGGCCTGATAACTTAACCTTTGGCAGTGTCCTATGCCAAGTTTTCAGCAGTTCGATCCCTATCTGGCGTGCTGGGGAGGACCCCTTGGCAAGTTCGATGTACTACCGACCCCGCCAGGGCCATGAGTATGGACTCCAGACCATGTCTTGGATACGCTTAGCTGACGGTGTCATGGAATTCGGCTCCACAGAGCTGATTCACGGAGATTGAATCTCATTCAGAAACATTGGACGAAAAATGAGAGTAAAATCAGGGGCGGAGATACATGTATGAGCCTACAAAAATGGGACTCGGCCTTCCAAATATTTGAGCTAGTGTAATGATGCTTTTAAAACAACTGAGAGGTTGACCCTTATTTTCTTCTTCTTTGCTTCTTCTCAGACTCTCTGCCTCTTCTTTCATTTTTTGTCTTTAATCTATGCCTTCTGTTTAAGATTTTGCTTGGTTTCTGCATTGTTCCTTCTCTATGTTTGCCTTTTAGTTTGCTGACCCCACCCACATGACAAAGCATTCGAAAAGACAAAACTCAAAAAGCGACAAGAGAGTTTGAAAGTTTCAAATTTATTTATTGAATCTTCCCAACATAATTGTTGGTTGTAGTTTTCCATTATCTATGTATATATTTATGTTTTAATATTCTAAAAAAGTGATTGTACTGTAATGAATAAATAATTTCTTGGATCAAAAAATATATAATTTGTATTATTTGAGATTTACCTCTTTGAGTTGATAATTCTATATTGTATAAGAATATATATATATATATATATATTATTTTAATTTTTTCTAGAACCCAAAATACCTTGAAACAGTACATCAAAATAAGCCAGTATTAAAATATTTAATTTTATTAAAAAAAAAAAAACGGGTCTGAAACAATATTGAAACAATATTCATAACATTAATGATAACTAATAACTTGCCATATATAATTGTTGTGAAAAACTAAAAATAAGCGGAACACTTCTCTTATAAATTGTCTTTTTCTATCAATGTCTCGTAAACAAACCTCTTAGGCTCCTGCCAACTGCCATATGTTTGATGAGTAATTCTATCGTACTCCCCTCAAAAAGGGGGGATACGGTACCCACTAGTAGGTAACCTGTTATACCAGGTTACATTTTTCTCACATTTGACATTTCATCCTCACATTGTGCGGTTCCAACATCACATATGATAGTTTTTTTGTCACATTCAGTGGTTCCCTTACTTTTTTTCTCACATTTAACAGTTCCATCATCACATTGTGTAGTTCCAACATCATATGTGATAGTTCTTTTGTCACATTCGATAGTTCCCTTACTTTTTTTCTCACATTTGACAGTTTCATCCTCACATTGTGCGGTTCCAACATCACATGTGACAGTTCTTTTATCATATTTGGTGGTTCCCTTATTTTATTTTTCACATTTGACGGTTCCATTTTCACATTCTGCAGTTCTAACATCATATGTGATAGTTCTTCTTTCACATTTGACGATTCCATCCTCACATTGTGCGGTTCCAACATCACATGTGACTATACTTTTGTCACATTTAGTGCTTCCTTTATTTTTTTCTCACATTTGACGGTTCCATCCTCACATTGTTTAGTTCTAACATCACATGTGACAATTTTTTTGTCACATTCGATGGTTCCCTTACTTTTTTTCTCACATTCGAGGTGTTGCATTCTCACATTGCGTAGTTCCAATATTACATGTGATAGTTCTTTTGTCACATTTAGTGGTTCCCTTATTTTATTTATCACATTTGACAATTCCATCCTTACATTCTACAGTTCCAACATCACATGTGACAGTTCTTTTTTCACATTCGGTGGTTCCCTTATTTTTTTTCTCACATTTGATGATTCCATCCTCACATTGTGCGGTTCCAATATTACATTTGACAGTTCTTTTGTCACATTCGGTGGTTCTCTTATTTGTTTCTTACATTTGACGGTTTCATTCTCACATTGTGCGGTTCCAACATCACATTTGATAGTTATTTTGTTACATTTAATGGTTCCTTTATTTGTTTCTCAAATTTGATGGTTCCATTATCACATTGTGCGATTCAATATCAAATATGACAGTTCTTTAGTCACATATAGTGGTTCCTTTATTTTTTTTTTCTCAAATTTGATGGTTCCATTGTCACATTAAGCAATACCAACATCGCATCTCACTCTATTTTTGTCATATTCAGTGGTACCCTTTTTTTATTCTCAAATTTGATAGTTCCATTATTACATTGGGCAGTATCAACATTACTTCTAACCGTACTTTTGTCACATTCGATGGTACCCTATTTTTTTCCTTACAATTAACAGTTTAATCATTATAGTAAGTAGTACCAATATCACATATGACCATAATTTTACATTTGGGCTCATCACTCAAGTCACTTTTTTACTTACTAATAACCGTTCATCACAATAGTAATTTTTTTTAAGTTATTAAAAAATTTAAATCTAAAATCTAAAACCAATCCTAAGAAATTAGCTTGACCACAGTAATTACTCTTGTTCACCAAAAAAAAAAAAAAAAAAGCTGGAATTATTTTGGTTTCTTCCACAAATATTTGAATATACCAATTAACTTCCTATGTATCTTGCTTGACAGCTTCCATCACGTTCAGGAGCATACCTCCCTATAAAATAACATAGTTGAGGTCACTTTTTTGATGTTTATATTTTTATTATTTATATATACTATAAAACCAAAGATGTATAACCTTATGTGCTCTCTAATTGTTCTTATGCAACACCTGCAACTTAATCACAATTGTGTGTTTATTGTAGTGTCTAAGGTTGGAAATAGGGTGACTATACAATTAGCAAGTTATGCAAAAAATCCAATACAAAGATTGTTGACAATTTTAAAATTTTCAGTAAACACTTGAATTGAAATTATAGATCTAGTATGAAATAGTCATCAATCAAGGCTACTACACTAGGTTTTATATTTTTTAGGCATTTTCATTAGATCCATGTGTGCGGAAGTGTCAAATGACTATGTCCGACACAGGTATAACCACCCTAACTAAAGTGTCTATGCAATTTTGTTTCATAAAATTATTATTACATTTAGACCCATCTAAAACAAAATAAACATCCCAAAAATTTCCACAATAACAAAAATTACCAATAGAAAAGCTAAAAACAATTAAGCACAATGTAAGTAAGATCTATTTACTAGGATTTGAGACTAACCCATTCTCACATTTGAAGGTTCCATCCTCATATGGTGTAGTTTCAACATCACATTTGACAATACTTTTGTTACATTTGGTGATTCATTTTTTTTTCTCACATTTGACAGTTCCATCCTCACATTGTGCGGTTCCAACATCACATGTGATTGTTCTTTTGTCACATTTGGTAGTTCCCTTTTTTTTTTTCTCACATTTAATGGTTCCATTATCACATTCGACAGTACTAATATCATATTTGATAGTACTTTTTTCAAATTTAGTGATTCCTTTTTTTTTTCTCACATTTAACAGTTTTGTCCTCACTTTGTGCAATACTAACATCACATGTGACTTTACTTTTGTCACATTCAGTGGTTCCTTTAGTTTTTTTTTTTTCACATTTTATGGTTCCATTATCACATTAGGTAGTACCAACATCACATTTGACTGTACTTTGTCACATTTGGTGGTATCTTATTTTTTTGTCACATTTAATAGTTCCATTATTACATTGGATAGTACCAACATCACTTCTGACCATACCTTTGTCACATTCGGTGGTAACCTATTTTTTCTCTCACATTTGACAATTCTATCGTCACATTGGACAATATCAATATCACATCCGATCGTACTTTTATATTTAGGCCCACCACTAAAGTCACTTTTTTACTTATTAATAATCGCTTATCACAATAGCAATTTTTTTTTTTTAAAATTGTTGCTTTAGCTTTTTCCTCATTTTAAAAGCTATTAACAAAAATTTAGATCTAAAATCTCTAAAACAATATAAACATCCCAAAAAATTAGCCCAACCACAAGAATTACAAATAGTAAAGTTAAAAAATGGTTTTCTGTCTTATGTTACACTTTTTGGTCTAGGCATATCAACTTTTCCCCCCTTTTTGGATCAATTCAAAGATGCAACTTTAGGCCCTAAACTTTTAGATAAAGCTCTAGGGTTGTTGTGCTTGATCGTATGCTAGACAAGGCCGGTATCATGCCTACGATTCATTATTACAGTGAAAACATGATAAAAGAGCTTCATGCATCAAGTACCCCACAAGAAATCATTAAGTTTAGAGAAAATTGATAATGTGGGGAAAATAAAAAGGAACAAAGATAATAACCTTCAAAACCCGATATACATATACACACACACAAATTACATTGTGTTTGACAAAACCTCTAACCTAATCTCTCTCTCTCTCCAATGAGCTTTTGCTCATTGGGGTGACATCATTAAAATACTAAAAATTACACTTTCAAACAAAGGCAATCTCTTAGACATTTGTATTGCAATATTTCCCATCCATCCGGTTATGAATGACTTTGACAACAAACTCTAACAAAGAAGTGGTAGCTCTACTTGCAACCAAGAGTACTTTAGGGAAGGTTAATTAATAGCATTCTCTGCAATTTTCTCACAAAGAAATGCAATTTTATCACATAAAGGAGTGTGAAAGTGTGTTACAATATTTACTCTAAACAAATTGGTGGCCATCCCACAACCTGTGCCCCGCCACACATAAAACACATACAATTAAAAATTATTTACTTTGAAATTCTTTAAAACGGTGTCATACTCAACTTCATAGGTAATGCAATTAAGATTGTATAACGAACAGAGAGATTCAATTTCCTTTGTGAAGGGCCAAATAGTTGAAATTCCAAATGAAAAAGACTCAACTGAAAGATTTAGAGACAAACCTCTCCAAAATATAGGCAGGGCAGATCTTATTTACTTTTCTATTTAAGAGAAACTGCAAAACACAAGTCTTGGAGCATTCCATTTGGGTAATGGAAAAATGAATTTTGCATTATTTTGTAGTAAAAAGAAAAAAAAAGACACTAAAACACACTCAATTGGCTTATTCATTACTATATATATATATATATATATAGATAGATAGAAAACAATACATGTCATTTTTTTTTTTGTTGCTCTCTCTCTCTCTCCCTCTCCTCACCTTCAGATTGTTGTCATTGTCTTTGTTAGGTGTTTTTGTTGTCAGTGATTCTTGCACTCTCCTCCTCTTCATTGGTTTTTTGTTTTCTTTTTTTTTTTTTTTTAGCTGGGTTTTTGTGGTGGTGGTGTTAGGTTATTACGATGGGGGTGCTAGGTTTCCTGATGCTAGATTGGTTTGATATTTGATTTCAAACCTGCATGATATGAATAAAAATCTTTTCTCCCACTTTTTTTTGTATTTCACTTTATGTTTTACCAATTATTACTTATTATGTATTCTTTTTTCTTTGCTTATAAACTAATTAAAGACCAAAATGGAATAACATCACACATGGAAATTTGTGATTCTAATAAAATAGAACATAGAAAGTGAGACAAAGAATTTCTAATCACAAGATAAAAGAGATAAGTCTACAAATTAAATTTTTTGGTAATTATTCTTAGTAAAAGAAATAAAATTGGAAATAATTATCAACAAACACAAGTCCTGTTGTGATTCTTCTATTTTTTATCAATCCAAAGAGAGTACTTAACTTCAAATAGATCAATTTAAAGAGAGACTCATATTAAGAAGACAAACAAAGTTTAAAGTCTCATCAAATTTCATCGCCAAATATAGCTATGGTGGTAGTGTTAGGGTTTAGGCTTAACAAGTTCATGTCAGATTTGGATTGACATGGAAAACTTAAATTTTATATATGAAATCCATTTAAACCATGTCTAACTCGTTCAATTGAATGTAATTTTTACCAATTTATTGGAAATTAGTTGTGAACATTTTTTTTAGAGAGTTTCGACCTATAACATCTGCTCCCGATGATAGCTCTTTATCATCAAATCAAGACACTAATCAACTTTTGGTATAAGCATGGATTGAACTCCTAATCTCTTATCAAACATATTTGTTGTATAAAATATGAGAATTGCTAATAGATCAATTATGTCAAGCAAATGTGTTATAACTTGAATGCATGATCTATTTATTAAACTAGCTTGTAACCCTATGCATATGCATGGATACACTTAAAGATATACAATAAGATGCATAATATAATTCCTATATATAATTTAAATACTGTTGATAGTCATTTTTATATTTTGTTAACTCTTTAAAAAAAAATTGTAAAGATATTATTAGGTATAAAATGTAAATTGTCCATGTTTTTCTTTTTAAAAATTATTATGAAGCACTTTTTTTTAATGATTCATTTATTCTAGACTCTTTGGTTTTTGTTCTTAATAACTTACTTGGATGAATATTTATGATGCAATTCCACACTTGATTCTAAAATTAAGAAATAAAACTCTTTAAGAATAAATAATTTAGGACACATGGCGCAAAATTGGAACTCAAATTTGAAATTCTAATTTACGTTTCTCTCAACTTACCTATTATTATATACATAGATGGGTCATGTTAGGTTGTGTTGACCCTAGCTAATACGATTCATTTATTAAATAGGCTAGGTGAGTTGTATTGACTCGTCAAAATTTTTAATAAACAGACCATGATAAGATTGAGTGATCTTGACATTTAAGTGTTTTTGACATGATTAATAAATATATTGTATTCATGTTGTCTTATATAGTTAACTACTCATTAGTCGACAAGAAACATAAGCACGAATTGCTAACTCTAAGGATAAATTAATTAAGATCAAAAGATCAAAATTAGATTAAACTTCTTTTGTAAAAAAGTAATGTTACATGCACAATTTCATGACAAAATTTCACATCTGTTGAGTTAGAAGGCTACTATTAATTTTCATATGAACTTACCATTTGTACGCACCAAAGACGGGTTTGCTGGGCCAAACCGCTACTTGGGCTCACAACTTATTTGTATGGTGGGTCTAGATATCCTACTTTGGGTTGTTCTAAGTTTAGAGACTCAATGAGATCACTTTTCTCTTTTTCTCTACGTTTTCTTCTTCTCAAACCCTCTCTTTCTCTCTCTTTTCTCCTCACAAAATTGCATCCCCTTTCCATTCATTAGTTTCTCCTATTTATAGCCCATTGTTAATGGAGTGATCATTATTATCTTTTTAACTAGTGCAAAGAGAGGTCCAATGTTGATAAATTTAAGTGGATGTTTAGGTATGAGTGGCTTTGGAAATGGTTTCCATCATGCAAAATGTGTTCGGCAACGGAGGTTCTGCCGAGCACTCAAATGGTGATATGACCGAGCATGTGTATATCGTCCGGGGATGATTTTTCGAGCGATATGTGAGCGGGGCACTTGCAGTCCGCTTTTCAAATATTCGAATAACACCTAGCTTTGACTCGTAGTTATTGTGGGCTTGGGATGGGATCCTTAGTGGTGCGGAGGTTGAACTCCCGGCCCATATTATTAATTCATGGCCCAAGGCCCAAATGGACTTGGATGTTAGGTGCTGTACACCATTAATATTACGTTATTATTCATCTTAATAACTTGTCATAATAACAGTTGTGAAATTTATTTTAAATTTTATTGTATTTCTGTACTTACTGTTTGCAAAATGCGTTCAAGACATGATTTTGAAGATGTGTTTCTAAAAAAAGACAGATAAACAATAGGTTTTTTCTAGTGGGCTCACGCGGCTTTAGTTTTTTTTAAATGAAGGAATGTGAAAACAAGTTTTAAGAAGTCCTACGATTGCGTTTTGTGCGGGGCTGGAAATTCAGCAGTAAATGCAAGGAAGTTTGCAATAAACTCCATTAAAGGTACCTCCGAGTTTTAGTGGCATTATTCTTCCCTTTTTCGTTTTGGATTATTTGATGGAATCCATTGCAGCAGCAGATGTGTCTCTACCCGATACTCCAGACACAGAAATAGTACGAATTCCACGTTCTAATGATCCTTATTCCATCTTTTCACTCTTTCCACCAGCCAAGTCTTCCACTGGTGGTACTCCATCATCAAACGAAAGGCTTCCACTTCCACACTTCTCTCCTTCCATACCATCCTTCTTTCCACCAGAAAACTCTCCTTCAATCTCCTTATCTCCTCAAACCAAAAACTTCTCTCCTTATTCCATACCATCATTCTTTCCACCCAACCACTCTCAGCCAAATTCATCAGCACGTAGTGAAGATGGATTTGGAATTTCTATACCCTCAATCTTCCAGCCAAACTATTCATATTCTCCTTCAATCGAGTCACCCCGACATCACCAACAGTTTACTGAATCTCATTGTCAGAAGCCTAATATAACTCGCTGGCGCCGAATTAAATTTTATGTCTTCGACAACGAGAGAATCTTCCCACAGCAAGTGGAAGCGGAGTTCGAGCAGGCCCAGGAGAGGTGGACTTATGCCATATATTGGGAGTTCAACAGGCCATCCGATTCTCCTTTATGGGGCAGTTTCAGTCCTGTCAAAGGGTTCTACAACGTGGAAGATCACAAGTTTAATAACAAGGCCTTGACCTTGTCCTTCTTCCAGTTCATGGAATCGTGGTCCAACATCATCTTTGGCAGCGTCCTGAGCCAAGTTTTCAGCACTTCGAGCCCCATCTGGGTGGTCGGGAAGGACTGCCTGAAGGGCTCAAAGTATTACCGGGCTCGTGAGGGCCGTCAGTAT
Organism: Quercus dentata; assembly: GCA_028216015.1. Classification (NCBI taxonomy): domain Eukaryota; kingdom Viridiplantae; phylum Streptophyta; class Magnoliopsida; order Fagales; family Fagaceae; genus Quercus; species Quercus dentata. The sequence goes on along the minus strand of CP116454.1, from coordinate 18,530,869 downwards.
GGACTCAAGACCATGTGCTGGATACGCGTAGCGGATGGTGTTATGGAATTTGGTTCTACAGAACTGATTCACCCACCTTGAATCTCATACCGGAGGAGAAAATAGAGAAAGATCAGTGGCCGGTATATTTTTCCTTCTCCTCCCTTTCCTCTGTTCATTTTCCTTTTCCCGTTAAGAATATTTTTGATAAAAAATAAACAAAAAGAAAAAAAATGATAGTAACTATTTGTATAGAAAATCATTGTCGACGTGTGTTTTAAGGAGGTAATATCTTGTGTACAGTCGCATAAAAAGACCCGTCTCTAGTTTAATTTGTTATGATATACTTTCATGTAAGAGATGTAATATATAGTTTTTTATTTTTATTTTTATTTTTAATTTTGATGAAAGATGTAATATATAGTTACATAAAATAGTTATACAAAATAATAAACTCAATACAATTTTACGGAGTTTATTAGATTATGTTCAACTTGCAGTTGTGTTTTTAGTACCCAGTTTATTTTTTAAGCTAAATAAGTTATCCCAAATGAGTACTAGGCATATGATAGATTGACAATTTCACTTTTTTCCTTTTTTTTCAATAATTATTTTAGTTTATTCAGAGGTATATAAGTCTTCTTCTTGTTTCTTTTTATTATATAGTGTTCTTGAAATGTTATAATTAAGTCGTAAGTTTTAGTTAGTTAGAACCCATTTCCCTATTCCTTGTGTGTGTATGTCTATGTGTGTTTGTTTCTAAAAAAAAACTTATAAAAGTTTCTTATCCTTAAATAAGAGATTTGGGTTCCAATCCCTACTTATGTAGGGGTGGCATCACTTGAAGCCTAGGGGTTCAAATGAACTTATTATATAGAATTTTTTTCTTCTTTTTTTTGTTGACCCCTTAAAATAGAATTTTGAATACCATGAATTTAATTATTTTTTTAATCTAGTTGAAATAAGCTTGAATATGATACTCTTAACAATACTTTAGTCTTTTTAAACACATAAGAAAAGTCCAATAACAAACCAATTTGATCTAGCTTCTAGACCAAAAAAAAAAAAAACCAACATCAAAAATAGAAATTTGTTAATCTTAAAACTTATAAAAAAACCCATTTAGATCTTCACAAATTTAAAATAAATCAATCAAATGGTAGATTAGTGGATGAATGTGATTGTTTGGCTATGTACATTGAATGTGGATTTTCATATTAGGGTTTCCTTCCATGCCCTCCTCTCCATGTGGATGTTGGATAGATAAATACCTTGGAGAGTTTCATTGAGTGGTTAATATAACATATAGAAACACAATCACCCTAAAAGGTATAAGTCCAATGGAGGTATGAGCTCAACTATGTTATATTAATCATTCATTCTTTTATCATAATTCAATGTGGGACTTCACTCACATATATACACTCAACAATTTTCTCCCACATGTTAGTCTTCTCATCATCATTCAAAGTGGAACTTCACTTACACATGTACACCCATGAATCTACCACTCGGGTGTGAATCTCTGCCTTATCCATGAGAACCTCGCACCTTTGCCTTATGAGATTTTTTCCTCTACTTGCATGCATCATCCATGGCCCTCCACATGTCAACCCATATGTCTTTTATCCATTGGAACCTAGCACTTGTAGCACCATTTGCAATACGCTTTTGTTTGGTCTTTTTCCAGGATCATTTGTGCGGGCTTTATAAGCTTGTCCGGTGCAATATACAGTCCTTGCTCCAACTGCGAAAGAAAGCTTGATAACCCCGCCACCTTTGCCTCACTCCACCATGGGCTCTGATATCACCTATTGGGGAGATAAACACATTCTGGATACTCCTTGAGTAGTTAATATAACATAAATAAACACACTTAACCCAAAAGTTTTAAGATACCTTAATTTTGTCCCCCGCCCTATCTTGACATAAACATGTTTAATTTTTGGAAACTTGGTTGTATTTAATTGGAATGTACATGATAGAGATTACACGGACCAGATTTATGTTGATTCTTTTATTTGACCCCCCTTAATCCTTGAGTGTTCCAATGGTAAGGAAATACAGTCTTACTTATAATTCATAAGGTCTCTATATCGTTTCTCTCTTTATGTGTTTTATCTTAAATAAATCTACATCTTCTTTGTTTAATGAAATCTCTTCGAAGGCTATTAAGGTAATGGTCATTTAGTCCATGTTTGTAACTAATTTAACCAATAAGACAGAGAAAAACCAAAAGAAATTATGTCGATTTGCTGGCACTTGATGGGCGGTTGGGTTATGCTGGAAATAGAATCTGTTGGGGAGAGAAAGACCTTGGGAACCTCCAAGGTGTTATCTCCCCAACATAATCAAATTTGGTGGATCATAATTATTAATAAATAATAATAAGTATTAAACTTAAGTGATAAAAATGAAAAAAATTTAAACCTTTAACACTCCGAATGTGAGGAAAGAAATGAATAGAAAGAATTAAAGGAATTATATTAAACTTTTCCTTTCATTCCTTTCTTTAATAATTTTAATAGAGGAAATGAAAATGTCATTCCCTTATTTGGAAATTTAAGTAGGAGGGAATAAAATAATTAGGAGGAAACACTTATTTATCTTTATTCCTCCAAAACCTTAAATTTTTATTCCTCAAAATTGGGAGGAATTAGAGGAAATATATGTAATTTTAATATAATTTTTACTTAAACTCTCAAAATTTCTCTTTAAATATTTATTTTAAAATAGGGATCGAATATTATTAGAAAATAATTCTATTAATTTCTCTCTATATTACTTCCAACTAAAGTTATTTACCTTCCATTACTTTATTCTAAAACATTGAAACAAAATTATTTAATTCCATTCCGCTAATTTCTTTTTAATTCATTTTCATTATTTAAATACATTTCTTTCAATTCAATTTCTTTCTATTTTTTTATGATTTACTTATTATATTCTTTTATGAACTTTCAAACAAAGTGTATGGGTTGAAGGTGTAGTTTAATATTTATTATTTTATTTTAAAAAAGAACTTTTTATATGTTATTAGTCTTATTGCGTTTAGTTGAAAAAGAAAAAAAAAAAAAAAAAAAAAAAAAGAACTCTAACGATGTGATGATTACGCATTTTCGTCGAAGTAAATCTCAGAGCACTTGATATGACTCATGCGACTATGGGATGAAGTTTCCTATGAACTCCAATGCTGCTTTTTTTCTTCTTTTTCTTATTTATTATTTATAGTACGAAGTTTAAGTACAAAATTGATTGTATCGTAAGGCTATAAATTTACTCAATATTTTATTATTGAAGGTGAATTTTGACAAATCCACCATTGGATTATATCTTCTTTATATATCTTTTATGTTTGCAAAATTTCTAGAAAATTAAAGATCAATAGCTATATCATCAATAAATTGTTTAAATTGCAAATTTTGTAGTTTAAAATTATGCATAAAATATAAGCTTATATATCATATAGTAAATAATTGATACAAAATTTGATATGTGTATTAAGAGTGTAACAAACATCTAATTCAACGATTAGATTTTCAAAATATGTAGTAATTTTTATTTTATTGAGTAAGGTTGTAGTCCAAAATATGTAGTAATATTTATTTTATTGAGTAATGTTGTAGTCTTGAGCTACAACCAATTTTATAGCTAAACTTTATCCTTGTTTATATGATGTACATTATTCCATCCATAGTTTCCTGCCATTTTTGGTCATATTAATGATTAATCTTCCTTTTGTCCCTTGGATTAATTTGATGGAATCCAAATCCATTGCCCCAAATGATGTGTCTTATGACTCTTCCTATTCTAGTTATAGAGGTACAAATTCCACGTTGTAATCCATTTCCTATGAAAAAGAGAGCAATCTTTCTCAGATAAAATTTAGTTACAAAATTGATTGTAACCTAAGGGTACAACCTTACTCAATATCTTTTTATTGGTAATGAATTTTAACAAATCCATCACTGGATTATATTTTCTTCTTAAATCCTCCATTCTTATAAAATTTTTAGAAAATTAAAGATCAATAGCTATGCAAGTTTTTGTAGTTTAAAATTATGCATAAAATATAATCTTATAAATTATATGGTAAATAATATCTGATTAACACAAAATTTGACATGTATATTAAAAGCATAAAGAACATATAATCCAACAATTAGATTTTTGAAATATATAGTAACGTTAATGGTATTGAGTAAAGTTATAGTTTTAGGCTATAACCAATTTTATAGCTAAACTTTATCCTTGTTTATATGATGTACATTATTCCATCCATAGTTTCCTGCCATTTTTGGTCATATTAATGATTAATCTTCCTTTTGTCCCTTGGATTAATTTGATGGAATCCAAATCCATTGCCCCAGCGATGTGTCTTATGACTCTTCCTATTCTAGTTATAGAGGTACAAATTCCACGTTGTAATCCATTTCCTATGAAAAAGAGAGCAATCTTTCTCAGATAAAATTTAGTTACAAAATTGATTGTAACCTAAGGGTACAACCTTACTCAATATCTTTTTATTGGTAATGAATTTTAACAAATCCATCACTGGATTATATTTTCTTCTTAAATCCTCCATTCTTATAAAATTTTTAGAAAATTAAAAATCAATAGCTATGCAAGTTTTTGTAGTTTAAAATTATGCATAAAATATAATCTTATAAATTATATGGTAAATAATATCTGATTAACACAAAATTTGACATGTATATTAAAAGCATAAAGAACATATAATCCAACAGTTAGCTTTTTGAAATATATAGTAACGTTAATGGTATTGAGTAAAGTTATAGTTTTAGGCTATAACCAATTTTGTAACTAAACTTTGTCCATCTTTCCCTCCGAGTTTTTATTCTTTCCACTAAACGATTATTTGCCAAGCTTAATACCAGTTAAAATAAAATAATTTTCTCTTTTCAGTCCACTTTGCTCTATTCAATCTAGTTCGGTCTATTTCGTCCACATTGGTCTAATATGGTCCACTTCCGTCCAATTCCGTCCATTCGGTCCATTTCGATTGACTTCAATCTATTCAATCTACTTTGGTTCACTCTAGTCCATTTGATCCATTTCAATGTACTTACTTTAGATTAAGAAAAAAGAGGTTTGGGTTGAGAATATCTATTTTAAATATGAATTTATTAAAGAATATAAATCTCAAACTTGTTCCAAATTTTATTAAATTCAAGCAATCCACATACATTTAATGAATCCAATCTCATTTCAAATCCATTTATTTATTTATTTTCCTTAAAAATAGACAACTTAACATTACTCATTGTTAAGTTCTAAAGCACTATTAAGTCACATTCAGATCTTAGAGCCACTAAATTTAGTCCTTAAGCTTGATTATATATTGAGTAATATTAATCTAATATAAGAAAATCGAATTAAATTATAATCAGATAATGGTGCGTGTGTGTGTGTATATATATATAAATACTAGTTGCTACCCGTGATGCACAAGAATAGCTACTGAATGAGTTTTAGGAAAAGATAGAACCATTATTTTTTAGTTGGAGTAGTAAGCAAAAATGCATTAAAAAAAATGATATTGAAAGAAATAGCACATAATTTTATTAGTTAGGCAGAAGAAAGTAATGTTGTTCTATTTTTTAGTTTTTTTGTGAGAAGGAATAAAAGATAGAATCTTGTGTCTCTAGTTTAGTTTGTATCGTATATATAGATATATACAAGATAAGTTGTTGTATATATAGCAATAGATGTCTATCGAAAGGTCATAACCTTTCAAATTAGATATACCAACAGATGCCTATTGGAATGACATAACCCTTTATATTGGATAAACCAAAAGGTGTCTATTGAAAGGTCATAATCCTTTATATTGGATATATATGAAAGGTGCTTATTGAACGAAAATGTATCTATTGAATGAAAAAGTGTCTATTGAATGAAATGTCTATTGAATCAAAAGGTGTCTATTGACTGAAAATGTGCCTATTAAATGAAAATGTGTCCATTAACAAAAAAAAAGTGCATATTTAATGAAAATGTGTCTATTGAAGAGTCATAATCTTTTGGGTATAAATAGTGGTTCATATTCATTTGGTAATTTCTTCTCAATTTCTTCTCTTTCATATTTCTTAAAAATACAAAAAACCTGTGGATCTTCTCCAAAATTGCTATTTATAGAACCCAATAATCTTGATTGTATATGTGGCTATTACTTTGAAGTAGTTTGTACATTGCCATAGAGATTAATTATCCAATCAGATTTTTGGCATTTCATTCAATTTTTCATAACTCGTTTCCTCTTAATTGTATGATCAGTTGATCAATAACTTCAATTTTGAAAAAAAAAAAAAAAATTGTGGGTACCCTTGTAATTGCAGTCCGGAGTCAGAGTATATGGAGGAAGTTGTTGAAGCCATCCTGTCGTCATATTGATGTTCTTGCTCAAGACTCTTCAATGGTCATCCCACAAAATGAAATGATGCTTTAACTGGTCAAAATTCTATTGCTAAGTGGACTCCCTTTCTTTTTTTCTTTTTTACAAAATATTTTTTAGTTCTAACTTTTTACTGCCACTCCACTTTGTCTACCACTTTAACATTTTTCTTTGTTCCATAGTTGAAGCCAATGTTAAATTTTCTTTTACTTTTCTAATATGGGTCAGTGGAGTGCATGTCCTTGTTTTCTCTGTGGGTTTGTTTTCATTCTGCTCCTTGTTTTTCATTTCTTTCATCTGTTTAGTTTGGGCAGTTTTTTTTCGTAGTTTTTTTTTTTTTTTTTTTTTTTTTTTTTTTTGGGTTAAATAGTGGAAAGGTCTAAGAATCAAACCACACAATTGTTTGGTGTTTTTAAATGTTTACGTGGCAGAAATTTATGTAGTCACGTGGCACAATAAAGAATGGTTAACAAAAATCAAACATTTCGACTATTAGTTGTTGTTGTTGTTATTATTATTATTATTATTATTATTATTATATGTAATTTCTCCATTGGGATTTCAATGCCGATGTAGCATTTCGGTCGATTTTTGGTCCAATTCAATCAATTTGGTCATGCTTGGTCCATTTGGTCAACTTCAGTCCAATTTGGTTAATTTTAGTCCATTTGGTCTATTCAGTCCACTTCAATAAATTTAGTTCACTTCAGTCAATTTCAATTCACTCCAATCCATTCGGTTGACCTTGTTTCACTTTAGTCTATTTCAATGTACTTCAAAGTAAGGAAAAATAAGTTTGGTTGAGAGTACCTATTTTAAATATGAATTTATTGTAAAATATAGATTTCAAACTAGTTCCAAATTATATTCAATTTTAGCAATTTAATAGAATGTTTAAAAAAATATTGATAGATTAATATTACTCAATATATGCCAGATCTCAAGAGTAAATATAGTGGCTCTAAGGTTTGAATATGATCTAATAGTGTTTTATAATTTTAACACTATTAATTAATGTTATCATATATAATATTTAAACCATGTAATAATAATATTACTAATAAAAAATAACATTTAGATTATATCACAAGATTGAGAGAAAGATACATAAATGGTCGATAAATTTTATCATAAAGAAATTATGATAAGACGAAATGTCTAATAACACTTAGTCAACCATTAAATAGTTATATTCACTCAAAAAAAAAAAAAAAAAAAAAACTAAAATACTTGTATATATTTGCTAAGCATTAGTGAAAGCTTAGACCATGGCAATGAAGACCTAGATTAGGGATTTGGACATAGATTACAAGATTGTCACATTACATCTTAGAATAAGTGACACTGAGATAGAAAACATCAAAATAACTCTAATTAAGTAAAGACTAATCTACGAAGTGTTTTTTGGGTCATGACTTTGAGGATTTCTTCCTAGAAGTTAGTCAGTCAAACAAGAGTTCTAGTTAGCCCCTTGTTTTCTATTGTTTTGTTGTTTTGAAGATAAGAAAGTGAAAATAAACAAATAAAAAAATTAAAAAAAAATAATAAAATCTGATTCTTCTGAATATTCTTACCTGCTCGTTTGCCATCTTAATTAGTTGGAAACAGCGGATCAGTAGTTGTGAAGAACTTTCCTATGAAGTCCACTCCTTCTCTCTTTGTTTAAATGATGTTACCAGTTTTGGTCACATTAAGGATTGATCTTCCATTTTCTTTTGAGTTATTTGATGGAATCCATTGCACTAGTCAATCTGTCTCTGCCTAGTTCACCAAACAGAGAAGTACAAATTCCACAAATATGTAAAAGCATTTCTATTAAATTAATGGGATACATTAATTACAAAAATACAAACATAAAAATTTTTTCCATAAAAGACACTCAATGAAATACTGTGACAAAACAGTAAGGTATATTCTTGTTGATAATATTAGTAGTTTATGTATGTTTTTAGACCCCTTAAAACAAGTTGTTTAACCTAATATTAAGTCAAGTTGATTAACAAGTTCATTAATAAGATCTAGGTTAAACACATTCAAATCATATCACGTGAATAGTGCGGAAAAGTAAATAACATAACAATATGATAACCAAGGAAAACCAAACCGATAAAAAACTTGGGGATGATTTAACCTACCTATCCTTAAGTAAAGTAGATCCACTATGAAAGAATTGGAGTTTTTACAATAAGACTTAGACCACTAACATCCTATTGCTACCTCGAGTAGAAAACTTACTACCATGACCCCATGATAGCTCCGAATCCACGGATTACTTCTTTCTTTGATCCATAGCAACCACAAGTACTCACACCTGTGTTTTCTTTAAGCTCTTGAAACAAAGAACCAAGAGATCACCAAGTTCTAGACATCAATCTTGATCTTGATAACCGTAAGTGTATATGAAGGTAAACACCTCTAGATCTCACAAAAGATTCACACACACAGCATATCAACAACCTCTAAAACGTGGCTAGAGTTTTTCCTTTTATACTTGAAGCAAAACATAAAACCCTACACGTCATATAGGCTTGGACTGAGTTGGAAATTCTGTAGAAAAAAAATTTGCATGAGATTCGATCGATCGAGTCTAATTTTTGATCGATCGAGCCTTGCAGAAATTGAATAATAATTTCCTGCAATTACTCAATTCCAACTTTACACATAAACACACTTTGAGCAACCTAAATCTAGACTCTAAGTTTTGATCATGGTTTGTAAACATTACACATTGAAGTTCTAATACATTTAGATCCTAAAGTCTTAGAACCTAGCAAACTCCCCCTCTAGCAATTTGTGACAAAACACATAGCAAAATTGAAATGCTCAAAGTTGCAAAACAGCCCAATAAATAATTCAACTTAACTACTATCTATCGGTTGCCAGTGTAGATAGCAGCACGATTAAATAAACCTGTATATTCCTGAAACACTCAACAAACACATAAACGCATGTGTGGAAAATACAAGTAAAATAAAATAAATTCTTGATTTCACAAAACAGAAAAATAAAAGGCATATATCATAAATAACCTCATAATATAAATCAATAGCCAATGTAACACATGTGAAACAAGAAAAAATAATAGAAATAAAAACATAAAACAAAGTATCTTCTCCTAACATATACAACCTATAAAAATAAATACATCAAGATAAATACATCATGAAGCACCTAGATACAATCTAAAGCTCCAAAAACTAAAAAATTCCTCCTATCTCCATCAATATATACTCCCCTTTTTTGTGACGAATTTCCAAAGGGAAATCAAGGCTCATCATCAAAAAGAGGTGGTAGAGAAGACCGCCAAATGCTCTCCAAATTTGTACGCAATGCCTGAAGCTTCGTGAGCACATCCACCAAAAGTTGTCCATGCGACACTTGAATGGTCATGACAATATCTAACATACTTCGAATGAATGAATCACCTGAAGTAAAAGGTGGAGGATCAACTATGGCGGTGGGATCGACAAAGTCCTAAGTCAGGGGTCACTTGAAGAAGGAGGATGAGATGCAGCACTTGTGGAAGACTCTACTCTAGGGCATTTAGAGTTAGCTATCATCTGAACTGCTTTCTACCTAAGGAAGGTGGCACCTATAAGAGTTATAATATGTACGGGCTCGGACATGGGAAAATCCTCTAATCCTAAATGTAACAAAATCCTATGTATAAAAACAGGGAAGAAAAGACCATGTGCTATAGAACTACTCCTATGAACTTTAACCAAGGAATGAATGAAAAGAATAGGAAAACTCATAGGAGCATCAGTCACAAGGGCATACAAAAATGCACAACGCTCAATAGGAATGGTGTGGAAGTGAGAGATGGGCCGGATAGAATGACAAGAAATCCGGAAAAATAAATAATAGATTTCAGTAAGCTCATGGGAGGTGATACGAGGATCAATACTCCCTTGAATGGAAGTACTGGTGAGATATGACATATGTTGACACCCCATTTTACAACCTGCATTTAACCTCGCTTGGAGGGTAAAAAGGTAATTCTGCATTGAAAATATGCATCTTGATTTTGGTCATTAGATCCTTAATCTTATTCACCAAAATGATCTTGATATTGTAACGATCAAATCGATCGGTCATAAGCCCTAATCGGACCACTAGATTGAAAGTTATCATCAAATCAAGTTTTAATGGATGAGATGCACCATCACAAATTGAGTCCGACTATATGTGATTATAAACAATTGATTTCAATTAGTTATAAGTATAATCAATTTGAGATTCATGATGTGTCATATTTTGATTGGTTAGGACTATATTTTATGGTAGGGTTGCACACACTTAATTAAATAGATAGTTAAACATTAATTATTCAATGAGTAATTTGTGTAATTATCTTTTAATTAGAGTAAATCTGGAATCAATTAATTCTAAAATGGGAGTGATTGGAGCTATTTAATGTTAATTGGGAGCTAATTTGGGACCTATTAATGCTAATTGTGTAGAAACCATTTTCTAACAAATGACCTCTGCTCACCATTTCATTAATATCTCTCAGAATATTTTGAATCTGTGAATGAGGTTAATTTTCCTAGAAACTAGACATCTAGGACTTCAATTTGAGCACAAGAACAAGACAATTTTGATCAAAATTGAGTCAGATATGATTTTTTGAAATTGGCTTTACAAGCAGTTATTGTAGTTACAGGAAAACTGAATTTTAGCTTACTCCTCACTCCCACCAATCTTTCCATTTAATGCACTAGATTTCCTCAAAGGCTAAAATGGTGTCTAGGTTCATGATTCTTTGTCAACCCTCATTAAATAGCCATCCACTCATATTTCCTCAATCACTATTATATAAACTCCTCTCTCATTCATTCCAAGAAACAAAAACCCCCCCTCTTCTCTTCTCTTGAGTTCTAGTAAAGTTGAGTAGTCTTGTCATATCTTGGTCTTCTTGAGACTCAAGGTATTGAGTGAGACTTATTCTCCCTCTCCTAGATCTTCTTTTCCTCCACCCTTAGGACTTCCATTAAGAGTCATCTCCTCCGCCATATGGATCTTACATGAAGGTATAATTCCCTTCCCTAACTGTTTGTTTATGTTGCCATGATGAGAATTTAGGATCAAAGCATGATAGTAATTATTTAAATTCTTTTGAATATATTTGAATGTTCTTAAATGTTTTTATGTATTCTTTACATGTTCTTGGTTGTTTATCACATATTTATGCATAAACACTAGTTTTGATCCTAAATCCACATCAAAAATATGAAAAACATGTTTGTTTCATAATTCTTTCAAATCTTGAATCTAGGATATCACCATACACACACATTCACTAGAATTTATTTTTCAATCCAAATGCAATGCTTAATAAATTGAATTAGGGTCATCACATGCATGCACTTTAAATTCAACATGCAAATTGATTGATATCATATTGGATGATGTGATATGAATGTTGGCCACTAGTCTAGAAGACTGGTTTCACCGGGTAAGGTGGGTGCCTAATACCTTCCCACCTTATAACATAGCCTCTGAACTTAGATCAAGGGTTAGTAGATCAAATGCTTATCCATGTAATTTTCAATTTCTAGATTGTAACTAGGAAACAAAATAATGTACTTTATCTTAGATTGTATCTAGGTCCAAAGCCGTGTAATTTTGCTAGGATCAATGTAAATTCAATTTCAAATTAATAAAATAAGGAAATTTTCAATTATGGTTTTCTTATTTTTCCAATAATTAAATAAGTGGCGACTCCATTGTAAAATTCTTAATCTAAAGGGGAAAATATAACTAGTCGAACCTCCATTTTGAGAAGCAATAACATGACTCCACCCATTCACGTGGGTATGGCCTAACATCCTATAAAAACGGGCCGGGGGCACGGTCTCTCACAACATAATGTCATCAAGAGGAGGTGATAGGCCAAAAACGTATTGACCCTTTGTGATGAATTAATTGATTAATTAGCCAAGATTGTTAATTAATCAGATTAACATGCAAGATGCGTGGTAGTACAAACAAATCACCAATTAAACTAAGTATGTAGTGGAAATTAAATTGAAACAGTGATTTGTTTAAGAATGGGAAAAACCAACACGGCAAAAATCCTATCGGGTGATTTTAAGGTCACTACTCCCGAGAATCCACTATTATCAAAACAAGCGGTTACAAGTAAAGGAATCCTAGTACCTTCTACCAACCTACGATTGAATCCTTATCCCAATACCCAATTGGACTTATTCTGTAGTGACAATTTCTCCTTGTAATGCACGGCTCTCAAAGATGCGTGACTAACCAATTGCGCGTATCCGAATACGACTTCAATCACCAACTAGAGAAGGTTGTTGGCTGCAAATTGCTTTAGTTCATCACACGATGAAGATCAAGAAACTCCTTGGTTACAAAACCCTACGTGCACAAACACAAAGACTTCTTTACAAGAAAAATGAACTAGGGCAAATTCTATCTCTGATCACAATTTGCTTGAACAAATTTTGCTCAACACTTGTGCAACTTGTGTCATCTTTGACGGCCCTTAAAATAATCATTTTATATATCTAGGGTTGTGAGAAAAGAAAGCTCAAACATACAATCATGAATTGAATGAAAAACAGTCTTGAAAAACTAAACTTCATAAACCTCGTCGGATACCTATTTGTTGAGTTGCTATTGAGCCATGGGCTAGAATAGCTCTTCAAGGCTCGATAGATTGCTCATTGTCGAGTTTTAATGAACAACATTTTTCACTCTTGAATCTTGGACAGACTTGCATGACTTTAACTCTTGAACTTGAAACAAGGTTTTTTGAAGTATCAAACACATCCTAGATCTACCCAAATACAAGTAAAGTGTATTTTGTTAAAAAATTAGCCAATTACATAAAATAATAACATTTGTTTCTAATAAGTTAATCACATATGTCCTAACAGAGGGGGTCTCAGAATAAAGGTAGATCGGTTTGTCGTACCAAAGGTACTCCAAGAGCAGAGACCACTACCGAAGGAGTAATGACATACTGTTCACCCTTTATCCAACTCCTCACAACCCGAGTGTTGGAATCATCGGAGTGGAAAAAGAGGTTTGAGTAGAACTCTTTAATCAAAACAGTCGGAGGAGGATGAGAAATATCCAACAAAGGCAACTAACCCTTACGTTCAAAGTTCCTCCTAATTTCTGGATCTAACTCATCTAAGATCACTTTTCTCTTAGCCGAAACAGACCTAAAAATGTTTAGCTTCTCATAGGTTTCTTGGTTTTTCTCAAACCTAAACCGCTCACTATCGAAGGCTGGGGTAGAGGTGGAGGTGGTTTTCTTGTTGGCTCTAGTCTTCCTAATTATGATGCTAAGGGTTTGGAAAGGCAAGACACAACAAAAACCAAAGAAAGAAAACAAAACCAAGGGTAGACTGCATTAGACAAGTTTAGAGAGAAGTAAAATATAGAAAATAACAATCTATATGATGCATGACATAAATGAACAAATGATGCATGCTCTAATGCATTAAAAACAGTTCAATTTTATTTTATGAACCAACAATTGACTTGAACATAGAGTTTTAGAACAAAAAATCCAATTTCACAAATTTAACCAAATTGAGTAATTTATCATTACACTAGATAGAAACCATCATATAATGACATAATCAATCAATTACACAAGTCAATTTTATCAAATTCATCCTAATTGAATAAAAACCCCAATTTCTCAAAGTTTCAAGCCATAAAAATATCAATTGATCTCAAATCACCAAATTAATCAAATTAATGCATGGGAAACATGTTTACAATATCTAAGAACAAATACCCATTGATCAAATATGATTAAAAACAACCCTAAAATCAAAAATCCCATGTTCGAAATTTTTAGAGAAAAATGCATGTAAATGAATGAAAAATGAGAAAAAATTGAAAAGGAAAGGTTAATAGTGACTTACAAGCACAAGACGACAAAAACCTAGAGACAATTTAGGAAGAAAACGACAAACTTTGCTGAGATTGGATTGGTCAAGCAAGAGAAGTCAAAAAACTTTTGAAAATGTTTGAAAAGTGTGAAGAACACGTGAGAGAAAAACCTTTTAAAAAACTCACTGACCGATTTTCGATCGGTCGAAAATTAGATTCGATCGATCGAAAAGTAATTTTGATCGATCCAAGACCGATTGAGCCAGGCAGATTGTAACCAAAGCTTTTATCGAATTTTCGATCGGTCAAATAACAGGTTCGATCGATCGAAAATCTGGAAAAATCAAATTTTTGAAAAATAGAGCATTTAATGCAGAAACTCCTCAAAGCACATTGTATTATGAATAAAATGCATGAGTATGAGATGAATTTTTTTTAAAAAAACACTTGAATTCAACCCAGATCTTTCAAAAACAAGATTTTTAATCAATTTGTCCTCAAAGCTAAAAAATTAAACACATTTTGCATTCAAATCAAGGAACATTTAATATTAGATGACCACAACAAGATCACCCACAATATCATGTACTAAGTTTAGCAAAGAATAACTTGTATAGTTTATGCAACTAGCAATAGCCTGAGATACATGTGAGGCGATAAGTAAATAGTGATCAATCACAATTTCTACAAAATTCATCCCATAAGTTTGAAAGAGACTATTATCTAAAGAATTATATCATATAACTTTCACATCTCCTAGAAAACAAGTTTGCAATCATGTAAGATTCTTGTTTTGCCTCATAATGTACACACTAATTTTATTTGATTTGGAAATTATTAGAATAGCCAAGATAATGTACACACCAATTTTATTTCATTATGAATTTATTATAGCCTAATAATGTACACACGAATTTTAGCATTAATTCGAGGCTACATCTTATGTTCTTTTTGTGCATATGCTACACTTTCTCGAGTACAAAATCTTATAATATGCACTAAAGTGTTCATGATTGGCTAGTAAACAGTGGTGAGATGGTTATTTATGCTTTTTTCATTAAGTTCAAGTCCAACAATCAAAAGCATGTGACTTTAAGATCAAGATCAAGTGATCAAAAACTATAAACAACTTCCACACAACATGCACTACAAAGTTAAAACTAGCAAAGTGCAGTAAAATAAGCTCATCCAAACTAAATAAGATACATAAACATGTTATGTAAAGATAATATGGTTAGTCTTGATTACAAATCCAAGAAAAATAATGCAAAACACATTTTTCCTTCCTTTTCCCTTTTTATTTTTTTATTTTTTATTTTTTGAAAAGAATAACAAAAACAACCTATTATGAAATGCATAAATGTTATGCAATGCAAATCTTAAAAACAAAGAAAACAAAATAATAAAGAAGAATGATTACAAAGAGTAGATAGATGAAGTACAAGGACCACATCAGAAAGACTCAATTAGATTGAGACTTTTACATCCAAAACCTTTTAGATGCAACTTTTACATTGGAGTTATTATTCATATTAGAATGATAAGCAAATCCAGGATTGGTATAAAGGTTTAAAGCCTTTATCAACTCACCAATAAGTACCATAGGATCTTGTGCTTGAGACATAAGTAATTTTGGCTTATTTGCACGCTTAGTAGCTTGCAACTTGAAACAATTTAGATGAATGTGTCTAGTCTTTCCACAAAAATGACAAATCCACAAAGGTCTATCATGCAACTTATCCTTAGGAATGGTAGAATTCTTAGGCTTAGACTCTTTAAGATCAACCCTAATCTTCCTTGGAGGTGTAACTTCTACTGGTTTGACAATCTCACTCACGGGGGGCTCGGAAGAAGAAACAAAATTTGTGGAATGATTTTTAGACACAAAGATGTTATCTTTAAAACCTAGACCAGTTTTGTCTAAGGGAGACTTCTGAATACTCAATATGTGTTCAAGTTTAGAACTAGTAGACCTATTTGTTTGTTCTCTAGCAATAGATAATTCAAGTTCCAAGTTCTTAACTTTATTAAGCAACAACATGTTCTCAGTCTTCACCTTATCAAGCAATTCATTAGCATCAAACAATTTCAACATCAAATTTTTCTTATCAAGTTCAAGAGAAGCAATTTTCTCCAAACCTAAATCAATATTCATAGCATCCTTTGCAGTAACCTTGCAAAACTTATTATAGACTTTTTGCAAATCAGCATTCTCAGAGAGGTCTCCATCAGAAGGGTTCTCATCAACCACAACAGTTTTATCAACTATAGCAAGAATCGTGAAAGCAATAAAATTTCTATCTTCATCACTACTAGACTCATGATCAGAAACTTCATCATAACTAAGGGTTACAGCCATAACTTTACCTTTTGATTTCAAGAATGTGAGACATTTTGATTTCACATGACCATACCCTTGACAACCAAAATATTGTTGACCCATAGAATTATTAGAGGTTTGACCTACTTTCTCTTTAGATTTGTTAGTATTATTCACTTTAGTGAGTTCATTCCTCTTAAAATTCCTAGGTTCAGTATTGTTTTTACCTCTTACCCTTGTGTTGTTGTTCCTAAGAAAGTTTTTAAAGTTCTTGGTAAGATAAGCAATCTCTATAGAAGAGAGATCATCATCAAATCCATTCCCATCAACATCATCAACTGACTTAAGAGCCATTGATTTGGATTTGTTTGTCTTGGGTAGGTCTAGCTCATAGGACTGGAGAAATCCTACAAGTTCATCAACAGAGATGGAGTCCACATCCTTGCTTTCAATAATGACAGTCACTTTGGATCTAAAGTCCTCAATCAAGGATCTAAGAATCTTCCTAACAATCTTAGGTTGATCATATATTTCACCCAAATTATAAGTAGAGTTAACAATATTATTCAGTTTAGCATAGAATTTATCAAAACATTTATCATCAGACATTTTAATACTTTCAAATCTAGTAGTTAATCATTGCGTTTTGTTAATCTTAACTGCCTTTGTGCTTTCATACATAGTTTGGAGAATATTCCATGCAGTATGAGTAACCTCAACATTAGAGATTCTCTTGAATTCCTCCATAGATACAACATTAAAAATAGCATTCATGGCTTTGCTATTAAAAGCGGCTGCTTCTTTCTGAGAACTTTGCCACTCACTTACAGGAGTAGTCAACTTTTCCCATCCGTATTCAACGGAATTCAAAACTCTTTTATCAATAGATTTCAGGAATGCTTTCATCCATACTTTTCAGTAAGCATAGTTGTTTTCATAAAAGTAAGGTGAGATCACAAGAGAGTGACCGTGTTCTATGACAACAGGGTTCAAGGATCAAATCTTAGATCAAAGGATCTAAATAGTAGAGTTAACTCACTCTGATACCACTTGTACATTTTTAGACCCTTTAAACAAGTTGTTTAACCTAATATTAAGTCAAGTTGATTAACAAGTTCATTAATAAGATCTAAGTTAAACACATTCAAATCATATCATGTGAATAGTACGGAAAATGAAATAATAGAACAATATGATAACCTAGGAAAACCAAACAGGTAAAAAATCTAGGGAGAATTTAACTTAGCTATCCTCAAGGTAAAATAGATCTACTATGAAAGAATTGAAGTTTTTACAATAAGATTTAGTCCACTAACATCCTATTGCTACCTCGAGTAGAAAATTTATTACCACGACCCCATGATAGATCCGAATCCACGGACTACTTCTTTCTTTGATCCACAGGAACCATAAGTACTCACACTTGTGTTTTCTTTAAGTTCTTGAATCAACAACTAAAGAGATCACCAAGTTCTTGACATCAATCTTGATCTTGATAACCCTAAGTGTATATGAAGGCAAACACCTCTAGATCTCACAAAAGATTCACACACACAACATATCAACAACCTCTAAAATGTGGCTAAGGTTTTTCCTTTTATACTTGAAGCAAAATATAAAACCCTACACGTCATATGTGCTTGGGCTGAGTTGAAAATTCTACAGAAAAAACAATCTGCACTAGGTTCGATCGATCGAGCCTAATTTTCGATCGACAGAGCCTTGCAAAAATTGAATAATAATTTCCTACAATTATTCGATTATAACTTTACACATAAACACACTTTGAATAGCCTAAATCTAAACTCTATGTTTTGATCATGGTTTGCCAACATTACACATTGAAGTTCTAATACATTCAGCAATTCAGCAATTCAACATTTATTACATGTAAAAGGGTGAACTTAAGGTAGAGAAATTAATGATAAACAATTGCTAACAATTTCAAGGTATAAAAGAGTTTAATATATACCATAACTATTCATGAGTGCTAGATGATATTATATTCTCAATTTTAAGATTTGGATTTTTAGCATTAAACATTAAAGTGGTTAATCTTTAAAGAAACAACTAAATAAACTAGAACCAAATATTGTAGAAATTTGTAATGCTCCAAAGTTGTTAACTAATGGAAAACAAAGTTCATATTATCCAAACTTGATTCATGATAATGGAAACTAAAATTGTTTATAAATCTTTTAATGGAAAAGCATGATAATTCTAAAACACAAGCTCTGATACTACATGTAAATATTTTCTTATTGTTGTTAGATTATAAACAACTAAAATTTTAGGATCTTAAATTATCATGATTTCACAACTACACGAAATAATTGTGAAGCTTACCTTGATCCATTACTGAAATTTTCTTAAGATCAAGTCTTATTATAAAATGCACTTAATACTTATAGGAAACTAAGGAAATGTTTCTCTCTCTCTTAACCCTTTTTTTATTTTTTTTAACTATTAAGTTTATGGGATGAGGTATTTGAATGTCTCTTTAATAGGTAAAGAGATGACCAAATTCCTTGTACATATAACCTCCACTTGCCTATCAAAGTTAGAGTTACTTAAAAAACTTACTTTTCCATTTACCAATATTTAAGAACATTTAACATCTTATATTAAACCATAAATATATGAAAGTATCAAATTGATACAAAGAGATAAGAGGTAAATTGCTTTCAAGTAGCTATCAAAGGGATAAGATATATACAAATCAAATAGCTATCAAATGCTAAGATATATACAAATACAAATTAACTGCTGCTTCTAAGGGATAACCCTGCTTTGTTACTTGTTCTATTACTTACATGCTCTCTATTCCTTGGTCCGTTTATCTTTAAGCCTATCCCTGAAAGTTTTGGTGCCGAACAAAAAGGTTAATTTGACCACACTGAACAAGCTCTTGTAATCAAGAGACATTTATGAGTGCTACTGTAATAAAAAAAAAGATGTCTGTACTGCGTGTATAAAAGACATTGCAGGGGTGAGCCCTTTTACAAATGTGACAAGTGTCTGTCACCGCTCAGCAGATCCCATCACTACAATGTTGTCTCCCATTTTGGCCTCCTCATTGTAAAGTACGTGCAAATCTCATTCTTTTTGACTCACGAACCTGCGTATGATCACAATTTTTCTCTACCACCTTAGCTTGTTCAATTAGCACAGTGAAATCCCTTAACATGGAGGGAATAATTTGTGACCTGATGTCTTTCCTCAAGCCCTCATAAAACCTACGACATTTACTATCCTCATCTTCTGCGACATGAGGGGCATATCGTACTAGCTCTAAGAATTTCATCTCATATTCTCTAACTGTCTTGCTCCCTTGTATGAGTTTAAGAAATTTTGACTCTAACTGATCTCGAATACTATCAGGAAAAAAATGATCATAAAATGCCTTTGAGAATGCCTCCCATGTTACTTGTGCCCCTGCCTCATTCATCAATCTTTGTTCATATTCCCACCATCGGCTAACCTCCTCTCCCTCTA
This sequence comes from Quercus dentata, assembly GCA_028216015.1. Lineage (NCBI taxonomy): Eukaryota > Viridiplantae > Streptophyta > Magnoliopsida > Fagales > Fagaceae > Quercus > Quercus dentata. The sequence goes on along the minus strand of CP116454.1, from coordinate 18,510,785 downwards.
ACATGAATGTAGCAAAAGTTACACGTTGATCATCAATGCACCCTATGGTATTGAAAATATTTTCCATCTTCTTTATCCATTCCTCAGCTTTAAATGGGTTAGTTGTTCCTCTAAACCCAGGTGGGCTTAGCTGACGAAATCGCTTGAACAAAACCAAGATTATATCTCTTGGAGTAGGAGGAAGCGTGGGGGAGGCTCCACCCTGAGTTTGTTGCTCAGACGCACAAGCTTGATGCTTCTCAGTCATTGGTGGCAGAGTGGCAAGCATTTGATAAATCTCTTCAAAACTATCATCCTGAGTTAATACATCGTGCTCTCCACCTCTCAGTTGATTAGGTTTCCCCATCACGATCTCCTAATTAAATCATCAAATGAAACCTTAGAATATTCAAAGATTATTAGAACATTAACGTAACATAATGAAAATACAATGTCATGAAAATATAAATTCATATATCCATCCCCAACCATTAACTATATTTATGTTACCCACTAGCTATTTCAATTGCTTCTTAATCAGTTATATATGTAAGGGAAATTCTATTTTTATGTTGTATAATGTAAATTTATATTGTAGACACATAAAAAAATGCCAAATATAATACATATTTTGTGAACAATAATAAATATTATACAGCTTTTTTGTAAATGAATAAAATATTAATTTATTTATTTATTTATTTTTTATGTTTACAGTGTAAATTTAGACTGCAAGTATAATATAAACATGTCAAGTTCCTATATCTAAATCACAAACATCTTGAAAGTCGACATAATGGTAATGTTTGATTTTTGTACAATGCATGGCATGTATCGCGCAATCTATCGGCCCAGAATACTTTACTCATGATACGGTCATTACTTGGGTTTGACACTGGGGTTATTTGGTATTTTTAATTTAATTAAGGGCATTTTAGGCGTTGTGCAAATGAAATATTCTTAGAACCAAGATATTCTGTTTAGGATTCCTCATATATAAATATATATATATATATATATATATTTTATCAACCCTCGTATATTATTTTAATCATTATTCATCGTGACTAATATTATTCTATTATTATTACTAATGATTCATGACTAATTATATTAGTCATTAGTTCTTTTATTAAATTAGTGTTGTCTTTGAAACGTAATTGTTCTAGCTTTTGCTAGCTTTGTAGAAGAGAATGATTAGGTTACTTTTTGATTGAAGAATGCTTATCTTTTCTTTTTCCAGTTAACTGTGAATTAATGAAACTAGTATCTACTTTTACTATATAAAAAATATATATATATTTGTCATGTAATCACTTGAAAAGCTAACCTTGTTGATCATATCGGTGCTTTGGAAAATTAGCATAGTCGAGCCCAATTCCACGATGCCATTTGCCGAGGGTAACCAAACCATGGTTTGGAGCCCGGAAGCCAGACCCATTCGTGCCCGGTTGCACGTCGAGGTCGCTAGATGGTCCAACCCAGCCACCCAAACCAATCTCGAAGTGACAAAAGCTTGGCCTGGGAGGCCACTGCCGTTCAAGAAGCACTGCGTCTTCGACTTCAAGAAGAACCACTCGGTATTGGTAACATCTTCTTCATCCGTAGCAGAAGCTAGGATCTCTTGTTCCTCTAACACCACTGACAATGGCTTCTCAGTCCTGTCGTTGGTTTCCACGTGGTAATCATCGTTGCCTTTGTAGTATCCATCAGCCCATCGCAAAATGGGCATGCCAGAATGATCGTACGATGAACCCCACATGATGGCGTAGGTCCAACTGTGGCGAACCTCCTCGATTAGCTTTTGGAGTGCAGCTTGAAGCTGATTGTTATATTCAGATTGAATAGAGAGAGGAGAGCGTGCATTATTACCAGCACGTTGAAAATGAGGTTTAACTTCGCCGAAATGAAGATCTTCAAATTCAGGCAAGCGGGTTGAAGTAGACTGGTGTATATGTATCGATTCATTGGTAGATGTGTCTGATAGTTTTGAAGGAGAACCTGGACTGTTTGTTGACTCGTTTGGGGTAAAGATTGAGGGTGTGGAGTAATAGAATTGTTGTGGGGGTCTTTCATTAGATTCTGAACTCTCGGTAGACTTGTTTGGTGGGAAGATTGATGATATGGAATTAGAGAATTGTGGTTGTGGGTGTCTTTCATTGGATTCTGAACTCTCAGTAGACTTGTTTGGTGGGAAGATTGATGATATGGAATGAGAGTATTGTGGAGCCGTTTCATTAGATGCTGAACCACCAGACCCAGAATTGTATGCTGGAAAAATTGATGGTATGGATGGAGGAGAATGTGACATTCTTTTATCTTCACAAATCGAGCTCTCGGGTTCAGATTGATTTTTTAAAAGAAGACAAAGCTGAAGAATTTCGTCCGTGATCGCAATACCTCTTCAAATCAAACACACACAAAGTTAATAAAATCAAATCAATATTACTAATCTCATACATACGACTAGATCTTTTATTTTTACTTAGAAAACAAATGAACAATTTCTTTTTGGGAGGAACAAATGAACAATCTTGGACAACAACAATTGTGGGAAAAACAAAAGGTTGCTCTCAAATGATTACCTCACCTTGGGATCAATCCCCAGCTGCCACAGGACTGGTTTTCAGACCAATCTTGCACAGCAATTTATGTGGAAGATTGATGTAAATAACCTAGAAAGGACCTAATGACAGAGTTGGCATGCACATAGAACATACAAGTTAACAATCACACGTGGAGAAGATGTGACAGACGACAGGAATCTTCCAATCCCAGCCTATTTTAATTCTTAGACTTTAGTCCAAAATGGCAACCCAGTCTTAAAGAAAATTCCCTGGCCTACTCGTTGACATGGGAACTGGTTCATTAGTTTTAAAATGGGGGAGGAGTTAGTTTTGAAATCGGAAGGAATGGGAGGGAATATAAATAATTTTAATATAATTTATATTAAAATTTTAAACAATTTCCTTATATATTTAGATATTTAATTTAATATAGAGATTTAGTAGTAATATTATTAGAAAATTAGTTTCTGAGTTCGTGTGTGAGCGCATGTGCTTAGAGGCTTTTTTTTTTTTTTTTTTGGGTAAATGTTAATTTAAAATATTTATTATAATTTGGGATTACTATATTTTTTGAATAAAAAAAAAAAACCTGAGGGTGTGATAAAAAATTATTTCACCACACAATACTCATCACACCCTTACATTTTTTTTAATTGAAAAATGTAGTAATTCTAAATTATAATAAATGCTCTAAATTAACACTTACCCAAAAAATAGAAGCACGCGCTCACCCACGTGCTCAGTAGCTAGTTTATATAAAGATAATTGAAGTATTTGAATTCTAAAGGTTAATAATTTACATTTATCATAATTAATTTGGAATTCTTACATTTTCCAATTACAAAAATATCTAGGTGTGATGAGATTTATACCAAAAAAAAAAAAAAAAAAAATTTACCCACAAACACATAATTCTCATTATACTCTATGTATTTTTATGATTGGAAAATGTAGCAATTCCAAATTATGATGAATGTAAATCACTAAATTTTAGAAAAAAAATAGAAGAGCCTACGAGCACACATGTGACTGCGTGTTGCGTGCTTTGAAGCTAGTATATGTGTAAATAATTTCGTCAATATGCATCTAAACCAATTGTATGTATTAGAAGTGTTTCTAATCTTTGATGAGGTGTAATTTTGTCTTTATCATTCAATTAGTGTTTACTGTATATACACACAAAATAAATTTAATTAAAAAATGATTAGGAGACATAAGAGGGAACAATAATGATCCACAGTCCTTCCTTCTCCCTTCTCTAGAAACATATATATCCACATGTACTCTAAGTTTCCTAATGATTATGTTCTACACAGATTTGCTTGAGACACATTAGGAAATTGCAAACAAACTTACTACTACAAAGTGAGTTGATTAACCCCAACTGAAACATTATAGGGATCAACTAAATGGCTTTCTGAATGTAACTCTAAAAATATATATAAGTGAAACCCAATCAAATGCAACCCAATCTTCTCTGTTGTAGGAAATGCTCCATTTAAGTGCCTCTTTAGGCCTTAAAATGGGTTGACTAATGAGCATACCCCCATTCCACCCACCCCATTTATTTTCTTATTTTATTTTTATCATTCCTCATTTTCATTGTACCAAATAAGAAAAAAAAAAATCCCATTTTTCATCAAGATTTACTTAAACCAAAAGGACTAAAAAATTTCCTGGTATTTGAGTATTTCTAATCAAACTTTTAGAGAGACATCCATGATTCAAATCCTTTTACATGAATACAAATTTTCTTTCACATTTGTTGTGCTCTATTTATGCGCCATAAATCACAACTTGTTATATATTTAGTTGACTTATAAAATAACCAAAATTTGAAAAAATGAAAATAAAAACACATAGTATATCATAATTTGTACAACATAAATAAGACAAAAAATTTGTATTCTTTTTACACCATGTTTTGTGTGTTTCGGTTAGCTTAATTAGTAAAGTCTCTGATGGTTAAATAAGAGATCTAGAGTTCAATTTTTGCCTACACCTAAAACTGCTTAGTGTCTTGGTCTATTAATAAAGAGCATCATCCCGACGCAAACTCTCTCCAAAAATTCTTACACCCTATTATCGAATTAAAAAAAAAAAAAAAAAAAAACCGTGTAAGTAGGGGTGTTCATCAAACCGCATAAATTGCAAAAACCGCAAAAACCGCACCAAAACCACCCACAAAATGACATGACCGCACCGCACTACAAGTAACAAGATACCGCACCGCACCATACTGCATGGTGTAGTGTGGTTTGTGGTTTTATAATAAGAAAACCACACAAACCACACACTCTCTATATATTAATATATTTATTTACTTTTAATATTAAATATATTATCAATAGTTTAATAACCATAATTTTCAAAAAAAAAAAAATGTTTGATAACCCTAACAAGTGTTGACTAAAAAAGCCAACCTAAAATAAAGAAAAACTAGCTCAATAATTTATAACTTGGCCAAAAAAAAAAAAAAAAAAAAAATTAGTTTTGGACTAGGTAGGAAAAGTCCAAAATTTGAAAAATATATCAACTTCAAACCGCATCTTATACATAGCACCGCATATGTGATTGCAAAAATGAGGTATGGTACGATTATAATTTTAGCTAAACTCTAAACTACACCACACCACACCGCACCGTACATGTGACCACAAAAATAAAATATAGTGCAGTTATGGTTTTAGTTAAATTGTACAATAAAGTACTATATTAAAAATGACCTAAAATCATACCACACCGCAAACACCCTTACGTGTAAGTGTGGTGCGGTGTGGGTTTGAGGAAACGGTGGAGATGTTGTAGCAAGAGATGCAAAGTTTTTTAGCTTTGTAGACTTCACCCGGAGATCTAGCGAGTAGCGAAGTGGAAAGGGCAGAAAAAGGTAGCAACGACAACTGGGGAAGGAAAGGAAACCACTTTCCCTGAACTTCCTTAAATTTGCCACACGTCTAAAGACTCTAAACTTCACTCACCCGACCCAAACGTCATTTTTGACTTTCTAATCCTAAACTTCTGCATCGTACGTCTTTCATTAGCGGAATAAAAAATATTCCACTTTCATTATCAAAACCACCCACCTACAAAATAAAAAATTAAAAATTAAAAAACCACCCACCTTCAAAAACATTCATTCATCCCAAAACCATGATCATAGATTTAAAAATTTTTTTTTTTATTTATAAATTTTAAAATTTAAGATTCTACCTAAATTCCTGCGAGAATAATGTGGTGGATGGAACTTTGAAGTCCGAATTTATTGCGTGTCTTTCAATTTTATTGAGCTTTATCCGTATATCTTTAAAGGAATATCATCAAAAATAAAAATTATATGTTTGAATGTTTTATTTTATACTCTGCTAATTATAGATGAATATCATCATAAATAAATATTATTTGTTTTAAAATATTTCATTTTATACTCAATTAATTGTAAAAACTTATCGCACATAAATTTTTATAAAACAATTAAATTTATGCTAATCTCTGAGCACGTGCTCATATGCGTACTTAGAGGCTAGTTTATATAAAGACAATTGAAGTATTTAAATTCTAATAGTTAATAATTTACATTCATCATAATTAATTTGGAATTGTTACATTTTCCAATTACAAAAATACATAGGTGTGATGAGATTTATACAAATATATATATATATATATATATATATATATATATATATATATATTTATATATATATATTTTACCCACAAACACATAATTCTCATTATACTCTAGGTATTTGTATGATTGGAAAATATAGCAATTCCAAATTATGATGAATGTAAATCACTAACTTTTAGGAAAAAATAGAAGAGTCTATGAGCACGCGTGTGACTGCATGCTCGAAAGCTAGTATATGTGTAAATTATTTAGTCAATATGCATCTAAACCAATCGTATGTATTCGAAGTGTTTCTATTCTTTGATGAGGTAATTTTGTTTTTATCATTCAATTAGTGTTTATTGTATGTACCAAAAAAAAAAATTTAAATTAAAAAATGAGTAGGAGACATAAGAGGGAACAATAAGGATCCACCATCCTTCATTCTCCAGAAACATATCCACATGCACTCTAAGTTTCCTAATGAAAAACCAAGATTGAAAGGTTAATTTAATTTGTTAGGTTTCATTTAGACCCCTTAACACAATATGTTTAACATAATATTAAGCCAAGTTGATTAACAAGTTTGTTATATAAGTCTAGGTTAAACAAATATGTGTAAAATAGATATAATGCGGAAAGTCACTACAACAAAATGTATTTTTAGTGATGAAAAAATTCGTCACTAAAAGTTTAGTTTTTCGTCACTAAGGACCTTTAGTGATTTAAATTGGACTTTTAGTGACGAAACTCATTTAGTCGCTGAAACCCTGTCACTAAAAGTCCTGGGGACAAAAAAATTTCGTCATTAAAAGTCCGATATGATTTGTAAAAAAAAAAACTTTTAGCAACAAAAATGTTTCGTTGCTAAATGTTTTCCTTGCTAAAAACACTATTCGGTGACTAAAATATTTCATCACTAAAAACACTTTAATTTATTAAATCATATTTAGTGACAAATAATTTCATCACTAAAACTATGTTCGGGTACATATAGTGACGAAAAAGTTCATCACTAAAACTATTTTTATGAAAATCTAAGCACATATAGCGGCGAAAATTTTCGTCACTAAAACCATTTCTTACAAAATTTTGCTACATTTAGTGACGAAATATTTTGACACTAAAACAATTTTTTGTTGCTATATTTGTGACGAAAAAATTCGTTGCTAAAACTTATTTCTTGTTTTTTATTTATTTTTTTATTTTTTATGGCTTTGATATTAACTTGTAATCTGTCATTACATTATTAAAACCTCACATTTGAATAACACATTTATTTCAACAACACATTTATTAAAGAAAAAAAAAATTCATACATTCCACAAGTAAAAAATAAAACAAGTATCCAATTCAAACTCCTTCCACACAATAATTGTTTGCAATACATACAATAACTCAAAATGTTTTATAACAATACAAAAAAGGTAGCATAATATAATTAGAACTAACGGAAGATGTCCTCATATGTCTTCAAGTAATGCCAAAAGTAAATCCCCTAAAAGCCACCAATAAGAATTCTGCACAAATATAAAAGCAATACTACATTAAAATCGTAAAGTAAAAACATTAACTATGTTATAGAAACATTTCTAAAAATGCATTAAGAGTAGCCACACGAATAAATTAAAATCACAACTCCTAATGTATAAGTTGTAGAAAGCAAATATATATCTTCAAGTGTAATATAATCCAATTAGTTTCAAATAATGCATCAAAAAAAGTAATTACACCACGTAGTGTGGGTCAATTGCTAAAATAAAGTAATAACCAAAAACTGTTTTAACTTGAAGTTGAACCAGCCCCATAGGTAAGAACATCATCATAAACCTTGCTCCTAAAAAAGTTAAGAATATTCTTTTGGACCTCTTCTTGCTTAGCTCATACCTCTTGGTCTCTAGCTCGCTCCTCTTGGTCCTTAGCTCATACCTCTTGGTCTCTAGCTCACTCCTCTTGGTCCTTAGCTCACTCCTCTTGGTCCCTAGCTCTTACCTCTTTGAGCTCAATTATCTCATTTTCTAACCGTTGGATATACTCCACCGAGGAATTAGATGAGGCAGTGGTTACTAGAGAAGAGAAAGGTCTCCTACCAAGTCCTTTTACAATACCGGACTTTTTCTTAAAAACCAAGTTTGAAATCTCCTCTTGTGTAAGGGGAATTGCATTAGGATCTTGACAACCCACCACAAAACCAATTTCCAACATCACAAGTATAGATTTTTATAAATATTGAAATCAAATAAAATACTATTTATCACATCTAATTAACAATACTCATTCACATTTGTAAGAAATGAAAAACACTCTCAATATGTATTTAAACCACCTTATAAAACCATACAAGCCACCCGCTTGCTCCAACAAAACAACCCACCACAAAACCAATTTCCAATATCACAAGTATATATAGAGTTTCATAAGTTTTTACCTAGAATTTACTTACTTTGATCAAGCTAAGTTTACAACTTTCAGAAAAAATACAAAGTTAATTTGTGTTCTTCACCTTGTTCTTCACAATTTCTTTAGCCACAAAAGAGAAAGAGAGATGGAGATAAAAGAAAGACAACCAGTTAAGTAGACCAAATCTTTGCTCAAAAACACAAAGCAAAGCAACAATGGAATTTTGACCATAAAGACAACCAGTTAAGAAGACCCAAATTTAAAATACATATTCTTTATTCTTTTTCCCGTTTCTAAACAATGGTATATAGCTTAGAATTCAATATTGAAAAGATTGAAACCCCACTTCATGGTATCAAGTCCCCATATTTCCCTTCGTTTATTTTGCTAGTAACCTGACCCAATCATACCTCAAAAATATCAAGATGTTTAATTAAAACTTAATGGCAACCACTAACGACTCAAATCCATCTAAACCAATTATGAGTCAAACTCAAAGGAAGCAAGAAATGCAAACCTACTTTATTCCTAATTCCTGTCGTCGATTTTGATCACTACATTGTTCACAAAAGCTAGTCTTATTAAAAAAAAAAAAAAAAAAAAAAAAAAAAAAAAAAAAAAAAAAAAAACAAAAAAAAAACAAAAACTTGAAAAACTTCCTCACCCAGAAAGCTGAAAAGGAAATGCAAATACAAAATTAATAAATAAATAAATAATAAAAATTGTATTAATTATGTATGCATGTATGAATGAAAATTAATAAAGAATATGTACGTATGCATGAATGAATGAATATTTATGAAGAAAAAATTTAAATTAATTAAGACACCAAGGCCATTTGCCGATAGGAACTTTACCTTGCACTAAAAAGAGCATAGATCATCTTTAATAATTATCAACCAAAAAAAAAAAAATGTAACATACCATAACCTTTTACCAGTTCTTTCACACTTCCTTTATTGTCTTTATAGAGAACAAGGAGGACATGATCCAACCTCTCAACACTAAAATACAAACAAACAAAATTGCAACTTTAATGTTCATTCCCACAAACAAATCCAAGCAAGCCTATCTCAAATAAACCCCAAAACATGACCAACAAGCTCACTAGTCACTATTCTCCTTGTACAAGTGTGAAAAAGGAGTTGAAGTTTGAATCCTCCAACCCCAATAAAAACAAAAACAAAAAATAAGCTAATTTAAACAATTATAGCAAAATAGAAATTGAATTCATAAAATTCTGGAGCAAATGATCAAAATATTTGAACCTGAAAAATAAGACCGGTGAGAAGGTATTTCCAATTCTTGGAAAGAAGGATCTCTACTGTTACCTTTGCACAAACTCTTTTCCACAGCTTCTCATCCATAACAATAACAAAATCTAGATCAATCAATTAATTAATTAAAATTAAAAATTAAAAAAACACAATACAAAACAAAGAGGGTAATGAGAGAACCAACCAACCTTTGAAGCTTCACGACCAAGTTCCTACCCATGAACTTGTTGTTTTCCAAGGACAAAGTAGGATCGGAGCTCATTGTTGCTTAGATGGGTGTGAGGAAGCTTGTATTTTGGTGGATTTTGGTTATGGCGGAGAATCGGTGTGAGGAAGGTGAAGGGTCGCCGGTGCAAGGAATGCGAAGGGCTGCCGGTGCGAGGAATGCGAAGGGTCATCGGTGCGAGGAAGGTGAAGGGCTGCCGATGCGAAGGGTTGCCGGTGTGAGGAATGCGAAGGGTTGCCTGTGCAAGGAATGCAAAGGGTCATCGATGTGTGAAGGGTGGAGACAATGGATGAGGCGACGGCGAGGTGGGTGGGTGGTGACACGATGGGAACGACGAGATGGTTTGGCACTATTTTGTGAGAGAGTGAGAATCGAGTGAATGAGGGAAAGAGTGAAACAAAACAAAATGGGAAGTGAAACAAAACAAAATGGGGCTAAATCTGATTTTTAGTGTAAAACTTATTTTGATGACTTATATTTCGTCACTATGGGCTACATTTAGAGATAAAAATTAGCTTCAATCATTGATAATGATACCGATTTTTATGATTTTGTTTTTAGTGACGACTTATTTTTGTCACTATTTTTGACATTCAAATGACGAAATGGGTTTTGTCACTAATAGTATTCTTAGCAGCACCTTTAGCAACAAAAGTTTTCGTCACAAAAAACTTAACTTTTAAAGACGAAATAATTGTCGTTGTAGATGAATTTAGTTTGGCGCCTACATTTTTGTTTGGCGCCTTTAGTTCAACCCAACATATAACGACAAAATCTATTTTTCATCACTAAATGTTAGTAATTTTTTTTATAAATAGCAATGAAATATAAATTTTGTCACTAAATGGTACTTTTTAGTGATGAACAAATTTTTCTCACTAAAATTCGCCACTGAAAATATATTTTGTTGTAGTGAGTAAAGAACGCAAAGATTTGATGACACAGAAAACCAAACCAAGAAAAAATCTAGGAGGATTTAACTTAACTATCCTCAAGGTAAAAACAGATCCACTATAAAAGAATTGAAATTTGTACGATAGGACTTAGGCCACTAACATGCTAACTCGTGTAGAAAACTTACTACCACAATCACGTGATGTACTCCGAGTCCATGGACTATTTCTTTCCTTAATTTGCAAAGAACCACAAGTTCTCCTACTTGTGACTTTGAGGCTCCACTCAAAGGTTTTAGATCTTCTTGAAAGTTCTTTATGTAGCAATTGAATCAAATACCAATTCTTGATATGAATCTTGATCTTGGTAGAACTATCACTATAACAAAATGTATTTTTAGTGACGAAAATATTCGTCATTAAAAGTCTAGTTTTTAATCGCTAATGACCTTTAGCGACCAAATCTACTAATTAGCGATGAAACTCATTTCGTCATTGAAAGTCCTAGTGATGAAAAATGTCGTCACTAAAAGTCTGATCTATTTAAAAAAAAAAATGTTTTCCTCGCTAAAAACACTATTTAGCAACGAAAATATTTCATCGTCAAAAACATTTTAGTTTATTAAATCATATTTAGTGATGAATAATTTCGCCACTAAAACTATTTTCGGGTACATATAGTGATGAAAAAGTTCATCACTAAAACTATTTTTAAGAAAATCCAGACACATATAGTGACGAAAATTTTCGTCACTAAAACCATTTCTTACAAAATTCTGCTACATTTAGTGATGAAATATTTTGTCACTAAAACAATTTTTTGTTGCAATATTTGTGATGGAAATATTCATCGCTAAAACTTATTTTCTGTTTTTATTTTTTTCATGGCTTTGATATTAATCTGTAACCTATTATTACATTATTAAAACTTCACATTTAAATAACACATTTATAAAAAAAACGATCCATATATTCCACAAGTAAAAAATAAAACAAGTATCCAATTCAAACTCCTTCCATACAATAATTGTTTGCAACACATATAATAACACAAGATGTTTTATAATAATACAAAAAGTGTAGCATAATATAATTAGAACTAATGGAAAATGTCCTCATATGTCTTCAAGTAATGCCAAAAGTAAATCCCGTAAAAGCCATCAATAAAAAATCTGCACAAATATAAAAACAATACTACATTAAAATCGTAAAGTAAAAACATTAACTATGTTATAAGAAATATTTCTAACAATGCATTAAGAGTAGCCACATCAATGAATTAAAATCACAACTCCTAATGTATAAGTTGTAGAAAGCAAATATAGATTTTTAAGTGTAATATAATACAATTAGTTTTAATGCATTAAAAAAAGTAGTCACGCTATGTAGTGTGGGTCAATTGCTAAAATAAAGTACTAACCAATAAAGTAATATTTATCACATCTAATTAACAAATTTCATTCACATTTGCAAGAAACTAAAAACACTCATAATATGAATTTAAACCCCCTTACAACACCATGCAAGCCACTTGCTTGCTCCAACACAACAACCCACCACAAAACCAATCACAAATATCACAAGTACAATGCCTATAAGTATTGAAATCGAATAAAGTAATATTCATCATATCTAATTAACAAGTTCCATTCACATTTGTAAGAAACTAAAAACACTCATAATATGGATTTAAACCACCTTACAACACCATGCAAGCCACCCGCTTGCTCTAACACAACAACCTACCACAAAACCAATCACAAATATCACAAGTACAATGCCTACAAGTATTGAAATCGAATAAAGTAATATTCATCACATCTAATCAACAAGTTCCATTCACATTTGCAAGAAACTAAAAACACTCCTAATATGAATTTAAACCACCTTACAAGACCATGCAAGCCACCCGTTTGCTCCAACACAACAACCCACCACAAAACTAATAACAAATATCACAAGTACAATGCTTACAAGTATTGAAATCGAATAAAGTAATATTCATCATATCTAATTAACAAGTTCCATTCACATTTGCAAGAAACTAAAAGTACTTCCAATATGAATTTTAACCACCTTATAACACAATGCAAACTACCCGCTTGCTTCAACACAACAACTCACCACAAAACTAATTACAAACATTGCAAGTATAGAATGTTTACAAGTATTGAAATCAATTAAAGTAGTATTCATCACATCTAATCAACAAGGTTCATTCACATTTGCAAGAAATTAAAAATACTCCCAATATGAATTTAAACCACCTTATAATACCATGGAAGCCACTCGCTTTTTTCAACATAACAACCCACCACAAAACTAATCACAAACATTACAAGTACAATGCATTTTATAGGTATTTAAATAGATTTTACTTACTATAATCAAGCTAAGTGTACAAGTCTGATTTGTTGGCCAAGCTTTGGTCTTTGACTTTCACAGATCGAAGCCTCTTTCTATTCCCCCACAGCAACCCAAACAATCACTAACCTTGTCATCACATTCAATCCAAACTATTAAATTTCTTCTACAGTACATAAATAGAAAAACACAGTCCAATTATGGCTTAATTAACACTTGGTTATGAAGCTAGAAGTATTAAATATATCATAAAGCTTAAGCCTTACTGTTCTATCAAAAACTCCTAATTATTATTTACTTTTGATCAATCAACTCTTTATTTGTGAGTATTCAAAATTTTTGGAACACTTAGATTAATCTTTTGAATGTGTATAGTTTCTATCCAATCAAATGATTGATTAATCTATATTGAATAAAGGCTGCAAATTTAGATAACTGGCTTGATGGGATTTTTAAGACCTAAATATGGGTATACTACACTTCTATTTTACATTACTCCTATAATCATATAACTTTACATCTATTAATCATGAATTCTTGATTATATATATATATATATATATATATATAGAAGTTTTGACATTATTACACAAATGGTGTGTCCACTACATCTACCTAATGCACACTACTTAGAATTCTTAGCTTGAACTTAATAGATGTGATGTATGGACAATACCAATTCCTTAAATCTTAAGACATATATGTTTGTTTTTTACTTGACAAAGTTGAAAGATTCACTCTTTAAACCTAACAATAGGCAAGGTACAATGTATCATATAGCATATTAAAAAAAGTAAAATAAAATAAAAGATGCAAATTGTCATGAGTCATACTCTTTTTCTAAAACTTCTATATAAAGTCAATTTAGCATTATGAAAAACTCTAAAGGGTTGGTGTACATGTTTTCAAGACTTGTGATTAATAAGGTTAATTTAAGTCTCTTAATCAAAATACCTTGGGATCACTTAAAAGAAATTCATTCTTATAATTATTTTTTTGAGATAGTCCTTATAATAATTTAGTGTGTATGAAATGTAGATTATATTTATGAGCAAAGTGAATACTTCTATTAAAAAAAAGCATTATAAAATTCACATTAAAAGAAAGCTATAAAAACACTCCCAATAATATGAATTTAAACCACCTTTTAACTCCATGCAAGCCACCCACTTGCTCCAACACAACAACCCACCACAAAAACAATAATCAACATCGTGATATATAATGCTTACAAATATTAAAAACAATTAAATAGTATCCATCACATATAAATCAACAATATTCATTCACAATTCAAAAAAAAAAAAAAAAACTCCTAATTCACTCACAATATTCATTCACAATTCATTCACCTTAGTCATATGCTAGAACTCATCTCCTTGTACACAAACAATACCACCCTGCATTATTATGCAAAACAATAAGAATTCTGTCAATCCTCATTCTTCAATCATGTAACTCTAAACTAAAAATTTCTGAAAGTGCCAAACTATATTTTAGAAGAGCATAAAGAGGCCATCTTATAGAAAACCCCCCATGTATTATGCCAAATTGCCAATGCTAAGTTAAATGAATGCCAACAAACTTTCTAAATAAAATAGTAATGATAACAACAATAACAACAACGGTGACTAATATCAACTCAACCAGCCAAAAATTGACGAGAACCAAACACAAAACATTCTTGCCTTGTCCGATTTAGCATGTCTACAAAATCCCAACAAAGGAACATCACCAAACCAAAAAATCCAACCCATTACAAGAAACTAATAAAAAACCCATTACAAGAAACTAAAACTAAAAGTTCGATTAATGTGTAAAACACTAATGAATGTTTGAACCCCCAATTTTAACAATACCAACACAAGTTTATACACAAACAATATATGTGTGGAATGATGAATATAAGCTATAACCAAAAATAGTTCACTCTAGTCCATTCGGTCCATTTCAATACACTTACTTAAGATTAAGAAAAAATAGGTTTGGGTTGAAAATATCTATTTTAAATATGAATTCATTAAAAAATATAGATCTCAAACTTGTTTCAAATTTTATTAAATTTAAGCAGTCTACATATATTTAATGAATCCAATCTCATTTTAAACCCATTTATTTATTTATTTTCTTTAAAAGAGGCAGCTTAACATTACTTACTTTAAGTTCTAACACACTATTAAGTCACACTAAAAACTTAGAGACACTAAATTTAGTCCTTAAGCTTGATAATATATATATATATATATGATTATAATTATATATAATTTGTCCATTGGGATTTCAATGCCAGTGTAGCATTTCGGTTAATTTGGTCCTGCTTGGTTCATTTGCTCAACTTCAGTCCAATTTAGTTAATTTTTGTCCTTTGGTCTATTCGGTCCACTTCAATCAATTTGGTTTACTTCAGTCCAATTTAGTTAATTTTTGTCCTTTGGTCTATTCGGTCCACTTCAATCAATTTGGTTTACTTCAGTCCATTTTAGTCTTCTTTGGTTTACTTTAGTTTATTTCAATGCACTTACTTAAAAGTGAAAAAAATGAGTTTTGGTTGAGGATACCTATATTAAATCTGAATTTATTGTAAAATATATATCTCAAACTAGTTCTAAATTATATTAATTTTTAGCAATTTAATAGAATGTTCAAAAAATATTGATAGATTAATATTACTCAATGTGTGCAAGGTCTTAGGAGTAAATATAGTGGCTCTAACGTTTGAATATGATCTAATAGTGTTAGTCCTTTTTAGATATATATTACTGTTAGTTTCTTTAAGGCTTTCTCCCCTCTCCTCCATATATGTATATGTGTTAAAAGTACTTAGTTTTCAAAAAAAAAAAAAAAAAAAAAAAAACTAATAATGTTTTAGAACTTAACAGTAATAATTACCTTTATCATTAGTAATATTTAAACCATGTAATAATAATGTTGTTGTGAAAATTGGGTGAAATAAATCTGTTTACACAAGATTAAAGAAGAGAGAGAGAAGATAATATGGCACAAGGAATTTACGTGGTTTGGCAATATGCCTACGTTCACGGGAGGCGACAGAATAAATTTTCACTATAACTGTGGAGATTACAACAATGGCTTGAAGACACTCTCACACAAACCAAACCCCAAATACACCCTTGGTTCTCTCACAAATAAGTAGAGAACACCCTATTGTATTTAGACAATTTGCAAGACATAACTTCCTAGCTCTGGTGCACACACACAGAAGAAGTTATCTATCTCCCTAGGTTCACGTAGGAACTCTCCTTTTTCTCACACAAGCCTTTTTTTTTTTTTTTTTTGCTCTTAATTGCTCTATCTCTATTTATAGCCAAGGTTTAGTTGAAATGCCAACAATTTTCGCACACTAGAGACTTCTAAAGCTAAGGAAGTCAACAATAGTGGCTAAGCAAACCATTAAACATTCAATGCATTAGTACTATAAATCTTCATGCAAGCTTCCATACTAAGGAATTGTATATCTTTGACTTTGTTAATCAAGTCATACTTTTCGGCTTGCATGTATTTGGTTTGCTTCCTTGCCTTCTTGACAATTCATGAATGCCATAGAGTCAAATATTTTGGCTACATATCAAGTGTTCTAGACCAATGTGAATGCAAGACTTTTATCAACCAAGAAGTCTAAGATTTCGGCCATGCATGAATGTTGTTCAAGTTAATCCACCGTCATGCAAATTCAAGCCACTTCAACAAATATTAATAATCCAAAAGAACATTTAGATTATATCGCAACATTGAGAGAGATAAATAAATGGTGGATAAATTTTATCATAAAGAAATTATGATAAGACGAAATGTCTAATCACATAATTTAGTCAACCGTTAATAGTTATACTCACCCAATAAAAAAAAAAAAAAAAAAAAACTACAACACTTGTATATATTTGCTAAGTATTAGTCAAAACTTAGACCATGGCAATGAAGACGTAGATTAGGGGTTTGGAACTAAATTACAAGATTGTCACATTACATCTTAGAATAAGTGAGTGACACGGAGATAGAAAACATCAAAATGACTCTATAATTAAGTAAAGACTAATCTACGAAGTGTTTTTTAAGTCATGACTTTGAGGATTTGTTCCTAGAAGTCAGTCAGTCAAGAGTTTTAGTTAGCCCCTTGCTTTCTATTGTTTTGAAGATTAGTAAAGTGAGAAAAAACAAAGTCTGATTCTTCTGAATATTCTTACCTGCTCGTTTTGATCAGTACTTGTGAAGAATTTTAAAATGAAGTCCACTCCTTCTCTCTTTGTTTAAATGATGTTACCAGTTTTGGTCACATTAGGGATTGATCTTCCATTTTCTTTTGAGTTTGTTGATGGAATCCATTGCACTAGCCGATGTGTCTCTGCCTAGTACACCAGACAGAGAAGTACAAATTCCACTTTCTAATACTTCTATCTCTTCACTCTTTCCAGCAGCCAAGTCTGTGTCTGGTAGTAGTGATAGTTCATTATCTAATCAATCGCTAATTCCCGACTTCTCTCCTTCCATACCATACTTCTTTCCACAATACAATTCTCAGTCAAGCTCCGAATCCGCTCCAACCAAACAAATCTCTCCTTATCTCATATCATCACTATTTCCACCCTACCAGTCACAGCTAAATTCAGAATCTAGTGATAAATCACTTCACGGATCTGATCATTGGATATCCTCAATCTTCCCGCCAAACTATTCTTATTCCCCTTCGGATGAATCAACCCATCACCATCACTTGATTAAAACTGAAGAATATAATGTCCAGTGGCCTAGTATAACGGGCTGGCGCTCAATCAAATTCAATTCCAATGTTGAGGAAGAGAAAATCTTTCCTCGACAAGTTGAGGCAGCATTAACTCAGGCGAGTGAGAGGTGGACATATGCTATCTACTGGGAGTCAGACAGGCCATCCAATTCCCCTTTAGGGCACACTTTGAGTCCCGTCAAAGGGTTCTACAATGTCACAGATTTCAAGTTTAAAGACAAGGTCGTCTCGTTCTTCCAGCTCAGGGAATCGTGGCGCAACAACTTAACCTTTGGCAGTGTCCTACGTCAAGTTTTCAGGAGTTCGATCCCCATCTGGTGGGTCGGGGAGGACTGCCTGGCAGGCTCGTTGTACTACCGACCCCGCCAGGGCCACAAGCATGGACTCCGGACCATGTCTTGGATACGCATGGCAGACGGTGTCATGGAATTCGGCTCCACAGAGTTGATTCACCGAACTTGAGTCTCATATCAGAAACATCCCAGGAGAAATGAGAGGAAAAGGCAAAAGGGGATGATCAGTGAATATTCACCTTGTTAGAAAATTAATCTCTCATAGCTCCATAAAATGTCTTTCTCTATCAATGCATGAATCTCGTAAACAAAGTTAAAAAGTCCTGATACATGATTTGTCGATTACCATAAATGAAAGGTGGCGTTGATAGCGATTACAACGATAATGTTCGTGATGATAGTGTGGACGTAATAGCTGCACGTTCTTTGTGCATTATAGTATTTTTCCTTTCTTATAATAGCACATTTTCTGTAGAGCCGCAAATTATTTTATTAACATTTTATAAACTAATAATATGGCATACTCCAAATTAGCTATTGAGAAATTGAGTTCCACCTCAAATATTAAAATTAATCAAATAAAAATCTCACTACAACGCCTTAAAAAAGAAAATCAATTCTGAAAAACCAATCCGGATTTCTCTCTTTGTCAACTCTCCACTAGAATCTCTTCATCTCTAGTAAATCCAAAAAACCCATTGCACAGACCATCCATCTTTCTCTCTCACTATTTCAAAGGCAAGATTAGTTACAGAGATCAATAGAAAGACCATTTTGAAAACGAAATCAAATTTCGTGTACCAAAATGAAAACCATCCATCTTTCTCTCCCACTATTTCAGTGGTAAGATTAGTTACAGAGATGAATAAAAAGACCATTTTAAAAACGAAATCAAACTTCCTGCACCATGCAATTTAGTTTTATTAATTGTCAGCTATAAAAGAAACTCTTAGTTTGTATTTGGGGTTGGGGGCTTATTTAGCATAATATTGTTTACAGGAAAATTTGTTATGACTATATGACAGGTGTGATGTTATTTGGGAGAATGAGGAAAGAAGACCGAATTGAGTACAGATTTGACAATTATAAAAACCAAATTGAGGTGAAACGTTGGGAAAAAAAAAGTGATAATGCAATTTGGTATCACAAATACTGAAGTTTATGTGTAATTAGGCATTAAGATAATAATAATAATGCACATTCTTTCTGAAAGTTTTATATTGCACTTCTACCCTAGCTGCTCATGAGACTTGTCTGATTTTTGCTTGCGAATTACTTAGTAATGCACATTCCTTTTGACAGTTTTATTTTGCATTCCTTGAAAAGTGTAGTAAAGAGATGATATTTGAAGAGAAAGTTTATAATTTTATCTTAATTATTCTCTCACATTTGTTGATGTATACTTTATATATTAGTGGTAGAGTCAGGATTTCAGTTCAAATGAGGCAAAGTTAAAAGACAATATTATAAAAAAATAATCTAAAAATATCAATTCATATTAATAATATATCAATAAACAATTGTAAACTATAATTTATTCTTTGTATCCAATTTAAATTATTCAACAACTATTGGTGTCCTTTCATATTTTGAAATTGCGCTACATGATTTCGATCTGAACCCATTATTATAGTAAGTATTTTTCATAATCTCAATTAACTATAAATATATTTTTCATATCATTAAAATTAAAATAGACATAACCAATTCATAGTTACTACAATCAAATTTATTAAAGTATGAGATTGACCTAAATATATAAAATTTAAATATCTAATTTGTTTCCTTAAAATAAATTGAGAAAATAAATCACTTTAAAAGTATTAGAGAATAAACCTATTTATGTTGTATAATCTCAAGGCATGAATGCTTTTAACAATCTATAGAATTCAAACTTTTCTTTCTCTATTATTCTCAACAGTGAAAAAGTAAGAGAATGTTAAATTAAAAAAAAAAAAAAAAAAAAAAAAAAAAAAGAAGAAGAAGAAGAAGAAGAAGAAGATAGTAAAGTCTTTAGGTTCTAGTAAAATACAAGGAAATTAATTATTTTTGGTATGCTAATTTAAAATTTTTGTAAAATTGTTATGACTTTATTTTGTTGTTTCCCTAACATTACTTAAAAAGAAAAATTATATTGTTTATAATATTAATATGGGGTCCATTGGTTGCAGTGCTGTGGTTGGTGAGAAGGGGAAAAAAAGTAGGGATTAGGGGGAAAATATAAAAGGGCAACCGGAATAGTGTGGTGTGGTGAAATTGTGTGTGATAGTGACTAAACTAAAGTGAGAGTTTCGTGCCCTTTTCTTAGGTGTTAGGTTGCTCGATTATAATAGGATAGGATTTTGGCTTTTTTTCTTATGTTAGTAGAACCATATGGTTATTGTGGAAATTTTCCTTAAATTTGTTTTTCTTGTCAGGAGGGCAAGACCTTAAAAAGTTAAAATTTTTGGTCATCCCCCCCCCCACCCCCTCTGCCCGCCCGCCCGCCCGCCCGCCCGCTATATATATATGTCTATAATTTTATTGATATACATATTACAACGTTGAAATAGGTGATTTATTTGAACGATTTACAATAATGAGTATGAGAAAATCAATGCTCACGCAATTATTGGTAAAGAATATATCATGACTAACCAAAAAGCTTATTCTTTTTCTTTTTACTGAAAACCAAAAAAAAAAAAAAAAAATTGTGGCATTAACTCTCTTCAATATTGAATTTAGCTTCTAATGCAATTAGACAAAAAAGAAGGCCTTTTAATTAAATTTTTTTTTTCTCCCGGTTCAACATATAATATGAGAAGAAGATTTTAAAAATAAAATCAAAACAAAACAAAACAAGCATACTAAAATTTAAGCAGCATATGATGATGCTCTCGCCACTTAGCAAGAATTAATGTGATATAGTTGAGCTTTGATTAAATCGCTGGGTTGGACAAAACTAAGATAAACCCAAAATAGGGCCAAAACAGGGATATATCCCTTTCATGCAAAAGTTTTAACAAAATGTTTTATGTCCGAAACTATTTAGAGATATGCTTCTGTTTTGAAATTTGATTTTTAGAAAATCGAGTTTCAATGAAAAACTTGATCCGGCAAAAATCGAGTTTCTTTCTTGAAAAAATATGCATGGAACTCAAGTTCAATGCAGTTTTTAATTTTTTTTTTTTTTGATTGCCTATAACTCAATTTTCGCCAAATCAAGTTTTTTTTTTATTGAAACTCGATTTTTAAAAAATCAAGTTTAAAATAAAAATATATCTCTAAATAGTTTTAGAACATGTACATTTTACAACATGTTTTTGCGTGAAAACTAAATGTTATTCTCTACTTTTGTCAACGAAGTCGGTGTAAAAAGAAAATGTTGATGTTGACCAACGTGAAAACTAATGTTATTCTCTACTTTTGTCAACGTAGTCGGTGTAAAAAGAAGATGACGTTGACATTGACGTTGTTGTAGCATCTCGGGGCAAAAGTCTGGTGAGAGACTGAAAGTTTTCCTAACTTTTTTAACCATTGCCGGGTATTATTGTTTAAATAATAATTTTTATTGTTTAAATTGTGTATTTTTATAACATTTTTTCACCTATATATTTTTACAATACTTCAACAACATTATTAATAATTTCTTATCAAACGGATCCTGAATTTTTTATTTTTGTGTGTCGGTGGCTTACAATTTAGAGCGAGAAATTATCAGGTAGCCTCCTAAGAGCATCCACAATGGGCTTGTTATATGCCAAATGTAAAGAACATTTGGCATACAAGCCCAAAAATTGATCCACAACCGGAAGGCCATATGGTATATGCCAATTCCAAATTTGGGATTTAGCTACAGTACCATCTTACATTTGAGATGGTACAGTAGCTGAATGTTAAAAAAAAAAATATTTTTTAATACTCTCATTTCTCTCTCCTCTCTCATTTAACCCGGGAATTTCTCTCTCCTCACTCGTTATTTCTCTTTCTTTTCTCTCTCTTCCTCCTCTCGTTCTGCTCTCTACTCTATCTCGGATCAGTTTGTTTCCATATAAAAAAAAAAAAAAATCTCAGATCAGTCTTCCTTCCTCACTCTTTCTCTCATCTCACATCTCTCTTTCTCGTTCAAGGCTTGCACTATAGCTGGGTTTGGTTCGTGGTCACGGCATGGAGATCGGTGGATCGGTGTATCGGTGAATCATGGGTCGCTCAAGATCGCTGTATCGGTGGTGGCGTGGGTTTGGATCGGTGGAGATTGGTGGGTTGGTGTATCGGTGGTGGCGTGGGTTTGGATCGGTGGAGATTGGTGGGTTGGTGTATCGGTGGTGGCGTGGGTTTCGATCGGTGGAGATTGGTGGGTTGGTGTATCGGTGGTGGCGTGGGTTTGGATCGGTGGAGATTGGTGGGTTTGTATCGGTGGTGGCGTGGGTTTCGCCGATCTGGGTTTTGTGTGGGTTTTGTGTGGATTTTGCGGTGAGGCATGGATTGATTCCGGTGGATTTGGGTTTTCCTTAGTTTGGGTTTTTGGTTCCGGTGGATTTGGTGGGCGGTGGGCATGGTGGCGTGGTAGGCATGGTGGTGGTGGTGCGGTGATAATTGGGTTGTTTGGTTTTTTTTTTTTTTTTTTTTCTTAGTTTGGGTTTTTGGTTCCGGTGGATTTGGTGGGTTGGTGTATCGGTGGTGGCGTGGGTTTGGATCGGTGGAGATTGGTGGGTTTGTATCGGTGGTGGCGTGGGTTTCGCCGATCCGGGTTTTGTGTGGGTTTTGTGTGGATTTTGCAGTGAGGCATGGATTGATTCCGGTGGATTTGGGTTTTCCTTAGTTTGGGTTTTTGGTTCCGGTGGATTTGGTGGGCGGTGGGCATGGTGGCGTGGTAGGCATGGTGGTGGTGGTGCGGTGATAATTGGGTTGTTTGGTTTTTTTTTTTTTTTTTTTTCTTAGTTTGGGTTTTTGGTTCCGGTGGATTTGGTGGGTTGGTGTATCGGTGGTGGCGTGGGTTTGGATCGGTGGAGATTGGTGGGTTTGTATCGGTGGTGGCGTGGGTTTCGCCGATCCGGGTTTTGTGTGGGTTTTGTGTGGATTTTGCGGTGAGGCATGGATTGATTCCGGTGGATTTGGGTTTTCCTTAGTTTGGGTTTTTGGTTCCGGTGGATTTGGTGGGCGGTGGGCATGGTGGCGTGGTAGGCATGGTGGTGGTGGTGCGGTGATAATTGGGTTGTTTGGTTTTTTTTTTTTTTTTTTTTTTCCCTTAGTTTGGGTTTTTGGTTCCGGTGGATTTGGTGGGCGGTGGGCATGGTGGCGTGGTAGGTATGGTGGTGGTGGTGCGGTGATAATTGCCTTAATTGGGTTGTTTGGTTGTTGAGAGAGGAACAGGATACTCGGAGAGAGAGTGGAGTGATAGATAAAATTTAAATATTATTTTATTGTAGAATTTATATTATTTTATTGTGTAAAAATATTATTTTAATGAGTAGAATAGGAAAATAAAAGTTGGGATGTTGGGTGTATTGTAAAATGGTATTGTATAATTGATAAAGTAGGTTTTTGGGATGGTAAAATAAGATGGGATTTAGAATCCGGATGTGGATGCTCTAAGAGTACTCTCAAGTCTCTAATGAGTGGTAGGCCTTATTATGGACCCCACATGTGGGGCCATTCTTATATGAGAGCTTGGACTTTGAGCAAATGACTTTAAAATAAAGTAAGGGGTGAACATGCATGCGTAACCAGAAAAACTTTACCTTTTGTATTTTACTCATTTCCCTCTTGAGATGGGTTTCAACTACAGTTGCTTCCCATCTTTAGAGAGTACTATTTATTCCCTAAATATTTGCTTATTGATTTTTTATATTTTTTAAAAAACTAAAAACGATAGAGTATATATGGGTCTTAGAAGAAAAAATGTAAAAGGAATAATAAAAAATGATTGAATTTAAAAATAAAAATAAAATATGGTTTAGAATTTCCTATGAGTTAGATGAGTTAACGTTGTATATTAGAACTTTTTTTTTTTTTTTTTTTTTTTCACTTAAAAAGAATTGTCAATCTTAAAAGAGTAAACAATGTTGTTGAGTAATTAACTCAATAAAGAAAATGTTAAAAGTACTATAAATTTTAATACAAAGATTTTATAATATAATATGACAATAATTTAATTAATGTCAATATAATAAATGAATGTTTGAATTTTTTATTAAATTTTTTTTTTGGTGATTGATATAATAAAATTTTTAATATTCTTAATAACACCCAATTATATTCAATCAACTGTTTGTGATTATTTATAGAACATGATTATTGGACAACATTGAACATTTCTTTTCTTTATATTATTAATTGCTTAAGTTCGAGAATTTTGATTATATTGATTACGTGTTTTCCTATTTGAATGAAGGAAAATTATTGTGTACTTCAAAAGTACCATAAATGCGTACTCCCTCCTCTCACATGAATGGTGGATCCTAGTAATTAAATTTATAATGAGACTCATCATTATGTGAGAGGAGGAAATACGTATTTATAATACTTCAAAAATACATATTTATAATACTTCAGAAATACCTAATAATTTTCCTTGAATGAAACTACGGAGTGGTAGCCTCGATTATGTGAAGAAGTTTCCCTTGAACTTCAATGCTTCTATTTTTGTTTATATGATGTGCAATCCATCAGTAGGTTTTGGTCACAATAATCTTCCACATTTCGTTTTGGAGTATTAATTTGATGGAATCCATTTACCCAACCGATGTGTCTCTTAGTACACCAGTCATAGAGGTAAGAATTCCACGTTCTAATCCATATTCAGTGAAACGGAGAGAAATCTCTCCCTCCATGTTTTTACTCTATCCAGCAAATGATCCTCAACCAAGCTCTGTACCAGTTGAACACTTTTCTCCTAATTCCATACCATCATTCTTTCCACCTAACACTTCTTCACCATCGCCAAGCTCTTTACCAGCTGAAACAAAAAACTTTTCTCTTAATTCCATACCAAAATTCATTCCACCCAACACATCTTTGCCAATCTCATTACATGTTGAAAGGAATCACTTCTCTTCTTCCATACCATCATTGTTTCCACCCAACACCTCTTTGCCAAGCTCCGTATCTTCTCAAAACAAACACTTTTCTCTCTCCATACCATCATTTTTTCCACCCAATCAGTCTCAGTCAAATTCAGTATCTAGTGAAGTGGCAGTACTTCACGGATTTGCTGATTCCAGACCCTCATTAGTTTTTCCACCAAACATTCGGAATATTATCATACACAACTATTCTTCAATTCATGAAAGAACCCATCACCATAATCAGTTTACTTCAAACAAAAACAAAAATTTTCGTGAATTTAAAGATGTTGTAAACATGTTTCATTCATCCAAAAATAAGAAACATCGTTCACAGTCGCCTAATGAAACTCGCTGGCGCTCAATCAACTTAGATGTCATAGACGATGACAATGACGATGACGAGGGAGTCTTCTCCCAAGAAGTTAAGGCGGAGTTCGAGCAGCTGGCTGGCGAGAGGTGGACCTACGCTATCTTTTGGGAGGCAGAGAGGTCGGGGGATTTCAGTCCGGCCAGAGGGCTCTACAATGTGGATGATCACAAGTTTAAAGACAAGGCCATCACATTCTTCCAGCTCAGGGATTCATGCTCCGAGACAGTCGCCTTTGTCAGCTTCCTAGACCTAGTTTTCCGAACCGGGAACCCCATTTGGCTGTTAGGAGTGGATGGCTTGGCGAGCTCGCTGTACTTCCAGGCCCACCAGGGCTATCAGTATGGACTCCAGACCATGTTCTGGATAGGCGTAGACCAAGGTGTCATGGAATTCGGCTCTACAGAGCTGATTGACTGAGCGTGAATCACATATAGGAGGAGAATATGAGAGGAGAAAATAGGAAGTTATAATGGCCCGAGTTCTTTTGCCATATTTTTACCTAAGTTCAGGTATATAATAGATTGACAATAGTTTTTGTTTTCTCCTAAACTTAGTGTTTATTTTAGAACTATTGGCAGAGGACAGAAATGTAAGATCCTATACAAAGCAAGGAAATAGAAAAGCTAAAAAGAAAATGCACCTAAGGAAATAAAAAAGCTAAAATAGGAAAGAATCGTGGGTAGCAAAGCGTGTATAATATTATAAGTATCAACAAAACTTTCTTTTATTGAGAACTCAATTGTGTATTGTGTTTGAGTGTGGTTAGATTTTTTACAAAATATTTGATAAGATATTTTCTTCCCAAATGTTAAATTGATTATTCTAACAAAATTCTAAAACTAGAAAATTAATTTAGAATAGACAATACATGTCTTCCTAGAGCAACAGGGGCATAGGAAGTCATAACGCAAGATTAAAGGGGATGCCAGTAGAAGCCATCAGGTGACAAAGGTTTTAATTGCATGAAATTTGGCAGTCTGAAGGGAAACAACATTCTGATCTAGATTCATAATTATGAAAGTCACCAAAATTTAGGCGAATTCCTTCATTAAGGCCCTAAAACAATGTTTTTGCTATTTATAGTAATATTTGTTTTTTCTTAATAACTTTTAGTTTAAAAGTCAAAATAAGGTCCCGTTTGTTTTGGGATGACCTTTGAGGTCAATAGTTTATGATTCTTCATTTAACTCAATTTTTCAATTTTTGGTAAATTTCTGTATTTTGTCACCTAATCGCGTAATTAGTGCGAATTAGAGTTTTAAACGTTTTTCTCGGTGTTTATATGTTTTGTAGCCGTTAGAGGCAAATCGGACTATTATCAATAAATACAAAATTTTGTCAAATTATTTCTCCGATAGATTCCAGTTTCCTTCTTGTGAATTCAAGGAAACCCCTTATAGATTCAAGATTTACTACCAAGAATTAACGGTTTAGTTTCTGTTCCATCAAGAGAGTATCGTGTGTGCTTCTTTTAGGCTTCCGTGACATCAGTTGGTATTAGAGCCTTGAATTACCCTAGTCGATGGCTAATCGGTGAAACGGTGACCACCACAACAATGATGGTGATGACGACGTCAACAACCCGATCCTCACTAGGACTAAGTTCCTTGATTTTCATGATGAAAATTAACAGTTTCATGATTCAACCCAACAAACTTGCTACCTTGCTTAATCGAAACCCTAATCGTGATGACGAAGAGCGACATGATAATTGAACGCATGGCCTTCCCATTGTGATCCAAACCAGAAATGACAAAGAAGACTACGGTGAAAAGAATAGTGAGGACAAGGAGTATGCAGAGAGAGTTCTTGGGAATCATCGTTGCCCTATGAGGGATAATGGCCGAGATTATCAGGTGCGGAGGGACTATCGGATGAAAGTAGAGTTACCATCCCTTAATGGTAATGTCTCCATTGAAGAATATTTAGATTGGGTTGGTGAGGTCGAAATTTTTTTCGATTATATGGGTACTACAGATGACAAACAGGTGTGTTTGGTGGCTTACAATTTGAAGGAAGGAGTATCCGCCTAGTAGGATCGTGTTCAATTAAATCGTACTATGAATGAAAGCTTCCAATATGATCGTGGAGGAGAATGAAGAGATTAATGGCAGATCGGTTCTTACCACTAGATTACAAGTAGGAGTTGTTCATATAATAACGGGATTACGGGTAGGGTACTCGGACAGTTAATGAGTACATGAAGGAGTTTGATAGGCTAGCGAATTGCAATGATTTGGAGGAAATCAAGATCAACGAATATCCAGATTTGTACACGGGTTGCGAGTTTCCATCCGAGATCGGGTATCCTTTCTAACCCTATATACTTTAAATGTGACTGTAACCCTATCCAAGAAAATAGAATATCAGCATCTTAGGACAGGTTCAAAGTTTCCAACTGCGGTTTGGAGTCCTCCAATTCCGCCGCCAATAAAGGTAACCCATGTTTATGCCACGATCACAACCCGTGATTAGGGAGAATAGTGGTGTTGACCAGTCCGCAATGGCGATGCGGGTTCCGCAACCCAACCAATGGTGAATGCCAACCCCTATGCTAGGCCAATTGAGAATAAGTGCTACGGGTGGAGAGAATCAGGACATCGATCTAGTACTTACTTTAAGCAAGCCGTTGTGAATTTGGTGGTGGCAGTAGAGGGTGAGGCAAAAGGTGAATAGGAGGGTGAAGAGGTGTATAATGGCGCTGATCCATATGCCTATGATCCCAATTAGGTCCAAAAAGATGAGGAAGGCATGCCATTAGGGGAGGATTTTGATGATTCAACAAACTTATACTACTGTAAATAGTATGTACATTCAGGATGGTTTCCTCTTTCGGAGTAAGCAATTATTCATTCTTAAAAGTTCATTGAAGGAGTAGAATATTAGGGAGTTGCATGGTGGAGGTTTGGGTGGACATATGGGCGGAGATAAGACTATAGCATTGGTGGAAGAGAGGTATTGTTAGCCACAACTCAAGAGGGATGTTGGCAATCATGTGAGGAAGTGTCCAATTTTGCCAAACCGCCAAGGGTCAATCTGTGAGGTATGGACTTTATAGATGCCTTTGTCAGTTCCACAAGCACCATTAAAGGATCGATCTGTGGACTTTATACTTGGTCTTCCTCGAACCCAGCGAGGTATGGATTCTGTTTTTGTTATGGTTAACATGTACTTGAAGATGTCCCATTTCATATCATGCAAGAAGACTTGAGATGCTACTCAAGTGGCCAATATGTTCTTTAAAGAAGTTATGCGTTTGCATGGAATGCCAAAGTCCATCACTTCCATTGGGATACCAAGTTCATTAGTCAATTTTGGCAGACTTTGTGGAGGCGTTTTAACACTTCATTCAATTATAGCAGCAATAGTCATCCTCGGACTGATGGCCGGCAGCACTGGTTAATTGCACTTGGGAAATTTGATTCAGTGTATCTTAGGCAAGAAGCCCAAGTAGTGGGATCTTGCATTGTCCCAGGTAGAGTTGGCTTACAATAGCTCAGCTAGTAGAAGCATTGGTAAGTCTCCGTTTGTCATCATCTATTGCATGCCCCAAAAACACGCTTTAGACTTGGGACCTTTACCTAAGCTTCCAGGAGTGAGTCAAGCGAGAAAGAATATGGCTAACCGCATTCAGGCCAAGCAAGGGTAGGTGAGGTAGAAACTTAAAGCTACAAATGCCAAGTACAAGGAAGTCGCTAATAAGAAGAGACGTGAGAAGATTTTCAATGTTGAAGATTTAGTGCTGGTCTATCTTAGAAAGGAGAGATTTCTTGTTGGTACCTACAAAAAATTGAAGGACAAGAAGTATGGGCCATTTTAGATTACTAAAAAAGATCTCAACAACAATGCTCATATGGTTGCTCTTCCTCCAAACATGAGCATTTCTTCTACCTTCAATGTTGCAGACTTGTATGATTATCATCCTCTTGATGCACCAGATAGTGGGAACTCAAGGTTGAGTTTTTTTCAAGTGGGGAAGACTGATGTAGAAGCAGACAAACACATGCCTTCTTGGAGCAGCAAGGGCACAGGAAGTCACAGCGCAAGATCAAAGGGGGGTGCCAATAGAGGCCATCGGGGTGACAGTGTCGGAATTGCATGAAATTTGGCAGGTTGAGGGGAAACAACATTCTGATCTAGATTCATAACTATGATCGTTGCCAAAATTTAGGCGAATTCCTTCATTAAGGCCCCGAAAACAATGTTTTTGCTATTTATAGTAATATTTTTTTTCCTTAATAACTTTTAGTTTAAAAGTCGAAATAAGGTCTTGTCTGTTTTGGGACAACCCTTATGGTCAATAGTTTATGATTTTGCATTTAACTCAAATTTACCATTTTTGATAAATTTCGATATTGTTTCACCTAATCGCGTAATTAGTGCAAAATAGGGTTTTAGATGTTTTTCTCAATATTTATATGTTTTGTAGCCATCAAAGGCAAATTAGACTATTATCAATAAACATAGAATTTTGTCAAATTATTTCTCTTGTGGATTCCAATTTCCTTCTCCTTGTGGATTCAACAAAGCCTTTCATGGATTCGAGGTTTACTACCAAAAACTAACAGTTTAGCTTCAGTTCCATCAAGAGAGTACTGTGTGTGCTTTTCTTAGGCTTCTGCGACATCAAAACTCAATAATCGATATCACCATAAGTTTGATCCTAAAACAATCTAAACATAAGGAGAAGTTGAAAAGTGACTTGGATTTCACATTCTCAAGGAAGCTCAACAATTCCAACATTGAATATTGGAGGTCATAGACTTAGTGTCTTAATAATAGGTAGCAATAATTATAGTCATCCATATTCTAAAAAAATAAAATTTATAATCATCCAGTAAATAAATTGAAAGCTTAAGGATTTTACAATACAAAGGTCTATTCTCATGTATACAGACAATAATTAGCCAACAGTATAACTGAATCTTTATAATAATGCTTAGCAAATATTTTTCATTGTGGGATCTAATAGGTAATAATAAATATAAATTTTATCAATTGCTCAAGAAATTAATTATTTTAACTACAGACTTAGCAACTAACTTCAATAGTTTAACATGCTTTTATATGTGACAACTAACTTGAATTTGTTACTAATGCTTCGTGTCTTTTGATAACTAACTTGAATTTGTTAATCAAATTTACTTTAAATCAGATGATCAATTAGTTCAAATTTAGTTTGCAATGGATGAAAAAAACAGAAAATAAATCAACACACACACAAAGTCATTATCTGATCATGGAGAGAAACTCGTTAGGGATAAAAACTCTCTGGGGCCTAGCTTAGTATATGGAATCTACTATGAAAATAGTTCCATTCCATAACATCTTACAGAACATCTAGCTATGCAATGTACTTTACGCGAGTCTTTAAATCCATCTAACAATATACTGCACTAGTTATTTCTGTTTACATGTCTTCAAACGCAAGTCATGGCATCTATTGCAAGTCCAATCACTCAAACACTTCAAGGCCTTATGAAGATTTCCGATGGTCTCTATGATTTTTAGCACTCTAAAGCACTCAAGCTCTCACTAAGTGTTTTTGTGGAATTTTCTTATCAAGGATCTTCAATGGGAGAGGATGAAGGTATGTGAGAATACATGATTTTATTTCTAGGGTTAGAAAAGCCTCTACTTTCGTTTTGTGGAGGTATGAAAAAGATTTAGGTTTTCCTTATGTTTGGTTGGGAGGATGGAAAAGTGAAGGGATGGAAAAACTCTTTTATTTGGTTGAGAAGAAAAATGGGATGATAAAAAGTGTAATTTGTTTAAATTTATTTTCATACCTCTATTACATAAAAAATATTTTAAAAGAAAAAATTTTTGATTTCCATATAAAAAAGGCCAAGGATTTGCTACAAACTAAGTTGTAGCAACTCTTGCAAAAATGCACACATGTCAATGCCTCACACCTGTCCAAACTTTTATTTAAATGAAAACTTTCATATCAAGATTGAATTTTTCATCAAATAGTCACTTGATACATGTGCATTTTGTAGGAGTTTCTACAACTTAGTTTGTAGCAAATTCTTATCCTATAAAAAAATCAAAACACACATAAGTGGGAAGAGACGAGGGTTGATGGGTAATTTCCCATCAAACTCCCTCTTCTCATCACATTTTCTCCTCAAAATGAGGAGACTTTGAAACCATCACAAATAGTAGGCTATGAGAGAAAACTCATGAACCCCACCAAAATCTCTCATTTTTTCGGCTCAACCAAACACTCTCTCATACCATTTTCTCCCTACTTTTCTCTCTCTATTTTTCATCCCCTAGTTTTCAACCCAACTAAACACACTCTTAATCAAGAGAGATAATTTCATATTGTACCGGCTGGTACCACCGGCATTTATCCACACTTTATGCTTCATGTATTCACACTTTATGCAGTTATCTTTTTTAAAGTCAAGTATCCACACTTTATGCTTCGTGTATTAAAGAGTGTGAAAAAATGTAAAAGTAAAACCATCAAAGCTCTTTCAAAATTTGATTTAATAAAACAATCGGTCATAAAGTCTTTAGCTTGACCTAGAAACTCTCTCCCACTTCATGCCTCGGAATGTACCATTATTATAGAGAGAGAGAGAGAGAGGCACTTTCACATCTTCTTAACCCAAACCACAATGACTTGGGAGGTACTTTAGGGTACTCCTAGGAACAGATCTAGTGGAGATGGGGTGGGGCTTGTAGCTTAGAGGATTAGAGCACGTGGTCGCGAACCACAATGTTGGGGGTTCGAATCCCTCCTTGCCGACAACCGGCCAAAAAGGGAAGGGCCTTTACCCATGGGGTAGCAAAATCATGATTGAGATTGCGGACCCAAAGCTATGGAACTTGAGCGTGGGTCTTTTGTCGAAATGTAATGGCCTTACTTTTTTCTTTTTATTTATTGTTAATTTAATGGTGTATTAATTAAATATAGTATGTATACCTGAATCAGCATATGTAAACGCCCCGTAATTCTATGATGAACTTTTACCAAACTCTAATGAAACCATGGAGCAATAGATGCTCGGGATGTTTCCTATGAACTCCATAGCTTCTCTTTTTATTTATATGATGCTACCTGCCTTCAGTGTTGTGCAATCCATTTGTAGGTACTTCCTTCCTAGTTTTAGTCACATTAGATTTTCCCATTTTGCCTTTTTCAATCACAAAATTATTTGATGGAAACCATTGCCAAAGCCCACATGTCTTTGCCGGATAGAGAAGAGGGAATTCCTACTATCTTTTCACTCTTTCTAGTAGCTAACTCCCTGTCTGATAGTAGTGATAGTTCATTGTCTAATCAAACACTTCAACACTTGTCTCCATATTCCAAAACATCATTCTTTCCACCATACAAATCTGTGTCAAGCTTTGTATCTACTCAAACCATACACTTCCCTCCGTCCATATCGTCACTATTTCCACCCACATAGTCTCTAGACTCTCAGCTAAACTCACTGTGTAGCAGTGGCGGCCGGCTCCAGAAATTTTTCTCGTGGTGTTCCTTAAGAAGCATAAATTACACAATCCAATAAAAAGAGAAATTCATATATTGACAACAACAACAATCAAAAAACACGCAAATACATAAAGTTTACAATTGCCTTTTATGAGTTTTCATATTTTGAAATCGTTGCATGATAGTTTCATTATCAATGCTACAAGCTACATCTCTTTCAATATACACAACCAAGCAATCATTCATCCACTGATCTCCCATTCAATTGCGCAATTCATTCTCCAAATATTTCATTGCTGAAAAACTTCTTTCTATTGTTGCAATAGCGACAGGAAGGGTCAAAACTAACTTCACAAGCAAATAGACTAATGGATAAGTTTCATGCTTCCCTGTGTTCACTAACATTTTAGCAAGTTCACAAACTCCTTGAAGCTTTAAAAACAAGTCATTGTTGCACATATCAAAAATGTAATTCTGAAGTTGAGAGCCAAGTGCCAAGATATCTGTCTCAAGAAAATCGGATGGATAGAACTTTGCTAGACGTATCAACTTTTCCTTATCAAAAGCCACAAATGAATTACTTGGATTTAAGCAAGTCATACAAAGTAGCAAATCAGTATTCGCCTCTGAAAAATTGTTGTTAAACTCTTGAAGTTGCAAATCTATGACTGTGTAAAATAGCTCAACATGATAATGATGTAAATTTGTACTTTGTTGGGTGTTACATTGCGGCCTCCCACTAACTACAAATATTTAATCCATGTTCAAGATAGGAATATCATGTGTGGTACAAAATGAAGACACTTCAGTCAATAAAGATACCCATTCATCATCTCTCATCACTTGCAATCGTTGCTTAGACACTTTAACAAGATCCATAGCATTTACCATATCTTGATTTTCTTTTGCAATGTTATTGACAACTCATTTGTGATCCCTAAAATGTTTTTCATCAAATGTGGAGCAAAGACAAGTTCAAAAGATAGAATTGACCTCATAATAGATCGAGGTTCAACTTTTTTGTTGGAGAGGCCATCTTCTTCAATAATCTCAAGTACATCAACAAAGAAGAGAGAATATCAAAATCAAGTTAAGAATAGTCTCATAATATGATCCCTAACGTGTATCACCGGGATGTTTAAGATTTGTCTCTTGATTCAAACCTTGCCCACTTCTACGTACACCATTCTCTAATTCTTCTTTAATTTTGGCAAATTGTGCATCTCAAAGAGCATCTCGTCTCTTACAAAAGCCTCCAACAACAGTTACTAAATTACTAACCACATAAAAGAATTCAACAATGTTAATGTGATTTTTAGCAATGGCAACAAGTGTCAATTGAAGTTGATGAGCAAAACAATGGACATAAAATGCTAACTTATTCTTTTTCAAAATTAAAGTTTTGAGACCATTGATATCACCTTGCATATTACTAGCCCTGTCATAATCTTGCCCACATAGTTTTGATAAACTCAAATTATGTTCACAAAGTAAATATTCAATAACATCTTTGAGTGACAAAGCGGTGATACTTGCTACATGTAAAATCACTACAAAAAACGTAACTATAGCTGACCTATAGCCGCGTTTCTAAGAAACGTGGCTATAGACTAAACCTATAGCCACGTGCTGCGTTTTTGTGATAGGGTCTATAGCTGCGTTTAAAAAACGTAGCTATAGGTCTAGCTGAATAAATTTTTTTAAAGGATGACCTATAGCCGCATTTGTAAGTGTCTTTAGCTGCATTTTTGTTATAGGGCCTATAGCTGCATTTAAAAAACGCTGCTGTAGGTCTAACTAAATAACTTCTTTAAAGGAGGACCTATAGCTGCATTTTTAAAAAACACGACTATAGAACCAACTAAATAACTTTTTAAGGGGACCTGTAGCTGCGTTTTTGAAAACGCAGCTATAGGTCTAGTTGAATATTTTTTAAAGTGTCCTATAGCCGCGTTTTTCTATAGGTCACCTTGTGAAAAAATTTATAGGACTGGACCTATAGCCGCGTTTTTAAAAAACGCAGCTACAGGTTCCCCTTAAAATCTATTCAGTTTGTTCTATAGCTACGTTTTCCAAAAACACGGCTATAGGTAACCAAAAAAAAAAAAAAAACACTTTTTCTTTAGCTTCCCACTTGCCTCCCACTTTCATCTTTTCTTTCTTGTCTCTTTCTTTTCTTTTTCTTCATTCTTCACTCACTCCCCATCACAACTCTTCAGGTTCTTCTTTTTTTTTTTTTTTTTTTTCTTTGGGTCATTGCTTCTTTTTTTCATTTTTCTTTCTTTCTTTTTTTCTTCTTTTTTTGCTCCTTTGTTTTGCAAGTCATGCCAGGTTCTTGTTTCTTTCTTTCTTTCTTTTCCCTTCCATTTTCACTCCAGCACAACTCTTTTTTTTTTCTTTGTTTCTTTGTAGCTAATTCTTCTTTTCTTTTTTTCTCTTTTTTTTTTCTTTCTTCATCACAAGCACATTGATTTGTCTATAGATCTAGTTTTTTTTTTTTTTTTTTTTAATTTTATTTTGAAATTTTGAAATTTTTAGATTTGTGCTTGAATTTATGCTATTGTGTTGCTGATATTGTGCTTATGTTTAAATGGATTTGTATTCTTGAGCTTGTTCTTTTGTGTTGATGAACTTGTGCTTTTGTGCTCCTTGAATGGACCACATTTTTAGATTTGGGTTGGTTTTGTTGAATGAGAGGAGATTCATGAGTTTGTGTTCTTATATTTTGGAGCACGTTGTGTTTGTATTGTCAGTATGTTGTGTTTGATTTTGAATTTTCTAGGTGTGTTTGTATTGTGAGTATGTTGTGTTTGATTTTGAATTTTTTTGGGTTTGTGTTTGATTTTTAATTTTCTGGGTGTGTTTGTATTGTGAGCATGTTGTGTTTGATTTTGAATTTTTTGGGTTTGTGTTTGATTTTGAATTTTTTTTGTTTGAATTTTGAATTTTTTGGGGGAAAAAAACCCGGATTTATTTATTTATTTATTTATTTTGTTTTAAAAAAACCTATAGCCGCGTTTTAAATGCAGCTATAGGTCCGCAACCTATAACCACAGTTATAAAAGCATCTTAAAGCGGGTCTATAGCCACATTTTCAAAAACGCAACTATAGGCCCGCAGCCTATAGCCATGGTTAAAAAAACGCAGCTATAGACCCACAGGGGGCTATTGCTATGACGCATAGGCCGGGTTTGTAAACGCGGCTATAGGGAATGCGGCTATATCCTATAGTTGCATTTTTGGGGTCTATAGCCGCATTTTTGAAACACGTCTATAGACCTCGTTTTTTGTAGTGAATACCAAGGAACTGCTCTATAAAAATTCCTTTTTTGTTCACATAACGAAGAACGAGGGCCATTTGCTCTTTCACTAAGATATCAAGTGACTCATTAAAGAACTCATTGTCAAGATCCTTGATGATGGCTTTGGATGTTTCACGTGCAATTGCATTCACAATGTCATTTTGAATTTCATGGTGGGTAAGCTTGTAATTTTTTGGAGCTTTCTGCAACACTTCATTAATAGATTCATTGTGATCCCCCAAAAATTGCAGAAGCTCAAGGAAATTTCCTTTATCACTTGAATCTTGAGATTCATCGTGACCACAAAAAGCTAATCCTCGGCATAAAAGGAATATTATGCAATCAACTATTGCATTTAATTGAACCCGATATTCAATTTTAACTTGATTTGATTGCTTAACCAAAACACTTTGAACGTGTTGGTTTTCCTTCATTAGATCTTCACACTTCTTGACAACTTGGTTATGAGCACTATTAACTCCTCCAAAATGGGAATTTAACTTCTCTTTTTGATTCCAAAGTTTGAATCCCTTTGTTACAAAAGTCTCACCTCCTCTTTGCTTACCAACATCTTGCCCAAATAGGTAGCAATATAAACAAAATACGGCATCCATGTCTATACTATATTCCAACCACTTTCTATTTACATACCATTCATATCTAAATTGACGGGGCTTTCCAGAAAAATCTAATAGAGGGTAATCATGGTTTTGGAAAATAGGTTGACAAGGGCCTTTTTGTAAATAATATCTTCTTATTTCATCATGATTATTAGGATGATAAGATGATATCTTTTCTTGTAACCCAGGATTTGAAAAAAGATTTTCTAAGTTAAAGTCAATACGAACTCACTTAGAAGATGAAGATGAATCTTGCACAGGAGATGAATCTTGGGTACGTGATTTTCTTATCAAATATTAGTCCATAATTCTAGTAAAAGAATAAATAATAAACTATAAGTTCATTTGAAATATTAATGAAATTATTAATTATTGTTGTTTAGTTGTTTCATTAATTTGTTTGTCTTTTATAAACAATAATTTGTTCATTTGTTATATTGTTGTTTCATTAATTATAAAATTATTAATTGTTGTTTAGCCTAACATAATTTAATTTGTTTGTCTTTTATAATGTATTGGTTAATCAAATTATTAATTACTGTTATTTAGTTGCTTCATTATTTTTCTTTGCTAACTACTAGCACACACCCCACTATGCATTAGCACACACTTCACTGTGCAATAGCACACACCCCATGTGCGGCTCAACCCACTGCCCAATGGGTAACACAATTTAATTTTGTCTGTATTAGTCAGTTAGGCTAACTATCTCTGCCTTTACTTCCTCAATTCAAATATCCCACCCCAGCCCCATAGCCCCCATCCACCCCCCACCCAACAGACAAGAGTCACTACAAGAGCCAATCGGATAAATTCACAAATCACAATACATTAAAAGACAAACTCAACAACCCAATAAAATTAAAACAGAGGCAAATTTAATAAAATTATAAAGTAAAGTTGAAGTCAGAAAAGCCAATTTATTGAATTTAAGTTCAAAGAGAGAGAGAGAGAGAGAGTCTTAGACCATAGCAAACCCAAAGAGGTAAAGATGTAAGAGAGAAAAAGAGAGTGTAAAGTGTAAGGTTGAATTTATTCAACCATCTAATTGGCTTTATTCCGTGCCAAATTTGCTTGTAATTCAGTATTTAGTAACCCCGTATTTAGGTGGGATTGTTGTAAGGGTAGTGAGTGAGATAGAGTGAAGATTGCTCAAGAGTGTGCAAGAAAACAGTGTCGCGGCTGGGACTCGCGGCTGGACTCGCGGCTTCAACCCGCCCGGAAGCCGCACACGTGCCAAGCATCTTTGGAAGATGAACAGTCATGCTAGCTGGAGCACTACAGGACAAAACAGGACAATCGGCCATACGGTTATCTCATGATCGAACTCGCGACTTAGTCAAGCCGCGAGGTCAAGCCGCGAGCCACCCCTGTTTTGGAAAAACCTGACGTTTCACATTCCTCTTCACTCCGAAGATAAATACCCTTTTAACCCACGATTGAAAGAGAGCTTCCAGAGAGAATTTTGAGAGAGAAACCCTAAAGAAAAACCAGATTGTTTCACACACAATCTCTACCTTAGAGTCTCATCAAATTCCCTCACTCTCTTCCTCTCCATTGTCAAATCCTTGAGAGGCTTTATACCAAACCTGGTTCTCACCATTATCATCTCTGTGAGACAGTCGTTTGGAGTTAAGGAAGCGATTAGGAAGGAGCCAATCTTTATTGGTTGATGCTATGGTGTAGTAGCGGAATCCGGAAAGCTAGAAAAGAAAAAGGTTCGGCGCAACCTCGTTGGAGCAAGAAGCTTGGAGGGCTTAGGTGCATTTGGTAGATTAGGCTTGGAGGGTCTATTGTTGTCCTTGTATCCCAACTGTATTTTCTAGTGGATTGATTACCGCTTGGAGGGCGGCGGAAAGGTTTTTCGCCGAGGTCTTGATTTCCTCTTCGATAACACATCTGGTGTTATCTCTGTGTTTGCATCTTCCTTCCTCTCTATCTCTGCGCTTTACATTATCTGCTGTGGTTTATTTTGTTATGGCTTAGATAGTTGTTTAATCAATTCCACATTATAGCATATGTTAAGTTTTCGCACACTTGTTGTTTAACATATTGCTTGTGTTGATTAAGTTGGTTTTTGGGGGTCTAAACGTTCAAAAGTGTTTTTGTACACGTTTTTGAACTTTCAATTGGTATCAGAGCAGGTACACAAATGTTTGGTTTCATTACCATTTGTGTGATCCTAGACCCCTGAGTTGTGGTTGCTGTTTTCGTCTATACCATGCTGAATTGTAGCTCTAGTGTTTGTGATAATGTCTCTATGCATATGTCTGAAAGGTGTCTTACTGACGATCTTGTAGAGTTATTAATATCTAAGAAACATGCTAGAGTTTTTGTTCACATGCTTTGAAATATCTTGAGAATCAGAATCTTGTCTTACACAAGTAGCATATCTCCGAATCAAAATCATTGATTAAGAAATATAAAAGAAAGAATAGAATGTTGTGTGAGATGATTGAGAATCTGAAAATAAAAAATCAATCTAAAAGTAGCATGAAACCTGATGATGAGTTTGTGTTTGAAGGTCAAGATTGTCTCTCACATGTAAATCTATTTGTTCATACCTCATTAAAGGTGTTTAATGCATGTTTGTGGTATCTTGATAGTGGATGTTCTCGCCATATGACAGGGGATAAGTCACTGTTTAAGTCACTCAAAGAAAAGGTGGGTGACTATGTGACCTTTGGGGATGGAAGCCATGCTCAAGTCCTAGGCAAAGGAACCATCGAGATACCCGGTTTGCCTCTGTTGAAAGATGTCTTTGTTCATAAAAGGGTCAAGGCGAATTTGCTTGAGCATCACTCAAATTTGTGATGACGACTTCCTGGTACAATTCTCCAAGAAAGGATGTTTAATCATCAATAAAGAGGGGATTCAGGTTTTGGAAGGAAATCGGACTACGGATAATTGTTATGGAATAGTTCCCACGGCACCAATATCGTGTAGAAGTGCTCGGGTGGATATGTTGGAGCCGTGGCATCACAGATTTGGGCATGTCAACTTCAAACAAGTAGCAAAAGTCTCCAAACTTGAAGCGGTCGAGGGACTTCCTAAGTTTGGGAAGGTAAAGAAGACCATTTGTGGTGCATGTCAAATGGGGAAACAAACTAAGGCAAGTCATCACAAGGTAAATGTGATAGCCACCTCTCGCTGTTTGGAGTTACTTCATGTTGATCTGATGGGGCCCACCAGAACTGAAAGCTTAGGGGGAAAAAGATATATTATGGTCATTATGGACGACTACTCAAGATACACTTGGGTTGAATTCCTTAGAGAAAAATCAGAAGCCTGTGAGAGGCTGGAGATTCTCATGCAAGAAATTACAAAATGAAAAGGGGATTCCAATAGCCAAAGTTAGAAGTGATCATGGGAGAGAATTTGAGAATGCAAGATTCGAGTCCTTCTGTGAGAAGAATGGAATTAAGAGAGAGTTTTCAGCTCCCAAAACTCCACAACAAAATGGAGTGGTAGAAAGAAAAATCGTGTGATTTAGGAGATGGCTAGAGTCATGTTGCTTAACAAGGAAATTCCTCAAAAATTTTGGGGAGAAGTCACAACACCTCGTGTCACATTGGCAATAGGATTTTCTTTCGAATTGGTACACGTAAGACTGCATATGAGATATGGAATGGGAAGAAGCCTAAAGTGAAGTATTTCTGGGTATTTGGAAGCAAATGCTATATCTTGAATGATCGAGAGAATCTTGGGAAGTTTGATGCAAGAAGTGATGAAGGTATTTTTCTTGGCTACTCTACTACAAGTCGAGCATATAGAGTGTTTAACAAGAGAACAAAGACTGTGATGGAATCCATAAATGTCAAGATTGATGATGCCTTACCTAAGGTGGAAATGATCGATGATGAAGAAGGGCCGAGCACCAAAGAGTCTGATGTTGAGGTAGAAGCTTTGGATATAGAAGGTGAAGAACCTATACCAGAAATAGAATCGACTCCCATCAACCCAAGAAGGGAAACGAGATCGATGTCTAGAACTTCAAGTCCTCTTACTCCTCCAGAAGTTCATCCTCCTATCTCTCGGAATGATGAAGTTTCCACTTCAAAAAGGCCATCCTCAAGAATTCTCAAGAATCATCCTGAAAGTAATATCATAGGATCACTTGATGACGGTCTTCGCCTCGGGAAAGGAAATATTCTGCTAGCCAATCATGTAACGTATCACCGTTATCTTGCACATTCGAACCAAAAGGGTTGAAGAGGCTCTTCAAGATGAGAATTGGGTTGAGTCAATGCATGAAGAGCTGAATCGGTTTGTGAGGAATGACGTGTGGGAACTTGCTCCACGGCCCGAGAACGTTCATGTTATAGGCACAAAGTGGATTTTTAAAAACAAAACTGATGAAGATGGAGAGATAATTCAAACAAGTCTCGGTTGGTGGCTCAAGGATACACACAAGTAGAAGGGGTGGATTTTGATGAATCATTTGCTCCGGTGGCAAGACTCGAATCCATTCGAATCCTCATGTCCATTGCGTGCACCTTGAAGTTCAAACTTTATCAAATGGATGTTAAGTGTGCTTTTCTGAATGGATATCTAAATGAAGAGGTCTATGTTGAGCAACCAAAAGGATTTGAGGATCCTCATTTTCCAGATCATGTATTAAGATTGAAGAAAGCACTATATGGTTTAAAACAAGCGCCTAGAGCCTGGTACGATCGTCTTACACATTATCTTCTAGATAGAGGTTTCAAGAGAGGGTACGCCGATCGAACTCTATTTGTAAAAAATGATGAAGATTATCTCCTTGTGGCACAAGTCTATGTTGATGACATAGTGTTTGGAGCAACTATCGAAGATCGTGCTCTTGAATTTTCTCGAGGAGATGAAGAAGGAGTTTGAGATGAGCATGGTGGGGAGCTCACATTCTTTTGGGTCTTCAAGTCAAACAACAGAAGGAGGGTATATTTGTATCTCAAGAGAAGTATGCCAGAAATATTGTCAAGAAGTTTGGCCTAGACTCCAAGAAACATGCCTCCACTCCCATGAGCTCTTCCACTAAACTCAATGTGGATTCATCGGAGTTGAAGTAAGTCCTACATTGTATAGGAGCATCATAGGAAGTTTGCTCTACCTTACAAAGCAAGTAGACCGGATATTGCTTTCGGTGTGGGCGTTTGTGCCAGTACCAAGCTAATCCGAAGGAATCTCATCCGATCACTGCTAAGCGAATCATTCGATATGTGAATGGTACTGCAAACTATGGTCCGTGGTATTCAAAAGACTCAAATGCTTGCCTTCTTTGGGTATTCGAGATCTTGATGGGCTGGCGGTGTGTAGACGATCGGAAAAGCACTTCAGCGGCTGTTTTTACCTTGGTAACAATCTTGTTTCATGGATGAGCAAGAAGCGAGAATTCAGTGTCCTTATCTACTGCGAAGCAGAATACATCGCTCTTTGGAAGTTGTTGCACTCAGCTTTTTGGATGAAGAAATTACTTCATGACTATGGAATTCCTCAAGAAACGATGTGTGTTTTCCGTGACAACACCAGTGCCATCAATCTTTCCAAGAATCCTGTTCAGCATTCAAAATCCAAACACATAGAGATACGTTACCATTTCATTCGGGTTTGGTAGAGGAAAAAGTTGTGTGTCTTGAGTTCATACACACCGACAATCAAAAGGCAGATATCTTCACCAAGCCTCTCGATGGTCCACGGTTTGAATCACTCCGTAAGACCATTGGTGTTGGTACAATTCCTTGACTCTCTTGTGTGTTGTGTGCTTCCCTTATTCATAATATGTTACATCTGTTTGTGTTGAGGCACACACCTTTTCTTGTTCTGTGTTTTGTGCAACATGTTTTTGTTTGTTTACCCATTTGTGAATACTGTTGCTTCGTTTTGTTTGTTTTATCAAAATTTTTTTTGTGTGTCAAAAATCCAAAAATCACATAAAAAGTAGAAAATCAAAAGGCTTGATTGACTTTGTTGAGATTTTGTCTCAAATCGTGTTTTAGCTTGTACCTTTGTGCAAATGGCTTTGTGCATTTTCTAGCATTGCTTGTTTTCATGCACCTATATCTCTGTGGGAAAAATCTTGAAATCTATGTGATTGTTGTAAATAGATCTACAAACTTGTCATGAATGATTAGTGAATGATTATGTTGATCTTGAGACATGCATAGACTTGTGTCTATATCTCTTCCCATTTTTTATTTTTATGTTTTGCTAAAAAGAGCTCACCAAATGTAAATCTCCAAATGAAAAGAGATATTGAGCTGCAAAAGCCTGTCGCACATTCTAGTATTTGACTAGGAAAAAGGGTAAGCGACCTTACATTAAAAGTGAAATTTCTTTCAAAAAGGCCAAAAGCCTGTTCTTCAAAAAGAAATGTTATATATCCCTCTCACAATGAGAGATGAGTGACTCAAAAGAGTAAAAAGATCAAATGTTATGATTGTTAGTGGAGTCAAATGAAAAGCTCCAAGTTATGTTATCCAGTTATGTGTGGGAAGTCATATATTCATATTTCTATAATTGAGATTGGTCACATGATCTAGTGCTAATTGTGTATGTCTTGGTTGAATTGATCATTGAACCTTCACATTAGACAAAGGACTATCTCATTGTTGATATCCACACACAACACACAAGTTTATGTTCGATAAATGCCATACTCATTTGTGTGATTGTACTTGATAAAATGTGTTTTCACATGCTCAATCTTTGTTAATTCAAGCACAAAAAGATTTTTGAGTGTTTTAGGTGCTTTTGGAAAGTATTTTGGTTGAAAAATCTGAAAATTTCAAAAAATTCAGTTTTGCCCTGTTTTGGCGGCTCAATCGCGGGTGTGTCAAGTCGCGGGCCTCGATCAGCAGCTTTCATTGGTCATTTTTGGCGACTTGTTCGCGAGTAGAAGGTCCACCGCGAGTTCACTCGAGAGATTTTCGCGGCTCACTTCGCGACTCACTCATGGGGTAGACCTTCCAAATCGCGAAAAACACTTAGAAAAATTTTTCAAAATTTTGTCCTCGTGTTTTCTGGCGGCTTGGGCTGGCGACTGTGTGGCGACTTACTCCGATCGCGAAAATCGCGTGTTTTTGCGAAACAGAGCTGTTTTTAAAAATTTTTCAGTTTTCCCTCGATCTTTTTGTGACTATTCATTGTCTTTTACTACTGTACTTTCCCTTTCACACCGTGCCTCCATTGTCAATCTCATTGTTTGCTTCTTCTCGGCTAAACATCGTCGACTAACAGGTATGGTTCGCTGTCTTGCACTCTAATTTTCCTAATGTCTTGGTTTTCCCTATGGATTATTCACTTTTGTGATGGGTTTTGTGATGTCATCTTTGTCCTTTCTTAGCTTGTGGTAGCCTGTGCTTCTGGTTTTGAGCTAATCTATTTTGTTGGTTGTGTTCTTCATCATGTGCTTAGCTAGGGTTAGCTAATTTTTGACTGATCTGCTGTTGCTATCATGTTTCATTTTGATCTTGTGTGGTATCTTGTTGATGTGGTGTTGATTTTGGTCCTTTCTCACCTGATTTTGTGGTTATATTTGATCTCTCTATACTGCGTAGATCTTATTTGGGCTTTTGGTGTCCCTCATTGTTCCTTTCTGATCATACTCATCCAGCTGTTAGGGTTTCTTCATTGTTTCTAATTTTTCACTAACCTACTGCTGATATAGTCTATTGGATTGTGTTCTGTCATTTCCATTGTTTTTAATACAGACCGGTCATGTCTCCATTCAAAAAGGTCTTTGTGAAAGGAGGTTCTTCCAAAGGGAAGGAACCCGTAATTGATGTTGATGAAGACACACCTCTCCCGAAAGTGACTCGCTCTTCATCACGGCGATTCGATCCCAATAA
This sequence comes from Quercus dentata, assembly GCA_028216015.1. Lineage (NCBI taxonomy): Eukaryota > Viridiplantae > Streptophyta > Magnoliopsida > Fagales > Fagaceae > Quercus > Quercus dentata. The sequence continues at coordinate 18,465,803 of CP116454.1, read as the reverse complement.
ATTCAGATCCTATTCGGCCTATCACCATATGAGAATATTTTTCTTCATGCCACACTATTATGGAGAGAGTCAGGATCCGCCCTCACTTCACAACACCGATATTCCGATATGTTTTGCTCACAAGGACTAGAATTACCTTCTCTCTGATCCGGAGATTGTGTATGAAGAGTTGGTAAAAGAATTTTATGCTAACGTAATTGTGGAAGGAGATGAACTTAAGTGCTTGGTTCGGCAAAAGAGCTTTTCTATCTCTCCTACATACCTGCAGAAATTCTTCACATCAACAGACCCATTTTTCGTCATTCACCGGTCTATGATGATCTATGTCCCGATGAGGAGCTTCTCAAACAAAGCCTTGGTCAAGACTTGAGTTCTCACCAAATGGAAAATCCATTAGTGTTTCCTCTCTTTCTCCAAAACTGAGAGTGCTTACGATTGTGATGTTTCACAATTTGTACCCTTTGTCCAAGATCTTGGGTATATGAATCTCGGACGTGCCTTGTTTCTTCATGATCTCATCTCGATGAAGAAATCGACATTTGTGCTCATATCTTTCATGTTCTCGCAAAAACGGTTCTCCGTAATGAGTCTCGGATATGCATTCCCTTTTGCAGTCTCATTTCCCGGATCTTGAAGCTCAAGGGAATCTATCCAACACCTGATGAGTCTCCTCTTCCTAAACCGAGCCCAATCAACATGCGTACATACAATGCCAGTGTTGGACATAGTCGGAAGAGATCCAAACCAGAAACCTCTGCATCTCACAGTGATCCTCCGTTCAGTAATCTTTCCCTCGATGAGAAACTTGATCACATTGTCTCCTCTGTCCACGAGCTGAATTCAAAGGTGTCCGGACTCACTGCTTCTCTACACCATCAAAGCAACCGATGGGATATGAAGTTTACTTCTCTTCAGGCTCAGTTGGATCAAATTCAGAGAAAACTAGAAGAGGATGACTAGCCTATTCCATGACAAAAAGGGGAGTGATAGGCATAATCAAGGGGAGGATATTACCCTAAGGGGGAGTGTCATTATCTAAGGGGGAGTGTCTTTAATTTTTTTTCAGTTTCATCTTTTATCTTTAAGTTGATATATTATGTTTTGTAAAACTGCTATTCAGGAAATTCTGTTTTGTACCCATTTGCTTTTGTAAGTCATTAGGGTTATGTTTTTAAGCATGTTTGTAGGCTTTATGGTATGTACCATGCTTAAGTGCAGCCTTTATGCTATGTTGAAATCAGTACTTTAATCTAAATGTTCTGCATTTTGGTTTATGTACTGTCACTCTTGTGCCCTTGTAGGATTGTTCCTAGATGCATATGCCTTGTGTGCTATGCATTGGTTGAGTGTTGAGCATACAAGTGACTTGCCTTGTGCTTGTTAACTTGTATGTCCTTGTGTTCATTCCATGTGTGAATGAACACTGTGATCACTACCTTGAGGTGGTCACTTGGTTGATCAAGTCATGGTTTGTGTATTACTCCATATTTGCTTGATCACATTCAGCCTGTTTCATATGCATTCATAATTTTCTGCCTACAATAATCATAGTGTATTGTTGTGTTTCAGAGTATATTGTTCATATGATTCAAGTGCTTCACAGACTTCTAGAGTTAGGTGTGAGTGAGTTTTGTTCAACTGTTCCCAACTCACATGTTAAGTCTAGAGTCTATTTTAGGGTTTTGTCACGGAATAGCCAAAGGGGGAGATTGTAAGGTTGAATTTATTCAACCATCTAATTGGCTTTATTCCGTGCCAAATTTGCTTGTAATTCAAAGATTTAGTAACCCCGTATTTAGGTGGGATTGTTGTAAGGGTAGTGAGTGAGATAGAGTGAAGATTGCTCAAGAGTGTGCAAGAAAACAGAGTGTCGCGGCTGGGACTCGCGGCTGGACTCGCGGCTTCAACCCGCCAGAAAGCTGCACACGTGCCAAGCATGCTTTGAAGATGAACAGTCATGCTAGCTGGAGCACTACAGGACAAAACAGACAACTGGCCATACGGTTATCTCGCGATCGGAACTCGCGACTTAGTCAAGCCGCGAGCCACCCCTGTTTTGGAAAAACCTGACGTTTCACATTCCTCTTCACTCCAAAGATAAATACCCTTTTAACCCACGATTGAAAGAGAGCTTCCAGAGAGAATTTTGAGAGAGAAACCCTAAAGAAAAACCAGATTGTTTCACACACAATCTCTACCTTAGAGTCTCATCAAATTCCCTCACTCTCTTCCTCTCCATTGTCAAATCTTTGAGAGGCTTTATACCAAACCTGGTTCTCACCATTATCATCTCTGTGAGACAGTCGTTTGGAGTTAAGGGAAGCGATTAGGAAGGAGCCAATCTTTATTGGTTGATGCTACGGTGTAGTAGCGGAATCCGGAAAGCTAGAAAAGAAAAAGGTTCGACGCAACCTCGTTGGAGCAAGAAGCTTGGAAGGCTTAGGTGCATTGGGTAGATTAGGCTTGGAGGGTCTATTGCAGTCCTTGTATCCCAACCGTATTTTCTAGTGGATTGATTACCGCTTGGAGTGCGGCGGAGAGGTTTTTCGCCGAGGTCTTGGTTTCCTCTTCGATAACACATCTGGTGTTATCTCCGTGTTTGCATATTCCTTCCTCTCTATATCTGCCTTTACATTATCTGCTGTGGTTTATTTTGTTATGGCTTAGATAGTTGTTTAATCAATTCCACATTATAGCATATGTTAAGTTTCCGCACACTTGTTGTTTAACATATTGCTTGTGTTGATTAAGTTGGTTTTTGGGGGTCTAAACGTTCAAAAGTGTTTTTGTACATGTTTTTGAACTTTCATAAAGAACTAAAATACCTTGAGCTTGAGGGAGGCCTAAGGAGCGGCGTCGTGGCAGCAGCACATTAAGGCGAGGAAGGTGGAAGGACTCGAGGGTCAAGGCCAAGTGTTGATCAAATCAGACTAATCTCTGATCTTCGATGCCTGATGTGGCTATGCTCGTGCGAGGAAGGTGGAAGGACTCAAGGCGCCATTGTGCTCGTGCCAATGTGCTTCAGGTTCATCGTGCTCGCGCCGATGAGGGTTTTTCTTTAGGTTAGGTTTCTGATATCAATTATTGCTTTACCATTTGATGAATTGGCGGACGCATATTGGGTTTTGGTTTGTATTTTTTTTTTTTTTTTGAGAATCCGTGGGTTTGCTTTACCATCTATTGGGTTTTTCTTTAGGTTGGGTTTGCTTTACCATTTGTTGTTTAGGATTGATGTTGGGCCTTTTTTCCCTAGGTGAGCTTGCTCTGTTATAATTTATTTTATTTTTTTAGTTCATAATTTTTTTTTGGGGGGCTTTTTCTTTTTGCTTGAAAGTAGAACAAATAATCCCCAAAAATTTAATTTTATTAGCATAAAAAAATCTGAGGGTGTTCCTAATTTATTTTTCAAGGGTAGGCAAATAAAAAATTTTAAAAATTTTAAATATATACTCCCTCCGTCCCAGTTTGTTTGTCCTGTTTAAAAAGTCAAACTTTTTTAGGGAACATCATTTATTATCTTGTCTGCCTTTTAAAAATGTATAAGTTTCCAAAACTACCCTTAAATAAATTTATCAAAAAATTGAATTAGTAAATTATTAGGAGTATAATAGGAACATTTGTAAATTAATGACTTTTATTTTTAGGAATAGGACAATATTTTGGGACATCTCAAAATGGAATAGAGGACAAACAAAGTGGGACGGAGGGAGTATATATATTTTTGCGCCGATGAGGGTTTTTCTTTAGGTTAGGTTTTTGATATCAATTATTGCTTTACCATTTGATGAATCGGCGGACGCATATTGGGTTTTGGTTTGTATTTTTTTTTTTTTTTTTTTTGAGAATCCGTGGGTTTGCTTTACCATCTGTTGGGTTTTTCTTTAGGTTGGGTTTGCTTTACCATTTGTTGTTTAGGATTGATGTTGGGCCTTTTTTCCTGGGGTGAGTTTGCTCTGTTACAATTTATTTTATTTTTTTAGTTCACAAATTTTTTTTTGGGGGCCTTTTTCTTTTTGCTTGAAAGTAGAACAAATAATCCACCAAAATTTAATTTTATTAGCATAAAGGGGTGTTCTTAATTTATTTTTCAAGGGTAGGCAAATAAAAATTTTCAAAATTTTAAATATATACTATATATTTTTTCAAGTCAGAACGTAGCGCCGTCCCTGTTGTGTAGTGAAGGATCGAAATCCCGGATTTGGTAATTCCATAACCTCAATCTTCCCACCAAACTATTCTTGTTCTAGTTCAATTGAATCAACCCAATAGTCAATACCACGATCAGTTTAATTTAAACAAAAGCAATTGAGTCATGAATTTAAAGATGTTACTGGTAAAACTGAACCTCATTTTCAGGAGCCTAATATAAATCTTGGGCGCTCATTTAAATTTCATATCTCGAACAAAGATAGAATCTTCCAAAAGCAAGCTGAGGCGGAGTTAATTGAGGCAGGCCCAGTAGAGGTGGACCTATGCTATCTACTGGGAGTTAGACAGGCCATCCCGTGTTCTCCTCCATGGGGCACTTTCAGTCAGGTCAAAGGGTTCTACAATGTGAACGATTTCCAGCTCATGGATTCGTGATTTAGCATCTTTGGCAGTGTCCTCAACCAAGTTTTCAGCACTTCGAGACCCATCTGGGTGGTCGGGGAGGACTGCCTCAAGAGCTCAAAGTACTACCAGGCCCGTAAGGGCTGTCAGTATGGACTCCAGACCATTTCTTGGATACGCGTGGCAGATGGTGTCATGGAATTCGGCTCCACAGAGCTGATTTATCCATCTTGAATTATCAGGAACATTGTTGAAAAATAATTTTGTTAATTTATGAAATAATAAAAAAATTATAGGTCACAACTTTATTGAGTTAAAGTTAATTTATAAATTTTTTTTTTTCACTTAATAATTTTATTGTATTTATTCTTTATCTTATCCTACAGAAAATATTCCTAACTCGCCACTAAATGTAGGAATCTGAAATGGTATTACCAAGGCAAAAGAAGGTATACCGTATACTTTGAGTTATAATGTAAGGATGATATGAGGAAAGCAGGGTGATATCCTTGTGCTCTTTGCCGGTGTTGAGGTTTATTGAGCTTTCCCTTTTCCATTTGCTGAGATGTGGAAGATTGACCACGTCTTGGAGGCATCTACAATGTTAACACATACAAAGACATCCAATAATGCAAAGAACAATACCAATAATATGAACATAGATCAAGCAACTTGTTCATGGTATAAAACAATCCCTATATGTCAACAAGAGATTGCATCATGAATGGTAATGGCAACACAAGTGAGCATCTGAAATGGCAAGTAGATCATCACTAAACAAGTTATTGATGCTCACCCAGTCATGCACCAAATGCATAGCATAGCATGGCAAAGAAAGACACAATCAACCACTTAAAATATACTAGCACAGTATTACACTCAAATAAAGAAGAACCCATCGAGCCTCTAACACGCATGCAACATAAATCTCATATGTGATGATTTTGAAGATGTGTTTCTAGAAAACAGTAGGAGAGTGTTTGGAAAAAAAAAAAAAAAGCAGTTTTTTTCTCGTTGTTTTATTTTATTATATTTTCTTACAAATAATCTAACTTTTATCTTTTTATTATGTATTTAATATAAAATTTACCAAAAATTATATTTTTTGATAAAAAAAAATATACAAATAAGCTATAAAAAAAAACTCAAAAGTCAAACACGAGATTTTACTTTTAGTGGGACTTACCGTTTTTGTTTGTTTTTTTTAAAACGGTGGAAAGTCAAAACAATTAAGTTTTGAAAAATCTTTTTTTTTTTTTTGTTTTGTTTTGTTTTGTTTTGTTTTTTTTTTAAACGGTGGAAAGTCAAAACAATTAAGTGTTATGAAAATACGTGTAGGTAAAAAAGTGTTGTAGAAAAACATATTGTGGTATTTAAACAACAAACACTGTTATTCAAACAACATTACCAAATAGACTCGAAACCACCGAAAGCAAACAGATACAAGGATGTTCCCTATGAACTCTATTTTCCTCTTCTTCTTCTTCTTTTTTTTTTTAATTTTTATTTATTGAATTAAAAACTTTTATTGCTGAAAAAAGGAAATACAACAAACAAAATATACCAAGGGAAGACCAAGGGAGTCCTTCTATATGGATTTAACAAAAGTATGGGGTCAAGCCTAGCATCGATCAGAACTACCATAGAAAGCATTTCTTGTGGACAATAGAGTGACCTGCCATATTAACATCTTTATGGATCCATATTGCTCTGACTCAAGGAAGTTTTCTATATATGAATGAACTCTACTACTTATCTTTTTTGTTTATATGATGATGATGCTAACCCATCCCTAGCATCTTAGTTTGGAAGTAAGAGTTATTCTTTTATTTCATCCAAGAAAAAAAAAAAAAAAAAAAGTAAGAGTTATTGGTCATACTTTTGGGAGAAAATGGGCTTTTGCCCTTTTTTTTTTTTAAAAAAAAAAAAATCTAGCATTTTGCCCCATTTCTCAAACTAATTAAAAAAATGCCCCTCTTTTGAAACTCGATTTTCTCAAAATTGAGTTTAAAAAAAAAAAAAAAATTCTAGAGCCCTATAGTGGCGTTTTAAGGAGCCTATAGTGATGTTTTAAAGACCTATAGTGGCGTTTTGAAACTCGAGTTCCATGCAAGTCTTTTCTTTCTTTTTACCTATAACTCGAGTTCATGTAGCTCAAGTTACAAAACGCCACTATAGACTCCTTAAAACGTTACTATAAGCTCTTTAAAACGTCACTATAAAACTTAACTCGATTTTGAGAAAATCGAGTTTCAAAAGAGGGGCATTTCCCTAATTAGTTTAGAAATTGGGGCAAAATGCTAGATTGTTTGATAGAAAGGGGCAAAGGCCAATTCTGTCCTGTACGTTAGTCTACCAAGATATAGAGCTATTATCATCTCTCTCTTTTTTGTGTGGTTTATCTTAGATCAACCTGCATTCTATACTCAATAGTAACATCTTCTTTATTACAAGATAATAATCGTGAATAAAATGAAATGAGCTCTTCGAGTTGTTGAGTTTCGAAATAGAGACCAATATAATACAAGATGGCCACCACATCTTTTTTATTCTATTTATTTATTTTTAGAAACTAGTACATATAGAGTCCTTCAAGTAATTAAAGGACTACTCTCTCAGGAGTGTATAATCCTCATTCTTGCACATACTAAGGTCTAGCAAATTTTCAATCAACTTTACTCTACTTCCCTTTCCTCCCCTTCGCCTTCCTCCCCTTCCATCCAAACTGACTCTAATAATTATAGCAAACATGGCAAAAAGGGTCAAAATTTACTCACCTAACCCAATACGAACCTGAAATTTTTTGACCTGAAACAAAAAATGAATAAACTCGTGACCTGACCCTTTTTTTTTTTTTTTTTTTTTTTTTTGCGTCAACTCGACCTGACCTGACTAACTAGTGACCTGACCCATTTTTTTTTTAATATTTTCTTTTCTCAAAAATAAAATTAAAACATTATTAGTTTATTTTTTTGTTATGAGCTTTACAGTGCACAAGTCAAACTCAACTGACATATATAATGAACACTGTTGTTATTATTATTAATTTAAAAACAAAACATCAAAATTTTAACACTTTTTGGATAACGTCATCCAAATATATATTTAACGTCATTTAGATACAATGGCCTTAAGGAAACAATTAAGACCTTTACATAACTACATACAAATGAATTGAAAGATGAATGGTTGAGATATTCTATAATGAGTAAAAAATTTTGATATTAAATAACAAAGTACATACTAAAATAATCTGGTTGCGATGAGAGTTAAAAACATATATTTAAAATTATAAACATGTACGAGAGACATTCATAGTACGAAATGAGTGAAGCCAAAGTATATCAATGAAATTAACATAAATTATGGATGCTTAATTCTATTTTTTAATAATTCATTTTCATAATAAACGGCTTTTCAAAATAATATATGATATTTCCTGGAGTATGTGTTGCTTAACAATGACATAATATTCATAAAACAGCTCATATTTTAAACAATCAAATTTTAATGTATATTCTTAAATTGAAATAGAATGCCAACTACTGTTGATATTAGATTATAAAATTAGTTTTCAAGAATGAAAATTTCTTATATGATTTTATTTTTGTTAAAATTAGTTATCCAATTTGTTTTATACTTTAAGATGTTGATATTGTGCAGAAAGGAAACTTATGTTTTTATTTTAATTATCCTTTATGCTATTTTGTTTTGGTTAATAATTTTGGGATTTGTATAATTTTAAAATTATTGAAAAAGTATTAATTTGTTAGTTGAGCTCATTCTTGATATAGTGGTGAAGTCAAAGTAATGCATTTTACATTAAGTAATTTGTTGCATGACTTTCCAAATTGCAAATACATTTTTCATTTTCTTTTTATAAAAAATTTTATGTGAAAAAATACAGGTTGACCTGACTAGACTCGAACCCAGCCTGACCCGCTCGTTTGTCACGTCTAAATTATAGGGAGAATAAGTCTAAAATGTTGGCTAGATAGTTTGAAGTCAGAACCTTATAAGTATCATGAGGCCTTAAAATCATTGAAGTTACCAATTATGTCCCATAATATGAGAAATTGAGAAACATAAAAATAAAAATAAAAAATTAATTAATTAATTAACTTTTATAGTCAATATATAGATATGTATTTTCTTTTCTCTTTTTCTTTTGCTGATTTGGAAGATATCTTTCTAGAAGCAATCGTACAAACAAGAGTTTGTAGTTAGTCGAGACAAGCAAGTTTTTCCTCTTTGGAGGAAACCACGGATCAGTAGTTGTGAGGAAGTTTGCTATGAATCTCTCTCTCTCTCTCTCTCTCTTACCATCGTTGCTATGGCAAGCCATTGATAGATAGGTCATAATTGACAATATTCTTCCATATTTCAAAAAATTTAAAATTTATTCCACATAACTTGAAATTATATACCTTATGGAAATGATGGTTTAGCATAAACAATAATAGCAAAGCGCCAAGAAAGAAGTCTGGTCTAGATAATGAAAGGGCTTGTGTTAAGACATATGTGATTCATTGTTAGGAACATATGTCAATATTTTATGTAATTAGCTAATCTTTTACAAAATGCATTTTACTTGTAATTGGGTGAATCTAGGATGTGTTTAATACTTCAAGGAACAAGGTTTTAAGTTCAAGTGTTAAAGCCATGCAAGTTTGTCCAAGAATCAAGTGAAGAAGTGCTGGATTTTAAAGCTCGACAGCTAGCATCTATCGAGGTTTAAAAGTTGTTTCAGCCTATGGATTGACAGCTAACTTGATAGATGGCTATCTATCGAGGTTTATGAAACTCAGTTTTTTAGAGCTGTTTTTCATCCAATCGGTGAGTATATGTTTAGGCTTTCTTTTCTCACAACCCCAAACATATATAAGGATTATTTTGAGGGCCATCAAAGGTAACACAAGTTGCACAAGTGTGAAGCAAAGTCTTGTTCATGCAAATTGTGACCGGAGACAGAATTTACTCTAGTTCATATTTTTCTTGAAGAAGCTGTTGTGTTTGTACACTGTAGGGTTTTGTGACCAATGAGCTTCTTGATCTTCATTGTGTGATGAACTCAAGAACTTTATAGCCAACATCTTTCTCAAGTTGGTGATTAAGTCGCATACTGGGATCCGCGCATCTATTGGTTAGTCACGTATTGGGAGCCATGCATTGAAAATGAGAGATTGTCACTACAAAACAAGTCCAATTGGGAATTGATGTAAGGGTTCAACAGTAGGTTGGTATAAGGTATCGAGATTCCTTTACTTATAAATGCTTGTTTTGATAATAGTGGATTCTTAGAGTGGTCACCTTAAAATCACCTGGTAGGGTTTTTGCTGTGTAGGTTTCCCTATTCGTAAACAAATCACCGTGTCAATTTAATTTCTCCTGCATTTAGTTTAATTGGTGATTTGTTTGTACTACCACGCATATTATATGTTAATCTGATTAATTAATCAACTTGGCTAATTAATTGGTTAATCTATCATAAAGGGTCAATACATTCTTGGCCTATCAAGTGGTATTAGAGCATGCACACTCTGATTAGGAATAATCTTTGCTGTGTGATCTATTGACCCCTATTGTCATGGCTACAACTGGCTTGAAGAGATCTTTGCTTTCAAATACATCTTGTTTTTCTAATCTCTACTTGTTTAAGTGTATCAGAAAATCCAAGTCTAAAAGTTATTTAAATTCTATTATGATGACTATTGGAAAAGATCTCACCTTGACAAAGAAGAAACTAAACTGTCTCGAAATGAAAATGTGCAAAGGAGTTCGCCCGAGAAGAGTGAAAGTTAAAAGTTTATTTCATAAAAGGCAGCTGAGAAAAAAAACCATTTCCATTGATCAGTCATCTAAGCATGAAGTGTGCTTTATGATGAAATCCGCATTTAAGGTTATGGACACGTGCTTATGGTACCTTGATAGCGGCTGCTCAAGACACATAATTGGAGAACGATCTCTCTTCAAAGTTTTTGAGTCTAAGAAAGGTGGTAATGTCACTTTTGGTGATGGGAGCAGATCACAGATTAAAGAAAAGGGAATCATCTCTCTACTTGGACTGCCGGACATTGCAAATGTTCTATATGTAGAAGGTCCGAGAGTGAACTTGTTGAGCATAAGTCGGATATGTGATCAAGACTTCATGGTACTATTCTCAAAGGGAAAATGTCTTGTCATGGATGAGTCTAGAAAAAACCTCATAAGTGGTATTCGGACTTTAGACAATTGTTATGGCTTGGTTCCTAATGCTGATATTATGTGCAATAGCATTCGTTTACCGAATGAAGATCTATAGCACCAAAGGATGGGACATGCTAGTTACAAACATCTTTAAATTGTATCTAAGCATGAGTCAGTGTTGGGGATACCAAAGCTCAGTAGAGTGAGTAATGTGATGTGTGGACCATGTTAGCTTGGGAAATGACGAAAAGCTAAACATCCGGGCATTTAGACATCTGTTACATCTAGACCGTTGGAGCTACCGCATCTGGATCTTATGGGTTCAACTAGAATCGAGTCTCTTGGTGGAAAGAGATACATCATGGTTGTGGTAGACGACTTCATTAGGTACACTTGGGTCATACTTCTACGATCCAAGTCTGATGCTCCTAAGCACATTGAAGTTTTGTGCACAAGATTGCAGAATGAGAAGAGCCTCAAGATTGATCGAATTCGAAGTGATTATGGTAAAGAATTTGAGAACTCATATATGGAGTCCTTTTGTACAAGATCAGGTATATCTCAAGAATTCTCTACTCCTATTACTCTTTAGCAGAATGGTGTAATAGAAAGAAAGAACAGGATTATTCAAGAGATGACTAGAGCCATGTTGCATAACAAAGATGTGGCTAGAAACTTGTGGGGAGAAGCCGTTAATACTGCTTGTCATACAGTTAATAAGGTATATTTTAGACCAAGTACCAAGAAGACTCCATATGAGTTATGGAAGGGAAGGAACCCAAATGTTAAGTATTTCAGAATCATTGGAAGTACTTGTTTCATCCTCAAGGATAGAGAGAACGTGGGAAAATTTGACTCCCGAAGTGATTAAGGAATATTTCTAGGATACTCCTCTACGAGCAAGGCTTATCGGGTATACAACAAAAGAACCATGAAGGTAATGGAAACAGTGAATGTTGCTATTGATGAATCCTTAAAATCTGGTTATGATAAATTTAGCGAGGAAATCCCCAAAGAAATTCTTCCTCCTAGGCCGAAGGAAGTTCAAGAAATTGTTGAACAAGAACATGCATCTCCAAGTACTCCCGATACTAAGTGTTGTAAAAGATTTAGCTGACATATCTACTTCACCCGATTCTCAATCCCATGAGGAGAAATGACCTTCCTCCAGGATCAAATTGAATCACCCTCCTAAAGTTATTGTGGGAAACATGAATGAACTTACACTAAGGAAGCGTACAGTTGATAAATGTGTTGCTAACTTTGTGTCTTATTCTTGTTACTTATCGTAGGTTGAACCCACTAAAGTTAAGGAAGCTCTTCAGGATGAAAGTTGGGTTGAAACTATGCATGATGAACTGCTTTAGTTTCGGAGGAATGATGTCTGGACTTTGGTACCTAGATCGGAAGGTGAGCACATCATCGGCACAAAGTGGATATTCCGCAATAAAACTAATGAGAAGGGTAATGTGATCCACAACAAGGCACGTCTTGTATCTCAAGGATACTTACAAATGAAAGGAGTAGACTATGATGAGACATTTGCTCTAGTAGCCTGTATGGAGTCCATCAGGATTCTCCTAGCCCTGGCATGTCACTTGAGGTTCAAGCTCTATCAAATGGACGTGAAGACTGCTTTCTTGAATGGGCTCCTTAAAGAAGATGTCTATATGGCTCAACTAAAAGATTCATTGATCCACACTTTCCGGATCATGTGCTGTACCTCAAGAAGGCATTTTGTGGGTTAAAGCATGCCCCTAGAGCTTGGTATGATCGACTTACACAATACCTAGTGTCACATGGGTTCACAAGAGGAAAAGTAGATCAAACTCTCTTCATAAAAAGGGAAGACGGCGAGTTGATAATTACTCAAGTCTATATTGATGATATCATCTTTAGGTCAACTAAGGATGAACTTGCTTATAGCTTCTCAAAACTCATGCAGGCCGTGTTCGAGATGAGTATGATTGGAGAGCTAACTCACTTCCTTGGATTGCAGATTTGTCAACAAGATTCAGGTATATTCCTATCTCAATCTAAATATGCTAAAACTCTTGTGAAGAAGTTTGGTTTGGAATCTGCTAGTTCTGTTAGAACCCCTATGAGCCCAAATGTTAAACTCATTGTTGACTTGTTAGGTAAAAGTGTAGATTCATCTCTTTATAGAAGCATGATAGGTAGTCTTCTTTACCATACTGCTAGTAACCTTGACATTAGTTACAGTGTGGGAGTGTGTGCTAGATATTAGGCTAATCCCAAAGAGTCTCATATGATTGTTTTGAAAAGAATCATAAAATATGTCAAAACCACTACTAACTTTGGTGTGTTGTACAGCAAGGACATAAATGATGTTTTAGCCGAGTATTCTGACGCCGATTGAGCCGGGAATGCTGATGATAGAAAGAGTACATCGGGGGGTTGTTTCTATGTGGGTAATAATCTTGTCTCCTGAATGAGCAAAAAGCATAATTTTATCTCATTATCCATTGCGAAAGCTAAGTACATCGCTGCTGGTAGTTGTTGCACCCAACTTCTATGGATGCAAAAACTCCTCCATGATTACGGTATTTGTCAAGAGCATATTATCATCTACTGTGACAATACCAGTGCCATTAACATCTCTAAGAATCTGGTTCAACATTCTCAAACTAAACACATAGATATTCGACATCACTTCATTAGGGAGCTTGTCGAAAATGGTACTCTTACTCTTGAGTTTATTCACACCGATGATCGAAAGGCTAGTCTGTTTACCAAACCTCTTGATAGCAAACGGTTTGAATTCCTTCGCCAAAACATTGGTGTCATCTCCATGGATTGATCTCTCCTTCTCCTCCTTCTTCCTCATGCATTTGCATCTAGTTTTATGCATTACTTTGTTTAACATGTTTTTGTTTGTTTACTTTTCAGTTTTACTTTAATTTGTTTTTCATATAATAACAAAAAATTGAACATCAGAAAAATACAAAAATAGTGTATGTATGTGTACATTGGTACTTATGTACCTTGGATGGCCATTGAAACAAAGTTTTCTAAACTTTGTATCTTTTTGATAGGCCACAAACTGAATGACCCCTTGTGATGGAAATTAATTAATCAATTAGTCAAGTTGTTAATTAATAAATTTATCATGCAAAAACGTTGTAGCACAAACAAATCACCAATAAAATAATTATGCAATGGAAAATAAATAACACCATGATTTGTTTACGAATGGGGAAAATCTAACGCCAAAAACCCCACCGGGTGATTTTCAAATCACCACTCCTGAAACTCCACTATTATCACAATAAGCGGTTACAAGTAAAGGAATCCCAAGTACCTTACCAACCTATAGTTGAACCCTTACCCCAATACTCAATTGGACTTATTCTGTAGTGACAGTTCCCTTTCGATGCACGATTCTCAAGTACGTGACTAACCAATTGCGCGGATCCTAGTACGCGACTTCAATCACCAACTAAGAAGGTTGTTGGTTGCAAAGTTCTTCAGTTCATCCACATGATGAAGATCAAGAATATGCTTGGTCACAAAACCCTACGATGCACATACACAACAATTTCTTCAAGAGAAAGAGATGAACTAGGGCAAGAACTTTGTCTCCGGTCACAATTTGCTTGAACAGAGTTTGCTCAATGCTTGTGCAACTTGTGAACACTTTGACGGCCCTTAAAACAATCCTTTTATATGTCTAGAGTTAAGAGAAAAGAAGACCCAAAGACATATTCATGGATCCCAAGAAAATCAGATTTGAATTATGAAAATCTTAAACCTCGACAAATAGGAGGTGTCGAGCAAATGTCGAGCAAGTGTCGAGCACACCAGTCTTTGAACAACTTCCTTAAGCTCGATAGATGCAAATTGTCGAGCCAACTGTTGAGCTTTAATGAATTTGCACTATCAACTTGTTTTCTTGGGCAGACTTGAAGGCTTCAACACTTGATCTTGAAATATGGTTTCTTGAAGTATTTAAACACATCCTAATCTTCCCAACTACAAGTAAAATGCGTTTTGTCAAAGGATAAGCCAATTATATAAAATCATAACATATATTCTTAACATGTGAAACACATATGTCCTAACAATCTTCCCATTTGGCAATTCGTGACAAAACCACAACAAACAAATGAACATATGAGAGAAGTCATAAATCACTCAACTCATATTCACTTGTTGAATACAATAAAATCTATACTAACACAAACTCTTGAAAAACTTTGTAAGAAAAGAGTTTATGGCAAGTAGACTTTGACAACCTTGTATTTAAAACACTTTAAACAAAACTCATCAAGGCATCTTTGTGTGAAACAGAAATAATAGATTGCATACAAGTATAAGAAACAACTTGGCTTAATATTAGGTTAAACATATTGTGTTAAGGGGTCTAAAACTTAACAAGTGGTATCAGAGCAGGTTAGCTCTTGTGTTGGATCTCTCGATCTAAGAGTTAATCCTTAACCCCTGCTGTCATGGAACACGATCACTCTCTTGTGATCCCTCCACACTTCATCAAGTGATTGGTGTTATTCATTGTCCCTAGTCATCTATGTTTTTTATGGTCCTTGTGCTTCATCTCAAATCCTTTGTGACCTTTTTTTTTCTTTCTTGTTTTCTTTTGTTTCTAGGATTTATATTGCATTACATTCATGCATTTCATATTAGGTTTTTTATTTTTTTTTTAATTTTTTTTATATAATAAACCAAAAAAAAAAAAAAAAAAAAAAGGAAATGAGGAAAGTGGAAGGATGTGTTTTGTATTACACATCATGTATATGTATTTGAGGTTGGCCTATTATCTTTGCATAACATGCATGTGTACCTTGTTTAGCTTAGATGAGCTTATTTTTTAGCACTTTGCTAGTTTGAGCTATGTAGTGCATGTTTTGTTTGAGTTGTTTATAGCTTTTGATCACATTTTGAAGTCACATGCTTTTAATTGTAAGGACTAAAAAATCTTAAGAGAAATGCATAAATAACCATCTCATCACTATTTACTAGCCAATCATGAACACCTTAGTGCATCTAAAAAGTTTTTGTGCTCGAGAAAGTGTAGCACTTGCACATAAAAAATCATAAGGTGTTGCCTTTAAAAAAAAAAAAAAAAAAAAAAAAAAAAAAAGGAAAAGTTGAAAAAGAAAATATGCAAAAAAAAAAAAATATATATATATATATATATATTAAAAAAAATGATAAGGACATTTTTTTTAAAAAATGCATGATTGCAAACTTGTTTTCTAGGAGATGTGGGAGTTATATGATGTAACTCTTTAGATGATAGTCACTTTCAAATTTATGTGATGAATAATGTAGAAATTGTGATTGATTACTATCTACAATTCACGTCACATGTATCTCATGTTGTTACTAGATACACACACTTCACAAGTTATTCTTTACTAACTTAGTACATCAAATTGTGTGTGAATTTAGTTTGGCCTTCCAAGATTATATATTCTATGATTTTGATACAAAATATGCTCAAGGGTTAAAGATTTTGGAGTAAAGATTTTGAAAAATGTTGTTTTGAAATTCTGGGTTGAAAAATCATGTTTTTGAAAAACTTCTAAACTCATTCTCATGCATTTCATTCATAAAATCACTTAGGTTGAGTTGTTTCTGCATAATCTTCTGCTGTTTTTTCAGAAAATTCAACTTTTTAGAATTTCGATCTATCAAATGTGTTTTTCGACCGATCGAAAAATTAAGATTTTTTAAATGGACCTTTCTGCCTAGCTTGATTGGTACTCAATTGATCGAATTTCGAAAAGGAAGAAAAATAAAAAGCTTTTTTCTCACATGTTCTTCATATGTTCAAAACATTTTCTTCTCTTTTTGTCCCTTTTTCTCTCGACCGATCCAATCCAATATTTCTTTGTCGTTTCCTCCTCAAATCTTCAAGGGTTTTTGTCTTCAAGTGTCGGTAAGACCTAAATACCCTTCCCTTTTCAATTTATTCACATTTTTCATGCATTTTTTATGAGATTTTTTGAAAATGTCGAACAAAGAGGTTGTTGAAATTGTGGATTTTTGGGTTTTTTTTTGTTCAAAGTTAATCATTGGGTTTTTGGTTCTTAGATGATATATACATGTTTCCCATGCATTAATTTGATTGATATTGTGTTTTGAGAAGAATTGGAAATTCTAGGGCTTGAAATTTTTTAAAATTGGTGTTTTTGTTCGATTGGACTTAATTGGTTAAAATTGACTTGTGATTTTGGTTAATTAGTACATTAAAACATGTTTTCTAACTTATATAATGCTTAATTGATCAATTTGTTATGGTTTTGAAAAGTGGGTTTTTCAAAATTTGGGTTTCTTTTTTTTTTAACTTTTTTGTTCAAGTCAGTTAGTGGTAATTTTGGTAAAATTGAACAAGTTTTTGTGCATTAGAGCATGCATCATATGTGCATTTATTACATGAATCATATAGTTTTTCAATTTCTTGATATTTTTTGTGCTCTAACCCTTTCTAATGCAGATCGACCTTGGTCTTTGTGTTGTGTTATGTTTTATCTTTGCTTTTATTTTTCCTTTCTACTCTTAGAGTCATGGTTAGGGGAATTAGAGCAAAGAAAACACACCTCCTCCTCTTCTGCTTCTAATGTAGATAGCACTAGGTTTCAGTCTAAGTCTTGTTAGGATGCCTATGAAAAGTTAAACATTTTTAAACCTGTTTGGGTTGAGAGAAAAGTTATACTAGCTAGATGAGATTAATCTTGAAATCTGTAGGAACTTTGAGAGTTGAGGTTGGTTACGTCTTCTGGATGTTGTACATCCTCCTCCTCTCGCAATGATTAGAGAGTTTTACTCAAACCTCTCTATTCACACCAATGGCTCTAATATTCACTTTGTGAAGACTTGGATAAGGGGTGAAGAGTTTGTCATTACTCTTGAGGTAGTGGCTTGAGCCTCAATGTACCTTTGGTACAACAACCCGTGTATCCTTACATAGAGTTTCCTCCCTTTGATGACATCATGTCACTTCTCACTTTTACTACCATTAGTTGGGGTACTGATCCTAGGATTACTACTCATAAACTTACTGAACTTAATTATCTGTTCTTTAGGATTTCTTGTCATAGTATCTGGCCTATCTCTCATATCCATATGATTCCTATTAAGAGATATGTGTTTTTGTATGCTCTCATCACTGATGCTCCTATGAGTTTTCCTACTCTTTTTATTCGTTCTCTTGTAAAAGTCTATAGGAGTAGTGCTAAATCCCATGATTTGTTCTAACCTATTTTTATTCATAGTATCCTCCGTGATTTAGGTTTAGAGGACTTTCCCGCTTCTAAGCCTGTCCATATCATATCTCCCATAGGTGCCACCTTTCTTAGGTAAAGAGCAACTCAGTTAAAAGCTAACTCTAAATGCCCTAGAGTCGAGTCTTCTATAGGTGATGCATCTAGAGGTCCTCCTTCTGGTGATCCTCCAACTGAGGAGTACATGGATCCCACTCACATCGTGGATCCTACGCCACCCACATCTATCGCTTCTACTAGATCTATGTTGAAGACCTATCTTATAAGCCGATCTTGCTACTTCTAGAGATGCCTCTCCACCCTCTGATGAGTCATGATTGCCCTTTGGCAATACGTCACAAAAAGGGGGAATGCATAGAGATAGGGGGAGTGTGATAGATGAGATATGAGATAGGGGGAGTAGTTTTTTTTATGAGATAGGAGGGCTAGTTTTTGGATGTAGTATTTTTTTTTTCACAAACTTTGATACACTATGGTTTATATATTATGATCTTTATTCATTATATGATGGTTATTCATTATAATATGTTTTATTTTATTTTTGTGAAATCAATAGTTCTATTTTGGTTTACTTGTAGTTTCCACACATGCGTCTATGGTTTGTTTAGTGTTTTAGGAATTTACAAGTTGATTCATTCGAAGTTGTTGTCTACACTTGCAATTGATAGGTAGTAGTTAGTTTGAATTGTATAGGTTAGGCAATATTGTGTATTTGGGTTTTTTACACTTTGAGCAATTTATTTTTTAAGAATTGTGTTTTGTCACAGATTGCCAAATGGGGAGATTGTTACGTTCTAAGACTTTAGGAACTAAATGTATTAGAACTTCATTTTGCATATGTTGGCAAACCATGATCAAAACGATGAGTCTAGGTTTAGGCTTGCTCAAAGCGTGTTTAAGTGTAAGTTTGAATTGAGTGTTTTGCAGGAATTTATAGTGTAAATCTGCAAGGCTTGATCGATCGAAAATAAGGCTCGATTGATCAAGAATCGTGGATTAGCAAATTCTGTAGAAATTTAAAACGCAGCCCAAGCCCATATGATGTGTAAGGTTAAGCGTTTTACTTCAAGTATAAAAGGAAAAACCCTAGTCACGTTTTAGAAGTCTCTGAATAGTTTTGTGTTTTCTCTAGTGTGAGATTTGAGAGGTGTTTACCTTAAAACACAAGAAAAGCTTTATAAAGATCAAGATTTCGAATCAAGATTTGGTGGTGATTCAATTGCTGCACAAAGATCCTTCAAAGTACAAAACCTTTGAGTGGAGTCTTAAAGTCACAAGTAGGAGAACTTGTGTTTAATGCAAATTTAAGGAAAAAAGTAGTCCGTGGACTCGGAGTCATCACGTGGTCGTGGTAGTAAGTTTTCTACACGAGGTAGCATTAGGATGTTAGTAGTCTAAGTCCTATTGTACAAACTTTAATTCTTTCATAGTGGATCTGTTTTTACCTTGAGAATAGTTAGGTTAAATTCTCCCCATGTTTTTTACCGATTTGGTTTTCCTAGGTCATCAGATCTTTGCAATTTTTACTTTCTGCATTATATTTGTTATGTTCACAATTGTTTAACCTAGACTTGAATAACAAACTTGTTAATCAACTTGGCTTAATATTAGGTTAAAAATATTGTGTTAAGGGGTCTAAAACTTAACATATATCTCACACAAAGAAACTCTAGAAAAACTTCAGAGGCCCATCACTTCCAAAATTGATGTACAAAAAGCTCTAACCAAAGCATGTTCTTAAAGTAGGAGTTATAAGCTCTCCAACAGCTACCATGTGGCACATCCATTTCTAAGTTCGATAAAATTTCCATGCAATTTCACTTCGATAACCAAAAAATTTTATGATTAGGGAGCCATAATTTTCACAAACATCATTTGATTCATACAAACTTACACTATGTTTGTTTCATCACACACATTTTCTTGAAAATTTTTCATTTTTCAAAGAGTATTTTCTAGAAAACCATCTTATTTTCCTATGTTTGGTACTAACTTTGAAAATGAGCTTAAAATGTTTTATGGTGTTTGGTATGCACAAAAAATCACTAACATTTCTTGTATAATTCAAAACATATATAACATGTATATTGTGTAAAAGAACTACATAATCAATATTAAATAGTTCATAGCCAAGAGTCTTGTTGTTCAATTAATTGACACTTCTTAATGTTTTTAACGGAGACATCAATCCCCTTCCTATTGTAACTCTTGAATTAATATATATATATATATATATATAGCACTTAAACATTACAAAAAATTATAAAATAGTTATATAATTTTTTATAATTCTATATGTGATAGCCAAAGGTAATCCAAGTAGGCAAAAAATCAAATTGTTGTCGTACATCTAACGTAGCACCATGAGGTTGAAATAGTTTTTTTTTTTTTCTTTTACGCAATAGCCTTATAGGATGCATTTCCTCAGTAGTTGTAGAAACCATCTAAATTAGCCTAATAGCCTTGCTGAGTGAGTTGCTAAATTTGTTATTGCACAAGGCATTGATGAGCTTTGTGACAATGGAACACAATGATAATTGGATTAGAAATTGTTAGGTTTTAAAAGTTTAGAACAATTGGCTAATCCTGAACACAAACTTATCTAGATATAGATCTTAGAGTCTATAGGTATTATTAGACAATGCTCAAGGTGATTTATGTCAAGATTCAAGACCATACAAGCTGCAGGAAGAAGATTTCATAATCTGTCTAGTTCGATCGATCGAAAGACAGGCTCGATCAATCGAAAGTCGTATTTGCAGAATTTTAATTAAGCCCAAACAGCAATTCAAGCCTATTAGGGATTAGGGTTTCTAATCTACTTCTCCTAGTATATAAAGTGTAAGGTTGAATTTATTCAAGCATCTAATTGGCTTTATTCCATGCTAAATTTGCTTGTAATTCAGCATTTAGTAACCCTGTATTTAGGTGGGTTTGTTGTAAGGGTAGTGAGTGAGATAGAGTGAAGATTGCTCAAGAGTGTGCAAGAAAACAGAGACTCGCGGCTGGGATTCGCGGGTGACTCGCGGCTGCAAGCCGCCGCCAGAAAGCAAAGACACATGCCAAGCATGCTTTGGAAGATGAACAGTCATGCTAGTCTGGAGCACTACAGACAAAAAACAGGACAAGCGCCATACGGTTAACTCGCGACTGGATCTCGCGATTTAGTCAAGCCGCGAGGTCAAGCCACGAGCCACCCCTGTTTTGTAAAACCTGACGTTTCACATTCCTCTCCCACTCCAAAGATAAATACCCCTTTTACCCACGATTGAAGAAGAGCTTCCGAGAGAAATTTTGAGAGAGAAACCTAAAGAAAAACAAGATTGTTTCACCCACAATCTATACCTTAGAGTCTCTTCAAATTCCCCTACTCTCATCCTCTCCATTGTCAAATCCTTGAGAGGCATTATACCAAACCTGGTTCTCACCATCATCTTCACTTTGTGAGACAGCTTGTTTTTGGATTTAAGGGAAGCGATTAGGAAGGAACCAATCTTCATTGGTTGATGCTACTGATCTAGTAGCGGAATCCGGGAAGTTAGAAAAGAAAAAGGTTCGGCGCAACCTCATTGAGCAAGAAGCTTAGAGGGCTTAGGTGCACTGAGTAGATTAGGCTTGGAGGGTCTATTGCTGTCCTTGTATCCCAACTGTATTTTCTAGTGGATTGATTACCACTTGGAGGGCGGCGGAGAGGTTTTTCGCCGAGGACTTCGGTTTCCTCTTCGATAACACATCGCGTGTTGTCTTTGTGTTTGCATCTTCCTTCCTCTCTATCTTTGCCTTTATATTATCTATCTTTGTGGTTTTATTTTGTTATGGCTTAGATAGTCTTTAACCAATTTCGTATTATAGCATGTGTTAAGTTTCCGCACACTAGTTGTTTGACATATTGCTTGTATTGGTTAAGTTGTATTTTGGGGGTCTAAACGTTCAAAGGTGTTTTGTACACGTTTTTGAACTTTCATAAAGGAAACCCTAAGCACGTTTTTTTAAGGCTTTTTAGAGAGAGAAGAAAGTGCCTCTTTTGTATTTAGGGTTTTGTTCCTAGAAAGCTCTCTCATATCTTCTACCGGTGTTATTACTTGAAGAATCTCAAGATCCGGTATTGTAGAAGTTTCTGCCTTCTCTAGTCATCAAAGTTGCTGATGATCTAAACCATCAAGGGTGATCTTGGAGTCACAAATAGGAGAGTTTGTGTTGCTAAACCTTTGAGTGGGATCTCAAAGTCACAAACGTGGGTGTTTGTGTTTTGTTGGAGAATCCAAGAAAGAAAGAGTCTGTGGTCTCGCAGTGAAAGTTCAAATAATGTATGAAACACCCTTGAACGTTTAGACCCCCAATTACAAAACAACCAATTCAAGTTTTGTGACAAACAACTAGTGTGAGGAAAATGAACACAAGCTATAAACAGAATTGGTAAACAAACTAAGCCAATTAAAATCACATCCATAGCAGAAAATAAAAGGTAAAGATCAAGGGAAGAGAGATGCAAACACAAGGACAACACACGATGTGTTATCGAAGAGGAAACCGAAGCCCTCGGCGTAAAACCTCTCTGCCGCTCTCCAAGCGAAAGAAGTAATCCACTAAAAAATGTAGTTGGGATACATGAACAGCAATAGACCCTCCAAGCCTAATCTACCCAGTGTACCTAGGCCCTCCAAGCTTCTTGCTCCAACGAGGTTGCACCGAATCTATTTCTTTTCTAGCTTCCCGGATTCCGCTACTTGACCATAGCATCAACTAATGTAAGTTGGTTCCTTTCTAACTACTTCCCTGAACATCAAACAGCCCTCTCACAATAATGAAATGGTGAGAAAATGTTTTGGTAAAAGGCCTCTCAAGGATTTAAAAATGGAGAGAAAGAGAGTTGAGGAATTTGAAAAGTCTCTTATGTGAAGATTGTGGATGAATCAATCTTGTATTACTCTAGGGTTTCTCTCTCAAAATTCTCTCGAAGCTCTCTTTCTTTTGTGGGTATAAGGGGTATTTATACTGGGGTGAGAATGGAATGTGAAGAGTCAGTTTTTTCAAAATAGGGCTGACACGCGGCTTGGCCTCACGGCTTGACCGAGTCGCGAGATCCAGCCATGAGATAACAGAACGGCCAGTTGTCCTATTTTGTCCTGTAGTGCTCTAGCTAGCATGACGCTTCAACTTCTGGCATGCTTGGCACGTGTGCTACTTCTGGCGGCTTGAAACCGTGAGTCATCCGCGAGATCAAGTCGCGAGTCTCTGTTTTCTTGTACACTCTTGAGCACTTCAACACTCTATCTCACTCACTACCTTTACAACAATCCCACCTAAATACATGGTTACTAAATGCTGAAATACAAGCAAATTTGGCATGGAATAAAGCCAACAAGATGGTTGATTAAATTCAACCTTACAATCTCCCCCTTTGGCTATTCCGTGACAAAACCCTACAACACTCTCTAGACTTAACATGTGAGTTGGGAACAGTTAAGCAAAACTCACTCACACCTAACTCTAGAAACTATGAAGCTTTTGAATCATATGAACATGAAACTCCTAAAACACAACAATATACCGTGATCATTGTATGCAGAAAAGCATGAAATGCATATGAATCAGGAAATATGTGATCAAGCAAAGATGGAGTAAAGAAACAAACCATGGCTTGATCAACTAAGCAATCACTACAAGGTAGTGACCACAATGCTCTTTCGCACTTGGAATGAACACTTGAACAAACAAGCTAACAAGCTCAATGCAAGTCACTTGCATGCCCAACACTCAACCAATGCACAATACACTAAGTATATGCATCTAGGAACAATCCTACAAGGGCACAAGAGTGACAATACTTAACAAGAAAATGCATGACATTTAGTTAGAAGTACTGATTAAACAAAGTATAAAGGCTGTATAAAGCACGGTACAAACCATAAAGCCTACAGACTAAGAAAACAAACCCTAAAAGCTTACAAAAGCAACATGGGTACAAACCACAAAATACTGAATATAAACTTAAACAATATAAACTAAAAGTGCTTAAAGTTTCTCCCTTTCAAAATGATGAGAAGTCATGATGCACGTGGAACATATATACTTGTAACCTAAAACACTTGCACAAAACACATTAGACCCTCAAGGTAAAGCAAGTAATAAAATGACAAGTATAATGTAACAAGTAAATTGTGATCAAGTAAACATGATGTGAAACATGTGAGCAACTTGATCATACACCAAAACAGTCATATAGAAATGACTACAATGATCACATAGCAAAGCAATTGATCATCCGAACATGCATTCAATGAAGCACAATAGCATAAGGGAGTATGTATGTCCAATACACAAACATGAAGCGATGAAAACAACAAAGCATAACTCAAAGCACCATAAAGCCAACAAGAAAACAAATAGAACAAAGTTTTCTAATTAACACAATGTCTTCTCCCCCTTGGTATATGCATCTCCACTATGGAAAATCTCTCCCCCTACAAATGTGCACGAGAAATAGAATTTCTCCCCCTAAAGATGTGCACAAGAGTTATATAGAAATGACAAAAACTCTCCGGTATACTCTCTAGAGTATACTCTCCCCCTTTTTGTTAGGAATAGACAAAGGGTTAAGAAGAAACGAGGGTAAGAGATGAAGGTACGAACAATACTAATGATGCATGAAGGGTGCGAGATGAATGAAAAAATGAAGCTCAAACCTAAGACAATGTAAAATGCTACAAAGCATAAGATAGACATGACATGCTAGGATAAAAAAGCAAGGTATAGACCAATGCATGACAAGGGTAGCAAATGTGTGTGCAAGAGGTGGCTAAGTGCAATGCATGACCAATACATGAAAAATGCACATGTGGGGCAAGGTGTGGTAAATACACAACCAATAAACCAAACATGTTCCTAACGAGGAAACATGAGAAACCCCAAAGTTTGGTACTCATCGGAGTCCAAACAAGCGAGAAAATGTCAAAGAGGCATTTTATCAAACACCTAGCATGCACACTATGAACAATAATGTGAAACAATGCATGAACATCATGAAATCCACCCTTAATACAAGTTCTTTATGCCACAAGGTGCCAACATCCAAAACAAATCAACAAAAGAAACCAATCCCATGAAAAAATTTGACAAAAATTAAGTTTTCCCAACCCCTATGATGAAAATCCCAACTAAAAGCACAAAACTCACCAAAACATAATCTAAGGATCAAAATTAATGAAAAGAGTTTATAATTACCTTAGAGATGTTAATGGAATGAAAAACCATTCAAATTGATTGGGTTTTGATGTAAAAATAGTGAAAGAGGGGTTTAAGAGAGGATGAGAGAGGTTTAAAACAGGTTTCCCACAAAAAAAAAACCCTTTAAAAAGCTATTTCTGGGCGTTTCACGACCGGGCGATTCGCGAGGTTCAGTCGCAAAAAATTTCGCGAGTCGTGAGTGGGTCGCGAGCAAGCTGCGAGTGAGTCACCAAAGCTTCTGGATAAACTCGCGACGGGCGAGTCGGTAGCACCTGTTTTTCAACACAGAACATGTTTAAACAATGAAAAACAAAGTAAGCACTAAACATGAATACAAAGTGTGATAAAAATCACTTCCAAAAACATATAAAATGATCAAAAATTTTTTTTGGATTGATCCATATATAGTTAAGCACACACACATCACATTTAAACAAGTACAATCGAACAAATGAATAAGGCATTCATTGAATATTAGGCATGTGTGTTGTGTGTGCGTATCAAATGTGAAATAGTCCTTAGTCTAGAGTGAAACTTCAATGATCAATTCAATCAAGTCATACACAACTAGTACTAAGTCAAGTGGTCTATCTCAATTATAGAAATGAACATATATGACCTCTCACAAGAAAATGATTACATATCTTTGAAGCTTTTCATTTGGCTTCTTTACAATTTATAACATTTGATCATTTTGAATCAATACATCTCATTTTGAGATTGATGCCTAAAATTTTTGATATTTCAATTTGATGAACAAGCCTTTGTCTTTTGGGCATCATACATTTTCAATACAAGTCGCTTTCCCTTTTTCCTAGTCAAATACTAGTATGTGTGACGGCTTTTGTAGCTCATTATCTCTTTTCATTTTAAGATTTACATTTATTGAGCTCTTTAAGCAATAAAAATAGAAGAGTGGGAAGAGATATAGACACAAATCTACGCATGTATCACAACTAACATGACTATTGACTAATCATTCATGACCAGCTTGAAGATCGATTTACAACAATCACACAAAGATGTCAAGATTTTTCCCACAAAGATATAAGTGCAAAAATAACAAGCTAAGCTTGTAAATGCACAAAGCCATTAGTATAAAAGTACAAAGTCAAACTCACATGTAAAATGTGCTCAAACATATACGATCAAACTTTTTGAATTTTTCACTTTTTATGTGGTTTTGGATGTTTTACTCACACAAAACTAAAACATAAAAGTAAAATCAAAACAAAAGCAATGCATACAAATAAATGCAAGATGTACAAAATGCATGAAGATATGACATTTAATGCATGAAGGGTCCTACAAAGATCGAAAGAATTAGATCAAAGACCATAAAGGACAAAAGCTCAACCATAGGAACCCTTCCTCATCCAAACAGAATGATTGTTTGGAATGAGTGTCTCAAGGGAAGTGAGACGAGGGTTGGAAGAATGAGAATCGGAGATGCACATAGTCAAGGAGTTAAAAGCATTAAACATTTTCTTTAACAACATGCTATTTTCACTCAAAACTAGTTTACCCTTTTTAGCACAACTTCCAAGAAGCTCAAGTTTCTCTTTTCTTTTAATTCTTTTAAGGGCATGAAACTTAGAGTAATGAGGTCTTAGATGACCAAAGACACCACAATGGTGACACACAATGTGTTTAGGTCCACTAGGCCTTTCGGGAAGGGATCTAGCAATATGGTTTTGTTCCCTCTTCAACTTATGACATTGAGGCCTTATATGACCAATCACACCACAATGGTGGCAAGTTGAAACAAACTTAGATCCATCCAAAGCCTTAGGTTAAGACCTAAACAGAAGCTTGGACTTAATAGCCTTTCTTTCCACTTTTTGATTTATTTTGTGTGGAGGAACGTACACCGATTTGTCCTTAGAGGTAGAACACACAATAGGCACAAGATCGGGTACCATAACATGATTGCAAACAAATATTATCATCCCTTTTATCAATGGGTTTAACAATCAAACACTTGGCATGCATCTTAAGAGATTCATTTTCATATTTTAACTCATCAACAAGTTTGTTAGACAAAACAAGTTTAGCATCTAAGTCCATATTCAAACATTCAAATTCTTTTAGCTTTTCAAGAGAATCTTCAGCAAGCTTTTTATATTTCTCAACCAATTTGTTGGATTCATTTAGCTTAGCAATCAAATCATCCTTTTCACAAAATAACTTACTCAAATTCTTTTGAAACTTCTTAGCATTTTTCTTCAAGAGTTTGTCATTTGGAATATCAACAACATCAAATGATTCATGCAACATAGCATCACAATCATGAGGATCCACACTCATAGAGGCATTTTCACAAACATGTGACATGCTACATTTATCATCAACCAAATCATACAAAGAGGCATACAAAGCACAATCCATGGCAAATAAACACAAGGGGTCAAGGATCACACTTAGGTATTTAAACCACAACAAGTGTACCCACTCTGATATCAATTGAAATTTCAAATAGTGTATGAAACACCCTTGAACGTTTAGACCCCTAATTACAAAATAACCAGTTCAAGCTTTGTGACAAACAACTAGTGTGCGGAAAATGAACACAAGCTATAAACAGAATTGGTAAACAAACTAAGCCAATTAAAATCATATCCATAGGAGAAAATAAAAGGACAACACACGATGTGTTATCGAAGAGGAAACCGAAGCCCTCGGCGTAAAACCTCTCCGCCGCTCTCCAAGCAGTAAGTAATCCACTAGAAAATGTAGCTGGGATACATGAACAGCAATAGACCCTCCAAGCCTAATCTACCCAATGTACCTAAGCCCTCCAAGCTTTTTGCTCCAACGAGGTTGCGCCGAACCTATTTCTTTTCTAGCTTCCCGGATTCCGCTACTTGACCATAGCATCAACCAATGTAAATTGGTTCTTTCCTAACTGCTTCCCAGAACACCAAACAGCCCTTTCACAAGAATGAAATGGTGAGAAAAGGTTTTGGTAAAAGGCCTCTTAAGGATTTAACAATGGAGAGAAAGAGAGTTGAGGAATTTGAAGAGTCTCTTATGTGAAGATTATAAATGAATCAATCTTGTTTTACTCTAGGGTTTCTCTCTCAAAATTCTCTCTAAAAGTTCTCTTTCTTTTGTGAGTATAAAGGGTATTTATACTGGGGTGAGAATAGAATGTGAAGAGTTAGGCTTTTCAAAATAGGGCTGGCTCGCGGCTTGGCCTCACGGCTTGACTGAGTTGCGAGATCCAACCGTGAGGTAACAGAATGGTCGCTTGTCCTATTTTGTCCTGTAGTGCTCCAACTAGCATGATGCTTCAACTTCTGGTATGCTTGGCACGTGTGTCGCTTCAGCGGCTTGAAACCGTGAGTCACCCGCAAGATCAAGTCGCGAGTCTCTGTTTTCTTGCACACTCTTGAGCACTTCAACACTCTATCTCACTCACTACCCTTACAACAATCTCACCTAAATACAGGGTTACTAAATGCTGAAATACAAGTAAATTTGGCACGGAATAAAGCCAACAAGATGGTTGATTAAATTCAGCCTTACACAGAGCTTGCACGTGGTTGTGTCAGTAAGTTTCTACTGGTGGGTAGCAATAGGATGTTAGTGGTCTAAGTCCTATTGTAAGACTTCGATTCTTTCATAGTGGATTCAGGTTTACCTTGAGGATAGTTAGGTTAAATCCTATCCAGGTTTTATTGGTGTGGTTTCCTAGGTCATCATATCATTGTGTTATTTATATTTCCGCTGCTATGCATGATATGATTGGTTGATTGTGATAACCTAGATCTGGAATTTGGACTAAGTAATAACTTGGCTAATTAACTAGGTTAATCCAATTGTGTTTTAAGGGGTCTAAAAACATACAAGTGGTATCGGAGCGGGTAGCTCTTCCATTTTAGATCTTTTGATCTAAGAGCCGATCCTTGACCCCTGTTGTCATGGATAATTTAAAGTATCTTTTGATCATGTTTCTACTCATGCTTCTGTTGATTTTATTGATGCCTGTGAAACTCTAGTAAGGAATTATTGAAATCTATGAAAATTGTTAAGAAATTCAAGGAAGAGTTAAAATTGGCTAATCTTGAAAAAGAGGAATTGGTTGTTAGATTAGATGAATCTAATAAAAAAAATGAATTTTTGAGAAATCAAATTTCCTCTCAAGATGAGAAGATGAAAAGCTTGGAACAAGAGTTAGTTGAATCTAAAGCTAAAATTGAAAATTTGACTAGTACCAAGCCTGCTATTGACAACGTAAGTGTTTCTGTTTCTTTTAAGCCTAAAACTGAGGAAGTTTATATCCCTCCTTTTAAGAGAAATAATAAAGAAAATGCTTATTTTGCTAGGTTAGACAAAGGTAAAAGTTCTGATGTAGACGCCGAAGTTTCTAAACCTACTGTTAGAGAGCACAATAAATCTGTTTTTGTTTCTACTTGTCACCTTTGTAGTGTTGTTGGTCATATTAGACCAAATTGTTCTTTGTTAAGGCAAAAATCAAAATCTGAGACTAGATTTGCTGTTAGGAATACTAATGTTCCTAAATTTGTTCCCGTTTGTCACTTTTGTGGTGTCTCCGATCACATTCGTCCTAATTGTCATAAATTGAAATTTAAGCATTCTATATTTCAATTTAGGATTTGTGATGATATTTCTCCTGCCATAAGTCCATATAAATTGTTTCATATTCATTTGAAAAATTTGAGCTTGTTGGCTTGTGAAAGGAATTTGCGGGATTTCAATCTCTCTCAAAAGATTGGTGTAATCCCTCAAATACACTCTGCTTCTCATGGATTTTCACCTACAAAGTTGAAGACTCGTGCTATATGGGTGAGAAAAAATTCTCTAAAATGAGTGTTGTTGACTTGTCCCTGATTTAATTCTTTCAATTGTTTGTGGACATGTCTTGTTTCTGTTTTTGGTTGTTTTGTTTTTAAGGTTGTTTTTTATTAAAAAAAATCCAAAAACATTGAAAAATTTCAAAATGACAAAAATATTTTATTTTGTGTCTAGATTTATTTTTCTTGAGGATTACATGAGTTATGATATCTCTCTCTTGATTTAGAACAAGCTTGACATTGTGGAGAAACTTGAATAGTATGTTTTATATAAGTGCTAAGATATTTATGATTTTGTGTGAGTATGTACTAGTTTGTACATGTACTTAAGAGTTAATTAAGAAATTGATATTTCTTGTTTGTGTACCCTCTATAGCTTAGTTAAGCAATGTCATGCATTGCATTTGCATTGTTCATTAAGCATAATGTATACTTTTTGTTTTTGGTCATAAATTTTTTTAAAAAAAAAAAAACCAAAAAGATTTTTGGGTTTTGTATTTCACATCTTGGATTTATAATCAAGAATTGGCTATATTATCTTTACATAACAAGTTTATGTACCTTGTTTAACTTGGATGAGCTTTTTTTATTGCACTTTACTAGTTTGAGCTTTGTAGTGCATGTTGTGTGGGAGATGTTTATAATTTTTGATCACTTTGTCTTGATCTTGAAGTCACATGTCTTTGATTGTCGAACTTGAACCTTTTGAGAAAGACATAAATAACCATCTCACCACTGTTTACTAGCCAATCATGAACACCTTAGTACATATCGTAAGATTTTGTACTCGAGAAAGTGTAGCACATGCACAAAAAGAACATAAAGTGTAGTCTCGGTTTAAATGTTAAAATTGGTATGTACATTATTGGACTTAATGTTAAATCAATCAAATAAAATTGGTGTGTATATTATGAGAAAAATCAAGAAACTTACATGATTGCAAGCTTGTTTTCTAGGAGATGTGGGAGTTATATGATGTAACTCTTTTGGTGATAATCTCTATCAAATTCTATGTGATGAATTTTGTAGAAATTGTGATTGATTTCTATTTACATATCACCTCACATGTTTTTCAGGCTTTTGCTAGTTGTACACACTACACAAGTTACTCTTTGCTAAACTTGGTACATTATATTGTGTGTGATCTTGTTGTGGCCATCCAAGATTAAAAGTTCCTTGATTTTGATGCACAATGTGCTTAATGTTTGAGTTTTTTTTGGACAATTTGATCGAAAAACTTGCTTTTGGAAGATCTGGGTTGAATTCAAGTGTTTTTGAAAAACGTATCATCTCATACTCATGCATTTTATTCATAAAACAATTCGCTTTAAGGAGTTTCTGCATTAGCTTACTCTGTTTTTCAAAATTTCACTTTTCCAAATTTTCGATTGATTGAAGCTGTTTCTTGACCGATGGAAATTGCGATAAAATTTTTTGGTTTGAATCTGCCTGACTCGATTGGAATTCGATCGATGCTCAATCGATCAAAACTGAAAAATTTTAGTTTTTAAGTATTTGACCAAATTTTTTTTCATGCATCATTTATGTTTAAGATTCACATGCATTGCATTGATTTTTGTATCCATCTTGCGCTTTTGCAGCCATATCTCTCATTGTTTTCACACATAACATGCATACACTTTGCTAAATTGGGTACTCAACTTGATTTAAAAATTGATTGATTAATTTTTTGAGTTATGTACTTTTTAGTATATGCTATTTTTTATGTGTGAACTGTAGAAAATATTTTTCTTAAGAAATATGATGGATAATCAATGTGCAAATATTTTCTCTACTCATGCAATCATTTATGGGTCACATAGTGTTAAGTTTGCATTTATTGAAAGAGAAAATATTTTTCTTCATGTGTATCCTTAACTTAGTTTTTAAGTTTGGTTTGTGACTTTTTATTTTTCCCCAAAACTGTTTTTCCCAAAACTTGTTTTGTTTTTTTTTTTTTCCTATTTTTATAGGGGGAGAAAAGTTTTTTTTTACCTTTGTTGTTCATAGGGGGAGTTGTTGCTCTTCATAGGGGGAGTTGTCTCTATTTTCTATAGAGTTGAATTGTTTTGTGTTCCCTTGATTCTTTATTTTCTCTTCTCCTTTATTGCGTATGTTTACTCTTTATTGAGTTGTCTTTGTCAATACGTGACAAAAAGGGGGAAATTTTGATGAATTGTGGGAATCCTGTTTGTTTTGTTTAGGGGAAGTTGAATTTGTTTTTGAAAGGGGGAGAATATAAAAACTTTTTGATGTATCTAACTTAGGGGGAGAGTTAGAATTTACTTTTGGTTTTTATATTCTGTTTCATATTATTGTTTATATGTCTTTCTTCCCACACATGCAATGATGTGTTTGTTGAGTGTTTTAGGAAAGATAGGTACATTTTGATCAAAACCTTCTACCTCTTATTGGCAACTTCTTGGTTAGGAAGTCTTAGATTGGAATTTGTGATGTAATTGGGCATTTTATTGTATTGGGTTGTTCTTGTATTTGAGCATTTCATTTTGTATCAAAGTTTTGTCACGAATAGCCAAAGGGGGAGATTGTTAGGTCTTAAAAGTTTAGAACAATTGGCTAATCGTGAACACAAACTTGTCTAGATATAAATCTTAGAGTCTATAGGTATTACTCAAGGTGATTCAAGTCAAGATTCAAGAACATACAAGCTGCAGGAAAAAGATTTCATAATCTGTCTGGTTCGATCGATCGAAAGACAGGCTCGATCAATCGAAAGTCGTATCTGCAGAATTTTAATTAAGCCCAAACAGCAGTTCAAGCCTATTAAGGATTAGGGTTTCTAATCTACTTCTCCCAAGATATAAAAGAAACCCTAAGCACGTTTTTATAAGGCTTTTTAAAGAGAGAAGAGAGTGCCTCTTTTGTATTTAAGGTTTTGTTCCTAAAAAGCTCTCTCATATCTTTTCTTGGTGTTATTACTTGAAGAATCTCAAGATCTAGTATTGTAGAAGTTGTTGCCTTCTTTAGTCATCAAAGGTGCTGATGATCTAAACTTTCGGGGGTGGTCTTAGAGTCACAAACAGGAGAGTTTGTGTTGCCAAACCTTTGAGTGGGATCTCAAAGTCACAAACGTGGGTGTTTGTGTTTCTTTGGAGAATCCAAGAAAGAAGGAGTCCGTGGTCTCGGAGCTTGCACGTGGTCATGTCGGTAAGTTTCTACTGGTGGGTAGCAATAGGATGTTAGTTGTCTAAGTCCTATTGTAAAACTTCGATTCTTTCATAGTGGATTTAGGTTTACCTTGAGGATAGCTAGATTAAATCCTCCCCAAGTTTTTACCGGTGTGGTTTCCTATGTCATCATATCATTGTATTATTTATATTTCCGCTGCTATACATGATATGATTGATTGATTGTGATAACCTAGATTTGGAATTTGGACTAAGTAATAACTTGGCTAATTAACTAGGTTAATCCAATTGTATTTTAAGGGGTCTAAAAACGTACAGAAACCTCATTAGACACCATCTAAAGAGAGATTACAAAGGAAGACAGAAAAGGACCACAAGAGAAGTCAGAGAGAGACATAAAGATTATTTTTCCATACTAAAAAACACAAAAAACTATTATTACATACACTACAAAAAAACTGGACTATTATGGTGGGCCAAAATCGCCGCAAAGCCCAAAAAACTGTCGTTAAAGGACCATTTAGCCTATTGCGGTGGGGGCTATTGCGATGGTTCCTCCCACCAGCCTTGCACTACTGCAATAGTTCTATTGCGGTGGTAACAAAAAAACTCTGCTATAAATACACCTTTTAGTGGTATTTTTGGTTTTTTGTGGTGGGCAAAAAACCATCACCATATGTTGTCAAAATTCATGAAAACCGACTTTTAGCGGGGGGTTATGCCCACCGCATTTGGTGTACACCTCTAGCGGCAGCCAAAAAAGCCGCTATAGGGTTTCATTTAAATCATTATATATGCACCTTTAGTGGCATTTTTGACCACCGCTATAGGTTTATTTTTTTCCCAGTAGGTATTAAAACCACTTTTTTTTTTTTTTTTTTAACAAACCTATTACAAAGAACCTGTAATAGTTTTAGCTCTACTAACACAATACCACAAATGCAACTAATTAACAACACCACAAATGTGTCCAAACTAACGTAATATTAACATAAAAATATATTATCAAATACATATAACATTGTCTATAACCATTATCAAAGTTCCAAAGTATTTAAACAAATCCTTCAACACTTTTGCAAGAAGATTCCCTTGGTACACTTTTGCAAGAAGAACCAGTAGTCCTAACTCCATGCCTGCTGGTAATAGTATACTTAGTATTGGTCACTCGTTCTGCAACTTTCTACTTCAACCTGGCGAAAATAACACTACAAGAAGATCAATATCTCATCAATAATCTGAGAATAAATAAATAAATAAAAGAAGAACAAAAAAAGGAAGAAACATGGAACTCCCTCTTCAAGACAACCCTCTAATCGGTGCAAGCACCTTAAGCCACATAGGCTCTCGTTATAGACGACAATTAATGACCGTAAGGCCAAAGCCATCTAAAAGATTTGGATTGGCCTCTATCTTTTCAAATCTCATATGAGTATTTTTCAGCAATGTACAAGAAACAATTAAACAAAGCAGAAACTAATTACCTTAATCAAGGCAATAGCTTCCACAAAGACTCCGAGGCACCTAGTAGGTGACCAATCATGGATTTCGTAGAGTTCACTCTTAGCTACAAGAATTAGAACTCAAACTAAGAAATCTCATATTGTAAATTTGATAATAAGAACTAGATAAATTTGATATTTAAGTAATCTCATATTGCTTGCTGTGTCTTATAAAAGAATAATCGTATTTAATTTTGATGGATAGCTTATTTGACAACA
Organism: Quercus dentata; assembly: GCA_028216015.1. NCBI lineage: Eukaryota > Viridiplantae > Streptophyta > Magnoliopsida > Fagales > Fagaceae > Quercus > Quercus dentata. The sequence goes on along the minus strand of CP116454.1, from coordinate 18,430,887 downwards.
AAAAACTATAGGAGAGGGGAAAATATATAGAAACAATCAAAAGGAAAAGATGAGGCTAATACACAAGTACCAGCATTATCAAAGTAATCCGAATGACCTGACTACCTACCATCGGGATGATGCTCATTCAAGTGATAGGCATCACAAGTGTAGCTTCCACCTAGAAACTCTGCATATATTTTTGCACCTCTTCTCTGTCATATAAGAAATAAGAAAAGTAACCCAAAAAGGAAAAATAAAAGAGTTAAAGCTACTAAACTCAACATATAAATATCAAGAGAAAAACTAGAGAAATTAATTTTACGGATATACCTTAGCATGTTCTAGGTCTTCTAAGAGCAATACCCTAGCTCCATCTCCAATAACAAACCCATCCCTATTCTGTTCATATGCAAAATTATATCTCAAGTCATGACTTACAAGTAGGTGAAGATATGGGTGAAATCTAGAATTCTAAATTAGAGTTAATGGTAATGTAACACAAAATAATTCAAACCAATTTAGCAATTAGATGGGATATTTTCTTTTTACTTTTTAATTTTTTTTCTGAACTAACCAGAGAGAGATAATTTCAAACAATTTCAAACAATTTTAAGGAGAAGAAACTAACATGAGAGAGGTTTTGAAACTCTAAGACTCATTATCATTGGACTCATCATCATTAGACTCATAAACATTATCGCTAAGCTCTTCATCATCTATAAATCCTTGTTCAAGCAATTCATCCTCACCGATCAATGGTGTATCATAAATGGTTCATTCTTCATTAACTCGAGCCCAAGCATGGTTGTCGTTTGCATCATCACATGCATCATCAGTAGTTATATTGTAAGGGACATTCTCAAGATAGATACCCACTTCATCATTATCACCATCATCATCATCATCATGTGAAACATTAATACCAACATCAAACACCTCCCTAGGCTTTGTTTTGACCACCACCGCCCAATCTTTATGTCTCACATCTTCCACATAAAACACTTGTGAAACTTGAGATGCTAATACATAAGGCTCGTCAATTAATCGACCACCCATGTGTATCAATCGTGAAAAAATGACAAGGGGAAATCCAAACTCATCTTTTTTGCATCCTCTCCCACTAATAACGTCAACCCATTGACATTTGAATAGTACATATCGATACCTGTTAAAGTAGTTCAACTCAATAATATCGATTAGTACACCATAATAAGTAGCATCACCTTTAGTAACAATACAAACTCCATTATTTTGAGTTTTCCTAGTTGTCTCAGAGTCTTTGGTACGAAACTTCACACCATTTATAACATAACACTTGAACTGTTTTGCTTCATTCTTGGATATCGAGTAAGCCATATGACTTTATCGTAAAGTTTCTTTTTCTTAGATGCATCCATTGACATCACCTAATATAGACAATGACATTTATTATAAGTATGTTATCTAAAGTGTTACAACCAAATTTTATATATAGATATTGACATCACCTATTATAAACAACCAAGTTTTATATATAGATATTGACATCACCTATTATAAATAACCAAGTTTTATATATATGTTTTATTTACATAGTTCCTAAACCAGCCGCAGAATTTCTCCATGTGCTTCTTTTGAATAACATCATTGGTTACATGAAAAGGGAAATTAGCCTTAATCTCCGCTATGTGTACACTATGTAGACAAACGTGTTAGTGTTTAGTTAGAATATTGTACTTGAATGCCATGAAAGGATACACAATAACATATTACTTACTTGCGAAATGGGGTGATTTCTTCACAATTAAATAGCACATAACGATGTGCTTGGATCCATGAATTTGAATCTAGCGTAATGCTCACCACCGCACCCATGGATTCCTCGATATTCCTTACAGGCTGATTGAATGCGGTTTCAACAGATTTAAAATAGTGTGAGCGGAATGCTAAGCATTCCTTTACTATATACCTTTACGCAATGGAGTCTTCTGGATAAGTTTTATTATGCACGTAAAACTTAAGTCTTGACAAATACCTATTGGAAAACCCAAGACCAACAACGGGAAATTGGTGTGAAAAGCAATTAATTAGATAGACAAAGTTACTATATGTGTTACCTTTCTATGTGATACATCCAACGATAATGAACTGGTCAAGAAACTTTGGCTTCGCTAGCTAAATGCATGACTTGATGTACCATCATTGTAAATAAAGAGGGAGGGAATATCCTTTCCAATTCACACAATGTCACTGCAATTCTCTTCTCAAGAGCCCCAAGTTCATCCATATTTAGTACTTTGGAACATATCTCCCTAAAGAAACAAGATAAGCCAATTAAAGGCCTACTCACTTCCTGGGGGGGAAAGGGGGCAATGATCTGCGTATTGCTATCGGAAAAAGTTGCTGCATTAAAATGTGATTATCATGACTCTTCATCTCACTAATCTTGCATTCTTTGAGTTTAACGCAATGTGAGATGTATGAAGAATATCCATTTTGCACTCTTACATCCTTCAAAACTTGCAAAAAACCATCATTTTCACTCGCATTCATATGGTAGCAGGCATATGGCATACGTGGCTTATCATTCCCAACCTTTTCTAAGTGAAGTTTACTTCTTATACCCATATCCTTTAAGTCTTGACGTGCCTTCAAGTTATCATTTGTCTTGCCATCCAAGTTCAACAATGTGCTAATTATATTATCAACTACATTCTTTTCAATATGCATCATGTCAAGATTGTGACACAACATATGGTCCTCCCAATAAGTAAGGTGAAAAATATACTTCTTTTCTTCCACACAGTTAAGGCTTCCACCCATTTTTTTCTTTTATTGGGCGAATTAACTGTTTTCTTCCCAAACACATGATCGACTACAGCATCCATTTGTAACATGATTTCCCCTTCGGATACCGTAATAGGAGTTGATCTTGTATCAACATGCCCATCAAATGATTGTTTTTGCTTACGAAATTTATGATCACTATCCAAGAATCGCCTATGTTTAATGTAACTAAATTTCCTTCTATATTTCAAGCAACGAGACCGACTATCATAGTTACAAGGGGGACATGCAAGAGCACCTTTGGTACTCCAACCCGAGATAACACCATATGCAGGAAAATCATTTATAGTCCATAATAATGTAGCATGCATTTGGAATGAGTTTTTGGAAGACACATCAAACGTTTTTACTCCAACATCCCATAACTCCTTCAGTTCTTTTACTAGGGGTTGTAAGTACACATCTGTATCGTTCTGGGGCGAGGTTGGACTGGGAATCAATAATGATAGCATGAAAGAAGACCTTTTTGTGCACATCCATGGAGGGAGATTGTACGGGATCAAAATGACAGGCCATGTACTATGAGTACTACTCATATTTTCATACGGGTTGAATCCATCGACTGCTAATCCAAGCCTCACATTACAAAGTTTGGATGAGCACTCTATGTACTTAGAGTCAAATGATTTCCAAGCTTCAAAATCAATAGGATGCCTCAAGAACCCGTCATTCACATGACCTTTGGCATGCCACTTCATATGATTGGCTATTTCAGGAGACATAAATAGTCGTTGCAATCTTGGCTTTAAAGGGAACCACCGTAGGATCTTTGTAGGTTTTTTTTTTTTCTTGGAGGAAACATTAGTACTTTGTTGACCTTTAAACTCATTACTTTCCCATCTTGAATGGTTACAGTTCGGACAAGCTTCAAGATTGGCATTCTCCTTCCAATATAAAATACAATCTTTAGGACAAACATAAATTTTCTCATAGCTTAAGCCCAAATCCTTAATAATCTTTCTAGTCTCATAACAATCTTTTGACAACTTAGCATTTGAAGGAAGAAAATCAAGCAAAAATTGCAACAACAAGGTAAATGATTTGTTGGTCCAACCATTAAGACACTTCATGTGGTACAAATGTACAATGGCTGACAATTTGTTAAAATTCTTACAACCTTCATAACAAGGTTGATTAGCATCTTTAAGCAGTTTCATAAACCGAAGTGCATCTTCATTAGGACCTTTTGTGGGTTGTTGCACATTAGGGACTTCTTCCATTGGCCCCGACGCCATATCTTGTATGGGGAACATATCACGAAGATCGGCATACTCTATCGGGTTTTCTTGGATGTGACTATTAGGAATAGAAGAAGAAGTTTGTGCAGATGATGATTCCCCATTAAAAACCTAGGGGTTATAACCCCTACAAATCCCTTTTGACACTAAGTGAGCCCGCACGACATCTATAGGCCACGAATTTGTATGCACACATTGTTTACACGGACATGAAATTGTTCCATCCAGGTGTGCATGGTTAGATGCAAAAATTCAAAACTGTTGGACTCTATCTAAATATTCTTGCAACCTTCTATTTGTAAGTTTCATCCAACTCCTATCCATTGCTATAAAGTGGTTTACAAGAAATACCTATAATGTCATTTCATGAAAGCACAAAGTAAGAGTTAACACACATTTCATTTACACAATTTCACTTTAATTTAAGAAACAAATCATCTTTAGTCATTCACTTTCAGCTATGTTCCTAACAAAACAATGAATTTAAACGCATAGAGAAGTTATCAATACATTTGGTAACTATAACATCATTACTAGCAATAGCCTAAAATGAATTAATCAAATAAAAACAACTCAACAAGAATCATCCAATATTACACAAAACAGTCAACACTCCTAATATCAAATAAAACCACCTTATTACTCCATGCAAGCCACCCGCTTGCCCCAATTCAACAACCCACCACAACCAGAGAGAGAGAGAGAGAGAGAGCACCTTAATTATTTCACCAATAGGGGTTGAGATCCTGTATCTTCCCAACAATACTACTACAATTTCCTCTTCTATATATGTCACCACTCACCTGTAAAAAGCAAAGGAGACTTGACAATGACAAGACACTGTATAGATATTATATGATAGGATAGTGATTAATGACATACGCCGAGAAAGTCAAGACTTGAGAAAAGATGCACATGGGAATGGAGTCCTGTCTAGTCTATTAGCGTACAACTTATAGATACAATACATACAACCTCATTCTCACCACACACTCATTCACCTAAAAACCATATATGGCTCCTAAATCAGTTAATACCATCTTATATCACATACTTTCAACCAACGCATAGCACAATTATAGGACTTTTTGTTAATCGATAATGCTAATTTATATTATAGTGAATTCATTGCAAATTAAAATACTTAAACATGTTACTTAGCTAGTTGATATTATAGTGAACAATATATTCTAAACACAAATAAAAGACTTTGTAACGCAAATCCTAGCTCTACATTTACTTTTGGAAGAGGAGAAAAGTTGGAAGACAGATTTACTAGATTTACTCCAATATTTATTTAGAGATATAAGTACATTAACGAAAAAGAACTTAGACTTAACCACAACAGAGTTTTGATTTGAAGAAAACTGTTAGCTAAAACAACTACCATTACACTTATTAAGAAAACCACATTTTGAACAAAAGCAAAACCAAATCCAACTCCTCAAAATTCCACCTAGCAAGCCATATGATTTTAGCAGATGCAAAATAATTGAGGTAATGAGGAATACTATTTTCATGTGTACCAAGTAATAGAAGTTTCTGGATATGCTTTTCAACTTTAGCTTCTTGCTCAATTCTCCTTCCAAGTAATAGAAGACGCACTCGTCAAGCTTGGCGAGAACTACTTGAGGAAATCATTAAATCAAAACTTGTATATACTTTATCCAACTAGTTATATAATGATAGCTCAAGTGAGATCACAAGTCACGATACAATCAACCAGCTATATAGTGTGATATTTTTATCCAACTTGTAACAAGATTGCAAAAGTGAGATTACGAAACATGGGATGAATCACCAAACATATAGTCAAGCTTCATAAGAAACACTACCAATTAAGACAACATAGATAGGCACCACTACAACCAAAAGATTATAAATTTAAAACAAATTGGTTCACTTAGCATAAGAAAATGAACTTTCTTCTAGTCCACATAGTCAAAATCAAATTCACAAGAAACACAATCCCAAATGCTATAACCCCATATACAATCAAACCTAGAAACCTTTTTTCATTTGTTTTAAGAAAAAAATCATGTACAACCTCAAAATGGGTACCTAGGATTTTGGCAAACCAAGTCAGATTTCATGGTTTTCTCAACATCAAAATATTGCAAATCTCAAACGACACCAAGAAGAAGAAGGTAGATGCATACCTAAAGAAGAAGAAGAGGCTGACTCTAACTCTGTCCGTGACTCAGAGTCTGCAATTGCACAATATATGTCACAAAAGGGTCAATACACTTAATAAAAAAACACTTAATTACTCTACATTTTCTGCATTGCCTCATCAACTAGGAACCACCAATATATCTTTTTCTTTCCCACATTTTCTCAATAACCAAACAAACCCAAAATTCAATATTTCAAAACCAACCAAACAAACCCACATTTTCTCTTTCTTTTCTTGGAAACCAAATAGGGAGTATAAACTAAAATGCTGTCAAGTTCACAAATGAGATACTCAATCTACCTTTACCTGACCGACCTGAAATGATCTAGCACCATACACCAAAGCTCAAAACCAAATCACTTACATGACACTTTTAAGCTCATTCAAACTTTCAAACAAAACTTAGAACCATCACATTTTTGTATAGTATTCACCATCATATCTCCAACATAACAATTCAAACACCAAAAAAAAAAAAAACAATAAATTAACCAAATAAATTAACCAAAAACACAATAATATAAACATAATAAATTAATACCAATTCAAACACCCAATGAATTAGCTAAATTCATAAAATCACTAAAACAAAAAAAAAAAAAAAAAAAAAAAAAAACCCAAACCTTGAGTGGGATGGAACCGAGAGAGAGGGAGAGTACCTTTGGATTGGGAGATGGAGATGGATGTAGAAGTAGGAGTCCTTGCACAATGAGTACGGATCAAAAAAAAAAAAAAAAAAAAAAAAAAAAAAAAAAAAAACTTATGAATCGGAATGATGTTGGCGGTGGAGGGTGGTTTTGTTGAGCTCGGGGATGGAGCGAAAGGTGGAGATGTTGGCGAGAGAGCACAGGGTGGTTTTGTCGAGCTTGGGGATGGAGTGGAGGGTGGAGATCTTGATGGTAGAGCAGAGGGGGGTTTTGTCAAGCTCGAGGATGGAGAGGAGGGTGGAGATGTTGGTGGTGGAGCTTGGCGAGGATTTACGATTGAGAGTTTGGAGGGAGTGAAAGTTTTGGATTGAGAGAGAGTGAGAGTGAGAATGATAAGTGGGAAAAATGAAAACCTAAGAGGGAAAACGAAAATAACAGAGGGAAATTTTGGGGTTGGAAATTTAAAGGTCTATAGCGGCGGTCTAACCCGCTGCTATAACTAAGGAAAAACGACGCAAATAGGAGTCCCTATTGCGGCGGTCATACAAAATGCCACTACAGCTCTCATATTGTGGTGTTTTTCTCTACCGCCGCTATAGCATCTACGCAAAATGATGTATTTATTGAGGCGGGTTTCAAGATTGCCGCTATACCTACGTAACGACTCTAAAACATATATATGGCGGCGGTTTTATGTCTCGTTGCTGTAGGATGTTGCAAAAGTCTATACCTATAGCGGCGGTCCAAAAAAAAATGCCGCAATAGACCCTATGTACAGTGGCAGGCACAAAAAACACCGCAATAGGCGACATATAGTGGCAATTTTTGCACCCGCCGCAAAAAACCGCTGCAATAGTCCAATTTTTTTTTGTAGTGATAAGGTTTTCCATCAAAACAAACAAAATGCTAGTGTCATTGTAAATTTTTGATGAGATTTGATTATCATAATAAATCTAAAAAAGAATAAGAAATTTGAAAAATTAATTTGAAACATTTTAGTTATACCCAAAAAAGGAGAAAACTTAACACATTAAAACAAAAGATTGAAGAATATAGGCTATTTAAAAAAAGAATAATATTAATAAAAGATGCTCAAGTTTCTTTAAAAAAAATGAAAAAAAAAAACTCAAAATAATAAAACAATATATTTGTAAAGATAAAAAGATAAAAAAAATATTTTTACAAATAGTTTAATATTTAAGAAAATTTTTTTTAATAAATTTTAAAAAATAAACTATATATTAAACCACATCACAAAATAGCATATATTGACATGGATTGCATGAGTTTGTTACTAGTTAATTACATTAGGTTATTGTTCAAGGGGATGCAAAATAGATGCAATCAATGAGTGATGTATTAAGGTGAGTCTCCACTCAAAATGGATCAAAACTATTAACATATTAAAGCACAATGCGTGTACCCTTTTCAGTTTCTCTGTCAATGAGAGGGATGTCATATGCACCGGGCATAAGAGATACTCTCTCATAGTTAACAAATTCGACTAAAATTATTTTAATTCTTAAAAAAAAAAAAAAAAAAAAAAAAAAAAAAAGGACTTAAGAGCCACCAACGTTGACTGCCCAGACAACTCAACCCAAAAAAAATAATTAAAAACCCACCCAAGGTTATAGCTTTTACAAACCTAAAAAAAAATAAAAAAAAAAAAAAAAAAATGGCCCGTTTAGTAATGTTATTCTAATAACGTTGTCTAAGTATTGTAAAAATATGTGTGAGTGAAAAAATGTTGCAAAAATATGTGTTGTATTGTTTAAACAATGAAAATTGTTGTTTAAACAACACAACCAAAAAGGCCCTTAAACACCAGAGTTCCATAACTTTTGTTTTTTTCCTCCCTCCCTCCTAACCAAGTACCCATTAAAAAGAATAAAGTTTCTCTCTAAATTATTTTAGAGAGAAACCCTTCAAATTTCTTATATGTCTCTATATTTTGGTGTAAATTTGAAAATCTAACCATTTAATTGCATATTCTTATTAAAAGTTTAAGTTTTTGTGAACTAAAATTGTGTATAAAAAATAAGTTTCTTGATCAAATAGTAAATTACATCCGATTTGAACGAAAATTGATTTGCATGTTAAGTATATAATGTATATGTAATTCAACGATTAGATTTTCAAAATTCATATCCAAAAAAGAAAAATATAAGAAATTTGAAGAGTTACTCTTCAAACTAGCTAAAAAAAAAAAAAAAAAAAAGCCATGTTAACAGTTACGCGGTGGGTATTTAATGAATTTGTTAACAGTTAGGTAGGTGGATATTTAATGAATTTGCTAACAGTTAGGTAGGTGGGTATTTAATGGATTTGCCACTTTGACCGGTTAATAGAGTTTTTCATTTTATATGGTCATCCTCAGTCGCTTTAGCTATGCAATCTGCAACCACATACTTGTGTTGTGAAATTCACTATTAACTTAGTACTCCAGCCAATGCATTACGTTTTCTGTTGAAGGCTTTAAGCACTCGGCAGACTCAACCATCAAAATCCTGCTGCTTTTGCCTGGGTGTCTAAGACACAGAAAGTAAGAGAGTCCAATTTACAACGCCTTTCTCACTGGTTAGTTAAAACTTCTTATTAGTAATTTTGTCATAGTCGTCGTGATCTAAAGTGGAAGACTATGATCAGCTCTTCTCTGTTTTTTGAATAACATTTTTCTTTTTATTTTATGATTTGTTTGCAGCTATTTTTCGATTGTTCATTTTCATTTTTTGGCTGTTTTCATTTTTCTCTAAAAATTGGAAACGAAAACTTTTTTCCTATTTTCTAGTTTTGTACATTAAGCAAATAAGCTAAAAAGCTAAAAGCAAAGCAGGAGCCGATCTTTGTTGTTACATGTTGCAGGATCTGTTTGAAGACCTATATCTGATCCCAAAATTTTGGGAGTAAAACTTTGTTGTTGTTGTTTAATTTGATTATGACACAGTTTGTTCAGGCCATATATGATGTTTGCATTCTCATTCAGTTTGAAAGAACGAGGCTATAATGATTCTTCTGTTATTGTGTTCTTAATGTAACTAGTTCAACCATTCAAGTTGTGCTGTCACTTCCCTGTACTACTAGTTTAAAACTTTAGAGCCAAATAAAAAAGAAACTGGAAAACCAGAATCTATTACCTGAGATTGTCTTATCGTAAAAAATGAGAGTTAGCTCTGAAAAGTATTAGTTTATTGTAATGTAGCCCAAGTATAGTCACAGGTCAATGAATGATTTACTTTTTATGTAATGAAGATGTAGCTTAATTACCAAGATTAAGAAACGAAAGTCTTCTTTTGTGGCTATACCTTTGGACTCATTTTCTTGAGCTTGTTTACCATAATTCTGAGTCAAATTAAAACAGTTAAATCCAAATCAATTGCATGCTCATATGCGTATGCGTGCATACTCACATACACATGTGCTTCATTTATGTCTCATATGATTTGATTTTTATAACAGTTAAACAAAAGATGCCTCCTAAAAGAGGAGAGATAGAGGATCCAAAATAATTTATAGGGCTTGAATGGGTATTTTTGGTGAGTGGGCAAATGAAATTAGGACATGAAAAATTATACCTCAACAACGGCTCTCCAAGGTCAACCATTTTACAAAAGGAAATCTCAGATTCTCGAGTGACACTCCAAAAGAATATTCTCTGTATCCAAACCGAGCCAAACATGTCAGGTGTACACACCAAGGTCAGCAACTCTACACGCTCCACTGTAGACAACTCTGTGGGCCTAAAACATGGCACGTGGAAAAGACTTGGGGCACCAAACCATGCAATGACTACTGGATGAAGAAACAAAAGCCTTGGGCAAGCTCACGGTAGACAATTTGAGATCGGCAGTGGCTGATATGCAACACTACCGAGAGCAATGAGTATCTTGAGCTGAAACTCTTAGGGGCTTAGGAACCTCCGATTTAACGCTCTTGAGAGAGCCATTTATAAAAAAGCTCTCATATGTGTCTTCTTAATAGAGACCAAACTCACTACCGAACAACTCAACAACATGAAGCAAAATTGGGATTACAACCAAGGCCTTTGTGGTTTCAAGTGATGGTCATAGCGGTGGTCTAGCTCTCCTGTGGAAACCCAAAGCTCATGTACATATCCAGAACTTTTCTCGTTGGTTCATTGATACCTATATAGTTTGTGCTAACGCAGGTCTAAAGTGGAGGCTAATTGGCTTCTATGGTCATCCTAATACAAGCAAGCGAGAGGAAACATGGACACTACTTGAATCACTCCAACAATATCCCATGGCTATGCTTAGGTGACTAAAATGAAATAATTAGCCATTCCGAGAAGAGTAGAGGAGGCTTGAGACCAACTTGATAGATGGATCGATTTTGCACCGCAATTCATCATTGTGGCTTTGTTGACTTGGGCTACACCAGATCCCCTTTCACTTGGTCTCGAAACCACCCTACTGATGGCCGCATACATATTCGGTTAGACCAAGCACTTGCCACACCTACATGGAAATCATTGTTTTGGTGAGCTACTGTTCACCATATCTCTATGTCCACCTCTGACCACTCCATGCTTGCGGTGTATCTACCCACAATCGGACCACGTCATTCTCCACCTTGCCATCCTTTTCGCTTTGAAGCAATGTGGCTCCAAGATTCACGATGTGCTAAAGTTGTCCAAGAAACATGGATGGAAGGATTGTACAAACTGGATGGCACCCAAATCACAAACTGCATTGATAGTTGTAGAGCTCGACTATCCTCTTGGAACAAAAATAGATTTGGCCATGTTGGATGACAAATAACACACCTGGAAAAAAAGCTTCAAGTTCTTGAACTAAACCAACTCAATAATTTTGAGCATATAGAGGATGTCCATAAAGATCTTAACTGCTGGCTTGATGCTGAAAATACCATGTGGGATCAATGGCCCAAGCACATGTGGATCACCGATAGCAACCGGAATGCCTCTTTCTTTCATCAAAATACCTCTAACCGTAAGCAAAGAAACTCTATCAAAGGCCTCACCGATAACAGCGGAGTATGGCATGAAGATGACCAGATTCTGAAAAGTATTATATTAGATTATTTTTCTAATATTTTTTAGTCCAATGGTCCCACCGACACAATAGCTATTGTTGTGGCAACACAGCCTGTTATGACCGAATCCATGAACAGATTTTTGTGTCAACCATTCCAAGAAGAGGAGGTACACAAAGCCCTAAAACAGATGCATCCAAAGAAATCACTTGGCCCCCATGGTATGCCTCTGCTATTCTATCAACACTTTTTGTTGCTTTCTAGTGAGTGTGTTACTAAAGCTGTACTTGATTTTTGAATTTGGGAATCATCCCTTGAAAATTTAATGAAACTCATGTTATCCTTATCCTTAAAGTAAAAAACCCTACAAAGATAACACAATACATACCCATAAGCTTGAGTAATGTTATCTTTAGATTAGCCTCCAAAGTTATTGCAAATAGACTCAAACGTTTCCTCCCCAATATAATTAGTGAACATCAGAGTGCTTTCATGTCTTCTCACCTTATTACTGATAATGTTTTAGTTGCTTTTGAAACTATGCATCACCTAAACTAAAAAAGAAGTGGTAAAACTGGGAAGATGACCTTGAAACTTGACATGAGCAAAGCTTTTGATAGGGTAGAATGGGGTTGTCTTCATGATATAATTCAGAAAATGGGTTTTGATTCTAAATGGGTAAATCTCATTATGCAATGTGTTACTTTTGTTACACACTCCATCAAATTAAATGGCAAACCCCGTGGCCACATTACCCCCACTAGGGGCTTGAGGCAAAGGGATCCCATTCCCCATTCCCCATTCCTTTTCTTGCCTTGTGCAGAGGGCCTCTCATCTCTTCTTCAACAAGCCACGTCAACTGACTCACTTTGGGGGGTCACTGCTTGTCCATAAGGCCCATGGATCTCTCAACGCTTTTTTACAGATGATAATATAATTTTTTGTCAAGCCACCAAGGAGGATTGCAATCAACTTGAGCAAATCTTGGAAACTTATGAGCAAGCATCAAGCCAAAAAATCAATCGTGAGAAGACCTCTTTATTTTTCAACCAAAACACCCCACAAGATCTCCAGGAAGAGATAAAGGAATGTTTTGGAGCAATGTTTATATAGCAACATGAAACATACCTTGGCCTTCCCTCTTTGGTGGATGATCAAAGAAGAACACCTTTTGTGCACTAAAGGAAAGGCTGGATGACAAATTATCAAGGTAGAAGGAGAAGATGCTCTCATAAGTAGGCAAGGAAATTCTCATTAAAGCAGTGGCACAAGCCATCCAAACATACACCATAAGTGTTTTCAAACTTCTTGATACTCTTTGTGACGAGATGACTAGCATGGTTTGGGCTTTTGGTGGAGTCAATCCAATGAGAGAAATAAAATGGCATGGCTTGGGTTTTCGTAATCTCAAGGCATTTAACTTGGCACTTTTAGCCAAGCGGGGCTGGCACCAACAAACCAATACACACTCCATGCGTAACTAGGCCCAAAACCTTCCTTTGCATGGTGTAGCATCATGGTTGTCCAAAAATGTGGTCAAGGCGGGGTACTGATGGAAAATAGGTGATGGATCTTCGATGAGGATTTGGTTAGATAAATGGATTTCAAAACCAACCACTTTTCAAGCCATTTTTCCTCCAAATACACTGCCTATAGATGCACGTGTTTCTCGGCTACTAGATGAGAACACGGATGAGTGGAAAGCTAACTTGATATGCTAGATTTTTCTACGAGATGAAGCTGAAACAATTTTGAGTATTCTTTGAAGCCAAAATTATGCCAGAGACCCCTTCATCCGGGCCTATACTCCATGAGGTATGTTTACTGTCAATAGTGCATACAAAGTGGCTTTATCCTTATCTTCACTATCCCACCCATTTAGAGCATCAAATGACCAAACCCATAGTACTTTCTAGCGAACCATATGGAGTCTCAATATCCCAAATAAATTGAAAACCTTTGCCTCAAGAGCAAGCCTCAATATTCTACCTACAAAGGTGAATCTTTGTCACTATGGAGTCCTAGATAACCTCCCTTATAAGGCTTAGTGATGAAACAGGTGGACAACTTTTTCAGGATTGCACATTATTGTAGTTTAAGATGTAATAAGGAGCCAGGCCCTTAAAAATGGGAGAGGCCCAGCCCATGAAGATAGGTAAAAAGGAAGAAAGGTTTGGCCCTTAGAAATAAAGAAGGGAGGAGCCTGGCCCATAGAGAGAAAAGAATAAGTTCTAGGCCTTAGAAAGAAAGGAGGTGCAGAGGGAAGCATGAGCTAGAGACTTAAGCAAGAGGTGACATCCAAGGAAGCCCAAAAGGAAGGCAGGCCTAAGCTGGGTTGGAATGGCACAGGATCTGCCAACTCCAAGAAGGGATCCCGGAGGAAAGACTGGCATAAGGGATCCCAAACATGGATAACTCAAAATGGCATGCTCATGATAAAAGGTGGGTACGAAAGACAAAAGGTGTCCAGTCAAAATCAAATGTCCACAACCAAGATAAAAAAATGATGGGGACAATCGGTGATTTCGAGACCAACACCTGATGAAGAAACCTAGGATCTCGGGCAAAGAAGAGAAGGAGAACCAAGAAGGAAGTTGGCCAAAAGCCTTTCCAGCTACACTATCATCAAGAAGGGATCCGCCCTATTTTGAGAAAAGAAACAAGTCATGAGAGGTCAACATCATAGCCTCGTAGCTTTGAGATGTCCTTTTTAAGGCCTTAGGGAAAGAATAAAAAACCTTGACCTTGGAGAAGCATTTGGACTTACTCAGAAGGGAACTCCCATAAAAGGAAGTCAGCGAGGGAGCTTTAGATTGTCAAAACCCAAAAAAATGAAATAAGAATAAAAAGGGGTTAAGGACATTGATTGTCAAAACCAGCCACCAAAGCTTTCAAATATGACATTGGTCTTGGTAACCAGCACACAAAAGAGAATGATGGCTGGTATTAAGGAGCATCCAAGTAGCACTATAAAAGGGGAAAAATGGCCCAACAAAGTCGCGGTGAGTCAAGCCTAGTCCACTAACCATTAACACCATTCTTTGGAGGCCTAGGATCCCCCCAAACCATTGGGTCTAGGCACTGTCCAAAGCAAGAACCCATACACATCAGCCCGTGAAACTTGGGAAGTTACTAGTTTTCCAATTGATCTCAGAGGCATACAATATAGGGAGTTTATAGACTTTATCTAGCACCTTATCTTTGTTCAACATGTAGGGATGGATTTACTTGAATTCACTATCACAACCGCTTGGTGCATGTGCTTTAATAGGAATAAAACTAGGCTTGGGCTCCAGAACAATCTTGTAGAGAGATTATCCATAGAGCCTGCTCCATGCTTGAAGACTTCAAACTTGCACAGCTACGAAGACCACAACACAAGGAAGCTGCTGACAGACGCTGGATCCCCCTAGATTTCCTGAAGTACATAGTAAACACAGGTGCCGCTGTTTTCTCAAATACTAAGGCGGTGGGGAATGGAGTTGTGGTACGCAATCATGAGGGATCAGTAATTGCGGCTTTAAGCAGACGCTTACCTCTTTCACTGGGACCTCTAAAAGCCGAAGTAAAAGCCATGGATGAAGTAATTTCTTTTGCCAGAGATATTGGACTACAAGACGTTATCTTCAAAACATACTCAACCATCATCAATGGTGCTCTTACTAGCTCTAGTTTCCATTGACAACATTGTCAGCATTCGCCACAATTGCAATATTTTAGAAGTTCTGAACTGCTGCATGTTCAACGACAAGGAAACAAAGTAGCTCATACTTTGGCACGTCACGCCAAAGGAATTGATAATTCTGTAACTTGGATTGAGGAAACTCCATCTTTTATTGAGTCCTTGGTGATTTAGAATGCTTTGTATTTATCCTCTTATTAATAAAATTTTCATATTTCTCATTAAAAAAAAAAAAAAAAAACAAAAACAAAGCTAGAAAGCTAAGGAGAAAATATTATATCTCTATTTCATATCTTTTTCACATGGCCGTACATGAAGGCCTACTTATAAATTATAATATAGTGTGTAATCCATGCCATTAAAAAATATGTTTAAAGAGGCAATGAAAGACTTTCCTGTTTATCCCTTTAAAATGTTTTGACTATTCTCAAGCATAACAAACAGTAATAGACAATAGATGTTAATGCCATACACAAATAAAGAGTTATTTTGATTTGAAATAAATATATAATTGATAGGCCTAACAAACCTCCTTGCCCAGACGAACCCATTAAGCACCTTCATCAACCCCTCCACTTTGTGGATGAAGGAAGGTAAGCCACTAATAGAGGATTCAATACCTCGAACAGTTACAAACTAGCTGTTAGGCCATTGGAAGCTCATCAAAACCTACATTAACGAGCCTAGAGGCGTTACAAAAGAAGCACTAAAACCACAATAAAGGCCACAACGACTAGAAGCAATAGAGCCATATATAAACACCTCTCGAAACTAGACAAGGTACATACACACTTCCTAATATACAAATACACCGTAGCTCTGATATTCTAAGCTCTTATACTTTCCTAAAGCTTCTATACACCGACTTTATCATCAGAAACTATGTGGCGTGCACCACACATTGGTGACCACCTAGGGAGGGCTTTTCACGACAATTTCAGGCACGGGGACAAGGTTGTTAACTCATTTGGACAAACCTACTCAACCGACGATCACAACATCATCAGTTTGGCACCATCTGTCGGAATGACATTTTTCGTCGAGGTTCCGTGTGTGTAGTTCCATTCAAACTAAAAAATCCAGATGGAGTCCAACACTCCCCAAGATTCTGTAGTATTAGCCTTGTAAATCCAAACACTCACAAACAAAGATGAAGGAGCTTACTAGACGAAACCAGGAGATAAGGCTGCGATTGCGGCAAGAGGAGAACTAGTCTAGGACCAACCGGGATGACGATGAAGATAACCATAGAAGGAATGACCGTCGAAGACCCGCCACTCCAGAAAGACCGACCTTGGACCTTCTTAGGGAAATGAGAAAGGAGATGGACAAGGCGAGGAGCGCAATTAAGGAAAAAATAGACCGGAGCCTAGATAGGATCATCAAAAGGATGGATTCACCCTTCATGGGGCAGTCCTAGAATGCCCAATGCCGTCAAAGTTTTGTTTACCTCAACTCAAATCGTTTGACGAACCGAAAGACCCTCCGGATCACCTCAACACTTTCAAGACAACTCTAAGTCTTCAATAGCCCCCTAACAAAATACCGTGCCGTTCTTTCCCCTTACCAACATCGTTCATCGACAACTTCAAGCAGTTGGGCAATTCCTTCTTACACCACTTCGTCGGGGGACAACGCCCGAGAAGGCTAGCGGACCACTTGCTTACCATTAGACAACAAGAAAATGAGACCTTGAGGTCATACGTGAAGCATTTCACTCGAGAAACTTTAGAGGTAAACGAAGCGGATGACAAAGTACAATTAACAACTTTTAAGGCTGGTTTGAAGTCCGGGAGTTCATGGTCTCACTCGCAAAGAATCCCTCTAAGACTATGGCAAAGATGCTCCTAAAGGCGCAGAAGTACATGAACGTCGAAGATGTCCTAGCAACAATATAAGATGTAGAGAAGTCCAATAGGAGGGAATGAAAGGAAGAAAAATGTAGAGGACGAAAAAGGGAGCGGATAGATCGTCAGAATACTGATAGGAACAAACAGAAAGATGATAAAACCCCTCGAACGATAAAATTCACTCCTTTAGTTATGCTTATT
The DNA here is from genome assembly GCA_028216015.1 of Quercus dentata. Lineage (NCBI taxonomy): Eukaryota > Viridiplantae > Streptophyta > Magnoliopsida > Fagales > Fagaceae > Quercus > Quercus dentata. The sequence goes on along the minus strand of CP116454.1, from coordinate 18,413,272 downwards.
GATAAAATTTTGGCACAGATTAAAGATGAACATTACCTCAAATGGCCAAAGTCGTTGCACTCGTCACCCAATGTGCGTGACAAGAAGAAATATTGTCGTTTCCATAAGGATCACGGCCACTATGTAGAAGATTGCAGAGACTTAAAGGAGCAGACAGAGGAACTCATCCAAAAAGGGAAGTTGCAGAAATATGTTAAGAAAGGAAACTCCAACAAATCTAGAGATAATAACAAGGACAAGCATGAAGCCTTTCTGAGGGACAAGGACCACACATCCCATCATCCACAGAGTGCGATTGGGGAGATAAATATGATCACAAGAAGGCCATCCACGGGAGGATCATTTAGATCCCTCAAGAAATCACAATAGAGGCGGATGAATAGCATCCACAGGATACCACCCCTGAAGTAGAGACGGACAGATAGGGACATCTTTTTCTTGGAAGAAAACGCTAAAGGAGTGAAGCGACCACATGACGACCCCCACAGTTATAATGCTTATGATCGAGGGGCTTAACACTAGGAGAATCCTTGTGGAGAACGATAACTCTACGGACATCATCTACCTCTCTGCTTTTTAACAATTGAAGTTGGATCCAAGAAGACTGCGTCCCTTCGAGTCCCCTCTCGTCGCCAATGGAGACAAAGTGTATCCCAAAGGCATAGTGACACCGACAGTGATAGTGGGGTCTTACCTGCGACAACTAACTTGTCGGCTAGACTCCTGGTGGTAGACTGTCCTTCTTCATACAATGTGATCATTGGGAGGTCTACACTCTAGGGAAGGCAGCCACGTCCACCTATTACCTGAAGGTAAAGTTCCCAACAGAAAATGGTGTAGGCAAGGTAAAAGGAGATTAGGTGTTAGCTAGGGAATGCTACCAAGCAGTGTTAGTTACAAAGGAAAATCATACATGGATGATCGAGGAGGAGGAAGAGAAGGTTGAAGCCTTGGAGACCGTGGAACCGGTAGACAAGGAACCGACAAAGACTACAAGGGTAGGGACGACTCTAAGCCCGTAAATGAAGGAGAAATTAGTCCAATTCCTTAAGGACAACCTGGACGTTTTCGCATGGAGTCACGAGGATATGCTAGGCATACCCACAAAGATCATCCAAAACAAGCTAAATGCAAATCCCGAGAAGAAGCCTGTCCAATAGAGATGACGGGTCTTTTCTCCAGAACGAAACCAGGCAATCACGGACGAGATCAACAAACTGCTAGCAATGGAGTTCATCCGTGAGGTCTATTACCTTGATTGGCTAGCCAACGTCGTCCTAGTAAAGAAGGAAAATGGAAAATGGAAAATGGAGGATGTGCATAGACTTCATGGACCTAAACAAGTCCTGCCTAAATGACAACTTTCCCTTGCCAAGGATAGATTAGTTGGTGGATTTCATGGCGGGACATAAACTCCTAACATTCATGGATGCATTCTTAGGATACAACCAGATAAAAATGGCAGAAGAAGACCAGGGGAAAACTACCTTCATCACAAGCCAAGATAAGGTAATGCCCTTCGGATTGAAGAACGCAGGAGCAACCTATTAGAGGTCAATAAACAAAATGTTCAGCAAACAGATCGGGAGGAACATGGAAGTGTATGTGAATAACATGCTCGTCAAGAGCAAGGAAAAGTCTGCTTACCTAGATGACCTCCAAGAGACGTTCACTACTCTCGGGTAGTATCAAATGAAGTTAAACCCCAACAGGTGTGCTTTTAGGGTAGCGTCAAGGAAGTTCTTAGGGTTCATGGTGTCCTAGAGAGGGATAGAAGCAAACCCAAAGAAGGTGCAAGCCATACTAGAAATGACGTCACCCGAAACTGTGAAGGAAGTCTAGAAAGCTCACAAGAAGAATAGCAACACTCAATAGGTTCGTCTCTAAGGCAACGGACAAATGCCTGCCATTCTTCAAGACGCTGAAGCAAGCTTTCACCTGGATAGAAGAGTGCGAAAAAGCCTTCCGGGAGCTCAAACAATATGTGAGCAATCCACCCCTTCCGAGCCTGTCCAAAGAGGGAGAATACATGTATTTATACTTGGCGTTGTCAACTACAACAATGAGTGTAGCCTTTATTCGGGAGGAGGATGGAACTTAACTCCCAGTCTACTATGTTATGCAAGTCTTCCAAGGAGCTGAAGCAAAATACCCATAGATCGAGAAAATTGCATTTGCCTTGATTGTAGCCTCCCGAAAGCTGCACCAATACTTCCAGGCGAATCCTATCCTAATGATGACAGACCAACCCATAAAGAAGTTAATGAACAAGCCTAAGACTACAAGAAAGATGATTCAAAAGAGGGCGGTCGAGCTTAGCTAATTTGACATTAAGTACAACCCCAGAACAGTTGTCAAGGTTCAGGCATTAGCGAACTTCATCGTCGAGTTTACGATTCTAGATGAGGACGAGGCATTGAACGAAGCGAAAAGATGGACGATCCAGATTGACGGGTCGTTAGCTCGAAAGAAGGGGGGAGTAGGGGTTATTATCATCACCCCGAAAGGAGAGACACTTAAGTATGGAGTTCAGCTAATGTTCCCCGCCACCAACAACGAAGCTGAATACGAGGCAATCTTGACGGGACTAAGGGTCAGAAAGGCGTTGGGCGTCAAAAACCTGCTTTTCCAAAGCGATTCAAAGCTGGTTGTGGGGAAAACAAAGGAAAAATATGAAGCAAAAGAAGAGAGGATGCAGAAGTACTTGAGGCTGACGAGGAATTTGGCCTAAGAATTTGATCAGGTAGAGGTCATACAAGTCCCCTGAAGCCAAAATATAGGGGCAAATGAGATAGCAAAACAGGTGTTGTCGGGAGTAGGGCTGACGAGCATGGATTTAAAGATGAAGTCCAGAAGTGTCCCAACATTGAAGAGATCCCCACCTTTGCAATCTAGAGTGAAAACAATTGGATGACCCCAATTCTATCCTTCCTCCAAGATGGACGACTTCCACAAGATGTTGAGGAAGCTAGGAAAGTCGGGAAGAGAGCAGCTAGGTTCACTATTATGAACGACTCCCTATACAAAAAAGGCTTCTTCATGCCCTACCTGAAGTGAGTTGACGAAAGCGAGGCCAAGTACATCCTAGAGGAGGTTCATGAAGGAATCTGCAGAGATCATGTAGGCCCAAGGTCCCTGGTAAGTAAAATCATTAGAACAGGTTGCTTTGGGCCTACTATGCAGAAGGATGCAAGATAGTTCATTGAGAGATACGACAAATGTTAAAGATTTAGAAATGTTCAACACATCCTAGCAGAGAGACTAACGCTAATAACCTTCCCGTGGCCATTTTCCCGGTGGGAAATTGACATCGTGGGCCCACTACCCCGAGGTAAGAGACAGGTAAAGTTTTTACTGGTCACTATTGATTATTTTACAAAGTGGGTTGAAGCAAAATCACAAGCAACCATCACGGAGGCAAAGGTCTAGAACTTCGTGTGGAAGAACATAGTTTGCAGATTTGGGATACCATAGACGATCATATCGGACAACAACAAAAAGCGAGATTTGACAGTCAAAACTTCAAAGACTTTTGCTTGGGATTGGGGGATCAAGAACCAATTTTCGTCTCCAGGTCACCCCCCAAGCCAATGGACGATGCGTAAGTGACGAACTAGACACTGCTCAAGATCATCAAAGCTTGGTTGGAGGAAGCAAATGGCACTTGGCCAAAAGAATTACCTAACGTCCTGTGGGCATACAAGACTACCGCAAGAACCCCGATAAAAGAAACTCCCTTCAGGCTTACCTATGGCACCAAGGTAGTAATTCCGATTGAAGTGGGAATCACTAGTATGAGAAGAGAAGTCTTTAGTGAAGGCAACAACGACGATCGGTTGAGAGTCAACTTGGATTGCCTGGACAAAGTAAGAGACAGAGCATCCCAGAAGATGACGAAATACTAGCGTAAGATGGCCAAGTACTACAACAAAAGAGTGAAACTCGAGCAACTAAACATAGGGGACCTCGTCTTACGTAAAGTCACACCTGTAACTAAGGATCCAACCTAGGGGATGCTTGGTCCAACCTAGGAAGGACCCTACAAGGTCATCCATTACTTAAGACAAGGCATTTATCATTTGGAAATGATGGACGAGAAGAAACTACCACGACCGGGGAATATTGAGCATTTGAAGAAGTACCATCAATAAATGTAACAGACGATTGTATCCACATTTGAAAGAAAGCAATAAAAGTACTATTCAACTAACATCCCAATGTACTGTATGTAAGTCCAAAAGTAAGATCTTGGCTAAGTAATAAGATTTCGTCTAGACGGATGTAAATTATTGACGAAGCCAAGTGACAAGATCCCTTAAATGGGTGTAAGTCATCTAAAAATAGGCTAAGTGATAAAATTCTGCCTAGACAGATGTAAATTACTGACGAAGCCAAGTGCAAGATCCCTTAAATGGGTGTAAGTCACCTAAAAATAGGCTAAGTAATAAGATTTCGCCTAGATGGATGTAAATTACTGATGAGGCCAAGTGACAATCCCTTAAATGGGTATAAGACACCTAAAAGTGGCTAAGTAATGAAATTCTTCCCAAACGGATGCAAGCCTTATCGAGGGGTAAACAGGCAAAGATGTAGGCAAAAAGCATAAACCACATACGGATAGGAAGTGTTAAGCATAACGAAGAACAAACTAGTGGAAGCGAGAAAGTAAGTAGGTAAAACATGAATATATTTTGTCTAAATCAAACGCCCAAAAACACTGGGCAACAAATATTGTTTTGGAGATAGAATTAAAAGCCCAAAAACATACTGGGCACCCAAAAAAAAAAAAAAAACATAAGTATCTACAAGTTCAAATGCTAGCCTCTCCACCATTAGCTTTAATAGGCTCTAGAACATTTCCCTTGGGAGTAACAATAGTAGCTTGAGCAGCTTGAGTAGCCTGGGCAGCCTTGTCCACAGCCATTTCTTTGTCCACGGCCTCGAAGTCTAAGTTCTACAGGTCCACGTCAACAGTCTTGGACGAGATATTTCCGCAAGAGCTTGAAGCCCTTGTAGTACCAAATGAAGAGCATATATTGTACTCGTCGATCTATTGGAAGGCCTTAATGGACTTAACGGCAATAGTCTTCACCCGCTCCCTTGCAGCTTAGAGTTGCTCGTCCTTCTCTAGGGTCGATCGCTTCTTCGCTCTCGGGTCATCGGATAGGACCTTTGCCTTTTCCTTGGCAGTATTGGCCTCGTCCATGGCCAAGATAAGGTCTTTCTTCGATTTCGAGAGCTCCACCTCCATACCCTTCACCTGGGACTTTGCGGATGAAGCTTTAGCCTCTTGACTCAAGTACTTCGAGGTAATGTGAATGGTTTCCCCTAGTACCTGAAAAGAAGATCAAACTTTCGAAACAATGCAAAAGAAGGAAAAGGGAAAGGTAAAAAATTGCACAAGTACATTACTTGGACGAGCTTATGGATATGACGATCCACAATCTCCTCGATCTCTATAGCATGCGAGCGTGGGCGGAAGGCTCTGGACCAAGGCGGTGACGAGCTAAGGTTCGTGGGTCGACCAGGTCATCAAAATCGTCAATCGTTTTCACATACACACTTTTTAATATACAAATACGCCATAGCTCTGATATTCTAAGGTCTTATACTTTCTTAAAGCTTCTATACGTTGACTTTATCATTGGAGACTCTGTGGCGGGCACCACACCGGTGACCACCTAGGGAGGGCTTTTCAAGACAATTTCGAGCACAGGGACAAGGTTGTTGACTCATCCGGACAAACCTACTCGATCGACAATCACAACATCATCAATAATAATTTTATAATAATATTCCAACATACTCTGGTACTGATTTTGCACACTAATTTTAAGGTATTTTCGAACTAATATTTGGATGATCTTAGTGTCCACGTGGTTGTTGCATTCCTAAGGAAGCCTCACTGAATCCACGCGATTGTAATTAATGTTCTTCCAACTCCAAGCATGATTTTTTACTTCCAAATTAAGGAACCGCAGATCAGTAGTTGTGAGGAAGTTTCCTTACGCTTCTCCTTTTTGTTTATATGATGCAACCCTCATAGTCATTACTGTGCAATCCATCCTCAGTCACAGTATTCTTGCCTTTTGTGTTTTGGATTCTTTGTTGGAAGCCATTGCCCCGGTGCACATGTCTCCAAATATAGAACTATGAATTTCACTTTTGAATCTGAATTCAACTTTTTTACTCTTTCCACCAACCAGTTCTTTGTCTGGTAGTAGTGATAGTTCTTTATCTAATCAGTCGCTAATTCTAGACTTCAATGACTATCCTTTCATATCATCTTTCTTTCCACCAGACACAGACACAGATGTTCATATTTCATTTTCTAATCCGAATTCCATCTTTTCACTCTTTTCACCAGCTAGGTCTATGTCTAGTAGTAGTGATAATTCATTATCTAATCATTTGCCAATTCTTGACTTCAATGACCATCCTTCCATATCAACCTTCTTTCCACCAGACTACTCTCCATCAAGTTCCGTATCTGCTCAAAGCAAACATTTCTCTTCTTATTCCATAACACCAATCTTTCCACCCATTCACTCTCAGCGAAATTCAATATCTAGTGAAACATCACTTCATGGATTTTCTAATTCCATATCCTCAATCCTCCAACCAAATAGTTTTTATTCACCTTCAATTGAATCAGCCTAATATCATTATCAATTTACTTCAAACGAAGGTTTACTTCAAACGAAAGAGAATCAAGTCACGGATTTAAAGATGTTTCAAGTAAAACTAAATCTCATTTTTAGGGGCCTAATATAACTAGCTGGCGCCAAATTAAATTTCATTTCTTTGACGACAATGAGAGAATCTTCCAATAGCAAGTTGAGGCAGAGTTCAAGCAGGCCCAGGAGAGTTGGTCCTACGCTATCTACTGGGTGTTAGACAGACCATCCAAATCTCATTCATGGTTTTCTTTTAGTCCAGTCAAAGGATTCTACAATGTGGACGATCAAAAATTTACCGATTATAACTTGGCCTCCTCGTTCTTCCAGCTCATGGATTCGTGGTCCAATAGGGTCATGAGCCTAGTTTACAGTATTCATAATCCCATCTGGTTAGTTGGAGAGGACTGCCTGAACGACTCAAATTATTACCGGGCTTGTGAAGGGAGTAAGTATGGACTCAAGACCATGTCTTGGATACGCATAGTGGACGGTGTCATGGAATTCGGCTCCACGAATCTCATTTATCCACCCGTATCTACTCAAACCGAACATTCCTCTCATTGTCAAGAGCCTAATATCTCCATCAACAGTGAGAGAATCATCCCACAGCAAGTGGAGGCGGAGTTTGGGCAAGCCCAAGAGAGGTGGACCTATGGTATCTACTGGGAGTTAAACAAGCATCCAAATCCCTTTTATGGGACACTTTTAGTCCGACAGTAATAAAGCTCTACAATAAGTACGATCACAAATTGTTTTACACATCTTTCTTCCAACTCAAAGAACATTCATGGTTCAACAGCGTCGTGAGCCATGTTTCCTACGTTTTGAGTCACATTTGACTGGTTTGGTAGGACCACCTAAGGGGCTCAAAGTACTTCTGGTCTTGTAGTGGCCATAGATATGGGCTGAAGACCATTTATTGGATACGCAAAGAGGACATCATCATGGAATTCGGCTCCACAAAGTTGATTCACCCTGTGGCGGACCCAGGATTATTTACTGAAGGGAGGCCAAGCTAAACATAAGAAAATTTTTATGATCAAAAAGTTGTATCTAATGGTACTAAAATCATTTATAACTTATTTTAAATTTTCTACATTCACAATGAAACAATCACTTTGATGGTGATGAGCTAAGTGTAACTCGTCCTTGAGTTGTCGTCTTAAGCGTGGGAGAATTTAAGTCTGCTCGTCCAAAGGCAAGAACACATGGAGAAACTCGTCCATAGACATCCGAGTCACACCACGAAATGAATTCTCCATGGATGAGTATACCTACAGATGATCTCTGCATGGACGAGTTATTCACACTTGGTGAATATTATAAAAATCTTCCATGAGATTCACATAAGCAAAATATGACACGTTGCATAATACGTGGAAGAGATTCCACATACAACACCCCATGTAATCCATTTCCTTTGACAACTACCAACATTACCCAATGGATCCTAACAAGTAGACCCACGTCTAACTCTCTATAAAAGGAGTAAATTCTATCCACTCAAGGTAAGTTCTAACCATTCACTATTTTCTTTCCTTATGTCTTAAAGAAAAATCGGCTTAACCGTTGGAGGGTCCTTGGCCGGGTCACACCGGTCGCCTTTAATAGTCCTTTCTTTTTTTTCAAGATTTACAGCCATTACCGTGGCCCGAAGTATTTCACCCTACTGATTTTCATAATTCATCGCTTGGCGCCATCGGTGGGAATCATAGTGAAAAGTTCTTGTTAGCTTTTCCATTTTCCAAGACAAAAAAGTCTGCATGGTTTAGACTAGTTAATGGCTACTAGTCCAAGACACTAGGAGAGTAGAAATGCCTCCAATCACCCAAATCGTGCACCACCACCCCCTATGACTGTCCAAAGATTCTGATTCATGGCATGGCAAAAGAATGGTAGAACTAACGCAACAAAACCAAGAGTTAACTAGAGAAGTTAACAGGTAATGTTAACAACATGGTGGAGAACGAGGTCAAAACTCGTGGTGTGAAGGTGTTGGAAACAACATCGAGGGAGATCATTCCAGGGGTATTGTTACTAGAATGGTGCCACGTTTGGAGAAAGAAATGGACCAGATGAAAAGAGCTATGGAAGAAATGAATGATTCCATGAGAAGAGTGAATCATGTAGATAACCTTGTCCACAGAATAGATTCCCCCTTCATTGTGTCCATCACCAGCCATCCTTTGCCTTCCAAATTCAAAATGTCCACCCTAGACTCATACGATGGGACTCGCGACCCTTGCAATCACATTTCCATGTTTAAGACAACTATACATCACTAAGGTGTTCCGGATGTGCGGAGCCTTTCCTACAACCTTGAAAGAACCAGCCAGAGTGTGGTTTGGAAAGTTGCCACCAAATACTAACTTCGTTCTAGGAGTTAAGCAAGTTGTTCGTCAACAACTTTGTTGGTGGACAAAGGAAAAAGCATTCCTCGTCCAGTTTTTTGAGCATAGAGTAGGGAGAGAATGAAAGTCTATGCTCATTCATCAGCCATTTTAACAGAGAAGCCTTGTTGGTGGACGAGATGGACGATAAAATCCTTTTAGGCGCTCTCTACAATGGAGTTAGTTCAGACTTATTTATTCATAAGCAGTATGATCGTGAGCCACAGATGATGGCTAAGTTGATACACTCAACCTAAAGCTTCATGAATGTGGAAGACACCATTATTGCCAGGAAGAAGAAGAAAGGTGAATGACTAGAGAACAGTTATGTGCACCACTCGAAGCAAGGTCCTCATCCAAAGAAAGCCAAAGTGAGGGAGAAAAGAGATCGGGATGGCAAGAAGGCGGGGTTGTGCTCGGGACGATATTCCAACTATACTCCTTTGAACACTTTGCTTGATCAAGTGTTGTTGTAAATATAGGATGATCCATCTTTGAAGTAGCCGAAAAGAATAAAGGGAGATCTTAGCAAGAGGAATAAAATAGGTACTGCCGCTTTCATCTCGATCATGGACATGATACAGGCGAGTGTTATGACTTAAAGCTCCATATTGGAGTTCTTATTAAGTAAGGAAAGTTGAAAATTTTCCTCGGACGAGATCATAAGGACGAGAGACAACCAATGAAGGGCAAGGTGGAAGAACCAGACTGTCCACTGTTTGGAGAGATAAAGATGATCATAGGGGGCATGTTTACAGGAAGCTCGTCCAAACTAAGAAGAACTACTTGCGGATCATCCAAAACGTTCAACTGCCTGGAAGACCACCAAGGATGATCAGAGAAGATGAGCAAGGTATTGTTTTCATGGACGAGGATGCCAGACGACCGCACCATCCTCATGACGATTGTCATCACTTTGACGATTACAAATTATACAACCGAAAGGGTGTTAGTAGACAATAGATGTTCAACAGATATCTTTTATTACCTAGCTTTTCAGCAAATGAGGATTAATAAGGAGCTACTTCATCTAGTAAATGTGCCATTAATTTTGGGTTTGGAGGAGTGAAAGTTCTACTATTGGGTACCATCTCCTTCCCAATCGTGGTTGGCTCTTACCCATGGCAAATCAATAAGGAAGTCAATTTCCTTGTTGTGGATTGTTCGTTTTCATATAATGCCATCATTGGACGACCAACTCTAAACAGTTGGAGAGCTGCAACGTCCATTTACCTCATGTCAGTTAAGTTCCCAACAACCTATGGTATTAGAGAAGTACAAAGAGATCGGTTGGTAGCTAGAAAGTGTTATTTAGCCATGTTGGCTATGTATGAGCATGTGCAAACAATGAATATAGAAGAAAGAAGGGTTGCTACAAAGCCCACTGAAGTACTAAAGGATATTCTTCTGGATGAAAATAACCCCGAGAGGTTCACTAGGATTGGAACAAGCATGGAAGAGAAGACGAAGCCAAACCTCATTCAGTTTTTAAGGAAAAACATTGATGTTTTTGTGTGGAGTCACGAAGACATGCTAGGTATTGACCCAATATCATTACCCATTGTTTGAATGTGTATCCTTCCTCTAAGCTCGCCCATTAGAAGAAAAGGGTCTTCGCTCTTGAACAAGACAATGCCATCAAAGAGGAGGTTGAGAAGTTAACCACGGCAAAGTTTATTCGGGAATTCTATTATCTGGATTGGTTGGTTAATGTGTTGATGGTAAAGAAGACTAATGACAAATGGAGAATGTGTGTGGACTTCACTGATCTAAACAAAGCCTGCCCCAAGGATAGCTATCCATTGCCACACATTGACCGGATGGTAGATTCAACAGCAGGTCATAAGTTGCTAAGCTTCATAGATGCCTTCTCAAGTTATAACTAGATAAGGATGAACAAAGTAGATCAAGAGAAGACATCTTTCATTACCAGTCAAGGCCTGTTTTGCTACAAAGTAATGCCCTTCGGTTTGAAGAATGCGGGGGTAACTTATCAAAGGTTGGTCAATCATATGTTTCATCCACATATAGGACGGAATGTAGAAGTATATGTGGATGATATGTTAGTGAAAAGCTTGGATGAGAAGAAACACCTGGACGACCTTTAAGAGACTTTTGATACACTTAGGCAATATAAAATGAAGTTGAACCCAAGCAAGTGTGCTTTTGGAGTTGTATAAGGAAAATTCCTTGGTTTCATGGTTTCGCAAAGAGGGATTGAAGCTAACCTTTATAAGATTCAAGCAACCTTAAACATGGAACCTCCGAAGAATATCAAGGACGTCCAGAGCCTCACTAGATGAGTGGCAGCCTTTAATAGGATCATTTTAAAAGCCATTGACAAGTGGTTACCATTTTTAGGATATTAAGGAAGGCGTTTGAGCGGACGGACGAGTGTCAACGAGCCTTTGAAGATTTGAAGACTTACCTTACTTCAACACCACTACTGAGCCCGTCCAAACCAGGAGAAGAGTTGTATCTCTATCTAGTGGTGTCTCTCCATGCAGTAAGTTCAACTTTGGTATGGGAAGATGGAAACGTACAAAAACCCGTCTACTACACTAGCAAGGCCTTGAGGGGTGCTGAAAGACGATATCCACCAATTGAGAAGTTAGCATTTTCGCTAGTAACAACAGCAAGGAAGCTCGGACCTCATTTTCAAGCTCATGTAATCAACATCCCGACAAATCACTTGTTGAAGAAGGCTATGAATAAGTTGGAAGTCGCAAGACGGTTAATCCAAAGGGTAGTGGAACTTAGTGAATTTGATGTGAGGTACAAACCAAGAGAAGCGATAAAAGCACAAGTCCTTGCAGATTTCATTGCTAAATTTTCTTCTACCAGATATCAGCAAGATGGAGTTTAGGGAGCGAAACAGTGGGTCGTCCATGTTGATGGCTCATCCACACAACATACGGGAGGAATTAGGGTTATCTTACGGACACCAGAAGGAGACCATTTGGAGTATGCAATCCGTCTACAATTTCAAACAACCAATAATGAAAGCTAAGTATGAAACTTTATTTCAAGGTCTTGAATTGGCGAAGTCACTCGGGGCGGAATCAATCCTTGTCCAAGGGGATTCGCAGTTGGTGATAAGTCAAGTAAATGGGATGTGTGAAGCCAGAGAAGAATGAATGAAATTGTACTTAGAAAAATTTAAGCGAAAGTGTGAAAAGCTTTACAATGGCTGCATTTCAAAGAAATTCAAGGGAAGAGAATATAGAAACCGACATCTTGGCCAAGAAGGCATCCTTAGACAAGACGGTTGGTGAACAACTAAAAGTCTAGTACATCCCAAGCGTAGACGTTATTAAAGTAAATTAGATAGATTTAGTTGACAACTGGACCACCCCAATTGTGTCCTATCTCAAAAACAGAGTACTCCCTGATGACGAGAAAAAGCAAGGAAGCTGAAAATAAGAGTCAGAAAGTTTGTCCTCATGGATGAGGTGTTGTATAAAAGGGGTTTTTCTTAACCATACTTGAGATGTTTAACTCCAAACGAGTCTCTTTATGTCTTGAAGGACGTCCATGAAGGAGCTTGTGAAAACCATTCGGGAGCCGGATCACTAGTCCATAAGATAGTCCGTGCAGGGTATTACTTGCCAACCATGCAAGTAGATGCCAAAGTTTATGTTAAAGTATGTGATAAGTGTCGGCGCTATAGCAACATCCCTAGATGACCATCAAAATATCTCACCCTATGGTGGCTCTTTGGCCTTTTGCCTAGTAGGGACTTGACATTCTTGGTCCCTTTCCTATGGGGATGAGACCGATGAATTTCTTAATAGTGGGGACTGATTATTTTATCAAGTGGGTGGAAGCTGAACCCTTAGTGAAAATCACTCAGCAGAATGTCAAAAACTTCGTTTGGAAGAATATCATTTGTCGCTTTGGAATCCAGAGGGTGCTCATCTCGGATAATGGACGACAATTTGACAACACACCTTTCAGGGAATTTTGTAAGCAATTAGGAATCAGGAATCACTATTCCTCACTTGCCCATCCACAAGCTAACGGACAAGCTGAAGTTGCAAACCGATACTTGCTCAAGATCATCAAGACTCGACTTGAAGGGGTAAAAGGGATATGGCCGGATGAATTGCCTAGTGTCCTTTAGGCATATAGGATGACAATGAGGACTCCCACTAGTGAAACTCCCTTCAAGTTAGCATATGGAAGTGATGTAGTGATACCAGTAGAAGTTGGATTAACTAGCTACAAGGTGGCCCATTATGAAGAAAAGAAGAATGAAAAACAACTCCATCTAAACCTTGATCTCATGGACAAGGTAAGGACGGACGTAGAACAAAGGGTGGCGCGCTACAAGAATCTGATGATTAAGTACCACAATGCGTTGGTGAAGCCAAGGCACTTCAACCTTGGCGATCTTGTTCTAAAAAGGGTATCTTTTGCCACTAAGGATCCTGCTCATGGAAAGTTGGGACCTAATTGGGAAGGATCGTACAAAGTTATCAATTCCAAAAGGCGAGGATCATACTACTTGGAGGCCCTGGATGGACGGAAGTTGGAACACCCTTGGAATGTGGAGCATCTAAGAAAGCACTACTAGTGAAAGCGGCTTTGTCGGGAAGGTCGGCATGGATGAGATCAAGAAGTTTGTTTATACTATGATTTCAGACATTTTCAAAATAGTTGAAGGAAAACCTAAAGACGAGATAGAGAAGATACCTGGCTCTAAACGAAGAAGACCTAAGGATGCGGGATGACTTCTAGATGAGGCACTAGATGACAAAGGTCAGAGAAGAAAATATTGGAAATGTGAGAGGGTAGGAGAGGAAATCTACTATTTATAGGCGATGAAACTGGTCACCTAAAATGATGCGACCAACTAGGAAAAGCCACATGGCACTTTCTCGAAGGAAGAAACGATATGATTGATGAACCTCGGGATTTACGCCACATGTCAAGAATAAATATAAAATTCAAAATTTTGAAAATTCAAAAAAAAAAAAAAATTTGATTAGCTAACAACACAAGGACAAGGGAGCAAAATGATCTTTGATAAGCTAAGTGTAACTCGTCCTTGAGAATTTAAGTCAACTCGTCCATGCGGAGATCGTTTGTAGGTGTACTCGTTCGTCCATAGACATCCAAGTGACACCACGAAAAGGATTCTCCATGGATGAGTATACCTACAGACGATCTCTGCATGGACGAGTTGACTTAAATTCTCCCACGCTCTAGATGACAACTCAAGGACGAGTTACACTTAGCTCATCACCATTGGTTAACTAATTAGCTAACAACACAAGGAAAAGGGGGCAAATCGATGGTGATGAGCTAAGTGTAACTCATCCTTGAGTTGTCGTCTAAAGCGCGGGAGAATTTAAATCAGCTCGTCCAAAGGCAAGAACACATGGAGAAACTCGTCCATAGACATCCAAGTCACACCACAAAAAGGATTCTCCATGGACAAGTATACTTACAGATGATCTCTACATGGACGTGTTATTCACACTTGGTGAATATTATAAAAATCTCCCATGAGATTCACATAAGCAAAATATGACACATTGCATAATATGTGGAAGAGATTCCACATACAACACTCCATGTAATCCATTTCCTTTGACAACCACCAACGTTACCCATGATGATAATGGATCCTAACAAGTAGACCCATGCTTAACTCTCTATAAAAGGAGTAAATTTTGTCCACCCAAGATAAGTTCTAACCATTCACTATTTTCTTTCATTGTGTCCTAAAGAGAAAACTGACTTAACCGTCGGAGGGTCCTTGGTTGAGTCACACCGATCACCTTTGATAGTCCTTTCTTTCTTTTTAGGATTTCCAGCTATTACCATAGCCCAAAGTATTTTAGTCTACTGATTTTCGTGATTCATCACACTTAAAATCTCATGTTTTATATTGTTGAATCCAGGATCACATTTAAAAAAACAATATCTAATTGTTTAAGTTCACATTTTGAAAAAAATTAAACTTTTTCTCTCCCTTGTAGGAGCTTCTCTCTCTCTCGGGTAAGAGTTTCCTTCCTCTCTGTACGATGTGAGTCCTTCCTCCCTTAGATCCTATGGCTTAAGGACTCCCTCCTCTCATCCCATATCATCTCATCACATCTCTTCTCTCTCAATATCTTCAATAGTTGTCTTTCACTCTATTTTGTCCAGTGTAGTTAATACCATACTTGTACCGCCAAGATCAAATGAATTTACTGCACCGGTGGGTAGGCCGGTACAGAAATACTCTTATTTCGTCTTGGATTAAATACCGGCCATTCCGGTGTTATTCCGGCCATACCGAGATAAATACCGGATTCCAGCCAGTAAATAGATTTCAAGCGAAACAAAAACACTTACCAACTTACCTTCTATACATTTTTTTTTTCACCTGATAATTCTTCTTTCTATTATCTCGTTCTCTCTTCTTCTCCCTTTTCTTCATATTTTCTTTGTTTGTGACTTTCCTATTCTCCACTTTTTCCAGCTTTCCTCCACTTTTCGTTCTTCAGTTCTTTCTTCAAATCTCTCTCTCATCATTTGAGTGTCTATGTTTGTTTGTTCCTTTCCGTTTGTATTTTTAAAGCTTCTTTTTTCTTAGTTTTGTGTGGCCACGTGAAGAGGCAGAGGAGTTCTTCAACCAAGAAAAGAAAAAGTAATGCAAAGTATTAAATGTGATAAGACTTATCCTGAAAAGTGAGAGTGAAAAAAAGATTTTAAAAATAATAATAAAAGATACTAAAAATGGTGGAAGAGTATTCCTTGGCTTGTATACCTGGCTTGTAGTAACAAAGGTTGGCAGGTATACCTTGGCTTATACATGTGCAACAACTTCTGATTTGAGTAAAAAAGAGATCTAGAATTTGCCTTATAATTTTTTTTTTAATGTCTAATCAATTAAACAAAAATTCACATTTATTGTTGGTTTTATATATATATTAAATATATAAAATAGCGGTAAACCTGAAACGATATATCGGTATTGATTGGTATATGAAATATATCGTCTTGATGGCCAAACCAAGATCAGACCTTGATGCGATATTAACTTCTTTGATTCTGTCACTCAAGATCGGTATGGAACAAGCCATTGTGGACAGCCTAAATAAGCTACAGCTCACAAAAGAAGAAGAGGGAGATATTGTTATATCAACAAAAAGCACACCGAATCTGCTTGAAGAGTGCTCACTTAGCCTATTTGGGAGATTGCTTGTAGATAGACAACAAAACTAGTGAGCATTTAAGAGCACGTTAAGATCTGCTTGGAAGATGTGTTCTGATCTCAGAATTGTGGAGGTTGGAAATAATATTTTACAATTCAAATTTAGCTCAATGTACCAACTGGAGTGGGTTGAGAAGAGCGGACGGTGGAACTTTGAAAATAACTTACTCCTTTTATGCTAGTGGAGACCGGGTTTGTCAACAGCCAATATCTCCTTCTCTCACTCTCTATTTTGGGTGCAAATTTGGGGTTTACCGTTTGAACTTATGATAGAGGCTGGGAAGGATATTGGGTGTAAACTAGGGAAGGTTATTGAAGTAGATAGAATGGCATTGCAAGCGGATCAAGCAAAGTTCCTACGGGTAAGGGTGGACCCGCCCATTGAGAAGCCCCTTAGAAGAGGGGGATATATCACAAATATTGATGGAGAAAGAGGCTAGGTTGCCTTTAAATATGAGCAATTGCCAACTTTCTACTTCTCTTGTGGAAAACTAGGACATGATGATAAGCACTGTACCATGGTTAGTGAAGGTCGACCTTTGGACCGGCAATATGGAGAGTGGTTAAGAGTCAGGGGCATGTCCAAAGGAATAAATGAAGAGATAAAAGGCTTAGGAAGTAGGATTCGAGAACTGTTCGGCGGTGGAGACACCGGTGCAAGGTCGCAGTCTATGGCGAAGGACCTAGATTATTCCGTTCAAGGTAGGGATGGAGAAAACCAAAAGTTAGGTGGAAGCAGCACCATTGAGGATAAGGAGAAGACAAGAATGAAAAGACAAGAGGGGGGATCGGAAGCACTAGCAACAAGTTATCAGAGTAGATGGGACAAACGAAAGGTGGAGCATGTGAGGCATGAAGTACTGAACAACATAGGAGCACGTGAGGGACAGATGCAAGATAGAGAAGGGTTAGCCAGGGAGTTATTCAAAAGTAACGGGGAAGTTGTAAGAGGAATAGGCCGGACCAAAAAGCCAAATAGTGAAGATCATGTAGTTACAAGCCCATTAAAGACAAAAACAACAGATGAATGTAGAGGAAGTGGAGAAGTGGTGCTCGGCCCAAACAAAGAAAATTTAGAGCCAGGAAAGGGTAAGTTAAAAAAGATTGAGAATGAGAGGCCAAGACAAAATAGAGAGGCCAGTACAGTAAAAAATGGTGTGACTTTTCGTGCCAAAGCTAACGAGAAAGGAAAACTGATTATGGGTAAAGGCAACTTGAAAAAAGTTGCTCGTGCGAAAGGAAACACAAGCGATGAACAAACTCTCGCCCGGATGAAGGGGATAGGAACAAAGCGCTTGAGAGGGAAAGAAGTTTCAGAGGAAGAGAATACTCGGGCCCAAAAGCGTCTTTGTGAAATTGGCCTCTCGGGTTTAGCTGACTCTGTTATAGAGTTGGTTTAATAGGCTGCACGATTCTGTGTTTAGTTGGGATCCCCGGGCTTTTTTTGTTTTTGTAGTTGTTGTGCACTTGAAAAGGGAGTTCAACAGGGTAGTACATAAGCTTTCTTAGCTGGCTAGTGCGTGTAGGGTAAATCTTTTATGGTTTGGGAGGGACTATCCTTGCTTGCTGGTCCTGCGATGGCGGGTTTGTAGATAGGTGTCTCTTTCCTTTGTTTTTTGTTTTACCTGTTGTACTTCAATTTCTTGTGGCAATGAATCTTTGATCCCCTTTCAAAAAAAAAATAAAATAAAAAAGTTCACATTTTGAAGCCTTTATAAGGTATTCAAGATCTAAAGTTTCAGCATTGGGAATATGGATTTTTTTGTTTCACATATTACTCAAATTTTAGCTAATTTAAAAAAGAAAAAAAATATGAATAATTAAGTATAAACTACTAAATGCAATGAGATAAAACCAAACAATTAATGAATTCTCAAAACCAAATATAAATACAATAAATAGCAATCTTATATATAAACACTTCCTTTGAACTGACGTGACGGTTATTCATTCACGCAACAGCATAGTAAAGGGTACTCAACAACATTGTAATATACTAATACTAATATATTATTATATAAAGTTATAAACAAAATGATTCTCCAGAAAAAAAAAAAAAGTTATAAACAAAATGGTAAAGAAATTGACACACCCCCCACCCCCAAAAAAAAAAAAAAAAAAAAAACTTGATAGCCACAATTTTTTACAGCTTTTCTCCACGATTTGAAACACAATCAATTTTAAATTATTAAAGTACCACAATACGGTGTACAACACATAGTATCTCAAAACAAAAGCAATAAACTAGCAGTATATATACACTACTTTGACTGAGTCATTCGCAGCACTTAAACAAAGAGATAAAAGAGAGATATATACTGCTGGTACTGCTATTACTAAGTGAAGGACATTGAGTAACTTAGATTGATAAGTTTTATATATGATTTCGAATGTGTCGAAAGGAGAAATTTGGGTTTTTCCTTTAGGATTTGGAGGCCACGGGTTAATGAATGGGTCATCTGATGGATTCTTTTTTGGGTCTTTTTTTGTATCATTTTTTTTTGGGGGGGTGGGGGGGAGGGAGGGAGGGGGTTGGTACCAGTTAAAGATTTTGGGTTTTACTGGACTACTTCAAAAATTTGAGGAGCAAGGACCAAATTCTAAGATTTAGGGGGGCCAATAAGTAATTTATGTGTTTAAATCATGCTTATATTACATACTATAAGCGAAAATTGGAAAAGCTAAGGGGGCCATGGCCCCCACTAGCCCCAACATGGCTCCGCTACTTGATTCACCCCACTTTGATTCTCATATCGGAGGAGATGATGAGAGGAGAAAATAGAAAAAAGATGAGTGGCCCAAATATTCTGTCTTCTCCGTCTTCTCTATTTTGCAAGTATAATACTCTTTAGGTCAAAATTTGTGTGGTGTACATATTGTTGTCAACTAGTCGAGACTCATGCTATACGTGGAAAAATTTGACAATAAAAATGAAGAAAATAGTATATAAGATTTATAAGTGTTAATTTTAAATCATTTTCAAATGATGTGATTATTTTATAATAAAGTATAGTCAATACAATATATTAGATTTTTTAAATTAAGCTATCTATATTTATTATTTGAAAGTGTTTTAAATTTTGAAAATTTTAATTTTTTTAGGGATACATAATGTATTATACATTCCCCACGAGATATTTTGTAAACAATGTAGTTTGTGATTGATTTTTTTTTTTTTTTTTTTTTGATGGCTTTGTGTTTGGAATTTATTTCTAATACTCTTTACAAACGGTTCATCATTTATGTATCTTGAATGACCAAAAATGTTTTAAGTAAATTCGTTACTTATATTAGAAAAATTTATAAGACTTTAATATAAAAAAAAAAAAATGTAACTTTATCAAGAATTTACCAACATTACATTGAAAATGTGATACAATTGTAAATAAAGTAGCTGCTCTTTCTACACAAGCCACGCATCACAAAGCATCAACATTGTTGTAGTTACTTCTATCTTATGCCCAATATCTCATATTCATATTCCTATCCAACACACTACCCCTATACAACTGCAAGTCTGCATAAATACGTTGAAATGCAGGATATTCATGACGATTGCTTGAAAATTTTTGACTTCTCCTACATGTTAGAATCGTACTTCTTTTCAATCTTGCATAATAAGAAGACTCTGGCCACTCCATAGTACTCCAATCATGCATGATATAAATAAATAAAATTAGGTAAAAACTAAAATAAAGAAGGAAACAAATTATACAACACAAAATGTATATTATGTTTAATGTTGCCCTTACAAACAAAACTATTCTTAGTCTCCTTCAATTGAATCAACCCCACCATCAGTTTACTCCAAATAAAAGCAATTTGATTCATGAATATAAAGTTATTTCTAGTAAAACTAAATCTCATTTTTAGAACCTAATATAACCCGATCATAACCAAAACCCATTAGGCCCAATCCTAACCCGTAAAACCCAATATCGTGTTCACGGATTGTATTAAACATTGAAACCCCTAATTTTGACCCAATTTATTAAACTAAGTTATCCCAAATGAGTACAAAGCACATGCTAGATTATATTTATTTTAGTGTATTTACGCATACATGATGTTAAATTCCTGATTGCCTCAAAAGTATAACAATAAATTTGATTATTTAACTACTTAATTCTAATACTCTTCCATATGAGCGGGCTCAAACTTTCTTTTAATAAATAATGCACATGATATTTTAAATGGGAGGCAGAATAGAGAAAATAGGAATACTCAAACTTTCTATAATACCATATTAAATTACATTTTGTTCCAAAAGATTTAACCACTTAAGTAATCTAACAGGTTGCCACTTGTCACGGCTCTGTGGACTCTAAAAGAAACTTCTCTTCTGTTGCACCGGGTATTCAATCGGGTAACCTTTAAAGCCAATATCCTCATGTCCACGCCCTTCCAATACCCTTCTAAAATCGTCCGTTTGCAAGTCAAGGTGTTAATAGCTTCATATGAATACTTTGGCATACATGTAGTAGAATATAAGAATGTGAGATAGAATACAGAAAACGAAGATATCTAAATAAATAAATAACTCATCTACAAAAAGCTTTTAAGACAAGAAATTATTGTTTCACACTTCTTGAGGTATATCACTCCACACATTTCCCCCATTTTTAAGGTCAGGTATCCCTATTTTTCAAAAATCTATATCCATAATTCACATTTCCCACCTTATAATGTAAAAGAATGTCAATGTGAACACTGTTTAGGCGAAAGCAATGAAATCTCTTCTAAGATTTATTTCAAGAAAACAGTCCGTCAAAAAGTTTTTAGTGTTGGTCAAAATAATTATATATAAAAGCTTTTAGTGGGCCTATAAAGTAAAAACATGTACAAAGAACTCTTACTATACTTTTTGATATTATTCATATGTCCTATTGTTTTGGTATTATTCATGTGTCTCACTGTATTATTTTAACTAACTTTTACTTTTATCTACTATACTTTTAATAGAAAGTTTTTAGTTTCAGCGAATAAGCAAATCCCATCCCAAACAGACCCTCGGTAGATTTGGACAGGAAACCACCGAACGTCTAGCAGATACGAGGATGTTCCCTATGAACACTATTTTACTCTCTTTTTTATTTATTTTTTATTTTTTTTATTGAGTACCCGTTTGGGTATTAATGAAATGGGCAAGTTTGCGTTTGCGTTTGCGTTTCCTTCTTCCTTTTTTTTTTTTTTTGAGAAGCATATTTCTCGTGGTCAGGGAGCTTTTCCAAAGAGGTCTCGTGCACCGATCATGGGACCCACAAACCTCTTTTTCAATAAAACTTTCATTAAAAATGGGTCCCACAGCATTATTCACACATTCAAAAATTATTTTGCTACAACGTTTTCATCAAAATAAGCGGTATCCAAACGGACCCTGAAGTAAAAACTTTTATTGCTGAAAAATGGAAATACAGCAAACAAAACATACCAAGGGAAGAAGTCCCTAGTCAAGGCAGGACCCAGGGAGTCCTTCTATACTGAGTTAACAAAAGTAGGGTGTCAAGCCCAACATCGATCAGAGCTACCATAGAAAGCATTTCTTGTGGGCAATAGAGTGACC
The DNA here is from genome assembly GCA_028216015.1 of Quercus dentata. NCBI lineage: Eukaryota > Viridiplantae > Streptophyta > Magnoliopsida > Fagales > Fagaceae > Quercus > Quercus dentata. The sequence goes on along the minus strand of CP116454.1, from coordinate 18,391,432 downwards.
TACTATATTTGCATCTTTAGAGCATCCCAGTGAGGTTGCTAAATTGACTTCCATACTGCTTTGACTCAAGGAAGTTTCTATATATGAATGAACTCTACTACTTGTCTTTATTGTTTATATGATGATGATGCTAACCCATCCCTAGCATCTTAGTTTGGAAGTAAGAGTTATTCTTTTATTTCATCAAAAAAATAATTAAAAAAGGTAGAGACTAAGAGTTATTGGTCATACTTTGGTCTACCAAGATACAGAGCTATTATCATCTCTCTCTTTTTTATGTGGTTTCTCTTAGATGAACCTGCATTCTATACTCAGTAGTAACATCTTCTTTATTACAAGGTAACAATAGTGAATGAAATGGAATGAGGTCTAAGAGTTGTTGGATTTCGAAATACAAACCAATATAATAGAAGATGGCCACCACATCTTTTTTTTTTTTTTTTTTTTTTTTAATTTATTTTTAGAAACAAGTGTATCTATAGTCCTTCGAGTAATGGACTACTCCCTTGAGTTTGTATAATCCTCCTTCCCGCACATACTAAAGTCTAGCAAATTTTCGATCAACTCTACTCTACTTGCCCTTCTTCCCATTCCATACTAATTGACTCTAATAATTATAGTAGACATGGTCAAATTTGCTGACCTAACCCAATGTATTTTTTTACCCGAAAGAAAAATGGATTAACCCATGGCCTGACCCAACTAACCAATGACTCGACCTATTTTTTAAAACTTTTTTTTTTGTTTTTGTTTTTGTAAACATAAAATTAAGACGTTATTAGTTTAATTGTTTGTTGTGAGTTTTACAATACACAAGTCAAACTCAATTGGCATATATAATGGAAATTGTTGTTATTATTATTAATTTAAAAAAAATCAATTTTTTAACATTTTTTGGATACATTAATTATCCAAATATATTTTTAACGTCATTTAGATACAATTTCCTTAACGACCTTACTTGAACATGATTTGTTCTACCACCGCACACCCTTGGTACAGTGGTCACTCCACAAGTATAGGTGCTTGTGGGGTGTGGGATGTGGGGGGCAAGAGCTGAGGTTTAAGTCTCCAAGAGTGAGTTTTACACACATATACACTTAGATTAGGTTAAAGTAGAATTTCTATCCGGCTTATTAAAAAATAAAAATAAAAAAACCTTTACATAACTGCATGCAAATGAATTGAAAGATGAATGATTGAGACATTCTATAATGAGTATTTTTTTATATATATATATAATCAAATAATAAAGTACATACCAAGATAATTTGGTTACAATAGAGTTAAAAGCATATATATATATATATATATATATATATATATATATATATATAATTATATACATGTATGAGAAACATTCATAAGTATGAAAGAAGTGAAGCCAAAGTATATCAATGAAATTAGCATAAATTATGGATGCTTAAGCCTATTTTTTAATAATTCATATCCAAAATAAATGGCTTTTCAAAATAAAATATGATATTTTTTGGAGTGTGTATTGCTAAACAATGACATGATATTCAAAAAATATGTCATATATAAATAAGTAAACAATCAAATTTTAATGTATATTTTCAAATTGAAATAGAGTGCCAACCGCAAGTGATATTAGATTATAAAATTTGTTTTCAAGATTGTAAATTTCTTATATGATATTGTATAGAAATGAAACTTCTTTTTTTGTTTTAATTATCCTTTGTGTTATTTTGTTTAGTTGAACTCATTCTTGAAATGAGTGGTAAATTCAAAGTAATGCATTTTATATCAAGTAATTTGCTGTATTACTTTCCAAATGGAAAATAAATTTTTCCTTTTTTTATAAAATAATTTCATGTTAGAAAATGTAGGTCAACCTAATTTGACCCAAACCTAACCTGATTCCTATTATAGGGAGGATGAATCTAAAATGTTGGCTAGATGTTTTGAATTTAGAACCTCATAAAAATCATGAGGCTTTAAAAATCACTTGAAGTCACCAATTACATCTTAGAATATGAGAAATTGAGAAACATAAAAAAAAAAAAAATAATAATAATAATAATATATATATATATATATATATATATCTCTGTATATATGTTAAGTTCTAAATGTTTAGAAATAAATATGGGAAAATTACAAGAAACCCACCTATAGTATGGCCCGTTTTCACTTTGCCTACTCATGATTTAAAACTTAACACTTTGCTCACTTAAACTTCAATCTGCTACCCATCCGTTACCCACCTCACCTTTAGACGTTAGAAAAACACCATTTTATTAAAAATCGTAACATAACACGGATAAAAAACATGAACCATTGAATCTTTTCCTCACAAGCCCTATAAACACGAAAAACTCTTGTATTAAGTTGGGGTTCTGATTTTTCTCATCATGGTGCATAACACTTTCATGTGAGAGTGAGATTCTGACTTTGGGTTGTCTTGAGGCATTGAATATTCAAATGTAGATCATCACCAGGTACGAAATTTTTGCTTTATGTGGGTTGGGGTTTCAAGTTTTGATGGTAGCTTTGATTCACAGGAAATTTGATTCACTCGAAGTTGATAAGGGATGTCTTCTTCGAGTGGAAATTACTCAAGCTCAAGTGGGCATATGTGTACATATGAGACTTCAGATCGAAAACAAGTCCGACAAGAGATAATTTTGGGAGAAGGTTTTTAGGTTGTAGCCGATATAAGGTAAGTATAGTTTTTACTTAATCTAGTTGACTCAAGTGAGATTGGAATGTGATGTGTTCAATTCAATTTATGAACAAGTTGGTCCCAAGTGCCCTTTCTTTCAATGGATTGATAATCCCATTTGTATGCGTGGGAATGAAGCTACCCATTTGGTGCAACAAAAGCTGGATTTGCTGCAAAGTGAGCTGCAACTTGCATATGAAAGGGAAAGAGTAGCTACCCGGCATGAGCGGAGAAGCTACCCAAATGGCAGAAATTGCTCTAGACAGGGCAGCAAAAGCCATTAAAAGGGAGAGAAAGTTTCGAGCTTCCTCTGTTCAAGCCAAGGAGATAGCAATGAGAGCTTTAGAGCAAGAGAAAAAGTGCGGAATTGCACTAATTCTGTCATGGTTTTTATTTTTTTTGTTATGTTGTTTTCATGTTTTGGCTCAAGTGAGAATGTTGGAATGCTGAGATTGAGTCCGCTTGGTGGATTGTAATGTATAAGCTAGTCCTTAATTGTATTGTAATAAAATTATGTAAGATGGTAGATGTTGTTGGCTTGAAGCCACTTAATAATATAAGCTTTTTTAAGATAAAGTGTTATTTATGTTAGATGTTGTTGGCTACTTGTGAGCTGTTGGTGTTTTGTCGGATGTTGTGAGTTGTGTTGGTTTGTGAATAAAGTGCATTGTTGTGTTGAAAGTGAATTGTTTAAAGTTTAAAGTACATGACAACTATCTCTCAACTCGCAAAAAAGACAACAAATGCACACATAAACCTACTATTCAACACATACACCTGCTATATTCAAAAGCGATTGATGTATTCAATACACACACACATACTCAAACTCATATATGTTCAACTGCAATAATCAAAATAATAATTCTGAACACCTGCCATTAAGTTGGGAAATTGTATACATATTTAAGGTGGCATTGAATAGTCTTTCATCAACTACTAGTAAATATAAGGCATTTGGTACAACAACGAAAACAATTGCACCCGCCCTTGTTTACAAAACTTACAAAAATACAAATAAATCTCAACAGTGTTTGAACAACATATATAAAAAACAATTGTTTGCCCTGCCATTGTCTATAAATTATATATAAACCTAACACTACATAACCCTAATACATAGCAAAAAAAGTGTCTTGACATAGTCTTCATTTATTGCCCCTACCCTTACCACTCCTACCACAACTGGCCTTTCCACCTCTTTTTTACATTTACGTGTCCTAGTTGCATTACCCATTCCTCTCAAAGCAGCTCCTTTCGTAGTAGGTGGTCTTGTAGGATACAAAGTACAAGAATTCACATGTTAGCTATCAGCATCACAATTTTATGAATAAAACATCAAACATACATAAAACTACGATTTTGTGATGATGGTGCTCTAGTGTCCCATGTTTTTGCGGGGGTGTGTGGTGCTAGATGGCTTGAAGAGAACCAAGGAGCTCCTCTAACTATATATCCGAAGTCCGAAGAGTACCACCGACTTGGTTGTTATGACCATGGAGTTTGAGCTGGTGGTCGTGACCTTGTTGCCTGGTTGGATGAGGTCATAGTGTAAGGTTGATGTGTTAGTGGGGGCTGAGATGATGCTAAGGGTTGAGATGAGGATAGGGCTTGGGAAGTAGATTGGGCTTGAGATGAGGATTGGGCCTATGATAAAGATGGGGCCTAGGATCCTTGTTTGCATGTAGAAAGCCTTCCACTTGCCTGTAACCAAATATGAGCATGTTTACAATGTCGGTTATTGACTTTTGCATTTAATAAAAAAATTTGTAAAAACTTATAGATTCTTCTTTCTGCAATCTCTTCTTCCTCTCCCATCATGTCTCACTAGTGACATTGGCCTTGCATCCCCTTGCATTGTGCCCTTCCTTTTAACACCTTCCATATCTCACTGGCTTGTTTGCTCTAGACACCTTATAAGGGTTCCTTGGCTCATCAACATCTCTCTTCCTCTTTATGGATGGCTTGCTTAGTGGCTTATAGATAGTAGGTGCAACAGGTTTAGGTTGGTTACATGAGATCCACTTAGACTGGCCAAGAATAGGAGGTATGGGTGTCTTGTATGTTTCCACAAAAGCATCCTTGTAGTAGCATGGATGGGTGTAGTCCTCTGGTTTCTCACGATTCACAAAAAAATGGCTGCAACTTCATACTTGCGGGGATTTACTGCAAGTCCCATACTCTACAACCGCATGTCCTTCCTACCAAGTCCACCACATGCCTTTCCCTCTCATTGTCAACCTTATACCAAACCTCCTAGATGGCATTGCATAGAAGTTCTTAGACTCTAATTTTAACTTCTCCAACTTATCTTGTATGCTTGGACACAACTTGCCACCATACTTTTCTATGCCAATCTTCTTTATATACAGACCGCTCATAAGCCTAACTCTGATTCACTCCAAGATTGATAAGATTGGCCTGTCTCTAGCCTTCACAATCATAAAGTTAAAATTCTCACTCAAATTATTTACCGGAAAATCTGTCAAAGCTCTTGGAGAAAAGTGGGATCTAGTCCACTGTGGTGGCTCTATATCGCCAAGTTCCTTCCAAGCTTCTTCATCCAAACTCTTAAGATGATCCATCCCCCTCTCAAATTCCCTGACTAATGTTGTGCTAGTACACCTCCACAAGACACTCTTCAACTCCATGCCCTTGTGGTTAACCATGAAGTTGTTGTATATGTGCTTCACACAATACCTGTGCTCTACAATTGGGAATAGAGTCTCCATTGTAGGTAGAAGGCCCTACAATCAAGTAAGCATGTAAGCATTCAAGTAAGCAACTATGCAAGTAAGCATTCAAGTAAGCAAGTAATGAAGTCATGAACATGAGCTAGATGATAATACCTTTTGCTTGTCACCGATGAATACCAAATTGAGCTCCTCTAGCCTACTAATGTCATCCGCAAACCGCTCCAAGAACCGGATCCAGCTGTCCTTGTTCTCTTGCTCAACCACAGCCATTGCCACTGGGAATATATTGTCATTTCCATCCTTGGAGTGGCGGACAATAATTGCCCACCAAACATACCCTTCAATTGGTATCCATCCAGCCTAACAAAGGGTCTACAACCACTTAGAAAGCCAACTTTCTAAGCATTATACCTAATGTACATCCCTTTAAACTTAGGTTCTACATTCTCATTTTCCATCTCTGTTTGTAGTATCACCTTGCTTCCTATATATATCCTCCTTATCATTTCTGCATAATCTCTAAGTAGGCTATACTGAGCCTCTTCATTCCTAGTAATCAAACCCCTAGCTACCTTCCTTTATTTATACACCTAACTAAGACTTAAAATCAATTGAAATCTATTACATCACATGGTGCTTAACACTTGAGACCTCCCGATTAAGATTCTTACTAAAATCCTCCAAATACCTGTTTGCCACATAGGCTGATGTAACTTGCCCATTTTGAAATGTTAGGGGGCAAGTACACTTAGGATTAAGTGTCTTGATCTCAAATGTGCACTCTCCAGTCACCAGTGAAGCATAACACCTCCATCCACAACTATTCTTACAATGTACATAAATCTTCTTCTTCTTATTCAACTTCTACTTGATATCAATGTGATGCTGAATCACATACTCCCTCAAAACCTTTCTAAAAACCTTGGAGTTTGGAAACTTCATCCGTTTTACCAACTTAACATTTGTCATATTAGTCCTCTCATTGAACTCTGGGTTGCCAGGCCTCTGCTCATCGTAACCATCCACACTTGCAATATCATCCTCTAAAGCTATTTTAGCCCACTCTTCATCTACATCTATGTTTGGAGGAGGAACATTGCTTGGCTCGTGTGTATCTGTGTTTGACTGAGGTGTATTAGTGTTTGGCCGAGGTGTATCGGTGGTTGGAATAGTGTTAGGCTTAGATGGAACTGTGTGAGGTGGAGAACACAATTCCACCTTAGATGAGGAGGAGTTTTGATCCGTGTTATGTTCTAATTTTTAATAAAAGGGTGTTTTTCTAACGTCTAAGGGTGAGGTGGGTAACGGATGGGTAACAAATTGAAGTTCGGGTGGGCAAATTGTTAAGTTTTAAACCACGGGTAGGCAAAGTGAAAACGGGTCATACCATAAGTGGGTTTACTGTAATTTCCCCAATAAATATTTAGATTTCTATTTTTATGTACATTGGCAAATTGAGATTAATACATGTCTAGATTATGTATTAGATATTGCTCATGATAGTACAAATCGGGATTCAAGAACTTACAAGTCTGCGAAAAAGGAGAAGTTAATTTGTGTAAGGTTCGACCAATCAAAAATCGCAATCGGGATTTTTCTACATAATTCTATTCCAATCCAAACACTACCAAAACATTTAAGGTTTTAAGTGAAATGCTTCTTGGTATGAAAAAAAAAATTAATATGTTGTAGAGGTTCTTGGAAGTCTTATGAGTTAATCCTATGAGATCTGAATGGTTCTGTACCTTCTAACTCAACAAGCATTTGTTGGATCAAGAGATCTACAATCAAGAACCGGTGGAACCAAGTTGCTGCAAAAGATCAACTACTGATAGTGATCTCAAACCTTTAAGTGGAATCTCAAAGTCACAAATTAAAGTGTTTGTATTCAACAAATTCAAATAGAAGAGTCTGTGGATTCGGAGCTACGTGTGGTCACGTGAGTAAGTATTACAAAAGGTAGCAGTAGATTTAGGATTAAATCTATTGTAAACACTTTCATTCTATTTAGTGAATTTGTTGCCTTGTGGATTATTTAGGTTAAATCCTCTCTAGGTTTTACCTTCAAACTAGACAGTTTTATTGGTTGTCCTAGGAAATCTTATCATTATCTTATTTATTTTTCCGCACTGCATGATATGATTTATTGTTGTTTAACCTAGATCTAAATAATAAACCTAAGTGTTAACTTGGTTAATTAGTTAAGTTAAACAATCTGAGTGTTCAATTGTCTAAACAAACAAACAAACAATATATATATATATATATTTATATATTTATATATATATTCTTTCTTTTGCTAATTTGGAAGATATCTTTCTAGAAACAGTCAATCAAACAAGAATTTGTAGTTAGCCGCAACAAGCAAGTTTTTCCACTTTGGAGGAAACCAGGAATTGGTAGTTGTGAGGAAGTTTGTAATGAATTTCACTCACTCTCTCTCTCTCTCTCTTTAAATGATGTTACTGTCATTTCTGTGGCAAGCCATTGATAGATAAGTCACAACTGACAATATTCTTCCATTCTGCGTTTAGGGTCATTTGCTAATGTCGTGGAAGCTTGAAGAAAGCACACACAATACTCTCTTGATGAAACATAAACTAAACTATTAGCTTCTGGTAGTATGCCTCGAATCCACGAGAGGTTTCCCTAAATCCACAAGGAGATAAATTGGAATCCACTAGAGAAAGAATTTGACAAAAGTAAGTGTTTGTTAATAATGGTCTCCTTTGCCTCTGACAGCTACAATACACATAAATACTGAGAAAAACGTCTGAAATCCTAATACGCACTTATTACGCAATTAGGTGACAAAATACCGAAATTTACCAAAAATGGCAAAATTGAGTTAAATGCAGAATCATAAACTACTGATCTTAAGGGTTGTCCCAAAACAAGTAGGACTTTATTCTAACTTTTGAGCAAGATGTTATTAAGGAAACAAAAATTATTATAAATGGCAAAGTCACAGTTTTCGGGGCCTAAATGATGGAATTTTCCATTTTCAGGGGATACCTCATGGCAAAGTGATGATTATTGCTCAAAAGGTTGTTTCGCTTCAACCTGCAAAATTTCATGCAATTCCAACTCCAAGACCCATAATTTCTACTAGTGCCTTTTTGCCTTACACGTTGATTTCAGGCACACTTGAGAGTCTAGGAAGTCCATTACGGTTTGCTCTACATCATTTGTATATAGAATTCATTGCCCCAGCTAGCCCACACGTCTCTTCTAGGTTCACATCCAAATGTAGTATGAATTTCACTTTCTAATCCGAATTCCATCTCTTTACTTTGTTTAAATATATACAGTAGATCCAATCCATCACTAGTGGATTCTCTCTCTGTGCTCATTTTGTTCTTTCACATTATGAATAAAATTTTTGTTCCAAAAAAACAAAAATCATAGTAACTATTTCTATAGTATATCAATGTCCATGCGTACGTGGCATGTTCCCCCCACCCCCAATCACACACATTTGATTATGTTCAGCTTAAAGTTGTATTTTTACCCAATAAAACTAAATAAGTTATTTCAATCGAGCATAAAGTACATGATAGATTAGCATTCTTATTTATTACAGTTTATTCATGGGTACATGACCCTTTTTTCCTCAGTGTTTATTTATTTATTTTTACTCTATTTAAAACAAATAAAAATAATGTAGTGTTGGAATGACTAATTTAAATCTCGCATACATTAAAAATTAACTGGCCTTTTGGCATGTTAATAAAAAGGAATTATCATAGAACTCACCCTACAAGTTTTGTTCTTACCCCATTATGCCATTGCAAAAGTCAATTACTGCCCCTGCAAAAAAAAAAAAAAAAAAAAAAAAATTGACAAAACTTTGACCAAAATCCAACCGTTTGATTAAAGAGATTCTTTTTCCTAATTAATGCATAGATAATTGATTCCATTTAAAATGATAGGTGGATTACCAAAACCAAACTTAATATGAATGAGATGTTGCAAAAATGATAAAACTTTCCAAACTTGAAATCTTAGCCACAGCTAGAATTAGGGTTTGATTGAAACCCGACTATGTCAATCTTCAAATTGCTTGATCCCATGTGTAGTTGGAAACTTTTGCGATTAAATTGATCATGGTCATTCAGAAAACCAAATTCTTAAAAAATTTACATAATATATCTCACACAAAGAAACTCTAGAAAAATTTCAGAGGCCCGTCACTTCCAAAATTGATGTACAATAAGCTCCAACCAAAGCACGTTCTTAAAGTAAGTGTTATACGCTCTCCAACAGCTAGTTTTGTGGCACATCCATTTCTGAGTTCGATAAGGTCTCCATGCAATTTCACTTCGATAACTAAAAAAGGTTATGATTAGGGAGCCATAATTTTCACAAATGTCATTCGATTCATTCAAATTTACGCTATATTACCACCGCACACCCTTGGTGCAATGATCACTCTACAAGTATAAGTGCTTGTGGGGTGTGTGAAGTAAGGGCAGCGGTTCAAGTTTTCAGGAGAGAGTTTTACACACATATACACTTAGATTAGGGTAGAATAGAATTTCTATCTTGTATCAAATTTAAGCTCTATTTATTTTGTTACACACGTTTTCTTCAAAATTGGTCATTTTTCAAAGAGTATTTTCTAGAAAACCATGTCTTATTTTTCTATGTTTGGTACTAACGTTGAAATTAAGCTTAAAATGTTTTATGTTGTTTGGTATGCACAAAAAATCACTAACATTTCTTGTATAATTCAAAACATATATAACATGTATATTGTGTAAAACAACTACATAATCAATATTAAATAGTACATAGACAAGAGTCTTGTTATTCAATTGATTGACACTTCCTAATGTTTTTAACAGAGACATCCAGAATTCAATCCCCTTCCTATTGTAACTCTCGAAAACAAAGACACACACACATACGTACATACATATATATATATATATATATATATATATATATATCACTTAAACATTACAAAAAATTATATAAAGTTTATATAATTATTTATAATTCTATATGTGATAGTCATAGGTAATCCAAGTAGGCAAAAAATCAAATTGTTGTCTTCCATCTAACATAGCACCTCTAACGTAGCACCATGAGGTTGAAATAGTTTTTTTTACGCAATAGCCCTGTTGGATGCACTTCCTCAATAGTTGTAGAAACCATCTAGATTAGCATCCCAAACTGATTCATCAATCGAACATAGAAATGCTCTCATGCGAACCTTCCAAAAAGCATAATTACTACCATCAAAATATGGAGGTGCATTTAGGGATTGAGACTGATCCATCTCAATAGGGAGTCAAGGATCACACTATGGTAAAGAAACCACTAAAAGTGTACCCGCTCTGATACCAATTGAAAGTTCAAATAGTGTATAAAACACCCTTGAACGTTTAGATCCCCAATTACAAAATAACCAATTCAAGCTTTATGACAAATAACTAGTGTGCGGAAAATGAACAAAAGCTATAAACAAAATTGGTAAACAATCTAAGCCAATTAAAATCACAATCACAACAGAAAATAAAAGGCAAAGATAAAAGGGAAGGAAGATGCAAACACAAGGACAACACTCGATGTGTTATCGAAGAGGAAACCGAAGCCCTCGGCGTAAAACCTCTCCGCCGCCCTCTAAGCGGTAAGTAATCCACTAGAAAATGTAGTTGGGATACATGAACAGCAATAGACCCTCCAAGCCTAATCTACCCAGTGTACCTAAGCCCTCTAAGCTTCTTACTCCAACGAGGTTGCGTAGAACCTATTTCTTTTCTAGCTTCCCAGATTCCGCTACTTGACCATAACATCAACTAATGTAGATTGTTTCCTTCCTAACTGCTTCCCAAAACACCAAACAGCCCTCTCACAGTAATGGATATGGTAAGAAAAGGTTTTGGTAAAAAGACCTCTCAAGGGTTTAACAATGGAGAGGAAGAGAGTTGAGGAATTTGAAGAGTCTTTTATGTGAAGATTGCGGATGAATCAATCTTGTATAACACTAGGGTTTCTCTCTCAAAAAAATTTCTCTGGAAGCTCGCTTTCTTTTGTGGGTATAAGGGGTATTTATACTGGGTGAGAATGGAATGTGAAGAGTCGGGTTTTTCAAAACAAGGGTGGCTCGCGGCTTGGCCTCATGGCTTGACCGAGTTGCGAGATCCAGCTGCGCGATAACAGAATAGCCGATTATCCTATTTTGTCCTGTAGTGCTCCAGCTAGCATGACGCTTCAACTTCTGGCATGCTTGGCACGTGTGTTTTTCTTCTAGCGGCTTGAAGCCGCGAGTCACCCGTGAGATCAAGTCGCGAGTCTCTGTTTTCTTGCACACTTTTGAGCATTTCAACACTCTATCTCACTCACTACCCTTACAACAATCCCACTTAAATATAGGGTTACTAAATACTGAAATACAAGCAAATTTGGCACGGAATAAAGCCAACATGATGGTTGATTAAATTCAACCTTACACTATTCATTTTCTTGAAGAAAAAATTTACTTACAAAAAACCATCCACTCTACACTTCCATCGCAACCGCTTTAGTTCAAGGAAAACAATATATATCTCTATATCTTTTTTTCTTTTCTTTTTTTAAATAATTATAATATGCTACTAACCCCGCAACTTGAACCTTTTTTCCCTGACTCCCGCGATTTGAACATTTTCTCCCTTAAACCCTAAACACTTTATGTATAGGGAGGTTCCAATTCAGCTACATGGCCCTCAACATATATATATATATATATATATATATATATATATGAGATGGGTTCAAGTTACACACAGTGTAACTCCTTAAGAGTTACACATTTCTTGTATCGTAGATTTCTAATAGATCCAACGGTTGAAAAAGTAGCATTAAATGATTAAGGATTTCCACCTTATTTACTTAATTAATAACAGATTTTCTCTATCTTCATTTATTATTTTCCATAGACCTCCTTAGGTGTTGTTTAACTGTGCCCCTTTCTTCCTTTAAAAAAATAAATAACATTGTACCACTGAGTCACACCAACCTCTTTCTTCTTCTTCCTGCTCAGGATGGAATTAGGCCAAATCTATTTCAATTAGCAGAATATTGTAGACATTATACATAATACATATTTCATTTATAATTAGAAGGTGTTGTAATGAAAATATCCCTTGCCTGTAACTCTTGTATCAAGGAGTATATATATGGTTCAAATATTTCTTAACCACAAAAACGAATTCAATACGGTGACAGTAAAACAGGCCAAATTTATCATGTTAGATGTTAACTACCTGAATCAAGCAAGCCCATTCATTACCAATCTGATTATTACATGCTTTTCATAACTGTAGGAACATCGATCCGCCAATTTTTTCAATTAACCAAATGGATACTTCTTTGTAGATTCTGGTCATCATTTATTTTCAACATTATAATAAAACATATATATATATATATATATATGTGTTCACTTCTTTATTTTATTTTGTGATCTCATATCCGCCCTATCTTTAATAGATTTGAGTTTTGTCATGTGTTTTTGGTATAATGTGTTGAAACTGGAAACCACAAGGCTCTTGCTCATTTTATGAATTGTTTAGGGGTAGTTCTGGCAGACTAAGTGTACTTATAAAATCACAAATTATAGTATATCTTTAGATCTTACTCACCGGCACCCAAGGATTTTGAGAGAAGAAAAATTTGAACTTTTTTAGTCCTTGTTTTTTGCCTAGATTCATATATATTTAGCAATTTTTGGAAGAAAGAGATACAATTAAAGACCCAATGAAGTTTATGGAAAGTAATAAATGAGGATAGAGAAAATCTGTTATTAATTAAGTAAATAAGGTGGAAATCCTTAATTATTTAATGCTACTTTTTCAACCGTTGGATCTATTAGAAATCTACGGTACAAAAAATGTGTAACTCTTAAGGAGTTACACCAGGTGTAACTTGAACCCATCTCTCTCTCTCTCTCTCTCTCTCTCTCTCTCTCTCTATCTATATATATATATATATATATATATATCATTTAATAAATATAAAACTTCTTTTGAAAAAAAATTAATATGTTTATCATAATTAAGGGAAATCCTAATGGGTGCTTCAGTTGAGCATATGTGAAAAAGGCATATACATACCACAAATGGTAAAAGAGAAAGAAAAAGTTGCTAATCCCTTTTAATATGGTTAATTGCTTTGCCTCAATCAATCGCCCAAACAACATACCGCTTATTCATACCATAACCACAAATGACAATGCAACATTAGCCATCTGTAATTGCTAATCTGAAAGTGCAAATTTCTTTAATAGCTTTACCTTCGTTTCTTTTGGCTAATATGTCTTTACTGAATAAAAATCAAACCACAAAAATCATATAAAAATCACCAAATTAGAGTTTAAAATTATAATTAATTTTTTAAAAGAAATCTAGGCACATTTGCACAAAAATTCCATGTAACTAAGTCACACTTAGGAATTTTGGACCCTTTTTCCTTTGTATAAATAGGGGGGTCCCAATGGGATGAGGGGGCTAACAATTTTCTCTCCAAAACATTTATTATCGGAATACAAAAGTTTTCCATTGTAGACTTTTCACGATTAACGAACATAACTTGCCAACTAATCAAGTAATAATCAAGGAAACTTCCACCTAAAATAAGTCGGACTTTTGGCAAGAGAGAAAATTGATGTCTAGACAAATCAAGCTAAGCCTGACCAAAATGGACCATATTCTTAATTTCTTATCTCTATTTGTTCCATGTACAAGACTTATAGTCATTGCTTGGCGTATAAAAGTTGAACATCTTATCTAAAGTCCATCCTCTGAAAGCTTGAGAAAAAATTCATTTAAACCAACACAATATATAAATTATAAAGGAATCAAAGAAAAATGGTCAAAAATAATGAAAATTTAATCTATACTTAAATTCTTATAAGGATGAACACAATAGCAATATCCTTTTTAAAAAAAAAAAAAAGATAAAAAAATCTATACTTATTTTGTATGTATGATAAAGTCCAATCACAAAGTTTTTTAAGACTCATGTTGATTAGTGATTAGAAGTTATAAAGGAATAATCATCAATATATATATATAAGCAGAGATCTCATGCGGGAGTGCGTGAGATCTTGCCAAGTGACGCTCTAATTTTGCATATAGCATTTTTTTTACCTCTTTCATTAAGTTTTTTTTACTGTTACCCAAAAGTTTACATTAACTTATTTTACTGTTATCTCATTAGTCTCTCATTAATTGCCTAAGCTTACATCACACATTTCTCTCTTTTTCATGTCTTTTAGCATACTCACCATTTTAATATTTTAAAAAAAGCAAAAAAATAATAATTAAGGACTAATAGTAATAACTAACTGCACAAGGCCTTGGAAAGAGATAGAGAAACATAAAAAATTTTGTGGATTGTTAAATAAAACTCATTGTTTCACTACAAAAATCAAAACACATTGTTTCACTATAAAAGACTTGAGACTAACAAAACATTTGAAAGAGAGAGAAAGAGAAATCTGAGGGGATGTCGCCTCCGTCATATTGGCCCCCCACCACCATCAAGACACCGAAACCCCTACGGGTATTTTTTTTTTCTTTTTAAATTAGGAGATTAATTAAATATGATTTAGGTTTGGGTAATTTGGTTGGATAGTTTTTGTTTTGGGTATATAAGTAGAGAAAATATTTGGTACGCAATGTAAAGCCATATTCTACCATGGTTTTAAATCATCTATAAGACACGTGCATACACACTTGCCCACACCATATTTTAATGTCGCACTATCAATGAGTGGAAGACAGTGAGAGAGTTGGACATACTTTTATTTCATAGTATTAAATATGTGAACACAACACAAATTATTTGATTTTGACTTACTCTTTTGCATTTATTTTTTGTTTCATGATTTAAAAAAAAAAAAAAATTAATCTTACCTTTATAAATTGCACACACAACCATTATAATTATTCAGTTTAAGGAATGAGTAAAAAAAATATATATATATTGGAGGAATATTGTAAAATAAAAGTTGTTACAAAATGTCTCTCTTTCGGAGACCTCATGCGAGAGTGCATGAGATTCTACCAAGTGGCAATCTAATTTTGCATTTAGACTCTTTTACCTCTTTCATTAGGTTTTTTTTTTTTGGTTACCCAAAAGTTCACATTATCTTATTTTATTGTTATCTCATTAATATCTCATTAATTGCTTAAGCTTACACCATATCTTTCACTATTCTTCATATCTTTTAGCATACCCACTGTTTTAGTATTTTTTTTTAAACAAAAACAAAAAAAGAGTAAGGGCTAATAGAAATAACTAACGAGATAAGACTCTAGAGAGAGATAAAGAGACACAAAAATATTGTGGATTGTCAAATAAAAGGCACTATTTCACTATATATTACCAAAATAAAAGACCCGAGACTAACAAAACATTTGAAAGAGAGAGAAAGAGGAATCGAGGGGTCACCACCTCCGTTATACTGACCTCCCACCACCATCAAGACACCGAAACCCCTACGGGTAATCTTTTTTTCTTTTTAAATTAAGGGCTTAAATATGATTTAGGTTAGGTAATTTGGTTAGTTAGTTTTTGTTTTGGGTATATAAGTAGAGAGAATATTTGGTGCGCAATGTAAAGTTATATTCTACCATGGTTTAATTTTAAATCATCTATAAGACACATGCATACACACTTGCCCACACCATGTCTTAATGTCGCACTATCGATGAGTGGAAGATAGTCGGAGAGTTGGGTATACTTTTATTTCATAGTATGAAATATGTGAACACAATACAAATTAGTTTATATCATGGTCCCGTTACTCTTTTGCATTTATTTTTGGTTTCATGATTTAAAAAATAATAATAATCTTACCTTAAGAAGGCTACAAATATGTAGTGAAGCTACTAAACCAATTTTTAATATATCAAAATGTATATGTTTCTTTACTCTAATTTAGTTTACTTTTTTTTTTATTTTATAATTTATGTACAACATTATTCAAAATTGTTTTACATAAAATATCATAAAATTATCCGTGCATCGCACGGGCAACTTACTAATTTATGTTAATTTTGAAATATATTATTGCTATATGAAATTTTAGGCAAGAATTCATGGACATATAATTTAAAACATATCATACAAATCAGTTCATGTTGCAAAACATATAATACAAAAACAAGATTTTCATTAACAAATAATTTAACAAAAACAAGATTTTCATACTTAGCCATGTCCCTAAAACATATCAACATGAATATTATTTAAAAAAAGAAAAAGAAAAAAAAAAGAAGTAACTACGTCAGAGATGTAACTCACCTTGTAAGAGATAAAGAATGGATAAATATTTGCAAGTGTTGTTTCTTATAGTTGTTTGTAGAATGTATGGCATGCATGAATTGAAAATGGTTGATAGAATTATGAGGGGAATAAGATTAGAGAAGAAGGTTGATAGAATTTTTAGGGGAAAAATAGTAGAAAATAAGAATCATGGAAACTTCAGTAGCATTAGAGTTGTTTAAATAGGATGCAAGTTCCATACAAGTTAAATTCTTAGATTTTAAACTGTATAACTAGATATGCCAATTGACCAAATACAACATGAAGGGGCAAAATTTAGCACAATGGACTTTCACCACATTAGGCCTGACGAATTCGAGCCCATGGGCCGGCAAGAATGAGAGCCCAGGGGCCTAGAGCAGTTCCATATTCTTGTTGCACACGTAGAGTCTCCAAGGAAATCAGAAACCTAGCGCAAAGAGCATTCCGAAAGATTCGCGCGTTAATCCCCTTTACAAGGAAATGTCTTGTCCATCACGTTTGAGATTACTCAAGAGGATTCCTATAAGGAAAAGACTTCCACATCAAGGAGGAGAGGTCAACCTACTACTATAAAAGCCTCAATACACTCGCAAAATCAAGGTACGCATAATTTACTCTCTCTAGCACTCTAGAGTTGAGAACAATTCTAACTTGACCGTCGGAAGGTATTTGGCCGACACCACACCGGTGCCCTCGGTGAGATCACTTCTTTCTTCTTACAAGTTGTTAGTTTGAGCGAGCGTGGATCGTGTAGCTCACTGGTGATTTTACGACATCATCACAATACAACACGGACGAAGATGGGACACTCTGATACAAACAAATTACTTAACTATAAACATATATTCACTTTTACTTTTGGTTTGTTATTGTGTCTACAAAGAATATCTGCAAAGAATCAAACACAAGAATCTTGTTTCGTTATTTCATAGGGCAAATCATGTGAAGAATATCTTCTTCTTCTTCCATTTTTTTTTTTAACAGTGTGCACATCAATCATCTTTTTCTTCCATAATTTTCTCTCTTGAGGGCATGCATGGATAGGTTCTGCAACATATTCACATATTAGCACTAGCACAAAATAAGAATCTATGTACTTTTTTGTTGTTGTTGAGAATAAGAATCAATGTACTTGAATCTATAATTATTTGTTTCATAGGGAAAATCATTCAAAGAATCTATAGTTATTACTTTTATAGGATGAAATGAAAGAATATGACATACTGGCACAAACCAAATTGCTTGAGTCAAAACAACTACTGGCATACGAAAAGAATAAGAATATGTGTACTTTTTAGAATAAGAATCTATATTGCAAAATATTTTTTTTGAACCTGAAAATTCTCTCTCTCTCTCTCCTCCAATTTTTTGACAACTCCATTGCCACAATTCTTTTTTTTTTGTTCCTCCCATTTTCAGCAATTCCATTGCCACAATCAATTTTACTACACTTTTTTTTTTCAATTTCGACAACTTGGCTGCCACAATTCTTTTTTTTTTTTTTTCCTCCAATTTTCGGCCCAAATCAATTTCTCTCTCCTCTTTTCTCCAATTTTGGCAACTTGGTTGCCATAATTCCTTTTTTTTTCCTCCTTTTTCGGCAATTTCATTTCCAAAATTCCTCTTAAATTTTTTCTCTCTCCTCCCCTACAATTTCGGCAACTTGGTTGCGACATTTTTTTTTCCTCCAATTTTCGGCAACTTGGTTGCCACAATTCCTTTTTTCTCTCTCCTCTCCCCTACAATTCCGGCAACTTGGTTGCCACAATTACTTTTTTACTTCTCTCCTTTGGGCAATTCATCCGGGCAATAGAGTTGGGCAGCAGGAATTTTGGTAATCTCATTACCGAAATTCAAATTTTTTTCTCACTCCAACCATCACATCATTTCTCTCTCTTCTCTCATACTTTTTGTTAGAATTTTGGCAATGGTGTTGTTGAAATTTACTTCTTTCCTCATTTTCCCAAATAACTTCCAATATTCAGCCTAAAGACTTGGAATTCAAGTTCTTGAGACTTAGTCGAATCAATTAAATGCCAATATGGACAATTCTGGGCTCCATGAATGTAATGCTTTAAGGAAAATTATCTTTACATCAAAGTTTTCACATTTTTTGATAATTTCATATGTATAACACATAAAATTATGGAGAGTGTAGAGTGTATTAAGAAAACGTGAGACAATTAAAACCCATGCTTTAATAGTCCCCAGAGAACATAGACAAGAGATTAGGACTTATTTAGTAAATACTTTAAAAAAAAAGTTCAAAAAATTACCGAAACGGTTTTAGAAGCATCGGTCACATATAAATTACTGATAAATACAAATCATTTGTCACACTTTTTGTGTTCCATTTGATACGCCATGAATTGTAGTATATGTTGGTCTAAGTTTTTTTTTTTTTTTTTTTTTTTTTTTTTTTTTTTAATTTTATTTTAAATATATATTATTTTACAAAGAAAGTAAAAAATAAAAAATAAATAAAAATAAAAAGTTATAATCAGTTGAGCATATAATGGAATACAAAATTTTGGACAGAGGATTAGTATTCAATTACTTTCAAAATGCCCATTAGTCAATCAATTACCTAGCTACTTAGAGACTACTTAAAAATTTAACCAGACTTGCTTATCACCAAATTCCACACTTCTATCATAACTGTTGAAAAATGCTACACGCCAGCGCGTCTACATAGCCATCCATCTAAATCTTATCAACATGGCTGTCGTACGTAGACTTACTGGGATAAGAATCGAAGTCTTCAGACTTTTGATCAATTAAAAAATAACGAATACCGAGGTCCGAACCCACCTGCTAGAATTGCATGTATAATTACATATCTTATTAGTATAGTACTTTGCATTCTCTAATTTCATCTCTTTGGCAATTGGCATCCACCTAAAATGTTCTTTTGACGTGTCTGTTTGTTCTTTGTTTTGATGGCTCTAAGTCTAAGTCTTGAACTACCAAACCTGAATTCAGAGACATTGACATGCAATCCGGATGACTTGAGAGCCCTAACTAGTTTCTCCAATTGTTTAGAATCAACAACTCCTGTGTTAACGTATATTATGTTATAGGCTTTAGGCTCAGCTAGATTACTTGTATAGCACACTTGTACTTGTACTACACTTTACTTGTACCGCACACATATGCCTCCTATATAAAGGTACTGATGTATATTCTTTCATAGAGAAATACAATATAATTGTTTAGTATTTCTGACATGGTATCAGAGCCACTGCTCCGACCTTTTCTTAGCAGTCTTGTCTTTAATAGTGTGACTCCCTTTTCAACATCGCTTTCGCCATCACAACAGCCGCCGAAGCCTCTTGCCATTGAACCTCTGTCGTCATCCAGCCGTCGTCCTTGGGTTCCGGACCGGCAGCCGCTGTCGTTAAGGAGTTTCACACTTTGCATGAGACCATTGCCCTTTGCATCACCGCTGCAAATATTGCTCCGATTACGTTTGTGAAGGTACCACCGAGATCGCCTTGCGTCGATCTACACACTCGTGGAAGCCTCGACACCATCAGAGATTGCACGCGCCCCCGTGTGCCGTTCAAAGGTTACTTCACGATCACGCGCCCCACGCGCCTTCCACGTGCCACTACACATCCGGGTTTTCTCTCATGCGCTCCCATGCACCACAACTTCAGGTCATGCACCTACACGCGCCTCAACCCTCTCGGCGACGTCATTGCTGGCGTCAGCCCCCCGTCGCCGTTGCTAACGTCACTTGCTTGCGTCGGCCGTTGACGTCATCTTTTGACTCGGGGGTTTTGACCGTTGACTTTTCGAGATTGACCGTTGACTTTTCTCCACGGTTGACTTTTGCGATCGAGGTTCTCCTTACCCGATTTTTCGTGTAGATTTCATTTTTGCAATCTGTTTTTGCATATTGTGTCTCCAAATGGATAAAAAGTATATTTTTCTTCCTCGCCCCATCAATACTATATTGGAGGGGAATAAGAATTATTTATCTTGGTCTCAAGCTATGCGCAGTTTTCTTAAGGGTCGCATGCTCTGGCATTATTATACTAGTGCAATCACTATTCCTGTCAAGGGAGCAAGTGAAGAAGATGCTGCCTTTCTTGGTCGCATGATTGAATGAGATAGTCACAACCACATGATCTTCACATGGATTTGAAACATTTCCATTCCCTCCATCTCCAATCATTGGGCGTTTTGATGATGGTAAATTTGCATGGGATATGTTGGCCAAAAGGTACTCCACTACTCACGGATCCATAAAATATCGCTTAGTGGTTGAATTGCATCAACTCGGGCAAGAACCAGGGCAATCCATCAATGATTATTATGATCGGTTTCGCTTCATTTGGGACCAAATTGACCTTTCTGATCCAACTTGGGCATGCTCAAAGGATGCTCAGAAATATGCTTCCATTAGAGATGAATTTCGCCTCTATGAATTCTTGATGTCACTTCACAAGGACTTTGAGCCCATTCGAGGTTAGCATCTAAATCGCAGTCTTGCTCCTTCTCTTGATACTTCTGTGAACAAGTTGGTTAGAGAAGAAGCTTGTCTTGCAACCCTTCAAGCCCAGAATAGCTCAATGTTTTGGCTATTACTCCTTCTACTCCACTCATAGAGCAACCTCAAAGAATCGTGTGATTTCTATGACTCTAGCAATCGTCGCAAATAGACCAACAAAAAGTTCTGCAACTATTGCAAGTGTCCTGGCCACACCATTGAGACTTGTTACCGTCGCAACAAATCTACTGCTGCTGTTGATAATATCGAGCCTACTCGCCAATGGCTTCCATTTCAGCCGAGTCCCGGTCTTACGGATCCACTATCAACCTTTCCCCCACCGAACTACGAGGAGATCATAGCTTAGGTTGTTCGTATGGCTGGTAATGCATCTCTTTCCACCGCTCTATCAGTTCTACCCGGTAAGTCTTAAACTTGGCTTTTTGATTACGCTTGCTGCAATCACATGACACCTCACTCATCCTTATTCTCTAAACTTGACCCCGCACCACATCCTCTAAATATTCATATAGCCGATGGTTCCACCATGCATGGGAATAGTCTAGGTTTTGTTTCAACCTTCAACCTCTCTGTTCCTAGAGTCTTCCATATACCCGACCTATCCTATAATTTGTGCTCTGTGGGACAATTAGCTGAACTAGATTATCGACTTATTTTTTACTATTCTCGGTGTATTGTGCGGGATCCGAGGACGGGGCGGGAGCTTGGGACCGGTCCTAGAGTTGGGTGTATATTTCCCATGGACAATCTTCATCTTCCACATGTTACTCCTGTTTCTATTCTTTTTGCAATCGCTGCAGCTTCTTCCTTACCTTCTCTCACACTTTGGCATTCTCGTCTTGGTCATGCACCATCTTCTCGGGTACAACAGTTAGCTTCTAAGGGTCTGTTGGATTACGTGTCCAAAGACAATTTTGATTGTACTTTATGTCGATTAGGAAAACAAAACAGTTTTGCCTTTTAATAACAGTGAATCTATTTCTAATAGTATTTTTGAGTTAATTCATTCTGATGTTTGGGGACCTTCTCCTGTTGCTAGTATTGGTAGATCTCGATATTTTGTTGTTTTTATTGATGATTATTCTCGTTATAGTTGGATCTTTCCTATGAAATCTCGTTTTGAAATTTTACCAATATACGACAATTTTGCAAAAATGGTTGAAACATAATTCTCCAAACGTATCAAAACTTTTCGATCTGATAATACTCTTGAATATACTCAATATATGTTTCAAGCTCTATTACATTCCTATGGCACTGTACATCATCTAACTTGCCCAGGTACCTCTCAGCAAAATGGTCGAGCCGAAAGAAAATTTCGTCATATTCTTGACACTGTTCGTGCTCTTCTTCTTTATGCCAAAGTACCTGCCCCATTTTGGGGTGAAGCTACTCTTCATGCTGTTCATGCGATTAATCGCATTCCAAGCACTGTCATCCATAATCAGACTCCGTATAAGCATCTCTTTGGGTCACCCCACGACTATCATCACTTTCGTTCCTTTGGATCTGCTTGTTTCGTTCTTCTTGAGCCTTATGAGCAAAACAAACTTGAGCCTCAATCTAGACTTTGTTGTTTCCTTGGTTATGGCGAAACTCAAAAAAGGTATAGGTGTTATTATCCTGTCTCTCATCGTCTTTGTGTTTCTCGTAATGTTGTCTTTTGGGAACACCGATTGTTTGATGAACTCTCTCACTTTCGTTCTTCCCTGACTACCTCCTCTATATTAGAAATCTTTCCGGATGAGTCTCTTGTTCCTTCTACAAATACTTTTGATCCTTCTTTGGACTTCTCTCAAGATATTTTTGATGCTTCTCCTAGACAGGTTGAAGATGAACAGGTTGATGACGAGCTACCCCACCTTTAGCCTAGGTCCCCTACTCCTACTCCGCTTGAAGATCCTCCATAAGACATTCCACCTTGCCACTTAACCCAGGTAAGATCCATTCCTACACATTTACTTGGCTATCATTGTTACATTGCCCTTGCTACACTTCACAAGCCTCAAACCTATCGTGAGGCCTCCACCGACCCTTTATGGCAGATTACAATGAAAGAGGAACTTGATGCATTAACCAAAAATCATACTTGAGATTTGGTCACTCTTCCTCCTGGATAGTCTGTGGTTGGTTGTAAGTGGATCTATAAGATCAAGACTCGCTCTGATGGGTCTATTGAGCGCTACAAGGCTCGTCTTGTTGCAAAAGGCTTTACACAGGAGTATGTGATTGATTATGAAGAGACCTTTGCTCTAGTTACTCGTATCTCATCTCTTCATGCCCTCTTAGTCTTTCTTCTTTGCTAGTAAATGGGATCTTTTTCGGAGGGATGTTAAAAATGCTTTCCTTAATAGGGGTCTGAGTGAAGAAGTCTATATGCAACCTCCTCCCGATCTCTCTGTTGAATCAAACAAGGTTTGTCATCTTCGACGTGCACTTTATGGTCTTAAACAAACTCCACGAGCTTGGTTTGCCAAGTTCGACTCCACTATCTTTCACTTGGGTTACACCCCAATCCGTATAATTCTACCTTATTTCTTCATTGTACTAATAAAGGCACCATTTTGCTTCTTCTATATGTGGATGATATGATCATAATCGGTGATGACCTCGGTCGCATTCAAGAACTCAAGGATTTTCTCGGTCGGTAGTTTGAGATGAAAGATCTTAGACATCTCAACTATTTCTTGGGTCTTGAAATTACTCATTCCATAGATGATCTTTATATTACTCAAGCCAAGTATGCTTCTGACATTTTGTCTCGAGCTAGACTCACTGACAGCAAGACTGTTGGCACTCCAATTGAACTTAATGCGCATCTGACACCCTCGGGGGGGAAACCATTGTCTAATCCTTCTCTTTACTGACGATTGGTTGGCAGCCTAGTTTATCTCACGATTACTCGTCCGGACATCTCCTGTGTTGCTCATCGGGTGAGCCAATATCTCATCTCGCTCCACGATTAACTCACTATGCTGTTGTTCTGCGCATTCTTCGATACACGAAGGGCACTCTCTTCCATGGCCTTTTCTACTCAACTCAATCTCCTCTTATACTCTGTGCATTCTCTAATGCTAATTGGGCAGGAGATCCCACTAATCATAGGTCCACTACAGGTTATTGCTTTCTCCTTGGTTCTTCTTTGATTTCTTGGCGAAGTAAGAAACAAACTTTTGTGGCCCGCTCTAGTACTAAAGCAGAATATCGTGCCCTTGCTGATACCACATCCGAGCTCCTTTGGCTACGATGGCTTCTTAAGTATTTGGGTGTGTCCACATCCTCTACTACTCCCCTTTATTGTGACAACCAGAGTGCCATTCATATTGATCACAATGATGTCTTCCACGAATGGACTAAACACATCGAGATTGATTGTCATTTTATCCGTTATCATCTTGTCCATGGTGCTCTCAAGTTTTTCTCCGTCTCTTCCAAAGATCAACTTGCAGATATCTTCACCAAGTCACTTCCTAAGGGACACACTTGTGATTTGGTTGACAACCTCAAGCTGGTCTCACATCCACCTTGAGTTTGAAGGGGGTTGTTAACGTATATTATGTTATGGGCTTTAGGCCCAGCTAAATTATTTGTATAGTACACTTGTACTTGTACTACACTTTACTAGTACCGCATACATATGCCTCCTATATAAAGGCACTGATGTATATTCTTTCATTGAGAAATACAATATAATTGTTCAGTATTTCTAACATCCTGGCTGGAACTAGAACAACACCGACTCTCCCGGTTCTTGCACTTGGGTCAAGCGTCACCTGTGATAATTCCACTAGTTTTGGCAGAAGGGTAGTTGGCTTGGAACTTGGCAGCAAAAGACTTGTTGGGAAGATTTGTGGATCTTTGGCAGACTTGAATCAATTGAGAGTTCTGAACTTCTCTCATAATTTCCTTGAGGGGTCCCTTCTAGATGACTTGTTTAATCTACAAAACATAGAGATCATAGACATCGGCAACAATGCTTTTGTTGGGTCCATCAACATCAAAGGTATGTGTACAATATCTACAAAAATTCGAGTGCTTAATTTCTCTCATAACTAATTTTTTGGAGAAGTTCCAAAAGATTTGGCTAATTGTACTTCCCTTCAACATCTCTCTTTTGATGAAAATAGTTTGTCAGGGAGTTTGCCTGAGAGTCTCTTCCAGCTGAAAAATCTTAGTGAATTGAATCTTCAGGGTAATAGCATATTTGGGTCACTGAGTAATGGAATTGGTAACCTCTCTAACCTTGTTAAATTGGATATCTCCTCTAATTTGTTCTCTGGAGTTCTTCCAGACATTTTTATGAGACTAGCAAGGCTTGAGCAATTCTCAGTCATGTCAAATTTATTCACTGGTCATTTGCCTACTTCTTTACTAAACTCCCCATCACTTCACAGGTTATATTTGAATAGAAACTCTTTAAGCGGTCCAATCAACCTCAATTGTTCTGCAATGAAAAATCTTGTCTCCTTAAATCTTGGTTCGAATCTGTTCCATGGCCCAATTCCTAATAGTCTTTTCTCCTGTAGAGGATTGAAATCACTCGATCTTGCGCACAACAATTTTAGCGGTGAACTCCCGAATAACTTCAAGAATTTGTAGTCTCTAACACACCTCGTACTGTCAAACACTAGCCTTAGTAATATATTATCAGCTCTTAGTATTCTACAACATTGTAGGAATTTAAGTTTGTTGGGCCTTACAAAGAACTTTGATAATGAACAAGTTCCAAATGATGTGAATCTGGAATTCAAAAACCTCAACGGTCTAATTCTTCCCAATAGTCAACTTAGAGGGCCAATCCTGGAATGGTTGAGTCGTTACCACAAGTTGCAGTTTTTGGATTTGTCTTGGAATCATTTGGGTGGAAACATAACATCATGGTTCGAAAAGTTTGAATCTCTCTTTTACTTGGATTTGTCATATAACTCTCTCAAAGGTGAAATTCCAAAGAGTTTGGTTGAACTTCGGAGCCTAATAAGTGGGAAGGTCACAATAGAAGAGCCTGTGCCAAGCTTTGAAATTTACTCTGTTGGACTAGTTGGACCAAGCTTGTGTTATAGGAAAATTTTAAGCTTTCGACCAACTATAGACCTGAGTTACAACATTCTCCAAGGCCCAATTTGGCCAGGTTTAGGGAACTTGAAAATGCGTCGTGTTTTGAATTTGAAAGAGAATAAATTTTCAGGCCCTATTCCAAATAATTTATCAGGCATGACAGGCTTGGAAAAACTTGATTTGTCTCACAGCAAACTATCAGGAGAGATACCTCATTCATTGATTGATCTTAGCTTTTTGTCAAATTTCAACGTATCCTATAATCAGCTGTGTGGGAAAATTCCTCAAGGAAGCCAGTTCGATACTTTTCTGAATACAAGTTTTGAGGGAAACAATGGTCTTTGTTATGCAGAGTGTACTTGCCAGTTTGAACAAATTCCTATTCTTTCTATAAGGGAGAGAAAAAGGACAATCATTGGTCTACCATCTATAATTGGAGTTGCAACAGGTTTTGTTCTTACTGTCATATGTTACTTCATGTCTGGATTGGCACTGTCAAAGCCGCACAAAAGGAAGTACATAAGATTTGTTACCTCTTAAGTGACAGCGAGACCAGATTTCCTTGTGTTCATATGGAAATCGGATAGGTATGGTAATATTAATTATTTAATCATACAGTCATATGTAGCTTCAATTGTGGTTGGAGCTTTAATTGTAATAGTAAGTTACCTGTGCATGAATAATATTATAATGTTTTATGTAAGATAGTTTGGAAGAATATTATATATATGTACTAGTCGCTAACCCGTGCGATGCACGGAAAAAATATTGAAAAATAGATTTAATCTTTCTTTTATTCTATTATATGTCATGTATATATAAGTGTGTTTAGGTCTGTTGATAGAGAGCAATCATTTAAACAATCACAGCAGAAAATTTTCTATTAATAGTAAAATTTGTGTATATACAAATTACAGTTTCATGTAAAGTGTACATACACATGCTCTATACCTCTAAGGAAGGAAACATCACAAACCCTTTACATATGTGTGTTAGATTTAAAACAAATTACATATATTCCAAGTTTGATAAGCCAACTCAATGGTAGAAAATTGTTCTTTATAAAATTAGATAGTAACATATTTTACAAAAGGAGGCAATTCTTTGGAACTCTATCTTGCTGCTCATATTCTGCAAGATACAACAAAGTGATTTATCTATCTAGGTACAATGGGCAATAGCATTGGCTATTCTTAATCACAATTCAATATTAACAGATTTGGAAATTTCTAATTAAAAAATATTTAAATTTATTAATATTGAAATAATTAATAATGGATTGAAAAGTTATCCCAAGCCCAATCGGTTAGAGCATTCACATTTGGTTTCTTCAAAAAATTCTATTTTACCATCTCAAAACCTACTTTATCAATTATACCATATCATTTTACAACACACCCAACATCCCAACTTTTATTTTCCTATACAACATAATAAAATAATATATCTACACAATAAAATATATAACCCAAAAAATAATCTTTTCAATCTAATTTATGTCTCTCTTCCTTCCCCCCCTCTCTCTCTCTCCACCGTGTACAAACCCAAAACCCAACTCAACCACCATCCAAACCCAACCACCCCACCACCACATGCCAATCATCAAAGTATTCAATATCAATAGAAACAATAATATTACTGCCAAAGAGTTTTGCACAACCACTTACCCAAACCAAATCAATACCACCATATCAAAACAATTACCCAAACCATAACCACCTCCCCTGCCTAGCCACAATCACTTACCCAGTCCTCGCCCAAAGAACAATCACCCACAACATGGCCCCAAATCATTGCTACACCACCAGCCACCCCAACAAATCATAACAACAATCCGAAAACAAAAATTTGAAGAAAACCCACCATCAATCCATGCCAATCTTTAAAGTGATCAGAGTTGCCACCGTCGTCGAACCCCAACAAACCACCACCAAGCCACATGCCCACCGAAGAAAGCCATTAAATCATAAACCAACAAACCCATTAAATCAGAAAACCAACAAACCAATTATTTTGGTGATCAAAATCTGATCTCCATAGAACCCATGCGATCAAAACTCCATTGGAATGGAACCCATGCCAATCAAAACCTGATCTCCACAGAACCCACTCGATCAAAACCCCACCGGAACGAAACCCACACAATCAAAACCCGATCTCCATGCACGTCGATCAAAACCCAATCTCCACGGAACCCACGCCGATCAAAACCCCATTGGAACCCACCTCGCTACACCGATCTCCATGCACGACCTCGCCACGACCCACACGCCCTATGATGAACTCCATGCAAAATGGCCCAAGCAACTCCGGTGGCAAGTCTTGAACAAGAGAGAGATGTGAGAGAGGGAGTGAGGACAAAATCACACGGAGAGAGCCAAAGTGAGAGAAGAAGAGAAAGTGAAAGAGGGAGAGAGAATAAAGTAACAAAAAAAATTATACCAACTTGCTATAGTGTCGTCCTACATATAAGACCGCATTGTAGCAGTATTGTAAATTTTTTTACAATTGGGAGTCCGAATAATGCATGCTTTTTGTGCTTTCATGCTAAAATTTAGCATACTTTGAGTTATACAAGACCCAATACTAATGCTCTTATAGATCAAAAATAGCCATTGGAAGTTGGAAATTCATTCAAAATTTGAAAATTTGTGTTGAAAACTGGGACTAAGTTCTGGTAATTAAGCACTTTGGACCAACATTTAATTTGTCGATTGGCATATCAAGGGCTCCTCTAAGTGTGAATAAGGCACTTAGAGCACAAATATGTAAATATTTTTTAGATTTTCTGCAATAGCTTTAATAAAGCTTCAGATTTCAAATATGATTTGCCGCCTAATAATTGATTCAGTTCTAAAGGCTTTAGAGCCATCCAAATCTTCTATGAATAGAGGGGAATACTCCTATTCCAAAGCACCCCACCCCCTTGCTTCTTAGATGGAAGTAAGAGTTACTTGTCATACTTAGATGAATCTGCATTCTATAGTAATGGTAAGATCTTCTTTAATAGAGTTGTTGGGTTTCCAGATAGAGACCAATATAATACAAGATTCCCACCACACCTTTTTCTTAATAATTTATTTATTTATTTAAAAAAAAAAAACAAGTGTATCTAAAGCACTCCGAACACTTGACTATTCACTCTAGTGTATATAGTCTTACATTTCATAGACACTATGTTATTACATGGAGAATGACTCTAAAATGTTGGTTAGATATTTTGAACCCAAAATCTCATAAGACCTTTGAAATCATTTGGGTTACCAAGTGTTGATATTGAATTTTGTTCGGCCTTAAATATTTCTGAAAGCTTGAGCTTTAATTAAGAATTGGTGAACTTAAAGGTCATAAAATTCTCTTCAAATTGATTGTTATTGAACAAAAGTCATGCCTGAATTGGGTGAGTTATTGTGGAAATGTGAAAATTATCTCTTTGAATCTTTTGTAAAAAATGTGTATTTTGCCTTGATTTGATTTGGATACATGCTTGAAAGACATTTTATTTCTCAAAATTACTTGATTTTTCATAGAATGTGTCATTCCTTGAAAATTCATCTAGTTTTCCATTTTATTGTGTGTTCAAATTAAATCAGGTCCCTTTTCATGTTGTACTAATCTTCAATTAATTGTTACATGAATACACATTGTGGTTCTTGTCATATGGAGGGCCAAG
This sequence comes from Quercus dentata, assembly GCA_028216015.1. Taxonomy (NCBI): domain Eukaryota; kingdom Viridiplantae; phylum Streptophyta; class Magnoliopsida; order Fagales; family Fagaceae; genus Quercus; species Quercus dentata. The sequence goes on along the minus strand of CP116454.1, from coordinate 18,361,505 downwards.
CTCATGCCATGTGGCAATCTATGATGAGGCTAGGTCCTCAAAGTTCTAGTATCTTCAAGAGATATTTTCATGCAAAATTGCTCTCCAAGTTTTTTGCTTGCTCACCAAGTTTTCTCTTTGCTCACCAAGTTTGATTCTCTTTTCCCACACATTCTTTGGGCAGTACACTTTCCCTACCTCTCTCACCACTAAATAAGGACACAACCTCAGTATAAGAAAAAGGGTAGAGGATCTCACAAAAAGGAAAATAATCCTCTGGAGCTCTCATCCCGCACGCCCTTGGCTTGGAAGAGAGCCTTCTCTCTTCCTTATCTCTTCCTCATTTTCCCCTTTCCTCTATCATCTTCTTCCCCAAATACCCACCAACAAAACCTTCTCAAAACCGAGCAAAAAACTCTTAAAAAAAACCCTTCCAAATCGCCCCCAAAAAAAAATAAAAAAATAAAAAAAACCTCCCAAAACCTAGCAAAAAGCTCTCATAGAGAACCCTTCCAAATACCCAGAAAACAACTCAAAAACCCTACTAAAAAAACCCTCCTAGAAATTCTGTGGAAAAGAGTAATAGAGAAAAAGAAGGAAAAAGAGCAGGAACAACACCAAAGAAACATTGCACAACCCACTGAATGAGCTTCCTCTCTCTTTTTTCCTTTACTCATTTTCTGGTTCTGTTTGAATCTTAACCTTGTTCTTTGTGTTTTCTCTTTAGCCAAACACCAACAGAGGTAACCACAAGCATGAAGCCAGAGGAAACCAACACAACATAGCCAACAATCATCAAAGCAAAAAAAAAAAAAAAAAAAAACTCAGAGGGCATCAACTAGGTAAACCTGAAATTCCTCTTTGATTTTTCTATAGCTTTATGCAGTATTTACACTTTTGTACACGATACACACACCATCACAGAATCATGTCACCCACATTTAGGGGTGGAACTAGGATTTTTTGTTTGGGGGGGCCAAATTTTGTTACTAATATATTAGTCTTGAGTCAAGATAAACCATCACACTCAGGCATAAACGCACATACACAAATATAAACATTAATATTTTGATATTAGAGTAAGTCATAATTTATAAATATATTGTATATAAAATTAATAACTTTCACATTTGTATATTTCCAAGATAATTTTTTAGGGGAATTTATCATCTTTTAAACTTCAATACTATACAAAAGTTGTCTAGTTTAATATTAAACATGTACAAAAAAATGAATTAGAAAAAACAAAAACTACCTTGCCTCTATTACTACTAGATCAATTGAAAATTTCTATTGATTTTTAAGAGCAATCATTGGACTAACTCACACATTTGTGGGGGCCAACTTCTATATTTGTAGCTAAATATTTAAATTTTTTAATACTTATACATAATATAAAATAATTTTTTAAAATTTTTGGGGGACATTGCCCCCCCAAGTCTTGCTTTGTAGCTCATACCCGCCCACATTCTATTTCTAATATATGGGTCACCCACATTCTATTTCTAATCTATGCCATAGATTGCTCCTTTCTCATATTTATACTAGTTGTGCACACATATATGCATTATGCTCACCTGAACACAGAGCACACAAGCACAAAAGCTCCATAACTTACTCTCTATTTGTGCGTGTTTTCATGCACTGCCTTAGTCTTGGTTCACAATCAATCCATGATCTCCTAGGACTCCACACCATCGTTTTTTTGCTCACGCACCAAGTAGATCCCTCCTAGGTAGTAGATAGAAGGTTGGAAGCCTGAGGTTACGGGTTTGAAAGAGTAGCTTTGGTTCGAGTTTAGAGACAGAGAAAGTGAGAATTCGAAGTTGAGAAGCCAGCCTTATGGTGGTGGTGGCTAGGGTTTTTTGCGGAGGAGCTAGGAAGCTCCATTCATTTAGATCGGAGAGATCGAGGAGAGATAGAGAAGGGGTGAGGCTGTTTGGGTCTGATGTGTTGGAGGAGTTGCAACCACTGTCTGTGGTGGCGGCGAAGGTTGGAGATGGAGGAAGTTTGAGCTTCGGCCATGTAGTTTTTGTAGAGAGAGCTAAGGTTGAGAGTAGATAAAAAAAGAGATAGAACTTAGAGTGGGAGATAGAGAGTTTGGGATGGCTGAGAAGGAGGGAAACCATCGCTTGTGGTAGCGTGTGGTGGTGAGAAGCTTTAGAGTTTCGGCCATGGAGGCCGAGGCTCTAGTAGAAAGTTTTCGAAGAGAGAGAGAGAGAGAGATTGAAGCATTGAGAAGCTTCTTGAGTTTAAGGCTTCGTTGATCAAGTTGATCAAGTTGATCACCATCTCCATTACTGCTACTATCAAATATGTCAAACCTCATGTTGATCAAGTTGGATTACACCAACTACATTCCATGGAGGCATCAGCTAGTTACAATACTAGAGGCCTATTCACTAATTGAGCACATTGATGGTATTACTACAAAACCATCACCTTATGTGCTTGATCAAGGCAGAAATGCAACTTTTGTTGTGAATCTTGAATTTCAAGCTTGGAAGATCAAGGATAAAGCTTTGCTTTCCTTGATTAATTCTACTTTGTCACCACAGGTTTTCTCATTTGTTGTTGCTATCACAAGTTCAAGGGAAGTTTGGAGTACTCTGGAACAAAGGTTCACCTCCACTTCTAGAGCAAATATCTTGAACCTTAAACTTGAGTTGCAAAGTCTCAAGAAAGGTAATGATTCTATAAACAACTTCTTGCAGAAAATCAAGATTGCTCGAGATAAACTTCTTGCTGTTGGTGTTGTTGTGGACAATGAAGAATTGATTTGTATAGTGCGCAGAGGATTCCCTAGGAAATTTGCTCACTTCTGCTCAGCAATTTGAACTAAGAGTGATCCTATCACTTATGAGCAACTTGCAATTATGTTGCAAAGTGAAGAGCAAGCTATAGCTGAACACTCGATTCAGTTCCTCACTCTCTTGTAATGTTTGCCTCAAATGCCTCAAACAAAGCAAGGCTAGTAGCTCCTCTCGAGAATCGGTCTCGAGAATCATGGTTCTGGAAAAGGAAGGGGCAGGAATCATTTCAATAGAGGCGGAGGAGGAGGTAGGTTCAATCACAATGGTGGTCCATAGTATGCCAACCATGGTGGTGCACAATATGCCAATCATACTCATCCTTTTCAGAGTTTTTCTCCACAGAATTTTCAGAATTAAGGTTCAACTGCTTCTTAGAATTACAAATCTGATCGTCCATCTTGCCAAATCTGTGGAAAATCAGGCCATCAAGCTTTGGATTGTTACCATAGGATGGATTTTGCATTTTAAGGAAAGAATCCTCCTACCAAGCTTGCTGCCATGGCTAGTGCTTCTAATGCAGCCATCACAAACAATCAAGATCCTTGGCTTGCGGTTCAGGTACTACTGATCATCTTTCGCAAACCTCAACAACCTTTCTCTTCGATCTCAATACAAAGGGCCGAACAAGTCACCGTGGGCAATGATCGGTCTCTCCCTATCAATCTTATAGGTAATGGTACCTTGTCTACTAAATATCTTAATTTCATCCTAAAAAATTTCCTTCATGTGCCTAGGATAGCTATGAATCTTTTTTTAGTACATAAATTCTGCCTTGATAATAATTGTTCTTGTCATTTTGGTGCTCATGAACTCAAAATTCAGGATATTCCTATGGGTAGACTCCTCTACAAGGGCTTGAGTGAGAATGGAGTGTATCCAATCTACTCAAAGAACTTCATCAAATCACCCTCTGTCAAAACTTCAGTCAATTCCATTGCATCATCACAGACTTCATCTTTTCCACATTTTCAATCATCTTCTGTTTTTCATGTAAATAGATCAAATAAATGGCTTTTGTGGCACCATAGGTTAGGTCATACAAATAATAAGGTGTAACACCCCAAAATCATAAGCAATAAAAGTCTATTTAATCTGAATAATCCATAAAAATATTAAATAAAAGAAACCAACAACCTTAAATCTCATCACAAATGTCAGAGCTCTAATTCACCAAAGACAAAACATCCTCAAAATAATTCTCCAATACAATGTTTAATGCCATAAAAATAATAATAACATCCTTAGTTCCACAAAATAGTTCGTAAAAGCTGTCTCCCAAGAATCTCTACTCCAATAATCCCACTAATGTATTTGTAATGGGAAATAAAGAGGGGTGAGATAACTCAATAAGTGGAAATTCACTAACATTAGGGTGTGGGAACAAACTTTTCAAATATATAACACTTACAACAATTTCATAACTTGTAACTCATCAATAATTCACATAAAATATATATATATATATATCTTTATATTGTGAGCCATCATAATATATGTAAGGTTGAATTTATTCACCCATCTAATTGGCTTTATTCCGTGCCAAATTTGCTTGTAATTCAACATTTAGTAACCCCGTATTTAGGTGGGATTTGTGTAAGGGTAGTGAGTGAGATAGAGTGAAGATTGCTCAAGAGTGTGCAAGAAAACAGAGTGTCGCGGCTGGGACTCGCGGCTGGACTCGCGGCTTCAACCCGCCAGAATGCACACGTGCCAAGCATCTTTGGAAGATGAACAGTCATGCTAGCTGGAGCACTACAGGACAAAACAGGACAATCGGCCATACGGTTATCTCGCGACTGGAACTCGCGATCGAGTCAAGCCGCGAGGTCAAGCCGCGAGCCACCCCTGTTTTGGAAAAACCGACGTTTCGTATTCCACTCCACTCCAAAGTATAAATACCCTTTTAACCCACGATTGAAAGAGAGCTTCCAGAGAGATTTTTGAGAGAGAAACCCTAAAGAAAAACCAGATTGTTTTACCCACAATCTCTACCTTAGAGTCTCATCAAATTCCCTCACTCTCTTCCTCTCCATTGTCAAATCCTTGAGAGGCCATTATAACCAAACCTGGTTCTCACCATTATCATCTCTGTGAGACAGACGTTTGGAGTTAAGGGAAGCGATTAGGAAGGAACCAATATTCATTGGTTGATGCTACGGTGTAGTAGCGGAATCCGGTAAGCTAGAGAAGAAAAAGGTTCGGCGCAACCTCGTTGGAGCAAGAAGCTTGGAGGGCTTAGGTGCATTGGGTAGATTAGGCTTGGAGGGTCTTTTGCTGTCCTTGTATCCCAACTATATTTTCTAGTGGATTGATTACCGCTTGGAGGGCGGCGGAGAGGTTTTTCGCCGAGGTCTTGGTTTCCTCTTCGATAACATATCCGGTGTTATCGCTGTGTTTTGCATCTTCCTTCCTCTCTATCTCTTGCCTTTACATTATCTGCTGTGGTTTAATTTGTTATGGCTTAGATAGTTGTTTAACCAATTACATGATATAGCATATGTTAAGTTTCCGCACATTAATTGTTTGACATATTGCTTGTGTTGGTTAAGTTGGTTTTTGGGGGTCTAAACGTTCAAAAGTGTATTTGTACACGTTTTTGAACTTTCAATTGGTATCAGAGCGGGTACACTTGTTGTGGTTTAAATACCTAAGTGTGATCCTTGACCCCTTGTGTTTATTTGCCATGGATTGTGCTTTGTATGACTCTTTGCATGATTTGGTTGGTGATGAATGTAACATGCCACGTGTTTGTGAAAATGCCTCTATGAGTGTTAATCCTCATAAGTGTGATGACATGTTATTTGAATCTATGGGTGTTGTTGACAAACTCTTCAAGAAAAATGCTAAGAAGTTTCAAAAGAATTTGAGCAAGTTATTTTGTGAAAAGGATGATTTGATTGCTAAGCTCAATGAATCCAACAAATTGGTTGAGAAATATAAAAAACTTGCTGAAATTTCTCTTGAAAAGCTGAAAGAGTTTGAATGTTTGAATATGGACTTGGATGCTAAACTTGTTTTGTCTAACAAACTTGTTGATGATCTTAAATGTGAAAATGAATCTCTTAAGATGCATGCCAAGTGTTTGATTGCTGAACCTATTGTTAAAAAGGATGATAATGTTTGTTGCAATCATGTTGTGGTACCCGATTTTGTGCCTAGTGTGTGTTCTACCTTAAAGGACAAATCGGTGTACATTCCTCCACATAAAAGAAATCAAAAGGTGGAGAGAAAGGCTGTTAAGTCAAAGCCTTCGTTTAGGTCTCAACCTAAGGCTTTGGATGGATCTAAGTTTGTTCCAACTTGCCACCATTGTGGTGTGATTGGTCATATAAGACCTCAATGTCATAAGTTGAAGAGGGAACAAAACCATGTTGCTAGATCCATTCCCAAAAAGCCTAGTGGACCTAAACACATTATTTGTCACCATTGTGGTGCCTTTGGTCATCTAAGACCTCATTGCTCTAAGTTTCAAGTTCTTAAGAGAATCAAAAGAAAAGAGAAACTTGAGCTTTTTGGAAGTTGTGCTAAAAAGAGTAAACTGGATTTGAGTGAAAATAGCATGTTGTTAAAGAAAATGTTTAATGCTCTTAACTCCTTGACTATGTGCATCTCCGGTTCTCATTCTTCCAACCCTCGTCTCGCTTCTCTTGAGACACTCATTCCAAACAATCGTTCCGTTTGGATGAGGAAGGGTTCCTATGATTGAGCTTTTGCCCTTTTAGTCCTTGATCTAATTCTTTCGATCTTTGTAGGACCCTTCATGCATTAAATGTCATATCTTCATGCATTTTGTGCATCTTGCATTTATTTGTATGCATTGTTTCGTTTTTGATCTTACTTTTATGTTTCTATTTTGTGTGAGTAAAAAATCCAAAACCACATAAAAAGTGAAAAATTCAAAAAGTTTGATCGTATATGTTTGAGCACATATCACATGTGAGTTTGGCCTTGTACCTTTGTACAAATGGCTTTGTGCATTTTCGAGCTTAGCTTGTTATTTTTGCACTTATATCTTTGTGGGAAAAATCTTGACATCTTTGTGTGATTGTTGTAAATCGATCTTCAAGCTTGTCATGAATGATTTGTCAATAGTCATGTTGGTTTTGATACATGCGTAGACTTGTGCTTATATCTCTTCCCACTCTTTTATCTTTATTGCTTAAAGAGCTCAATAAATGTAAATCTCAAAATGAAAAGAGATAATGAGCTGCAAAAGTCGTCGCACATACTAGTATTCGACTAGGAAAAAGGGAAAGCGACTTATATGAAAATGTATGATGCCCAAAAAGCCAAAGGCTTGTTCATCAAATTGAAATATCAAAAATTTCAGGCATCAATCTCAAAAATGTGATGTATTGCTCAAAATGAGTTGTATTGATTCAAAATGATCAAATGATATGAATTGTAAGAAGCCAAATGAAAAGCTTCAATCTTATGTAATCATTTTCTTGTGGGAGGTCATATATGTTCACTTCTATAATTGAGATATACCACTTGACTTAGTACTAGTTGTGTATGACTTGATTGAATTGATCATTGAAGCTTCATTCTAGACTAAGGACTATTCCACATTTGATACACACACATAACACACTTGCCTTATGTTCAATGAATGTCTTATTCATTTGTTAGATTGTACTTGTCTAAATGTGATGTGTGTGTGCTCAATCATATATGGTTCAATCCAAAAAGATTTTTGATCATTTTATATGTTTTTGAAGTGATTTTTATCACTCTTTGAGTTTATGTTTAGTGCTTACTTTGTTTTTCAATGTTTAAACATGTTACGGTTTGAAAAACAAGTGTCAGATTTTTTTGGCCACTCATTTTGGCTACTTGCGCAAGCTGCCAGTTTTGGCTGGTTGGTTTCGCGGCTTGCAAGCCGCGAGTCTAAGCCGCGAGCTCAGACAGAGAGGTTTCGCGGCTCGCTCGCGACTTGGCTCGCGACTCGCCGATCGCGAGTCGCCCGTAATCGACTTTTTAAAGAGCTTTTTCGTGGGAAACTTGTTTTAAACCTCTCCCATCCTCTCTAAAACCCCTCTTTCAATATTTTTACATCAAAATCCAACCAATTTGAATGGTTTTTCATTCCATTAACATTTCTAAGGTAATTATAAATTCTTTTCATTATTTTTGATCCTTGGATTATGTTTTGGAGAGTTTTGTGCTCTTGGTTGGGATTTTTATCATTGGGGTTGGGAAAATTTAATTTTTGTCAAATTTCTTTATGGGATTGGTTTCTTTTGTTGATATGCATTGGATGTTGGCCCCTTGTGGCAGAAAGAACATGTATTAAGGGTGGATTTCATGATGTTCATGCATTGTTTCACATTTTTGTTAATAGTGTGCATGCTAGGTGTTTGATAAAATGCCTCTTAGACATTTTTCTCGCTTGTTTGGACTCCGATGAGTACCAAACTTTGGGGTTTCTCATGTTTCCTCTTTAGGAACATGTTTGGTTCATTAGTTGTGTATTTTGCACACTTTGCCCCACATGTGCATTTTTCATGCATTGGTCATGCATTGCACTTAGCCACCTCTTGCACACACCTTTGCTACCCTTGTCATGCATTGGTCTTGACCTTGCTTTTTTCATCCTAGCATGTCATGCTTACCTTATACTTTGTAGCATGTTACTTTGTCTTAGGTTTGAGCTTCATTTTCTCATTCATCTTGCACCCCTCATGCATCATTAGCATTGTTCATACCTTCATCTCTTGCCCTCGTTTCTTCTTGACCCTTTGTCTATTCCGACGACAAAAAGGGGAGAGTATACTCTAGAGAATGTTTCGGAGTATTTTGTCATTTCTATATGACTCTTGTGCACATCCTTAGGGGAGAAATTCTATTTCTCACATGCACATTTGTAGGGGGAGAGATATTCCAAAGGGGAGATGCATATACCAAGGGGGAGAAGACATTGTGTTATCTAGAAAACCTTGTTCTGTTTGTTTTCTTGTTGGCTTTATGGTGCTTTGTGTTATGCTTTGGTGTTCTCATTACATCATGTTTGTGCTTTGGACATGCATATATCCCTATGTTATTATGCTTCATTGAATGCATGTTCGGATGATCATTTACTTTGCTATGTGTTCATTGTAGTCATTTCTATATGACTGTTTTGGTGTTTGATCAAGTTGCTCATATGTTTTACATCATGTTTACTTGATCGCAATTTGCTTGTTACATTATACTTGTCATTTTTATTACTTGCTTTACCTTGAGGGTCTAATGTGTTTTGTGCAAGTGTTTCAGTTTACAAGTATATATGTTCTAAGTGCATCATGACTTCTCATCACTTTGAAGGGGAGAAACTTTATGCACTTTTAGTTTATATTGTTTAAGTTTTTATTCAATATAATGTGTTTGTACCCATTTGCTTTTGTAAGCTTTTAAGGGTTAATAGGATTAAGCATATTTGTAGGCCTTGTGGTTTGTACCATGCCTAAGGGCAGCCTTTATGCTTGTTGAAATCATTACTTTGTTCCAAATGTTCTGCATTGTGGTTTATTGTCTTGTCACTCTTGTGCCCTTGTAGGATTGTTCCTAGATGCATATGCCTTGTGTGCTATGCATTGGTTGAGTGTTGAGCATACAAGTATCTTGCCTTGTGCTTGCTAACTTGTATGTTCTTGTGTTCATTCCAAGTGTGAATGAACTCGTGATCACTTCCTTGTAGTGTTCACTTGGTTGATCAAGCCATGGGTTGTTTATCAAACTCCATCTTTGCTTGATCACTTTCAGCTTGTTTCATATGCATCTATTATTTTCTGCTTACAATAATCAAAGTGTATTGTTGTGTTTCGGGAGTATATTGTTCATATGTTTCAAGTGCTTCACACTTCTAGAGTTAGGTGTGAGTGAGTTTTGTTCAACTGTTCCCTACTCACGGTTTAAGTCTAGAGTCTGTTTTAGGGTTTTGTCACGGAATAGCCAAAGGGGAGATTGTAAGGTTGAATTTATTCACCCATCTAATTGGCTTTATTCCGTGCAAATTTGCTTGTAATTCAGCATTTAGTAACCCCGTATTTAGGTGGGATTTGTGTAAGGGTAGTGAGTGAGATAGAGTGAAGATTGCTCAAGAGTGTGCAAGAAAACAGTGTCGCGGGCTGGGACTCGGGCTGGACTCGCGGCTTCAACCCGCCAGAGAATCTGCACACGTGCCAAGCATCTTTGGAAGATGAACAGTCATGCTAGCTGGAGCACTACAGGACAAAACAGGACAAGCGGCCATACGGTTATCTCGCGATCGGAACTCGCGATCGAGTCAAGCCGCGAGGTCAAGCCGAGCCACCCCTGTTTTGGAAAAACCTGACGTTTCGTATTCCACTCCACTCCAGTATAAATACCCTTTTAACCCACGATTGAAAGAGAGCTTCCAGAGAGATTTTTGAGAGAGAAACCCTAAAGAAAAACCAGATTGTTTTACCCACAATCTCTACCTTAGAGTCTCATCAAATTCCCTCACTCTCTTCCTCTCCATTGTCAAATCCTTGAGAGGCCATTATAACCAAACCTGGTTCTCACCATTATCATCTCTCGTGAGACAGGACGTTTGGAGTTCGGGAAGCGATTAGGAAGGAACCAATATTCATTGGTTGATGCTACGGTGTAGTAGCGGAATCCGGTAAGCTAGAGAAGAAAAAGGTTCGGCGCAACCTCGTTGGAGCAAGAAGCTTGGAGGGCTTAGGTGCATTGGGTAGATTAGGCTTGGAGGGTCTTTTGCTGTCCTTGTATCCCAACTATATTTTCTAGTGGATTGATTACCGCTTGGAGGGCGGCGGAGAGGTTTTTCGCCGAGGTCTTCGGTTTCCTCTTCGATAACATATCTGGTGTTATCGCTTTGTGTTTGCATCTTCCTTCCTCTCTATCTCTGCCTTTACATTATCTCTGTGTGGTTTAATTTGTTATGGCTTAGATAGTTGTTTAACCAATTACATGATATAGCATATGTTAAGTTTCCGCACATTAATTGTTTGACATATTGCTTGTGTTGGTTAAGTTGGTTTTTGGGGGTCTAAACGTTCAAAAGTGTATTTGTACACGTTTTTGAACTTTCAATATATATATATATATATATATATATACCAATACCATCATATAAACAATTACCTAGGCTTTTCTCGTGGTTAACATTTACGCCCCGTTGATTGTGGGTTGTCTTTGTCCCCTTTTTGGGACTGGAACCTCCTTTTCTTCCCTTTTCTTAAGGATGGCTTCTTTGGAACCTAAAGGTGCACTCCCTTGCTAAGGAGTTTCCTTTTTGGATCCTCAACAGTATACTCCCTTACTAAGGAACTATCAAATGTGCATTGTTTACTTTTTTGGGACCGTCCTTTGCTAAGGACTAGCTGCAGTATGATTGTCCCTTGCTAAGGACTAAATACAATACTGAATTTTTAATCACGACTTGCCATAGATTTTCAGAATATATTCAAGATGTTCACTAAAATAATCAATTCAAGATGCTTACAAAAATAATCCATTCATAATTCTAAAAATATAAGGATATATTCACACATACAAGTTTAAATAAATTTAGGTTGTCCCACAAGTTTTTCATAAAATGAATGGTAAATGTGCACATCAAGCATTTAGAAAATATCAATTTATATATAGAATATCAACATATTCCTTGATATAAAATATTTTAATAATCAGCACTGTTTGGGAAAACCCCCAAAATTAGTAAACACCACTTACCTCTTAGTTGCATAAATAAAAGAAATCAACCTCCCTTGAATCACAACAATTCAGTAGAATTAAAACCTAGCAACACCAAAAATAGGTTCATCAATACATAATTTCCCACTTAAAAATCTATTTTCACACTTAAACAGTTTTATCCTAGAAAATATTGATATATCCAAAATTCTCCATTTATTCACCTAACTATCCAATTTACTTTAAGCTTTGATCAAATTTCTAGACTTAAAAATATTGTTGCCTAATTAGATTTTTCCATTAATGTAATCATAGATATTCATGAAACTTCAATATGGCCGAACCTAATCGCAGGGTCACATGTATGGAATAGCTTCAAGTAAAATAAGACTCAATATAGGCTGAATGATGGATGTCTGATCCATCTAACAAAAGAAGTCATATATTATATATATATATATATATAAATATATATATATCCATTCACTCTAATATTATATATATTCAATCTAGTATTGGAAGCCATGTGATAGCCCTTAATTTATCAATCTAGTTGCCTACAATTTTCCCTTGATGCCGCTGGACTAGTACTTGGACCATATCAAAAGTGTGATGGTTTGACAGTCAACAATTGAGGCTATATGCGATTACATATTAACCACAAGCACCCTTTGCCCATTAAAATAATCATAGTTTTAGATCCAAGATGGCCATATACGGATATACATATAAAACCACAAAGCAATCTTTTCCCATTCACATGATAAAGTCCAAGCCTATTACTCTATGTAAGGTTGAATTTATTCAACCATCTAATTGGCTTTATTCCGTGCCAAATTTGCTTGTAATTCAGCATTTAGTAACCCTGTATTTAGGTGGGTTTGTTGTAAGGGTAGTGAGTGAGATAGAGTGAAGTTTGCTCAAGAGTGTGCAAGAAAAAGCAGTCGCGGCTGGGACTCGCGGGCGGACTCAGCGGCTTCAACCCGCCGAGAAGCCACACACGTGCCAAACATCTTTGGAAGATGAACAGTCATGCTAGCTGGAGCACTACAGACAAAACAGGACAATCGGCCCATACGATTATCTCGCGATCGAACTCGCGACTTTAGTCAAGCCGCGAGGTCAAGCCGCGAGCCACCCCTGTTTTGTAAAACCCGACGTTTCACATTCCTCTCCCACTCCAATATAAATACCCCTTTTACCCACGATTGAGAGAGAGCTTCCAGAGAGAAATTTTGAGAGAGAAACCCTAAAGAAAAACAAGATTGTTTCACACACAATCCCTACCTTAGAGTCTCTTCATATTCGTCAACTCTCTTCCTCTCCATTGTCAAATCCTTGAGAGGTATTTTACCAAACCTGGTTCTCACCATCATCATCACTGTGAGACAGTCGTTTGGAGTTAAGGGAAGCGATTAGGAAGGAGCCAATCTTCATTGGTTGATGCTACGGTCTAGTAGCGGAATCCGGGAAGCTAGAAAAGAAAAAGGTTCTGCGCAACCTCGTTGGAGCAAGAAGCTTGGAGGGCTTAGGTGCACTGGGTAGATTAGGCTTGGAGGGTCTATTGCTGTCCTTGTATCCCAACTATATTTTCTAGTGGATTGATTACCGCTTGGAGGGCGGCGGAGAGGTTTTTCACCGAGGTCTTCGGTTTCCTCTTCGATAACACATCGCGTGTTGTCTTTGTGTTTGCATCTTCCTTCCTCTATCTCTCGCCTTTATATTATCTGCTGTGATTTTATTATGTTATGGCTTAGATAGTGTTTAATCTATTTCTCATTATAGCATATGTTAAGTTTCCGCACACTTGTTGTTTAACATATTGCTTGTGTTGGTTAAGTTAATTTTTGGGGGTCTAAACGTTCAAAAGTGTTTTGTACACGTTTTTGAACTTTCAATTGGTATTAGAGCGGGTACACTGTTATTGGTTTCATTACCATTGTGTGATCCTTGACTCCCTTTTGAGATGGATAGGTCTCAATCCCTTAATGCACCTCCATATTTTGATGGTAGTAATTATGCCTTTTGGAAGGTTCGCATGAGAGCCTTTCTTTGTTCTATTAATGAATCTGTTTGGGATGTTGTTGAGATTGGTTGGACCAAACCCGAGGCAGCCAAATCCACATGGGATAAGGCAGCACTTGCTGCATCTAATGCTAACAAGAAAGCACTCAATGCTATTTTCTGTGGTGTGTCTCCAGATGAATTTCACAGGATTTCTCATATTACCATTGCCAAAGAAGCATGGGAGATTTTGGAAACCACCTATGAAGGCACAAAGAAAGTGAAAGACACTAAGTTGCAAATGTTGACCACTCGGTTTGAGGAGCTCAAAATGAGTGAGGATGAGTCTTTTGACTCTTTCTATGGAAAGCTAAATGAGGTGGTTGTCGAGTAAGTTTAACTTGGGGAGAAAACGGAGGACTCAAAGATTGTAAGGAAGATCCTTCGATCATTGCCGGAAAGTTTTCGTGCAAAAGTTACACCATTGAAGAGAGCAAGGATCTTGATGACATCAAAGTGCGGGGAGCTGGTTGGTTCTCTGCGGACTTATGAGATGTCGCTTTGCCCAATCAACGGAAGAGTAAATCTCTTGATCTAAAGATCATTAATGAGAAGGTGGAAGATCAAGACTCATCGGGAGAAGATGGGGTTGACAAAGATGTAGCTTACCTTGTCAAAAATTTCAGGAAGTTTTTGAAATTCAAAAACAAAGCAAATTTGATGATAAAAGAAAATTCCAGAGCTCTAGAAGGGAGAAGAGGGATTTCAAAAGGAAAGATGGAAAAGAATCCCAATCCACACAAGGTGTCACTTGTTTTGAATGTAACGGGCATGGACACTTTAAGAAGGAATGTCCAAATTATTTGAAATCGAAAGGTAAAGTGTATGCCACGACCTTGAGTGACTCGGATTCGTCTGACTCAGAATCTGAAGAGAGCTATGATGGAGAGGGGAACTATTCAGCTTTTATGACAATTGCTCATGTTGAGTCTTCGGATGAGTTAAATCTGATTGTACAAGACCTTGGAGAACATAGTGATGATGAATCACTAGGAATTGTTGAAGAATCGAATCTTTGAAGAAAATGAAAGCACAAAGAAATCTTCAAGAAAATTATAACTTACTCTTGGAGAAGTCGAGTGAGTACACAAGGGTTGCCAAGGCTCTTTGTGTGAGAAAAATGAAGAAGGCCGAGGAGGACTACAAAAGTCTCCTAATCGGATATAGGGAGGCCAAATGTGAGATTGAAACTCTAAATGGTGAGTTGTCCGAAACTTACACAAAAGTAAGATTTCTTGAGAATGAAGTTGTGCAAGCGAATGCTAAAATAGAGAGGGTCACCACCAAGAAGCTAGATGATGTTATATCATCTCGAAAGAGCTTCTCGGACAAAACGGATTGGGGTATACCGGGAGGAAGTAGTTCATCCGTAAATGTCACTAAAGAAGTGAAGTTTGTAAAGGCAAAAGACCCGAGTTGTAGCTGAACTTACTGGTGAGAAGCCCGAGGTGGAGGAGAAGAAGAATTTGGTGAACCAACGGATGCTGAATCCCCGTAATCGGTCTCGGGGCAGGTCTCAATCTCGTGCCAAGTCACGTCCACGACCACAAAGAGGTCCTAGAGGAACTTATGTGTGCCATTATTACGGACTTCAAGGGCATACTCGACCAAATTGTCAAAAGTCGAGAGCAAAGAACAGTGCAACTCCTCAAAGGTCGGGAGGACCCGAGAAATGATAGGAGAACTTGGGCGGGTGATCAATCTAGAGAGCAAAATGGAGATCCCGAATGATGAACGTGATGAAGATGATTGTTCCATTCACCAACTGCTTGGAAAGCTTCTCACGAAGGTTTGAAAGCCTTAACTCCCGTACCCAATCCTATAAGGAAATCACCCCAAACGCAAGTGACGTGTGGGTGAAAAGGGGTACTCATGCATAAGTATTACAACATGTCCATGCATTAATACTTCCTATGCTTTGTGACTATGTTTGTTTGGTTTGCTTGCTGGTTTTGATGTTGGTTGTTTGCTTATCTTCTTGTGTATATGTTTTTGTTATGCTTGTTTTATCAATCTTTTTGTGTCTTGTGTCAAAAATCCAAAAATCACATAAAAAGTAGAAAATCAAAAAGCTTGATTGACTTTGTTGAGTTTTGTCTCAAAACTTGCTTTGCCTTGTACCTTTGTGCTAATGGCTTTGTGCATTTTCGAGCATTGCTTGTTTTCATACACCTATATCTCTGTGGGAAAAATTTTGAAATCTATGTGATTGTTGTAAATAGATCTTCAAACTTGTCATGAATGATTAGTGAATGGTTATGTTGATCTTGAGACATGCATAGACTTGTGTCTATATCTCTTCCCACTCTTTATTTTATGTTTTTGCTAAAAAGAGCTCACCAAATGTAAATCTCCAAATGAAAAGAGATATTGAGCTGCAAAAAAGCCTCATCGCACATTCTAGTATTTGACTAGGAAAAAGGGTAAGCGACCTTATGTGAAAGTGAATGTTTATTCCAAAAAGCCAAAGGCTTGTTTATTAAAGTAAAACGTCAAATATCACTCTCACAATGAGAGATGATTGCCTCAAAAGATCAAAAAGATCAGTTGTTATGATGAAAAGTGGAGTCAAATGAAAAGCTCCAAGTTATGTTATCAAGTTGTGTGGGAGGTCATATATACATATTTCTATAATTGAGATTGGTCACATGATCTAGTGCTAATTGTGTATGCCTTGGTTGAATTGATCATTGAAGCTTCACATTAGACGAAGGACTATCTCATTGATGGTATCCACACACAACACACAAGTTTATGTTCAATAAATGCCTTATTCATTTGTGTGATTGTACTTGATGAAATATGTTTTCACATGCTCAATCTTTGTAAATTCAAGCACAAAAAGATTTTTGAGTGTTTTAGGTGTTTTTGGAACGTATTTTGTTTGAAAAATCTGAATATTTCAAAAATCCTGTTTTGCCCTATTTTGGCGGCTCGATCGCGAGTGTGTGTCAAGTCGCGAGCCTCGGTCGCATCTTCGCTGGTCAATTTTGGCGACTTGTTCGCGAGTGGAAGGTCCAGTCGCGAGGTTCACTCAGAGATTTTCGCGGCTCACTCGCGACTCACTTGCTATGGTAGACCTTCCAACGCGAAAAACACTTAGAAAAATTTTTCAAAATTTTGTTCTTGTGTATTTTGGCGGCTTGAGTCAAGCGATGTGTGGCGACTCGATCAAGTCGCGAAAATCGCGTGTTTGGCGGCGTAAACAGGAGCGCTTTTTAAACTTTTTCAGTTTTTCCCTCGAATTTTTGTGACTGTTCATCTTCTCTCTAAACTATCTCCCTCCCAAACACTCCGTGTTCCCATTTCCAATCTCCATTGTTGCATTCTTGTAGCTTAAAATCGTCAAGTTCCAGGTATGGGTTTTTTGTTCTACATTATTTTCTACTTGATTTTGTGCTTTTCCCTTTGATTTATCGCATATGATTGTGTTTTTGAAATGGGTTTTTGTTTCGGTTTTTACGCTCCGTGTTCATGCTTAGCATGTGGTTGCTTTGTTGCTATAGTTTGTGTAGATGATAGTCATTTCCTTATTGCTCTTCATCTTGTGCTTAGCTAAGTGTTTCTTTTGTTTCAATCTGAACCTTGAGATGTTGAGTTGTTTCTATTTGTTCTTTTTAAGGTTGTGAGTTTTACTATGCTAAATTCGCATGTTTTAGTGTGTTAATCTGTTGGGAGCTTCTGTTAGGCTCATAATAATGTGTGTGCATCATATCATTTTTAATTAACTGTCTCAATGTCATTAGGATAGTTTCTCCTTGTTGTTCATGTGTTTCCTTTCTTAGGCTTGGTTTTCCCATGTGATAGTTCTAAGTAGCCTTTTGTTTAAATGTTCATAGTTATTTTGTGAGGATGATATTTCTTTGACAATCATGGTACTGACTAGTTCTGCACATATATTTGTCTATGCTGTTGTGGCCTTTTCTGATTGTTCACAGATGGCTCCCTCACCTCGAAAGAAGAAATCTACTGCAAAGAAGGCCGACAAGAGATTAAAAATGGATTCCAAACTGTTTAGGTCTGTCCCATCACTTTGAGAGATACAAGGATAACTTCCTGAATGCAGGAATTATTCAAGAAAGGTTTGTAGATTTGGAGGACTTAAGACAAACTTTTATTCCCAGTTGTTTTGAAGGAAGAGGATGGGAAAAGCTTTTGAGTGATTTCCTTTGGTGTGTGAACCCCTGATTAGGGAATTTTATTCAAATGTTTGTGATAAAGGAGAATGAGTTAAATTCTTTAGGTTAGGTACAGAATTCATTTTGGATGCACATGTCATAGATGATGTACTAGGGCTTGAGGGTCCGGATGATGAGGAGTTTATCAATTTCAAGGATAGGAGTGTTTCTATTGAAACAGTTCAACAAAGGATAGGTGGGCGGAGAGAAGGGAAATGTTTGAATACCACTTTGCCTTTCCAAAGGACATGAGGGTTCTAACCATAATCATGATGTTTAACCTCTATCCTATTAAGAAATTGACCACAATCAATTGTGCTAGAGCAATTTTTCTGATGGATCTCAAAGAGAAGAACTTCATAGATATAAGTTCCCACATCTTTGACATCATTGTGGATGAGACAAGAACAACATCTAGACCAAAACTGATCTTTCCCGGTTTGCTAATGAGGATATTTCGAAGGAAGGGTGTTCCAATCCCTCAAGACATCAGTCACATGTCCACACCCTCTGCAATTAACAAACTTACCTGCAAAAGGATCGGTGTTAGGCTTCCAGGGAGAAGAAGATGAAGGTGATGAAGGAGAGGAAGTCCCAATGGAGACCGATGCAGAGGCGGCAGGCATGCATCCACCTCAACACCCGGGAGGAGTGGCAAAAGGTCTAAAGCTTCAACTTCTGCAGATGCACCTCCGTGATGCTTTCCGGATCATTCGGAAAGGCTTGATGGGATCGGGACAGTCCAAAATGAGCACTGGACAGGATGAGGGCCATGCAAGACCAGTTGATGTTTTGGTCTACACTTGACAGCTTCACTACTCAAGATGACCAGTGACCCTTTGGCCATTCCGGTCAAAAAGGGGGAGAAATTATGCAGAAAAGCAAATCTTAAGAGGGAGTAATGTGTTGAGGGGGAGTTGTCATAGTTATCATATTCAAAAACTTTGTTTATATACGCTTATGTTTTTGGGTTTTTTGTGTGTAGCTGATTCTAATTCATAACTTATACTCTTGGTTTAATCTTTAATATAATTTGTTGATGTTATTCAGGAAATTCTGGTTTGTACCCATTTGCTTTTGTAAGTCGTTAGGGTTATGTTTTTATGCATATTTGTAGGCTTTATGGTATGTACCTTGCTTATGCAGCCTTTATGCTTGTTGAAATCAGTACTTTGATCTAAATGTTATGCATTTTGGTTTATGTACTGTCACTCTTGTGCCCTTGTAGGATTGTTCCTAGATGCATATGCCTTGTGTGCTATGCATTGGTTGAGTGTTGAACATACAAGTGTCTTGCCTTGTGCTTGTTAACTTGTATGTCCTTGTGTTCATTCCAAGTGTGAATGAACACTGTGATCACTACCTTGAGGTGGTCACTTGGTTGATCAAGCCATGGAGTATATTGTTCATATGATTCAAGTGCTTCACAACTTCTAGAGTTAGGAGTGAGTGAGTTTTGTTCAACTTCCCAACTCACATGTTAAGTCTAGAGTCTGTTTTAGGGTTTTGTCACGGAATAGCCAAAGGGGAGATTGTAAGGTTGAATTTATTCAACCATCTAATTGGCTTTATTCCGTGCCAAATTTGCTTGTAATTCAGCATTTAGTAACCCTATATTTAGGTGGGTTTGTTGTAAGGGTAGTGAGTGAGATAAAGTGAAGTTTGCTCAAGAGTGTGCAAGAAAACAGAGAGTCGCGGCTGGGACTCGCGGGTGGACTCGCGGGTGGACTCGCGGCTTCAACCCGCCAGAAGCTGCACACGTGCCAAGCATGCTGGAAGATGAATAGTCATGCTAGCTGGAGCACTACAGACAATCGCCATGCGGTTATCTCGCGACTGGAACTCACGACTTAGTCAAGCCGCGAGGTCAAGCCGCGAGCCACCCCTGTTTTGTAAAACCCGACGTTTCACATTCCTCTCCCACTCCAATATAAATACCCTTTTTACCCACGATTGAGAGAGAGCTTCCAGAGAGAATTTTGAGAGAGAAACCCTAAAGAAAAACAAGATTGTTTTACACACAATCCCTACCTTAGAGTCTCTTCATATTCCTCAACTCTCTTCCTCTCCATTGTCAAATCCTTGAGAGGTATTTTACCAAACCTGGTTCTCACCATCATCATCACCACCGAGACAGTCGTTTGGAGTTCGGGAAGCGATTAGGAAGGAGCCAATCTTCATTG
This sequence comes from Quercus dentata, assembly GCA_028216015.1. Taxonomy (NCBI): domain Eukaryota; kingdom Viridiplantae; phylum Streptophyta; class Magnoliopsida; order Fagales; family Fagaceae; genus Quercus; species Quercus dentata. The sequence goes on along the minus strand of CP116454.1, from coordinate 18,341,624 downwards.
GTTGATGCTACGGTCTAGTAGCGGAATCCGGGAAGCTAGAAAAGAAAAAGGTTCGGCACAACCTCGTTGGAGCAAGAAGCTTGGAGGGCTTAGGTGCACTTTGGGTAGATTAGGCTTGGAGGGTCTATTGCTGTCCTTGTATCCCAACTATATTTTCTAGTGGATTGATTACCGCTTGGAGGGCGGCAGAGAGGTTTTTCGCCGAGGTCTTTGGTTTCCTCTTCGATAACACATCGCGTGTTGTCTTTGTGTTTGCATCTTCCTTCCTCTATCTCTGCCTTTATATTATCTCTTTGTGATTTTATTATGTTATGGCTTAGATAGTGTTTAATCTATTTCTCATTATAGCATATGTTAAGTTTCCGCACACTTGTTGTTTAACATATTGCTTGTGTTGGTTAAGTTAATTTTTGGGGGTCTAAACGTTCAAAAGTGTTTTGTACATGTTTTTGAACTTTCACTCTATTAGGTATAATTTCAAAGCTCGTGGCCCTTTCCTGACATATTGATCATTCCTTATCTAATATAATACAATTATAGGAGCCATTTTCTATTAGTATAATGATAGTCTAGGTTCATGGCAATTGCGAGCTATTGACTATTCAAACTTCTTAAATTTAGAGCAAGACAAACCATACTTGAACTACTTGTGCACAACGTAGAGAAGAAAAGAAACAGCCCAAATGTGTGTTGCAGCTGAAAACAAAAAGGAACTTTCTTATGTATATACACGTGTAACTTGGAGAAAATTGGCAAATGCCCTTTTAAAAAAAAAAAAAAAAAAGAATTTTGCCCCATTTCCCAAACTAATTAGGGAAATACCCCTCTTTTGGAATTCGATTTTCTCAAAATCGAGTTAAGCTCTATAGTGACATTTTTAAGGAGCCTATAATGACGTTTTAAGGACCTATAGTGGCGTTTTCAAACTCGAATTATAGGTAAAAGAAAAAAAAAATTGCATGTAACTCGAGTTTCAAAACGCCACTATAGGTCCTTAAAACGTCACTATAGGTCCTTAAAACGTCACTATAGGCTCCTTAAAAATGCCACTATAGGTCTCCAAATTTTTTTTTTTTTTAAACTCGATTTTGAGAAAATCGATTTTCAAAATAGGGGCATTTTCTTAATTGGTTTGGGAAAGGGGGCAAAATGCTAGATTTGTTTTTTTGAAAAGGGCATTTGCCCATTTTCTCCCGTGTAACTTAAAAGATTAAATACTAGGGTTATTAAGGCTCATATATTTACTTATGCCACCTCACTTGGGCTTCATATCCCATAGTATTTATCTTATTTTTAATATCTTAGGCCCAAATCAATTTAATCCATTTAATTGTAGGCCTCCTTTATAATTTACGCACAATAATTAAATCGGTACAAAATTATGGGGTGTTACATAAGGTGCTTAGTATTGCACTTTCTTCTATTGATGTATTTTGTCCTTTACCAAGTGGTGTAATTGTATCTCATTGTATACATTGTCTCAATGGTAAAATGCATCAAATTCCTTTTCCTACATTTGGTTTTCATGCCTCTAGACCTCTTGAATTAGTCTATCCTAATGTCCGGGGTCCAGCTCGAGTTACTTCCATAAATGATTTTCAGTATTATGTTCTCTTTGTTGATGCCTATTCCAAACTCACATGGCTTTATCTCTTAAAACACAAGTCGGATGTTCTGGATGTTTTTAAGTTTTTTAAAGCTACTGTTGAAAATTAGTTAAACTCCAAAATTAAAACTTTAAGATCGGATAATGGAGGTGAGTTTAGTTCTAATGCTTTCAACCTCTTCTATTCTTCTTATGGAATTATACATCGCTTTTCTTGCCCTCACACACCCCAACAGAATGGGGTGGTTGAAAGAAAACATAGACATGTTGTTGAGTGTGCCCTTACCTTGTTATCTCACTTAAAATTGCCTCGGTCTTCTTGGTCATATGTAGTTTCTACTGCAGTTCATTTTATCAATAGGCTTCCCACACCTAATCTCCATAACCAATCACCTTGGGAGGTTCTTTTCCTATCCAAACTAGATATTAAACATCTTAGAACCTTTGGCTGTGTTTGTTTTCCATTCTTAAGGTCTTACAATACCCATAAGCTTCAACCACACACTACCCCATGTATTTTTCTAGGATATCCAGCTTTTACAAAAGGCTATATCTGTAAGGACCCTATTACTTCTAGGATCTATATTTCAAGACATGTTTTGTTTAATGAGGCTGAATTCTATCCCTTTCGGTCTTTACCTACTAGTCCAACTTCACCTCCTACCTCACAGATTCCTATACCTATCTTAATTTCTGCCTCTCAATCATGTTCCTTTCCCACATCCCAGTTTGGTACACAGTCTAGTTCCCCTTCTCCATCATTCCCAAAGTCTGCTTCTACCCCTCGCCTACACCTCTATCTCTTCCTTCACCTCCTATCACTTAATCTAGTCCTAATTTTGGGTCGGTTTCACCTTTATCTGTCCCTTCCGTCAATCTGCCACCCATAGGTACCTGTTCCAGCTCCTTCATCCATCAACACTCATCCTATGATCACTAGGTTCAAGGATGGCACCTTTAAGCCTAAAGCCCTTGCTACTTAGCTCACTCATGATTAGTCTTTATCCGGCCATTCTGCTTTAGCTGTTTCTCTAGTCAAGGTTGCCAAGTCTACTAAAACCATATCTGTCTCCAAGATTGACTATACAATTACTGAACCTCCTTCATATAGAATTGCATCTTAATATCCTCGGTGGTGCTCAGCTATGGATGATAAATTTGCTACTCTTCAAAGACAAGGCACTTGGTCTTTGGTTCCACCTTCACCTTCTTAGAATTTAGTTGGGTGCAAATGAGTTTATAAACTCAAACACAACAGTGATGGCAACATTTCTAGATACAAAGCTAGGTTGGTGGCTAAAGGCTTTCACCAACAATATGGGGTTGATTTTGAGGAGACTTTTAATCCTGTAATCAAACCACCAACTGTTAGAATCATTCTCTCCTTGTCTGTTCATTTCAATTGACCTATTAGGCAGCTAGATGTAAGCAATGCCTTTCTTCATGGCTACTTAAGGGAGGAGGTTTACATGGTTCAGCCCCCAAGTTATGTTGATTCCAAGTTTCCCAACCATGTTTGTAGGCTTTGGAAATCTCTATATGGACTCAAACAGGCTCCTAGAGCTTGGTTTGAGAGATTTTCTACTCAATTACTACATATGGGGCTTTAGGCTTCTCTTGCAGATTCTTCCTTGTTTTTTCTTCAACAAGGGAAGTTGGTTGTGTATCTCTTAGTTTATGTTGATGACATTGTCATGACTAGCAATTGCCCTTAGTTTCTGTCTTCCTTGATTGTTCAGCTTGGTACTGCTTTTGAATTGAAGGATTTGGGCCCTCTTCATTATTTTTCTTGGTCTCCAAATCACTTGGACTTCCAAGGGATTGTTTCTTTGTCAATCCAAGTATGCTCAAGACCTTCTTCTTAAGCTTAATATGCAGTCCTTTAAGCTTGCTCACACTCCTTGTGCTCCTCATCTCAGATTGGTGCCTCATGAGGGATCAGTTCTTTCTAATCCATATGAATAGAGGAGTTTGGTTGGTTCACTACACTACTTAACCTTCACACGCCCTGATCTAAACTTTGCTGTCCAACAGGTGTGTCAGTTCATGTCTGTTCAAACCGATACTCACATGGTTGCTGCTAAACACATTCTAAGGTATCTTAATGGTACTCTTAATTTTGGGGTTTACCTTAGACTTGGCCCTATTTCTCTCTCTACCTTTTCAGATTCTGATTGGGTTGGGGACCCCTTTGATAGGCATTCCACTACTGGATATATTATTTATCCGGGCTACAATCCGATTACTTGGAGTGCTAAGAAGCAGGACACGCTTTCTAGGTCTTCTACAGAGTCCGAATATCGTGCTTTGGCTTCCATTGTAGTTGAGCTTTATTGGCTTCGCCAGGTGTTAAAGGATCTTGGTCTGTTTCTCCCTTCTCCACCAAAGCTCTGGTGTGACAATGTCTTTGCTCCGGCCATTGCTTCCAACCTAGTGTTTCATGCTCATACCAAGCATGTGGAAGTTGACTATCACTTTGTTCGTGAAAAGGTCCTACGTCGTGATCTTCAAGTCAAATACATTGCCACCGGTGATCAATTGGCTGATGTATTTACTAAGAGAGTGTCTACTTACCATTTTCTTTTTCTTTGTTCCAAAAGCATGGTGTTTATAGACCCCATGGTTTTAAGGGGGGATGTTAAAGAGAGTAATGACACCGGAAAACAGAGATTGAAATTGGAAGAAGAAGAAGATCAACGGCTAGATTCTAACAGCTAGTACAATATGGTGTCGTTGTATTAAATGTGCCTCTTAAGTTGTAATAGAAAAATGGTGATGTTTTACTTTAGTAGAAGGGTGCTGTTTTAAGGCTTCTTCAATGTTAGAACTTTGGGCACTGACTCTTCCCTCTTCTATCTACGAGTTGATGGTCATCCTGTGTGTGCTTCTTGAAGATAAGCCATAGCTCCACAATTGTCTTGGTAACCATCAGTCCTGGAATCACGGAGAGTCTGTTACAGAGGTGGTTATGAGTCCGTAGATTGAAGGTTCTAGAGGTTATCTAATCTAGGTCCTATAAATAGAGACTAAGTTACACTTTGTAATTTTGAGCCTGTATAATCATTTTTTCTTAGTTGCTTAGTAAAGATCATTCTCTCTCTCTCTCTCTCTCTCTCTCTCTCTCTCTCTCTCTCTCGGTTATACTTATCCGCCATTGTTAATCTCACATAAGCTCCAAAATCTTACAGAAGTAAGTTGGGCCTGCACTCAACAATCAGATTGTATTCTCATCAAAGCTTCTTCATGACAAGATTGACTCAAAGAAGCTAGTATTAGAACCGTCAGATTGTATTCTCATCAAAGCTTCTTCAAGACTGGGTTGACTAAAAAATGTTTGAGGTGGAAGGTGATAACATTAAATAAGATATTTTTGTATATCCATTCAACTTTGTTTATTATTTCTCAACAAGAAAAAAAAGAAAAAAAAAAAAGAACTTTGTTTATAACCAATTTCTTTGAAATTGCTAAGGAAATTATGTATTTAAGTTTGAGTAAAGAATAGGCCTTTTTGGATATACACCATTGTGAGTTTCTTTAAAAAACCTTCTTCCCTCTCCCCATGTGTGTGTGTTAAAAATACTTAGTATTCTTAAAAAAAAAAAAAAAAAAAAGTTTGAGTAAAGAGTGTATATAACATACATAAAAAATAAAAAATAAAATAGACTTGTTAATCTTAAATATGACATAAGCAAAAAATTTTATGAATAGGAAACATAATGAGTTGTTTGATAATGATATATTGGTTATCAACACTCCATTTGTTTCGAAGTAAAATATTTTTAAGAAATAGTTTCACATTTTACAATGTTTGTTTTGCAGTAAAATATTTGGTCAAAAATAGAATATTTTCATCAACCAAACAACTAAGGAAAATTTGTGTAAAATGTTTTACACTTGAAATATTGGTAAAAATTTTACATTTTTGTGCACACTCTCAGCCCGATACTCTCACTGTTTCTCTCACTCTCACACTTTATTAGTATTCTCTTGAAAACTCAGCCCATTGTGGTCCTTCTCTCCCACCTATCATCGGCAACAACTTAGGCACTACCCATCGCTAGCTCCTCCCTTCGCCGATGCTACCCATCGTTGGCTCCTCCCTTCGCCGGTGCTACCCATCACCAACTCCACTATCATCGGCTCTACCTGGTTGACTATTAAGTACACCGAGATTTGCATAGTGTTGTCCCACTACATTCGAAATCGATTAATTTTTTTTCTTTCTAATTTAATAGTTCCAAAACAGGAACTATTTTAACTCTAGTAGCTTTAATTTTAAAAGTTAAAAGTGTTTTTTGAAAAAAAAAAAAGAAAGAAAAGAAAAGGAAAATGTTCCCCACCTCAAATCCCTTATTTTTCAATGATTAGACTACAAGTTTTTTGTTGACTAGATTTTTCTACTCTACTAAATATTAGAAAATGCAAAAAATGATTTTTTAGAAAATATTTTTTGTTGAATTAGATAGTGTTCAACATAACTAAACTTGCCATCAACTAGAAGTCTAGGACCCCTTTTGGTTATGTTTTCATCAAGCTTTCACTTTTTCCACATGCATGGAAAACACCTAGTGTATAAATAATTATTAGGATGCACTTTTTCCACATGCATGGAAAACACCTAGTGTATAAATAATTAATAGCTTTGCAGTAGATATTGAAAAAAAGAAGAAGCATCCTAGCTATTGATAAGGATCCATCCCTTGCCCCTGCTAGAAGGTATAATATTGAAAAACAAATATGTACACTTTAAAAAAAATACTTACAATGATTTAGCTCTTGATCCTCAAGTTCTTTTGCACAAGAAGCCAAATCTGAATAAGAGCTTTCTCTACTAATTTCCAACCAAAATAGAAAAACAGCAAAAATTAGCACAAAACTCCATGACCCATTAAAGAAAAACCAAATCAAAGCAAACCCATAAGTTAAAAACAAATACTTACACTCTAAAGAAACTTGAACAACAAAAAGATTCCAACCAAAACTGAAAAATAGCAAAAATTAGCACAAAAACTCCATGACCCATTAAAGAAATACCCAATCAATGCAAACCCATAAGTCAAGAACAAAGACTTACACTTTGAAGAAACTTGAACAACAAAAAAGAGGAAAAAAAGTACGGTGGTGGCAGTGGGTCTTAGTGGAGGTCGACGACGGCTGCGGTGGCGGTGGTTGGAAGGCAAAATGTGTAGTGGTGTTGGAAGTGGGTCACAAAGAAACAATAGGAAAAAACATCACAAAAAAGAAAAGAAGGGGACAATGAATAGTTAACTCAAGAAAGAAAAAAGTGGGACATGGAGTGGTTAATTAAAATATATATATATATATATATATATATAAAAGGGGGGGGGGGGAAGTGTGGGAATCTAAAAAAAGTGGCAGAATGCCAAAAGATTAGAACATATAGCGACGTTTGAAAACGTCACTATAAAGTCTTTATAAAACGTCGCTATATAGTATTTCTTTTTTAATAACATATTGAGCACATTTTCCTTAATAACTATTGTGACGTTTTCAAAAAATGTCGCTATAAACCAAAAATGCAATGCTAAAACTATATTTTTTTTTAGCGTTTCTTAAAACGCCGCTATTTTTTTGAGTTACAGCGACATTTTTAAAAAAAATGTCGCTAAAATTTCACTCTTTAGTGACGTTTTTATAAAACGTCACAGTATACCACTTATAGTGGCGAATTTAAAAATGTCACTAAAAAAAACGCCGCCTATACCCAGATTTCTTGTAGTGTTTTTTTTAATGTGAATTTTATAATGCTTTTTTTTAATAGAAGTGTTCATTGCTCATAAATATAATCTCCATTTCATACTCACTAAATTATTATAAGAATTATCTCAAAAACATAATTATAAGAATGAATTTCTTTTAAGTGATCCCAATGTATTTTGATTAAGAGACTTAAACTAACCTTATTGATCACGAGTCTTAAAAACATGTCCACCAACCCTTTGGGGTTTTTCATAATGCTAAATTGACTTTATATAGAAGTTTTTGAAAAAGAGTATGGCTCATGACAATTTGCATCTTTTATTTTATTTTACTTTTTCTAATATTTTATATGATACATTGAACCTTGCCTATTGTTAGGTTTAAAGAGTGAATCTTTCAACTTTGTCAGGAAAAAAACAAATATATTTGTCTTAAGAATTAAGGAATTGGTATTGTCCATACATCACATCTATTAAGTTCAAGCTAAGAATTCTAGTAGTGTGCATTAGGTAGGTGTAGTGGACACACCATTTGTGTAATAACGCCAAAACATCTATATATATATATATAATCAAAAGTAAATACTAATTAGGAATGTTTGATAGAACAAAAAGGCTGAAGCTTTATGATATATTTAATACTTCTAGCTTCATAACCAAGTGTTAATTAAGCCATAATTGGACTGTGTTTTTTTATTTATGTACTGTAGAAGAAATTTAATGGTTTTTAGTTGAATATGATGACAAGGTTAGTGATTGTTTGGGTTGCTGTGGGGGAATAGAAAGAGGCTTAGATCTACGAAAAGTCAAAGATCAAAGCTTAGCCAACAAATCAAATTCGTACATTTAGCTTGATCATAGTAAGTAAAATTTGTTTAAATACCTATAAAACTCTATACTTTTGATGTTTGTGATTGGTTTTGTGGTGGGTTGCTGTGTTAGAACAAGTGGGTGGCTTGCATGGTGTTATAAGGTAGTTTAAATCCATATTGAGAGTGTTTTTAATTTCTTGCAAATGTGAATGAACCTTGTTGATTAGATGTGATAAATAGTAGGGATAATTACACATAACCCACCTGTGGTTTGGGCGAAAATCACTTTGCCTACCCGTGGTTTGAAAAGTATCACTTAACCCACCTGAGGTATGTTTCCGTCACTCTCAGTAACCCACCTCGGTCTCTGCCGTTACAAAAACACCTTTTAACCCCAAAACAGAACATAATGCGAATCAAAACCCCTAAAACTCAAACACTTTTTGAGAGAGACACCCAAGGTGCAATCAGGCTTGTTCTTCGTGGTTTGGAGCGTGTGGAGAGGGAGAAAACACTTGTTTTGCATCATCGAACCTGGGCAAGGTATGTGTGATGTTTTTTCATCTGCATTTGGGTTCTTGATGTCATTTGTTTATGGTGACCCACCCACGTAGTTAGGTTTTGCTGTTCATCCGCACAAAAAATTTTTTTTGTATGTTAAATTAGCATTTTGCGATTTATGTGTAGAATTGCTTAGGATATGCATTTTGCTATTGTTGTTTCTATAATGCATATACCTGAAGGAATCAAGTTTATTTGTCAATGATTGCACTTGTTTGTGAAGTGTGGGTAGTGTGGTCCCTATGAATTTGTTGGGAATCTGGTTTTGCATGTGCTTTATGTGGTCCTTTGTCCATGTGTTGTTGTCAATTTGTTGGCTTGTTGTCTCTTTTGGCTTCTTGTCACTTTTTGCATGTCGGTGTGTGTAAACAAAATACTTATTTTAATTGGAGATGGATGATGTCACATTTGACCTTGAAATTCATGTTGGGGGATGTTTTGTGGAGGAGCCAACCATACAATATGTGGGTGGGTCTGCAGCGTTTTCGACAGAGATTGACCCCGACAAGTTGAGTTACTTTGAAATTCGGGATTTATGTCATCTAGTTGGTGCTCCTAAGGAACACAAGAGATATAAGTATTTAATTCCGATGGTGATCTACAAACATGATTTAAGAGACATAGAAACAGATACGTATGTCGTAAACATGACTAACCTTCATAAGGCATGGTATCTGAAAAATCATAATCTATACTTGACATAGATGCGGAGCCATTGGCGATTGAGTATCCCGATGCGGGGGAGTGGCGGATGGTGGTGTAGGTGGTGATGCGGGGGGTGGCGGGTGGTGTAGGTGGTGATGCGGGGAGAGTGGCGGATGGTGTAGGTGGTCATGCAGGTGGTGATGTAAGTGGTAATGCAGCAAGGGTTGAAATAGAATTGGATAGTGATGATGATGAAGATGATGAGAATGATGATGAGAATAATGATGAGAGTGATGATGAAGAAGATGTTGAGGATGTTGACATTGATGCAAGAGATGAAGAACAGAATGTTGAAGGAGATGATGATGATGATGATGATGATGATTGGCTAAATGAAGGCCTAAAGGGGGATGGCTTTGGTGATGATGTATTTGCTGCTCAAAACTCAGCTCCACAAGGTTCTGCTCCCAATACAAACCCAGAATCAAGCAATGCACCCCACACAGCCCTAGAATTAAGCAATGCACCCCACACAGACCCTGAGTGGGCTGAGCCAGCCCTTGAGGATGACCTGGTAAGTATGGATGGGTCTAATGATGAGCAGGTACACGAGCAAGTAGAGTTTAATGCTAAGAGTGACATGAGAAATGTTGTACTCAAGAAGGAGATGAAGTTCCCTAATGCAAAGGTGTTCGTGAGTCGCTTTGAGGGAGTATGCAATCAAAAACCTATTGACATCAAATTCAAGCTTAATGAGAAGACCAAGATATCGAGTTCACTTTGCAAGAATGGGTGTGGGTGGAGATGTTATGCATCTCAAATAAGTAGAGAGCTAACATTTCAAATTAAGACCTTGACTGATGGCTGTACTTGTCCCAAGTCTTTCAAAAACAGCCAAGCAACATCAGCTTATGTTGCTAAGAGGTTCATTGAGGATTTTAGCAAAAATCCAAATTGGGAGGTGAGTGGTGTACACAACCATGTGATGCAAAATTTATCTGTTAACCTAAGTGTAAACCAAGTGTATAAGTCAAAGAGAAAGGCAAAGGATTTGATAAATGGAGATGAGCAACTGCAATATGGTGTCCTTAGGGACTATGCACAAATGATAACCACTTTGTAGACAAAGGGAGTAGGGTTATATCTATGAGATGAAAATGGCCGAGGAGACTTCCCACCAAAATTTAAGAGGATGTATGTTAGGTTCAATGCTCGAAAGGTAGGATTTTTAGGTGGATGCAGGCCATTTATAGGTTTAGATGGTTGTCACATAAAGCATAGATTTGGTGGGCAAATCTTATCTCACACTCATCAAGGATGCAAATGATAACATTTTTCCAAAGTAGCCATGGTCATGTTGTGGAACAAGAAACCAGGGAGTCTTGGATATGGTTTTTGGAAATTTTTGCTGATGATATAGGGAGGCCGGAGGAGTTTCAGTTGGTCTTCATTTCTGATAGGCAAAAGGTATGCAAGTTTTGTTTTGTTTAGTTACACTTGAATAGTTGACTTTGTTTGCTGAACTAACTTGTTTTGTTTGTTTGTTTGCTTATTTACAGGGGCTTATACCTGCAATAGAGACACTATTCCCTACCGTGGAGCATAGATACTGTGTGAAACACATCTACAACAATTTCAAAGTTGATCACAAGGGATTGGAGCTGAAGGATGCATTGTGGAGGTGTCTTTCTTTGCCATAACAAAAAGGGAGTTTGAGAGATGCATGCAGACATAAGGGATTTGGATGAAAAGGCATATGAGTATCTTGCAAACATTGCACCCGCAAGACAAAGTGGACAAGGTCACACTTCACTCTTAGGGCCTTAACATATTGTTTGGTAAATAATTTGAGTGAGTCTTTTAATGCAATGATATTGAAGTCTAGGGACAAGCCTATCTTGGCAATGTTGGAGTGGATTAGGATTAGACTTATGACTAGGCTTTACACAAAAAGGAAGGGATACGTGTATCTTTGGAAAGTTGTGTCCAAGCATATAAGATAGGTTGGAGAAATTGAAGGTTGAAAGTAAGGCATTTAGTGCTACCACAGCTGGTAGTTTCCTTTATGAGGTAGGCAACAAGATGAGAGGCATGTAGTTGATTTGGTGAAGAAGACATGTAGCAGTAGGTCTTGGGATTTAAATGGCATTTCCTGCAAACATGCCATAATAGCCATTTATACAAACATTGAGACACCGTAAGACTATACCCACCCATGCTACTTCAAAGAAACTTACATGGAGATATACAAGGAGGTACTTCCTCCCATGCCTGGCCGATCGAATGGGCCGAGACTGGACAACCTACTCCCCTGGCACCTCACATATACAAACCACCAGGCGGACCACCCAAGCAAAGAAAGAGGGTTTCTGATGAGCCTAGGAACCCTTACAAAGCAAGTAGACAGAACAGACCTATAAGATGTGGGAAATGCAAAAAGGAAGGGCATAACTCAAGAGGGTGTAAGGCTGGCATCACCGAGGAGACACCATGGCGGAGGAGATAGAGACTTCAAAGAGAAAAAGCTCTAAGTAATTAGGATTTAAATGGCAAAAAAAAAAAAAACTTGTTTTCAAACTTACAATAGACACTTTATTGAAACCGGGTTTTGTTGCGAGCAAGGGAAGGGGTGCCGCACCTAGATCTGCACCTCACCGCACCTCGGCCCACCATCCCAACAGCCTACCCCTGACCTACAACATGATGTCTCACACTCACCTTCATCCTCACAAAGAAGGAAATCAACCTAGGCCATCTCACAAGAGAGCAGGGATGGTTCTCTTCCTCACAATCGAGTTTCACACACCTAGGAGACTTGGGATACCTTACCAAGTTCTTCACAGGTAACTTTGTCCTGGATGGTTGTGTGGCTTGGGATATTTTTTAACAAGTGGATCTATTTTTTATTTTGAAGCCTTCACATGCAAGTGGGAGCACCGGTGGTGTGAGGACTAGAGGACAACTTGCTGCACAAAGGCCACCAAAAATGAATCCAGTGGGTGGAAAGAGGAAAGAGTAAAGCCAAGAAATGAATGAAGCTAGTGGGTATGCATGCTAGCATTGGGAGTAAAGCTAGTGGAAACATGTGGGCCTTTTTGGTTTTTTTTTTTTTTTGTGAAGACCACTGTTGGCCTTTTGTAATTATCAATTAGTGTAAAAAACAGTCACTGTTGGCCTTGGAATGTGCTTTTTTGTAATTACTAATTAGTGTAAAAAACAATCACTACTGGCCTTGGAATGTGCTTTTTTGTAATTAAGGTACAATACACTCCAGGTTGTTATATGGAAGTTGTGATATTACAGTTTGTATGGAACAATATTTGTCCAAACTAGATTATATGGAAGTTTATTTATTACTACTACAAATTGTGTCCAAGTATATTATTTTTATTGTGGAATGGTATGCACGACCAAATTATATGGAAGTTTATTTATTGCTACTACAAATTGTGTTCAAGTATATTTTTCTAATAGGTATATGGGAAGTTTTTTTGTGGAATGGTTGTTATGGTATGCACAGCCAAATTATATGGAAGTTTATTTATTGCTACTACAAATTGTGTTCAAGTATATTTTTCTAATATAGTGTATAGAAGTTTTTATTGTGGAATGGTTGTTATGGTATGCACAGACAAATTGATAATTGACCATTACTTCTTCCATTGAATGGTTGTTATGATATGCACAAAATACTCAATAATTGACCAATTCTTTATTCATTGACACATCAAAACATTACATCAGTAGGCTAGTGCTATTACAATGCAAATTCATTAACACCATTGCCATAACTATCTCTACTAACCAATTAACTACTTGAGAGGGCAACAATCTAGGTCTCTTCACTCCGAGAACTCAATTGAGCCAAAACACAACAACATAACAATAACAAAAAAGATCCATGACAAAATGCATGCAGACTTCCACATTCTTTGCTTCTCTTCAGCAAGAATGGCTTTTTCCTTAACTTTTGCATAGACAGCTCGAGCCTTTCTCTCCCTCTCCTTGGCTTTGGCTTCCTCTTCAAGAGCCTTTTCTGCCATTTGCCTAGCTTCTTCCTCGCGTTTCAGAGCTGTCCTTTCCCTCTCATTTGCAAGTTGGAGAGCATTCTCAAGCCTAGACATCTTCTCTAGAGCCAAAGGTGCGCTTTCATTCCCACGACGATAGGTTGGGTTATCAATCCAAACAAAGAAAGGACACTTAGGACCAACCTTATAACGGCTACAACCCAAGAACCTCCTCCCAAAATTGTGCAAACTCAAACTTGTTCTCAAAACACAAGTCTGCTCATTGCACATATGTCCACATGAACCCGAGAAATTACCACTTGATGAAGACATCTCAACATAACACGATTCCTGGGAAGTACAAATTTAGACTTTCACACAGTAAGTTCACACTTGAACAAAATCAGAAACCCTAAATCACATCAAGAACCCAAATGCAGATGAAAAAACATCACACATACCTTGCCCAGGTTCGATGATGCAAAACAAGTGTTTTCTCCCTTTCCACACGCTCCAAACCACGAAGAACAAGCCTGATTGCACCTTGGGTGTCTCTCTCGAAAAGTGTTTGAGTTTTGGGGGTTTTGATTCACGTTATGTTCTGTTTTGGGGTTAAAAGGTGTTTTTGTAACGGCAGAGACCGAGGTGGGTTACGGAGAGTGACGGAAACACACCTCGGGTGGGTTAAGTGATACTTTTCAAACCACGGGTAGGCAAAGTGATTTTCGCCCAAACCACAGGTGGGTTATGTGTAACTATCCCTAAATAGTACTTTAATTGATTTTAATACTTGGAAACACTCTATTCTTGTGATGTTTGTGATTGGTTTTGTGATGGGTTGTTGTGTTGGAGTAAGTGGGTAGCTCGCATAGTGTTATAAGATGGTTTAAATTCATATTGGGAGTGTTTTTAATTTCTTGCAAATGTGAATGGACCTTGTTGATTAGATATGATGAATAGTACTTTAATTGATTTCAATACTTATAAATACTCTATACTTGTGATGTTTGTGATTGGTTTTGTGGTGGGTTATTGTGTTGAAGCAAGTGGGTGGATTGCATGGTGTTATAAAGTGGTTTAAATTCATATTGAGAGTATTTTTAATTTTTTGCAAATGTGAATGGACCTTGTTGATTATATGTGATAAATAGTACTTTAATTGATTTCAATACTATAATTGATTTCAATAATTGACCCACACTACATGATGTGACTACTTTTTTTGATGCATTAGGAGTTGTAATTTTAATTCATTGGTGTGGCTGCTGTTAATGCATTGTTAGAAATATTTCTTATAACATAGTTAATATTTTTACTGTACAATTTTAATGTAGTATTGTTTTTATATTTGCGCAGATTTCTTATTAGTGGCTTTTAGAGATTTAATTTTGGCATTACTTGAAGACATATGAGGACATCCTCCGTTGGTTCTAATTATATTATGTTGTTATAAAACAACTTGAGTTATTGTATGTGTTGCAAACAATTATTGTATGGAGGGAGTTTGAATTGGATACTTGTTTTATTTTTTACTTGTGGAATGTATGGATATTTTTTTTATAAATGTGTTGTTGAAATAAATGTGTTATTCAAACGTGAGGTTTTAATAATGTAATGACAAATTACATGTTAATATCAAAGCCATGAAAAAATTAAAAGCAGAAAATAAGTTTTAACGACGAATTTTTTCGTTACAAATATAGCAACAAAAAATTGTTTTAGTGACGACATATTTAGTCGCTAAATGTAGTTGAATTTTGTAAGATATGGTTTTAGTGACGAAAATTTCCATCACTATATGTGCCTGTATTTTCTTAAAAATAATTTTAGTGACGAACTTTTTTGTCATTATATGTACTCGAAAATAGTTAGTGATGAAATTGTTAGTCACTAAATATTATTTAATAAACAAAAGTGTTTTTAGTGACGAAATATTTTCATCACTGAATAGTGTTTTTAGCGAGGAAACATTTAGCGGCGAAAATGTTTTGTCGCTAAAAGGTTTTTTTTTTTAAACAATCCGGACTTTTAGTGACGAAATTTTTCGTTGCTAGGACTTTTATCGACTTTGTTTCAGCAACGAAATGAGTTTCGCTGCTAATTAGTAGATCTCGTCACTAAAGGTCCTTAGCGGCGAAAAAATGGACCTTTAGTGACGAATATTTTCGTCACTAAAAATACATTTTGTTGTAGTAAAGTGGCAGATTATTTATGTGAATTCCACTTTTACTTTATTAGATTTGATTTCCACTATTGATTTTCTTTAATACAAAATAAATACAATGATTTATATAGGAATTGGTTGCAGCAAATCCTTGCCCCAATATTAATATGGGGTCCATTGACTGAGGTGCTGTGGCTAGTGAGAAAGGGGAAAAAACAAAGGTTGGGATTAGGGGGAAAATATAAAAGGGTGAATAGAGTGGTTTAGTGAAATTGTGTGTGACGGTGGCTAAAAACTAAAGTGAGAGTTTGGTGTCTTTTTCTTAAGTGCTAGGTTGCTTGATTATAGTAGGATAGGTTTTTGGTTTTCTTTCTTATGTCTGTAGAACCGTTTGGTTATTGTGGTTAAATTTTTTGTTCATTTAGAATACATTTTTGGAGGTGCCAAGGGGGGCATTTGCCCCTTCTCGCCCTGCCCTGCCCCCATGGCTCCACCTCTGTAATATATATGCCAATTTCTTATTTTATGTCCATGATTTTTTTAAAATTTTTTTATTGATATACATATATATTACAACGTTGAAATAGGTGATGTGAATGAAAAACTTACAATAACGAATATGAGAGAATCAATACTCACATTATTATAGGTAAAGAATATATGATGACTAACCAAATTAAGCTTATTCTTTTTTCTTTTGCTGAAAACCAAAACTTATAAAAAGTTGTGGCATACTGGCATCTCTCTTCAATACTGAATTTACCTTCCAATGCAATATTAGACAAAAAAAGATGGCCTTAAAAAAAAAAAAAAAAAAAAAATTTGATCTCCCGGTTCAACATATAATATGAGAAGAAGATTTAAAAATAAAAACAAAATAAACACACTAAAATTTAAGCATCATATGATGCTGCATATGATGCTCTCAGCACTTGGCAAGAATTAATGTAAGAGCTTTGATTAAATAGCTAGGTTGGACAAAACTAAGATAAACCCAAAATAGTTAATACCACTTTCGGAAATCACATGCATGGCGTATACTGCAAGTCCAACGTGAAAACTAATGTTATTATCTACTTTTGTCAACGAAGTCGGTGTAAAAAGATGTTGAAGTTGACGTTGTCGTAGCAATGCAGGGGAAAGAGTCTGGTGAGAGACTGAAAGTTTCCCTAACTTTTTCAACTATTGAGTTTTTTGCTTTTGTGTGTCGGTGGCTTACAGTTTAGAGCAGGAAATTATCAGGTAGTCTAAGGATTGAGATTGGGTGCAATTGCTATTTCACCTTGCAATAATTATACTATTTTCTTCAATTTCTTTTTCTTTTTTTTACATTTTTAACCTTTTAACTTTAATATTTTATTTCTTTTTAATATTTTTTATTTAATAATTAAAATTAAAAGTTATTTTTTACGACTTTTAATCTCAACTGTTTATTATTATTGTACCCAATGCAATATCCTAAATATTACACCGATCCTAATCCGCCTCTTAATAGTACTCTAAACTGTTGAATGAGTGATTGATTTTCTGGTGGATCCCACATTTGGGACCCATCTCTCATGTGAGAGATTTGACTTTGAGCAAATGACTTTAAAATAAAGCAAGGTGTGAACATGCATGGGTAGCCAAACAAAATAATTCAAAACTTTACTTTTTGTATCTCACTCGTTTCCTTCTTGAGATAGGTTTCACCTACAGTTGCTTCCTATCTTTAGTGAGTACCATTTATTCCCTATATATTTGCTTATTGACTTTTTATATTTTTTAAAAATCTAAAATCGATAGAGTATATATAGCTCTTAAAAGAAGAAAAGTAAGAGGAATAATAAAAAATAATGAAAATAAAATATTTAAATAAAATATGGTTTAGAATTGCCTATGAGTTAGAAGAATCAACGTTGCATATTAGAACTTTTTTTTTTTCATTTAAAAAGAATTGTCAATCTTAAAAGAGTAGACAATGTTCTTGAGTAATTAACTCAATAAAGAAAATGTTAAAAGTACTATAAATTTTAATGCAAAGATATTATAAAATAATATGACAATAATGTAATTGGTGTCACCTAAATAATATAATATATGAATGTTTGAATTTATTATTATTATTATTTTTTTTTGTAATTGATTACACATTTGTGAGATTTATATAGTTAAATTTACAATATCCGTAATAACACACTATTATATTCAATCAACTGTTTGTGATTATTTATAGAACATGATTACTGAACAACATGGAACATTTCTTTTCTTTATATTATTAATTGCTTAAGTTTAAGTTCGTTGTCATTAGTGGAGTGTAAAATAAAATACAAAAAGTAGTATTGAGAATTTTGATTATATTGAATACGTGTTTTCCCTATTTGAATGAAACTGCAGAGTAGTAGCCTCGATTTTGTGAAGAAGTTTCCCTTGAACTTCAAAGCTTCAATATTTGCTTATATGATGTACAATCCATCAGTAGGTTTTGGTCACATTAATCTTCCACATCTCGTTTTGGAGTACTAATTTGATGGAATCCATTTCCCCAACCGATGCGTCTCTTAGTGCACCAGTCATAGAGGTAACAATTCCACGTTCTAATCCATATCCAGTGAAACGGAGAGAAATCTCTCCCTCCTTGTTTTTACTCTTTCCACCAAACGATTCTCCGCCAAGCTGTGTACCAGTTGAAACTAAACACTTTTCTCCTAATTCCATAACATCATTCTTTCCACCTAACACCTCTTCACCGTCGCCAAGCTCTTTACCAGCTGAAACGAAACACTTTTCTCCTAATTCCATACCAAAATTCTTTCCACCCAACACATCTCTGCCAATCTCATTACATGTTGAAAGGAATCACTTCTCTTCTTCCATACCATCATTGTTTCCACCCAACACCTCTTTGCCAAGCTCCGTATCTTCTCAAACCAAACACTTTTCTCTCTCCATACCATCAATTTTTCCACCCAATCAGTCTCAGTCAAATTCAGTATCTAGTGAAGTAGCAGTACTTCACGGATTTGCTGACTCCAGACCCTCATTAGTTTTTCCACCAAACATTCGGAGTATTATCATACACAACTATTCTTCAATTCATGAAAGAACCCATCACCATGATCAGTTTACTTCAAACAAAAACAAAATTTTTCGTGAATTTAAAGATGTTGTAAACATGTTTCATTCATCCAAAAATAAGAAACATCGTTCACAGTCGCCTAATGAAACTCGCTGGCGCTCAATCAACTTAGATGTCATAGACGATGACGATGACGATGATGAGGGAGTCTTCTCCCAAGAAGTTAAGGCGGAGTTCGAGCAGCTGGCTGGCGAGAGGTGGACCTACGCTATCTTTTGGGAGGCAGAGAGGTCGGGGGATTTCAGTCCGGCCAGAGGGTTCTACAATGTGGATGATCACAAGTTTAAAGAAAAGGCCATCACATTCTTCCAGCTCAGGGATTCATGCTCCGAGACAGTCGCCTTTGTCAGCTTCCTAGACCTAGTTTTCCGAACCGGGAACCCCATTTGGCTGTTAGGAGTGGACGGCTTGGCGAGCTCGCTGTACTCTCAGGCCCACCAGGGCTATCAGTATGGACTCCAGACGATGTTTTGGATAGGCGTAGACCAAGGTGTCATGGAATTCGGCTCTACAGAGCTGATTGACTGAGCTTGGATCACATATAGGAGGAGAATATGAAAGAAGAAAATACGAAGTAATAATCCCGAGTTCTTTTGCCATATTTTTACCTAAGTTCATGTATATATATAATAGATTAACAATAGTTTTTGTTTTCTCCTAAACTTAGTGTTTATTTTAGAACTATTGGCAGAGGACAGAAATGTAAGATTCTATACAAAGCAAGGAAATAGAAAACCTAGAAAGAAAATGCACCTAAGGAAATAAAAAAGCTAAAATAGGAATGAATCGTGGGTAGCAAAGCGTGTATAATATTATAAGTATCAATAAAACTTTTTTTTTTATTGAGAACTCAATTGTGTATTGTCTTTGAGTGTGGTTAGATTTTTTAGAAAATATTTGATAAGATATTTTCTTCACAAATGTTAAATTGATTATTCTGACAAAATTCTAAAACGCAATAATCGATATCACCATAAGTTTGATCCTAAAACAATCTAAACATAAGGAGAAGACGAAAAGTGACTTGGGTTTCACATCTCAAGGAAGCTCAACAATTCTAACATTGAAAATTGGAGGTCATAGACTTAGTGTCTTAGTAATAGGTAGTAATAATTATTAATTATAGTCATCCATATTCTAAAAAAAATAAAATTTATAATCATCCTGTAAATAAATTGAAAGATTAATGATTTTACAATACAAAGGTCTATTCTCATGTATACAGACAATAATTAGCCAACGGTATAACTGAATCTTTATAATAATGCTCAGCAAATATTTTTCATTGTGGGATCTAATAGCTAATAATAAATTTAAATTTTATCAATTGTTCAGTAAATTAATTATTTTAACTACAGACTTAGCAACTAACTTCAATAGTTTAACATGCTTTTATGTGACAACTAACTTGAATTTGTTGCTAATGCTTCGAGTCTTTTGACAACTAACTTGAATTTGTTAATCAATTTTACTTTAAATCAGATGATCAATTAATTCAATTTTAGTTTGCATTGGATGAACAATAACAGAAAATAAATCAACACACACACACAAGAGGGATGGAGCTAGGACTTCGAGTTAAGGAGCAGAAGTATAAACAAGTTTTTTTTTTTTTTTAATCTCCAAATAAACATCCATTTAATAAACCATCAACCAAAAAAAAAAATACACAAAATTATTGATTTTTAAGATATTACAATGCAATTATTTATGAAAATGGAACTCACCGTCTACAATTATTACGCACAATAGACAAGAACTATGCACACAAGCATTCAACAACTAACCAATAAATTTTAAAGTTGCAAATAATCTCTTTAATTATTTAACCAGAAATATATATGTTTAATATTTTAAAAGACACTAAACTAATAGACAAAAACATTAAACGGACAAAACTACAATAAAATACACAAAACATCATAGGCACTGTGGGCATAAGAGTTGACGTCACTATAAGAAAAAAGACTTAATACAACAAAAAAAGTCATTGCAATAACAATTAACGTCATTGTAATAGGTGTTATTGCAATGACAAAAAAGTCAATGTAAGCCATTGCAATAAATTCCGAGCCAATAGGTATATACACCAATAAATTTTCATTGCAATAAATTCCACATATTGCAACAATTTATTTTGAAAATTTCATTGTAATAGGTTGATTTTGTTTTAAAAAAAAAATTTAAAAGTAAATAAATAATTTTTTTTAAATAATAACTTTTTCATTAACCTGTTTTGCAATTCAAAAACCATATCTTGAAACTATACTAACAAATTAAAGATATGCATAAAAGATAAAAAAAAATTGAAATACTTCATTTCAATACATATGTCAAAAAACACAAATATATACACAACATATTGAGTTTACATTAAATCACATAGTTTCAAAAAGTATGCAAAAATCAATACAATATGAAAGAAAAGTTTCTTGCCGAAGGCATTATCCAAGGCTTCACGACCATTTCATTGACTTACCACCTATTTTGGAAAAAAAAAATAAGAAAATAAGTATAAAGTTTAAAAACATCATATATACAACACAAGGACACCAATATACACCATCATTGATTCTAAAAAAAAAAAAAACACATATAATACAATACTACTTGAAAACTTTGCAATTAAACAAAGAAAAATCAAATTAAAATTTAAAGAGAACCAAAAGATAACCTAAAAGTTAGAAAGAAAATCTTTAAACTAAGAAAGAATCTCTTCAAGGAGACTATATGGATTAAGAGAGACTGAAATTTGAGAGAGAAAATTTAGAGTTAGTAGATATGAGAGTGAGATGGAAATTTGGGAGATAAGTTTTGTAGTTAGTAGATAAATTTGAATTTTGAGATACGCTTAAGAGAAAGAGGGAAAGTGAAATGAGGGGGAAAAAAAAAGAAAAAAGAAGAAGACAGATGTGGAGAGAGAAATTTAGATGAGAAAAATATGGAGATAAATGTGGGTGAGAGAAAGAGGGAAACTACGATAAAATAAAAGAAAAAGAAAAAGAGGTAGGAGAGAGAGAGAGAGAGAGAGAGAGAGAGAGAGAGAGAGAGAGAGAGAGAGAGAGAGAGAGAGAATTTGAGATTTAAAATTAAAAAAAAAAAAAAAAAAAAAAAAAAAAAAAAGCAAAAAATAAGGAGATAGAGGTGGGTTAGATAAAGAGGGAAACTAAGATGAAAAAAGAAAAGAAAAATAAAAGAGTTAGGCATGGGTGTGAGTTAAATTTGAGATGAGAAAAAATAGGGAGAGAGATGTGGTGAGAGAAAGTGGGAAATTGAGATGAAAAAAAAAAAATGGGAAGACGCGTGGGTGAGAGAGAAAAATTGAGATGAGAAAAAAAGGGATAAACATGGGTGAGAGAGAGGAAATTAATGAAAAAAATAGTGCCAATTTCCCAAATTTTCCCGCTACTCAATTACTCACCTTTATTACATTAACAAAATTTGTTGTGAAATAAAGATTTAACCTATTACAATAATATAGTTCGATGTGAAATAAAAAATTACATATTGCAACAACATATCTCAATGTAAAATAAGATTTACCTATTACAACAACACATTTCGATGTAAAATAATAATTATTGTTACAATCTCATATTAATGTAATAAATTTAAGTTACTATTACAACAAAAAAACAACTTAGAAATGCAATAGTATATATGTTACATCCATTATTTATTTTTTTTGCAATAATACTTGTTGTATTATGTCTTTTTTCTTGTAGTGCATGTTGTGTTTGTTACTCACAAGAGATGACAACTTTTTTATTTGTAAAAAAATATAAATTTTGGGCTTTATTAAAGAGAGAAAGACAGAGATGGGATCAGAATTTTACCTCTCTTTTTGACTCTTTCTCTCTAGTTTCTTCTAGTCTCTTCTATGTCTCTCCGTCCTTACTCTCTTTAAGTTTTCTTCATAAGTCACAACACTGTCAACACATAATTAAATCTAAGTTAATCAAATAAAGATTCAACATGAGAGGGATACCTCTGCTTCTGCTATTTTGTTGCAGACTTGTAGTGTCGTTCTTTGAATGCTTGACTACGTTTTTACGTAAGTTAGGTTTTTTTTTTTGAATGGCTTAGAAATCGCCTTCTTTTTCCCTTTTATTATATTTGTGTCTTGCCGTAAGTTGGGTGTTTTCAACTCCTAGCCTAGTTAGATCTCTAGAATTGACTTTGAATTTTTTTTTTTTTTTTTTTTTTTTTTTTGCTTGTGTTTGTTTTGGAGTGTTGTTTGGGCTTAATTTTTGTTGTTGGGATATTTTTTATAGCTTTTAAAAATATCAATAATATTGTTGAAGGGGTCAAAGTGCAATTTTATTGAAACAAATTGCTAAAAATAATTATTATATGTATGTATATTAAAAAAATATTAAAAAAATTTGGAGGGCCACTGTGTCCCCCCCAACGTCCAACAATAGCTCCATCCCTAATATACACACACAAAGTCATTATCTGATTATGGAGAGAAACTCGTTAGATATAAAAACTCTCTGGGGCCTAGCTTTGTATATGGAATCTACTATGAAAATAGCTCCATTACATAACAACTTACAAAACGTCTAGTCGTGCAATGTACTTGTACGTGAGTCTCTAAATCCATCTAACAATATACTGCCCTAGTTAATTATGTTTACATGTTTTTAAACGCAAGTCATGACATCTACTGTAAGTCCAATTGCTCCAACACTTCAAGGCCTTATGTAGATTTTGTATGGTCTCTATGATTTTTAGCACTCTAAAGCACACAAGCTCTCGCTAAGTGGTTTTGTGGAATTTTCTTATCAAGGATGTTCAATGGGAGAGGGTGAAGGTATGTGAGAATACATGATTTTATTTCTAGGGATAGAAAAGACTCTACTTTCATTTTGTGGAGGTATGAAAAAGATTTAGTTTTTCCTCATGTTTGGTTGGGAGGATGGAAAAGTAAAAGGATGAAAAAACTCTTTTATATGGTTGAGAATAAAAATGGGATGATAGAAAATGTAATTTGTTTAAATTTATTTTCATGCCTCTATTACATAAAATAAAAAAAAAATTAAAAAAAAATTAAAGAAAAAAATTTTGATGTCCATATAAAAAAGGCTAAGGATTTGTTGTAAATTAAGTTGCAGCAACTCCTGTAAAAATGCACATATGTCAATGCCTCAGATACACACTTGTCTAGACTTATATTTAAATGAAAACTTTCATATCAAGATTGAATTTTTCACCTAATAGTCACTTGATACATGTGCATTTTGCAAGAGTTACTGCAACTTAGTTTGCAGCAAATTCTTATCCTTAAAAAAAAAATAATAATAATAAATAAATCCAACACACACATAAGTGGGAAGAGATGGGGGTTGATGGGTAATTTCCCATCAAACTCCCTCTTCCCATCACATTTTCTCCCCAAAATGAGGAGACTTTGAAACCATCTCAAATGGTGGGCTATGAGAGAAAACTCATGAACCCCACCAAAATCTCTCTCATTTTCTCCGCTCAACCAAACACTCTCTCATACCATTTTCTCCCTACTTTTCTCTCCCTATTTTTCATTCTCCTAATTTTCAACCCAACTAAACACACTCTTAATCAAGGAAGACAATTTTGTATCGTATTGGCAAGTATCGCCGACATTTATTTATACTTTATGATACTTCACACAATATCTCCACTTTATGCTTCATGTATTTGTTGGGAAAACACATGGAAAATACAATTTTGTATCTCATATATAAACACGCAGCGGAATATAACGGATCTACTTCATTCATGTGAGATAGCATGCAACATCTGAGTTTTAGAAACAAATTAAGAACAAAGAAGCGTTTCTTGATGCAGTGAAATTCAAAACAAAAATGAATATTGGACTTGGGAAGCCTTTCAATCTTTACTCCATTTCCACAATTTGCCCAATCAATTATATATGCACTTGTTCAAGAGAATAACCAAGTGTCTCTTTTAAGGAAAAACTCTTATTTACTTCTTTCTTTTTAATCATACACATATTTCTGCACATATTAGTTACTTTTTTTAATAACTCTTATTAAATAAATAACTAATTATCTAATTGGATTGGCTTTTTGGGCCAGCACAATTGGGATTTAGTGTATGGCTTGGAGTGAGACCAAAAGAGACAAATAAAGCTCTACCTCCAATGAGCTTTGGACTTACCTGTCAACTCTTGACAAGCTCAAAATTACCATTAATTATATTTAATACCACTATATAAATATAATTTCATTATAGGATTTATTAATAAATTATATCCCAAGACATTATTAAACATATAACCCATTCGTTAAAATATTCGTAGTAATACAAAGTCATAATATATAACTGTCACTTTGAAGATTACTACATCTTGATCTTTGAGTATCCGATTTAATTCTTTAAGT
This sequence comes from Quercus dentata, assembly GCA_028216015.1. NCBI lineage: Eukaryota > Viridiplantae > Streptophyta > Magnoliopsida > Fagales > Fagaceae > Quercus > Quercus dentata. The sequence goes on along the minus strand of CP116454.1, from coordinate 18,316,602 downwards.
TATTTATATATATTTTAGAAAATCTAATTTCATAAAATACAAACTTTAGTAACTCTTTATTAAAGTAGTTAGGCTTAACAATCTGAATAACCAAACTCATTAAACTTATCTCAAGAAAATATTTTATATCTTTATAAAAAATTTATGAATTCCATCTTAAGAATATGTGTTCCTTCAACATTACGTGTGGTTGCCCAACATACTGAGGCTTTAATCGTTTGTCTAGATCTCACTCTTGATATATTAAAGCAACTTACATTTTATGATCGGGTTCACTATTCCCTCAAGATTAAGAGTTTATGTAAATAAAAAGTCGTGAGATTTATTATTCATTTGATAGTCGTTAATAGTTCAATATGTTTTATACACTTAAAATATATTAACATATCAACTAGAAGTCTTCATTTCTATAATCAAGACAAATTATTTAATTGATATGTTATAGTCTTCACAGATGAAATGCCCAATTTCACCACCGACTATGAACTAAGATTTTGAGTTTACAAAGAATTTGTGATTTATATCTTTCGCAACTAAATCACATAAATTACATACTATGCATCTCATAGACTATATGATAATGTCCAAACATTCATGCTACCATTATTTTAGATAATAACAAAACAAGTTTATTCCATAAAACATAATGTCATAGATAATGTCATACATAGCATACAATAAGATTTTAGAGCATTAATCCTAACAGTATCCACACTTTATTCAGTCATCTTTTTTAAAGTCTAGTATCCACACTTTATGCTTCATGCATTAAAGAGTGTGAACAAATGTAAAAGTAAAACCATCAAAGCTCTTTCAAAAATTGATTTAATAAAACAGTCGGTCATAAAGTCTTTAGCCGGCCTGGAAACTGAAAACATTTGTAATGAACTTCTACCAAACTCGGACGAAACCATGGATCAATAGATGCTCGGGAAGTTTCCTATGAACTCAACAGCTTCTCTTTTTATTTATATGATGCTACCCTGCCCTCGGTGTTGTGCAATCCATTTGTAGGTCCTTCCTTCCCAGTTTCAGTCACATTAAATTTTCCCTTTTTGTCTTTTTCAATCACAAAATTATTTGATGGAAACCATTGCCGAAGCCCGCATGTCTCTGCCAGATAGAGAAGAGGGAATTCCTACCATCTTTTCACTCTTTCCAGCAGCCAACTCCCTGTCTGATAGTAGTGATAGTTCATTGTCTAATCGAACACTTCAACACTACTTGTCTCCATATTCCATAACATCGTTCTTTCCACCAAACAACTCTGTGTCAAGCTCTGTATCTACTCAAACCATCCATATCGTCACTATTTCCACCCACACAGTCTATGGACTCTCAGCTAAATTCATTGTGTAGTGAAAGATCGAATCCCGGATTTGGTAATTCCATAACCTCAATCTTCCCACCAAGCTATTCTTATTCTAGTTCAATTGAATCAACCCAGTACCACGATCAGTTTGGTTCAAACAAAAGCAAATTGAGTCATGAATTTAAAGATGTTGTTACTGGTAAAACTGAACCTCATTTTCAGGAGCCTAAACGTTGGCGCTCATTTAAATTTCATATCTCGAACGAAGAGAGAATCTTCCAAAAGCAAGTTGAGGTGGAGTTGAGGCAGGCCCAGGAGAGGTGGACCTATGCTATCTACTGGGAGTTAGACAGGCCATCCAGTTCTCCTCTATGGGGCACTTTCAGTCAGGTCAAAGGGTTCTACAATGTGAACGATGACAAATTTAATGACAAGGCCATGGCCTTGTCGTTCTTCCAGCTCATGTATTCGTGGTTTAGCATCTTTGGCAGTGTCCTAAACCAAGTTTTCAGCACTTCGAGTCCCATCTGGGTGGTCGGGGAGGACTGCCTGAAGAGCTCAAAGTACTACCAGGCCCGTGAGGGCCATCAGTATGGACTCCAGACCATGTCTTGGATACGTGTAGCAGATGGTGTCATGGAATTTGGCTCCACAGAGCTGATTTATCCATCTTGAAATATCAGGAACACTGATTGGTTGTCTGTCAATGACAGACCTCCTACTTAAGATAGTTTGGCCAAATGGAATGCAGAAACTGCATGTTCTCAAAAAAATTTAATTTGAGAACTTCTTCGAGCTCACTTTCTATAACCATTTCTATGCAGAGACAAAAGTGTAATCTATGGATTCAATTAAAGTTATTTTAGTTCTTTTTATTTTATACACGGTGAAGGACTCTAGTGTCACCAACCTTGATTGTTTTTCCTCTTAAATTTTTATGCTGTTTCGTTAATGCAACGCCATTCTTTAAAAACAAAACATCAAATTTTTAACACTCAGGATAACGTCGTCCAAATATATATTTAACCTTATTTAGATACAATGGCCTTAAGGAAACAATCAAAACCTTTATATAATTGCATACTGTTGAAGTGGGCCGTGTGTGGCTTGAATTGCCACAAGCCCAAAATCAGTCACAAGTAAACTGAATTCAACTAGGAATATACATCCTACTACAACCGACCTATGCAGCTACATAAGAAGAAGAATAGTGTTTTCTTGTCTTCCGGGTGAGAGAGAGTTAGGATGTATTGGGATTTGGGTTTCTTGAGAGTGTTTTTGTACACTATTATATTTTTTATAGTGAAATTTCTCCGTCGTCTCCATGGAGGTAGGCAATTTGCCGAACCACGTAAATTATTGTGTTATTTATGTGTACTTGTTATTTGATTTCTGCTTATTTACTGTTATTGATTTGAGTCCTAGGGTGCTATCTGCACAACACATACAAATGACTTGAAAGATGAATGGTTGAAATATTCTGTAATGAGTAAAATTTTTTTATATCAAATAACAAAGTACATGCCAAAGTAATCTAGTTACAGTAGAGTTAAAAACATATATATATATATATATATATATATATATAATATTATAAATATGTATGAGAAACATTCGTAAGTATAAAATGAGTGAAGACAAAGTATACCGATGAAATTAACATAAATTATGGATGCTTAAACTTTTTTTTTTAATAATTCATTTCCAAAATAAATAGCTTTTAAAAATAAAATATGATATTTTCTAGAGTATATGTTGCTTAACAATGACATAATATTCATAAAAAAAACACATATATAAATAAGTAAACAATGAAATTTTAATGTATATTTTCAAATTGAAATAGAATGCCAACTATAGTTGATATTAGATTATAAAATTAGTTTTCAAGATTATAAATTTCTTATGTGATTTTATTTTTGTTAAAATTAGTTATCCAATAAGGCATTTATAATTTTTTTTTATGCTTTGAGATGTTGATATTGTGTAGAAAGGAAACTTGTGTTTTTATTTTAATTACTCTTTGTGCTATTTTGTTTTGGTTAATAATATTGGCATTTTTACAATTTCAAAATTATTGAAAAAGTATTAATTTGTTTAGTTGAGCTCATTAATTCTTGATATGAGTGGTGAATATAAAATAATGCATTTTATGTCAAGTAATTTGTTGCATTATTTTCCAAATGGAAAATACATTTTCTTTTCTTTTCTTCTTTTTTATAAAAATTTCATGTGAAAAAATACAGGTTAACCCGACTAGACCCAAACCCAATCCAACCCGCTTGTTTGTCACGTCCAAATTATAGGGAAAATGAATCTAAAATGTTGGTTGGATATTTTGAACTCAGAACCTCATAAGTATCTTGAGGCCTTAAAAATCATTTGAATTTACCAAATATGTCTTAGAATATGAGAAATTGAGAAACATAAAAATAGTAATAATAAAAAATAAATAAATTAACTTTTATAGACGCAAAAGTTTTCATGATATATACATATGTATTTTCTTTTCTTTTTTTCTTTTGCTGATTTGGAAGATATCTTTCTAGAAACAGTCAGTCAAACGAGAGTTTGTAGTTAGCCGCAACATGCAAGTTTATTTTGACATGGTTGTAACTGACAATATTCTTCCATATTACAAAAAAATCTCCAATTTATTCCACATAACTTGAAATTGTATACCTTATGGAAATGATGGTTTAGCATAAAGAATATCAGCAAAGCGCCAAGAGAGAAGTCTGGCCTGGATAGTGAAAGGGCTTGATTGAAATGGTTAATGTGGGTAAAAGGAGCGTTTAAATTTGGGCAAAAGGATAGTGACTCATGAAGGTCAAGCTCGCTCAAGCAAAGTAGTCGCAAACTATCAAGAAGGGCCTGGGCTTAGAAAGCTATTGAAATTCAATGCACAAGTCCTAAATGCCTTTACCAAGCATAATGGATGATCACATGACTTCCTTCCCCTAGACAAAAGAAACTGCTGTATAACCAAAACACAACTTTGTTTAAATATATACAGTGGATCCAATCCATCGCTAGTAGATTCTCTCTCTCCTGTGCTCATTTTGTTTTTTCACATTATAAATAAAATCTTTGTTCCAAAAAAACAAAAAAAAATCATAGTAACTATTTCTATAGTATATCATTGTCCATGCGTACGTGGCATGTTCCCCCCATCCCCAATCACGCATATTTGATTATGTTTAGCTTAAAGTTATGGCGTTTTTTATTTATTTATTTATGAATTTCACTAAAAATAAGGCCACTATAGGCAACGTTTTTTTAAAATTAACTAAATAGGTCATATCAATTGAGCATAAAGTACATAACAGATTAACATTCTTACTTATTACCGTTTATTCATGGGTACATGACAATTTTTTCCTCTTTTATTTATTTATAATCCTTTTAAAACAAATAAAATAATGTAGTGTTTGAATGACTAATTTAAATCTCGCTTACATTGAAAATTAACTGGCGTTTTGGCATGTTAATAAGAGATTATCATAGAACTGACCTTACAAGTTTTGTTCTTACCCCCATTATGCTATTGTAGAAGCTGTCAAAGTTCAAATGATAAGAAGTTAAATGGAAGCATTTCAAGATGAGTAATCGAGATCGGCGGAGAGGCGAGCATTGGAGCGAGCATTTGTGAATGAGTCACCGATAAGGCGAGAGGCAGAGTATTGAAGCGAGCATTTGTGGATTAATTAGTTATTCCACTAAACGGTCTGCTGCATATACGACCTGTAGTTTTAGTCTTGGATTAGTTGGTTATTATGTATGGACACGTGTAGTGTGATGATCAAATGTAGTTAAGCTGATCCGTATATTCTGGAATTAGTTTAAAGTTAGTTATTTTATTTTCTTTTCTCTAATTCTGGTATATAAGCCTTTTGTAATTCATTTCTTCATTATTCAATGAAATATCTGAGTTTTCTTCATTCTTGATTCTCCATCTATTTCTCTCTCTGTAGCTTCATTACATTGTAGAACTCTGTTTTTCTTATATGGTATCAGAGCCTGAGCTCTTATCAATGGCGAATCAAGATCAAAACTCTTCATCTTCTGCTTCTCAATCTACTGCTCATCGTGAGCTTACTCCAATGGAGGATCCGAGAAGCCCTTTCTTCATGCACCATGGAGAATCACCAGGTGCAATTCTAGTCACTCAACTCTTAACTGAGGACAATTATCCTAATTGGGCTAGGGCTATGCTTATGGCATTAGATGCGAAAAGCAAGCTAGGTTTTGTGGATGGATCCATCACGTATTCCATGGCTATTACACCTCTGGAGAAGATTGCTTGGTCGAAGAATAATTCCATGATTTCCTCATGGATCCTGAATTCCGTTTCACCTCATATCACTGCAAGTGTGATTTACTGAAACACCGCAATGGAGGTTTGGAATTCACTCAGAAACCGTTTCTCCCAAGCCAATGGTCCACGGATTTCACAACTTCAGAAAATGATCTTAGAAATTATGCAAGGAGATGCAACAGTGACTACCTACTTCACTAATCTCCAAGCTTCTTGGGATCAATTGCTTAATCTCGTGCCTCTACCCTCTTGTTCTTGTGGAAGGTGTGTCTGTGGAGTGAACGATAAAATCACACTTTTCAATCATCAAGATACATTGATGCAATTCCTCAATGGCTTAAATGAAGCATTCTCACAAGTTAGGACTCAAATCCTAATGATGGAGCCAAGTCCCTCGATTGACAAAGCTTTTTCTTTGGTGATACAAGAAGAAAGGCAAAGGGCTTTAGGCTTCAATGGAGGTGGCGTGTCGATTGATTCAACGACTCTTGCAAATCAAGACTCAAGGGTTCAATCAAGGTGGAAAGAACAAAGGCAAGGGCAGACCTGTATGCAGCCACTGTGGCAAACTTGGCCATTTCATGGAGAAGTGTTACAAGTTAGTAGGATTTCCTCCAGGATACAAGCAAAAGGGCAGAGTTTCTGTGGCAAATCAAGTGTCCTTTGATGGTGAAACCGGTCAATTCGAAGCCGCACCACAACCAAACTCTTTCCCTTTACAAAATTGAACAATGCCAAAGAAGCATTCTTGTCAATCCGAGCTCACATGCATCTCCTTCCAATAATCAAGAGGTTATACATGCAGCAAATTCAGCTCTCTCGGGTAATTCTTGTGCCTCTTTCCATAATTCCGTTTGCCTTAATTTGAAGAATTCAGTTTTTGCTGAAAATCCTTCAAACAAAACAGTCCACAATGCGAAAACTTGGGTCCTTGACACAGGAGCCACCGACCATATAATCCATTCTACATCCCTTTTTACCAATATAACTAGTTCATTATCATCTTTTGTGCATCCGCCTAATGGGGAAAAAGTCCTTGTTACACACATAGGCACAAATCCAACTCACACCAACCTTGATTCTTGAAAATGTGATTTGTGTTCCAGCTTTTTCTTTTAATCGATCTCGGTAAGCAAATTAACCAAATTCTTGTCATGTTGCTTAGTTTTCCTATCAAACTACTGTTTCATACAGGACCTTACTTGTTGGAAAGTGATTGGATTGGGTAAGCTTCATAACAACCTTTACCTGCTGCAAACCTCAGAGAATTGCAAGTCCGCATCGGGCCACCACTGTCCTAGAGTCGGTTTTCAAATCATTTGTTCATTCTGTTTCCACTATGAATAAGCCTTCCTTGTGGCATCTTAGATTAGGACATGTGTCTGATGATAAACTTCCCTATTGTGTCTCAAATGTACCCTCTCTTTCTTCAAATAAAGATTGTGTTGTATGTCCAATTGCAAAGCTTAAAAGACTACCCTTTCCCAATTCTAATCATCTATCTGAGCATGCTTTTGATTTAATACATTGTGATGTATGGGGACCATTTGCTAAAGTGACTCATGATGGTTTTCGATACTTTCTTACCATTGTAGATGATGCTACAAGGTCCACATGGGTTTATCTCATGAAATCTAAAACAGAAACTAGGCCTTTGTTAATCTCATTTTACAAAATGATCTTAACTCAATTTCAAACCAATATCAAAGTCATTAGGACCGATAATGCTCAAGAATTCTTTCTAAAAGACTTTTATGCTCAACATGGGGTTATCCATCAACACTCATGTGTTGCTACTCCACAACAAAACTCAGTTGTGGAAAGAAAGCATCAACATATTTTAAACATTGCTAGAGCATTAAAATTTCAGTCTAATATTCCAATTTGCTATTGGGGGATTGTGTTTTAACAAATTTGTACACATTATTAACAGTCTGCCTAGTACTTTTTTGAACCATAAAACTCCTTTTGAGAAACTTTATTGCAAAACACCTTCTTATCATCATTTAAGAGTGTTTGGATGTCTTAGTTTTGCATCTACTCTAGCTCATAATAGATCTAAATTTGCTCCTAGATCTATTCCTTGTGTTTTCATTGGCTACCCTTTTGGTGTTAAAGGTTACAAATTGTTAAATTTGGTCACAAAACAAATATTCATTTCAAGGGATGTTTCATTTCATGAACATACCTTTCCTTTCATTTCTTCATCACAACTCTCCCCAATCATCCATTTCTTTCCCTCATATATGTCCTAATGTGGCGGTCCCAATGATGCCATGTTTCTAGATCCTATTGTTCCTCCTCCAAGCATGTTTTCTTCCACTTGTAGTCCCACTCGGGTTCCTAATCAAGCATTAGACCATATACTTCCCTGTCACCCAGTTATGCGGGAACCCGAATCTGTTATGTCGATTCCAGTCATAACAATTCTGCAGACCGCTCCCTCTGTCCCATGGTCATACTCCCATGGTTGTTCCATCTGATCCAATACCTTCTTTAAGAAGGTCTTCTAGGCCTTCCAAAACTCCTGCATACTTGCAAGACTATAAATGCAAAGACTATCGCTTTTAATCGAGCTTACACGATCCACTCATCTCAACAACAAGTCGGGTACTAAATATCCTATTTCTGCTTACATTGACTCTTCCCATCTCTCTCCTTCCTATGCCAACTTTTGCTCCCTTATCACCTCAATCCCTGAACCAAGTTTCTATCATGAGGTCATTAAGGATCCTAAATGGAAAGAGGCCATGAATGATGAGATTACAGCCTTTGGTTTCAAATAATACTTGGACTCTTACTCCTTTGCCTTCCAACAAAAAGGCTATTGGATGCAAATGGGTCTATAGAGTGAAATACAAGGCAGATGGGTCTGTGGAGAGATATAAGGCAAGACTAGTTGCAAAGGGGTTCACTCAAAAAGAGGGTTTGGACTTTACTGATACATTCTCACCAGTTGCAAAATTAACTACTGTTAAGACTCTTCTTGCCATTTCTGCTGTGAAAGGATGGCATTTAGTCCAATTAGATGTCAACAATGCTTTCTTAAATGGGGACTTACATGAGGATGTCTATATGCAACTTCCTCAAGGCTTTCACAGCAAAGGAGGGAATGTTGTTTGCAAATTGAATAAATCTCTATATGGCCTTAAACAGGCATCAAGACAATGGAATGCAAAATTGCATTACTGTTATTAAGTTCTTTGGGGTTTAAGCAATCAAAGGCCGATTATTCATTGTTTACAAGGAAATTTGATAGTTCTTTCATAGCATTAGTTGTTTATGTTGATGATATACTCATAGCTAGCAACAATGTTCAAGAAGTTGAAGCACTTAAAGTCTCTTTAGATCAACACTTCAAACTTAAAGACCTTGGAGGTTTGAAGTATTTTCTTGGTCTTGAGATAGCTAGATCGAGATAAAGGAATTAGCTTATGCCAACGAAAATATGTTTTAGAGATTTTAAAGGATGCAGGAATGACAGACTTGTAAGCCTAGTAAAATACCAATGGAACAAAATTTGAAGTTGAGCAAGCTTCAAGGTACACTGTTACACGGGATCCTGGAGTTTACTGAAGGTTAGTGGGTAGGTTGTTGTACCTAACTATCACTAGACCGGACATAGCATACCCGGTTCACAAGCCGAGTCAGTTCATGTCCAAACCCAGGAAACCTCATTTAGATGCAGCTTACAAGGTTTTGCAGTACATAAAGGGGTGTCCAGGTCAAGGGATTTTCCTATCTCGCATCTTGATTTTCATTTGAAAGCTTATACAGATGCTGATTGGGCATCTTGTATAGACACCAGACGATCAACCACAGGGTATTGTGTGTTTTTGGGTGATTCTTTAATCTCTTGGAAGTCTAAGAAACAATCCATAGTATCTAGATCTTCAGGTGAGGCAGAATATAGAGCTATGGCTGTCACGCGTTTGTGAGTTGACTTGGCTGCTAGCTTTATTAAAGGATTTGGAAATCTATCATCCTCAACCTGCTCTGTTATTTTGTGACAATCAAGCAGCCATTCATATTGGAGAAAATCCTGTATTTCATGAGAGAACCAAACACATAGAAGTTGGTCATCATGTTGTCGAGATAAGGTGCAAGACAATGTGATTAGATTGTTCTTCACTCCCACACACACACACAACTGGCGCACTTACTCACTAAGGCCCTTAACAGTTCACAAATTGAGATACTTGTTAAGTAAAATGAATGTTATAAATATTCACAGCTCAGCTTTTCATCCTAAGGGGGAATGTAAAAATTTAGATGATGAAGGGTCGGATACAAAGAAGACAGATGCAAGCAACGATTGATTCTCATCTTGAGGGGGAATGTCAAAGTTCAAATGATAAGAAGTTAAATGGAAGCATTTCAAGATGAGTAATCAGATCAGGCAGAGAGGCAGAGCATTGGAGCAGAGCATTTGTGAATGAGTCACCGGATCGGGCAGAGAGGCAGAGTATTGAAGCAGAGCATTTGTGGATTAATTAGTTATTCCACTAAACGGCTCGCCGCATATACGACTGTAGTTTTAGTCTTGGATTAGTTGGTTATTATGTATGGACACGTGTAGTGTGATGATCAAATGTAGTTAAGCTGATCCGTATATTCTGGAATTAGTTTAAAGTTAGTTATTTTATTTTCTTTTCTCTAATTCTCGTATATAAGCCTTTTGTAATTCATTTCTTCATTATTCAATGAAATATCTGAGTTTTCTTCATTCTTGATTCTCCATCTATTTCTCTCTCTGTAGCTTCATTACATTGTAGAACTCTGTTTTTCTTATAGAAGCCAATTATTGCCCTTGCCAAAAAATAAAATCAAATCAAATCAAGAAAAATCGTAAACTCAATGGTCTAGTGTAAAATACCAAATTTGACAAACTTTGACCAAAATCCAACAGTTTGATTAAAGCGATTCTTTTTCCTAATGTATAGATAATTGATTCCATTTTAAATGATAGGTGGATTACCAAAACCAAACTTAATATGAATGAAATGTTGCAAAAATGATCAAACTTTACAAACTTGAAATCTTAGCCCCAATTAGAATTAGGGTTTCGTTGAAACCCGACTATATCGATCTTCAAATTTATCGATTAAATTTATCATGAGCAGATTCTGCAACCAAATTCTTAAAAGATTTACATAATATATGTCACACAAAGAAACTCTAGAAAAACTTTAGAGGCCTGTCACTTCCAAAATTGATGTACAAAAAGCTCCAACCAAAGCACGTTCTTAAAGTAGGAGTTATAAGCTCTCCAATAGCAGGGGGTGTTTGGTTTGTGTTTTCAAACAACAATTTTTAGTTTTTAAACACATGTACCAAATAGGCCCAAATGTGGCACATCCATTTTTGAGTTCGATAAGGTCTCCATGCAATTTTTAGTTCAATAATCGAAGAAGTTAATGACTAGGGAGCCATAATTTTCACAAACGTCATTTGATTCATTCAAACTTACACCAAAGAGTATTTTCTAAAAAACCATCTTATTTTTCTATATTTGGTACTAACTTTAAAAATGAGCTTAAAATTTTTTATGGTGTTTGGTATGCACAAAAAATCACTAACATTTCTTGTATAATTCAAAACATATATAAAATGCATATTGTGTAAAACAACTACATAATCAATATTAAATAGAACATAACCAAGAGTCTTGTTGTTCAATTGGTTGACACTTTCTAATGTTTTTAACAAAGACATCTAAATATATATATATATATATATATATATATATATTATAACACTTAAACATTACAAAAAATTATAATACATTTATATAATTTTTTATAATTCTATATGTGATAGCCAAAGGAAATTATCCAAGCAGGAAAAAAAAATCAAATTGTTGTCCTCCATCTAACGTAGCACCATGAAAGTTGAAATAGTTTTTTTTACGCAATGGCCCTATAGGATGCACTTCCTCAATCCTCAGTAGTTGTAGAAACCATCTAGATTAGCCTATTAGCCTTGCTGAGAGTTGTTGAATTTGTTACTGCACAAGGCATTGATGAGCTTTGTTACATTGGAACGCATTGGATTGGAAACCTCATTAGACACCATCTAAAGAGGGATTACAAAGGAAGACAGAGAAAGACAACAAGAGAAGTGAGAGAGAGACATAAGGATTATTTCTAAAAAAATTTGGCGGAAACATTCTCTAAAAAATTAGCATTCTTTTTAATAGAGTTTTTTTATTGACCAAAGAATTTTTTTTTTTTTTTTTTTTTATGATCTATTTTCTTTTATGATACTGAACATTGAAAAACACACCAAAAAAAAAAAAAATTACATAAAATTTTTCATCGAAACAAACCAAAAGATTGAAGAATAAGAAATTTGAAACATTTTAGTTATACCCAAAAAAGGGAAAAACTTACCACAGTACAACAAAAGATTGAAGAATATAGGTCAATTAAAAAAATATATATATCAATCAAACACCGATAAGTTCCTATAAAAGAAAAACACCAAAATAATAAAACAATATATTTATAGATACAGGGAGATGAAAAATATTTTTAAAAATAGTTTAACTGTTAGAAAAAAAGATCATCAATAAATTTTAAAAAACAAACCATACATTAAACAACATCACAAGATAACATATATTAACATGCATCAACTGAATTTGTTACTAGTTAATTACGTGAGGTTATTGTTCAAGAGGATGCAAAACAGATGTAATCAATGGGTGATGTATCAATATATTACTAAAAGCTGAAGCGTAACGTTTAATGTTGCTACGCTCACGTTTAATGTTGCTACGCTCACGTTGAGCCACGTCAACGTCCACATCATCATCTTCTTTTTTTTTTTTTTTCATTTTCTTATAATTATTTATAATTTTTTTTTATTTCATATTTACACTTCTCCAACATTTCTCCCTCCCTTACCTTTTCATCTCCCCACTACTTCTCTAACCTTTCTCCTTCTCTCATTCTCTCACCTTCTCATCTCCCCACTACTCTCTACATTAATATCATTCTTCATCTTTCCCTTCATCTTCCTCTATTTTTGTCTCTTCTTATTCACACTCTCTTACTATAAATTTGTCATTATCTCATTCATTCCATGCATAGTTTTCCCTTACAAAAAAAAGGTTCTCTCTCTCTCTCTCTCTCTCACACACACACACACAATTTTTGAGTGGATTTTTATTTTTTATTTTTCTTGCATCTTCGCTTTAGGTTGATAATTTTTTATATTCTTTAATCTACTTTAGGTTAATGCAATTCAGTTTTTTTTTTTTCTCTCTCTCTCTCTCTCTTTGATTGTTAAATGTTATCCTATTGTGTTATAAAAGATTAAATATAAAAATATAATATTATTCTAATACATAGCATGATTTGGATAATTTAATTTGGTAGTTACTGTAATTTGATAGCATGATTTTTATAGTGCTCAATTTAGATGTTAAACTATGAGACTTTAATCATTTTTGTTTATTTTTTAATCATTTGTGGTGGACAAAGTACTCTTAATAGTATTAAAAGTACTCTATAATGCAATTTATTTAGAGAAAAGCAAAGGTTGGCTAAACAAAAGTTATTGGATGAGAGACAAATTTTATCTTTCGCAATTTTACTTTAATTATTATTATTATTATTTTATAACAATGCATATATAGAAATTTAATTCTTAGATTTTGCTAATAATTGATTATTTGATAATATGTTTTGGGTGGACGAAATTACAATTTTAGCAAAGAAAATAACCTTAGTAGATTATAAATAACATTTTTTTCCTAATTGATCCAATTAATCATAGTTAAGTTTTATTAATTTTTTTAGTTACTTTTTTCAGTGTTTTGGATTGTAGGCGAAAAAAATAAGTTTGAGAAAGTTTGTTTAAAACTAAAAGAATAATTTCTAAATTTTATTTTCTTTTTAATGATTCACAAAATGTTATAAATAACTTTTATTAAAAAATAAATATTTTCGTGAAATTGCCTTTTGAATTTTTGAGAAAAATTGTATTTTTTTTTTTTTCATTTTAGTACGACAAAAATTATTAAATTTATGATTTATGATTGTTTCTATATTACATTTATGATTATTCTTATAATGAATAAAAATATAATTACAAAATACATTACTCTTTATTAAATTAGCTTAAATTGTATAAAAAAATTTAATAAAACTACCATAAAAATAATTATCATGTGCAAGCTGTTGCGCCACCTCATCATCACGTCATTCATCACATAATTAATATTTATTCCTATTTTTTTTTACAAATATATATATATATATATATATATATAGATTATTGACTTTACATATTCATCTTTGTCGGTTTTAATATCTATATATAATTAATATTTATTCCTATTTTTTTTACAAATATATATATATAAATAGATTATTGACTTTACATATTCATCTTTGTCGATTTTAACATCTATATATATTTCTTTTTTATTTCCAATTTTCCTATAATTTTTTTTTTTACATTCACTTATTTTTTTAAATATTTACATTTTCTTCAACCTTTTTCTTCCCTCACCTTTTCATCTTCCCACTACCCTCTACTTTAATATTGCTATTCATCATTCTCTTCATCTTCCTTTATTTGTCTCTTCTTATCCCTTCCCTCTTACTATAAATTTGTCACTCTTTTTCATTCTTTGCATAGTTTTCTCTCACAAAAAGGTTTTCTCTCTCTCTCTCTCTCTCTCTCTCTCTCTCTCTCTCTCAATGTTTTGGTGGATCTTTATCTCTCTCAATGTTTTGGTGGATTTTTATTTTTATTGCATCTCCGCTTTAGGTTGATAAAATTTTGTATTTTTAAGAACTCTAATTTATGTTGATACAATTTAGTTTTGTGTTTTAAGTTATTATTATTATTATTTTGCTCTTTGATTGTTAAATTTTATCCGATTACATTATAAAAAATTAAAGATAGTAGATCAATATATTACTAAAAGCTGAAGCGTGGCATTTATAGCTGCTGAGCTCCTGTTGCGCCACCTCATCACCACGTCATTCACCACATAATTAATATTTATTCCTATTTTTTTTACAAATATATATATATATATATAGATTATTGACTTTACATATTCATCTTTATCGGTTTTAATATCTATATATAATTAATATTTACTCCTATTTTTTTTACATATATATATATATATATAGATTATTGACTTTACATATTCATTTTTGTCGATTTTAACATCTATATATATTTCTTTTTTATTTCCAATTTTCCTATAATTTTTTTTTACATTCACTTATTTTTTTTAAATATTTACATTTTCTTCAACCTTTCTTCTTCCCTCACCGTTTCATCTCCCCACTACCCTCTACTTTAATATTTCTATTCATCCTTCTCTTCATCTTCCTTTATTTGTCTTTTCTTATCCCTTCCCTCTTACTATAAATTTGTCACTCTTTTCCATTCTTTGCATAGTTTTCTCTCACAAAAGGCTCTCTCTCTCTCTCTCTCTCTCTCTCTCTCTCTCTCTCTCTCTCTCTCTCTCTATGTTTTGGTGGATCTTTATTTCTCTCAATGTTTTGGTGGATTTTTATTTTTTATTGCATCTTCGCTTTAGGTTGATAAAATTTTGTATTTTTAAGAACTCTAATTTATGTTGATACGATTTAGTTTTGTGTTTTAAGTTATTATTATTATTATTATTATTATTATTATTATTATTCTTTTGCTCTTTGATTGTTAAATTTTATCCGATTACATTATAAAAAATTAAAGATAGTAGATAAAAATAAAATAGTATTCCATTACATAGCATAATTTGGATAATTTAGTGTTTATTGTTATATCTTTTAATTTTTCTTATTTTTTTCTTCTCTTCCATTTTACTCAATATTGAAATTCAACCACATCCTCCTTATCATTAAATTATTTATATTTTCTCTCTCTTTTTGTTTTAAAAAAAAAAAAAGTAATATTTTACTTAAATTCAAATAAAAGAAAATTGTGCTCATCAAATTGTACTCTTTTTTTTTTTTTTTTTTTTAACATTTACACTTTTTTCAACCTTTCTCATTCTCTTTACCTTTTCATCTCCCCAAAAATTCTACCTTGATATCACTCTTCCTCTTTCCTTTTATCTTCTTTTATTTTGTTTTTTTATATTATCATCCTCTTAATATAAATTTATCATTCACTCTTCTATTCTTTACATAATTTTATCTCACAGAAAAGTGGTTATTTCCCACTCTTTCTCCCTCAATTTTTGGTAGATTTTTATTTTTATTTTTCTTACATCTCTATTTTAGCCTGATAAAGTTTTGTATTCTTTAGAGCTCTATTTTGGTTTATGGGATTTAGCTTTGTGTTTTAAGTTTTTTATTTATTTTTATGTCTTTGATTGTTAAATATTATCATATTTCATTATAAATAATTAAAAATAGTATATAAGAATGTACTATTATTATATTACATAGAATTATTATTTGGATAAGTTCGTGTTTATTGTTATGTATTTTATTTTTATTTTTTTCTCATATCATTTTATTTAACATTTAAATTCAACCACATCCCCCATATATATATCATTAAATTATTTATATTTCCACTCCTTTTTATTTTTAAAAATTTTAAATATAATATTTTGCCTAAATTAAATAAATAAAATTGTCCACATTAAGTGGAGTAATGATAGGGAAACACTCATTCTCACACCCAATGCATCAAAGGAAGAATGAAATACAAAACAAATCAAGTTAGAAACACTAAATTAAAAAAAAAAAAAAAAAAAAAACTAATAATGCATATTTAATGTCATAGAATCATCATCAAATTTTGGAAAACGATAGGTTGCCAATGGAGAGAGAGAGAGAGAGAGAGAGAGAGAGAGAGAGAGAGAGAGATGGTATAGAAAAAAAAACCAATACAAAGTAATAAAGAGTAGATAAAGAAAAAAAAAAACCAAATGTCAATTAGTAATCGTTAATTGGAAAACAAAGAGATTGTTAGGAGAAGTAAAAAATAAAATAGAGATTACCATGTGGAGAACATTAAAAACTTTACAGTGTAGTAACATAAACCGTTTAATTCACTTAAAAATTAAATCAACAATCAATAATTAAATACAATCATAGTACTAAATTTAAATTTAAAACTAATCAAATTCTAACTATGGAAACCATATTAATCATAACTAAAAAAGAGATGTACTCTGATAGTAGTAGAAATTGAGTAAGAAATAAAGTTAGAAAATTTAAAAATCCATTTTTTGACATTTCATTTAACCTTATTTATAATATATATAATTTTCATGCACTATTACTTTCGAAAATCTAATGAACAATGCTACCTCTCATTTATCGTCTTTGTTATGCAAATCATCGCTTAGTAAATATATGATAATGGTAAGAAATGTTACAAATGAGATCACTAAAAAAATATATAAAATTAATTAGCCACTATCATTATGGAGTAGTAGTCTATAATTTTACGCATCCAAAAAAGTGGAATATATAGAGTTTTTTTAAAGGTATGTGTAAAGATTCACTATGTGTGTGTGTAAAAACTAATGAAAATCAAATGATTAATAACTAAAATTATAGTATTAATAAAATATTTAATAAGACCATCCTAAAAAAATTACCGCGCGCAACGCGCGGGTATGCGACTAGTTACTATTAAGTGAGTGTCGTACTGAAATACTCCGCTGAAAATTGATCAAAACTATTAACGTCTTAAAGCACAGCACGTGTACCCTTTTCAGTTTTCTCTGACAAGAAAATTAAAAAATTCGAGAATTTCTTCGTCCTCTCTTTCCATTGCCTTTCCATTCTTAGACACAGCCAAAACTATTAGTCAACATATGCGACAAAAATTATTTTAATTCTTTTGAAAGTAAATAAATAAATAAAGGATATAAGAGACACCAACGTTGACTGCCCAGACAGCTCAATCCAAAAAAATTAAAAACACACCCTAGGTTAGCTTTTACAAACCCAAAAAAAAAAAAAAAAAAAAAAAAAAAAAAAAAAACATTTTGTTTTTTTCCGTCCTCCCTTCCCACTAAACACCCATTAAAAACATATTCTACACTTTTATCTCATCAAATTTTTATCTTCCTTAATATGTTTAGAAAATAAAAAAATACAGTTAAAAAAAAAAAGAGTAGAGAGAGAAAGAGCCGTGTTAACAGTTGGGTAGGTGGGTATTAATGAATTTGCCACTTTGCCTAGTTAATAGAGTTTATCATTTTATATTTTATTATTAATTAGGTAGTTGTAGAGTATTTTCTATAAAGGTACTAGAGAGTAATAATAATATTATATTATATATAAGAAATGTATAATAATATTTAATATATAATTTAAAAATATTAAATAATAATTAATTTTATTACAAATTTATTATTACCTATTGTTAATTTCATACTAAATAGTTATAAACTTACTATATATGTTTCATTATTTTACTTTTTTAGATATAAGATCCTCCTTTTTAAATTTTGTTTTTTTTTTTTAAAAATATAAGATGTAAACTGCTAAAAACTTACATAAATTATTTAAAAAGATGTTACATATTTTTACATATTTATTACTATTAGTTTATGGGAAATGCTAACAAGTGCCCTTAGGACATTGGTTAAGAATTTAGTTAAACAAAGTTTTTATGGGAAAAAAAAAAAAAAAAAACAATTAATATTTTGGCAGTTTTTTTATTTCCCATAAAAGTGATATTAAAACTTTCTTAAAATAGAATCTTAACCAGGCACTCGTTAGCATGACCCTTAGTTTATTAGTATATGAAAAACACTTGTTATTATTTATATAATTTAAAAATTATTAATTAAATTAAATTTTATATGACGCCATCAATTCGACCACTAGTTCAACTCCTGTTTTACCATAAAACCAATAACAAATTCTTTCTTTTGGTTTTTTTAATTGTACCGGTTTCTAAAATAATAGATTTACTACAATTTCCCCTATAATCAAATTGTCACACAAATTTAACAAAATAAAATTTGGACTTGCCCACATTGCTAACTTATAAATTTTGGATTTACTCACTTTTTTTTCCCATATACTTTAACCTTGTAGCTTGAAATTCTCAATCCGTCCTTACTATTAAGACAATTATTAATAAATCATATTATGAAAGTTTTAAACACCACTTTCATATAAAATGTAAAAAAAATTCAAAAAATTAATTATTTTATCATTTTCTCATAAAATATTTATAAAATTAGTTTTTAAATTAATACACTTAGAACATCAATTAATATTTCCCTTATTTATTTCATTCAACTTCCATCGGCTTACAAAGTTTAGCTTCAAACCATGAGTCGTATAGAAACTAAGGGCCGTTTGGATTCACAATTTCCATAACTCAATTCTCAATTTCCATAACTCATAACTCAAAAATGGTGAAACCCATAGCAAAAAGGTTGTTTGGCAAACGATAACTCTATTTTCATAACTCTGTTTCCATCACTCAATTCTCTGATTTTTGAGTTATGAGTTATGGAAACCGAAAACATATTTTGGCTGTTTTCGGTTTCCATAACTCATAACTCAATGGCAATATTGTAATTAAACACACATAGGGGACCCACAAACAAGACTTAGTCGCAACTTTTGACCTTTGACTTTTTTTTTTTCTTTCTTCTCTGGTTTTTTTTTTTTTTTTCCTCACGGATGGTGTTCGGTCTGGTTTTTATTTTATTTTATTTTTTTTAGTACCTAGACTCACCAAACTTAGTGAAAAAAAAAAAAAAACCCCTGATCAACAACCAACCCAGGAGGAAAAAAAAAAAAAAGAAGCTATTAGTGGAAAAAAAAAAAAAAAGCTGCACCATGACAAGCGTGGGCCCTCCAAATAGTGTGAAAAATAGTGAGTGATGAAGGCAAACGGATGTGAAAAATTGAGTAATGAGTGATGAGTGATAGAAATTGAGTGACCAAATTTTGTTGGCCAAACAGGCTCTTAGTCAATGCACCCAAAATATACTTTAGTCAATGACTGACTTTTGCCCTTGGAATATAATATTTATATTGCTTTTGGAAAAAGTCAAGTCTTTTTTTTTTCTTTTCTTTTTTTGAGAAGAAGGCAAATTAAAGTCAGTCAATGATTGAAGTTAGAAAGTCAGTCAATGATAAAGTTAGAAACTAGAAACCCGAAAGAAACTAAATTATACTATAATATTATCCTATTCACTTACTATAATATATGAAATTTATTCTATTTTACAATTTCACTACCTCACCTTTCTTATCCAATCATTTATGTATTTATTTTATATGTATATGATTATTATTATTATTATTTTTGAGAAGCATGTATATGATTACTTTACTGAGTTAAAAAATAAATAAATAAATAAGAAGTGCCTTCGAATACGCGCATGAGTGGCTATGTTAGTGTGTGTATATATATAGTCATCCTCCGTTGCTTTAGCTGTGCAACCTGCAACCACATACTTCTGTTGTGAAATTCACTTAACTTAATACTCCGGCCAATGCATTACGTTTTCTGTTGAAGGCTTAAAGCACTCGTCAGACTCAACCATCAAAATCCTGCTGCTTTTGCCTGGGTGTCTAAGACACAGAAAGTAACAGAGTCCAATTTACAACGCCTTTCTTACTGGTAAGTTATAACTTCTTATTTGTAATTTTGTCATATTTGTCGTGATCTAAAAGTGGAAGACTATGATCAGTGCTTCTATGTTATTTGAATAACATTTTTCTTTTTATTTTATGATTTGTTTGCAGCTATATTTCGATTGTTCATTTTTCTTTAAAAATTGGAAACGAACACTTTTTTTCTATTTCTAGTTTTGTACATTAAGCAAATAAGCTAAAAAGCTAAAAGCAAAGCAGGAGCCGATCTTTGTTGTTGCATGTGGCAGGACCTGTTTGTGAAGATCTATATCTAATCCCAAAATTTGGGAAGTAAAACTTGGTGGTTGTTGTTGTTGTCGTTTAATTTCATTACGACACAGTTTGTTCAGGCCATATATGATGCTTGCATTCTCATTCAACAAGAAAGAACGAGGCAATAATGATTCTCCAGTTATTGTGTTCTTAGTGTAACTAGGTTCAACCGTTCGAGTTGTGCTGCCACTTCCCTGTACTACTAGTTGAAAACTTTAGAGCCAAAACCTTTAGTGAATTATGGCCTAACAAATTGGACTAAGATTAGGAACAACTTTAAAAAGAATCTGGAAAATCAGAATATATTACCTTGAATCCATTAAGAGAATTTAAGCCCAAGTCTTGAGATTGTCTTATGGTAAAAATTGAGAGCTAGCTCTGAAAAGTATTAGTTGATTGTAATGTAGCCCAAGTATAGTCACAGGTCAATGAATTATTTACTTTTTATGTGATGAATATGTAGCTTGATTACGAAGATTAAGAAACGAAAGTCTTCTTATGTGGCTATACCTTTGGACTCATTTTCTTGAGCTTGTTTACCATAATTCTGAGTCGAATTAAAACAGTTAGATCCAAATCAATTGCATGCTTATATGCACAGGCGTGCATACTCACACACACACACACAGGCGCACATGTGCTTCATTTATGTCTCATATGATTTTATTTTTATAACAGTCAAACGAAGATGCCTCCTAAAAGAAGAGGAGAGATAGAGGTGACTACAGAGGAGAGAGTGAATTCATCGCCTCCAACTTGTTTTCAATCTTCTTCTCCCTCGAGTTGCAAACCTGCTCTTGGACCTCGAGGGGTCAAGCTTTCATCAGCTGCAGCAATCAACTCTCTGCACTGCCTTCCTCTAATAGAATAAATCTTAGCACTTCAATTCCAGGATCCAGTATTGGAGCCATGCCAATGGAAGGAGACATTTGTCTGGATGCTGAGGGATTAAGTACTCAAAACACCTAGTGGATCACAAATTGAATGTCCAACACCCAATAGAGAATTGCCATATCTATTTCTTTGTGACAGTAAGTATCACTATTTGTGGAGTAATATTTGCAGAAAGCTCTGTACATTGTACCAGAGTAATTGTCCAAATAGTGCTTGCTAGATAGCTTTTGGGTTTTTGCCTGGTCAGAGTCCTATATTAGCCCTCAATGCTAAACACATTCATTATTACTCCAGCTAGGAAACGTTGATGGAACTTGTTTGTGAAGTGTGAACACTAATTAGTATTGGATCATGTATATAGTTAAGTTATATCACTTCACATATCAATAACATATATAAGGAGATGTGATTTGCTGAAAATCTTAAATAATTGCAAGGTCCTATATAACTCATATGAATGATTAGATGTACGACATGTACTTAGTATGTAATTTCAGACCGCCAAGCATGTAGTATCTATTTTGGCTCACATTTTACCATCTTCATTGAGAAAGCTAACTTAAACTTCGAATCTGATTCTGAAACTTTGTCTGTCAAGTGAAAAAGCAGTTAAAAAGGGAAGATGCAGTTACTGCAGTACTTAAATCTCTGATGCAATATCAATAACCTAGGAACTTGTTTAGTGTTTCTGGCTAGGAACGTTAAAGTGTTGCCTCCGTAGGCCCAGGTTGTGCACGTGTTTTAGGTTACTCACATATCTGTTTTTCACTGAATGAAGGCCCTTAAATTAGATTGGATCCCTTAGCTTTAAAGCTGATGGAAGGTCAACTATATTGATCTCTTAACTTAATTAGGACAAACTGCTCTATTAAATGTACTGAGTTTTGTATGCAGGTTTCCATGGACGTGCCTAAATCATTACACTGCCATTGCCTCCTTATCTATAGTTCAAAGGGTGTTTTTTTTTTTTTTTTTTTTTTTTTTTTTTTTTTTTTTTTATATATATATAATTTTTATTATTAACTCTTTGTATTAAAACTGGATATTGTTAAGTTTTAGACCCCAGATGTTGATTATGGTGCGAATTGATCAAGAAAATTCAGTTGATCTTGTGGCATGGCAATCTGTATCATGTGATAAATTTTTTGAGAAGGCAGGGGAAAAGATTTGGGAATCGTATGGCCATTGGGGTAGATATTGTTTGACAAAATTCTAATACATTTTTCTCATGCTTGAAAATTTTCAGAGGAAAGGAGGAAGGAATACCTCTCCCTATATGTACCTTTATATCAAGCTGCAATCAAAGGAGACTGGAAAGTTGCTAAAGATGTCATGGAAAAATATCCAGTTATTGTTCGTGTTGCGATAACCAGAAAGTGGGAGACAGCTCTGCATATTGCTGCTGCAGCAAAACGCACTGCTTTTGTAAAGGAGCTGATTAAACATATGAACGAAGAGGATCTAGCCTTGAAAAATAAAGATGACAACACTGCTATTTGTTTTGCTGCCGCATCAGGAATTGTGGAAATTGCTGAGGTCATGGTGGAAAAAAACAATAACCTTCCTATGATTCGAGGTAATAAAGGAATGAGACCCATATACATGGCAGCTTTGTTTGGACACAGGAATATGGTGTCATACCTCTATCCTGTTACTAATTTTGGAAGCCTAGCTCGTGAGGAACAAATTAGCCTCTTTCTTGCTACTATTTCAGCTGATTTATACGGTATGATGCACTTATAAATAGATGTTAGTATGGCATGGGATAATCTTCTTTAATAGCCTTACCTTTTTGGCATTTTTGAAATGATTTATCATGCTGTGGCCTCTCACTAGCCATTTCCCTTTTAGAGGGTGCTAATTTTGTCTGTACCAGGCTGATTCTAATTTACTGATAATTAGGATATGAATGTTTGCTTGATGCCCAGGATAAAAAATTTGGGCCACTGAGTGTAATTCTTGTAACCAGTGGAGAGGTAGTAGCATATCTGCATTGCAAGTTAATTCATTCTCTAGTTTGGATTAGATTATTATAAAAAAAATGTCCTCCAAGAATGTTTAGATTTTCAAAAACAATTGTTAAATATATGTAACCAAAGCTACACAACTTAGTCATTTATTTTATTCATTTATCAAGTATTGGTGCATTGCTTTAAGAAGCACCTCATTCTATGTGAAAGCTATATATCATAAATACCTTAAACCATAAAATCCTATTACGCCAATTGAATATGTCACATCTGAGTTATATAAATTAGCATATGAAAATGGGATTCATAAGCTAGCTGATGAACTCCACACCCCCCAAAGTACTTCAATAAAATTGCTGCTCTTGAATTTGATATAAGACAATTTCAGCATGCTTTGCATTCACTACTAAGTTTCCTTTACACCTGAATATCTGTAAGTAAACAACTGTGTTGTACAGATCTAGCTTTAAAAATATTGAAAGAGGACAGATCATTAGCCTATGCTCGAGATACAAATGGTGAGACTGCCTTGCATGTTTTGGCTCGAAAGCCTTCAACAATTGCGAACAAAAGTGATCTGGGAATCTGGAAAAGAAGCATAAATTCATGTTAGTTTGTTAAGCGCTTTCTTCTTCTTCCTTTATTTTATTTTATTTTATTTTTTGGAATTTTTGAGCCCTTCTCAAAATCTCTTGGCAAACAATCCATGCTGACCATGAAAGCTTTGGGCAAATACATTTCGCCTGAGTCTTACTACATATAGGCAAGTAAACTTGATTAGTAAAACTTGATTGGTATAAAATGCCGTATTTGATTCTCCAAGGGCTCATCTATATATCCCCTGAAGTCTATAGGGACATGCAATTGGTAAAAGTTCTCAACTAAATAGGAAGCTATAAATAATTTAATCGTTATTTTAGAATAGACATCTCATTTAATTTAATGTCATTTCTGTGTAATTCTATACTTGAATTAACATTAAATTCTACCTATAGGTTTCAAATGGATATATCACAAAGATCTGATGCAGACGTTAGCCCATGAACTAGTCGAAAAACTTTGGGAACATTTTCTACAATTGCAAGATTGGGAGATTTCAAAACTAATTAAAACACCTTCAAAACTACTCTTTGATGCGGCAGAATTAGGCAATGTAGAGTTTCTGATTATCCTTATTCGTGCATATCCTGATCTGATATGGAAAGTTGATCAAAATAATCGAAGTTTGTTTCATACTGCGGTTCTTTAACGTCAGGAGGCCATCTTTAATCTAATGTATGAGATTGGAGCAATTAAAGATTTGATAGCAGCATATAAGGATAAAAATAATACTGATAACAATAATATCCTGCATCTAGCTGGAATCTTGGCACCACTTAGTCGACGTCAAATTGTATCAGGAGCTGCACTTCAAATGCAAAGAGAGCTATTGTGGTTTCAGGTAAATAATAACTGTAATCATTTGCCTTCCATTTATTTGGGTTAATTGCAAATAACAGTTTTGAAAGTGATATTTTTGTAATAGCTTGAATTGGACCTTCTATTGATTATCTTGTATTAGCATAACTTTGATTCAATGTCCATTATAGGCAGTGGAAAAAATTGTGCCACCTTCATATATTAAGATGAAGAATTCAAAAAACCAGACACCCAAGGAGCTATTTGCTGAGGAGCACAGGAAGTTGTTAAAAGAAGGAGAGAAGTGGATGAAGGGCACTGCAACTTCATGCATGCTTGTTGCAACGCTCATTGCCACTGTGGTATTTGCTGCAGTTATTACAGTACCAGGAGGAGAAAATAATAACACAGGCGTTCCTATATTTCTAAGAGAGAAGTGGTTTTTGATTTTTGTCATATCGGATGCAATAGCACTGTTCTCTTCCTCAGCTTCAATAATAATGTTCTTGTCCACTCTTACGTCACGTTATGCAGAAAACGATTTTCTTATATCACTACACACAAGGTTGATGTTTGGAATCTCGACCCTGTTTATCTCTATTGCGACAATGGTGCTAGCCTATACTGGAGCCATCTTTCTGATCCATGATCATAAATATGTTTGGGTTCCTATCTTTATTGTGTTTCTTGCTTGTGCTACAGTCACATTATTTGCTTGGCAACATTTTCATCTTTGGGCTGATACAATCCGCTCAACCGTTTGGTCTAGGTTTCTCTTTCGGCCATTTAAACATAGGCTTTACAATTGAATTGTCAAATTTGCCGATGTACTATGGACATGGTGAATAAAAATCCTTTATCTCACTTTGACTGTTTTAGTTTATGCTTTATAGACTACAATATGTTTTATGTCTAATATATTTGCATATTTTCTTTCCATTTAAATCTTGATTACTTTATAATATTAAAAAAATTGATGTGTAACAAGTTGTGATTAGTGAAATGGGATAGAGGATTTTTATTTGGCAACTGCTAAATCTTTAGTTTGTTTCTCTAAATGTTAAAGAAAGAATATATTTCTGGTGTGTAGACAATTGTAGGTTTTTTTTTTTTTTTTTTTTTTGAGTCTTATCTATATATATATATATATATATATATATATATAAAACCGAAACTTTTAGAGCTCCCACATTTTTCCACATCAGCATTATTTAAAAAAAAATTATTAAAAAAAAAAAAAGTAAAACCCTTTTCTCACCCAATAACTATTTCTCCAAAAACAAACCCGATAAAACCTATTTCTCTCCCTCAAACACAAATGTATCTCTCTCTGTCGTTCCCCCCACTCCTCTTCTACCTGCGGCTACCCCAAACAGATTCTATTCTACAAAAAAAACAGAACCGCCGCATCCAAAAAAAAAAAAAAAACAGAGCCGCAAAACGCCGAGACAGAGATAGCAATTTGATTTTGAGGGTCCTTCACCATTCTCTTTGATTTTCGGGTTGTGGCCTACTTCCTCTCAAAAGGTAATTCTCCTCCGCCCATAAACACCGCTGCTGATGGGTTCCTACTCTTTCTCCGATAAAAAAATTCCTCCACCGATGGGTTCCCATTCTTTCTTTGATTTTTTGTTATACGTTTTCAAAATTTATAATTTCAGTTGGCTTTGGTTCTAGATTTAAATTCAGAAATTAGGGCTTAGAAAATAGGATTCTGATGTGATTGATTAAATGTTTTCGTTTATATATATATATATATATTTTTTAATTCATCTCTTTGGATTTAAATCATTTAGTTTCTTTGCAGAGATGAAGTGGAATACTCTAATTTCATCACAGCAAAGGTATTAATTTCTTTTTCTAATATTCTCTTCAATTATGGTTTGTTGTCAAGTTAGGAATTTTAGTTCATACCCCTTTTCCTCTCTAAACGGGCATAATCCAAAGAACCCAACGACATCGCAAATTGTCTTCTGGAACAAATCGATCTTCCTTTTATTCAAAACATACAAAGTCTTCCATATGTTATTCAAAATCCAATTTTGTTTGACAAATTCACTAGCTTTCTTGCTTTTTCTCTCTGTAATTCTCTCTTTCTCATGTTTTTGCTGGTATAATGGTTGAGAGAATGATGTAAGAATCGGTATCCTTTGTGAAAATAAGCCAACCCTAAGTGTTTGACAAAATGACCCGAGAAATTAGAATCAATGAAAATTAAAGGTTTGGTAAAAATTTTATGTCCTGTTTTGTTAAAATCCTCCCCATCACCCTAAGTGTTTGACAGAATGTCTCAATGAAATTGAAATCTTTTTTTTTCTTACCATGTTGTAATAATGAAATTCATTCTCATTTAAAGTTGCTGCAAAATATGTTTGTATGGCATTGTTACCGTATTGTTGGAATTAGAGATAAGTTAGACTTCATCTATTTGTTTTTTCCATACTCTATTCCTGTTTTATGGAGGACTTTTGGATTGAACTTCAGCTTTAGCTCATGATTTTTGTAGCAATCATCAAATGTTTTTTTTATAGGCCAATTTAATAGGTGTCTCTTTTCTTATCTTTGGGTTGCTACTGACGGCTATAATAAATTTTTGGACTTGGATATGTGACTTTTTGTTAGAATAATACACTTATTGGTATTTGATGCAAGTTTCCTAAAGTTTAGGACTTTTGGATTGAACTTTCAGCTTTAGCTCATGATTTTTGTAGCAATCATCAAATGTTTTTTTTATAGCCCAATTTAATAGGTCTCTTTTCTTATCTTTGGGTTGCTACTGACGGCTATAATAAATTTTTGGACTTGGATATGTGACTTTTTGTTAGAATAATACACTTATTGGCATTTGATGTAAGTTTCCTAAAATTTATGTTGGTTGCAACTTGGGTTCTTATTGTTGTTAATTGTTCTGCTGATAGGTAGCACTTTGATTTTCTTGGAAGGATTGCAAAAATATGTCTTTAACTTAATGGAATTCCCGTGGGATGTAATGATAGTGTTGGGCGATTAGGGAAACAAAGACTTTTGAAATTTAAAAGGGGTATGAACTAAAATTTAAAGAATTTTTTTCTTTTAAAAATTCTGTCATACTCTACATTGTTATACTTATCCCTTTTTCATCGCAGTGAATTTTAGTTCTTTTAAACTTAATCATGTCACTTTAATTTTCAAGTTTTGTTTTCCCTCTTATCTGTTCTGATATTCGTAAGGGGGAGTGAAATTGAGGAATTCTGTCGGTTGGATCTACTTTTGGTTTTTTGGGTTGGTATGGTTGAATGGTTGGCCTTTGGTTCAACACCCTTAAAAAGGGTTTTTCAGCAAATTTTTAATTGTGTAGTTTTGGTATTTGATGTCCTCCACCGTAAGAATTCTCGGTTTATGCTCTATTTGTATTAACATGAGACCTTTATTATTATTATTATTTTATTTTTTTTGGGGATTTAATTAAAGTTTCTAGGTTATCTCAAGCTTTGGTTTCATGTTTAGTCTCTATTTATTTTGTGTTTTAGTTTGACCGAATCTTCTTTAATAGTAGCATCTTGATTTTTGAGGGGTTTTATTTGATTCTTTGTTTGGTTGCAGACTGACTTCTTTTCCAATTTCCTCCTTTAGTAACCCACGGATTATTTTCTCGCTTTCTGTTATGCACAAATGAAAGACCAAATCTATATAGTTTAGAAGTCATGCAAATCCCAGCAATAGCAAAGTGAAAAGGTAGAGCTATTTAAGATAGAAATTATAAGAAAATTTTACTAATGATAGAAGATTTTCTGTTGTGATTATTTAATGCAAATTGTTGGTATGGGTTGCGGGGAAAAGAAAGCTATGAGTAATGGACATAGACATGAGTTATTAAAACACTAAACAATTGTATCTTTTTGGTGGTTTGCTATTGGTAATTCTTTTCTTCACAATCATGCTATTGTTTTCTGTTTTTAATTTTTAATTTTTATAATAACAAACATATATAACTAAAGCATTGAAATATTTTGTGCACACCATGTGTTTGAGAAAATGCCTTGCTTAATCTTGCATTAGTTTGTAGCCACTTTATGGTTTGTGCATCTTGGTTTTAATTGATACTGGTTATTGACTACTTTTTGTTATGTATCAATCATAAGTTATGATGATACAAAAAATATTCTGTTTGTACCCAACGATCGGAAAAAAATATGTTTTGCCAAGTCATTAAAGGATGAAGAAACTCTTAGATGTCGGTTACGCTAAATAGCCAATGTACTTAATCAGTAGATTTGATTTCAATTGCCAGATTTTCAATTGATATAGAAATAATGGAATGATGGATTGTTGTTCTTTTCAAATTTTTTTATAATGAAAGCCTTATGGTCAAAGCACAGTTTGTCAACGTTACTTTCAACTTTCAAGCATTCAAATTTAGATAGGTGCTTGGTAGAACTTTGTTTCTAAGGTAATTAATTCAATGCATTGAATAGTCTTTTTTCTTATTTTCTGCCAAATAATGCAGTGGCTTGGTATTCAAACTAATATTTTCAATGCTTCGTTCTTTGCTCTCTTTTTATTTTGAAAAATTTTTTCCTGGGCTGAATGAGTTGTCCTCTATTAAGGTTACAATTGAGACATTATATAGCACTTACATCAATTCAAATGCCTACGTAAAGCTTTACATGAATCATTCTTCTTTTTTCCTTGCTTTAGCCTCTTTTTCTATTTGCTAAGATAGAGTAAATTTGTGGTTTGTTGACAGTACTTGCTACATGCAATGAGAATTACTATAGTTCACAATCGAATGAGTTTTACCATAGTTAACAAATGAGTTTCTTTTGGAACATCGACTTCTCCCAACAGTTTGAAGCCATGTCATATCATGTACAACAATTAAGATGACAATGGGAGAGATATTTTCCAAAGATTATATTGAAATTTTATTGTTTAATAGATTGTGCTGATTTTTTTGACCCAATTCTTTTTATGTAAATAATTATATTAGAGGGTACTTGTGTCTGTTTTTGTATTCTATATTTGATTGAATTGTAGTTTAGATGAATCTTTGGGTTTGGAACAGGATATGGAGTTCATACATAACCCATTTTGGTCCTTAATTGTATTGTGGAAAAATTTATTGCAGAGAGATGATTAGAGTCAAAATAATTATGCTGCTACGACAATTCTTATAATTCTTTTCAATTATAGTATGAAATTGAAATTTTGAAATTTTTTTGCCTGTTCGTTGTTGGTGCTTCTAACTATTGGAAAATTTCATTTATTGTTGTTTTCGTTATCAATCTGTTCTATTGCCAGACTTACCAAAAAACACTTTTTAAAGTTTTTCTTTTTTCAATTTATTGGAAATATTGATTAATTCTTAAGATTTAATTCTTCATTTTATTTTAAACTTAAGTTTGATTTCTATTTTTCATTAAGTAATTTAATGTTTCATCTTTATACAAAATAGTTTTCCCGTGCATCGCACGGATTAGCGACTAGTATATATATATAGCGCATTCCTTAATTCTCTTCAATTCGACTATTAGCTAAGTCGAGTTTGCATTTGTCAAACATTCCAAAGTATCAGTTAATTGACATTTGAAAATGAAGTAAATACATATGTTAAATATCATTTATATAAAAAGGATTTTGTACTTATGAGGCTATTTAATAAATTTTATATAATTAACTATTTTTATTTTGAATACAACTGCACAAGAAGTACTTATACAACTTTATATAAGAATGCTTGGGCTAAGCAGATAAAATTTGAAATTGAATGAATTATGAAGAGTAAGGGAAAAAATACCTGTTCTTCTACCGCTCAAAAATTTGACAGTCAATTTGTTCTTTTCAATGGCTTTCTTTCTTTTTCTTTTTCTTTTTTTTTTTTTTTTCATTTTTTTTTTCTATAAATGTCATGTGGCATCCACTCTGGCCTTTAGTCAAAATAAACAAATTATTTTATTCTCTATGTTTGCAACCTCATACTCTTCCATCCAACATTTAATGGAAAAAACTAAAATAAAACATTTAAAATTTTAGGGATTATTTGAAGATAGAGGACAAAGGCTGATGATGAAAGTGATAATAAAGATGAAGACAAAAAGTATTTTAAATTTCAAATATGTAAATAAATAGCAGGATGAAGAAAAAGATGGCAATCTCAACAAAAATTTTATGGCATAATTTGAGTGACCTTACCCTTGTATTTTATTGCAAGATCATATTGCCATATTGGTGCTAGACTCGAAATATTAGGTGTTTGTGAGATCGTGGTGTTTTTTTTTTTCCAGTGCATATGACTAGGATTTTTAAGTTGAGTTTGTGGTATGTTTACGTTGTTAAAATTTTATTTATCTCCTCTGTGCGTATTTGCACAAAGATGTTCAAAAATAATAAATGTAAATAACTAAATTTTTATTATTGATTTATGTTAGAAATACTGAATGATTGTATTGTATTGTATTTCTAAAGTAATAGAATATACATAAGTGCCTTTATATAGGAGGCAGAGTGTACAAGACAAGTAAGTGTGCTATACAAGTAAACAAGGTGGGCCCAAAAGCCTACATACCCTAATACACGTTAACAGCCCCCCTCAAACTCAAGGTGGATATGAGACCAACTTGAGGTTGTCAACCAAAGTGTGAAGACGTCCCTTAAGATGTGACTTGGTGAAGATATCTGCAAGTTGATCTTTAGAAGAAACTGAGATCAGCTTGAGAGCACCATAGATAAGATGATAACGGATAAAATGACAATCGATCTCGATGTGTTTAGTCCGTTCATGGAAGACATTATTGTGAACAATATGAATGACACTTTGGTTGTCACAATAAAGAGGAGTAGCAGAGGATGTGGATACACCTAAGTCTTTGAGAAGCCACTATAGCCAAAGGAGCTCGGATGTGGTATTAGTAAGGGCACGATATTTTGCTTGATCTCGAGCAGGCCACATGAGTTTGTTTCTTACTTCGCCAAGAAATCAGAGAAGAACCAAGAAGAAAGCAATAACCAGTGGTGGACTGCGATCGTGGGGATCTCCGCCCCAATCGATGATCGAGAGAATGCACAGAGAACAAGAGGAGACTGAGCGGTAGAAAAAGAACATGGAAGAAAGTGCCCTTTAGGTATCGAAGAATGCGCAGAACAACAACATAGTGAGTCGATCGTGGAGCATACAGATACTGACTCACCTGGTGAATAGCATAGGAAATGTCCGGACGAGTGACAGTGAGATAAACTAGGCTACCAACCAAGCGTCTATAAAGAGAGGGATTAGACAATGGTTTCCCCCACGATGAAGTCGGATGCGCATTAAGCTCAACTGGAGTGTCAACAATCATGCTATCAATGAGTCCAGCTCGAGACAAGAGTTCAAAGGCATACTTGGCTTGAGTAATATAAAGTTCATTTGTAGAATAAGTGATTTCAAGACCCAAGAAGTAGCCGAGATGTCTAAGATCTTTCATCTCAAACTGGCGATTGAGAAAACCCTTGAGTTCTTGGATGCCACTAAGGTCATCACCGCTTATGATCATATCATCCACATATAGGAGAAGTAAAATAGTGTCTTTGTCGGTGTGATGAAGAAATAAGGCAGAATCATAATGACTAGCCATGTAACCTAAGCGAGAGATGGTAGAGCTGAATTTGGCAAACCAAGCTAATGAAGCTTGTTTAAGGCTATAAAGAGCACGCCGAAGGTAACAAACCTTATTTGATTCAACAGAGAGACCAGGAGAAGGTTGCATATAAACTTCTTCACTTAAATCCCCATTAAGGAATGCATTTTTGACATCCATCTGAAAAAAGTTCCATTTTCTCAGCAAAGATAATAGACTAAGAGAGCTCGAACAGATGAGATACGAGCAACCGGAGCAAAGGTCTCTTTATAATCAATCCCATACTCCTGTGTAAACCTTTTGCAACAAGATGAGTTTTGTAGCGCTCAATGGACCCATCGGAGCGAGTCTTAATCTTGTAGATCCACTTACAACCAACCATAGATTTCCCAGGGGGGAGAGTCATACAATGTAACAAGGGTAGTGTAACAATGATAATCAAGTAAATGTGTAGGAATGGATCTTACCCGAGTTGAGTGACGAGGTAGAATGTCTTGTGCAAGATCTTCGAGTAGAGCGGGAGCAGGGGACCCAAGCTCGGGGTTGGGTAGCTCGTCTTCAACTTGTGCATTTTCCACCTATTCATTAAAAGGTGAACTAGGAAAAGGATCAAAGGTATCTGGTGGTTTAACAGAGAAGTCTATAGGAGGATCAAGAGCAACTACGGGAGGATCGGGAGCGATTCTGAAGGAATATGTGCCTCATCTAGAAAAAGATCTAAAACAGAGGAGAAAGATAGGGAGGCACGGAAGTGAGAGAGCTCGACAAAGGAGAAATATTCCCAAAAGACAACATTGTGGGAGATACAAAGACGATGAGAGACAGGATCATAACACCAATACCCCTTTTGAGTTTTGCCGTAGCCAAGAAAGCAACAAAGCCTTGATCGAGGCTCAAGTTTGTTATGCTTATGTGGCTGAAGAAGAACGAAACAAGCAGAATCGAAGGAGTGAAGGTGGTGATAGTCCGGAGGTGACCTAAAAAGGTGCTCATATGAAGTTTGATTTTGAATAACATGACTTGGAATGCGATTAATAGCATGAACAACATGAAGGGTAGTTTCACCCCAAAAAGGAGCAGAAACTTTGGCAGAGAGAAGAAGAGTACGAACAGTGTCAAGAATATGAAGAAGTTTTCGTTCAACTCTACCATTTTGCTAAGATGTACCTGGACAAGTTAGTTGATGAACAGTGCCATAGGAATGCAAAACAGCTTGGAAAGCATATTGAGTGTACTCAAGAGCATTATCGGATCGAAAAATTTTGATACGTTTGGAAAATTGAGTTTCAACCATTTTTGCAAAATTAGAATATACTTGCAATAACTCGTAACGATGTTTCATATTAAAAATCCAGTTATAGCGAAAGTAATCATCAACAAAGACAACAAAATATCGAGACCCACCAATACTAGAGACAGAGGAAGACCCCCAAACATTAGAATGAATAAGGTCAAAGATATCAGTGGATATTGATTCACTAGTATTGAAAGGCAAAGTTGGTTGTTTTCCTAACTGACATGAAACACAATCAAAATTTTCTGTAGACACTGAACCTAACAAGCCTCTAGAAGCCAATTGTTGTACTCGAGAGGAAGATGCGTGACCAAGTCGAGCATGCCAAAGTGCAAGGGAAGGAGTGGAAGAAACTGCAGCAAATGCAACAACAAAAACATGAGCAACAAGTGGAAGACGAAGGTTGTCCACGGGAAACATACGCCCAACTCTGGGACCGGTCCCAAGCTCCTGTCCCATCTTTGGATCCTGCACAATACACCCAAAATAATCAAAGATAATGCGATAACCTAACTCAGCTAATTGTCCCACGAAAATAAATTGTAAGAAAGGTCGGGAACATTAAAGACACCAGGAACCAAGAGATTGGAGGTCGAAATGAACCTATATTATGACCGGACATAGTGGAACCATTTCTTTGTGTGAATATTAAGAGGGTGTGGTGCGGGTTTAAGTTCGAAAAAATAAGGACGAGTGAGGAGTCATGTGATTGTAACAAGCGAGAATCCATAAGCCAAGAGGAAGGAGACATACCGGATAAAGTCGAGAGAGAAGAGGAATAAGATGCATTACCAACCATACGAATGACATTGGCGATGATATTTTTAAGGTCATCTGTAGACATGGTGAAAGTGCATCCTAAAGACTTAGACTGCGAGACGGAGCCATTGGTTGGACACTCTTAGTGTTAGCAACAGTAGTAGCGGAAATTGACACAGCTGATTTGTTGCGATGATAGCAAGTCTCAATATTGTAGCCAAAATGTTTGCAAAAATTGCAAAAACGTTTGCTGGATTGTCGGCGACGATTATTGCAACAAGAAGAAGACCTGTCCTTATTTTTCATTTAAAAGCAAAATATGCAGAAATGGACTGCAAAAATGAAATCTACGTGAAAAACTGGGTAAGGAGCACCTGGACCGCAAAAAGTCAACTCTAAAAAAGTCAACGGTCAAAGTCAAAGTCAACGATCAACGACTATGATGACGTCGGCAGGATGACGTAAGCTGAAGACCTCAGCTAGGGCTGACATGGATGATGATGTTAACAGTGCACGATGGCGCGTGGAGCGCGTGAGGCGCATGAGGCAATCTAGCTGAAACTTTGGTCGGGCGTGCGGTCTCGATGAGGTTGATTTTTCTCCGATTATGTAGATCGGAGAAAGACGATTCTGATGACGGCGGCGGTGAGTTGATCGGAGCGATACCGATGGCACATGAGGCGCATGAACAAGCTGCGGAATCTTTGACTGGCGTGTGGAAGCGCGTGAATGGTCAGATGATGATGATTCCGGGGGCTTTGTGTAGATCGGTTGAAGATCTACCTGGTGATAGGTCTTATGTCTTAATCGGAGATCCGGTGTGGAAGATCCGACGGAAGCAGTGATCTTGGTGGCGATGATCGAGCCTCTGGAGGTGAAGATTCAACCTTTGCACCTCTGACGGTGGTGGAACGGTCGGGAGAGGGCATGGAAAAGGTTTACTAACCGATGAAGTCGAGGCAGCGGAAAATACCAACGAAGACAAGACTGCAAGACACAAGAAAATTAGAGCAATGACTCTGATACCATGTTAGAAATACTGAATGATTGTATTGTATTTCTAAAGTAATAGAATATACATAAGTGCCTTTATATAGGAGGCAAAATGTGCAGTACAAGTAAGTGTGCTATACAAGTAAACAAGGTGGGCCTAAAGCCCACATACCCTAATACACGTTAACAATAATAAAATATAAAATTTTGAAAATGAGTGTTTTAATTGGCAGTATATTGTTATTTATTTGTCGGTGTTTGCTAACTGTTTGAAGGAAATTAGCAAATCACGAAGGAGTATTGAATTCATTCTTAAATCATCACCGACTTAACTGTTGAGCTAGTTGGTTGAAAGATGGTTGCTTTGATATGTCGACATATAAATTTGGAATTTTTTTTTTTTTTTTTTTTGGAGCTGAAATGATAGTAGACTTTATTAATTAAGAAATATAAATACAATGAGGAAGAGAAAGAGAGACATATGACTTCCTTTTTTCTCTTTTGCAACAGTAGCATATGCTAGAGTAGCACGATTACATGTAAAACAAAGAAAGAAAAAAAATTCAAAAACCAAACTACTGTAAGAAAAGTGATTCTTCTCTTGGATGCCCTAGAAACCTGAAAAAACTGCCAAACGACATCTTCCTGATATACATGAACATCAAAATGAAGAGTTTTTTTTTTTTTTTTTTTTTTCCCATTTTAGAACTATGTTCATACCCAGCATGGCTGCCCCGCAACCTCCATCGATCCCATAGTTGGCACAACACTTTGCTCATTCTCCACAATTCTATGTTTCTTTTTTCTCATAACACTCGTAGCCTCCTTAATCAAATTTTCTGCTTTCTTCCTTTTATTCCTAGGTTCCACGTCAACAATTGATCCATTAATAAGAATCTGAGATCTTGTGGTAAGTCTCTTCCAATTCCTCATTGTTTTCGAGCTTCCAATTTTTGACCCTTCCATGGACTCAACTTTTTTGGGCTATACAAAGATTGACTCACACCTTTATCCCGATTATCACTCCTTTTAGGCCAGCCCTTACCAGTGTTCTTGTTTCCTTGCACGTTACCACAACCAACCTTAAAACCTATCTCTAATCCCTCAAAACGCTGGGGAGATAACTGGTCCCACATTCTCGGCCTCCACGTTTATGGGTTTTGATGGTTCAATTACTGGTCCCACCATGATTGTAGAGTCGGGAAGTAACGTACTTGGAGAGGATATTATTGAATCTTTATGAAATAAATTATGTTGTGCAATTGTTGGGCTTTCCGTTCCAATTTCCTAAAACTTCGACATTTCCTTATCTGTATTCATTCTCCGTTTAGGCCTAGCTGTCATTGGCGCAATATCAGTTTGGATGTTTGGCTCTCCTTGTCGGCGTGGGCTTTGCTGGTCGATTCTTTAAGTCTCTGCTCTGCCCCGAAATCCTGCTTTCATCCATTCCCCGTATGGCCTGTCTTCGGTATCATGTGTATTCACTATTCGACATTCCTTTAATTCATGCCCAATTCTTCCACAAGTGAAACATCACCCTACCAACCGCTTGTATCGAAATGCAACTCGGACTTCATCTCCCTCCAGGCTAATGACCGGTCCCCCCTCCATAGAGGTTTGTCCAACGGAATCTAAATGCGAACCTTGAGAAAGCGAGCCTGATTTGATTTGGAGGCCTTACAGTCCACATCGATAAGCGTCCCTAATCCCTGACCAATATCTTGACCGTCTTCTTCATTTATGAGATCAAAGGGCAAGCCCCATACCTGAACCCAGTTTGGTATATGCGTGAAACTCACCGTCCTAGCAATCATGCCTTTTTCCCATCGCCGGAGAGCTAGGATTTGGTTGTCAAAACAACAAGGACCATTATTCCAAACCCACAATAATTGGCTTTCCATTGAGAACTTGAATTGTAAGAGCCCATCACCGACGTCCACTATCTTCAGATCATCTCCTAGTTTCCACATAGACCGTAATAAGTTTTTTGCCGCCCTAAGGTTGATGGACCTGGTAGTAAGAAACTGTCCTATAAGACTTAATGAGTACTCCTCCAAAATCTCTTGTCTCTCAGTCTTTGGGCGTACAGTCATTGCCTCATCTTCATCTATTGTTAACTTCATTCTTTGAATATGTTCCAAGAACTCCAAGTCCATATTGGCACTCCTAAGGCTGAAATGACTTGAATGACCACAACTCTTTCACCCTTAGACAATCCAAGGAAAAAAGAGAAAAAGAGCTCACCCTAGGTGAGAAGAAAAGCTCCTACCAAGAACAGAGCTCCATGAACTCTGTTTTAGAAGAGAAGAAATAGAGGTTAGCACCTATTGCACTGTTCATTTTAATTTGGTACTTGAATTGCAAAATCTAAGAGAATATGTTGGAGTTTAAGAGAGAAAAACCAAAAGAAACGATATTGTTTTATTGACAAAATTAGTCACGGAGATGGATAGATAGTCCATTTTGGAAACAAAATCAAAACAAACATAAGAATTTAAAACTTATGAGACCAAAATAAAATGAACTCTAAATTTTAAGGGTAAAAAATGTAATATATTCTTATTAATTTATAACTAGATTATTTCTAAAAAGTTTAAATTTAAATTATTTGAAATAAAGCTAATATAAAAAGTAGTGTGAGACTCATAAACAGTACATAAAATAAACAAAAAGCCAGCTTAGAATCAAATGTTATATGCACGCTTGAGGTTTTTTCCTTTTTGGGTGTTTGACAAGAGAAATTTGTTTGTGCATATACATGGAAATTATGAAAATTTGGTAGAGGAATTGTGGAAATTGGTTAAATTTTTTTGAAGAAATTTGGGAAATTGTTAATGCTTATATTATGAATTTTCTTACATACCAAATTATCTAATTAAATATGAAAGTTCAAAAACGTGTATAAAACACTTTTGAACGTTTACACCCCAAAAAATAAACTTAATCAACACAAGCAATATGTTAAACAACAAGTGTGCGGAAACTTAACATATGCTATAAAAAGAAATAGATTAAACACTATCTAAGCCATAACATAATAGAATCACACAGAGATAAAATAAAGGCAGAGATAGAGGAAGAAAGATGCAAACACAAAGACAACACGCGATGTGTTATCGAAGAGGAAACCAAGACCTCGGCGAAAAACCTCTTCGCCGCCCTCCAAGCGGTAATCAATCCACTAGAAAATATAATTGGGATACAAGGATAGCAATAGACCCTCCAAGCCTAATCTACCCAAAGGCACCTAAGCCCTCCAAGCTTCTTGCTCCAACGAGGTTGCGCCGAACCTTTTTCTTTTCTAGCTTCCCAGTTCCGCTACTATACCATAGCATCAACCAATGTAGATTGGCTCCTTCCTAATCGCTTCCCAAAACTCCAAACGACTGTCTCACGGTGATGATAATGGTGAGAACCAGGTTTGGTAAAATACCTCTCAAGGATTTGACAATGGAGAGGAAGAGAGTTGAGGAATATGAAGAGACTCTAAGGTAGGGATTGTGTGTGAAACAATCTTGTTTTTCTTTAGGATTTCTCTCTCAAAATTCTCTCTGGAAGCTCTCTCTCAATCGTGGGTAAAAGGGGTATTTATATTGGAGTGGGAGAGGAATGTGAAACGTCGGGTTTTACAAAACAGGGTGGCTCGCGGCTTGACCTCGCGGCTTGACTAAGTCGTCGCGAGTTCCAATCGCGAGATAACCGTATGGCCGCTTGTCCTGTTTTGTCCTAGTGCTCCAGCTAGCATGACCGTTCATCTTCCAGCATGCTTGGCACGTGTGCGGTTCTCGCGGGTTGAAGCCGCGAGTCCACCCGCGAGTCCCAGCCCGCGACTCTCTGTTTTCTTCCACACTCTTGAGCAATCTTCACTCTATCTCACTCACTACCCTTACAATAAACCCACCTAAATACAGGGGTTACTAAATGCTTTGAATTACAAGCAAATTTGGCACGGAATAAAGCCAATTAGATGGTTGAATAAATTCAACCTTACAATCTCCCCCTTTGGCTATTTCGTGACAAAACCCTAAAATGCAGACTCTAGACTTAACATGTGAGTTGGGAACAGTTGAACAAAACTCACTCACACCTAACTCTAGAAGTCATGAAGCACTTGAATCATATGAACAATATACTCCTGAAACACAACAATACACTATGATTATTGTAGGCAGAAAATTATGAATGCATATGAAACAGGCTGAATGTGATCAAGCAAAGATGGAGTAATACACAAACCATGACTTGATCAACCAAGTGACCACCTCAAAGTAGTGATCACGGTGTTCATTCACACTTGGAATGAACACAAGGACATACAAGTTAACAAGCACAAGGCAAGTCACTTGTATGCTCAACACTCAACCAATGCATAGCACACAAGGCATATGCATCTAGGAACAATCCTACAAGGGCACAAGAGTGACAGTACAATAAACCAAAATGCAGAACATTTAGATCAAAGTACTGATTTCAACAAGCATAAAGGCTGCATAAGCAAGGTACATACCATAAAGCCTACAAATATGCTTAAAAACATAACCCTAACAGCTTACAAAAGCAAATTGGTACAAATTATAGAATTTCCTGAAAAACATCATCAAAATATATTAAGGATAAAACCAAGAGTATAAGTTATGAGTTAGAAACAACTATACACCAAAACATAGTGTATCAAAACCATAGAAACATTAAATAATACCCAGCAAAGCATAAACCTGAAATCATAAGTTTAGAAGGTAAGACTAAGAACAAAGTTATAACAAAAGTATGTGTGTGTACTCCCCCTATCACTATGCACACTTCCCTTTGAACTTTTCTCCCCCTTACTGTATGCTCTCCCCCTTTTTGTCACGAATAGCTAAAGGCTCTCGTCCAACTTTCGTTGAATCTCATCTAGCCGATTCTCCATAGTCTCGAGACGCATTTGAACACGGTTGTCTGTGGGAGTAGAGAAGAGTCACTAGCTCATCAACACGTTTCTGAATATGCTCAAGTACACCGCTGACTCGATCGCATGAGGTGCGATCTGTGCTTGCGGAGTACTACCCGGTGAAGCTTCAGAAACAAAGACGTGATGTAGATGTGGTATGTGCAGTGTCTCGAGACAAAAAGGAAGGAGGAACCGGAGAGATGTGAGCACTTCTTGGTGATTTAGAGGAGTGACTTCGCTAGCTTGAAGAGTGAACAAGGAAATGGGACGTTGACGAGGCAACATTTTTCCATCTGCGGGAGGAATAATGCCTGCGCACGAAGAATGAGCTTCATGACGAGGCTGCAAAAAGGAATAACTCCTCGAGCTGCAGATCGACACGCAGCCTTCCTCAAAGTGTAGTAGATGTGAGCACATATGTCAATGGGGGCTCCTGTAATGAGGTCACAAAGGAATAGTGCTCTCCCAAGATTGATGAACGTAGTGTTGGATAGTGGGTATAGATTGGTGAACATGATCAACTTCGGTGTGGTCGGTTAAGGAGCAAACTTTGCGAAGTACTAATGGATGTTCCTGCCTTTGGAGACTTCATGATCATAGCCTAGGATTTGAAGAATTTCTCCAACTTCTGGATTTCGTTCATCGTAAGGAGTTATATTCACATTCCGAGGTGCTGGTGATGCCGAGAAGATCTGCTATGGAATGCAGGGTAACAATAAACTCTTCCTCCTCCGACCCGAGAAAAATGAGTTCAGTCAAGATCGAGTTGCATTGGAGAAGCATTCTTTGACCAGCTCATCCATTGGATCATCAAAGTTCCCGAACAGGTTTGCCCAGTCTCGTTTCTCAAAGATTCGAGGGATGAAGGTGGTCCCTAAAGTGTTGAACTCTACTACCCGTTCCACTATAGTAGTTGACTTGTCAAACACATTTGAGTAGGCATGTGAGTTAAGCGGAAGTCCGAATCTTTCCTCATTTGGATCTTGAGATGCCCGAGATGATAAACGAGTTCTTTTGGCAACTGGTGTTGCTGGTTAAATCGACAACAATGTCTTTACCCCTGGAAGATCGACGAGACATCTGCAAGAAAAAAAGGCCAACAAAGAAAGAACCAAACAACAATACCACACAAAATGCTTGTCAACAAGGTTCGATGAAACCAGATATCAATATATAGATACAAATCAAGATAGAACAAACCCAACCATAACACAAACTAACAAGTGCAACAAAATGGTAATATTGCACCAAGCCATAATCGGACAACTCAATCGACAAAAACTGTCAATGAGACAAGATATCTTGACCATGATATGCAATCGATCTGACATTTGAACATCAAAAGCAAATAACATGATTCACTTCACCGTAAATACGAAAAAAGGAAAAGTAACTTCAATATGAGGAAACCCATTAACCACACTAGAGCACTTGGCTAAGTATCATGCATTATGTTAACACAAACAAATCAGAACCATATGCCAAACACCATCAACAAGACTTAAGCAAATGTAATGGGTAAGACAAATAGACACCAAACCCATTTCGAAAAAGAATCTCATATTCACTAATAAGGCAAAAATCGGACCAATGAAAAACACATTGTGACATTCGAAGATGAAAATAGAAGTTAACAATATCAAGCACTACACGCCAAACCCATTTCACAAAGAGATACGTAAACCGAATGCAATATCACCAAACAAGAACAAAAATATACAGGAAAAGGAAAATGAGATTGAGAAAGTAAAACCCATACCTTTTCTTGATGATTTGAATAAGGAATGAAGCACCAATAGGGTGTGGAAAACTGGATTCACGAAGAGTTTGGGAGGAAAACAGTTTAAAGAGGAGATGAACAGTTACAAAAGTTCGAGGGAAAAACTGGAAAAGGTTTAAAAACTGCTCCTGTTTACGCCAAACACGCGATTTTCGCGACTTGATCGAGTCGCCACACGTCGCGCCACTCAAGCCGCCAGAATACACAAGAACAAAATTTTGAAAAATTTTTCTAAGTGTTTTTCGCGATTGGAAGGTCTACCAGCAGTGAGTCGCGAGTGAGCCGCGAAAATCTCTCGAGTGAACTCGCGATGGACCTTCTACTCGCGAACAAGTCGCCAAAAATGACCAGCGAAGATGCGATCGAGGCTCGCGACTTGACACACCCGCGAGTGAGCCGCCAAAACAGGGCACAACTGTATTTTTGAAATTTTCAGATTTTTCAACCAAAATACTTTCCAAAAACACCTAAAACACTCAAAAATCTTTTTGTGCTTGAAATAACATAGATTGAGCATGTGAAAACACATTTCATCAAGTACAATCACACAAATGAATAAGGCATTTATTGAACATAAACTTGTGTGTTGTGTGTGGATATCAACAATGAGATAGTCCTTCGTCTAATGTGAAGCTTCAATGATCAATTCAACCAAGGCATACACAATTAGTACTAGATCATGTGACCAATCTCAATTATAGAAATATGTATATATGACCTCCCACATAACTTGATATCATAACTTGGAGCTTTTCATTTGACTCCACTTTCAATCATAACCTTTGATCTTTTTGATCTTTTGAGGCAATCATCTCTCATTGTGAGATAGATATACAACATTTCTCTTTGAAGAACAGGCCTTTGGCCTTTTTGAAAGAACATTCACTTTTAAAATAAGGTCGCTTACCCTTTTTCCTAGTCAAATACTAGAATGTGCGACAGGCTTTTGCAGCTCAATATCTCTTTTCATTTGGAGATTTACATTTGGTGAGCTCTTTTTAGCAAAAAAATAAAGATTGGGAAGAGATATAGACACAAGTCTATGCATGTCTCAAGATCAACATAACCATTCACTAATCATTCATGACAAGTTTAAAGATCTATTTACAACAATCACATAGATTTCAAGATTTTTCCCACAGAGATATAGGTGCATGAAAACAAGTAATGCTCGAAAATGCACAAAGCCATTAGCACAAAGGTACAAGGCAAAACAAGTTTTGAGACAAAACTCAACAAAGTCAATCAAGCTTTTTGATTTTCTACTTTTTATGTGATTTTTGGATTTTTGACACAAGACACAAAAAGGATTGATAAAACAAACAAAACAAAGAAAAAGTACACAAGAAAATAAGCAAACAGCCAACATCAAAACCAGCAAGTAAACCAAACAAACATAGTCACAAAGCATAGGAAGTATTAATGCATGGACATGTTGTAATGCTTATGCATGAGTACCCCTTTTCACCCACACGTCACTTGCGTTTGGGGTAATTTCCTTAAGGGATTGGGTACGGGAGTTAGGGCTTTCAAACCTTCGTGAGAAGCTTTCCAAGCAGTTGGTGAATGCACCAATCATCTTCATCATGTTCATCATTCCGGGATCTCCATTTTGCTCTCTAGATTGATCACCCGCCCAAGTTCTCCTATCAATTCCGGGTCCTCCCGACCTTTGAGGAGTTGCACTGTTCTTTGCTCTCGACTTTTGGCAATTTGGTCGAGTATGCCCTTGAATTCCGCAATAATGGCACACATAAGTTCCTCTAGGACCTCTTTGTGGTCGTGGACGTGATCGGGGCACGAGATTCGACACCGCCCACGACCGATTACGGGGATTCAAAGATCCGTTGGTTCACCAAATTCTTCTTCTCTTCCACCTCGAGCTTCTCATCGGTAAGTTCATCTACAACTGGATCTTTTGCCTTCACAAACTTCACTTCTTTAGTGATATTTACAGATGAACTACTTCCTCCGTATACCCCAATCCGGTTTGTCGGAGAAGCTCTTTTGAGATGATATAACATCATCTAGCTTCTTCGTGGTGACCCTCTCTATCTTAGCATTCGCTTGCACAACCTCATTCTCAAGAAACCTCACTTTTGTGTAAGTTTCGGACAATTCACCATTCGAGTTTCAATCTCACATTTGGCCTCCCTATATCGGATTAGGAGACTTCGTAGTCCTCCTCGGCCTTCTTCATTTTTCTCACAAAGAGACCTTGGCAACCCTTGTGTACTCACCCGACTTCTCCAAGAGCGAGTTGTAATTTTCTTGAAGATTTCTTTGTGCTTTCACTTTCTTGACATCGATTCTTCAACAATTCCTAGTGATTCATCATCACTATGTTCTCCAAGGTCTTGTACTAGCAGATTTAACTCATCCGAAGACTCAACATGTGCAATAGTCATGAAAGCTGAATAGTTCCCCTCTCCATCACAGCTCTCTTGATTCGAGTCGACGAAATCCGAGTCACTCAAGGTCGTGGCATACACTTTACCTTTCGATTTCAAATAATTCGGACATTCCTTTTAAAATGTCCATGCCCGTTGCATTCAAAACAAGTGACACCTTGTGTGGATTGGGATTCTTTTCCATCTTTCTTTTTGAAATCCCTCTTCTCCCTTCTAGAGCTTTGGAATTTTCTTT
This sequence comes from Quercus dentata, assembly GCA_028216015.1. Taxonomy (NCBI): domain Eukaryota; kingdom Viridiplantae; phylum Streptophyta; class Magnoliopsida; order Fagales; family Fagaceae; genus Quercus; species Quercus dentata. The sequence goes on along the minus strand of CP116454.1, from coordinate 18,271,834 downwards.
TATCATCAAATTTGCCACCGTTTTTGAATTTCAAAAATTTCTTGAAATTTTTGACAAGGTAAGCTACATCTTTGTCAACCCTATCTTCTCCCGATGAGTCTTGATCTTCCACCTTCTCATTAATGGTCTTGAGAGCAAGAGATTTACTCTTCCGTTGATTGGGCAAAATGACATCTCATACGTCTGCGAGAGAACCAACCAACCAGCTCCTGCACCTTGATGTCATCAAGGTCCTTGCTCTCTTCAATGGCCGTCACTTTTGCACGAAAACTTTCCGGCAATGATCGAAGGATCTTCCTTACAATCTTTGAGTCCTCCGTTCTCTCCCCCAAGTTGAACTTACTGACAACCACCTCATTTAGCTTTCCATAGAAAGAGTCGAAAGACTCATCCTCACTCATCTTGAGCTCCTCAAACCGAGTGGTCAGCATTTGTAACTTGGTATCTTTCACTTTCTTCGTGCCTTCATAAGTTGTTTCCAGAATTTCCCATGCTTCTTTGGCAATGGTAATGTGAGAAATCTGTGAAATTCATCTCAAGACACACCACGAAAAATCGCATTTAGTGCTTTACTGTTAGCATTAGATGCAGCAAGTGCTGCCTTATCCCAAGTGGATTTGGCTGCCTCGGGTTTGATCCAACCAATCTCAACAGCATCCCAAACAGATTCATCAATAGAACATAAAAAGGCTCTCATGCGAACCTTCTAAAAGGCATAATTACTACCATCAAAATATGGAGGTGCATTAAGGGATTGAGACCTATCCATCTCAAAAAGGGAGTCAAGGATCACACAATGGTATTGAAACCAATAACAGTGTACCCGCTCTGATACCAATTGAAAGTTCAAAAACGTGTATAAAACACTTTTGAACGTTTACACCCCCAAAAATAAACTTAATCAACACAAGCAATATGTTAAACAACAAGTGTGCGGAAACTTAACATATGCTATAAAAAGAAATAGATTAAACACTATCTAAGCCATAACATAATAGAATCACAGTAGATAAAATAAAGGCAGAGATAGAGGAAGAAAGATGCAAACACAAAGACAACACGCGATGTGTTATCGAAGAGGAAACCGAAGACCTCGGCGAAAAACCTCTTCGCCGCCCTCCAAGCGGTAATCATTCCACTAGAAAATATAGTTGGGATACAAGGATAGCAATAGACCCTCCAAGCCTAATCTACCCAGTGCACCTAAGCCCTCTAAGCTTCTTGCTCCAACGAGGTTGCGCCGAACCTTTTTCTTTTCTAGCTTCCCGGATTCCGCTACTATACCATAGCATCAACCAATGTAGATTGGCTCCTTCCTAATCTCTTCCCAGAACTCCAAACGACTGTCTCACGGTGATGATAATGGTGAGAACCAGGTTTGGTAAAATACCTCTCAAGGATTTGACAATGGAGAGGAAGAGAGTTGAGGAATATGAAGAGACTCTAAGGTAGGGATTGTGTGTGAAACAATCTTGTTTTTCTTTAGGGTTTCTCTCTCAAAATTCTCTCTGGAAGCTCTCTCTCAATCGTGGGTAAAAGGGGTATTTATATTGGAGTGGGAGACGAATGTGAAACGTCGGGTTTTACAAAACAGGGTGGCTCGCGGCTTGACCTCGCGGCTTGACTAAGTCGCGAGTTCCGATCCACGAGATAACCGTATGGCCGATTGTCCTGTTTTGTCCTGTAGTGCTCCAGCTAGCATGACCGTTCATCTTCCAAAGATGCTTGGCACGTGTGCGATTCTCAGCGGGTTGAAGCCGCGAGTCCACCCGCGAGTCCACCCGCGAGTCCCAGCCGCGACTCTCTGTTTTCTTCCACACTCTTGAGCAATCTTCACTCTATCTCACTCACTACCCTTACAATAAACCCACCTAAATACAGGGTTACTAAATGCTGAATTACAAGCAAATTTGGCACGGAATAAAGCCAATTAGATGGTTGAATAAATTCAACCTTACAAAATATAAATTAATATAATTTACTTGTTATTGGAAATCGTGGAAAGTATCTGATTAGAATTTTGTAAGTGCATTACTTTTCATACTTGACTCTCCTTTACATGTACTTGGAATAGGGTTTGCATTATAAAATCAATTTAAAAAAGAAAAAGAAAATATCAATTAGGAAACCATCACCTTTTCATTGGCAAATAAATAAATAAACAAACAAAGAAAAAAAAGATTATAACTAAACACAATATTCAGTGTAATTTTTTTTTTAAATGTTTCGGAATTCAAGGAGCCTTTTGGCTGAATATTGCAAAAAATGGAGTTTCTTTGTGATATAGGAACTGTTTGAAGTAATTTGGAGAAATGAGAAAAGAAGCAAATTTCAGCAATACCATTACCAAAATTCTAACAAAAAGTATGAGAGAGAAGAGAGAAATGATGTGATGGCTGGAGTGAGAAAAAACTTGAATTTTGTTAATGAGGTTACCAAAATTCCTACTGCCCAGATGAAATGCCCAAAGGAAAGAAGTGCTCGAAAGGAAAAAAAGCAATTGTGGCAACCAAGTTGCCAAAAATTGGGGGGGGGGGAATTTGTGGCAACCAAGTTGCCAAAATTGTAGGGGAGGAGAGAGAAATATTTAATAGGAATTTTGGCAACCAAGTTACTGAAAATGGGAAAAAAAAAAAAAAGGAATTATGGCAACCAAGTTGCCAAAATTGTAGGGGAGGAGAGAAAAAATTTTAATAGGAATTTTGGCAATTAAGTTGCCGAAAATGGAGAAAAAAGAAAAGAAAAAGAAATGTGGCAATGGATTTGCCCAAAATTGGAGGAGTCAGTTGCCTCTGCTTGATTCTTATTCTCCAAGGACTTAAGTAAATAGGATATATTCTTTATTCATTCCCAATAAAACCTACGATATCACACCACATAGAATCTGTCATTTATAGATTTTTTTTTTTTTTTTTTTTTCTCCTTCTCGTTATAAATGGCAGCATCAGTTTTTGCATCTCCTCACGTAAAGTGTTAACATTTTTCATATTGTTTCACTTACTTTTGATTTTTCATTGCTTTATTACTCTTTTGCTTTGCTCCAGTGTGCATAACTAAGGATTTTAAGTTTTGGGTTAATGTGAGTTTTTTGCTTTGCTTTATTAACTTACAGTTTTAGTAATTAATAGATTTATTATTATTATTATTATATAAATATATGCTTTGTAAATATTAGAAGCTAATACATTGTAAAATATTATGTATTGTTGTATTAGAGTTAATATAGTTTGTATGATCTATGATCTATGATTATGATTATTGTTATTGTTGTTCAAATTTTAGATTAATGAATTCTTTATGGTTAGGACTACAAGCATTTTAAGTTATATTTGAAATTTACCATAATAAATCATAATAGTCACCATATATGAATTTGACTACTTTGTAGTTGATAACATATAATCAGCCTATGACTTGGGTGCTTCTCAAAAAAAAAAAAAAAAAAAAAAAAGATTGCTTTAGGCTAGGAATACTTTATTTTCAAATATCTTTTAATTGATGTCCATAACTTCAGCATAGATTGTCACCTTTAACTTAGGCTAGGAATAATCTATTTTGAAATTCAAATATTTTTCACTCATTGCAGAATATTGCCTTGTATGGCAAATCTCAAATATGTTGTTGATATCATTATAAATACAATATCTTGAACTCTTTTAACGGTCAAATCGATTCACATAAACTTTTCAATATTGTTGTTATTTTGTGTTTATTTATTATTATCTAATTGTGTTTTTCTTTTTGTTGTTGTTGTTGTTGTTGTTGTTGTTGCAAGCATCACTTTATAATTCTCACTCTTTCAGTTAATATCACAATTGTGGTAAGCATCTCGACTCTCTAATTAAATTTATATATGTGTTTTGTTAATTTTGAAATTATTTAATATTATTTATTCTTGTTATTATTATATGACTACAAAAATTGTAATAAATTGTATTATTGTGATCTTTTTATAATCATTTTTACTTTTTTTTTTTTTTTTGAGAAACAAACACATACACACACAAGGGAGAGGAAAATGGGATCTAACACAAAGACACACTACAACTCCACACAAAGTAAAAATGATTACTTTGATAATAACAAATTAATCATTTTTACTTTGTTATTATCAATTATTACATCTATTACTTGGACAAAATATATTGTATAATATGTTTGTTGGTTTATAATAAAGATATGTATGTGTGTTATTATTATTTTTATTTAGTATTGTAAATAGTACATTTGTGTTTCTTTTGATTTCATTAAAGTTTAGTTGGTATAAAATATATTAAGTTTCTTGAATCTTTACTTTTTAGGGTGGTTATAGGTTGGGAAATAAAAATTAATTATATGCTTTATAAATATTATACACTAATATATTGTAAATATTATATATGGTTATATTATAGTTAATACTAATTATTGTGTGTATGATTATTTTTGCTAAAACTATTATTATTATTATTACAAATTTTGTTTCATAAATCCTTTATTTGAGTTTCTTGCAATTTCATGAACTACAAGCATTGTAAGTAATATTTAATATTTAGCATTGAAACTCAGTAGATCACTTTATATTAATTTTATTGTTTTTTATTATTGTTCTTTTGTTTTTATTTAAGATTATATATTTTTTTAGAAGGTATTTGTGATTATCTGATTGTGGTTATTTGTTCTTCCTTTCTTTTCTTGCAAGTATCACTCTATAATTCCTACATTCCTTCACTTTGTATCATCATTGTAAGAAGCTTCTCGTTCCCCTAGTTTAATTGGAAATTATTTTCTTAGTTTGTAAATTTTTATATAAATGGCTTGTAAAAAATATACCTTTAGATATTGTAATTTTTTAATCTCAGTGTTTATAAATTAAAGATGTTGTGAAAATGCATCTTCACTTACACTATACTTTAGATTATGTGTGTATGAATTTAAGAATACGATAATTAGGGTTGATTCAAAACTGGAAAGTTGTAGAAATTCAAGTCATGGCCAACTCATCCGGCCTTAAGTCAATAGGATTTTTGAGAAGAGAGATACACCCAAAATACTAAGTAGTGCTCAAATTTGATTTTTCCTCTTCAAATTATGGATCTTTGATTTCTTTCCTTATTTGAAGCTTTCAAATATGGTAAATGACCCAAGCACTCCATAAAAAATATACATTTTAAGGTGTTATCACTTATCAAACCCCTAAACTGTAATACACAGTATATATATCCACACACATAAAATAAACGCACACCCCAATCCAACTTGCAATGATAGAACACATCATATTAAAATATATTGATCATTAACCCTAAATCCATAAAAATTACTAAGAAAATTTTGACTATGAATATGATTAACAATAAGTTATGTGGAATGCGTACAAGCAATATAATGATAAGGTAAATTCCAAGGGCCACTAAAAAATGGGAAACAAACATTGTTGTAACTAGGTAAGCGTGAAAATGGGAATTTAACTTATAGCATATATGCTTGTGAATGGAATTAGTAACAACTTCTTTCAAATAATACAAACTAACAATACAATCCAACTCCTAAAAAAAAACAATATGGTCCAACCAATCCACTAAAGTAGATTGAATAATTATGTTAGGTCATTCAGTTTGACCATTATTGGAGCTAGCCACAATTCAAGTGAGACATGTTCTTCTATTATGGCCTTCTTGCCTACAGAGGCTACACAATGGCCTTGGTTGATGCTCTGTCACTAAATCCATTTCATTTCGAAGCCATGTTGATCTTGGTCGACCTTTTGAATGGCACAGATTAACATTAGGATTCAAGATCAGGAAATCAGGCTTATTCTAATGTACACTATTTGTAACCAAGCGAAATCTAGGTGCATAACAAGCAACTTGTTCTTCCAAATGATAGCAGCAATCGATATATCGCATTGCAAATATGCTTTGATATTTACACATGGCAATGACATGTGAGCATGGAATCGTATAAACCTGCCACTTTTGACAACTACAAGTTCTTTGCCTCATATTTACCTCATGACGATGATTACCTTTGTATGTAGAGTTAGGGTTTATTGGTGTTCTGACTTCAAACAGACCATCTTCATGACTAAATTTATTGAATTTATTCCTTGCATAGGTTGTAATGAGTTCACCGGTTGTAACCTATGCGAGTGCCTTAGTATACTGATCGGCAAAGTAGGCTACACAACGGTAGTATGTAAGTTTGACTAACGCAGTTATGGGAAAATTTCTAGCACTCTTTAGAATACTGTTGAAGCTTTCAGACAAGTTTGTGGTCATTACCCCATAACGATGTCCACCATTGTATGCTAACGTCCGATTCTGCAACGATATGTACCTTAAATACAAATAATCATTTGCACTTAATTGAGTAGTTCTACTCCTAGTTATTTGATACTTTTGTACCTGATTCTCCATGCTTGCACACATTACCATAGCCTTCAACTTTTATTCCCAATTTGTTGATTGAAATTGCTAGCCACATGGTGAAGGTAAAAATGTTAATACCAACGTGTCGATTGACATAGAGTCCATATCGCTGAAATTATACCAGGGTGACAATCAGATATGACACATAACTCATCCTGATTAGTAACATTATTCTTAATACAATGCAAAAACCAACTCCAACTGTCATCGGTTTCCTCCTCCACAATGGCAAAGGCAAGTGGAAAAAGTCTATTGTCACAGTCCCATGTTGATGCAATTAGTAACTTATCTTTGTACTTACCATATAGGAAAGTTCCATCTATACTAATCACTTGCCTACAATGTTGAAAACCTTTAATTGATGGACCAAAAGCCCAGAACACTCTGTCGAATATCGCACGACTTGGCATAATAGCGGGTAATGTTCTCTAAATAACCTTGCTACCCAAGTATGAATCAGTCAAAGCTTTCATTCATTTTGGCAATAATTGGTAAGATTTGTCCTAATCACCAAATGTTCTACCAATTGCCTTTTTCTTCACCTCCCACACCTTAAAATAAGAAGGTTGGTATTGGTACTTATTGTAAAGAGTCTGTTGAAGTGAAGAAATCTTTATGGTTGGATCAATTTTGACAATATCCCTCAACTCTTTCTCAATAATATGGATGTCTAATTGCTTGTGATCTTGTGTGATCATGGACCCTGTAGATGTGTGTGGACCATCGTATTTCCTAACCTCAAAGAACCCATGTGTAGCCTGAAAGCATGCTCGAAAGCAATGTTTGCAAAAAACAGACCAACATGCTGGATCTGATTCTTTTATACTAAATGTTTGATTCCTCTTGATGTGATATTGTTTAACAATGGCTAGTAGTTCATCCTTATCAGCAAAAAGTAAGCCCACATAAAACTCTTGGGTAGGGTCCCAAGTACTCTGAATGGGCTTTTCAAATGGTGGGGTTGGATCAATCATATTATCCCATGTGTTTTTTGAAAAGCTTAGTGATGAAGTTGATGAAATGCCATTGTTGGAATGCTTTCATGATTAGGTTCATCGGGAAGCTCCTGTTCATCTCTAACATCATCAAAGACCTCGTCGTTATCAAGTTGGTCATCACTATCCATGGCCCAAATCCTTTCTAATAATGTATGGACTACATTTTGAGTAGTAGCAGCTATGTAGTGTGTATCATTAGGATCATTAGTAGCTCTCTGAGTGGCAATTCGGTTATATTTTGCTTCAAACTCAAAACCAGTAGCCTGCGGAGTGACATGCTCAATTGGGTTATCATAGTTAGCATCACTGGTATTCATTGGCCGATAAAGAACATGTTGGTCCTCGGTTGCAACATGGGCATATATATGGAGCATGATAGTCAGCACCACCAATGTTCTTTAGGGAACAAGCCACATCTTCAGAATAATGACCAGCATGAGTGGCATATAAATCGTGAAAGTGTCTGCCATGTGAATAACTAAATGATACACTCGGTCCTTTGTTAGCATATCAAATGGGAAAAACATCTTGGTGGCTTCTTATGGGCTCTACACCCACATACAACTCTACACCTACAAATCCATACTGGTAGCCTAACATATCAAATATTGCATTGACACTATTATCATCATCGACCAAAACTTGCTATTTAGTCACAAGATGTGGATGACATGTAAAAGGAAATCTATACCAAATACTAAGTTTTGAGTCTTCTTTATTTATATGAAGCGTGGATGCTACTCCATCACATAGATTTTCAAATGTAACACCTCGGCTTAATGGAAGCATAGAAGAAGGCGACTTTTCATAATAAATCCCATTTTCGCCTTGTTTAATTAATTTCACTGGAATGAATGAGAAAAATGAACAACTTTTCTACTTTTCACACTAAAACATAGCAATAGTATTAATATATTAACACTACACAACCATTAAAATGCAATACAAGAAGGTAATCCATTAAATATTCAATGTCTAAACAGCTAGAGCCGAGAAAATTCTATTAGAGAGGATTGGTTCACTGATAATTTATTATTGTCCATCATAGTAGTTAAAATTATTTTTTGTTTCTTTTTTTTTAACTTAGCATAACATTAACATTTAGAAGGATTTGTTATGGGTTAAGTTAATTATTTTATGTAGCTCTTCATTTTGCTTCTTCTAAAACAAGACAGATTATAATATTCTCATGCATCCATACGTTAATAGATAAATATTTCTACAATCGTACAATTTTCATTATTATTATTATGCCTAAAACTTAGATTTTTGATTTATGAGCATATACTAGCCTTTTGTTTGGGGTTTTCTTATAGCATACATGTTTATTATAGGCTAAGTAAGTATTTCTTTAAGGAAAATCTATATATATATATATATATATATAAGCAGAGACCTCGTGGGAGAGTGTATGAGGTCTTGTCAAGTAGCGTTCTAACTTTGCATTTAGCATTTTTTAACCTCTTTCATTAAGTTTTTCTATATTAATACGTGCTGTGATAGTCCCAAACATTTTCACTTTTCAGTTTTCTATTAGAAAGTGAGAATACACAATTTGATCAATTCACCAATATTTCATACTTTTTTTCTTTTTGGATGAAGTTTTATACTTTTCTCACAACCCATAATTTAGAGAAAAGTTTGTGTTCTAGAAATTTTCTTAGCACAATCCTTCAGACAGTCCCATTATTTTTTCAAAAAAGACCTTTCTTTTGAAGAAATTGTTTAATGCAATCCTTCTATTTACAACTCTCTCTTCTTCCCTTTCCCTTCCCTTACTTTTTCCTCCCTTCTTTCCTTTTCATCTCCCTTACAACCAAACAGGATATTAGTTTCCAAATTCAGCTAATAAAAAAAAGTGTTTTGAGGATATTAATAAAAAGAGTTTGAATTTGGTAAGAATGGGATGTAAAATTCATGTTTTGCATCATCCAATAAAAGATGTTACATCAACTTTTTACTTAAAACTCAATACATCATACCACAATTAATAACATCTTAATAAACTCCCAATTTGATTGAATTTTCAGATGAGTATTATAATTAATTGAGAGTGGTTGTTCTTATTCTTTAATAGGTGATAAGATGATGTGATATGTTGGAATTGGAGGATATAAAACTTGGGTTTTAAACCACATCCTTATAGAATTTAATTTTTAATTAAAATATGTAAAAAGCATGTTTAATTCCTATTTTAGTCTTTAACACTTGTACTATGTATCAAAATGGTTTTTAATATCTTAAACGTGTCAATTTTGTTTCTAAACTTTTGGTATTGTGTCAAAATAATCCTTATTATTAAGCGGTACATGAAAAGAATTGATGTATCTAATATTAATATCAAAATAATATTTTTATGCCATCTAAGCTATCCTTTGAATTATCATGGGGTCCTTAATTAGAAAATAAAATAAAATATTTGAAAATATATTAATTGCATCTCCATAAGTAAATGAGATGTCATTTTATTAGCAAAAATTGAAAATTTCTTTTCTTTTCTTTTCCTTTGTTTTCTCGGCAACTAAATGGGGTCTAAGTCTTGACTTTTTAGTTAAAGTGCTCTTGAACATCATCTAAAAAACATACTATTTACCTAATTTTAAAATGAAAATTTTAAAAATACAAAAGCCAAATGTCAATTTTTGACATTATCATTTTTTTAAGAAGTTAAAGTTATTACCAATTATATTATAAAAATCTTGTAAACTAACATGGTAATGAATATAATTAGTGTCATGTCAAAAAGGTAAGAAATCAATTTCCTAATTATTTTTCTATTTTGTGTTTAAAAATTGATACATTCATTTAATAAAAGTAGTGTGTAACCCTGTGCATATGCACATGTACTTTTAAAAACAATCACAATTATATATATATATATATATATATATATATGATTTAGGATCTAATTGAATCTAGGCTCTTCGGTTTTTGTAAGAAATAATTCATTTTCCACAAAAATTAAAATATTAGATGGGATATGTGGTGAAAAATTGAACTTCAATTAAAATTCAATTTAGAATCTAATTGAATTTAGACTCTTTGATTTTTGCACCTAATAATTCACTTGGCACACAAATTTAAAAATTAGATGAGACACGTGGCGCAAAATTAGACTCCAATTTAGAATTTAATTAAATTTTCTCTCGCTTTTGGCTATATATATATATATGTGTGTGTGTGTGTGTGTGTGTGTGTGTGTGTGTGTGTGTGTGTCTATAGCAACCTACCACCAGTCTATTTAAAATTAGATGTTGTTCATGAAATCACCGTCCCATATATGGCCCTTTTTTAGGAGCTACTATCTCATCAAAAAACCTATCTCATAAAAAAAGTCCATAGGTATTTGGAATCAACGTGTTTTTTTCTTTTTTTTTTTTTAAAAAAAAAAAACTTAAATTGGACACATGACACAAAATTAGACAACAATTGGAATCTAATTTAAATCTAATTAGATTTTCTCTCGATTTTGGCTTTAATTATATATAGACTAGTTATTGGCCTGTGCGTTGCATTATTTTTTTTGGTATGATCTTTTGTGGTAAATATTATGAATTTTTTAGGGAAAAAACTTCTTTTATTTTTATGTAGTGATTTTAAAAAATACAATGAAGGGTTTTATGATAAATTTTGTAAATTTTATGAAATACATTTATATAAAATAAAACTCATAAAATGCATAAGATATACGTAAAGGTATAATTCATGACTACACATGAGAGTTATTGTATTTTTTTAATTTCTATTAGCTAGATCACATTTCTTAAATAAATTGAACAACCATTTCATCACCCCGTTATACATGTAATGATTGGAATGTTGTTAGTTAGTAGATGATTGTTTGATAAACAATATTGAGTAAAAATTATTTTAATTCTATTTAAGAAATTTTTTGTGAAATTTTCATTTTCATATCCATTTTTTTTTAATCTGATAGATTTAATTTTTCACGTTAGTTTAATCAAATAGTATTGTGTTTATACTTTTTTTCTTAACTACAATTGATAATTCACAAAATGAGTAAACAACTTACTGAGTATTGCAAAAGATACAAATATGAACATCTACATGAGCATGAACATGAAGGGAGATTTCTATTCATTTTCTTGAAGAAAAAATTTACTTACAAAAAATTCCAAACTTTATTAGGTAAAGAAGAATCGAAGTTATAGATAGAAAAATCAATAAACCAAAAATTTTAGGAGCCTAAGAGGAGCCATTACTCATTTGAAACAATCCAAAATACTCAAGGGGTTAAAAAAAAAAACCTTCCACTCTACACTTCCATCGCAACCGCTTTAGCTCAAGGAAAACAATATATATATATATATATATATCTCTATATCTTTTTTTTTTTTTAAATAATTACAATATGCTATTAACTTCGCAACTTGAACCTTTTTTCTTTGACTCCCGCAATTTGAACATTTTCTCCCTTAAACCCCGGACACTTTGTGTATGGGGAGATTCCAATTCATCTACATGGCCCTTGACATATATATATATATATATATATATATGAGATGAGTTCAAGTTACACATTTTTTGTACCGTAGATTTCTAATAGATCCAATGGTTGAAAAGGTAGCATTAAATGATTAAGGATTTCCACCTTACTTAATTAATTAATAAAAGATTTTCTCTATCTTCATTTATTATTTTCCATAGACCTCCTTAGGTGTTGTTTAACTATGCCCCTTTCTTCCTTAAAATAATAAATAAATAAATAATAAAAAACATTGTACCACTGAGTCACACCAACCTCTTTCTTCTTCTTCCCGCTCAGGATGGAATTAGGCCAAATCTATTTCAATCAGTAGAATATTGTAGACATTATACATAATACATATTTCATTTATAATTAGAAGGTGTTGTAATGAAAATATCCCTTGCCTATAACTCTTGTATCAAGGTGTATATATATGGTTCAAATATTTCTTAACCACAAAAACGAATTCAACACGGTGATAGTAAACCAGGCCAAATTTATCATGTTAGATGTTAACTACCTGAATCAAGCAAGCCCATTCATTACCAATCTAATTATTACATGCTTTTCATAACTGTACGAACATCAATCCGCCAATTTTTTCAATTAACCAAATGGATACTTCTTTGTAGATTCTGGTCATCATTTATTTTCAACATTATAATAAAACATATATATATATATATATATATGTTCACTTCTTTATTTTATTTTGTGATCTCATATCCGCCCTATCTTCAATAGATTTGAGTTTTGTCATGTGTTTTTGGTATAATGTGTTGAAACTGGAAGCCACAAGGCTCTAGCTCATTTTGTGAATTGTTTAGGGGTAGTTCTGACAGACTAAGTGTACTTATAAAATCACAAATTATAGTATATCTTTAGATCTTACTCACCGGCACCCAAGGATTTTGAGAGAAGAAAAATTTGAACTTTTTTAGTCCTTGTTATTTGCCTAGATTCATATATACCCAGCAATTTTAGGAAGAAAGAGACACAATTAAAGATCCAATGAAGTTTATGGAAAGTAATAAATGAGAATAGAGAAAATCTGTTATTAATTAAGTAAATAAGGTGGAAATCCTTAATCATTTAACGCTACTTTTTCAACTGTTGGATCTATTAGAAATCTACGGTATAAAAAAAGTGTAACTCTTAAGGAGTTATACTAGGTATAACTTGAACCCATCTCTCTCTCTCTCTCTCTCTCTCTCTCTCTCTATATATATATATATATATATATATATATATAGATGGGTTCAAGTTACACCTAGTGTAACTCTTATAAACTTACACCTTTTTTACACCATAGATTTCTAAGAGATCTAACAGTTAAAAAAACACCATTAAATGCTATTGTTTTCCACTTTATTACCTAATTAATACTAGCATTCTCTCTTTCCTTATTTATTACTTTCCACCAAATAATATTTTCTTCAACAAAAATCTAACAAAAAAAAAATTGAAAAATAATCCCATTTTACACCATCTCTCTCTCTCTCTCTCTCTCTCTCTCTCTCTCTCTCTCTCTCTCTCTCTCTCTCTCTCTATATATATATATATATATATATATATATAAGCTACGTTATTACACCTTAAGCTATATAAAAAAATAAATAAATAAATAAATAATTGATTTGCAGTACATGGAAAATCCAAACAATTCTATATAAAACCCGACAAGTTGAACGGGCTACAAGAATACATGGAATTTCATCAGATTTGAAGGAGTTATATAAAAAATTTAATTATATATCTAGATTGATAGAAGAATTGGGTCCTTGGTTCAACAAATCAATTGCTGTTTGTTTTGAATAAAAAAAATTTTGAAATTTTTTTTTTTTTGTTTTTTTTCGTTTTTAGGTGTCTGTTTTTAGGTAAAATATAGTCAAACTTGTAAAATATTTTCCGTTAACAATAAAATCTTTTATAAAAAACGTTGTAAAATGTTTTATTTTTAAAAATTTGGTAAAACATATTCCAAAAACATATAGTGACTTCCCCTCTCCCATCTAATCGCAAGGTCACAAATCTTGTGGTTAAAGACACTACTCTGATGATTGGTGCCCACGATCCGATGGGAGAGGGGAAGTCACTATATGTTTTTGGAATATGTTTTACCAAATTTTTAAAGATAAAACATTTTACAACTTTTTTTTATAAACGATTTTATTGTTAATGAAAAATATTTTACAAGTTTGACTATATTTTACCTGCAAACAAACATCTAAAAATGGAAAAAAAAAAAAAAATCATTTTTTTTTTTTTTTACTTTTTCAAAACAAACGGAACGTTAGATTCAATAACTATGGTAATAAGCCTCTAAACCTATATTATTCGGGCTTGATTGGCCAATTCGACCGCTGAACCAAGGACCCAATTCTTCTATCTATCAATCAAGATATATAATTAAATTTTTTATATGACTCCTTCAAATCTGATGAAACTCCACATATTTCTTGTAGCCCGTTCAGCTTGTCAGGTTTTATATAGAATTGTTTAAATTTTCCATGTACCTGCAAATCATTTTTTTTTTAATATAGCTTAAGGTGTAATAACGTAGCTTAGAGAGAGAGAGAGAAGGTGTAAAATGAGATTATTTTTCAGTTTTTTTTGTTAGATTGTGTTGAAGAAAATATTATTTGGTGGAAAGCAATAAATAAGGAGAGAGAGAATGCTAGTATTAATTAGGTAATAAGGTGGAAAACAATAGCATTTAATGGTGTTTTTTTAACTATTAGATCTCTAAGAAATCTATGGTGTAAAAAAGGTGTAAGTTTATAAGAGTTACACCAAGTGTAACTTGAACCCATCTCATATATATATATATATATATATCATTTAATAAATATAAAACTTCTTTTAAAAAAAAATTAATATGTTTATCATAATTAAGAGAAATCCTAATGGGTGCTTCAGTTGAGCATATGTGAAAAAGGCATATACATACCACAAATGGTAAAGGAGAAAGAAAAAGTTGCTAATCCCTTTTAATATGGTTAATTGCTTTGCCTCAACCAATCGCCCAAACAACATACCGCTTATTCATACCATAACCACAAATGACAATGCAACATTAGTCATATGTAATTGCTAATCTAAAAATACAAATTTCTTTAATAGCTTTACCTTCGTTTCTTTTGGCTAATATGTCTTCATTGAATCAAGATCAAACCACAAAAATCATATAAAAATCACCAAATTAGAGTTTAAAATTATAATTAATTTTTTAAAAGAAATCTAGGCACATTTGCACAAAAATTCCATGTAACTAAGTCACACTTAGGAATTTTGGACCCTTTTTCCTTTGTATAAATAGGGGATCCCAATGGGATGAGGGGACTAACAATTTTCTCTCTAAAACATTTATTGTAGGAATTCAAAAGTTTTCCATTGTAGACTTTTCACGATTAACGAACATGACTTGCCGACGAATCAAACTAGAGTTTTTAGTATCTATAGCAATTTCACAACATCAAGAACAAACCCCAGTGCATACAATGTCAAATTCCATTGTATCCTGTTACATCAAATGAGTGATTAATTTTTCGCGCAAATTATTGAATAGTAAAGCTTCTAGGCCATAGTCTCAATTGCAACTCTCAATCATGTTGGACTTTGATGACACCTATCAACAACGTATCATTATGAGATTCAGAAAAAATTTGGAGTGTACACAATTTTTAGTGTGGATGGAAAGGAATTTCATCCTATTCCAATTGGTTAGGTTAGTAAAGGACCTATTCCAATTTAATGATCCTGGAATTTTGTATACAAGTAATAATCAAGAAAACTTCCACCTAAAATAAGTCAGACTTTTGGCAAGAGAGAAAATTGATGTCTAGACAAATCAAGCTAAGCCTGACCAAAATGGACCATATTCTTAATTTATTATCTCTATTTGTTCCATGTACAAGACTTATAGTCAATGCTTGGCGTATAAAAGTTGAACATCTTATCTAAAGTCCATCCTCTGAAAGCTTGAGAAAAATTCATTTAAACCAACACAATATATAAATTATAAAGGAATCAAAGAAAAATTATCAAAAATAATGAAAATTTAATCTATGCTTAAATTCTTATAAGGATGAACACAATAGCAATATCCTTTTAAAAAAAATAATAAAGATAAAAAATCTATACTTATTTTGTATGTATAATAAAGTCCAATCATAAAGTTTTTTGAGACTCATGTTGATTAGTGATTAGAAGTTATAAAGGAATAATCATCAATATATATATATATATATATATATATAGCAGAGATCTCATGCGGGAGTGCGTGAGATCTTACCAAGTGACACTCTAATTTTGCATATAGCATTTCTTTTACCTCTTTCTTTAAGTTTTTTTATTGTTACCCAAAAGTTTATATTAACTTATTTTACTGTTATCTCATTAGTCTCTCATTAATTTCCTAAGCTTACATCACACATTTCTCTCTTTTTCATGTCTTTTAGCATACTCACCATTTTAATATTTTAAAAAAAGCAAAAAGATAATAATTAAGGACTAATAGTAATAACTAACCGGACATGGCCTTGGAGAGAGATAGAGAAACGTAAAAAATATTGTGGATTGTTAAATAAAACGCATTGTTTCACTGCAAAAATCAAAATGCATTGTTTCACTATAAAAGACTTGAGACTGACAAAACATTTGAAAGAGAGAGAAAGAGAAATCTGAGGGGACGTCGCCTCCGTCATATTGGCCCCCCACCACCATCAAGACGCCGAAACCCCTACAGGTATTTTTTTTTCCTTCTTAAATTAGGAGATTAATTAAATATGATTTAGGTTTGAGTAATTTGGTTGGATAGTTTTTGTTTTGGGTATATAAGTAGAGAGAATATTTGGTATGCAATGTAAATCCATATTCTACCATGGTTTTAAATCATTTATAAGACACGTGCATATACACTTGCTCGCACCATGTTTTAATGTCGCACTATCAATGAGTGAAAGACAGTGAGAGAGTTGGACATACTTTTATTTCATAGCATTAAATATGTGAACACAACACAAATTATTTGATTTTCACGGTCCTGTTACTCTTTTGCATTTATTTTTTGTTTCATGATTTAAAAAAAAAAATTAATCTTACCTTTATAAATTGCACACACATAACCATTATAATTATTCAATTTAAGGAATGAGTAAAAAAAAAAAAAAAAAATTGGAGGAACATTGTAAAATAAAAGTTGTTACAAAATGTCTCTCTCTCAAAGACCTCATGCGAGAGTGCATAAGGTCCTATCAAGTGGCACTCTAATTTTGTATTTATACTCTTTTACCTCTTTCATTAAGGTTTTTTTTTTTTTTTTACCCAAAAGTTCACATTATCTTATTTTATTGTTTTCTCATTAATTGCTTAAGCTTACACCACACCTTTCACTATTCTTCATGTCTTTTAGCATACCCACTGTTTTAGTATTTTTTTAAAAATAAATAAATAAATAATAAGGGCTAATAGTAATAACTAACGTGATAAGACTCTAGAGAGAGATAAAGAGACACAAAAATATTGTGGATTGTTAAATAAAAGGCATTATTTCACTATATATTACCAAAATAAAAGACCCGAGACTAACAAAACATTTGAAAAAGAGAGAAAGAGAAATCTAAGGGGTCACCACCTCCATTATACTGACCTTCCACCACTATCAAGACACCGAAACGCCTACGGGTAATCTTTTTTTCTTTTTAAATTGGGGGCTTAAATATGATTTAGGTTAGGTAATTTGGTTAGTTAGTTTTTGTTTTGGGTATATAAGTAGAGAGAATATTTGGTGCACAATGTAAAGTTATATTCTATCATGGTTTAATTTTAAATCATCTATAAGACACATGCGTACACACTTGCCCACACCATGTCTTAATGTCGCACTATCGATGAGTGGAAGATAGTCAGAGAGTTGGTATACTTTTATTTCATAGTATGAAATATGTGAACACAATACAAATTAGTTTATTTCATGGTCTCAATACTCTTTTGCATTTATTTTTGGTTTCATGATTTAAAAAATAATAATAATCTTACCTTAAGAATGCTACAAATATGTAGTGAAACTACTAAACCAATTTTTAATATATCAAAATGTATATGTTTCTTTACTCTAATTTAGTTTACTTTTTTTTTTTTAATTTTATAATTTATGTACAACATTATTCAAAACTGTTTTACATAAAATATCATAAAATTATCCGTGCATCGCACAAACAACTTACCAGTTTATGTTAATTTTGAAATATATTATTGCTATATGAAATTTTAGGCAAGAATTCATGGACAAATAATTTAAAACATATCATACAAATCAGTTTATGTTGCAAAACACATAATACAAAAACAAGATTTTCATTAACAAATAATTTAACAGAAACATGATTTTCATGCTTAGCCATGTCCCTAAAACATATCAACATAAATATTATAAAAAAGGAAAAAAAAAAGTAACTACTTCAGAGATGTAACTCACCTTGTAAGAGATAAAGAATGGATAAATATTTGAAAGTGTTATTTCTTATAGTTGTTTGTAGAATGTATGGCATGCATGAATTGAAAATGGTTGATAGAATTATGAGGGGAATAAGATTAGAGAAGAAGGTTGATAGAATTTTTAGGGGAAAAATAGTAGAAAATAAGAATCATGGAAACTTCAGTAGCATTGGCGTTGTTTAAATAGGATGCAAGTTTCATACAAGTTAAATTCTTAGATTTTAAACTGTATAACTAGATACACCAATTGACCAAATACAACACAACACGGACCAAGATGGGACACTCTGATACAAACAAATTACTTAACTATAAACATATATTCACTTTTACTTTTGTTTTGTTATTGTGTCTACAAAGAATGTTTGCAAAGAATCAAACACAAGAATCTTGTTTCGTTGTTTTATAGGGCAAATCATGCAAAGAATATCTTTCTTTCTTTTTCTTTTCTTTTTTTCTTTTTTTATAGTGTGCACATCAATCATCTTTTTCTTCCATAATTTTCTCTCTTCGAGGCATGCATGGATAGGTTCTGCAACATATTCACATATTAGCACTAGCACGAAATAAGAATCTATATACTTTTTTGTTGTTGTTGAGAATAAGAATCAATGTATTTGAATCTATAATTATTTGTTTCATAGGAAAAATCATTCAAAGAATCTATAGTTATTACTTTTATAGGATGAAATGAAAGAATATGACATAACGGCACGAGACCAAATTGCTTGAGTCAAAACAACTACTGGCATACGTAAAGAATAAGAATATGTGTACTTTTTAGAATAAGAATATATATTGCAAAATATTTTTTTTAACCTGAAAATTCTCTCTCTCTCTCTCTCTCTCTCTCTCTCTCTCTCTCTCCTCCAATTTTGGACAACTCAATTGCCACAATTCTTTTTTTTTTCCTCCCATTTTCAGCAATTCCATTGTCACAATCAATTTTTCTCCATTTATTTTTTCAATTTCAGCAACTTGATTGCCACAATTCTTTTTTTTTTTTCCTCCAATTTTCGGCCCAAATCAATTTTCTCTCTCCTCCCCTACAATTTCGGCAACTTGGTTGCCACATTTTTTTTCCTCCAATTTTCGGCAACTTCGTTTGCCACAATTCCTTTTTTCTCTCTCCTCTCCCCTACAATTCCGGCAACTTGGTTGCCACAATTACTTTTTTACTTCTCTCCTTTGGGCACTTCATCCGGGCGGTAGAGTTGGGCAACAGGAATTTCGATAACCTCATTACCGAAATTCAAATTTTTTTCTCACTCCAACCATCACATCATTTCTCTCTCTTCTCTCATACTTTTTGTTAGAATTTCAAATGACGGTGTTGATGAAATTTACTTCTTTCCTCATTTTCCAAAATAACTTCCAATATTCAGCCTAAAGACTTGGAATTCAAGTTCTTGAGACTTAGTCAAATCAATTAAATGCCAATATGGACAATTCTAGGCTCCATGAATGTAATGCTCTAAGGAAAATTATCTTTACATCAAAGTTTTCACATTTTTTGATAATTTCTTATGTATAACACATAAAATTATGGAGAGTGTAGAGTGTATTAAGAAAACGTGAGACAATTAAAACCCATGCTTTAATAGTCCCCAGAGAACATAGACAAGAGATATACTTATAAAAAAAAGTTCAAAAAATTACCGAAACGGTTTTAGAAGCATCGGTCACATATAAATTACTGATAAATACAAATCATTTGTCACACTTTTTGTGTTCCATTTGATATGCCATGAATTGTAGTATATGTTGGTCTAAGTTTTTTTTTTTTTTTTTAATAATTTTATTTTAAATTTTGATTATTTTACAATGAAAGTAAAAAAAAGAAAAAAAAAAGTTATAATCGGTTGAGCGTATAATGGAATACAAAATTTTGGACAGAGGATTAGTATTCAATTACTTTCAAAATGGCCATTAGTCAATCAATTACCTAGCTACTTAGAGACTACTTAAAAACTTAACCAGACTTGCTTATCACCAAATTCCACACTTCTATCATAACTGTTGAAAAATGCTACACGCCAGCGCGTCTACATAGCCATCCATCTAAATCTTATCAACATGGCTTTGTCCATACGTACGTAGACTTACTGGGATAAGAATTGAAGTCTTCAGACTTTTGATCAATTAAAAAATAACGAATACCGAGGTCCGAACACACCAGCTAGAATTGCATGTATAATTACATATCTTATTAGTATAGTACTTTGCATTCTCTAATTTCATCTCTTTGGCAATTGGCATCCACCTAAAATGTTCTTCCGACGTGTCTGTTTGTTCTTTGTTTTGATGGCTCTAAGTCTAAGTCTTGAACTACCAAACCTGAATTCTGAGACACTGACATGCAATCCGGATGACTTGAGAGCCCTAACTAGTTTCTCCAATTGTTTAGAATCAACAACTCCTGGATGGAACTGGAACAGCACCGACTCTCCTGGTTGCTGCACTTGGACTGGCGTCACCTGTGATAATTCCACTGGTTTTGGCAGAAGGGTAGTTGGCTTGGAACTTGGCAGCAAAAGACTTGTTGGGAAGATTTGTGGATCTTTGACAGACTTGAATCAATTGAGAGTTCTGAACTTCTCTCATAATTTCCTGGAGGGGTCCCTTTTAGATGACTTGTTTAATCTGCAAAACATAGAGATCATAGACATCGGCAACAATGCTTTTGTTGGGTCCATCAACATCAAAGGTATGTGTACAATATCTACAAAAATTCGAGTGCTTAATTTCTGTCATAACTATTTTTCTGGAGAAGTTCCAAAAGATTTGGCTAATTGTACTTCCCTGCAACATCTCTCTTTTGATGAAAATAGTTTGTCAGGGAGTTTGCCTGAGAGTCTCTTCCAGCTGAAAAATCTAAGTGAATTGAATCTTCAGGGTAATAGCATATCTGGGTCACTGAGTAATGGAATTGGTGACCTCTCTAACCTTGTTAAACTGGATATCTCCTCTAATTTGTTCTCTGGAGTTCTTCCAGACATTTTTATGAGACTAGCAAGGCTTGAGCAATTCTCAGCCATGTCAAATTTATTCACTGGTCATTTGCCTACTTCTTTAGTAAACTCCCCATCACTTCAAAGGTTATATTTGAACAGAAACTCTCTAAGTGGTCCAATCAACCTCAACAGTTCTGCAATGAAAAATCTTGTCTCCTTAAATCTTGGTTCGAATCTGTTCCATGGCCCAATTCCTAATAGTCTTTTCTCCTGCAGAGGATTGAAATCACTCGATCTTGCGCACAACAATTTTAGCAGTGAACTCCCTAATAACTTCAAGAATTTGAAGTCTCTAACACACCTCGTACTGTCAAACACTAGCCTTAGTAATATATTATCAGCTCTTAGTATACTACAACATTGTAGGAATTTAAGTTTGTTGGGCCTTTCAGAGAACTTTGATAATGAACAAATTCCAAATGATGTGAATCTGGAATTCAAAAACCTCAACGGTCTAATTCTTCCCAATTGTCAACTCAGAGGTCCAATCCTGGAATGGTTGAGTCGTTGCCACAAGTTGCAGTTTTTGGATTTGTCTTGGAATCATTTGGGTGGAAACATACCATCATGGTTCGGAAAGTTTGAATCTCTCTTTTACTTGGATTTGTCATATAACTCTCTCAAAGGTGAAATTCCAAAGAGTTTGGTTGAACTTCGGAGCCTAATAAGTGGGAAGGTCACAATAGAAGAGCCTGTGCCAAGCTTTGAAATTTACTCTTTTGGACTAGGTGGACCAAGCTTGTGTTATAGGCTAATTTTAAGCTTTCGACCAACTATTGACCTGAGTTACAACATTCTCCAAGGCCCAATCTGGCCAGGTTTAGGGAACTTGAAAATGCTTCATGTTTTGAATCTGAAAGAGAATAAATTTTCAGGCCCTATTCCAAATAATTTATCAGGCATGACAGGCTTGGAAAAACTTGATTTGTCTCACAACAAACTATCAGGAGAGATAACTCATTCATTGATTGATCTTAGCTTTCTGTCAAATTTCAACGTATCCTATAATCAGCTGTGTGGGAAAATTCCTCAAGGAAGATAATTCGATACTTTTCTGGATACAAGCTTTGAGGGAAACAATGGTCTTTGTTATGCAGTGTGTACTTTCCAGTCTGAACAAATTCCTATTCTTTCTATAAGGGAGAGAAAAAGGACAATCATTGGTCTACCATCTATAATTGGAGCTGCAACAGGTTTTGTTCTTACTGTCATATGTTGCTTCATGTCCGGATTGGCACTGCCAAAGCCGCACAAAAGGAAGTACATAAGATTTGTTACCTCTTAAGTGACAGCGAGACCAGATTTCCTTGTGTTCATATGGAAATCGGATAGGTACGGTAATATTAATTATTTAATCATACAGTCATATGTAGCTTCAATTGTGGTTAGGGCTTTAATTGTAATAGTAAGTTACCTGAGCACAAATAATATTATAATGTTTTATGTAAGATAGTTTGAAAGAATATTATATATGTACTAGTCGCTAACTTGTGCAATGTACGAGAAAAATATTGAAAAATAGATTTAATCTTTCTTTTATTCTATTATATGTCATGTATATATAAGTGTGTTTAGGTTTGTTGATAGAGAACAATCATTTAAACAATCGCAGCAGAAAATTTTCTAATAATAGTAAAATTTGTGTATACACAAATTACAGTTTCATGTAAAGTGTACATACACATGCTCTATATCTTTAAGGAAGGAAACATCACAAACCCTTTACATATGTGTGTTAGATTTAAAACAAACTACATATATTCCAAATTTGATAAGCCAACTCAATGGTAGAAAATTGTTCTTTATAAAATTAGATAGTAAAATATTTTACAAAAGGAGGCAATTCTTTGGAACTCTGCTGCTCATATTCTCAAAAGATATACAACAAAGTGATTTATCTATCTAGGTACAATGGGCAATAGCATTAGCTGTTCTTAATCACAATTCAATATTAACATATTTAGAAATTTCTAATTAAAAAATATTTAAATTTATTAATATTGAAATAATTAATAATGGACTGAAAAGTTCTCCCAAGCCCAATCATCTAAAGCATTCACATTTGGTTTCTTCAAAAAATTCTATTTTACCATCTCAAAACCTGCTTTATCGCTTATACCATTACACTTTACAACATACCCAACTTTTATTTTCCTATACAACACATTAAAATAATATATCTACACAATAAAATATATAACCTAGCCTGCTACAGTGTCATCCTACATATAAGACCGCATTGTAGCAATAATGTAAATTTTTTTACAATTGGGAGTCCGAATAATGCATGCTTTTTGTGCTTTCATGCTAGAATTTAGCATACTTTGAGTTATACAAGACCCAATACTAATGCTCTTATAGATCAAAAATAGCCATTGGAAGTTGGAAATTCATTCAAAATTTGAAAATTTGTGTTGAAAACTGGGACTAAGTTCTGGTAATTAAGCACTTTGGACCAACATTTAATTTGTCGATTAGCATATCAAGGGCTCCTCTAAGTGTGAATAAGGCACTTAGAGCACAAATATGTAAATTTTTTTCCAGATTTTCTACAACAGCTTTAATAAAGCTTCAGATTTCAAATATGATTTGCCACCTGATAATTGATTCAGCTCTAAAGGCTTTAGAGCCATCCAAATCTTCTATGAATAGAGGGGAATACTCCTATTCCAAAGCACCCCACCCCCTTGCTTCTTAGATGGAAGTAAGAGTTCTTGGTCATACTTAGATGAATCTGCATTCTATAGTAATGGTAAGATCTTCTTTAATAGAGTTGTTGGGTTTCCAGATAGAGACCAATATAATACAAGATTCCCACCACACCTTTTTCTTAATAATTTTTTTTTTTTTTAAAAAAAAAAAAAAAACACAAGTGTATCTAAAGCACTCCGAACACTTGACTATTCACTCTAGTGTATATAGTCTTACATTTCACACACACTATGTTATTACATGGAGAATGACTCTAAAATGTTGGTTAGATATTTTGAACCCAAAATCTTATAAGACCTTTGAAATCATTTGGGTTACCAAGTGTTGATATTGAATTTTTTCGGCCTTAAATATTTCTGAAAGCTTGAGCTTGAAATTAAGAATTGGTGAACTTAAAGGTCATAAAATTCTCTTCAAATTGATTGTTATTGAACAAAAGTCATGCCTGAATTGGGTGAGTTATTGTGGAAATGTGAAAATTATCTCTTTGAATCTTTTGTGAAAAATATGTACTTTGCCTTGATTTGATTTGGATACATGCTTGAAAGACATTTTATTTCTCAAAATTACTTGATTTTTCATAGAATGTGTGTCATTCCTTGAAAAATCATTTAGTTTTCCATTTTATTGTGTGTGTTCAATTAAATCAGGCCCCTTTTCATGTTGTGCTAATCTTCAATTAATTGTTACATGAATACACATTGTGGTTCTTGTCGGATGGAGGGCCAAGCTCATGCCATGTGGCAATCTATGACGAGGCTAGGTCCCCAAAGTTCTAGTATCTTCAAGAGATATTTTCATGCAAAATTGCTCTCCAAGTTTTTTGCTTGCTCACCAAGTTTTCTCTTTGCTCACCAAGTTTGATTCTCTTTTCCCAAACATTCTTTGGCCAGTACACTTTCCCTACCTCTCTCACCACTAAATAAGGACACAACCTCTGTATAAGAAAAAGGGGAGAGGACCTCACAAAAAGGAAAATAATCCTCTGGAGCTCTCATCCCCCACACCCTTGGCTTGAAAGAGAGCCTTCTCCCTGCCTCTTCCTTATCTCTTCCTCATTTTCCCCTTTCCTCTATCATCTTCTTCCCCAAATACCCACCAACAAAACTGAGCAAAAACTCTCAAAAAAACCCTTTCAAATTCCCCCAACCCCCAAAAAAAAAAAAAAAAAAAAAAAACCCTCCTAAAACCTAGTAAAAAGCTCTCATAGAAAACCCTTCCAAATACCCAGAAAACAACTCAAAAACCTCCCAAAATACCTAGAAAACAAAACTCAAAACCCTACTAAAAAAACCCTCCTAGAAATTCTATGGAAAAGAGCAACAGAGAAAAAGAAGGAAAAAAGGAGCAAGAACAACACCAAAGAAACATAGCACAACCCACTGAATGAGCTTCCTCTCTCTTTTTTCCTTTACTCATTTTCTGGTTCTGTTTGAATCTTAACCTTGTTCTTTGTGTTTTCTCTTTAGCCAAACACTAACAGAGGTAACCACAAGCATGAAGCCAGAGGAAACCAACACAACATAGCCAGCAATCATCAAAGCAAAAAAAAAAAAAAAAAAAAAAAAAAAAAAACCTCAGAAGGCATCAACTAGGTAAACCTGAAATTCCTCTTTGATTTTTCTAAAGCTTTATGCAGTATTTACACTTTTGTACACGATACACACACCATCACAGAATCACGTCACCCACATTCTATTTCTAATCTATGCCATAGATTGCTCCTTTCTCATATCTATA
This sequence comes from Quercus dentata, assembly GCA_028216015.1. Lineage (NCBI taxonomy): Eukaryota > Viridiplantae > Streptophyta > Magnoliopsida > Fagales > Fagaceae > Quercus > Quercus dentata. Next base: position 18,245,973 of record CP116454.1, on the reverse strand, counting down.
CTAGTTGTGCACACATATATGCATTATGCTCACTTGAACACAGAGCACACAAGCACAAAAGCTCCATAACTTACTCTCTATTTGTGCGTGTTGTTCACGCGCTGCCTTAGTCTTGGTTCATGGTCAATCCATGATCTCCTAGGACTCCACACCTTCGTTTTTTTGCTCACGCACCAAGTAGAGCCCTCCTAGGTAGTAGATAGAAGGTTGGAAGCTTGAGGTTACGGGTTTGAGAGAGTAGCTTTTGGTTCGAGTTTAGAGAGAGAGAAAGTGAGAATTCGAAGTTGACAAGCCACCCTTATGGTGGTGGTGGCTAGGGTTTTTTGTGGAGGAGCTAGGAAGCTCCATTCATTTAGATCGGAGAGATCGAGGAGAGATAGAGAAGGGGTGAGGCTGTTTGGGTCGATGTGTTGGAGGAGGTGCAACCACTGTCTGTGGTGGCGACAAAGGTTGGAGATGGAGGAAGTTTGAAATTCGGCCATGTAGTTTTTGTAGAGAGAGCTAAGGTTGAGATTAGATAAAAAAAGATAGAACTTAAAGTGGGAGATGGAGAGTTTGGGATGGCTGAGAAGGAGGGAAACCATCGCTTGTGGTAGCGTGTGGTGGTGAGAAGCTTTAGAGTTTCGGCCATGGAGGCTGAGGCTCTAGTAGAAAGTTTTCGAAGAGAGAGAAAGATTGAAGCATTGAGAAGCTTCTTGAGTTTAAGGCTTCGTTGAAGAAATAAGAAGCTGGGTTGGGCTAGACCTGATCCATTAATTTGTTGCCTTAATCCTATATTTAGGTCCCAGTCAACCTTGAGCTTAAGTTCAAAACCCAAATCCAGTGACTTTGGCCCATTTTCCCTTGAGCCCAACTATAAGTCCCACCTTCAAGCTTGAGCCCATTGTCCCAATTTAGCCTAAGCCCAACACTTTGGATATAAACCCACACACTTTACAAAAAAAGGTCCACCGGCTTGCTTTTCCTTTAATTTCTGGCATGCCATCATAAAATTTCTCAAATCGTGTTTTGACTCGAACTTTCGCAAAATCATGTTGACCCCAAAATTCTTTCAAAGTTGCATTTTGGTCCATAACTTTTTCATATTCATGCTTTTAACCTAAAATTTCCCAAAATTGGATTTCAACCCCTAAACTTTTACAAAATTACATTTTGGCCCCTCAAACTTTTATAAATTGCATTTTGACCCCTAGGATCACCAAATTCCCTTTTTTAATTTCTTTGAATGAATGAAGTGTCTTGTTGGTATTCACATGTTGATAGATCAAAATTGCATGATATTCTCTTAGGAATTCACATGTTTATCCATGTCCCAATCAAGGTAATATATTCCCCGTCCCCCCCCCCCCCTTCCTTTTCCATTGGTACTAATGTTCTGGCTTATTATGTTTGTGAATGAGAATGAGAAAATGGAGGATAAATTTGCTAAAAGGTGACATCTCTCATTCACTCTCTTTTATTTTATGTTGTATATATTCACATGTTAGTTACGTAATAAATATTATACTCACATGCTAGTTATACATATTTAAATTTAGCCTTCACATGCTATGTACATAGATTTCCTATGTTTTGATTGTAAATGCTCTTTGAAGAAAATATTCACATGATATGTTATATGTAATAAATACTCACATGTGTATATATACACACACACTATCCTCATCACAAGTGCTTTGCGCGTGCGATAAGATTTTTTTATTTTATTTTTGTGGTCCTATTTTGTAGCAAAACAAAAATCTTTGTTTTGATTATATATATATATATATATATAATTTTTATTTTGAGAATCTAATTTATAAGTGGATAAAGTAATTTGAAAATCAATAGGGTAGTGGCCTTATTTTTTAGGCAATATTTTAGTGGGAATTAGAGTTGAATTTTTACAGGATTGTCATTTAGTTTTGTCTTTACTTAAACATAGGAGTGTAGGGGCATTTTTGAACTAAAAAAATAAAAAATAAAAATAAGGAATCCAAACAGAGGAAACCTCTTAAATAGTAGTATGTGTGTGTGTGTATATATATATATATATTGATTGTACAAAATCTTTTCCAAATACCAAGTACGTAATTTTTTCACTTAAAAGTTAATGTTGGAATTAGTATTAAAATGGAGTATTATTTTTTGGATAGGTGGTGTGGGGTGGCTAATACCTTCCCTATCCGTAACCGAACTTCCAAGTTCAAGATTTTTGGTTCAAGACTTTAGTTTACCTTAATTAATTAATAACCTTGAATTGGTTTTACTTAATTAGGTAACTAAAAAAAGAATTAGACAAATAGGTGAACAATCACACCTAATAAAAAAATAATGATTGGTGGTGATTGCTAAAAAATATAATAAGAAATACGCATACCTAATCCTAGAAACACATGCACACTAAGAGTCACGTTGTCAAGCCTCCAATGTGTAGAATTGGAAAAAGAAGAATTAAGAGGGACCGAGCATCCACAGCTTAGCACACATTCTCCTTTTTTTTTTTTTTTCTTTTTTAGTGCATTTTGGCTTATGAATAGTAACCTACACTGTTTATGCACGCGAATTACACTATGCAGGAGACATTGTGCATCGTTTACACACTGTTTATGCATGTTCATAGGACCCGCAACCACTTTATTCAAAAAAAATATTAAAAATGGATCCCATAGTACTATTTACAAATTTAAAAATTATTGTCTTTCTGATATTTTTAGTTTTTGGCAAAATATGCTGTATCCAAAAAAACAAGTTTCGAAAACTCTTACAAGCAAGCTTTCCGTCTTTGGAGGAAGCTGTGGATCAGTAGTTTTGAGGAAGTTTCCTATGAAGTATACTCCTCTCTTTGTATAAATGATGTTTTCCTCATTCCTGGGCAATCCATCTATAGTTCCCTTCTTCCCTTTTATGTTTGGGATTACTGATGGAATTCATTGCCCCAGCTCACATGTCTCATCCTGGTACACCTGACACAAAGGTACAAAATTCTCTTTCAAATCCAAATTCCATCTTTTCACTTTTTCCACCATCCAAGTCCTTGCGTAGTAGTGATAGTTCATTATCTAACCAGTCGCTAATTCTAGACTTCTATGACTATCCTTCCATATCATCCTTCTTTTCACCAGACGGCTCTCAGCCAAGCTCCCTATCTTCTACTGCTGAAGCTCAACACTTGTCTCCTTATTACATACTATCATTCTTTCCACCCACTCACTCTCAGGGAAATTCAATATCTAGTGAAAACCCACTTTACGGATTTGCTTATTCTATACCCTCAATCTTCCAGCCAAACCATTCCTTTTCTTCTTCAATTGAACCAACCCATGACCATGATAAGTTTATAACTACTGAACTTTTTCATGAGCTTCATAAAACTCACTGGCTATCTATCAACAGTGACAAGATTATCACGGTCCCGCAGGAGGTGGGGGTGGAGTTTGAGCAGGCCCGCCGTGAGGGGTGGACCTACGCTATGTTCTGGAAGAAAGACTGGCCAGGCTCTCCTTATGGTCACAACACTATTAGTGCAGCAAAACGATTCTACAATGGGGACTATTACAGGCTTAAAACAAGTTGGTTCTTGTTCACGAGGTTGTGGCCCGGCAGTGTCATACATCATCTTTTCGACACTCGTAAGAAGTAGGGCCCAGATGACTACCAGGTAGCCATGAGCTCCAAACGGGCTAGCGAAGGCCAAAAGGCTGGACTCAAGTCCATGTCTTGGGTACCCATAGCAAATGGAATCATGGAATTCGGGTTAACAAAACTAATTGACCGACATGTTACAAATAAATGGATCATGACTTTTGATAAAAGATCTACCCGCTTGTCGAAGTTGTTAAAGAGAGTAATGACACTGGAAAACAGAGATTGAAATTGGAAGAAGAAGAAGATTAACGGCTAGATTCTAACGGCTAGTAGTGTATTAAATGTATTAAATGTGCCTCTTAAGTTGTAATAGAAAAACAGTGACATTTTACTTTAGTATAACGGTGCCGTTTTAACACTTCTTCAATGTTAGAACTTTGGGCACTGACTTTCCCTCTTCTGTGTATGAGTTGATGGTCATCACTGCGTGCTTCTTGAAGATAAGCCAAAGCTCCACAATTGTCCTGGTAACTGTCAGTCCTGGAATCACGGAGAGTTTGTTACAAAGGTGGTTATGAGTCTATAGATTGAAGGTTCTAGAGGTTATCTAATCTAGGTCCCATAAATAGAGACTAAGTTATACTCTGTAATTTTGAGCTTGTATAATCATTTTTTCTCAATTGCTTAGTAAAGATCATTCTCTCTCTCTCTCTCTCTCTCTATTCTGTTATACTCATCCGCCATTGTTAATCTCACATAAGCTCCAAAATCTTACATGGTATCAGAGCCATAAGATCCATGGCTTCAACTTCAGCAGATACAACTCAATCTACACACACCACTCTGATTCCTACAATTCAATCCTCTTCTCAATCACCATCTCCATTACTGCTACTAGTAAATATGTCAAACCTCATGTCGATCAAGTTGGATTACACCAACTACATTCCATGGAGGCATCAGCTAGTTACAATACTAGAGGCCTATTCATTGATTGAGCACATTGATGGTATTGCTACAAAACCATCACCTTATGTGCTTGACAGTGCAGGAAATGCAACTTTTGTTGTGAATCCTGAATTCCAAGCTTGGAAGATCAAGGATAAAGCTTTGCTTTCCTTGATTAATTCTACTTTGTCACCACAAGTTTTCTCACTTGTTGTTGGTATCACAAGTTCAAGGGAAGTTTGGAGGTTCACCTCTACTTCTAGAGCAAATATCTTGAACCTTAAACTTGAGTTGCAAAGTCTCAAGAAAGGTAATGATTCTGTAAACAACTTCTTGCAGAAAATCAAGATTGCTCGAGATAAACTTCTGGCTGTTGGTGTTGTTGTGGACAATGAAGAATTGATTTGTATAGTGCTCAGAGGATTCCCTAGGGAATTTGCTCACTTCTGCTCAGCAATTCGAACTAAGAGTGATCCTATCACTTATGAGCAACTTGCAATTATGTTGCAAAGTGAAGAGCAAGCTATAGCTGAACACTCAGATTTAGTTCCTCACTCTCGTGTAATGTTTGCCTCAAATGCCTCAAACAGCAAGGCTAGTATCTCCTCTTAGAATCAGTCTCAGAATCATGGTTCTAGAAAAGGAAGGGGCAGGAATCATTTCAATAGAGGCAAAGGAGGAGGCAGGTTCAATCACAATGGTGGTCCATAGTATGCTAACCATGGTGGTGCACAATATGCCAATCATACTCATCCTTTTCAAAATTTTTAGAATCAAGGTTCAACTGCTTCTCAGAATTACAAATCTGATCGTCCATCTTGTCAAATCTGTGGAAAATCGGGCCATCAAGTTTTGGATTGTTACCATTGGATGGATTTTGCATTTTAAGGAAAAAATCCTCCTACCAAGCTTGTTGCCATGGCTAGTGCTTCTAATGCAGCCATTACAAACAATCAAGATCCTTGGCTTGCAGATTCAAGTACTACTGATCATCTTACTGCAAACCTCAACAACCTTTCTCTTCAGTCTCAATACAAAGGGCCTGAACAAGTCATTGTGGGCAATGATCAGTCTCTCCCTATCAATCTTATAGGTAATGGTACCTTGTCTACTAAATATCTTAATTTCATCCTAAAAAATGTCCTTCATGTGCCTAGGATAGCTATGAATCTTCTTTCAGTACATAAATTCTGCCTTGATAATAATTGTTCTTGTCATTTTGATGCTCATGAACTCAAAATTCAAGATATTCCTACGGGGAGACTCCTCTACAAGGGCTTGAGTGAGAATGGAGTGTATCCAATCTACTCAAAGAACTTCATCAAATCACCCTCTGTCAACACTTCCGTCAACACTTCTGTCAATTCCACTGCATCATCACAGACTTCATCTTTTCCACATTTTCAGTATCTTCTGTTTTTCATGTAAATAGATCAAATAAATGGCTTTTGTGGCACCATAGGTTAGGTCATCCAAGTAATAAGGTGTAACGCCCCAAAATCATAAGCAATAAAATTTTATTTAATCTGAATAATCCATATAAGTATTAAATAAAAGAAACCAACAACCTTAAATCTCATCACAAATGTTAGAGCTCTAATTCACCAAAGACAAAACATCCTCAAAATAATTCTCCAATACAATGTTTAATGCCATAAAAATAATAATAAAATTCTTAGTTCCACAAAATAGTTCGTAATAAATTGTCTCCCAAGAATCTCTACTCCAATAATCCCACTAATGTATCTGTAATGGGAAATAAAGGGGGGTGAGATAACTCAATAAGTGGAAATTCACTAACATTGGGGTGTGGGAATAAACTTTTCAAATATATAATACTTATAACAATTTCATAACTTGTAACTCATCAATATTTCACATAAAAAAATATATCTTTATATTGTGAGCCATCATAATATATATATATATATATATATATATATATATATATATATATATATATATATATATATATCAATACTATCATATAAACAATTACCTAGGTTTTCTTGTGGTCAATGTTTACACCCCATTGACAGGGTTGTGCTGTCCCTTTTTTGGGACTGGAACCGCCTTTTCTTCCCTTTTCTTAAGGATGGCTCATTTGGAACCTAAAGGTGCACTCCCTTGCTAAGGAGCTTCCTTTTTGGATCCTCAACAGCATACTCCATTGCTAAGGAGCTATCAAATGTGTCTTGTCCCCTTTTAAGAGACCGTCCTTTGCTAAGGACTAGCTGCAGTATGATTGTCCCTTGCTAAGGACTAAATACAATACTGATCTTTTAATCACGACTTGCCATAGGTTTTCAAAATATATTCAAGATGTTCACTAAAATAATCAATTCAAGATGCTTACAAAAATAATCCATTCATAATTCTCAAAAATATAAGGATATATTCAAACATACAAGTTTAAATAAATTTAGGTTGTCCCACAAGTTTTTCATAAAACGAATAGTAAATGTGCACATTAAACATTTAGAAAATATCAATTTATATATAGAATATCAACATATTCATTGGTATAAAATAGTTTAATAATCAACACTATTTAGGAAAACCCCCAAAATTAGTAAACACCACTTACATTTTAGTTGCAAAAATAAAAGAAATCAACCTCCCTTGAATCACAACAATTCAGTAGAATTAAAACCTAGCAACACCAAAAATAGGTTCATCAATACATAATTTCCCACGTAAAAATCTATTTTCACACTTAAACAGTTTTATCCTAGACAATATTGATATATCCAAAATTCTCCATTTATTCACCTAACTATCCAATTTAGTTTCAGCTTTGATCAAATTTCTAGACTTAAAAATATTGTTGCCTAATTAGATTTTTTCCATTAACGTAATCATAGATATTAATGAAACTTCAATATGGCTGAACCTAATCGTAGGGTCACATGTATGGAATAGCTTCAAGTAAAATAAGACTCAATATAGGCTGAATGATGGATGTCTGATCCATCTAACAAAAGAAGCCATATTATATATATATATATATATATATATATATATATCCATTCACTCTAATATTATATATATTCAATCTAGTATTGGAAGCCATGTGATAGCCCTCAATTTATCAGTCTAGTTGCCTACAATTTTCCCTTGATGCCGTTGGACTAGTACTTGGACCATAACAAAAGTGTGATGGTTTGATGGTCAACAATTGAGGCTATATGCGATTACATATTAACCACAAGCACTCTTTGCCCATTAAAATAATCATAGTTTTAGATCCAAGATGGCCATATACGGATATACATATAAAACCACAAAGAAATCTTTTCCCTTTCACATGATAAAGTCCAAGCCTATTACTCTATTAGGTATAATTTCAAAGCTTGTGGCCCTTTCTTGACATATTGATCATTCCTTATCTAATATAATACAATTATAGGAGCCATTTTCTATTAGTATAATGATAGTCTAGGTTCATGGCAATTGCTAGCTATTGACTATTCAAACTTCTTAAATTTAGAGCAAGACAAACCATACCTGAATTACTTGTGTACAACCATAGAGAAGAAAAGAAACAGCCCAAACGTGTGTTGCGGTTGAAAACAAAAATGAACTTTCTTATGTACATACACGTGTAACTTGGAGAAAATTGGCAAATGCCATTTTCAAAAAAAAAAAAAAAAAAAAATCTAGCATTTTGCCCCCTTTCCCAAACTAATTAGAGAAATACCCCTCTTTTGAAAATTGATTTTCTCAAAATCAAGTTAAGCCTTATAGTGGCATTTTTAAGGAGCCTATAATGACGTTTTAAGAACCTATAGTGGCATTTTGAAACTCGAGCTCCATGAACTCGAGTTATAAGTAAAAATAAATAAAAAATTTGCATGTAACTCGAGTTCACGGAGCATGAGTTTCAAAATGCCACTATAGGTCCTTACAATGTCACTATAGGCTCCTTAAAAACGCCACTATAGGTCTACAAATTTTTTTTTTAACTTAATTTTGAGAAAATCGAGTTTCAAAAGAGAGGCATTTCTTTAATTAGTTTGGGAAATGTTGCAAAATGCTAGATTTTTTTTTTTTTTTTGAAAAGGGTATTTGCCCATTTTCTCACATATAACTTAAAAGGTAAAAGGCTAAGGTTATCAAGGCTCATATATTTATTTATGCCATCTCACTTGGGCTTCATATCCCATAGTATTTATCTTATTTTTAATATCTTAGGCCCAAATCAATTTAATCCATTTAATTGTAGGCCTCATTTATAATTTACGCACAATAATTAAATTGGTACAAAATTATGGGGTGTTACATAAGGTGCTTAGTACTGTACTTTCTTCTATTGATGTATTTTGTCCTTTACCAAGTGGTGGAATTGTATCTCATTGTATACATTGTCTCAATGTTAAATGCATCAAATTCCTTTTCCTACATTTGGTTTTCATGCCTCTAGACCTCTTGAATTAGTCTATTCTAATGTCCGGGGTCCAGCTCCAATTACTTTCATAAATGATTTTCAGTATTATGTTCTCTTTGTTGATACCTATTCCAAATTCACATGGCTTTATCTCTTAAAACACAAGTCAAATGTTTTGGATGTTTTTAAGTTTTTTAAAGCCACTATTGAAAATCAGTTAAACTCCAAAATTAAAACTTTAAGATCGGATAATGGAGGTGAGTTTAGTTCTAATGCTTTCAACCTCTTCTATTCTTCTCATGGAATTATACATCAGTTTTCTTGCCCTCACAAACCCCAATAGAATGGGGTGGCTGAAAGAAAACATAGACATGTTGTTGAGTGTGCCTTTACCTTGTTATCTCACTTAAAATTGCCTCGGTCTTCTTGGTCTTATGCGGTTTCTACTGCAGTTCATTTTATCAATAGGCTTCCCACACCTAATCTCCATAACCAATCACCTTGGGAAGTTCTTTTCCTGTCCAAACTAGATATTACCCATCTTAAAACCTTTGGCTATGTCTGTTTTCCACTCTTAAGGTCTTACAATACCTATAAGCTTCAACCACACACTACCCCATGTATTTTTCTAGGATATCTATCTCTTACAAAAGGCTATATCTATAAGGACCCTATTACTTCTAGGATCTATATTTCAAGACATTTTTTGTTTAATGAGGCTAAATTCTATCCCTTTCGGTCTTTACCTACTAGTCCAACTTCACCTCCTACCTCACAGATTCCTATACCTACCTTAATTTACGCCTCTCAATCATGTTCCTTTCCTACATTCCAGTTTGGTACACAGTCTAGTTCCCTTTCTCCATCATTCCCAGAGTCTGCTTCTACCCCCCAGTCTACACCTCTATCTCTTCCTTCACCTCCTATCACTCAATCTAGTCCTAATTAAGGTCGGTTTCACCTTTATCCGTCCCTTCTCTCGATCTTGACCCACAGTACCTGTTCCAGCTCCTTCATACACTCATCCTATGATCACTAGGTCCAAGGATGGCATCTTTAAGCCTAAAGCCCTTGCTACTCAGCTCACTCATGATTAGTCTTTATCTGGCCATTTTGCTTCAAATTGTTTCTCTAGTCAAGGCTGCCAAGTCTACTAAAACCACATCTGTCTCCAAGATTGACTATATAATTACTGAACCTCCTTCATATAGAATTGCAGCTCAATATCCCCGGTGGTGCTCAGCTATGGATGATGAATTTGCTACTCTTCAAAGACAAGGCACTTGGTCTTTGGTTCCACCTTCACCTTCTTAGAATTTAGTTGGGTGCAAATAAGTTTATAAACTCAAACACAATAGTGATGGCAACATTTCTAGATACAAAGCTAGGTTGCTGGCTAAGGGCTTTCACCAAAAATATGGGGTTGATTTTGAGAAGACTTTCAATCCTGTGATCAAACCACCAACTGTTAGAATCATTCTCTCCTTGGTCATTTAATTCAATTGGCCTATTAGGCGACTAGATGTAAGCAATGCCTTTCTTCATGGTTACTTAAAGGAGGAGGTTTACATGGTTCAGCCCCAAGGTTATGTTGATTCCAAGTTTCCCAACCATGTTTGCGGGCTTTGGAAATCTCTGTATGGACTCAAACTGGCTCCTAGAGCTTGGTTTGAGAGATTTTCTACTCAATTACTACATATGGGGTTTCAGGCTTTTCTTGCAGATTCTTCCTTGTTTTTTCTTCAACAAGGGAAGTTGGTTGTGTATCTCTTAGTTTATGTTGATGACATTGTCATGACTAGCAATTGCCCTTAGTTTCTGTCTTCCCCGATTGTTCAGCTTGGTACTGCTTTTGAATTGAAGGATTTGGGCCCTCTTCATTATTTTCTTGGTCTCCAAATCACTTGGACTTCCAAAGGATTGTTTCTTAGTCAGTCCAAGTATGCTCAAGACCTTCTTCTCAAGCTTAATATGCAGTCCTTTAAGCTTGCTGGCACTCCTTGTGCTCCTCATCTCAGATTGGTGCCTTATAAGGGATCAGTTCTTTCTAATCCACATGAATACAAGAGTTTGGTTGATTCACTACACTACTTAACCTTCACACGCCCTGATCTAAGCTTTGCTGTCCAACAGGTGTGTCGGTTCATGTCTGTTCCAACCGATACTCACATGGTTGCTGCTAAACGCATTCTAAGGTATCTTAATAGTACTCTTAATTTTGGGGTTTACCTTAGACCTGGCCCTATTTATCTCTCTACCTTTTCAGATTCTGATTGGGTTAGGGACCCCTTTGATAGGCGTTCCACTACTGGATATATTATTTATCTAGGCTACAATCCAATTACTTGGAGTGCTAAGAAGCAAGACACAGTTTCTAGGTCTTCTACTGAGTCTAAATATCGCGCTTTGGCTTCCATTGCAACTGAACTTTATTTGCTTCGCCAGGTGTTAAAGGATCTTGGTCTATTTCTCCCTTCTCCTCCAAAGCTCTAGTGTGACAATGTCTTTGCTTTGGCCATTGCTTCCAACCTAGTGTTTCATGCTCATACCAAGCATGTGGAAGTTGACTATCACTTTTTTCATGAAAAGGTCCTACGCCGTGATCTTCAAGTCAAATACATTGCCACCGGTGATCAATTGGCTGATGTATTTACTAAGAGCGTGTCTACTTACCATTTTTTTTTCTTCGTTCCAAAATCATGGTGTTTATAGACCCCATGGTTTTGAGGGGGAATGTTAAAGAGAGTAATGACACCGGAAAACAGAGATTGAAATTGGAAGAAGAAGAAGATCAACGGCTAGTACAATACGGTGTCGTTGTATTAAATGTATTAAATGTGCCTCTTAAGTTGTAATAGAAAAATGGTGACGTTTTACTTTAGTAGAACGGTGCCGTTTAAAACTTCTTCAATGTTAGAACTTTGGGCACCGACTCTTCCCTCTTCTCTCTCTACGTTGATGGTCATCATTGTGTGCTTCTTGAAGATAAGCCATAGCTCCACAATTGTCTTGGTAATCGTCAGTCCTGGAATCACGGAGAGTATGTTACAGAGGTGGTTATGAGTCCGTAGATTGAAGGTTCTAGAGGTTATCTAATCTAGTTCCTATAAATAGAGACTAAGTTATACTCTGTAATTTTGAGCTTGTATAATCATTTTTTCTTAGTTGCTTAGTAAAGATCATTCTCTCTCTCTCTCTCTCACAGAGTTATACTCATCCGCCATTGTTAATCTCACATAAGCTCCAAAATCTTACAAAAGTAAGTTAGGCCTACACTCAACTATTAGATTGTATTCTCATCGAAGCTTCTTCATGACAAGATTGACTCAAAGAAGCTAGTATTAGAACCGTCAGATTGTATTCTCATCAAAGCTTCTTCAAGACTGGGTTGACTCAAAAACGTTTTGAGGTGAAAGGTGATAACATTAAATAAGATATTTTTGTATATCCATTCAACTTTGTTTATTATTTCTCAACAAGAAAAAAAAAAAAAAAAAAAAAAAAAAAAAAAACACAAACAAACAAACTTTGTTTATTATCAATTTCTTTGAAATTGCTAAGAAAATTATGTATTTAAGTTTGAGTAAAGAATAGGCCTTTTTGGATATACACCATTGTGAGTTTCTTTAAAAAACCTTATCACCTCTCCCCATGTGTGTGTGTTAAAAAATACTTAGTATTCTAAAAAAATAAATAAAAAAATAAAGTTTGAGTAAAGAGTGTATATAACATACATAAAAAATAAAATAGACTTGTTTATCTTAAATATGACATAAGCGAAAATTTTTATGAATAGGAAACATAATGAGTTGTTTGATAATAATATATTGGTTATCAACGCTCCATTTGTTTCGAAGTAAAATATTTTTAAAAAATAATTTCACATTTTACGGTGTTTGTTTTGCAGTAAAATATTTGGTCAAAAATAAAATATTTTCACCAACCAAACAACTAAGGCAAATTTGTGTAAAATGTTTTACACTTGAAATATTGGTAAAATTGGCACTTTCTTTTCTTTTGCAATCTTCCATGATTCTATACTTGCATTTTAAAAAAAAATTAAAACACTCAAATTCTTTATTAGGATTTTAGGAATTCTACATTGTTACAAAGGAAGAAAAAAAAACAGCATTTTTAACAACAAAAATAAGCCTCAAAGCCTTTCTTTTCAAAGTTCTCTCTCTGTTGGTGTGAGTGTGAGTTTCTATTTGAAATTTTACATATATACAGTTACTTAGTTACTGGGATAGTGAGTGATTGGGGTGTATATGTTTCAATTTGCTTAGAGATTTCGGGAATTTTTGGCATATTTGCTCTGATTTTATTTTATTTTCCCAGTGTAGAACTTGATTTTCAAGAATCGAGGGTAGTTCTCTATGTGGTCCTTGTAGACCAAAAGTGTTTTGTCCTCTATCACAATGGTTTTAAGATAGTCCTTTTTGTAACCCTTGTAGACTCTGATGCTCCCTCATCCGCTTCTATGTATTTTTGGGAAGTTAATAAAATTAAAAAAAAAAATTAATAGTTTTTTTTGTCTATTTTACATTGTGCCAAACATCGGAAAATATTTTACTTAACATTTTCATGTACACAACCAAACACTGTAAAATGAAAATATTTTCTTGCAAATATTTTAAATGTAAAATATTTACCTTTGCAAATATTTTACAACGAAAAAAGCAAAGCACAATAAATATTTTTTGAGAAAAAAGAAGAAGAAAGTATTTGTAGCTTTCTACTTAGAGCATTCCAGTTGAGTAGTGCAAAAATGCATTTTGCAATAAAAAAAAAAAAAAAAAAAAAACTAAAACACACTCCATTGGCTTATTCATTACTATATACGAGGAATATAATGAAAATAAAACAGATGAGAAAGGGCCTAGCTTTTATAACTAAATAGGCTGAATGACACTACTTAAAACCAATTGGCATTATCTAGCCAGGGCAAGCGCAATTGAATTTTCCAATATACTTCTCTTTCTGGGAGATAGTTTCAATGCTTCTACTCTTAATGTTAGTTGTTTATCATTAAAGTAAGATATCAATAAATTTTTAGAGCAGATAATAATTGAACTCCAGATTTCTTATTCAACCATTAAAAACCACCAAGTGAACTAACTTGAATCCACTTTCCAATATATTAAGAGCACTATACCCAACTGAACCATCACTTTTATCCACCATACACCCTTGATGTGGTGGTCACTCTACAATATATAAATGCTTGTAGGGTGTAGGGGGTAAGGACCAGAATTCAAATCTTAAAAAGGGAGTTTCACACGCATATATACTTATATTAAGTTAGAGTATAAATTTTATCTTAAAAAAAAAAAAAAAAAAAAAAAAAAAAAAAAAAAAAAAAAACTCTATAATAAAATAAATAAAAATGATCACATTTTAGTCAACCAAACCAAAAATTTATTTATGGAAAGTTATGTAAAAATATATAATTGAGTATTTAACGAAGAAAGATAGTAAATGATAGTTGTGTATACTATATGATTAAAAAAATCAATATTTTAATTAAATAGAATTTAAAATAGATAATATAATTTAAAATATGTTAAAAAATGAAGATATAAAATACAAAAAATAAGTTTTTATAGTAAAATAAACAAAGTTTTGCAGGAAATCCTCTAACATAATCTATTTATAATAAAAAAAAAAATTACAAATGCGAAATCTCCTGTAAATAAAACAATAAAAGAACACTAACTCATCGTAGCAACTAAAATCCATTAATTAGTTGGCCTAAATAAAGTACAACTACATGATAACTTAACTACATTATTAGGTTCACTAGGAGGACTGCTGACGTAGTCTTCCCTAACCTTCCAACTAATAAAATACTCTTATTTATACAAATGTGACATCATCTGATAATTTTTATTTTTTATTCCTTATGCTGATTAGAAAGCTCACACATACATTTACATAGATGGTATTATCTCATTGGTCAAAGAGGACCACTGGTCCTCTAGTAGTCCTCCTGGTGTAAATAATAATTTCTCCAAAGTCCACACAAATTCTGGTGCATCTTCCCTTGGCCCAACCAGTGTTCGATACAGGTACATCTTCTCTACTTTTTGATTGTCCTCATGGGCAAATTTCATCCTGTCATCTTCATTTATTATCTCCACATTAAGCCTTGGCATCTTCTTTGCAACTGTCTTGCAGCCTCCAAGAGTTACATCACAGGTCAACATCCAAAGGGATCGCATTGTCTCATACTTTCCCACGTCCCTTAGAAGTGCCATGTCCCCAAAGGAGCTGTCCCTAATCTCAAGCTTGCGAAGCTTCTTGCACCCATTCAACACGTACAGCATTCCCTTGTCACTTTCGCCAGCAAATGCAATAGAAAGCATTTCAAGCTGCTCTGCATACATTCCAATGTAAAGGAAAACCCGTTCGGTTAAAAGGCCAGAGAGTGACAATCGCCGAAGACGCTTGCTTGACCGAACAATTGCTCCAAAACCTTCATCTAGTGGCTGCATGGTTACGGGGTCGGGATTTATAGGGTTGAGGCACAACCTGAAGCGGATAAAATTTGGACAGTTCTTAGCTACAGCTATGAGAGCAGCATTTGTCATTTGCTGACAGTAGTACAGCAATGAATTAAGCTTTGGGCAACCACTGGATATAGCTACCAGGCCAGTTTCTGTTACAGCAGCATGCCCAGCCCCAATGGGATGACATGGGAAAACCCTCAATTCCTGCAAGTCTTTACTAGTTGAAGCTACAACTTCCAGTCCCTCGTCTCCGATACAATCCAAAATCTGAAGTAATTAGGAAAACTATGTCATTGATTTATATAAAAGAAGAAAGTAAGCTTCAGTTAGACCAGGTTTAAAGGATCATACCCATAAGCGCTGAAGTTTCCCACAAAGGCGAATTAGCTTGATTAGCTCAGAACCATTAATCCCTGCAGCATAGCTCAGGTTCAAGAAGGTTAGGTTCAAGCAAATAGGATATATGGCTGGCAGGCAGCGAGGAGCAGCCTCTAAACACCCTGACAAATTCCTAATTGATCTACACTTCAGAATGGTTGCCCTCAGTTTTCTGTAGGTCTCAGAATCATCAGGATCACGATCAAGGACAAAAGATCCTGTTCCTAAATCCACTAGTTGAGGTGCTCGCATCAAAATCCTTTGAAGTGCCTCAAGAGGCACTGCACGGTTCAACTTCAAACCCTTAAGATTAGGATTTCTTGCTACAAGTCTCTCAAGAGCTGCTAAATTAATTTCTTTTAAGCATGCAAAATTCAGGGAGACTAGTGACGTGCAACTGTCGGGGAAGCAGCAAAGCCAGTGGTTTTTCTTTTCCTCAATTTCATTTTCTTGCAGGTCCAACTCCCTAAGAAACCTGCAAGAAACAAACGAGTAGAAATAGGATGTTAAAAAGACTAATCTCCCAACCAACTCTCTGCAATCAGCAATCAGCAATCAGCAATCATCAAGTTCTTTAAACCTCCCTGCCAGTCAATTTTAAACAGAAACCCCCAAAGAGAAATATTACAATTGAGATATCAAGACCAAAAAGCTATTATACTACTGTTAAGAAACACTGCTCATAAACTCAATCATAATCCAAAACCAATGAATCCTAGACTAACCATATTCAAGACAGCACGCGCTAAAAGACAACTTAAAAAGATATCAGCTTAACTATTTACATTGAGACGTCAGGGCATAGCTGCACACAAAGATTTTACCCAAACCACAGTTCACCCCACAAGGACTATAACCATACCTGCTGGGTAGACTTCAAAGATTTCAAAGACAATCACAAAACATTTCAACAGATGTGCAATTTAACTTTCTTTAGTTAGCTACTAGCCACATAGCTGTCTAATAAGAAGCATAACCCAACATCAACTAATGGTCCGTTTGGATTGAGGGGAGAGAGGGGTGAGTGGAGTAGGAGTAGGGTAGATTTAACACAAAATTAACTTATTTTTAGTCAACTCTACACTACTTCCCTCCCTCCAAATAGGCCATAGAAAAATAATATAATAAAAATGCTTTAAAAAGAAACTCTAAAACAAGACATAACCCTTCTCTTAGCAGAATAATTTAGAAAGCAACAAAAACAAAACTATCATACTCTATACATACCAAAAATCAACACTCAACTAGTCTAAGACCCAGTCAAAGAAACCCATTTATAACAATTGGAATCTTATAGTAAAAAATTAGCAAAATTATGCCAGAAAACCAAAACAAGAAAGAATATTTCTTACCTACAATTAGCAGCTATAGCTGCAAGGCCATCGGTGGTGAACCCTTCACAGCTAACAAGCACCAAGGACTTGAAATTTGTAAAAGAACGAGAAAGAACATCGAGGCTTTCATCTGAAACCACCATCCTCTTCAACCTAAGCTCCTCCAACCCAATACGACTTCTAGCCAAAGCTTCGATCCATGGCTGCACATAGCCTCCCCAATCATGAGGAACCAAATTGAAGTCCGCGAAATGAGGCTTCCCTTTCAAAGTCAGAGCTTTTACCCCAGGAAACCTGGCGATCAATCTCTCTGGACTGATTGCATAGCAGTTTCCTATGAACACTTGCTGCCTGCTAAATCTCTCTACGTTGTACCATAATTTACACACCAAAGACACTGCGTTTCGGTCTCTGTGCGATGTTACGAAATTGAACACGTGCTCTAAAACCTCGTCCGGAAAATAATTCATCATCGTTTAACATCCAATCCAACACCCACAATTTTCCCGGGAAAAAAAATATTAACTTTCCGGAAAAGTTTTTTTTTTTTTTAAATGGAGGATTTTGAGAGATCTTGCTGGAAATGAGCTGAGATCTACACGAGAGGGTAGATCTGATGTGGGTTTAATCGGAAACTCTCTCACATAGCTTAGATCTGCGAAGAAAGAGAGACAGAAAGACAGAGAGATAGAAAGAAAAAAAAAAAAATCAAAGTTTCTCGAGAAAAAACGTGGGAGAGAAATGAAAAGAAAATGTTTTCTCCTCAGTGATCATCTTTGAAATCAAGTAAGTGATGATTGCAGCGATGAAAAACAAAAAATAAAAATAGTAACCCAAAACAAAACAAAAACAAACAACGTAGCCAAACAAATCAAAATTCGTAGATCTCAGAATCTCATAAAATCTTGACTAAATCGAAACCTTATGATTCTAAAATCTGAGAGAGAAAAAAAAAAAAAAAAATCCCTACTCTCTCTCTCTAAAAAAATAAAAACTCACACTTGCTATCTATGTGAGCATTTGGTTTCAGCTGGAACCTACGTTCACGTTTTTTTTATGCGAACTATGACAATTTTATTAAGAAGAAGAAAACATTACATAGAAGCTACTAACTGCAACACAAAAGGAGGACAAGTTCCTAACCAAATGAAAGAATTTGATAAGGACTTAGCACGTTGGGCTAATCCATGCGCTACTTTATTACCACATCGTGGTACAACAAAAAACAAGCAATCCCTGAAACGAGTAGCTTGAAGCAAGGCTCCTGAGATCAAATTGTAGATACTGGTTGGAGGAGTAACAGAACCTGTGAGGGAGTTTTGAACTACCAACGAGTCACCTTCAAAGATTGCGTTCACGTTTTCATTTCACGTTTCCTTCTTTTTTTTTTTTTTTTTTGCATAAACAGTAAATTTATTGTACAGAGACAAAAAATTACTGTTCATATAATGTAACTATACTGTTTATATATCATGTAATAGTACTGTTTACACATTTAAAAATATTAAAAATAGCCCAACGATACTTTTCACATATTTAAAAATCATTTTATTACAATATTTCCAGTTTTCATTTTTCAGTTTCAATAACAATAAGTTCAATCCAAATAAAACATATATCTTTACGTGAGTTTCTCTAATCTCAAAGACACACATACCAAACAGAGAGCCTCATGTTAAACTCAGAGTCAGACAGAGGAACCCAGAGCTTTGAGCTCACTAACCAAGGTTAGTGTTTTAACCCCAGATTTTTTAACCATGGTTGGTTAAGTTTTTCGATCCAACGGTCATCATGGACTCGATAATAAAATAATGGAATCTTGACCGTTGAATGCATGTGTCCTTATCACTTGTTTCGAAGAGCAAGCCCCTCTATCTGCCAAAGTCTTACTAAAGGGATTAGTAAATGGTCTGTCAGGTAAATGACACTGGTTTTGTATCAAAATTACCAAAATACCATACAATACATTTACATATATTTATTTCTACTACGGCGAGTATGGTGAACTCGCCACCTTTGACAGAGACACTTCCATGTGAAGCATCTTTTTGCCCCACTCTATGCGCTGTCGTTTAATAAAGGCGAGTACTTGTATTTTCTACTCTGATATTTAAAACTATTTTGTGTCAGATATATATTTTTTTTTCACTTTTACTTTCTGGATTTTTTTTTTCTTTTCTTAAATTCATTTTTTAGATGTGGATAACTCGAATCATGGCTCTTTTTAATGATCAGGAAATTTCAGTTTCAGTATAGAAAGTAAAAAAAAGAAAAGTAAAAAAAAAAAAAAAAAAAAAAAAGTGAAAGTTCAAATAGTAAAAAAAACACCATTGAATATTTAGACCCTTAATTTACAAATTATCAATTCAAACTTTATATCAAACAATTAATGTGCGGAACATGAACAAAAACTTAATACAGAATTTGTAAACAATTTATGCCAATTAAAATCATATCCACAGCAAAAAATAAAAGGTAAAGATAAAGAGAAGAGAGATGCAAACACAAGGATAACACACGACGTGTTATCGAAGAGGAAACCGAAGCTCTCGGCGTAAAACCTCTCCACCGCCCTCCAAGCGGTAAACAATCCACTAGAAAATGTAGTTGAGATACATGAATAACAATAGACCCTCCAAGCGTAATCTACCCAGTGTACCTAAACCCTCCAAGCTTCTTGCTCCAACAAGGTTGCTACTAACCTATTTTTTTTCTAGTTTCTCGGATTCCATTACTTGACCATAGCATCGGCCAATGTAAATTGATTCTTTTCTAACTGCTTCCCAGAACACCAAACAGCCATCTCACAGTAATGGATATGGTAAGAAAAAGGTTTTGGTAAAATGCCTCTCAAGGATTTAAGAGCATCCACACCAGCTCTTTTATAAATGTGTAAAATACACATTTTGACAACTTTTACACATTTTGAACCAAAAAACCTTCTACATCAGTCCATCTAAAAACTTGTAAAATCATCTAAAATTTTCAATGAGCTACGATGCCCGTATAAATTTACACGGGCACTGTAGCATGTGTATTTAATTTTTTAGTAGTTTTTTCTCTCTCCTCTACTTGACTCTCACTTCCGCACAACATAGCTCTTACGTTCTCTCATCTAATCCATTTTTCTTCCTCTAGCTTCCACCGATTGCCATCGCCACCGATGAGAACGAGGTCGAGCAAGCTAAGTCGCCGGACGAGTCCGTCGCCTACAACACGAACGGAGTTCTCCGACGGGTCCGTCACCTAGAATCTCGTGGGTTTTGATCCATTTTTGGTTGAGCTTGAAGTCGGCGGCCGTCGCAAGGAGGTGACGGTGCTGTGAGGCACTTTGGTTGAGGCCGACGGCCATCGCGAGGAGGTGGGTTTTGATCCATTTTTTCTAGTTTTTTCTAGTTTTAAGCCACCTTATAACACCATGCAAACCACCCGCTTGTTCCAACATAACAACCCACCACAAAACCAATCACAAATATCACAAGTACAATGCCTACAAGTATTGAAATCGAATAAAGTAATATTCATCACATCTAATCAACAAGTTCCATTCACATTTGCAAGAAACTAAAAACACTCCTAATATGAATTTAAACCATCTTACAACACCATGCAAGCCACCCGTTTGCTCCAACACAACAACCCACCACAAAACCAATAATAAACATCACAAGTACAATGCTTACAAGTATTGAAATCAAATAATGTAATATTCATCATATCTAATTAACAGGTTCTATTCACATTTGCAAGAAACTAAAAGTACTTCCAATATGAATTTTAACCTCCTTATAACACAATGCAAGCTACTCGCTTGCTTCAACAGAACAACTCACCACAAAACTAATTACAAACATTGCAAGTATAGAATATTTACAAGTATTGAAATCAATTAAAGTAGTATTCATCACATCTAATCAACAAGGTTCATTCACATTTGTAAGAAATTAAAAATACTCCCAATATGAATTTAAACCACCTTATAATACCATGGAAGCCACCCGCTTTTTCCAACATAACAACCCACCACAAAACTAATCACAAACATCACAAGTACAATGCATTTTATAGGTATTTAAATAGATTTTACTTACTATGATCAAGCTAAGTGTACAAGTCTGATTTGTTGGCCAAGCTTTGGTCTTTGACTTTCATAGATCGAAGCCTCTTTCTATTCCCCCACAGCAACCCAAACAATCACATTCAACCAAAAACCATTAAATTTCTTCTACAGTACATAAATAAAAAAACACAATCCAATTATGGCTTAATTAACACTTGGTTATGAAGCTAGAATTATTAAATATATCATAAAGCTTAAGCCTTATTGTTCTATCAAAAACTCCTAATTATTATTTACTTTTGATCAATCAACTCTTTATTTGTGAGTATTCAAAAATTTTGGAACACTTAGATTAATCTTTTGAATGTGTATAGTTTCTATCCAATCAAATGATTGATTAATCTATATTGAATAAAGGCTGCAAATTTAGATAACTCGCTTGATGGGATTTTTAAGACCTAAATATGGGTATACTACACTTCTATTTTACATTACTCCTATAATCATATAACTTTACATCTATTAATCATGAATTCTTGATTATATATATATATATATATATATATAGAAGTTTTGACATTATTACACAAATGGTGTGTCCACTACATCTACCTAATGCACACTACTTAGAATTCTTAGCTTGAACTTAATAGATGTGATGTATGGACAATACCAATTCCTTAAATCTTAAGACATATATGTTTGTTTTTTACCCGACAAAGTTGAAAGATTCGCTCTTAAAACCTAACAATAGGCAAGGTACAATGTATCATATAGCATATTAGAAAAAGTAAAATAAAATAAAAGATGCAAATTGTCATGAGTCATACTCTTTTTCTAAAACTTCTATATAAAGTCAATTTAGCATTATGAAAAACTCTAATGGGTTGGTGTACATGTTTTCTAGACTTGTGATCAATAAGGTTAATTTAAGTCTCTTAATCAAAATACCTTGGGATCACTTAAAAGAAATTCATTCTTATAATTATGTTTTTGGGATAGTCCTTATAATAATTTAGTGTGTATGAAATGTAGATTATATTTATGTGCAGTGAATACTTCTATTAAAAAAAAGCATTATAAAATTCACATTAAAAGAAAGCTATAAAAACACTCCCAATAATATGAATTTAAACCACCTTTTAAGTCCATGCAAGCCATCCACTTGCTCCAACACAACAACCCACCACAAAAACAATGATCAACATCGTGATATATAATGCTTACAAATATTAAAAACAATTAAATAGTATCCATCACATATAAATCAACAATATTCATTCACAATTCAAAAAAAAAAAAAAAAAAAAAAAAAAAACACTCCTAATTCACTCACAATTCATTCACCTTAGTCATATGCTAAAACTCATCTCCTTGTACACAAACAATACCACCCTGCATTATTATGCAAAACAATAAGAATTCTATCAATCCTCATTCTTCAATTATGTAACTCTAAATTAAAATTTTCTGAAAGTGCCAAACTATATTTCGTAAGAGCATAAAGATGCCATCTTATAGAAAACCCCCCATATATTATGCCAAATTGCCAATGCTAAGTTAAAGGAATGCCAACAAACTTTCTAAATAAAATAGTAATGATAACAACAATAACAACAACAGTGACTAATATCAACTCAACCAGCCAAAAATTGACGAGAACCAAACACAAAACATTCTTGCCTTGACCAATTTAGCATGTCTACAAAATCCCAACAAAGGAACATCACCAAACCAAAAAATCCAACTCATTACAAGAAACTAAAACTAAAAGTTCGATTAATGTGTAAAACACTAATGAATGTTTGGACCCCCAATTTTAACAATACCAACACAAGTTTATACACAAACAATATATGTGCGGAATGATGAATATAAACTATAACAAAAAATAGTTCACTCTAGTCCATTCAGTCCATTTCAATACACTTGCTTAAGATTAAGAAAAAATAGGTTTGGGTTGAAAATATCTATTTTAAATATGAATTCATTAAAAAATATAGATCTCAAACTTGTTTCAAATTTTATTAAATTTAAGCAGTCTACATATATTTAATGAATCCAATCTCATTTTAAACCCATTTATTTATTTATTTTCTTTAAAAAGAGGCAGCTTAACATTACTTACTGTTAAGTTCTAACACACTATTAAGTCACACTCAAAACTTAGAGACACTAAATTTAGTCCTTAAGCTTGATAATATATATATATGATTATAATTATATATAATTTGTCCATTGGGATTTCAATGCCAGTGTAGCATTTCGGTTAATTTGGTCCTGCTTGGTTCATTTGCTCAACTTCAGTCCAATTTAGTTAATTTTCGTCCTTTGGTCTATTCGGTCCACTTCAATCAATTTGGTTTACTTCAGTCCATTTTAGTCTTCTTTGGTTTACTTAAGTTTATTTCAATGCACTTACTTAAAAGTGAAAAAAATGAGTTTTGGTTGAGGATACCTATTTTAAATCTAAATTTATTGTAAAACATATATCTCAAACTAGTTTTAAATTATATTAATTTTTAGCAATTTAATAGAATGTTCAAAAAATATTGATAGATTAATATTATTCAATGTGTGCAAGGTCTTAGGAGTAAATATAGTGGCTCTAACGTTTGAATATGATCTAATAATGTTAGGCCTTTTTAGATATATATCACTGTTAATTTCTTTAAGACTTTCTCTCCTCTCCTCCATATATATATATATATATATATGTGTGTTAAAAGTACTTAGTTTTTTTATAAAAAAAATCTAATAATGTTTTAGAAATTAACAGTATTAATTACCATTATCATTAGTAATATTTAAACCATGTAATAATAATATTAATAATCCAAAAAAACATTTAGATTATATGGCAACATTGAGAGAGATAAATAAATGGTGGATAAATTTTATCATAAAGAAATTATGATAAGACGAAATGTCTAATCACATAATTTAGTCAACCGTTCATAGTTATACTCACCCAATAAAATAAAATAAAAAACTACAACACTTGTATATATTTGCTAAGTATTAGTCAAAACTTAGACCATGGCAATGAAGACGTAGATTAGGGGTTTGGAACGAAATTACAAGATTGTCACATTACATCTTAGAATAAGTGAGTGACACGGAGATAGAAAACATCAAAATGACTCTATAATTAAGTAAAGACTAATCTACGAAGTGTTTTTTAAGTCATGACTTTGAGGATTTGTTCCTAGAAGTCAGTCAGTCAAGAGTTTTAGTTAGCCCCTTGCTTTCTATTGTTTTGAAAATTAGTAAAGTGAGAAAATATTGTCTGATTCTTCTGAATATTCTTACCTGCTCGTTTTGATCAGTACTTGTGAAGAATTTTCATATGAAGTCCACTCCTTCTCTCTTTGTTTAAATGATGTTACCAGTTTTGGTCACATTAGGGATTGATCTTCCATTTTCTTTTGAGTTTGTTGATGGAATCCATTGCACTAGCCGATGTGTCTCTGCCTAGTACACCAGACAGAGAAGTACAAATTCCACTTTCTAATACTTCTATCTCTTCACTCTTTCCAGCAGCCAAGTCTGTGTCTGGTAGTAGTGATAGTTCATTATCTAATTAATCGCTAATTCCCGACTTCTCTCCTTCCATACCATACTTCTTTCCACAATACAATTCTCAGTCAAGCTCCGAATCCGCTCCAACCAAACAAATCTCTCCTTATCTCATATCATCACTATTTCCACCCTACCAGTCACAGCTAAATTCAGAATCTAGTGATAAATCACTCCACGGATCTGATCATTGGATATCCTCAATCTTCCCGCCAAACTATCCTTATTCCCCTTCGGATGAATCAACCCATCACCATCACTTGATTAAAACTGAAGAATATAATGTCCAGTGGCCTAATATAACGGGCTGGCGCTCAATCAAATTCAATTCCAATGTTGAGGAAGAGAAAATCTTTCCTCGACAAGTTGAGGCAGCATTAAATCAGGCAAGTGAGAGGTGGACATATGCTATCTACTGGGAATCAGACAGGCCATCCAATTCCCCTTTAGGGCACACTTTGAGTCCCGTCAAAGGGTTCTACAATGTCAGCGATTTCAAGTTTAAAGACAAGGCCGTCTCGTTCTTCCAGCTCAGGGAATCGTGGCGCAACAACTTAACCTTTGGCAGTGTCCTACGTCAAGTTTTCAGGAGTTCGATCCCCATCTGGCGGGTCGGGGAGGACTGCCTGGCAGGCTCGTTGTACTACCGACCCCGCCAGGGCCACAAGCATGGACTCCGGACCATGTCTTGGATACGCATGGCGGACGGTGTCATGGAATTCGGCTCCACAGAGTTGATTCACCGAACTTGAATCTCATATCAGAAACATCCCAGGACAAATGAGAGGAAATGGCAAAAGGGAATGATCAGTGAATATTCACCTTGTTAGAAAATTAATCTCTCGTAGCTACATAAAATGTCTTTCTCTATCAATGCATGAATCTCGTAAACAAAGTTAAAACGTCCTGATACATGATTTGTCGATTACCATAAATGAAAGGTGGCGTTGATAGCGATTACAACGATAATGTTCGTGATGATAGTGTGGACGTAATAGCTGCACGTTCTTTGTGCATTATAGTATTTTTCCTTTCTTATAATAGCACATTTTCTGTAGAGCCGCAAATTATTTTATTAACATTTTATGAACTAATAATATGGTATACTCCAAATTAGCTATTGAGAAATTGAGTTTCCACCTCAAATATTAAAATTAATCAAATAAAAATCTCACTACAACGCCTTAAAAAAGAAAATCAATTCTGAAAAACCAATCCGGATTTCTCTCTTTGTCAACTCTCCACTAGAATCTCTTCATCTCTAGTAAATCCAAAAACCCATTGCACAGACCATCCATCTTTCTCTCTCACTATTTCAATGGCAAGATTAGTTACAGAGATGAATAGAAAGACCATTTTGAAAACGAAATCAAATTTCGTGTACCAAAATGAAAACCATCCATCTTTCTCTACCACTATTTCAGTGGTAAGATTAGTTACGGAGATGAATAAAAAGACCATTTTAAAAACGAAATCAAACTTCCTGCACCATGCAATTTAGTTTTATTAATTGTCAGCTATAAAAGAAACTCTTAGTTTGTATTTGGGGTTGGGGGCTTATTTAGCATAATATTGTTTACAGGAAAATTTGTTATGACTATATGACAGGTGTGATGTTATTTGGGAGAATGAGGAAAGAAGACCGAATTGAGTACTCATTTGACAATTATAAAAACCAAATTGAGGTGAAATGTTGAAAAAAAAAAAAAAAGTGATAATGCAATTTGGCATCACAAATACTGAAGTTTATGTGTAATTATGCATTAAGATAATAATAATAATGCACATTCTTTCTGAAAGTTTTATATTGCACTTCTACCCTAGCTGCTCGCAAGACTTGTCTGATTTTTGCTTGCGAATTGCTTAGTAATGCACATTCCTTTTGAAAGTTTTATTTTGCATTCCTTGAAAAGTGTAGAAAAGAGATGATATTTGAAGAGAAAGTTTATAATTCTATCTTAATTATTTTCTCACATTTGTTGATATATACTTTATATATTAGTAGTAGAGTCAGGATTCCAGTTCAAATGAGGCAAAGTTAAAAGACAATATTATAAAAAAATTATCTAAAAATATCAATTCATATTAATAATATATCAATAAACAATTGTAAACTATAATTTATTCTTTGCATCCAATTTAAATTATTCAACAACTATTGGTGTCCTTTCATATTTTGAAATTGCGCTACATGATTTCGATCTGAACCCATTATTATAGTAAGTATTTTTCATAATCTCAATTAACTATAAATATATTTTTCATATCATTAAAATTAAATAGACATAACCAATTCATAGTTACTACAATCAAATTTATTAAAGTATGAGATTGACCTAAATATATAAAATTTAAACATCTAATTTGTCTCCTTAAAATAAATTGAGAAAATAAATCACTTTAAAAGTATTAGAGAATAAACCTATTTATGTTGTATAATCTCAAGGAATGAATGCTTTTAATAATCTATAGAATTCAAACTTTTCTTTCTCTATTATTCTCAACAGTGAAAAAGTGAGAGAATGTTAAATTA
Organism: Quercus dentata; assembly: GCA_028216015.1. Classification (NCBI taxonomy): domain Eukaryota; kingdom Viridiplantae; phylum Streptophyta; class Magnoliopsida; order Fagales; family Fagaceae; genus Quercus; species Quercus dentata. Next base: position 18,218,678 of record CP116454.1, on the reverse strand, counting down.
AAAAAAAAAAAAAAAAAAAAAGTAAAGTCTTTTGGTTCTAGTAAAGTACAAGGACATTAATTATTTTTGGTATGCTAATTTAAAATTTTAGTAAAATTGTTATGACATTTTTGTTGTTTCCCTAGCATCACTTTAAAAAAATTATATTGTGTATAATATTAATATGGGGTCCATTGATTGCAGTGCTGTGGTTGGTGAGAAGGGGAAAAAAAAGTAGGGATTAGGGGGAAAATATAAAAGGGCAACCGGAATAGTGTGGTGTGGTGAAATTGTGTGTGATAGTGACTAAACTAAAGTGAGAGTTTCGTGCCCTTTTCTTAGGTGCTAAGCTCGATTATAACAGGATAAGATTTTGGCTTTTTTTCTTATGTTAGCAGAACCATTTGGTTATTGTGGAAATATTCCTTAAATTTGTTTTTCTTGTCAGGAGGGGCAAGACCTTAAAAAGTTAAAATTTTTGGTCACCCCCTCGCCCCTGCTATATATATGTCTATAATTTTATTGATATACATATTACAACGTTGAAATAGGTGATTTATTTGAACGATTTACAATAACGAGTATGAGAGAATCAATGCTCATGCAATTATTGGTAAAGAATATATCATGACTGACCAAAAAGCTTATTCTTTTTCTTTTACTGAAAACCAAAAAAAAAAAAAAAAAAAAAAAAATGTGGCATTCAACTCTCTTCAATATTGAATTTAGCTTCTAATGCAATTAGACAAAAAGATGGCCTTTTAATTTATTTTTTTCTCCCGGTTCAACATATAATATGAGAAGAAGATTTTAAAAATAAAATCAAAACAAAACAAAATAAGCACACTAAAATTTTAGCAGCATATGATGATGCTCTCGCCACTTAGCAAGAATTAATGTGATATAGTTGAGCTTTGATTAAATGGCTGGGTTGGACAAAACTAAGATAAACCCAACATAGGACCAAAATGGGGATATATCCCTTTCATACAAAAGTTTCAGCAAAATGCCTTATGTCTAAAACTATTTAGAGATATGTTCATTTTTTGAAATTTGATTTTTAAAATTTCGAGTTTCAATGAAAAACTCGATCCGGCAAAAATCGAGTTTCTTTCTTGAAAAAATATCAATGGAACTTGAGTTTTATACTGTTTTTTAAATTTTTTTTAGATTGCCTATAATTCGATTTTTGTCAAATCGATGGAAAAACTCGATTTTAAACAAATCAAATTTAAAACAAAAATATATCCTTAAATAGCTTCAAAATATATACATTTTACAACATGTTTTTGCGTGAAAACTAATGTTATTCTCTACTTTTGTCAACGAAGTCGGTGTCATAAGAAAATGTTGATGTTGACCAACGTGAAAACTAATGTTATTTTCTACTTTTGTCAACGAAGCCGGGGTCATAAGAAAATGTTGATGTTGACCAACATGAAAACTAATGTTATTCTCCACTTTTGTCAACGAAGTCGGTGTAAAAAGAAGATGACGTTGACATTGACGTTGTTGTAGTAACACAGGGAAAAGTCTGGTGAGAGACTGAAAGTTTTCCTAACTTTTTCAACCATTGACGGGTATTATTGTTTAAATAATAATTTTTATTATTTAAAATGTGTATTTTTATAACATTTTTTTATTTATATATATTTTTACAATACTTCAACAACATTATTAATAATTTCTTATCAAACGGATCCTGAGTTTTTTTATATCTGTGTGTCGGTGGCTTACAATTTAGAGCGAGAAATTATCATGTAGCCTCCTAAGAGTACTCTGAAGTCTCAAAAGAGTGATAGGCCTTATTATGGATCCCACATGTGGGGCCATTCTTATATGAGAGCTTGGACTTTGAGCAAATAACTTTAAAATAAAGTAAGGGGTGAACATGCACTGGTAACCAGAAAAATAACTCAAAACTTCACCGTTTGTATTTTACTCATTTCCCTCTTCAGATGGGTTTCAACTACAGTTGCTTCCTATCTTTAGAGAGTACTATTTAATCCCTAAATATTTGCTTATTGATTTTTTATATTTTTTAAATATTTTTTTAAAAAAACTAAAAACGATAGAGTATATATGGGTCTTAGAAGAAAAAATGTAAAAGGAATAATAAAAAATGATTGAATTTTTTTTAAAAAAAAAATATGGTTTAGAATTTCCTATGAGTTAGATGAGTTAACGTTGTATATTAGAACTTTTTTTTTTTTTTTTCACTTAAAAAGAATTGTCAATCTTAAAAGAGTAAACAATGTTGTTGAGTAATTAACTCAATAAAGAAAATGTTAAAAGTACTATAAATTTTAATACAAAAATTTTATACTATAATATGACAATAATTTAATTAATGTCAATATAATAAATGAATGTTTGAATTTTTTATTAATTTTTTTTGGTGATTGATATAATAAATTTTTTAATATCCTTAATAACACCCAATTATATTCAGTCAACTGTTTGTGATTATTTATAGAACATGATTACTGGAAAACATTGAACATTTCTTTTCTTTATATTATTAATTGCTTAAGTTCGAGAATTTTGATTATATTGATTATGTGTATTCCTATTTGAATGAAGAAAAATTATTGTGTATTTTCAAAGTACTTTAAATGTGTATTCCCTCCTTTCACATGAATGGTGGATCCTACTAATTAAATTCATGATGAGACTCACCATTTATGAGAGAGGAGGAAATACATATTTATAGTACTTTAGAAATACTTAATAATTTTCCTTGAATGAAACTACGGAGTGATAGGTTCGATTATGTGAAGAAGTTTCCCTTGAACTTCAATGCTTCTATTTTTGTTTATATGATGTGCAATCCATCAATAGGTTTTGGTCACAATAATCTTCCACATCTCGTTTTGGAGTATTAATTTGATGGAATCCATTTCCCCAACCGATGTGTCTCTTAGTACACCAGTCATAGAGGTAAGAATTCCACGTTCTAATCCATATTCACTGAAACGGAGAGAAATCTCTCCCTCCATGTTTTTACTCTTTCCAGAAAACGATCCTCAACCAAGCTCTGTACCAGTTGAACACTTTTCTCCTAATTCCATACCATCATTCTTTCCACCTAACACTTCTTCACCATCGCCAAGCTCTTTACCAGCTGAAACAAAAACTTTTCTCTTAATTCCATACCAAAATTCATTCCACCCAACACATCTCTGCCAATCTCATTACATGTTGAAAGGAATCACTTCTCTTCTTCCATACCATCATTGTTTCCACCCAACACCTCTTTGCCAAGCTCCGTATCTTCTCAAACCAAACACTTTTCTCTCTCCATACCATCATTTTTTCCTCCCAATCAGTCTCAGTCAAATTCAGTATCTAGTGAAGTGGCAGTACTTCACGGATTTGCTGATTCCAGACCCTCATTAGTTTTTCCACCAAACATTCGGAATATTATCATACACAACTATTCTTCAATTCATGAAAGAACCCATCACCATGATCAGTTTACTTCAAACAAAAACAAATTTTTTCGTGAATTTAAAGATGTTGTAAACATGTTTCATTCATCCAAAAATAAGAAACATCGTTCACAGTCGCCTAATGAAACTCGCTGGCGCTCAATCAACTTAGATGTCATAGACGACGATGAGGGAGTCTTCTCCCAAGAAGTTAAGGCGGAGTTCGAGCAGCTGGCTGGCGAGAGGTGGACCTACGCTATCTTTTGGGAGGCAGAGAGGTCGGGGGATTTCAGTCCGGCCAGAGGGTTCTACAATGTGGATGATCACAAGTTTAAAGAAAAGGCCATCACATTCTTCCAGCTCAGGGATTCATGCTCCGAGACAGTCGCCTTTGTCAGCTTCCTAGACCTAGTTTTCCGAACCGGGAACCCCATTTGGCTGTTAGGAGTGGACGGCTTGAAGAGCTCGCTGTACTTCCAGGCCCACCAGGGCTATCAGTATGGACTTCAGACCATGTTCTGGATAGGCGTAGACCAAGGTGTCATGGAATTCGGCTCTACAGAGCTGATATACTGAGCTTGAATCACATATAGGAGGAGAATATGAGAGGAGAAAATAGGAAGTAATTAAGGCCCGAGTTCTTTTGCCATATTTTTACCTAAGTTCATGTCTATAATAGATTAACAATAGTTTTTGTTTTCTCCTAAACTTAGTGTGTATTTTAGAACTATTGGCAGAGGACAGAAATGTAAGATTCTATACAAAGCAAGGAAATAGAAAAGCAAAAATAGGAAAGAATCGTGGGTAGCAAAGCGTGTATAATATTATAAGTATCAATAAAACTTTCTTTTATTGAGAACTCAATTGTGTATTGTGTTTGAGTGTGGTTAGATTTTTTAGAAAATATTTGATAAGATATTTTCTTCACAAATGTTAAATTGATTATTCTGACAAAATTCTAAAACGCAATAATCGATATCACCATAAGTTTGATCCTAAAACAATCTAAACATAAGGAGAAGACAAAAAGTGACTTGGGTTTCACATCTCAAGGAAGCTCAACAATTCTAACATTGAAAATTGGAGGTCATAGACTTAGCGTCTTAATAATAGGTAGTAATAATTATAGTCATCCATATTCTAAAAAAATAAAATTTATAATCATCCTGTAAATAAATTGAAAGATTAATGATTTTACAATACAAAGGTCTATTCTCATGTATACAGACAATAATTAGCCAACGGTATAACTGAATCTTTATAATAATGCCCAGCAAATATTTTTCATTGTGGGATCTAATAGCTAATAATAAATTTAAATATTATCAATTGTTCAGTAAATTAATTATTTTAACTACAGACTTAGCAACTAACTCCAATAGTTTAACATGCTTTTATATGTGACAACTAACTTGAATTTGTTGCTAATGCTTCGAGTCTTTTGACAACTAACTTGAATTTGTTAATCAATTTTACTTTAAATCAGATGATCAATTAATTCAATTTTAGTTTGCATTGGATGAACAATAACAGAAAATAAATCAACACACACACACACACACGCACACACCAGGGATGGAGTCAGGACTTTAAGTTAAGGAGCAGAAGAATAAACAATTTTTTTTAAAAAAAAAAACTCCAAATAAACAACCATTTAATAAACCATCAACCAAAAAAAAAAAACACACAAAATTATTGATTTTTAAGATATTACAATGCAATTATTTATGAAAATGGAACTCACCATCTACAATTATTACACACAATAGACAAGAACTATGCACACAAGTATTCAACAACTAACCAATAAATTTTAAAGTTGCAAATAATCTCTTTAATTATTTAACCAGAAAAATATCTCTTTAATATTTTAAAAGACACTAAACTAATAGACAAAAACATTAAACAGACAAAACTACAATAAAATACACAAAACATCACAAGCGTTGTGGACATAAGAGTTGACGTCACTACAAGAAAAAAGACTTAATACAACGGAAAAAGTCATTGCAATAGCAACTAACGTTGTTGTAATAGGTGTTATTGCAATGACAAAAAAGTTAATGTAAGTCAAGGTAATAAATTCTGAGCCAATAGGTTTATACAGCAATAAATTTTCGTTGCAATAAGTTCCACATATTGCAACAATTTATTTTGAAAATCTCATTGTAATAGGTTGATTTTTTTTTAAATTAAAGTAAATAAATAATTTTTTTAAATAATAATTTTTTCATTAACCTGTTTTGCAATTCAAAAACCATATCTTGGAACTATACTAAAAAATTAAAGATATGCATAAAAGATGAAAAATTTGAAATACTTCATTTCAATACATATGTCAAAAACACAAATATATATACAACATGTTGAGTTTACAAATCAATCACATAGTTTCAAAAAGTATGCAAAAATCAATACAACATGAAAGAAAAGTTTCTTCCCGAAGGCATTATCCAAGGCTTCACGACCATTTCATTGACTTACCACCTATTTTGGAAAAAAAAATAAGAAAATAAGTATAAAGTTGAAAAACATCATATATACAACACAAGGACACCAATATACACCATCATTGATTCTAAAAAAAAAAAACACATGTAATACAATACTACTTGAAAACTTTGCAATTAAACAAAAAAAAAAAATCAAACTAAAATTTAAAAAGAACCAAAAGATTACTTGAAAGTTAGAAAGAAAATCTTTAAACCGAGAAAGAGTCTATTCAAGGAGACTACATGAATTAAGAGATACTGAAATTTGAGAGAGAAAATTTAGAGTTAGTAGACATGAGAGTGAGATGGAAATTTAAGAGATAAGTTTTGTAGTTAGTGGATAAATTTGAATTTTGAGATACGCTTAAGAGAAAGAGGGAAAGTGAAATGAGAAAAAAAAAAAAAAAAAAAAAAAACAGATGTGGGGAGAGACAGAGAGAGAGAGAGATTTAGATGAGAAAAATATGGAGATAAATGTGGGTGAGAGAAAGAGGGAAACTAAGATGAAATAAAAGAGAAAGAAAAAGAGGTAGGTGTGAGATAGAGAGAGAGAATTTGAGATTTAATATTAAAAAAAAAAAAAAATAAGGAGATAGATGTGGGTGAGATAAAGAGGGAAACTAAGACGAAAAAAAAAAAAGGAAAAAAAAAAGAAAGAGATAGGCATAGGTGTGAGTTAAATTTGAGATGAGAAAAAATAGGGAGATAGATGTGGTGAGCGAAAATGGGAAAAAAAAAAAAAAAAAAAAAAAGAAGACGTGTGGGTGAGAGAGAAAAATTGAGATGAGAAAAAAAGGGATAGACATGGGTGAGAGAGAGGAAATTAATGAAAAAAAATAGTGCCAATTTCCCAAATTTTCCCGCTACTTAATTACTCACCTCTTTTACATTAACAAAATTTGTTATGAAATAAAGATTTAACCTGTTACATAGTTTAATGTGAAATAAAAGATTACATATTATAACAACATATCTCAATATAAAATAAGAGCTACCTATTACAACAACACATTTTGATGTAACATAATAATTATTGCTACAATCTCATATTAATGTAATTAATTTAAGTTACTATTACAACAAAAAACAACCTAGAGATGTAATAATATATATATTACATCCATTATTATTATTATTATTATTATTAGTTTTTGCAATAATACTTGTTGTATTATGTATTTTTTCTTGTAGTGCATGTTGTGTTTGTTACTCACAAGAGATGACAACTTTTTTATTTATAAAAATATAAATTTTGGTTTTATTAAAGAGAGAAAGACGAAGATGGGTTTAGAATTTTACCTCTCTTTTTGACTCTTTCTCTCTAGTTTCTTCTAGTCTCTTCTATGTCTCTCCATCCTTGCTCTCTTTAAGTTTTCTTCATAAGTCACAACACTGTCAACACATAATTAAATCTAAGTTAATCAAATAAAGATTGAATGTTCAAAATGTGTATAAAACACTATGAACTATTAGACCCCCAATTTCCAAATAATCAATTCAAGCTTATTATCAAACAATTAATGTACGGAATATGAACATAAGCATATAACAGAATTGATAAACAATCTAAATCAAATAAAATCACATCCACAATAGAAATTAAATGGCAAAGATTAAGGAAAGAGAGATGCAAATACAAGGACAACACAGTGATGTGTTATCGAAGAGGAAACCGAAGCCCTCGGCGTAAAACCTCTCTGTCACCCTCCAAATAGTAAATAATCTACTAAAGAATGTAGTTGGGATACATGAATAGCAGAAGACCCTCCAAGCCTAATCTACCCAGTGTACCTAAGCCCCGCAAGCTCCTACTCTAACAAGGTTACGCCGAACCTATTTCTTCTTTAACTTATCAGATTCCGTTATAACCTATAGCTTCAACCAATATGAAATTGGTCCCTTCCTAACTCTTCTCAAGTACCAAATGACCTTCTCACATATGTGGGTATGATGAGAAAAAGTTTTGGTAATATACCTTTCAAGGATGTAACAATGGAGAGGGTGAGAGTAGAGAAATTTGAAGAGTATGTGAAGATTGGGGATGAGTCAATCTTATTTTCTCTAGGGTTTCTCTCTCAATATTCTCTCTGGAAGCTCTCTACATTTCATGGGTATAAGGGGTATTTATACTTGTGTGTGTTTCGAATGCGAAGAGTCAGTTTTTCCAAAACAGAATTGGGCGACAACTTGGCCTCGCGACTTGACTAAGCTACGAGTTCCAGCCCAAAGGTAACCGAATGGTCGGTTTGTACTTTTTGTCCTGTAGTGCTCAAGGCGGCATGACGTTTTAACTTCTGCCATGCTTGGCATATGTACAACTTCCGGCGACTTGTAAGCCATGAGCCACTCGCGAGATTCGATCCACGAGTCCCTACTTCTTTGCATAATCTTGAGCATTTCTTCACACTCTCTCACACACTACCCTTACATGATTCCCACCTAAATACAAGGTTACTAATTGCTAAAATACAAGCAAATTTGGTACGGAATAAAACCAATAAGATGGTTGATAAAATTCAACCTTACAAAGATTCAACATGAGATGGATACCTCTACTTACGCTTATTTTGTCACAGACTTGCAAAAGGTCGCGTTCTTGAACTCCTCCGCTTGACTACGTTCTGCTGTAAGTTAGGTTTTCCTTTCTTTTATTTTTTTATTTTTTTTGAATGACTTAGAAATCGCCTTCTTTTTCCCATTTATTATATTTTTGTCTTGTTGTAAGTTGGGTGTTTTCAACTCCTAGCCTAGTTAGATCTATAGAATTGACTTTGATTTTTTTTTTTTTTTTTTGTTGGTATTGTTTGGATTTAATTTTTGTTGTTGGGCTATTTTTTAATAGTTTTTAAAAATATCAATAATATTGTTGAAGAGGGCAAAGTGCAATTTTATTGAAACAAATTGCTAAAAATAATAATTATTATATACATATACTAAAAAATTATTAAAAAAAATCTAGAGGGCCATCGCCCGTCACGCTCCAAACCCGATACCCGAATTTGTGACCATGACCGGCATGCTAATATCAAGCCTAAACCTGATATTAACAAGAACCAACTTAACTTTTACAAAACTTTTACCAAAAGCTTGCCTCTTACTTTTCATTCTTGTTTCCTTACTTAAATGATATAACTTTTCACTTGATATTAAGAGCATCTACATTGTACTCAAAGATTGACATAATCCAACAATTGTTCAAATTGAATTTCGCATAATACTTCTCTTAATACTTTAAGGTATACACTTTTATTAGATCCTAAAATACACAATGCTACAAATCTAAACATCATATTGTTAAATTTAGGATCTATACATATCAAACTAAAACCAGCTCCTTCCAAACTCGACTAAGGCTCTCTCTGCTCCAAAATAAAATCGCTAACCGAAAAAGTGGAATGGGTGAGCTACATAGCTCAAGAAAGGTAAGATATATGAGAATTTAATAAGGATGCATGTAAATCGATCATCTCATTCTATGAATATTTGAATAGGAGAACAACTTTTCCGGCATAGTATTTTATACTATTCATAATAATAACTTATACGCTCTTCATAGAAAAATAATTGTTCACCTTTTTCTTATCAAAGTTAATATTACCAAAACTTTTCGGATTAAACTTCTTTCATTTCCTACAAAGTCACCATATGTATATTCTCATTACAAAAGAATCATTTTAACTTAAATCAGATAATCGGCATTTGTATTAAACTAGAAACATCTTGACTAATAAGAAAACTTTTCTTTATAAACTTCTTCTCATAAAATACTATAACTTTTATGATCATAAAACTTAACGTTTCATAAAAACAAATATCCGATAACTTTTAAATATAAACTTATACTTTCATCGAAAACTTTATCTTTATAGCACAACAAAACTTGAGATACTCATATCTTTAAAGAACAGTTTTTCTTTTCATCATAAACTTCTTTTCATGAGTGCTTTTAACTTTTCATAATGCATTTAAACAAAATCATTCTCTCATGATTAATAACATAATATAGCTGTTTATAAGTAACTTGTTGGTTAGCCCATATCCGATAAGTCTCTGTACTTATTTGGGAGGCTTCTAGCACTACAGATTGCTAGGCATCCAAATTCTCCACAATGCCAAGTATTTCCGTGGATTATATCATAATATATATCTTCCAACCATGGGGGTAAGTTGGCTTCCCCTACAAGTTGGTTGTAACCAACAAGGGGCAGGTACAAAGATAGCCATCCCACTTATAATGACCAATCATATAACGTTTTCCATGGAAAGTTAGTAATTAACCCCTATTAGCAGAGTTCAAATCACCGGAAGACATAACCCGAAAACCTTTCATACTTTACATCATATTGAAATTTCTTATTTTGCATAACATTTCATAATAACAACATTTCCATTCTTTTCTTTAAAGATCATGTTCGTGGAAATTAGTAATAGCATCAATATACTTAAATCATATACATAAAGTTTCGAAAACTCACGAACACATCTTTGTCAGAATAATGATTATATGTCATATCTCTAATCAAAAACCTTTTAATGCATAATATACTTTAAAATAACCTCATGACTTACCAAATACCCATATAACTTATCCCTTATCCGAAAGCGAGGAAACCAAGAGCCTAAAGTTGAAGGAGCTTAGACTTGGATACTGATAACAACTAAACCATAAATCAAAACTTATTACTATCTATAATTTCCTTGTCACAGACTTACACATTCATCTCAAAGCTTATTTCTTAGAATCAAGGAAATCCTAATCCCACCTCAACGAGGTTCTCACAAACAAAAATACATTCATCAAGAACAAGAACAAAATCCTAGAGAAACCAACATTCTTATATTAATCCCATATCTCTAGAAGAGCTAACTTTATTTCAAAAGGTACTTTGAGGTTAGGGCAATAATGCATGCACAAATATGAAATCTTTTAAGCATTGTCATGTAACTATGTACATTCATATGGTAACATACAACACGTCGGGCAAAACAGCTTCATAAATACAACCGTTGCATGGTTTAGAACCCCTTCCTTTGAGTACTAAACCACTACAAAAAAAGAGTCTACTAGCGAGGATAAAATACCCTCGTAAAAATTCAAATATCGTCGCAAAAGGCTATTAGCGAGGGCATGTGGCCCTCGAAGGCCGTCGTATTTGTTCTTGTTGTTAAAAGAGATTTTGCGACCATGCCTTCGCAAATAGATAATTTACGAGGGCAATTTACTTCACGTTCTGAACAAATTCGCCTTCGCAAATATATTACCAAACGACAAAAAAAGTCGACGACTTATTTTTAGCGAGGGGAAAGTAGTCGTCATTAACAACTATTTGTGAGGACATTTATACCCTCACAATTAGTTCTTTGCGAATTTCAAATTAACGACATACTTTTTAGAAACAAATAATGTCGTCGCTAAAATTTATTTGTGAGGGCTTTTAACCCCTCGCAATTAGTTAGGAATAATAGTGACAACATTAAACTGTCCCTTAAAATGTTTTTGCAAGGGATTAAGTGGCATCGCTATTCTATAAATGTTTTTGCAAGGGATTAAGTGGCATCGCTATTCTATAAATTGCAAGGGACTTTGTCGTCACTATAAATTTATTTATGACTAAATTTTTATGTCATCGATAATAATATTTTATATAATTTTTTGAAATATTTTATTATTTATTTATTTATAATTATTTTATATCATTTTTTTTAACTATCATGTTACAATAGTACAATAATTACTAAAAATTGATCTATTGAAAGACAAAAATTCATATAAGTTCAAACTTTAAAATATAGAATATACAAAGAAATCCTGAAGTTAAACCTTGTTTTAAACTTCAACAACTAGAATTATGACAAAATCTATACTAGTCTTCCTCTAAGTTACCCTCCAAGCTGTTTTCAACCTCCCTCATGTTATTGAGTTGTCCTCTTCATCTCTACTAGTACCATCCTTAAAAAATAAATAAAACAAAAAACAATACAAAATGGATCTCCAACAACTGCAAAATGGAATTGGGGAACTAAAAGTCTGGGAGTATTTAAGATGCAGTAGATTGCTTCAAATATGAAATGAGGTCAGCCCGATCCTGTGGCTTCTTCAGCCCGGGGAATACCATCTTAGTCCCAAGAATGTACTGCACAAACAAAAACAAAAAACAAAAAACAAAAGAATTAGGCCATGTTTGGTTTATCAAAGTTACAACAAAACACTTCAATGCTTATACTCACACCAAAAGAATCTATCACACACAAATGCATATACTTGCACCAATGAAAAACCGCTCTCTAAAACATGCAAGGCGATATTCCCAAAGTAAAATAAACTATCTTCAGTTTACTCTCTCTATTGCATACACACACATGCAAGGTGATCATTGCATTTTCTAACATTATGGCAGTGTCTTTTATATTGAGTTGATTCATACCTTTTTGGGGTACAGCAAGTAATCATACAATGTCTTTTCCTCCCAATTGACAGCCATGTTCTTGTTAGCAGCTGAATAGGAGTACCCGAAGTTGTACCAGACTGCCTTCCGAACAATCCATTCAGATTGGGACCTGAAAATTTAGAACAGTTTTATACACAACTCCAAAACTTTCAAGAGAGTAGCGATCACAACAGCTTTCACAAAGAAGCAAGCACAAAAAATCCTAAAGCATATTTACAAAACTTATTAATAAACTAACAAGTGCATCTGCATGAAGTTATATCCATAAGACACATTACTTTTCTCAGAGCATTCATCGAAAGAAAGAAAAAGCCAAAGATAGTTTGTTTTTTGTACAATTTAAATCAGTGCCCAACCTAGTAATGAAATCCTTGAAATAGCAAAATATTGTGAATTTTAGCAAACTTGAAACATGTTCTCCGCAACACCCATCACAACGTCCAATAATGCAATGTCCAACAATCTTAGCTCGGACAAGAAATTTCTCATTAAACAACAAATCAGAGAACAACTTAAAAATCCAAATAACATACAAAATAGTTTCATAATTCATTTCTACTTATAAATAAAAACAAATATGGAAAACAATCCATATCTTTTAAAATCAGCATCTAAAGCCTTACACACCCGCCAACGAGTAAGTTTTGCGGGTAAGAATCACTCCAAATCTAAAGTCTTACACATCCATAAAGTGACATATACTTAAGTTTTAACATAAAATATGTATAACAACAAAACACAATGAGTTTAATCATTAATCTCATGTCCAAAGATCGATAAACATCCCGCATCAACAAGTAAAAGTGGCCACCTTTAAGCTACCTATTTTTGTTGGGTCTTCATAATATACACAATAATCCTTTCTCATGTTACAAAAAATCAATCTTACTTCTTTTTTTTTTTCAAAATTATATTTTTATTTCTCCAACTCTTTCAAAATTATATTTTTAGGACTGCTTGACAATTCCCATATCACTAAACAGCCTTCAAAAATAAATTCCAGCTCAAAAACTATTTCTATTCAGAGAATAACATTACAGAAATAAAAATTTCTTCTTTTTTATTTTTTTTTTCTTCAACCTTCTAAGTAGCCAAACAGATCACTCGAATCAAAACCAGTCAGATCTAAGCAAATTTCATTTCAACTATATCCTCATAATTAACAAAAAACAGTTCATGCAACCCAAACAGATCTCAACAGATCAAAACCATACAACAAAAATCCAATACACATGAGCTAAAGTCACAAACTTTGAATTATCACTCAGATCCAAACATGCCGCAACCAAATCAAATACATATAAAAATCAATAAAAATAAATAAAAAAATCAGGAAAAAGTGAATACCTTGCTTGTGACCAGTGCCTTTGCCAATGGTGTGGCACTGGCCCTCATGTTTTTAATAATAGACATGTGACAAACTTATGCAAGTTAAAAGACAAAATTTTCAAATCATTTAATTAAGCTGAGGATCCAATAGAAGGCCCTAATGTTTTTAATAATAGACATGTGGCATGGGATCCAATAGAACTCGCTACTTCTATTCTACTTTAAAAACCAGAGATTTTGTAGAGTTGTATACAATTATATACCTCCCCAAGATAGACCCTAGCAAACCATAATGAGAATTTGTCACACCATCAAGATCCATAAATGAAGGGTCTTGTCTATGTGAATACCCTCCTAGGTACACTACATAAGACTGAAGCATAAAAGTAATTTAAGGCCATTAATGGCACATATATATGAAATCTACTCAAATGGAATATTAGAAAAATAAATGAGATGGGAGAACTTGCTGGACTTCAGATAAGATTGGATATTATTTTTTGCAGTAAACAAATACAATCCACCCTTTAATCCCTGAAGTTTCTATTATATTGCTGCCAGTCACATTATGGGGTCCCATTTCCTTTGACTCAAAGAATTTCATGTCATGTCTAGCATAGCCATAGTCACACTAACAAATAGAGTACCTAAATTTTAAAAAAAAAAAAAAAAAAAAAAAAAAAAAAAAAAAAAATACAGCATGTAGAGTAACAACATTCATTGCCAAAGAAAGTACTTAGCTTGTAAAGTATCATAGCCTATTGATGAAATCAGATACTTGGTGACAAATAACAAGTACAAATAGTCTACAAAATAAAAATTATGCAAAAGATGACCCACTGATTCATTGCATCAGATACTTGGTGACAAATAACAAGTACAAAAAGTCTACAAAATTAAAAATTACGCAAAAGATGACCCACTGATTCAGTGCTTGCGTTACACACACAACACCAAGTGATCAATGGTATACTCCCCTTAACAAGATTGCCTATGGTCAAATTTTTGTTAGCACTACTGCCACACAAAGAACCTGGCTCAACGCCTTCCTTCACCAAGGACAAAGGTTAAAGAGATAAGAGAGCACCACCACCACTTTGTAGTCAAGAGGCCTAAGAGGTATCCAATGGACCAAGCACACAATACACAAAACTATAAATTCCTATTGCAATATAAATCCAAGTTCAACAATATATACCACGTTACAAATAAAGGGCGAATGAACAGTATTTGGACTGAAATAATTAAATCAAAATTCAAGCATTTGACAATCCAAACCCAAATGCCTAAGTCCAAAATCATACCATATATGTGCTAAAAACCTAACAAACTCAGGTATAATATCAGTATATCACAAACTTATATAAAATCAAAGCAAATAAATGCACAAAACATGCAAAAAAGTTTAGGGATTCGTATACCTTCAGGAGCGTTTTAGGCGGCTGAGGGAGGGGAAGAGTCCGGGGATGGCCGCGGTGGCTGTGGTGGAGATCGTTGGTGTCGGCGGCAGAGGTAGGACCAATTATATCGGCCCGATTCCCAGTGGAGACGAAGGACGGCAGCGGCGAGATGGGTGGGAAAAGCTGCAGCGGTGGATTGGATGGTGTAAAGCCTTAGATCGGAGGACAGCAGCGGCATGATGGACAGCGATTCGAAGGTAGGTTGATCGGCAAGGGAGAGAGAGGGAGAGTTAGAGAGAGCGAGGTCTGATTTTTTTTTCGTGACTCTGAGAGAGAGAGAGAGAGAGAGAGAGAGTGTGTGTGTGTGTTTTGTTTAAGTGTGCACACGTGGGAGACCAAAAGTTAATTTAGTGGGAACCCAAAAATTTTGAGTGGGAACCCTGAATTTTCTTTGGCGGCAATCACAATCACATGTGATTGTGACTCTATATTCAAAAGAATTGATAAATGGTTTTGATTTTAGAGGGGGGAAATGTCCTCACCTTAAATTTTTTTTTAAAAAACCCATGACTAGCGACGGTTAATGTTGAGATAAAATAAAAATTTCAATGTTTTCCTTATCTCAATCACGTTTTAAGGTGGGGGAGTCCTAATCATTGCAATGGGATTTTTGAAAAAATGGAAAACCTTTTAATTGAGTTTAAAACAAAATTTTGAAGGAAGTGCTTTGGGTTAACTCCCCTATCACTATCATATTTTGAAAATCTAACCATTGGATTACATGTTCTATATGATCTTGACGTGCATGTCAATTTTCATGTCAATCGGATGTAATTTACCATTTAATTTATAAACTCATCTTCTATGCAATATTTTAAACTACAAAAACTTGAATTTAAACAATTGATTGATGATATAACTATTAATCTTTGATTATCTTGAAATTTTGTAAGCATGAAGAATGTATGAAGATAATGTAATCTAACGATAAATTTGTCAAAATTCACATCGAATTAAGAAATATAGGGTTGGGTTCAAGTTACACCTGATGTAACTAAAAAATGTTACACCACCCAATAACTTATTATTAAATTCATATTTTGAAAATCCAACTGTTGGATTACATGTTCTATATGTTCTTAAGATGCATGTCAATTTTCATGCTAATCGGATGTAATTTACCACTTAATCTTTAAACTCATTTTTTATGCATTATTTAAAACTACAAAAACTTGAATTTAAACAATTGATTGATGACGTGGCTATTAATATTTGATCACCTCGAAATTTTGTAAGCATGAAAAATATATGAAGATAATGTAATGTAATGGTAAATTTCTCAAAATTCACATCAAATTAAGAAGTATAGGGTTGGGTTCAAGTTACACCTGATGTAACTCAAAAAAATGTTACACCACCCAATAACTTATTATTGAATTCATATTTTGAAAATCCAACCGTTGGATTACATGTTCTATATGTTCTTAAGATACATGCCAACTTTCATGTCAATCGAATGTAATTTACCATTTGATCTTTAAACTCATCTTTTATGTATTATTTTAAACTACTAAAACTTGAATCTAGATAATTGATTGATAACATGACTATTAATCTTTAATCACCTTGAAATTTTGTAAGCATGAAAAATATATGAAGATAATGTAATCTAACGATAGATTTGTCAAAATTCACATCAAATTAAGAAATATAGGACTCGGTTCAAGTTACACCCGATATAACTCTAAAAAATGTTACACCACTCAATAACTTATTATTAAATTCATATTTTGAAAATCCAACCGTTGGATTACATGTTCTATATGATCTATAAACTCATCTTTTATGAAGAATGTATGAAGATAATGTAATCTAACGATAGATTTGTCAAAATTCACATCGAATTAAGAAATATAGTGTTGGGTTCAAGTTACACCTGACGTAACTCTAAAAATGTTACACCACCCAATAACTTATTATTGAATTCAGATTTTGAAAATCCAACCGTTGGATTACATTTTCTATATAGTCTTAATATGCATGCCAATTTTCATGCCAATCGGATGTAATTTACCATTTGATATATAAACTCATATTTTATGCATTATTTTAAACTACTAAAACTTGAATCTAGACAATTGATTGATGACATGGCTATTAATCGTTGATCACCTTGAAATTTTGTAAGCATGAAAAATATGTGAAGATAATGTAATCTAACGGTAAATTTATTAAAATTCACATTGAATTAAGAAGTATAGGGTTGGGTTCAAGTTACACCTGATGTAACTCAAAAAAATGTTACACCACCAAATAACTTATTATTGAATTCATATTTCGAAAATCCAACCGTTGGATTACATGTTTTATATGGTCTTAAAATGCATGCCAATTTTTATGCCAATTGGATGTAATTTACCATTTGATCTATAAACTCATCTTTTATGCATTATTTTAAACTACTAAAACTTGAATCTAAACAATTGATTGATGACATGGCTATTAATCTTTGATTATCTTGAAATTTTGTAAGTATAAAAAATATATGAAGATAATGTAATCTAACGGCAGATTTGTCAAACTTCACATCGAATTAAGAAATATAGGGTTGGGTTCAAGTTATACCTGACGTAATTCTAAAAAATGGTACACCATCCAATAACTTATTATTGAATTCATATTTTGAAAATCCAACCGTTGGATTTCATGCTCTATATGGTCTTAACAGGCATGCCAATTTTCATGCCAATCGAATGTAATTTACCATTTGATCTATAAACTCATATTTTATGCATTATTTAAAACTACAAAAACTTAAATTTAGACAATTGATTGATGACATGACAATTAATTTTTGATCACCTTGAAATTTTGTAATCATGGAGAATGTATGAAGATAATGTAATTTAACGGTAGATTTGTCAAAATTCACATCGAATTAAGAAATATAGGGTTGGGTTCAAGTTACACGTGATGTAACTCTAAAAAATGTTACACCACTCAATAACTTATTATTGAATTCATATTTTGAAAATCCAACCGTTGGATTACGTTTTCTATATAGTCTTAACATGCATGCCAATTTTCATGCCAATCAGATGTAATTTACCATTTGATATATAAACTCATATTTTATGCATTATTTTAAACTACTAAAACTTGAATCTAGACAATTGATTGATGACATGGCTATTAATCGTTGATCACCTTGAAATTTGTAAGCATGAAAAATATATGAAGATAATGTAATCTAACGGTAGATTTATCAAAATTCACATTGAATTAAGAAATATAGAGTTGGGTTCGAATTACATCTAACGTAACTCTAAAAAATGTTACACCACCCAATAACTTATTATTGAATTCATATTTTGAAAATCCAACCATTGGATTACATGTTCTATATGGTCTTAACATGCATGCCAATTTTTATGCCAATCAGATGTAATTTACTATTTGATCTATAAACTCATATTTTATGCATTATTTAAAATTACTAAAACTTGAATCTAAACAATTGATTGATGACATGACTATTAATCTTTAATTAACTTGAAATTTTGTAAGCATGAAAAATATATGAAGATAATATAATCTCACGGCAGATTTGTCAAAATTCACATCGAATTAAGAAATATAGGGTTCGGTTCAAGTTACACGTGATGTAACTCTAAAAAATGTTACACCACCCAATAACTTATTATTAAATTCATATTTTGAAAATCCAACCGTTGGATTACGTTTTCTATATAGTCTTAACATGCATGCCAATTTTCATGCCAATCAGATGTAATTTACCATTTGATATATAAACTCATATTTTATGCATTATTTTAAACTACTAAAACTTGAATCTAGACAATTGATTGATGACATGGCTATTAATCGTTGATCACCTTGAAATTTGTAAGCATGAAAAATATATGAAGATAATGTAATCTAACGGTAGATTTATCAAAATTCACATTGAATTAAGAAATATAGAGTTGGGTTCGAATTACATCTAACGTAACTCTAAAAATGTTACACCACCCAATAACTTATTATTGAATTCATATTTTGAAAATCCAACCGTTGGATTACATGTTCTATATGGTCTTAACATGCATGCCAATTTTTATGCCAATCAGATGTAATTTACTATTTGATCTATAAACTCATATTTTATGCATTATTTAAAATTACTAAAACTTGAATCTAAACAATTGATTGATGACATGACTATTAATCTTTAATTAACTTGAAATTTTGTAAGCATGAAAAATATATGAAGATAATATAATCTCACGGCAGATTTGTCAAAATTCACATCGAATTAAGAAATATAGGGTTGGGTTCAAGTTACACCGACGTAATTCTAAAAAATGGTACACCACCCAATAACTTATTATTGATATCATATTTTGAAAATCCAACTGTTGGATTTCATGTTCTATATGTTGTTAACATGCATGCCAAGTTTCATGCCAATCGAATGTAATTTACCATTTGATCTATAAACTCATATTTTATGCATTATTTTAAACTACAAAAACTTGAATTTAAACAATTGATTGATGACATGGCAATTAATGTTTGATCACCTTGAAATTTTATAAGCATGAAAAATATATAAAGATAATGTAATCTAACGGTAGATTTATCAAAATTCACATCGAATTAAGAAATATAGAGTTGGGTTCAAGTTACACGTGATGTAACTCTAAAAAATGTTACATCATCCAATAACTTATTATTGAATTCATATTTTGAAAATCTAACCATTGGATTACATGTTCTATATGTTCTTAATATGCATGCCAATTGGATATAATTTACCATTTGATCTATAAACTCATCTTTTATGCATAATTTTAATCGGAAGAAATTTTTATTCACTTTTGTGAGAGAGAGAGAGAGAGAGAGAGAGAGAGTACAAAAGGCTAAAATTCTTGAATTTTAGGCTACCATTTTGACGTTGAAAGTGCTATCATTTTTTTATGGGTACAATTGTTAGAAAATAAGGACAGACCTTTCTTATATAGGATGTATATAAAATGTATTTTTTTAGACTGTAAACAAAAAGTTCATCTAAAGAATACAAAGTACTATATGTTTATAAGTTTCTTTTTATTTTTCTTTGAATTTTAGAATAACTTTTATCTCCAAAAAAAAAAATTATATATATATATATATATATTTTAATGATTTTTTGCGAAGGTCAATCATGGCCCTCGCAAATAATTTAGTGTTAGTAAGGGCATATTTTTAACCCACACAAAAAATAAACTTTTTGCAAGGGATTTTTATTGTCCCTCGGAAATAATTTGGTGGGAACATTTCCCTCCAAAATTTTTGACATTTTAATGATTATTTGTGAAGGCAGATCCTAGCCCTCGCAAATAATTTAGTATTAATGACGGCTTTTTTTTAACCATCACAAATAATACACTTTTTGTGAGAGATTTTTAATTGTCCCTCGCAAATAATATGGAGGGAAAATTTCCCTCCAAAATATTAGTATTTGTGACGACTATAACACATAATTGCGACAGCTTTTCTTGTTAGTCACAATTATTTCACATTTTATCAAGTATTTGCGAGGGCTTTATTTTGCCATCGCAAATAAGATTTTTTGAGAGGGCTTTTTGGGTCCGTCAAAAATTCTTGGTCGCTAATAGGCATTTTTCTTGTAGTGAACCAAAAAAGAAGTTACAAAAAAATTAATCTATGATCGAGACATACCAAAAGATAAGTATATTAAATTATAGCTCAAAAAATTCACCCTAACTTGAGAATTAAATCCACAAAGTCGGGTGTAGCATATGCTTCATTCATGCTCATTTCAGCAGCGTATGCTCCATTTGTAAAATACAAACGGTCTGTTCACACACATCCAATTGTCATGAAATTTTACATGACTACTCCCCTATGTCCAGTATAAACATAAAAATTTCGAGTCAAAACATAAACCCATGATTTACTAAAAATCACGCAAGACAAAGATACTCAAATTTGTCCTAACAGAATTTCTTGCAACTTAAAAATTAAACCATTATTTTTATGTTCATCCAAATTCTGTAAGACCACTTCCATAACAACCATGTGTGTCTTAGAATTCATAAAAACTACTCCTAGTAACCTAATTCACAGAATATTGTTTAATACATATTTTTCTTGTTGTGAACATCAAATCATCACAAAGACAGACTTTTAGTATATATTCTTACAAAATCTCAACAAATAGCAATAGGCCTTAATTTCATTTGGGTATTTTTATACCTATAATAAACATACTAAAATATGTTATTAAACATTCAATAAACCATAATATCATCAAACCTTCAAATCACTAAAACAGAATCATAATTCAACTCGTAAAATCGGGATAGAGGTTAAAGAAGTAGAAATAAACAAATGAAGTTTTGATTACTTACCCCCAACAATTTGAGGCTGAAATTTTAGTGTTAACCCTTTAATTTCTTCCTTAGAGAGGGATATTTTGTTTTGGTGAGAGAGGGAGGGCTGCCATGTAAGAAGGGGAGAAGAAAGAAACAAAGAACAAGGAAAAGAGTAGGGAAAGAGGGCTGGACTTTCTGTCTTGTGCAGCCAAGAAAATGAGATAAGGGGAACACTTTTGGGGCAGCAAAAAGGGGGATAAAAGATGGGGACTTTAGGTGGAATACGTGTGGAGCTTAGGAAAAATCTCACCACCCATTTTCCAATTTTCTTGCATTCACACTCACACTTTTCTACAAAAATAATATCACTTTGCATGTGTGTATATATATATATATATATATATATATATATATACTTACCTTTATAAAGTTATATCCATCACATTAAAAGAGGATATATTTTCTAATTACTTTGAGAGACATAAAAGAAGTATTAGGATGGAGTCTTGTCTTTCTTTCAAAGCGTGGACCCATGGGTTTGACAAAAGGGACTTAAGAGAGTTCCTAGCACTTTTCTTGAGAGAAAAAGAGAGCAAAGTGAGCTGAAATTTTAGATTTGTGTGTTTACCCGTAGGAACTAGAGAGGGAGATGGCTTCTTGGATGTTCTATTTGTTTGAGAAAGTCAAGGAAGAGGTGAGGTGGAGCTTGGTGATTGCATGTCCAAGTCTTGGTCTTTGGGTTTGTTCACATGCATGAAACTTTGGCTTTACATGTGTTGAATTTCAATTGATTGCATGTGGGTGGAATTTCCACTATAATATCTCATGCATCATACATAGTTAAAACACCAACAACTATATATATATATATATATATATATATCTCATAACTTACCCACTTAATATAGTTTTGCACATACTAAGTATATATTTATAATACAAATAGCCATTTTAATTATTTATAATCTTTACCATTCTCATTCAATGGCATTATAAAATAATATGCTTATTAAATACTCTTCTATTAATTATAAAAAGAAAGTGGTATTAAAATAGTAATTAACCACTTAAACACATGGTTTAATTATAAAGTCGGGTCGTGTGTTATAGCCCCCTCCCCCCCGGTCCAACAATAGCTTCGTCCCTGACACACACACACAAAGTCATTATCTGATTATGGAGAGAAACTCGTTAGATAAAAAAACTCTCTGGGGCCTAGCTTAGTATATGGAATCTACTATGAAAATAGCTCCATTACATAACAACTTACCAAACGTCTAGTTGTGCAATGTACCTGTACGCGAGTCTCTAAATCCATCTAACAATATACTTGCCTAGTCTATATATATATATAAAACCGAAGCTTTTGAAGTTCCCACAATTTTCCACGTCAGCACAATATTAAAAAAAAAAAACTTTTTAAGACTAAAAAAAAAACGGTATTATCAAAAAGGAAAAAAAAACACCCAAAAATTTCAAACCAGCATTATCAAAAGGGAAAAAAAAAAAAAAAACACCCAAAAATTTCAAACTGGCATTATCAAAAAGGAAAAAAAAAAAAAAAACTTTTAAGACTAAAAAAATACCGGCATTATCAAAAAGGAAAAAAAAAACACCCAAAAATTTCAAACCAAAGATTATCAAAAAGGAAAAAAAAAACACCCAAAAATTTCAAACCGCATTATCAAAAGGAAAAAAAAAACACCCAAAAATTTCAAATCGGCATTATCAAAAAACACACCCAAAAATTTCAGCCCTTAAAAACAAAGCTCAAAGCCTAAAAAGAGGCTAAAACCAAAAATTTCACAAGACAATACAATATTAAAAAAAAAAAAAACTTTTTAAGACTAAAAAAAAAAAACCCAAAAATCTTAAAAAGTTTTTTTTTTTTTTTTAATATTGTGCTGACGTGGAAAATTGTGGGAACTTCAAAATGACTAAAAAAACCGCATTATCAAAAAGGAAAAAAAAACCCAAAAATTTCAAACCGCATTATCAAAAAGGAAAAAAAAAAAACACCCAAAATTTCAAACCGCATTATCAAAAGGAAAAAAAAAAAAAAAACTTTTTAAGACTAAAAAAATACCGTCATTATCAAAAAGGAAAAAAAAAAAAAACCCAAAAATTTCAAACCGCATTATCAAAAGGAAAAAAAAAACACCCAAAAATTTCAGCCCTTAAAAAACAAAGCTCAAAGCCTAAAAAGAGGCTAAAACCAAAAATTTCGTCAACACAATATTAAAAAAAAAAAAAAAAAACTTTTTAAGATTTTTGGGTTTTTTTTTTTTAGTCTTAAAAAGTTTTTTTTTTTTTTTTTTTTAATATTGTGCTGACGTGAAAAATTGTGGGAACTTCAAAAGTTTCGGTTTTATATATAGAATATATAGATAATAGATTTTATTGGTTTGGTATATAATTTATACCATGATATATATATATATATATATATATATATATATATATATATATATATATATATATATATATTCATATTAAGTTATTAATAGCTTTCCCGTGCATCGCACGGGTTAGCGACTAGTTAATTATGTTTACATGTCTTTAAACCAAGGAAGTCAATACCGATCGAGGCCGTACTGTTTGGCCAATGATGACGATATATTTTTCGATATCGGTCAATACCAATGTACCGTTTCGGGTTTATCGCTATTTTATATATTTTATATATATATATATATATTATTTGTATATTTATAAATTTAATTATTTGGTAAAAGTTAATTTGTTAAGAAGTTAAACTATTTAAGCTTATAAGTTTATTAAAAAAAATAAGACTAAAAAATAGAAAATCAACAAAAAGGTTTGGATGAGATAAATAGATAATAAGTAGGATGAGTTTGGTAGAATCAAATAAAATAAATAGAAAAATTTGTTGGTGATAAAGCCAAAGAACTCAGTGATAAAGACAAAGCCAAATTTGTTGGTGATAAAGCTAATGTGAGTTTTTATACTTTTCAGTTTTCACATTTTCCAAGTATCTTTTGTCAGTTTTTACTCCACCACACACATTAACTTTTGATCACTTCACTTCAACTTCTCATTTCATTTCACACAGTCTAAACCTCTAGGCCTCTCTCTAGTCTCACACAATTTTTCACTTTTTACTCCACCACATGTATCTCTTCCCATCAATCAACACACATTTTCAGATTTGATCTCTCTCTCCCTCTCTCGCAGATCAAGCATTCAACTATGTTTCACAACCTCAATGAATACTAGTGGTGCCGTTCACTGCCAGCTAGCTTCGTTGTCACCACTATGAGGCCAAGATGAAGAGAACGTTGTCACTACTAGCCAGCTTCTAGACCTCTCTCTCTAGTCTCACACACGAGAACGTTGATCGACAACATTTTTGGGTCACTTTGTGGGCGTTAAGATCAACACTTTTTGTTCCTACTGTATCCATTTACCGACTAAAATAGCCTGTATTTTTTTTCTGGTATGAAAGAGGGGGTGTACCTATACCGGTGCACTCGCCAAGATCACGGTATATACCGCCATACTAGCCGGTGACAAAGACGGTATTGACTTTCTTGCTTTAAACACAAGTCATGACACCTACTGTAAGTCCAATTGCTCGAACACTTCAAGGCCTTATGTAGATTTCTGATGGTCTCTATGATTTTTAGCACTCTAAAGCACTCAAGCTCTCGCTAAGTGGTTTTGTGGAATTTTCTTATCAAGGATGTTCAATGGGAGAGGGTGAAGGTATGTGAGAATACATGATTTTATTTATAGGGATGGAAAAGCCTCTACTTTCATTTTGTGGAGGTATGAAAAAGATTTTTTGGTTGGGAGGATGGAAAAGTAAAAGGATGAAAAAACTCTTTTATTTGGTTGAGAAGAAAAATGGGATGATAGGAAATGTAATTTTTAAAATTTATTTATATGCCTCTATTACATAAAAAAATATTTTAAAAGAAAAAAAAATTTGATGTCCATATAAAAAAGCTAAGGATTTGTTGTAAATTAAGTTGCGAACTCCTGTAAAAATGCACAGTATCAATGCCTTAGATACACACTTGTCTAGACTTATATTTAAATGAAAAGTTTCATATCAAGATTGAATTTTTCACCTAATAGTCACTTGATACATGTGCATTTTGCAAGAGTTACTGCAACTTAGTTTGCAGCAAATTCTTATCCTTTAAAAAAAATTTAAAAAAAAAATCCAACACACACATAAGTGGGGAGAGATGGGGGTTGATGGGTAATTTCCCATCAAACTTCCCATCACATTTTCTTCCCAAAATGAGGAGACTTTGAAACCATCACAAATGGTGGGCTATGAGAGAAAACTCATGAACCCCACCAAAATCTCTCTCATTTTTCTCCGCTCAACCAAACACTCTCATACCATTTTCTCCCTACTTTTTTCTCCGTATTTTTTTCATTCTCC
This sequence comes from Quercus dentata, assembly GCA_028216015.1. Lineage (NCBI taxonomy): Eukaryota > Viridiplantae > Streptophyta > Magnoliopsida > Fagales > Fagaceae > Quercus > Quercus dentata. The sequence goes on along the minus strand of CP116454.1, from coordinate 18,192,801 downwards.
CAATTTTCAACCCAACTAAACACACTCTTAATCAAGGAAGACAATTTTGTATCGTCTTGTGATGCAAGATCGTTGATGTTTATTTACACTTTATGATACTTCACACAATATCTCCACTTTATGCTTCATGTATCTGTTGGGAAAACACATGGAAAATACAGTTTTTATCTCATATAAAACACGCAGCGAATATAACGGATCTATTTCATTCATGTGAGATAGCATGCAACATTTGAGTTTTAGAAACAAAGAACAAAGAAGCGTTCCTTGATGCAAATAAATTCAAAACAAAAATGAATATCGGACTTGGGAAGCCTTTCAGTCTTCACTCCAATTTCACAATTTGCCCAAGATGTGTGATCTCTCAATCAATTCTATATGTACTTGTTCAAGAGAATAACCAAGTGTCTCTTTTAAGGAAAAAATCTTATTTACTTCTTTCTTTTTAATCATACACATATTTCTGCACATAGTAGTTACTCTTTTTAATAACTCCTATTAAATAAATAAATGATTATCTAATTGGATTGGCTTTTTGGGCCACACAATCGGGATTTAGTGTATTGCTTGAAGTGGGACCAAAAGAGACAAATAAAGCTCTAGCTCCAATGAGCTTTAAACTTATCTCACAACTCTTGACAAGCTCAAAATTACCACTAATTATATTTAATACCACTATATAAATATAATTGCATTATAGGACTAATTAATAAATTATATTCCAAGATTTTATTAAACATATAATCCATTCGTTAAAATATTCGTAGTAATACAAAATCATAATATATAATTGTTACTTTGAAGATTACTACATCTTGATCTTTGAGTATTTAGTTTAATCCTTTAAGTTATTTATATATATTTTAGAAAATCTAATTTCATAAAATACAAACTTTAGTAACTTTTTGTTAAAGTAGTTAGACCTAATAGTCTGAATAACCAAACTCTTTAAACTTATCTCAAGAAAATATTTTATATTTTTATAAAGAATTTATGAATTTCATCTTGAGAATATGTGTTCCTTCAACATTACATGTTGTTGCCCATACTGAGGCTTTAATCATTTGTCTAGATCTCACTCTTGATATATTAAAGCAACATACATTTCATAATCGGGTTCACTATTCCCTCAAGATTAAGAGTTTATGTAAATAAGAAGTTGTGAGATTTATTATTCATTTGACATTCGTGACATGATCGTTAATAGTTCAATATGTTTTATACACTTAAAACATATTAACATATCAACTAGAAGTCTTCATTTCTATAATCAAGACAAATTATCTTAATTGATATGTTATAGTCTTCATAGATGAAATGTCCAATTTTACTACCGATTATGAACTAAGATTTTGAGTTTACAAAGAACTTGTGATTTATATTTTCTGTAACTAAATCACATAAATCACATACTATGCATCTCATGGACTATATGATAATGTCCAAACATTCATGCTATCATTATTTTAGATAATAATAAAACAAGTTTTTTCCATAAAACATAATGTCATAGATAATGCCATACATAGCATACAATAAGATTTTAGAGCATTAATCCTAACAGTATCCACACTTTATTCAGTTATCTTTTTTAAAGTCTAGTATCCACACTTTATGCTGCATGCATTAAAGAGTGTGAACAAATGTAAAAGCAAAAGCATCAAAGCTCTTTCAAAAATTGATTTAATAAAACAGTCGGTCATAAAGTCTTTAGCCGGCCTGGAAACTGAAAACATTTGTAATGAACTTCTACCAAACTCGGACGAAACCATGGAGCAATAGATGCTCAGGAAGTTTCCTATGAACTCCACAGCCTCTCTTTTTATTTATATGATGCTACCCTGCCCTCAGTGTTGTGCAATCTATTTGTAGGTCCTTCCCTCCCAGTTTCAGTCACATTAAATTTTCCCTTTTTGCCTTTTTCAATCACAAAATTATTTGATGGAAACCATTGCCGAAGCCCGCATGTCTCTGCCAGATAGAGAAGAGGGAATTCCTACCACCTTTTCACTCTTTCCAGCAGCCAACTCCCTGTCTGATAGTAGTGATAGTTCATTGTCTAATCGAACACTTCAACACTACTTGTCTCCATATTCTATAACATCGTTCTTTCCACCAAACAACTCTGTGTCAAGCTCTGTATCTACTCAAACCATACACTTCCCTCCGTCCATATCGTCACTATTTCCACCCACACAGTCTGTGGACTCTCAGCTAAATTCATTGTGTAGTGAAAGATCGAATCCCGGATTTGGTAATTCCATAACCTCAATCTTCCCGCCAAACTATTCTTATTCGAGTTCAATTGAATCAACCCAATACCACGATCAGTTTGGTTCAAACAAAAGCAAATTGAGTCATGAATTTAAAGATGTTACTGGTAAAACTGAAACCATACGCTTCCCTCCGTCCATATCGTCACTATTTCCACCCACACGGTCTGTGGACTCTCAGCTAAATTCAGTGTGTAGTGAAAGATCGAATGCCGGATTTGGTAATTCCATAACCTCAATCTTCCCACCAAGCTGCTCTTATTCTAATTCAATTGAATCAACCCAGTACCACGATCAGTTTGGTTCAAACAAAAGCAAATTGAGTCATGAATTTAAAGATGTTGTTACTGGTAAAACTGAACCTCATTTTCAGGAGCCTAATATAAATCGTTGGCGCCCATTTAAATTTCATATCTCGAATGAAGAGACAATCTTCCAAAAGCAAGTTGAGGCGGAGTTGAGGCAGGCCCAGGAGAGGTGGACCTATGCTATCTACTGGGAGTTAGACAGGCCATCCAGTTCTCTTCTATGGGGCACTTTCAGTCAGGTCAAAGGGTTCTACAATGTGAACGATGACAAATTTAATGACAAGGCCATGGCCTTGTCGTTCTTCCAGCTCATGGATTCGTGGTTTAGCATCTTTGGCAGTGTCCTAAACCAAGTTTTCAGCACTTCGAGTCCCATCTGGGTGGTCGGGGTGGACTGCCTGAAGAGCTCAAAGTACTACCAGGCCCGTGAGGGCCATCAGTATGGACTCCAGACCATGTCTTGGATACGTGTAGCAGATGGTGTCATGGAATTTGGCTCCACAGAGCTGATTTATCCATCTTGAAATATCAGGAACACTGATTGGTTGTCTGTCAATGACAGACCTTCTACTTAAGATAGTTTGGCCAAATGGAATGCAAAAACTGCATGTTCTCAAAAATTTTAATTTGAGAACTTCTTCGAGCTCACTTTCTATAACCATTCCTATACAGAGCCAAAAGTGTAATCTATGGATTCAATTAAAGTTATTTTAATTCTTTTTATTTTATACACAGTGAAGGACTCTAGTGTCACCAACCTTGATTGTTTTTCCTCCTTTTAAATTTTTATGCTGTTTTGCTAATACAACGCTATTCTTTAAAAACAAAACATCAAATTTTTAACACGCTCAGGATAACGTCGTCCAAATATATATTTAAGCTTATTTAGATACAATGGCCTTAAGGAAACAATCAAAACCTTTATATAATTGCATACTGTTGAAGTGGGCCGTGTATGGCTTGAATTGCCACAAGCCCAAAGTCAGTCACGAGTAAACCAAATTTAACTAGGAATATACATCCTACTACAACCGACCTATGACATATATATATATATATATATATATATATATATATATATATATATATATATATTAGGTTTGGGTTGAACTGAAATACATAGAGAGAATTAGAGTAATTCCTAAAACTCTAGCAGCAACCGCATAAGAAGAAAAATAGTATTTTCTTGTCTTGAGGGTGAGAGAGAGTTAGGGTGTATTGGGATTTGGGTTTCTTGAGAGTGTTCTTGTACATTATTGTATTTCCCTATTTTTTTATAGTGAAATTTCTCCGTCGTCTCCGTGGAGGTGGGTAGTTTGCCGAACCACGTAAATTATTGTGTTCTTTATGTGTGTTTGTTATTTGATTTTTGCTTATTTACTGTTATTGATTTGAGTCCTGGGGTACTATCTGCACAACACATACAAATGACTTGAAAGATGAATGGTTGAAATATTCTATAATGAGTAAAAATTTTTGATATCAAATAACAAAGTATATGCTAAGATAATCTAGTTACAAGAGAGTTAAAAACATATATATATATATATATATATATATATATAATTATAAATATGTATGAGAAACATTCAGAAGTATAAAATGAGTGAAGACAAAGTATACCGATGAAATTAACATAAATTATGGATGCTTAAACTTATTTTTTTTAATAATTCATGTCCAAAATAAACAGCTTTTAAAAATAAAATATGATATTTTCTAGAGTGTATGTTGCTTAACAATGACATAATATTCATAAAAAAAAACACATATATAAATAAGTAAACAATCAAATTTTAATGTATATTTTCAAATTGAAATAGAATGCCAACCATAGTTGATATTGGATTATAAAATTAGTTTTCAAGATTATAAATTTCTTATGTGATTTTATTTTTGTTAAAATTAGTTATCCAATAAGGCATTTATAATTTTGTTTTGTGCTTTGAGATGTTGATATTGTGTAGAAAGAAAACTTGTGTTTTTATTTTAATTACCCTTTGTGCTATTTTGTTTTGGTTAATAATTTTGGCATTTTCACAATTTCAAAATTATTGAAAAAATATTAATTTGTTTAGTTGAGCTCATTAATTCTTGATATGAGTGGTGAATATAAAACAATGCATTTTACGTCAAGTAATTTATTGCATTATTTTCCAAATGACAAATACATTTTCTTTTTTTTTTTCTTCTTTTTATAAAAAATTTCATGTGAAAAAATACAAGTTGACCTGACTAGACCCAAACCCAATCCGACCCGCTTGTTTGTCACGTCCAAATTATAGGGAAAATGAATCTAAAATGTTGGTTGGATATTTTGAACTCAGAACCTCATTAGTATCTTGAGGCCTTAAAAATCATTTGAATTTACCAAATATGTCTTAGAATATGAGAAATTCAGAAACATAAAAATAGTAATAATAAAAATAAATAAATTAACTTTTATAGACGCAAAAGTTTTGATGATATATACATATGTATTTTCTTTTCTTTTTTTCTTTTGCTGATTTGGAAGATATCTTTCTAGAAACAGTCAGTCAAACGAGAGTTTGTAGTTAGCCGCAATATGCAAGTTTTGACATGGTCGTAACTGACAATATTCTTCCATATTACAATAAAATCTCAAATTTATCCCACATAACTTGAAATTCTATACCTTATGGAAATGATGGTCAAAGGCGGCTTGATGCATTTAGGGGCCTTAGGCGAAAATTGACTGGAGACTTTTCATATATTTAAATATGATTTTTTTTTTTTATAAAAAATTAATATTACTTAAATTCTATAATCTTGTTTTAGATGCAAAATTATTAATTAACTATGTAAAATATTTTTTTCTTTAGAAAATCTATAAACACAGAAAAATTGACAAAATTTTGCACGATTATTGATGTGGCAGATTGGTAATGGTAAGTAAAAATGTGATGTTAGTGGTAGACCTAGATGAAAACTAGTAAAAATTTGCTAGCTCAACTGTTGTGAAATTCTTTGTATATTGCTTTTTTTTTTTTTGGTGAAAAGTGTTATATTCATAATATTTTCACAACAAATCCTAAATATTAAGTTATTACTGGTTCTAATTTAAACCCACCATTGAAATTACTTTTTTCCCCACTAATAATAGCCAAGAACAACCTTCTACTTAGGATTTGTTTAGGATTTGTTGTGAAAAATGTTGTGGACGTAACATTTTTCTCTCTTTTTTCTTGTTTTTTATTTGATAAAAAATGTTATTTTATTTATTGGCTAATATTTTTGGGCTTAATAAATAAGTTTATAATATAAAAAATTATTGTATTGGCCAAAATTTAAGGGCCTTTTTCTACTTGGGGTCTTAGGCGACCGCCTCACTTGCTTTCATACTAGAGCCGGCCGATGATGGTTTAGAATAAAGAATAACAAAAAAGCGCCAAGAGAGAAGTCTGGCCTGGATAGTGAAAGGGCTTGAGTGAAATGGTTAATGTGGGTAAAAGGAGCGTTTAAATTTGGGCGAAAGGATAGTGACTCATGAAGGTCAAGCTCGCTCAAGCAAAGTAGTCGCAAACTGTCAAGAAGGGCCTGGGCTTAGAAAGCTATTGAAATTCAATGCACAAGTCCTAAATGCCTTTACCAAGCATAATGGATGATCACATGACTTCCTTCCCCTACACAAAAGAAACTGCTGTATAGCCAAAACACGGCGATTTTGGCCCATTAGCACCGATTTTGAAAATATTTAGGCCCGAAACACTGTTTGGGAAATATTTAGGGATGTACCACTTTTTTAGGTACTCGAGCTTGGAGAGCTCGAGTACCCCATTTTTTCCAACTGCTCCAACGTGGCACCCGACGTTGGAATAGGAAAATTTAAAAAATAAGCTTGGTACCCGAGCTCATGAAGCTCGAGTCTTGACGTTGGAACGCTCACCATCTCTCCCTATTACCCCCACACTTAAACCATCTGTTACCCACAAACCAAGAACAGCAAAACATACCTGAAACCAAACCTCTCAATCTCGCTATCTCCCTCTCTCAATCTCGCTATCTCCCTCTCAATCTAAAGCTATTTCCACACAAATACTCTCATTCTGCCTCTCAATCTCGCAAATACTCCCATTCTCCCTCTCAATCTCGCGATCCGCTTCATTCTCCGTCTCCGTCTCCGTCTCGCTCTCGGTCTCCCTCTCACAAGGTATGTCTCGCTCAGCTTGCATGTTTAGCTTGTGGGTATTTTTGTTTGTAAATTTGTTATTTTTATGCATAGAAATGTTAAACTTACTAGGCCATATTGTGGGTATTTTTGTGTGTATTTTTATGGGTATTTTTGTGGGTATTTTTATGGGTATTTCAAACAGAGGGGCATCATTTAGTTAGTTAGTTAATTTATATTTTTCGGTGATTACTAGAATGTTGGTCTTGTTGTGCTTGTCTTTTGGGTTCAATTCTGGATTCACTCATGAAAGGTTCTGTCCATGAAAGTCAGCAAATAATGAGGCCTACGGATTGAAACCCCAAATTCTACCTCAATAATTTAAAGATATAGGAATGATACCAATCTAGATATCGACATGGATGTTTCATTCAGATATGGACCAAACATAAAATTAAAAATTAAAAATTAAAAAGGATATTTTAATTTGGGACAAAATTTAGGCAAAAATAAGTTTTGTACATTAGTTCCCCAAATAAATACAAACACATGGTTGCATTGACCAATGAAACACAAACAATATTATATTTCCAAAGACAAGTAACTTCAATGCAAATTGTGTTTGAACATAATTGGGAAACATATATTGCACCTAAGCACCTAACATATTGTGCATAAACTTTACCCTTTTATTTGATTTAGTTTAACCACACATGAAATATAGAAGAACAACAACAACAAAAACAAGAAATAAAAAACATAAGAATTTAGGTCTCCAAAGTTGTCTTTGAGAATCGTCAAAGCTACCAATGTTGATAGGAGGAAGTGCCTTCCATGTTATAGTAGATAGATCACACTAATTTGAAGAAAAGCAGATCTTTGATCTTTATCGTGACCACTGTTAATGATTCTTAAACAAAAAGAGAAGTTTCATATCAAGATGATTTGATACATAGCTTCATAATCTAAAAGGAAAATTTCAGTTTGAAATAATATATAAAACATCATTATACCATTAATTTTTCTATATATTGGTAATTTACACACACACCTTGTATGGGTCTTGAACCCACAACCACACCCCCTACCTTGCTCTTACAAGGGAAGAAGCCATTTGAGCCGAGCTCATTAGCTCTAATATCATTATATCATCACCGATATCTAGAAGCCTTTTACTTGAACAATCGAACATAAAAACTATCCTAAAACCAGGATAAAGTGCGAGCCCACAACAAAAATAGAATTAAACATACTCCTCTTTACAAGAATGTATAATAAGCACCTTCTTCATGCGGGTCTTGATTTCAAATTTGCGGGATTTGTTGTAGATGCGCCTTTTCTCGCCTTGACGAGCCCTCTTTGCAGTGAGTCTGCTTTTTCTTAGTTGGAGCCGCCTCACACACTCGCTTTCTTGAGAAATTCACAAAACCCAGAATTTCAAATCGTCCTAAAATTTCATTACCGAAACTTGGGGTTACGAGAAAAGAAATGAACAAGGAATTGTCATTCATTGGAACTTGAAAAGGCCAAGACATAAAATTAAAATAAAAAAACTTTATTCAACTCGTACTTTAGCAGTTATTATTTTCAATTTTTGAAAGTAACAACATGAATCATAAAAATCTAGTTCTGCAATGCAGCCAAGTGATTTATTTTGGCAAAATGGAATTGTTTTGAGACCGAAGTTCGCTTGTCCTGAATCTTTTGGACCGGTGATTGAAATTTCAGTCTCTTTCATTGATTTAGTACTCAAGCCACCATTAGTGATGAAGTAAGGTCTGTTGTTTAATAGAATTCATTTCCTCACATATTCTTCGCGCTTTGCACCCAAACTAAGGTAGGCATGCTCATTTTGTTCCAATGGCCTTTTCCGAAATGATTCTTGACACATCACACCCTCTAATTCTCGACATCAAGTAGAAGAACCAGTGTATTTAACTCTACTTGATTGCGGTAAAAAGAAACAAGATGGCCGTAAGTCATTTAAGACAACTCCTTGAGAGTGTGCAGAATCCACTAACTCCACAATCTGCCTGAATATAAGCACACTTTCAGCTTTGTTTAGTTTACTATGCCCAGGTTTAAGCCAATCCCTTAGGCCGATCCCATCATTGAACCGTTCGGACTAGACCTATCAATTCTATGTGTGCAAGATTGACCATTGTTGGCACTTAATTTTATAATGAGAAATATATAATACAAATCCATAAAACATATTTTGTAGCATTGCTGGTTCCAACTTCCAAACATTTTTTTTTTTCAAAAATTCTTGCAATTGGATTTGAAGTTTAGACTTAAAATATGGGTTTCTTCAAGTTTCGTAAGACTTCTTCCATGTTTGGTCTTTCTTGCTCATTTGGAGTAGTACATTGAACAGCTATCGATAATACATTTTGAAATTCAGTTACAATATAAGCCCCACTTAAGCATGGATCTCGCCATGGCACTTATGCTTCCTCCTTTCATTATTGCATTCCTTGCTTGTATCGGTGACAATTGACAATAGAAATATATTCAGCTAATCCATTGAATTTACCATCTTAGGTGAAAAAACTACTTATAAAATAGTAACATGCTAAACTATATGGGAGACAACATGTTAAATAGAGCATACCTCTTTAAACAGAGATTCTCGGCTTTCTTCCTGTCAAAAGTTGAAGTAGCACAACCCCAAAATTGAAAACATCATTTGTAGTGGTTTCCATCCTTTCGATCTTTAACTTGTAGTTTGATAAGATGGGTCTGAAATCTTAGGCTCTAGTTTCTCGATCAATAATATGTTTGCTAACTGAGACATATTGGAGTATTAGTTATTAGCACCATCACACTTAATATTAGCTATAGGTGAAATTAATTAATTTTACCTTTTTGTGACTCTACCTTTTAGGATTACCTTAAGGTATAGTTTTGTTCTTAAATTAGAAATAGATACTCAAACAATTAACATAGTATTGAAGTCATACATGCATGTACTTAGTTCGTTTTTGTCTTTGTTTTTGTTCCCCTTCTGTTGAGATCTTAGTCCACCATTTGATGTCATAGACTCACAAACCAGACAATATATGCAACTAGAGCTCAAATTTCAACAAAGTGAACTAACATATGGAAGAATTTCATAGGTTTTTCTTTCTTTTTGAAACTAACATATGGAAATCATTATTCTCTTCTTTATACAACAGTGAACTTCTAATAATCCTTAAAACTTTAGAGTTAATACTCTCAAGTCTCATTCTTTTCAAGTCTAAAGCAGCAAGTTAACCATGTGAAGAGGAAAGCTTGTAACTTGTTGGTTGAATTTGCACTTATAAAAATAAGAAGCAACATTTGTGATCGTTTTGGTCTTGTATGGTTCTCCATGATTTGTACTTTGTAGTTTCCCTCCCCATGTATTGATCTTTCCAACATTGTTCAATACGCATATCATGGAAGATGTTATTATTTCTCGCTAAATATAGTTAAGGAAGACAAGGCTCACACCTCAGTCCATACTTGTGGTGCTATTATTTCATAATTGCTGGAATTTTATTGTTTCTTCATTTTCTGTTTGATTTTGTTTTCTTTCATTCTTTCTGCTTTGCTTGTTTCTGTTCAAGAATGGCAAAGTGGCTTTTGTCTCCAATATTTTTTTCAAAGATATCTTTGGGTTAATGCAAATGTGAATATGCAAGTTTATTTGAATATTTTAGATTTATTAAAAAGAGAATTTATGCAATTTGTATTGTGAAGAATGTTATTGCACCACACAATCGCGTACTCAAATTTTTTTGTAATTCATTTTATTCAAGTCAATAAGCCATTGAAACTCTATATTTGAGAAGAAAATTGAACTACCCATGATGCGCTTACATTTTTGGCATTTTTGGGTGTGATTGGTATGTAAATAACCCAAATGGCGAAAAGTGACAAAGATCAAAATTTATTTCAAGATTTTGTACTAATTAAATCAATTAAAATTTATTAATGATTGCAATCTCTTATTCTTTAAGGAAACCGATATGGTTTTGAGAATACTGATTGCCAATGTGAATGGGAACTTGGTATTGTGGTCCAAATGTATATCTTTCCAATGTTACTCGGAAAATTATAATTGTATCCCGGACCCATGAGCTGCACAAAATCTTTTCACGCACTCACGCACATGCACACATTGCAAGATAAAAAGTTCTGTCTCATGTTAAAAAATAGTTAATTTAATTATTAGTTTAACACGTTTTTATGTTATTTATAATTTATTTTAGTAGTGTAGAGATAAGTTTCAATTGTAGAAACACATGCTTTGATACTATGTTAATTTATCAAAAGAAATGTTAATTTGTTAAATGAATCAATTGTCGAAACACATGCTTTGATAACTAACTTTTCTAAAATAATTTATTAAATCAGTGAAAGACTGTATTAGATGAATAATGTTGCCATTTTCGCACAAATTTGTTTATAATTAAAAATAAATAAATAAGACTGTCTTGATGTTGTTTCCAAATGCCGATATGGACCCACATGGAGCTATACGGACTTTGTGCACGAGGCGGGATAAGCATCGTTCAAGTTTGCTTTTCGATGCTCCTTTGGAAGGCGAGGTATGCACTTGTTCAATATATGTAGTCGAAAGATGGGCGGAATTTAACTTTGAAGTGTACTTATTATGTGGTACTCGTAATTATTATTAATACTACGCTGCTCTATTTGCGGGAAAGTGCCAGTGTATTGACTTGTCGTCACCGAGACAAAGGTCTGCTTGAAGGAGGGGTAGATGGGCTAGATCCACGAATTCTCACTTATATCACCGATGCGGGGTTAGATGGGCTGCTTCGGGTCCCACATATGGACATTGACCACGCATTGATCACGCGTTGGTGGAGAGATGGCGGCCGGAGACGCACTCATTTCACTTGCCCCACGGTGAGATGACCATCACACTACAAGATATGGAGGTTATAATGGGGGTACCTGTAGATGGCTTGCCGTTGGTGGAATCTATACCCTTGACGGGCGTTGGCGTGAAGTCTCGCAGAAGATTGCTAGGGCGTAATCCGCCAAGTAGAGAACTTAGAAACCCAAGAAAGAACACCGGAGTCTTTGGAAGGGGCGAGCATAAAAGCCAAATGGCTTGAGGATCGCCGCGACCCTCTCCCGGTTGACGCCCGAGGCGTTTGTGCAGGAGTATGCTCGTTTTTACATATTGGAGTTGTTAGGTGGTACGCTATTTATGGATAAGTCCGGAGAGAACGGATCTCGATTAGGTATTTGCAATATTTCGATCCAATCAAAGAATGGAAAGAAGTATAGTTGGGGTAGTGCAAAGACTAAGTTGGCTCTATAGACACCTCTCAGTAAGGCATCGGAGAAGACAGCCAAGCAGATTGGGGTGCACTACTATTGGTGCGATTTGTGGGCGTGGGCGAGGTTTCCCCACATATGTCCTGTGATGATGAGGCATCCACACCAGGCACCGCCTCCAGTCCACTTGCTTGTCGGGTATGTAGCATCTTAGATTGTTATCGTTTTACATTTCCTCAATAACTTTGTTCGCATGAGAATTATGTAAGTAACTAATATAAAGGTTATGTCTGTGTTGTTTGCTAGATGGAAAGGGGCTAAGATAACAATTGAACATTCGATGCACGTCCTACGTGCCTATCGTGTGTCGTTTACTTCACTGCGACCAAATCGGGTATCGTGTCTTACAAGTGGAAACCGCTTTGGCATGTAGTTTTTGTACTTACAATTCACTTTGGAGTGAATAAACATTCTTAATTATATATCTTTCTTACTTATCAAAAAAAAAAAAAATTCTTAATTTCAGAGTTATATGTATTGTTCACATTCGTTACACATTTTTTCTAATTATATTGTTAATATGGTTGTTTGCATCTGTTGAATCATTGCAGATTGTTTGGGAGCCGTCACAGAAATTATTTGCGTTCTCTACCCGCATATTGTACGGCGCAGGCCAACGTATATGGAGGTCTATTGTGCCGCTGATACATTTTTGGGTGGTTGAAGGCCATCATCCCGAACGTGTTCTCCGACGTTTGGGATGAAGCAAGGCATACTAGAAAATGTTGATACTTCAATTGAACTCGCACAAGATCACCCTCCAGGGCAAGCACGAAAAAGATTGGGCCCAAATACATGACCCGCATATTGCTAAATGGGCTCACAAGACGCCAAAATTGCCGATGCACCGCCTTTCACGGGGAGATGAACTACAATGACGAGTATTTGGTTTGGTTTCGTCCCGCACTATTCGCCATATTACAAAAGAGACTTCGTCTTTGGGACACTTTGGTAAATTTACAAAGACTGTTTCATTATAAATGTACTTTGCTTCGCATAGTTTAGTTAAAGCTACTAACATTACTCTTGTATATTTCTCGACAAAGTTGAATCACATTTTGCGCATTATAACGGTGCGAACCAGGGTCCGAGATCTACACCGATTGTATTAATACCTTGCAAGTTGTTGAAGAGATCGGTCGGTTATCCTTGGACCATGCACGTGACGTGGGCAACACAAGTGAACCAGCTGTGCGACGTGGTCGGCAAGCAAGTGGACGTCAAGGGCGTGGAGGCCGTCAATCTAGCCAGCGCGTCATACATCTAGTCGGCCTCCCACATCTGGTCGGCGTCACACACCCGTGCCCACATCTAGTCGACGTCCCACATCTGCTCGGCGTCCTACATCTCAGTTCGCGTCGGACACCCGTGTCCACATCTAGTCGGCGTCACACACCCGTGCCCACATCTAGTCGGCGCCACACACCCGAGCATGACCACACCATGGAGGAAGCAAGTCGGACAACGATGAGATGTCGACGACACCGCTTATGACATAGGCTCCATGGCACACGATGATACGGGTCCATCCCATACGTTTGCCCATAGAGACACATTTGGGTCCCCATCCATGAGGAGCGATGGTACTTGCCCACCCACACCCCCTAGTACATCTCTGTTGCCCACCACCCGTACGTCTCCCCCACCGACCGCCGGCCTTGCCCCATGATTTTAGATGGTAGAGATGAGATGAGGTTGATGCCCACTCCTGGGCGACCCACCCCTGTTGCTGTCCCCCCTGAGTTTGTGCATACCGAGTTTATCCAGACACAGATACCCACCCCCCCAGAGAGCCTTCGCACATCGAGGATCGGCCACGAAGGCCGCAACGCACACGGACACATCCTCCCGATCGTGGGACTGGACATGGTACTATAGTTTGATTCGATACCGATTACATATACATCGCTTTATAGTTAAATCATTTGCTTATTAATATTTGCTTGTGTTGTGTTCTTTTCAGGCAAGGTGAGACCAGTCAAGGAACCGGTGAGGAGAAGAAAACGAGAATGATTCAAGGGCGAATTTGTGCTACTTTGGGTTTGTAATGGTATAGGATCTTTTTGTCATGTATAGGATCTTTTTGTCATGTATATTTTTATATGATGAGCCACTATTATGCAATCCACATGGATTACAAGATATAGACTGGAATGTTTTAGGCATTCTTATATAGATGATTTCATGGTAGTGGTTGATAAGCATTGTGCATGCTTTAGTAAGCATTGTGCATGCTTTAGTAAGCATTGTGGCAACAATCGATTGTTATGGGATGTTTCTATTAATGGGTTTTTATACTTTATCCTTAAACAAGAATTTTTCCTTCCTAATCTGATTTAGCCTCTACACTTTATAAGTGGCCCTTGTGTTCTGTTCTCTCACCCCCAAACCCCCCCCCCCAAGAGTTGATGTTTCTTGTCTTTGCCATATTATGGTAAAGTAGTTTCTTCATAGGTATTTTTATTGTAGACATTATACACTTAGTCAAATGTCTGTGTATTTTTGCTTTATGATGTTTACCACAAATGCTTGGGCTAGACTAGACAGAAGCAAAGATAAATGTAATGAGTGATGGTAGTAGTAGATCTCATTAGCATGAATGCCTTTAAAATCATGTGATCCACATGTAACACGTCTTTGTTAATTATTATTATTTATCTATTTCATATTACTGATTTTACCACTCTCTTTTTTTCTCAAGTTTATTTCAAATATTATCATTTCAATGTGATTCTTGTGACTTAAAGAAGTAATACATGAAAATGTGCCAAAAAAGTTTAAAATTTAATTTCCGTGTTTCCCTTGTCTTGGCGTCTTGTTGCAAAAGTTGGAGAATCCAGCCCTACGTGCATGCTTAAAAGTACAATCTAATGAGGTATGTGTCTTTACCTAGTTTAGAGGAGTTTCTTAAATCATTAAGAGTAATATAAAGATCTGTACACATTTTGTAGATATGTCATCTGCTATGAATATGCTAGACTTTCGGTATGCATTTTAAGTTGTCTCGCATTATTTATGGTTTTTGTAATATTTTACACCAAAAAATTTGTAGGGTTGTGTTCTGAAAAGTTAATACCTACTACTAAAAGTCTTTCCTTTTGGTGGGGTAGTGATGGCACAAAGCATTGCATGGCTAGAGAAGAAGTATCCTCTTTAGAAGCCTAAGTCAAAGCCAAACAAGAACTGTTTTTGGTCCGAGAATAATTATCCATGATAGTTAATTAGGTCATTAATATTTTTATCTTCTATTTTATTTGGTTTTTCTAGGGTGAAGGGTATTTTTGTAACTTTTGATTGTTGATTTTGGGCATTGAGTTGAATTTTGTCAATAGGTAAGTCTTTAAATATTGTTTCGATGTGTGGGCTTGGTCCAATTTAATTAGGAACTTGTTTACTATTCAAAGTAGAGTCTATAATCTATACGAGTGTGTCATTGTGCTCAAATAAGAGAAGAGTTGATTCATAGAAAAACCGAGGCAAGTTTTTGGTGTTCTCAGAACTATTCTTGAAATTGTTCACGTGTGTTGTTCATGCTACTGTTCACGTGCACTATTTTGTACTGTTCATAACTTATGGACAAATTCAAAATCAATTTCTTCTCACCTCTTTTGCAATCTTAGATAAATCCTTTCCTTCTCTTCCAAAAGTCTAATCATTCTTGACCCTCGGCCCTACTTTCTAAAGTTTCTGAATTCTCAAATTCTCTTTACAAGAACTACACCACAAACACCGTTGATGAGATCCTCTAATCTGTCTTGCATCGGCTAGGATCATTTCTGGTGGTCCCGGAAAGTTGGTTGGGTAATACTTAGGGAGGGAGGGAGGGAGGGAGGAGGGGGGGGGCTGTCGGGAGATGATAGGATGGAAGGAGTTGAATATGTGAAGGAAAGAGTGGAGGCTAAGAAAAAAAGTGAAAATGCCAATGAGGATGTCAAAACAGAGGAAAGGAAGAGGATCGATGTCTCATAAAAAGATCCAATATATAATTAATGGATTTGATAAACATTGTGGTCAAAGAATTGCAAATGGCCAAGGTGATGAATGGGATTTTCTATGCAATTTTGTTGACATGAAAGAGTAGAGTTGAGGTGTTCACATGTAGTTGTTTCGGTTGTGTATAGATCATGTAATGTTATTTACTTCTAAAAAAGTGTATAGATCATGTAATGCATGAATTGCCTTGTCTAGTATTTGATTTTCAGGTTTGGTTTGAATATTAAATTAACTACTTTTTTCACATGATACATATGACACAAACACAAACACAAACACGATACTAATTCTCATTTTTATCCTCATGTGAACTTGGTAGCTCTATATCTACTAATTAGTTTAGTTTTCTCACACAATTCCTCTTGATATCCGGCTTTTGCGGGGTGTACTGGTACGGAGAATTGAACCTACTTCTGATGCACATAGTGTCTTAAAGGAGGTAAGCTTGTCATATGCAGCTTCCAGAACTAGCTGCACTTTAGTTGCACTTTAGATTGTGCATATGCTTATTTCTCTACTTTGAATGACGAAAATTCCTATTGCAGTTCCTCCCGCATATTATGCCCATTTAACACTTTTTTCGAGCACGCTATTACATTGAGGGTGATACATCAGATGGTGGTTTTACTGGGAGTGAGAACAGAACAGTGTTCCGGCCCCTTCCTCCGATCAAGGATAACGTGACGGATGTCATGTTTTATTGCTGAGATAGGTGTTTTGTGGGGTTTCTTTTGGACGATAATGCTCATAGTTCCCCCTTTTGTTTCTCTACTGAGATTAGTTAGGCCTTTTGTGGGGATTCTTTTGGATGAAGTTCACTATTCCCTCTTTTATGTTTCTATCTTTTGTTAATACTCTCTTGCAATTGGTGCTTCGGTCTAATTTCCATTGCACCTTAGAGGCAACCGCTATAGGTTTTTTTTTTTTTTTTTTTTTTTAAAGAATTTCAACCTATCTTTTGTACAAGCAAAACTAATTATAATTTGCAATGGTGTAATATTTGCTATTATAAAGTGAATGGTAATTACCAATTTGGCCGACTATTTTTATTTTGGGTTAAAAATATCATTTTTTATTTATAAGATAGTATTTTAAACTTACGAAAATTTATATTGACATGAATTTAGTATTTTAAATAAAATATGATATGAATAATCAAAATATTATAATTCCCTTTTTTGAATTAGAAAATAATAGTTTTAAGGTGGGATAATATTGATATATTGTTATTCCGACAATCCAAATATTATCATAAATTTGTGAAAATTGTCACAAATTACTTTTTTGGATATATATAATAGATTCAACTTATCTCCATGATAATTGTTTTTTATCATCAATATAAAAAGTCTTTAGAAATCATGCTTTTTATCATTAATACAAAACTCTTTGGATTTGTTTTTTATCTCCATGATATTGCATAATGCGATTGATCTCTGTAGTGGTCACAGTGTAGTTGAAGTTGGAAAACGTACGTGGAAAGCATATTGTTTGTGTTTGGTATCAATGCCTAACTTGAAGATTACGCTGGCCCAAGAAATTGAACTTAGGCAGATTAGTACCCGAGTTCCATGGACTCGGGTACCAATTCAGTTCAAAATTGCGCTGCCTACTCCTGGCTACTTTGCAAAGTACCCGAGTCCACCAAACTCGGGTACTCTGCTAGTGGCATTTAAATTGGCCAACCCGAGTTTTCTATACTTAACTTGTGAAACCCGAGTCTAGCAAGCTTGACCAACCTTTAACAAAAAGAGAGTTTGACAATTTCGAAAATTGCCTGGTTGGTACCCGAGTTTGGTGGACTCGGGTACTTCAAAAAGTACCCGAGTTCACCAAACTCGGGTACTCTGCTAGTGGCATTTTCGAAATTGGCAGGTGTGTACCCGAGCTTTCTAGACTCGGGTACCTTGTTGAAGTACCCGAGTCTAGCAAGCTCGGGTACCAACCCCAAATTTTCAAAATACGCGTTTGACAATTTTGAAAATTGGCTGGTTGGTACCCGAGCTTGGTGGACTCGGGTACTTCACAAAGTACCCGAGTGCACCAAGCTCGGGTACACACTCGCCAACTTCCACAATTGTCAACATTGTGACCTTGCAAATTGGCATATTTTTTTTTTTTTTTTTTTTTTTAAATATTGTAGGAAGTCTGCTAGTACCCGAGCATGGTGGGCTCGGGTACTTCACAAAGACCACCACCAAGTAACGCGAACTTGGTTGGCGTTAATTATTATTATTATAATTATTATTTTTTTTTGATTGACGATAAATTAATGTACAATGAAGCCAACGTTTTTTTGTTTTTCTTTATTTTTGTCATTAATTTAAATAAAATCCAATTATATCGGGACATGTAAGTTCCCACGCTTTTATAAAGTGTTTGTAGTAAAATTATAAATGTCATGTCACCTTTTCATTAGCCACATAAGTGGTATTTTTATATTGTACACACGAACTTCCACACACATTATTATTTACACAAATAATATTATAACAAAAAATAATACACACAATCAATATTACATATACTCTCATACACATATAATATAAATAATAATGCTAGAGATACAAACTGTCAATCAAATTTTTTACAAACTGTTGTGGTGAGTGATTAAGCTATTATGAAAAAATGCATATTAGTGGTAGGCCTAAATAAAAAACCAATAACAAGTTGGCCACATCAACATTTTGTACAAATTGTTAATTATGGTTGTAACATTACTCTAATATAAATTTATGATAGAGTGACACTTACAATCTACAAACACTTATTCTAATCTTCAAACAAAAATGAAAAAAAAAGAGCTATAAATGAGCATTTGATCTTCCAAATTTAAGTGAAATTCACCTTTTTTTTTTTTTCCCTGCCCACTTGTCCGACGCCAACCACTAAGTTAAGGCAAATGGTACCTTCTGACTCTCTCCCTCACCAGCTTACTTGTACACTTTATGACCATAATGACTCTTGCACTAACATCACAAGTCCATGTGAAGAGTCACCTGTTGCCATGTGAAATATCTCTCAAGTCGGGTCACCATCTGCACCTGAAGTGTGAAGTGTGTCAGTTTTTTCCATTGAAGGCAAAGCATTTCACCTTTGGGTCCTGCCTATTGTATACATAGAGGTAAGTTAAATGTTTTGTCTGATTGTGTGTGCATGTGTGGTTCGTATGACATTAATTTTGCATGACCACAATTCATGAGTTCAGTTTTTTGCAACACCCTGCGTCCATGTGCAATCTTTGATATATTAAAAATTGTGTATATTGTGAAATCTAAAAATATTAAAAATATAGCAAATACTTGTAAAGTTGTGTATATTGTTTGTTTGTCGATTGCTTCTCACAATATGCCCCATTCGTCATTTACTTCTCTATCCTTCTAAAGATTTAAAAACTTAGTTTATAACAAAAATTCAGAATTTAAAATTGTAAAAAATTTATACATATATGATGAAATTGTTCACATTCATTTATGAGATAAGCAAGAAAGGCAAGTGATGTGAATAGTGATATTGGTAAAGAAAATGAACGTTTATACAATATCAAAATTCATTTGGGGGAGCCACAGTTAACATAAACTATATCTAAATAACAAAAACTCAAGAAGAAGAAAGAAATTCGTATCATTAAAACTTATATTTGCCTATGCTTTGGGGAATTCATTTTATATTTTATGTTTCTATGTATTTAGTTATTTAGATGTAAAAGAATTTGTATCATTGTCATTATATTTGCCTATGCTTTGAATCTTAAATTTTATATTTTATTTTTCTATGTATTTTATTTATTTAGATGTAAAAGAATACTATGTCATTGTATATTGTTTATTCTATAATTTACAAGTTATCTAAATATTAAATAAAACACAGTTTTTGTTTACAATTTGCTGGCAGCCAAGTATTGTAATTAAATATATTATAAATTATAGATATGTGGTTAAAACGATTGAAAATTATTTATATCTCTATACAGAAAGTTTAGGAGGTTGAGTTTCAATATAATTTGTTTTTATCATACGTCATCTTTATTTAAGTGGTTATAGATGATGACAACTTTTATATTGTTAATAATAGGTCGGTGATGGATTTTCACTTTTTCTATGTGTACTACGACGGGGAGATGTATTATCATGCGTTGCATGGGTTGTCATACCAAGGCTCGAACCAACAGCAAAAATACGTTAAGGTGAAACGTGGGATAGGGCTTATGAACTTGCAACGAAGAATATTGAAGGCGATGGGGTTAGACCACTCTAGGCATAAGATTTCCATCGTGTATCGAGCACCTCAACGGGTTGTAGAGACACAGGTTTTCTACAATTCACTACAATTATACGGTGGCACCAAGTGAAGATGATGTGGGAAATGGTTGCACAAATGGTGGCTCGAGGATTCATTGCTTCGGATCTCTATGTCATTCTGTTGAGCCCGCCACAAGAGAGGCCGGAGAGGGTTCGAACATACTGTTTTGGATGGAAGAGTAGATGAGCACATCGAGTCAATACCCGTAAAAGATCTTATCAAGGGTGTGTAGAGAACACAGAGATGGGTATGGCAATGAACCGTGGCGGACATTTGCCCATGGGAACTCGATTGAGGAGGAGGAAGGGCCCCAAAGTGCATGAAGGAGAGCATTTACCGATGATGAGCTCCATAGGGGCACATCCGACAATAACCCTAATGATCACGGACTTGGTGATGATGCAACCCATATCGATGTTACTAGGGATGACTTCGAGGAGCTCCTAGATACCATGGGTGAACATGAGGATGTTGATCATATCGAAGATGTGGTTGGAGAAGAAAATAGAGAGACATGCCCCGGTCCCGATCCTACGCCGGAATGGTTCACCCAAAACACTTGGGATAATATGTTTGATCCATCACCGGTTATGCAAGCGGAAGTATTACCATGGACGCTTGGGCAGCAGCCAATTAAAGGGATGGTATTCGCAACTAAATTGGCGGTGCGGCGTGCGTTGACTTGGTACGCAGTGCTAGATAATTTTAGCTTCAAAACTGAGCATTCGGACTCAGAGAGGCTTATGGTGAGTTGCGAGGATGATTCCTGTCCATGGTCAGTCCGTGCGATATGTTGCAAGGGAGACCATATCCGGAAGATCGCAAAATGCAAGGGCCCCCACACGTGCGACAAAATTCAGAATGCTCATGATGGTCGGATGATTGATTCGGTGTTCTTATCATATGTACTTGAGCGCTATATACGAGAAGACCCTGCGTATAAGATAAAGAACTTACGCCACGTTGCTTTGGCAGAGTTAAAACACGAAATATCTTATTACAAGGTATTCTATTCTTTAACTTGCATTATATTTTTTAGTTAAAACATAGAGACATCAGTCTTTTGGGAAGTATAATCATGATATTTTTTTCCCAAATCCCATGAATACTTTATATTATGCAAATTGAAATTGAAAAAGAAAATAAAAAAGGAATGCGGAGCGAAGAAATAATATAGTCTTACAAGTCTTCATTTGTTTTCTTCAAGTTTCTTTATTTAACTCGGGTATTCATTTAATGAACGTAATCATTATGGTTCACATACAAGGTATGGGATGCCAAACAAAAGGCCGTTGCATCTATATACGGGGATTTTAAGGAGTCTTATGCGGAGTTGCCGCGTTTTTGGCGGGGATCAAAGGACGCAAGTCCGGTCACAGAGTATAAGTTAATAGTGGACGATAATTATGAACAGGGAACCCGTACATTCAAGTCCGTATTTTGGGCGTTTCGTCCATGTATTGTTGGGTTCAAGAAGTGTAGGCCTGTGATTAGCATTGATGCAACCCACCTCTATGGAAAATATAAAGGGAAATTGATGATTGCAATGGCGACAGATGCTAATAATAAAATTTATCCAAAGAGCCTTCGCCGTTGTCGAGAGCGAGAGCACGAGACTTGGGGTTGGTTCTTGGCTTGTATAAGAACGTATGTTCTTGACCGGAGACACTGTGTGTCATATCCGATGAACACCCCAGGATACAAGCTATTTTTAGAGACAATAATCGAGACTTTTCCCTGCGGCCTCCTATGACAGAACATCGTTCTTGCCTTCGTCATCTATGTAGTAACGTCAACACTAGATGGAAGAATGAAACTTTAAAGAATCTAGTATGGAGGGCAGCAAGTGCTACCCAAGAGCGAAAGTTCAATGCCACCTTTGAGTTAATTGAGAATGTCAACCGGGATGCGCACCAATATCTAAAGGATGTGCCCAAAGAGAAATGGGCTCTAAGTTTTGACAAGGGTTATCGTTATGGGGCAATGACGACAAACGTCTCTGAGTGCTTCAATGGTGTTCTAAAGGGTGCTCGTAGCTTGCCCATTACGACAATGGTGAAATACACATGGTTCAAATTGAATTCTTACTTCGATGATCGTCGCAATAAGAGCATAGCACAGTCAAATTCGGGACAAAAATGGACTAAATATGCCTTGGATATCTTCATGAGAAATAAGGCGGCGGAGCGTCATAGGGTGACAAGATTGAGCGCGCAACAACAATCATATCAAGTAGATACACCGCATAATCCAGAGAATGCTGGACATGGGGATCACACACATGGAGTTAATTTGTTGCAAAGAAGTTGCACATGTCAAAAATGGAAGTTGTACAAGATACCATGTTCACATGTCATTGCGGTTTGTATTAGGTATCGACATGATGCGAGCAATACATTGACCCATGCTATAGCGTGGATGCACTTTTTGGAGCTATGCTCCCGTTTTCCCTGCGTTGAAAGATAGATTATCATGGCCGGATCCTGAAGAAACTCGAAGGGTCCTCCCTAACCCCGATTGATTCGAGAGAAAGGCCGCCTGTCTCAACACGAATCGGGAATGAGATGGACGAGGGTGGGAGACGGCGGAGAACCACACCGTGGAAGGAGGGGGAGGAGGAAGGTGCAATGCGGGTTGTGTGACCAAGAGGGGCATAACCGAAGAACATGCCCTAAGCGGAATGAGGTACCGACAAGTGGTGGTGTCGCGCAGACTAGGTACGCTAATTTTAAACCGTGACATTCTTCTAAATGCAACTTGAAACAAAATGCATGCTATATGCCATTCAATTATGTATTTTTATAATTTAAGAAAGATTGGAAAAAATTTGAAGGACCAAATATGACATATATCGTTAAAATATCATCGTTGCTTGTGTACATGTGGTTC
Source organism: Quercus dentata (assembly GCA_028216015.1). NCBI lineage: Eukaryota > Viridiplantae > Streptophyta > Magnoliopsida > Fagales > Fagaceae > Quercus > Quercus dentata. The sequence goes on along the minus strand of CP116454.1, from coordinate 18,169,570 downwards.
ATTCCAATTCCAAAGTTTTGGGACTAAGACTTTCTCTTCTTATGCTTGGTGTTGATGACTGCATTATTTCTAGTGTTGATTTTGTATGTGTTGGATCATTATGTGTAAAATGCTAATGCCCATTTCTTACAAGTGTTTTTCAATTGTATCATCCATTGGATTGAAACAAAAAATAGGATATGATGTGAATGAAGTGATAAGTATTCAAATTCAAAGATGTTTGAAGTCCCTATTTTTGCAAAATATTTCAACAATTGATGGTATTCTAATCAACTCATTTTCCCATTTATCAAGTGCTTTGTCATTTATCTACCACATTGTTAAAAAAGTTCAAAAAAGTAGGACTTGTTTTGATTTTGTGTAATTATTAGAATGAACTTCCAGGATACTAATACTATAGTCTTTTTGTTTGATATTACATCATGAGCATGACTACTAGGTTGCTTTGATCTGTTTCTCGTTGTTTTCCAAAGGATGCTTCTTCACATCGTCTGGAGGCTTGAGGAGTTATGAACACCCCCTTAATGAGGTGAAAAGCCTGTGCCAAGGGTGGAAAGTTCTGTCGGTGTGTGGTGTAACTTTCACCGTGGATGAAGAGTCGAAGAGGGACACTGTCGGCATGCCAAGAGTTGGAAGTGCCGCCAACTTGCTCATCTAACTACTACTAATATTGTTATAGTTTCCTTTTATGGCATGGTCATGTCATTATTAGTGGGCCTTGCCTTTGATCTCCTTTTTGTTATCATACTACTCTCATCTTGAATGGCTTGAAATGCTTATGGGTGCTTAGATTTATATCCTTTTTAGTACTACCAAAGACATGATTTTATGTTCTTTGTACATGTTGTGTAATGTCAAACTAAGCCAGGATCTCAAGTTTGATACAAGAAATAATATGATTGCTCTTCAAGACTGATCAATGGTAGATTTCTATTTGATATTTTTCTCCATTTTTATCGCTTCTTGAATCGAGGCTTTCATGATGATAATAATTTCGGTCACATTCTTGATGATAATCAAGGCAGACTAAAAAAGCTTTTCAATGCCCTATTGGTCTAATTCATGATTTACAACTTTAAAGTAAATCATCACATGACGGATAAATATTGAAATACTGAAAGACACACCAAAAAGAAAAACTGAAAGAAGATACGGAAACCATTCTAATTAATTCTCGCCAATTCAAAAAAAAAAAAAAAAAAAAAAAAAAAAAAGAATTACCCATTGGTGGACTCGGGTACTAATCGCCTAGTTTTTTTGTGGTTGTCCCAAGTAAATTCAAATAGGCGTTGGTACCTTGGTGGACTCGGGTATCTTGTGAAGTACCCGAGTCCACCAAGCTCGGTACCAACCTGCCAATTTTCAAAATTGGCAACATTGGTACCCGAGCTTCTTGGACTCGGGTACTTCAAAGGTACCGAGTCCAAAGCTACCAACCAACCAATTTTCAAAAAGGACTGGTACCAATGTTGCCAATTTTGAAAATTGGCGGGTTGGTACCGAGCTTGGTGGACTCGGGTATCTTGTGAAAGTACCGAGTCGAAAGCTCGGTACCAACCCGCCAATTTTCAAAATTGGCAACATTGGTACCATCCTATTTTGAAAAATTGGCGGTTGGTACCCGAGCTTGGTGGACTCGGGTACCTTGTGAAGATACCCGAGTCCACCAAGCTCGGTACCAACCTGCCAATTTTCAAAATAGGATCGGGACCAATGTTGCCAATTTTGAAAATTGGCGGGTTGGTACCCGAGCTTTACGGACTCTCGGGTACTTCATAATATACCCGAGTCCACCAAGCTCGGGTACCAACCTGCCAATTTTCAAAATAGGCAGATTTGGTACCTGCCTACTTTTTTCAGAACTACCTTGGGCTGCACGTGCTAGCCTATTTCACCCATAATATAAATCCCACATCTACAATAAAGTCCAATTGAGACACACATATATGATGAAATAATGAAAAAATATTGTTACATGTCATAAAAATTGATCTTTCTCTTCTTCACTCCTTATACTTCTAAATTGTCTTATTTTTTGTCACAAAATTAAAACAACATATAAATTACATTCCCATCAAGATATTTGGACCCACCAGCCATCTAGGAGACTCTGGAACGAAGAATAATCCGATTAGTTGTACAAGACATGGACCAAGACGTGAAAATAAAACCAATTTTATTGTTTTGAAACTTACACCTTTCCGACCAAAAAGGTCTGCAAATCCTTCCACTTACTAATCCACCAATCACTCCTCCAATAGTCAATGATGAACCAAAAATCGAATATCGCACAAGGCGGAAGAAATGTAAGATAAATGACAGAGTTGATTGGCAACAAAATGAATTCCATGAAACAAAGAAATGTGTCATTTCATTACAAAGAAAGTTCAAAGACAAAGAAAAAGTTTGGCCATACATACAATTCATCAAAGATGTAAAATCTAAAGGAAATTCAATATGAAGTCAGAAACCAAATTAAGGGGGATTAGGCAAAAATGGAACCAAATTATGATCAGTGAAACTTCAAAGTGGAAATATTAGAGAGAGAGAGCATTTACCTATAGTGTGTTAGCTGAAAATACCAAAAATGGAACCAAATCCCCTTTCTCTATGATCTATTTCTCTCTCCCTCTTTCAATATCTTCTCACCTTAGAAAGGAGAAACCCATGCACACACAACTCTAAACCCAAAGATCTAAAAGTTTAGAAGAAAAGAAACCCAAAAGAAGAAATCACACGAATGTTAATACCCATATTAGCTAATACGGGTTTTTTAGGTCTTCATAAAGAAAGAAGATTTGGTTCCATTAAAATGAAGAAACTCAGAGTTCTTTATTGCCAAAATGAGGTCTACACTAATTTCCAAAATCACCAACACAACCTCACAAGTCACATCACCCACACAATCAAACTAGTTAAGTTCTTCACAACACATTATTCACCAAAAACTAAAACCCAATTAAAAAACTTACAAGAACCACAAATTCAATGAATTCTAACCCATTCCCATTATCACTAACCCTCATGCAAGAAAAGAAAACAGTCTTATCCACCTACAAAAAAGAAAACAGTCTTATAAAGAACAAAGAACAGCCTCGAGAAAATCATAATCAAACGGCCCAAAGAAAGAAATTATTGACTGGACCAGGTCGATCAGATGGAAGTCCTAGTTTTGAGTTCCTAAGACTAAAAGAATAGTTGAATTATCAAATACTGCAAAGCACGGGAGGTTCTTCTAAAGTTGGATGTTTGTGAGGAGGAGATTGCGAAACCGACTAGGTGGCACCGTATTGCTATGATACGCAAACTTTCAAGTGAGCAAGCTGCATCGGGGATACTGATTGATCCCACAACTATCGCAAGTATGCGCGTGGCAGCAGATGTCATTTCTTCAATCGCAACAGCAATGAGACAAGGGAGAAGTGTCGGGAGATTTGGGAACGACAAGTTCGAGTCTTTCTACCTTAGATCGTGAAAATGAGAGTGACTCAAGGAAATAGTGATCTTGATTCATTTGTCTTTGGGATTTAGAGAATCTTCTTGATGCGAGAGGAATGTGAGGAAGAAGTAGGTAACTATGAGTCAAAGCATGACAAAGCGAGATGGTGTTAAGGGGCTCAAAATGAGAAGGCGCCCATCCATAGCTCGGGCGAGAAGAGGAAAATGAAGATGAAGCCGTTGAAGCCGCCGAATTATGCAGGTTACTCATGGAAGATGATGAGGCCGAGAGGGAGGAAGAAGAAAAAGACTAAAGTTGTGAGGGAGGAAACAGGGTCTGGCTTTGGGCTTGCAACCAAGTTTTGGTTTTGAGAACACAAATCGGATCAAGCAAATTGTCAATCTTGCCCAACCCGATGGGTCCTATTCTTCCAAAGAGATATTTAATAAAGACATGAAGGAGGTAGAAAATGTTATTGCGAAAAAGGCAAGTATGGAAAGCTTTAGGTGAAAGCTTTAACGAAAAAGAATGATATCACAAGTGTTGGTCTAGTCAGTAAGAAAATCAAAATATCGGGAGATAAAGTCAAGGTTTTTAAGGACAAGAAATCTGCAAGAGAGAGTTTTGTTTGTGGGGCATGTGGTCGGCTTGGACATATGAGAACAAACAAGACAGGAAACATGAAAAATATGGATTTTAGGGTAAGATGGGCAGGGGATGCACACCCTCAAAACCTTTTTCTTTTTCCTAGAGAATACACACCCCACAACCTTAATTATGGACTAACCTTTTTTTGGCTGTGAGGTGTACTTATTCTAGTAATGATCTCCTTTTCAATAATAGAATCCTAAACTGAATTTATACATTAAGAGAATCATGAAGCACATGCAGGAAACACAATTCTTGTGTCACCCCAAAGACAATTATGTGGTCCGTCTTATCTTAATTTGGTCCGTACTAACAATGCCCCCCTTCTTTCTTTCTTTTTTTAGTGGAAATCGCCATTTTGTTAAATGATAGATTTGTAGTAGTATCTCTTTTCATTTACAATGAATGCTGGGGTTTAATAATGTGGATTTGTTTGTCTATAACGTAAGTTTACATTATTAGTGCAATTTAGCTATAAAAGTCTTCTATCACTTCGTAAAAAAAAAAAAAAAACCTATAAAAGTCCAAGATTTATACCTTCACCTTGATGCTTCCAATTTTTCATTCAAACACACTAAGTTCCAAATTCACCAACACAACCTCACAAAGACCCCACAATCAAACTAGCTAAGTTCTTCACAACACATTATTCACCAAAAACTAAAACCCGGATAAAAAAATTAGAACTTCTTTCAAAAAAATCAACATGCTAAGTTCTTCACAACACATTATGCACCAAAATTCAAAAAAGTATGAAATTTCTTGAAAATTTAAAACAAAAACCAAGACATGGAATTGCAGCGCCAAAAACCAGTTGGATTAGTGAAAATTAAGAGAAAAAGAACTCAAATTTTTCGGAGAGAGAGAGCTTACAAAGCGCCATTGAAGGGGAAATGGTCCGCGTGGCGACTCTCTCGAAATGAAATTGAAAACCCTAATTGGTCGGAGACAGGGAGAAGAAAGGGCGAAGAAGCGAGATGAGGACGAAGACGACGTCGCACCACCGTCACCCAACGGAAAAGGCCATTACCATCGCTCCTCCAACAACCACCACTTTCCCTTCTCCTATTCCCTCAGGCGCGACGGCGACGGAGACCACGATTCCACTCCCCCGGCCATCATCGATACGCGAATTAGCCTTACAAATTATGCATAAAAATACCCACAAATTAGCCTTAGAAGTGAATGATGCCCCTCTGTTTGAAATACCCATAAAAATACCCACAAAAATACCCATAAAAATACACACAAAAATACCCACAATATGGCCTAGTAAGTTTAACATTTCTATGCATAAAAATAACAAATTTACAAACAAAAATACCCACAAGCTAAACATGCAAGCTGAGCGAGACATACCTTGTGAGAGGGAGACCGAGAGCGAGACGGAGACGGAGACGGAGAATGAAGCGGATCGCGAGATTGAGAGGGAGAATGGGAGTATTTGCGAGATTGAGAGGCGTAATGAGAGTATTTGTGTGGAAATAGCTTTAGATTGAGAGGGAGATAGCGAGATTGAGAGAGGGAGATAGCGAGATTGAGAGGTTTGGTTTCTGGGTATGTTTTGCTCTGTTTGGGGGTAACAGATGGTTTAAGTGTGGGGGTAATAGGGAGAGATGGCTGAGCGGTACTCGAGCTTCATGAGCTCGGGTACCAAGCTTATTTTTTAAATTTTCCTGTTCCAACGTCACGTGGGAGAGCTCGAGTACCTAAAAAAGTGGTACATCCCTAAATATTTCCCAAACAGTGTTTCGGGCCTAAATATTTTCAAAATCGGTGCTAATGGGCCAAAATCGCCACCAAAACACAACTTTGTTTAAATATATACAGTGGACCCAATCCATCGCTAGTGGATTCTCTCTCTCCAGTACTCATTTTGTTTTTTCACATTATAAATAAAATCTTTGTTCCAAAAAAACAAAAACAAAATCATAGTAACTATTTCTATAGTATATCATTGTCCATGCGTACGTGGCATGTTCCCCCCATCCCCAATCACGCATATTTGATTATGTTTAGCTTAAAGTTATGGGTTTATTTATTTATTTATTTATTTATGAATTTCACTAAAAATAAGGCCACTATAGGCAACGTTTTTTTAAAATTAACTAAATAGGTCATATCAATTGAGCGTAAAGCACATAGCAGATTAACATTCTTACTTATTACCGTTTATTCATGGGTACATGACCATTTTTTCCTCTTTTATTTATTTATAATCCATTTAAAACAAATAAAATAATGTAGTGTTTGAATGACTAATTTAAATCTCGCTTACATTGAAAATGAACTAGCGTTTTGGCATGTTAATAAAGAGGTTTTGTTCTTACCCCCATTATGCTATTGTAGAAGCCAATTATTGCCCTTGCCAAAAAATAAAATAAAATCAAATCAAATTAAGGAAAATCGTAAACTCAATGGTCTAGTGTAAAATACCAAATTTGACAAACTTTGACCAAAATCCAACAGTTTGATTAAAGCGATTCTTTTTCCTAATGTATAGATAATTGATTCCATTTTAAATGATAGGTGGATTACCAAAACCAAACTTAATATGAATGAAATGTTGCAAAAATGATCAAACTTTACAAACTTGAAATCTTAGCCCCAGCTAGAATTAGGGTTTCGTTGAAACCCGACTATATTGATCTTCAAATTTATCGATTAAATTTATCATGGGCAGTTACAGGCAACCAAATTCTTAAAAAATTTACATAATATATGTCACACAAAGAAACTTTAGAAAAACTTTAGAGGCCTATCACTTCCAAAATTGATGTACAAAAAGCTCCAACCAAAGCACGTTTCTAAAGTAGGAGTTATAAGCTCTCCAATAGCAGGACGTGTTTGGTTTGTGTTTTCAAACAACAATTTTCAGTTTTTAAACACATGTACCAAACGGGCCCGAATGTGGCACATCCATTTATGAGTTCGATAAGGTCTCCAGGCAATTTTTAGTTCAATAATTGAAGAAGTTTATGACTAGGGAGCCATAATTTTCACAAATGTCATTCGATTCATTCAAACTTACACCAAAGAGTATTTTCTAAAAACCATCTTATTTTTCTATATATGGTACTAACTTTAAAAATGAGCTTAAAATGTTTTATGGTGTTTGGTATGCACAAAAATCACTAACGTTTCTTGTATAATTCAAAACATATATAAAATGCATATTGTGTAAAACAACTACATAATCAATATTAAATAGAACATAACCAAAAGTCTTGTTGTTCAATTGGTTGACACTTTCTAATGTTTTTAACAAAGACATCTAAATATATATATATATATATATATACTAACGTTTCTTGTATAATTCAAAACATATATAAAATGCATATTGTGTAAAACAACTACATAATCAATATTAAATAGAACATAACCAAAAGTCTTGTTGTTCAATTGGTTGACACTTTCTAATGTTTTTAACAAAGACATCTAAATATATATATATATATATATATATATATATATATATATATATATATATATTATAACACTTAAACATTACAAAAATTATAAAACATATATATAATTTTTTATAATTCTATATGTGATAGCCAAAGGAAATTATCCAAGTAGGAAAAAAAATCAAATTGTTGTCCTCCATCTAACGTAGCACCATGAAGGTTGAAATAGTTTTTTTACGCAATGGCCCTATAGGATGCACTTCCTCAGTAGTTGTAGAAACCATCTAGATTAGCCTATTAGCCTCGTTGAGATTTGTTGAATTTGTTACTGCACAAGGCATTGATGAGCTTTGTTACATTGGAACGCATTGGATTGGAAACCTCATTAGACACCATCTAAAGAGGGATTACAAAGGAAGACAGAGAAAGACAACAAGAGAAGTGAGAGAGAGACATAAAGATTATTTTTTAAAAAATTTAGCGGAAACATTCTCTAAAAAATTAGCATTCTTTTTAATAGAGTTTTTTTTATTGACCAAAGTTTTTTTTTTTTTTTTTTTTTGATCTATTTTCTTTTATGATACTGAACATTGAAAAACACACACAAAAAAAAAAAAAAAAAAAAAAAGAAGAAGAAGAAGAAGAAGCTATTTTTATATAAAATTTTCCCTTGAAACACACCAAAAGATTGAAGAATAAATAATTTGGAACATTTTAGTTATACCCAAAAAAAGGGAAAAACTTACCACATTACAACAAAAGATTGAAAAATATAGGTCAATTAAAAAAAATAATAATAATATCAATCAAACACCGTCAAATTTCTATAAAAGAAAAACCCCAGAATAATAAAACAATATATTTATAGATACAGGGAGATGAAAAATATTTTTAAAAATAGTTTAACTGTTAGAAAAAAAGATCATCAATAAATTTTAAAAAACAAACTATACATTAAACAACATCACAAGATAACATATATTAACATGCATCAACTGAATTTGTTTCTAGTTAATTACGTGAGGTTATTGTTCATGAGGATGCAAAACAGATGTAATCAATGGGTGATGTATTACTATTAAGGTGAGTGTCGTACTGAAATACTCCGCTGAAAATTGATCAAAACTATTAACGTCTTAAAGCACAGCACGTGTACCCTTTTCAGTTTTCTCTGACAAGAAAATTAAAAAAATTCAAGAATTTCTTCGTCCTCTCTTTCCATTGCCTTTCCATTCTTAGGCACAGCCAAAACTATTAGTCAACAGATGCGACAAAAATGATTTTAATTCTTTTGAAAATAAATAAATAAATAAAGGATATAAGAGCCACCAACGTTGACTGCCCAGACAGCTCAATCCAAAAAATAAATAAAAACACAGCCTAGGTTAGCTTTTACAAACCCAAAAAAAAAAAAAATTAAACACTTTGTTTTTTTCCGTCCTCCCCTTCCGACTAAACACCCATTAAAAACATATTCTACACTTTTATCTCATCAATTTTTTATCTTCCTTAAAATGTTTAGAAAATAAAAGAATACAGTAAAAAAAAAAAAAAGTAGAGAGAGAAAGAGCCGTGTTAACAGTTGGGTAGGTGGGTATTAATGAATTTGCCACTTTGCCTAGTTAATAGAGTTTATCATTGTGGGGCTCGGCCCAAAACAATGGGCTACCTAAACACAGGCCCGTCCGAGAAGCATCATGTCCGAGGAAAAATCATAACCAAAACATTATTCAAGCCCAACTACGATAAAAGAAACCTATCCGAGAAGTAACACCTCCTCGGACGCTACGAAGTCCGGACCAAGAACTCGCCCCTACCACCGCAGCTCATCCTCCAAGCATATAAAAAGAATAAAACACAAAATATCTCATGGAAAGCTGCTACCGTCACATTAAATGTGTCACAACCACCCTCTTGGCCGCATTAATGAGGAAAAGACCACTAAACAAGATCTTGCCTTAGCCACTACAACTCACAAGGGGATGATAAAGGTGTCTGATAGGACAGGTGCTCAAGTGGGGGCTTAAATGATCAACAAGTGTAAGGTTCAGATAAGAATAATAGAGCTATATAATGTAATAGAGTCTCTCAAAAAAAGGGGACGGAAAAACTCGTATTCATCACTTAGGAAATAAAATCTTCCGGGGAATATTCATTCTGGTGTTTTTATCCCTGCTACAACCTTTTCCATACCGAAGGCCGACTAGGTTCACCGAGGCTAAGTTCTTTCACCCATCCTCTACAAACATTTATTGTGTGTTGCGCTTTGGGCCAGGGCCTGATCAAAAGGGTTTGGGCCAGGAAAATCGTGCAACTACAATTGGCGCCGTCTGTGGGAAGAACTAGAGCATCACCTGGCACAACGGTCGAGTATGGCGTAACTAGGCCCACTCCAAGAGAATCCTCACCGGACAAACTCCCAACAAACACAACCCGTCGAGTCCCGGAGGCAAAATAACCCCACCAACCCAAGCGGCGGGGGGAATCGTGAGGGAAGTGTGCATACTATTCGGACGAGCCAGAGTCACACTCACACAGGTAGTCATGTGTCCCAAAGGCGAAATAGTCATCGGGCTATGCAAATGGGAGATAGATGACCTGAAAAGGGAGTTACGACGTCTGCGGCGAAAACGATCCCCTCGACTCGACGAGTCTTCTAATGCGAAGGATGCGAGTTACCGACGGAGGTCAAGGACCCCCCCAAGCGAAACCTTTTCCTACGAAAGGGAACCACGCCCTGTATGGAAATATAAGAAACCATCCATGAAGGGTTCGAGGAACGATGTCATGAAGAAGGCGCTGGACCAAGTTTCGAGATCACCCTTCACGTATAGAATTAAAGGGGTTAAGCTACCCCGACACTTCAACCAACCGGCGTTAGCCATTTATAATGGCCGAGCAGACCCGTTAGAGCATGTAAACCAGTTTAACCAGAAAATGGCAATCTACTCCCAAAATGAAGCCCTAATGTGCAAAATCTTCCCATCCACTGGGATCAATGGCGATGAGGTGGTTTAACAGCTTGAAGACAAACTCCATAGGATCCTACAAGCGACTCACTCGGGCTTTACGCTCCCGTTTTATCACAAACACCGAGTCCCGCGACCCCTTAGTTCATTATTGTCCTTATCCATGCACGAAGGAGAAACCCCGAAAGCATACTCGGATAGATATTTGGAGGTGTATAACGACTTAGATGACAACCATGATGATGTTGCTATCAGACGTTCAAGAGCGGCCTCCCCACCGAACATGGCTTGAGGAAATCCCTCACGGGTAAACCAGTTGCCGACGTTCATCACCTGATGGATAGGATCGACAAGTACAAAAGGGTGGAGGAAGATCAACTGCAAGGAAGGGGAAAGGAGAAGGTCATTCCCCCAAAGCAAATGACTTTAGATCGGAACGGTATAACCCTAGCCAGCCGAGGAGAGATTTCTCGCGATAGGCTCGACAGAGCCACCCACAAACAGTGAATGCCGTGTTCGGGGAGCCGATCAAAGAAGTCTTTGGAGAAAGTAAGAAACGAGCCCTACTTTAGATGGCCGGGAAGATGGCCGAGACCCTTCCAAACGTAACCAGGACTGTCTCACACTACTACCATCGGACCATGGGCATACCACCGAGGACCCAGAACCTATGGAATCACCTAGATCGGTTGGTCCGAGAAGGGAAGTTACGTCACCTTCTCGCACCCCTCGAGCGGATATCCCGGTCAAGCAATGCCGAGTCTCGAAAGGATGTGTCCTTAAGACCCCCTACTGGAACGATACATGTCATCCTCGCCGCACCAGGAAGAACTGGGCCACCCATCCCTAGGGTACTGGCCGTAGATCGGCTCTACTCCGAGGACAGACATAGGGGACCTAAAAGATCGAAAAAGCGAAGCTCTTTAATACTGGGATTCTCGGACGAGGATAAGAGGGGAACTATTCAACCTCACGACGATGCCTTGGTGGTTACGCTAAGAATTGAAGGCTTCGATGTGAGAAGGGTGTTAGTAGATTCAGGAAGCGCGGTAGAAATAATGTACCCTGATCTATACAAGGGGCTGAACCTCAAGTCCAAGATTTGGCAGCTTATGATTCCCCCTTCTCGGCTTCGAAGGGAGGATGGTTACACCGAAAGGTCAGATTCGGCTACCCGTGCAGACTGGGTCGGAGGTGGTGGAGGTAAATTTTATCGTGGTCGACGCTTATTCCCCTTACACCGCGATAGTTGCCAGGCCGTGGATCCACGCCCTAGGAGCCGTATCCTCCACACTCCACCAAAAAGTAAAATACTCATCCGGAGGGCAAGTAGAAGAAATCCGAGGAGATCGGGGCGTAGCCCGGAAGTGTATGGTTGCCGCCATCCTACATCGGCCCGTTGCCGAGTCCTCCGCCCCACACGAGCTCATAGCAACCAGCCTCCTCGGGGGGCAAGGGGATGAGCTAGCCGAGGAGATCAGTGTGAAAATTTAGAAAAGATCGCTGTCAACAACGACCCGGACAAGTTTTTTCAGGTCGGCTCTGAGTTGCCTGCTCAAGAAAAAGAGGAACTGGTCGGATTTCTCGGAGGAAATGTCGACGTGTTTGCGTGGGACGCCTATGACGCCCCGGGGGTTGATCCTAGTCTTATTTGTCACCACCTTAACGTCAACCCGTCTTCCACTCCGAAGAAGCAGCCACCCCGACGCCCTTCAAAGGAACACGATAGTGCCGTGAGAGACGAGGTGGCAAAACCGAAAAAAAAGCAGGGGCTATTAAAGAGGTCTTTTACCCCGAATGGTTGGCAAACACGGTGGTAGTAAAGAAGAAGACAGGTAAGTGGAGGGTCTGCGTGGACTTCACGGACCTGAACAAGGCGTGCCCAAAGGACCCATTCCCCCTACCCCGAATAGATAGGTTGGTGGATGCAACCGTGGGCCATCCTCGGATGAGCTTCCTGGATGCCTTTCGGGGCTATCATCAGATCCCCCTTGCGTCAGAAGACCAGGAGAAGACGGCTTTCATGACGCCCATCGGAAATTATCACTATAAGGTGATGCCGTTTGGACTAAAGAACGCAGGCTCAACCTACCAGAGGATGATGACCCGGATGTTCGAACCACAAACGGGCAAGATTATTGAGGTTTACATAGACGATATGGTTGTGAAGAGTAAAAAGGTGTCCGAGCACGTGAAAGACCTCAAGAAATCTTCGCTATCTTAAGAAAACACCGGTTGCGGTTGAACGCTTCCAAATGTTCATTCGGGGTTGGGTCGGGGAGATTTTGGGGTACATGGTAACCCATAGAGGAATAGAAGTGAGCCCCGATCAAATCAAAGCGATAAACGACTTACGGGCTCCTCGGAACCCAAAGGAAGTGCAGAAGCTCACTGGTATGATTGCAGCATTAAACCGGTTTATATCGCGGTCGGCGGATCGATGCCGACCATTTTACCTACTGATAAATAAGTGGAAAGGGTTTGAGTGGTCGGAGGAGTGCGTTCGGGCTTTCCAGCAGCTTAAGGAATATCTGTCACGACCCCCCATCATGTCCAATCCTGAGGCGGACGAGGTGTTGTTTGCGTACATCGTTGTAGCTCCCCATCTTTGTAAGCCTGGTAATCGATACGGGATGATAATGGGGTGCAGCGACCAGTATACTATGTGAGCAAATCATTACACGAAGCCGAGGTGCGATATCTACCTCTAGAAAAGGCAATTTTGGCGGTAGTACATGCCATCCTAAGCTCCTCATTACTTTCAAGTGCATACGGTTATCGTTCTCACCCAGCTTCCCCTCCGAGTAGTGCTTGAGCGCTGACTACACCGGAAGGATCGCCATGTGGAGTGCGCTTTTGGGAGCCTTTGATATTAAATATATGCCCGATCCTCCATCAAAGGTCAGTCCTCGTGGACTGTAGCGGAGTTCGCCGAACCCTCTATAGAAACAATAACCGAGAAGAAAGACACGAATGGAAAACCGGTTGGTGTAATTTCGGCAGGAAAGGCTTTGCATTGGAAGATCTACGTGGATGGCGTGGCCAACCAGAGAGGATCCGGAGTTAGGATAGTTTTAGTATCACTAAACGGTGCCGTCATTGAAAAATCACCGAGGCTCGGATTTTCGACTACGAACAATGAAGCCGAATACGAGGCCTTACTCCAAGGGATGATAATGGTTCAAAAACTGGGCGGAAGAGTAATAGAAGCATTCTCGGACTCCAGGTTGGTCGTCGGACAAGTGATGGGTGAGCTAGAAGCCAGAGATGCTAGGATGCAAGAGTATCCGGGATAAGTCAAACGCCTGCAGACGAGTTTTGAGTCATTCAATCTGACGCACATTTCCGAAAGTGCAAACACTCATGCGGACTCGCGGCCACTCTTGCCACGTCCTCGGCGCATGACCGCCACGAATGATCCTCGTAGAAGATCTAATCGGGGCGAGTCCCGTCGGCAAAAACCCAGCCCAAGTCCATCGGATTAGACAGAGCCCCAGCTGGATGGACCCCATAAGGAACTTCCTCCAAGACGATATCTTACCGGAAGAAAAACTAGAAGCCGAGAAGATACGTAGAAATGTTCCTCGTTTACGGCTATCGAGAGGACCGCAAACTATATCGGCGCTCCTACTCGGGACCGTACTTACTCTGCGTACATCCGGAAGAGTCCGAGTCTCTACTTGAAGAGTTGCATGAGGGAATTTGTGGAAGTCACACCGGAGGAAGGTCGGCTGGCGCACAGGCACTCACCCAAGGATACTGGTGGCCGAACATGCGAGAGAGGCCCAAGAATACGCTAAGAAGTGCGATCGATGCCAAAGATTTGCCCCGAATATCCACCAACCCGGAGGGGTTCTCAACCCACTCTCTAGCCCATGGCGATTCGCACAATGGGGTCTTGATATTGTCGGACCTTTCCCCAAGGTCTGCGGGGAACAAGCGATACATAATAGTCGGAACCGACTACTTCACTAAATGGGTGGAGGCTGAACCTTTGGCCAACATTAGGGACGTGGATGCCCGAAATTCATCCGGAAGAACATTATCACCCGCTTGAACTCCACGTACACTCATTTCCGACAATGGTCTTGATTCGACAAGAAGAGTTTTAGGGAGTATTGCCGTGAATTTGGGATCATTAATCGATATTCCATCCCCGCATACCCCCAAGGAAATGGGCAAGTCGAGGCCGTGAACAAGGTCATAGTAAACGGATTGAAGAAAAGATTAGATGAGGCAAAGGGAAGATGGGTAGAAGAGCTCCCGCACGTCTTGTGGACCTATCGGACAACGCCGTGGCGTTCAACCCGTGAAACCCCCTTTTCAATGACTTATGGGGCTAAGGCTGTGCTCCCAATCGAGAACAACTTCCCCACACCGAGGTCTTGCTCGTTTACCCCAAGCGATAACGACGAATTATTGGGAAGAAGTCTAGATCTAGCCGAGGAAAGAAGGGAAAAAGCAACGATTCATATGGCCTATTACCACCAAAAGTCGAGACATGGGTATGATGCCAACGTCAAGCTGCGACCTCTAGGTCCAGGTGATCTCGTGATGAGAAAGATTCTCGGCAATAAAAAACCCCTCTTGGGGCAAGTTGGGGCCCAATTGGGAAGGACCATACCGTGTCACATCCGTGGCCGGGATAGGCGCTACTACCTAGAAGATCTGGATGAAAAAACCGTACCTCGACCATGGAATGTAAATAACCTCGAAAGATATTGTTATTAATGAAAATGGCTTCGCCCATGTTTTGTTTCGTGATTATCCTTTGCCTCGCTGATCTATCTACGACTATTCATAGTTTTAAATGAAACCAAAGTCCTGCATGGCTCCTCGGACCACGACTTTGGGGAAATTATTACTCATGATAATTCATAGTTTTAAATGAACCAAAGTCCCGCATGGCTCCTCGGACCCACGACTTTGGGGAAATTATTACTCATGACAATTTATACAAGTTTTAAATGAACCTAAGTCCCGCATGGATCCTCGGACCACGTACTTAGGAGAAATTATTACTTATGGCGACTATTCATAGTTTTAAATGCAGAATCAAAGTTCGCATGGCTCCTCGGACCACGTACTTTGGGGAAATTATTACTCATGACAATTCATAGTTTTAAACAGAACCAAAGTCCTGCATGGCTCCTCGGACCACGTACTTTGGGGAAATTATTATTCATGACAATTTATACAAGTTTTAAACAGAACCTAAGTCCCGCATGGATTCTTGGGCCACAGACTTAGGGGAAATTATTACTTATGACGACTATTCATAGTTTTAAACAGAACCAAAGTCTTGCATGGCTCCTCGGACCACAGACTTTGGAGAAATTATTACTCTTGACAATTTATACAAGTTTTAAACAGAACCTAAGTCCCGCATGGATCCTTGGGCCACAAACTTAGGGGAAATTATTACTTATGGCGACTATTCATAGTTTTAAACAGAACCAAAGTCCTACATGGCTCCTCGGACCACAGACTTTGGGGAAATTATTACTCATGACAATTTATATAAGTTTTAAATAGAACCTAAGTCCCGCATGGATCCTCGGGCCACGAGACTTAAGGGAAATTATTACTTATGACGACTATTCATAGTTTTAAAATGCAAACCAAAGTCCCGCATGGCTCCTCGGACCACGACTTTGGGGAAATTATTACTCATGACAATTTATACAAGTTTTAAATGAACCTAAGTCCCGCATGGATCCTCGGACCATAGACTTAGGGGAAATTATTACTTATGGCGATTATTCATAGTTTTAAACAGAACCAAAGTCCCGCATGGCTCCTCGGACCCACGACTTTGGGGAAATTATTACTCATGACAATTTATACAAGTTTTAAAAGAACCTAAGTCCCGCATGGATCCTCGGACCATAGACTTAGGGGAAATTATTACTTATGGCGACTATTCATAGTTTTAAATGAACCAAAGTCCCGTATGGCTCCTCGGACCACGACTTTGGGGAAATTATTACTCATGACAATTTATACAAGTTTTAAATGAACCTAAGTCCCGCATGGATCCTCGGACCACGGACTTAGGGGAAATTATTACCTATGGCGACTATTCATAGTTTTAAATGAAACCAAAGTCCCGCATGGCTCCTCGGACCACGACTTTGGGGAAATTATTACTCATGACAATTTGGGAAACTATTACCTTAGGGAAATCATTTTTAGGCGTGCACACAGTCTAGCACCGTTGCAACCCTCATTCAAATTCGCTACAACATCCTCTTCACCACGACCGTTTATATCGTTGTCGGCGCTAAATAAAAAGATGGTGCCAACATAAATCCATAAAAATGAAGGAAACATTCTATATTAATATTCCGAGATCAATACAAAAAGAGAGGTCCTTACAAAAGAGTGCAAAAGCAGGACAACTCTCGTTTAAAAAAAAATATAGTAAAAACAAAGATGAAGGAAATACAAAAGTTAAAAAGCCTAAAAACTAAGCCTTGACAGGAGGGTCTTCTTTCTACTCTGGCCGAGGAGGAGAAGCCTCGATGGTAAGGTCCGCAGCCGGATTCTTCGTGTTATCGAGCACGGGGGACGGCGTCATGCGCCGCCAAATCCTGCTCGAAAGCTGCTTGGGCGCCGTCGGGATTCTCTCGGATCTCGTGAGGGTAGAAAACGTTCTCGTGCAACCTTAGCGGCGAATCCGCGGGAACCCCTGCAGCATCAAGAGCCCGAGCCCACGAGATGCTGCAGTAGTCCCCGCACACCTCGGGAATCTCCTCGGATAGCCTGGCCTCCGTCTCTTGGACCCCGAGCCGGCGGCAAGATTCTTTTTAGCCTCTGCAGCCTCTCGGATCAGCCGAGCCTCTTCTCTAACCCTCCGCAGCTCACCCTCGATTCTTTGCGAGAGCAATCTTGAGATCCACCATTGCCGCTTCTTAGTGGCGAGGTTGATCCGGGTCGAATACTGCTCTTTACGCCGATCCTCCGCCTGGGTCTCGGCACTCTTGAGACCAGCCTCGGCACTTTTGCGCCGTTTCTCTGACTCCTTGAACTTCTCGGTAAGTTCAAGGTGATCGTGCTTGAGGGACCCCAAGGTTTTCTCCATCTCCGTCCGAGACCGAGCCTCGGCCTCGGCCCGACTCCGATTATCACGACAAAATTCCTCAGCCACAAATACCTGCTGAGTAGTCCGCAAACGAAACAAAATCGGCTCGAGAATTTAGCAGGGTTAAATAAGTTAATAAAACAAGAAAAGAATTACTTACCATCGCAAGATCCCTTTTAAGGGATAGGAAAAGCTCGGGTTGAGAGAACCGCCTATAGGCCTCCATATCCCGAGGAAGCGAGAGGGGTTGCTCTAAGGCATCGACCATGTACCCTGCTCGGCCCCGGTTGTACTCTCGGATCGACGAGTTGTAGGGGATAACAACCCCATCCAACTCCAACTTAGGGCTCCACATACGCGGGGTAGCGCACACCTCAGCACGGTTCTCCTCGTCCCTGCTCTTAGAGGAGTTTGCCCTCTTACTCCTCGGTCCCTTGGCGACCTTTTTGTCGCTTAGTAGGCCGGGTAACCAACTCACCCTCCTCGGGGATGTTAGCCTGCCTCTTCTTTTTCAGTCGTGGATAGCCTTGTGGCCGGGATCAATAGGGACCCGAGGGGCGATTGGAGGTGGGTCCTGGGTTTGCGCTTTGGCGGGCGCCTTCGAGGACCGACCCTTGCCTCGGCCGGACATCAACTCTCTTAGAGACTTTCCCATATCACCTCCTTCTCCGTCCGAGGAGTCTTCCGAGCAGGTTATAATAATTGGACCACCGACCACGGAGTTGCGGTCCTGCTCTCCTTCAGATCGTAAAGCTCAACCACGGGGTCTTGCTGAACTTCTTCCTCGAAATAAAACTCGTCTATTTCTTCCTCAAGGGAAAGACGAGATGATTCGATGTGCCCCTCAACCGGAACAAACACCAGGCTCTTCCGGTGGAGGTAGTTGCTTTGCTATACGGGGATGCCGAACGCCGGGTAGTACGACTGGTGGAAGATCACGTTGAGCTAGGAACCCGTTTTTGGATACGTCAATCCTAGCCAACCTCGGACTGCCAGCCCTTATGGCGTGACCAACGGCTTGAAAAGAGCGGCTTAGAGGTTGATAGCCCGTAACCAGATGAGCCACACGGTCGTCCGTCCTCGGCAACGTAAATCTCCGACCTTAGAAGATAGTTCAGCACCGGCACATTCACGAAGTTTAGTCGAAGAGCGACGTGAACTTTATCTGCAAACATCCAAGAAAAGTGGGGTTAGTACATGAAATTCTCCAAGTGTAAGGAAAGCCGTAAAAGTAACCCCCCAATGCTAAACCCTATCCCCAAAAGGATTGGCCCTAAAGACGCCGCACCTGGGATTCCCGCCCTAGTTGGACAATGAATACCGTCGAACCACTCCCCCGAAGCAATAAGAAAATCATTCTTCACGGTCTTATTGGAGACTGGAAGACAAGAGATCAATCTAACCACCTCGGATCGGGATTTGAGATAATACCCTCCACTCTCGAGGCCACTCTCGAGGCGATGACACTCATACGGATAAGCCACGTCGTGCCAAGTGAGGCCTAGATTCATCCGCTCGTCTAAGACATCTACACGACCTAGTATCTTGAACATATTAGGGGCACACTGATGCGGCGTCAACCTATGGTTGGACAGTACTCCCTTGTGATCCTACGCATGGGAAGTGTCATCCCTCCTTCTATGAAAGCGATCATGGGGATAACAACTTCTCCCTCGCCTCTATCTCAAATACTCCCTCAAGAGGACAAGATCTGCATGCAGCCCCACACACCGGGGAATGTGGTATTTTGCCCTAAAGGCCTCCATAGCGGCGGCGGAGTATTTACTAATTTTTTGAATCTACTCATCCGAGTTGTCTTTGGAAGAATGAAAATAAAGACCAAGGGAAAAATAAAGTCCGAGGAGGAAGTCGAAGGCGACAAAGCGAACGGAACTTACAGGTATCTTCTCAAATGCCCAATAAGGGAATCGGAAAGCTCTTCTATGGAGGGCGCCTCGCGAAAATGACGATGAAGATCTCAAGGAAGGATGTGCTTAAGGATTTCTCGGCGCTGGAGTTCTCTGGAGGTCTCTGCTTCGATGAGCGGATAAAAGAAAAGAAGAAGGGAGCCTGTTTGACGTCTTATATAGCCGGGAGGAGAGAGAAAAGATCGACCTCGCCTAAAAAGTCGAGAAATAATGATGGCCGTTCGATCCACGTCTCACCGTTGGATGAAGGGGACAAGAAACCTCCGGAAGTAAATGGCCGCGCCTCGTAAATTGTAGCGCGTCCAAAAGTAATCGCCGCACGCGCGCCCCAAGGCTTCTTTGCTTCCATCCTTTCACTAACATCAAAACCTCGCTTTTCTCCTCGGAATGAGATAAAAACCGGAGTTTTGAGGGGCTATTGTGGGGCCCGGCCCAAAACAATGGGCTACCTAAACACAGGCCCTTCCGAGAAGCATCATGTCCGAGGAGAAGTCATAGCCAAAACATTATTCAAGCCCAACTACGATAAAGAAACTTGTCCGAGGAGTAACACCTCCTCGGACGCTACGAAGTCCGGACCAAGAGCTCGCCCCTACCACTGCAGCTTATCCTCCAAGCATATAAAAAGAATAAAACCCAAAATATCTCATGGAAAGTTGCTACCGCCACATTAAATGTGTCACAACCACCCTCTTGGCCGCATTAATGAGGAAAAGACCCTGAACAATCTTACCTTGGCCACTGCAACTCACAAGGGGATGATAAAGGTGTCCGATAGGACAGGTGCTCAAGTGGGGGCTTAAATGATCAACAAGTGTAAGGTTCGGATAAGAATAATAGAGCTATATAATGTAATAGAGTCCCTCAAAGAAAGGGGACGGAAAAAAGCGTATTCATCACTTAGGAAATAAAATCTTATGGGGAATATTCATTCTGGTGTTTTTATCCCCGCTACAACCTTCTCCATACCGAAGGCCGACTAGGTTCACTAAGGCTAAGTTCTTTCACCCATCCTCTACAAACATTTATTGTGTGTTGCGCTTTGAGCTAGGGCCTGATCAAAAGGGTTTGGGCCAGGAAAATCGTGCAACTACAATCATTTTATATTTTATTATTAATTAGGTAGTTGTAGAGTATTTTCTAGGTACTAGAGAGTAATAATAATATTATATTATATATAAGAAATGTATAATAATATTTAATATATAATTTAAAAATATTAAATGATAATTAATTTTATTACAAATTTATTATTACCTATTGTTAATTTCATACTAAATAGTTATAAGCTTACTATATATTTGGTTTCATTATTTTACTTTTCTAGATATAAGATCCTCCTTTAAATTTTTTTTTTTTAATATAAGATGTAAACTGCTAAAAACTTGCATAAATTATTTAAAAAGATGTTACATATTTTTACATATTTATTACTATTAGTTTATGAGAAATGCTAACGAGTGTCCTTATTATGACACTGGTTAAAAATCCAGTTAAACAAAGTTTTTATGGGAAAATAAAAAAAACAATTAATATTTTGACAGATTTTTTTATTTTCCATAAAAGTGATATTAAAACTTTCCTAAAATGGAATCTTAACCAGTATCCTAAGGGCACTCGTTAGCATGACCCTTAGTTTATTAGTATATGAAAAACACTTGTTATTATTTATATAATTTAAAAATTATTAATTAAATTAAATTTTATATGACACCATCAATTCGACCACTAGTTCAACCCCTGGCGGACCATAAAACCAATAACAAATTCTTTCTTTTGGTTTTTTTAATTGTACCGGTTTCTAAAATAATAGATTTACTACAATTTCCCCTATAATCAAATTGTCACACAAATTTAACAAAATAAAATTTGGACTTGCCCACATTGCTAACTTATAAATTTTGGATTTATTCACTTTTTTTTTTCCATATACTTTAACCTTGTAGCTTGAAATTCTCAATCCGTCCTTACTATTAAGACAATTATTAATAAATCATATTAGGAAAATTTTAAACACCACTTTCATATAAAATGTAAAAAATTTCAAAAATTAATTATTTTATCATTTTCTCATAA
Organism: Quercus dentata; assembly: GCA_028216015.1. Lineage (NCBI taxonomy): Eukaryota > Viridiplantae > Streptophyta > Magnoliopsida > Fagales > Fagaceae > Quercus > Quercus dentata. The sequence continues at coordinate 18,148,013 of CP116454.1, read as the reverse complement.
AATATTTATAAAATTAGTTTTTAAATTAATACACTTAGAACATCAATTAATATTTCCCTTATTTATTTCATTCAACTTCCATCGGCTTACAAACTTCAGCTTCAAACCGTGAGCCGTATAGAAACTAAAAACCCCAAAGTTTGTCTTTCACAATGCACCCAAAATAAACTTTAATCAATGACTTACTTTTGCCCTTGGAATATAATATTTATATTGCTTTTAGAAAAAGTCAGTCTTTTTTTTTTTTTTTTTTTTTTTTTTGAGAAGAAGGCAAATTAAAGTCAGTCAATGATAAAGTTAGAAACTAGAAACCCGAAAGAAACTAAATTATACTTTCACATAGCATCCTAGAATATTATCCTATTCACTTACTATAATATATGAAATTTATTCTATTTTACAATTTCACTACCTCACATTTCTTACCCAATCATTTATGTATTTATTTTAAATGTATATGATTATTATTATTATTAATTTTTTTTTTTTTGAGAAGCATGTATATGATTACTTTACTGAGTTATAAAAAAAAATTAATTAATTAAAAAAAAAAAAAAAAAAAAGAAAAAAAGAAAAAAAGAAAAAAAAGAAGAGAAGTGCCTTCGAACACGCACATGAGTGGCTATGTTAGTGTGTGTATATATATAGTCATCCTCCGTTGCTTTAGCTATGCAATCTGCAACCACATACTTGATACTTGTGTTGTGAAATTCACTTAACTTAATACTCCGGCCAATGCATTACGTTTTCTGTTGAAGGCTTGAAGCACTCGTCAGACTCAACCATCAAAATCCTGCTGCTTTTGCCTGGGTGTCTAAGACACAGAAAGTAACAGAGTCCAATTTACAACGCCTTTCTTACTGGTAAGTCATAACTTCTTATTTGTAATTTTGTCATATTCATCGTGATCTAAAAGTGGAAGACTATGATCAGTGCTTCTCTGTTATTTGAATAACATTTTTCTTTTTATTTTATGATTTGTTTGCAGCTGTATTTCGATTGTTCATTTTTCTTTAAAAATTGGAAACGAACACTTTTTTTCTATTTCTAGTTTTGTACATTAAGCAAATAAGCTAAAAAGCTAAAAGCAAAGCAGGAGCCGATCTTTGTTGTTGCATGTGGCAGGACCAGTTCGTGAAGATCTATATCTAATCCCAAAATTTGGGAAGTAAAACTTGGTGGTTGTTGTTGTTGTCGTTTAAGTTCATTACGACACAGTTTGTTCAGGCCATATATGATGCTTGCATTCTCATTCAACAAGAAAGAACGAGGCTATAATGATTCTCCAGTTATTGTGTTCTTAGTGTAACTAGGTTCAACCGTTCGAGTTGTACTGCCACATCCCTGTACTACTAGTTGAAAACTTTAGAGCCAAAACCTTTAATGAATTATGGCCTAAGAAATTGGACTAAGATAAGGAACAACTTTAAAAAGAATCTGGAAAACCAGAATATATTACCTTAAATCCATTAAGAGAATTTAAGCCCAAGTCTTGAGATTGTCTTATTGTAAAAATTGAGAGCTAGCTCTGAAAAGTATTAGTTGATTGTAATGTAGCCCAAGTATAGTCACAGGTCAATGAAATATTTACTTTTTATGTGATGAAGATGTAGCTTGATTACGAAGATTAAGAAACGAAAGTCTTCTTATGTGGCTATACCTTTGGACTCATTTTCTTGGGCTTGTTTACCATAATTCTGAGTCAAATTAAAGCAGTTAGATCCAAATCAATTGCATGCTCATATGCATAGGCGTGCATACTCACACACACACAGGCGCACATGTGCTTCATTTGTCTCATATGATTTGATTTTTATAGCAGTTAAACAAAGATGCCTCCTAAAAGAAGAGGAGAGATAGAGGTGACTACAGAGGAGAGAGTGAATTCATCGCCTCCAACTTGTTTTCAATCTTCTTCTCCCTCGAGTTGCGAACCTGCTCTTGGACCTCAGATCAATCTAACAAGACAGAAATCATATTCCTTTGAGGAGTCAAGCTTTCATCAGCTGCAGCCTATATGTAATTCTAACTCCAGCAATCAACTCTCTGCACTGCCTTTCTCTCATAGAATAAATCTTAGCACTTCAATTCCAGGACCCAGTACTGAAGCCATGCCAATGGAAGAAGACATTTGTCTGGATGCTGCGGGATTAAGTACTCAAACACCTAGTGGATCACAAATTGAATGTGCAACACCCAATAGAGATTGCCATATCTAATTCTTTGTGACGGTAAGTATCGCTATTTGTGGAGTAATATTTGCAGAAAGGTCTGTACATTGTACTAGATTAATTGCCCAAATAGTGCTTTCTAGATTGCTTTTGGGTTTTTGCCTGGTCAGAGTCCTATATTAGCCCTCAATTATTTCTCCAGCTAGGAAACGTTGATGGATTTTGTTTGTGAAGTGTGAACACTAATTGGTATTGGATCATGTATGTAGTTAAGTTATAACACTTTCAATATCTATATAAGGAGATGTGATTTGCAGAAAATCTTAAATAATTGCAAGGTCCTATATAACTCATATGAATGATACGATGTATGACATGTACTTAGTATGTAATTTCAGACAGCCAAGCATGTAGTATCTATTTTGGCTCGTATTGTACCATCTTCATGGAGAAAGCTAACTTAAACTTCGAATCTGATTCTGAAACTTTGCCTGTAAAGTGAAAAAACAGTTTAAAAGGGTAGATGCAGTTACTGCAGTACTTAAATCCACCCTGAATCTCTGATGCAATATCAATAACCTAGAAACTTGTTTAGTGTTTTTCTGGCTAGGAACGTATAAGTGTTGCCTCTGTAGGCCCAGGTTGTGCACGTGTTTTAGGTACCCACATATCTGTTTTTCACTGAATGAAGGCCCTTAAATTAGATTGGATCCCTTAGCTTTAAAGCTGATGGAAGGTCAACTATATTGATCTCTTAACTTTATTGGGACAAATTGCTCTATTAAATGTACTGGATTTTGTATGCTGGTTTGCATGGACATGCCTAAATCATTTTGCCCTGCCATTTGCTTCCTCATCTATAGTTCAAAGGTTTTTTTTTTTTTTTTTTTTTTTTTCAAATTTATTTAATTATATATATATTTTTAATTTTTATTATTAGCTTTTTGTATTAAAACAGTATATTGTTAAGTTTTAGACCACAAATGTTGATTGTAGTGCGAATTGATCAAGATAATTCAATTGATCCGATTAATACAATAGGATCTTGTGGCATGGCAATCTGTACCATGTGACAAATTTTGAGAAGGCAGGGGAAAAGATTTGGGAATCGTATGGCCATTGGGGTATATTGTTTGACAAAATTCTAATACATTTTTCTCCGCTTGAAAATTTTCAGCGGAAAGAAGAAAGGAATACCTCTCCCTATGCGTACCTTTGTATCAAGCTGCAATCAAAGGAGACTGGAAAGTTGCTAAAGATGTCATTGACAAATATCCAGGTATTGTTCGTGTTGCAATAACCAGAAAGTGGGAGACAGCTCTGCATATTGCTGCTGCAGCAAAACGCACTGCTTTTGTGAAGGAACTGGTTGAACGTATGAACGAAGAGGATCTAGCCTTGAAAAATAAAGATGGCAACACTGCTATTTGTTTTGCTGCCGCATCAGGAATTGTGGAAATTGCTATGATCATGGTGGAAAAAAACAAAAACCTTCCTATGATTCAAGGTAATTAAGGAATGAGACCCATATACATGGCAGCTTTGTTTGGACACAGGAATATGGTGTCATACCTCTATCCTGTTACTAATTTTGGAAGCCTAGCTCGTGAGGAACAAATTAGCCTCTTTCTTGGTACTATTTCAGCTGATTTATACGGTATGATGCACTTATAACTAGATGTTAGTATGGCATGAGATAATCTTCTTTAATAGCCTCACCTTTTTGTCTTTTTTGAAATGATTTTCGTGCTGTGGCCTCTCACTAGCCATTGCCCTTTTAGAGGGTGCTAATTTTGTCTGTACCAGGCTGATTCTAATTTACTGATAATAAGGATCTGAATGTTTTTTTGATGCCCAGGATAAAATTATTTGGGCCACTGAGTGTAATTCTTGTAACTAGTGGAAAGGTAGTAGCATATCTGCATTGCAAGTTAATTCATTCCCTAGCTTGGATTAGATTATTATAAAAAATGTCCTCCAAGAATGTTTAGATTTTCAAAAACCATTGTTAAATATATGTAACCAAAGCTACACAACTTAGTCATTTATTTTATTCATTTATCAAGTATTGGTGCATTGCTTTAAGAAGCACCTCATTCTATGTGAAAGCTATATATCATAAATACCTTAAACCATAAATCCTATTTCGCCAATTGAATATGTCACATCTGAGTTATATAAATGAGCATATGAAAATGGGATTCATAAGCTAGCTGATGAATTCCACACCCCCAAAGTACTTCAATAAAACTGCTGCTCTTGAATTTGATATAAGACAATTTCAGCATGCTTTGCATTCACTGCTAAGTTTCCTTTACACCTGAATATCTGTAAGTAAACAACTGTGTACAGATCTAGCTTTAAAAATATTGGAAGAGGACAGATCATTAGCCTATGCTCAAGATACAAATGGTGAGACTGCCTTGCATGTTTTGGCTCGAAAGCCTTCAACAATTGCGAACAAAAGTGATCTGGGAATCTGGAAAAGAACCATAAATTCATGTTAGTTTGTTAAGCGCTTTCTTCTTCTTCCTTCATTCTATTTTATTTTATTTTTTGGAAGTTTTGAGCCCTATCAAAATCTCTTGGCAAACAATCCATGTTGTCCATGGAAATTTTGGGCAAATACATTTCGCCTGAGTCTTACTACATATAGGTAAGTAGACTTGATTAGTAAGCCACTCTACACCTTGATTACATGTTCCCTTTGCCATTGAGATCATGGTACATGCCTTAAAAAGTTCAGATGGTATAAAATGCCCTATTTGATTCTCCAAGAGCTCATCTATATATCCCCTGAAGTCTCTAGGGACATGCAATTGGTAAAAGTTCTCAACTGAATAGGATGCTATAAACAATTTAATCGTTATTTTAGAATAGACATCTCATTTATTTTATGTCATTTCTGTGTAATTCTATATTTGAATTAACATTAAATTCTACCTATAGGTTTCGAATGGATATATCACAAAGATCTGATGCAGACGTTAGCCCATCAACTAGTCGAAAAACTTTGGGAACATGTTCTACAATTGCAAGATTGGGAGATTTCAAAACTAATTAAAACACCTTCAAAACTACTCTTTGATGCGGCAGAATTAGGCAATGTAGAGTTTCTGATTATCCTTATTCGCGCATATCCTGATCTGATATGGAAAGTTGATCAAAATAATCGAAGTTTGTTTCATACTGCGGTTCTTTATCGTCAGGAGGCCATCTTTAATCTAATATATGAGGTTGGAGCAATTAAAGATTTGATAGCAGCATATAAGGATAAAAATAATAATGATAACAATAATATCCTGCATCTAGCTGGAAACTTGGCACCACTTAGTCGACGTCAAATTGTATCAGGAGCTGCACTTCAAATGCAAAGAGAGCTATTGTGGTTTCAGGTAAATAATAACTGTAATCATTTGCCTTCCATTTATTTGGGTTAATTGCAAATAACAGTTTTGAAAGTGATATTTTTGTAATAGCTTGAATTGGAGCTTCTATTGATTATCTTGTATTAGTATAACTTTGATTCAATGTCCATTATAGGCAGTGGAGAAAATTGTGCCACCTTCATATATTAAGATGAAGAATTCAAAAAACCAGACACCCAAGGAGCTATTTTCTGAGGAGCACAGGAAGTTGTTAAAAGAAGGAGAGAAGTGGATGAAGAGCACTGCAACTTCATGCATGCTTGTTGCAACGCTCATTGCCACTGTGGTATTTGCTGCAGTTATTACAGTACCAGGAGGAGAAAATAATAATACAGGCGTTCCTATATTTCTAAAAGAGAAGTGGTTTTTGATTTTTGTCATATCGGATGCAATAGCACTATTCTCTTCCGCAGCTTCAATAATAATGTTCCTGTCCATTCTTACGTCACGTTATGCAGAAAACGATTTTCTTATATCACTACCCACAAGGTTGATGTTTGGAATCTCGACACTGTTTATCTCTATTGCCACAATGGTGCTAGCCTATACTGGAGCCATCTTTCTGATCCATGATCATAAATATGTTTGGGTTCCTATCCTTACTGTGTCTCTTGCTTGTGCTACAGTCACATTATTTGCTTGGCAACATTTTCATCTTTGGGCTGATACAATCCGCTCAACCTATTGGTCTAGGTTTCTCTTTCGGCCATTTAAACATAGGCTTTACAATTGAATTGTCAAATTTGCCGATGTACTTATGGAGACAGTGAATAAAAATCCTTTATCTCACTTTGACTGTTTTAGTTTTTGCTTTATAGACTACAATATGTTTTATGTCTAATATATGTGCATATTTTCTTTCAATTTATATCTTGATTACTTTATAGTATTAAAAATATTGATGCGTAGCAAGTTGTGATTAGTGAAACATAAACTGAAACAATCAAAATGGGATAGAGGATTTTTATTTGGCAACTGCTAGATCTTTAGATTCCATAGTTTGTTTCTCTATATGCTAAAGAAGGTATTCTCAATAAGAATGCAAGCCCCATGATCATGACAGCACAACTGTTCTCTGAACTACAGAAAAAATCACTCGTAGACAATGAATGATATAGATTGAAATCATTATATGCAGATGTTTAACAAAAACCAAGTGTTGCACACCCCAAATCGAATCCATTACATCCAGAGAACAAAATAATAAAATCAAAATGGCCTGTACACAATCAGAACAATGATAAGACAAGTTCATGAACAACATATGGTTGCTTCTATTAACAGCAACCCTTTTCTAATTTCTTTTAAAAACAATACACTAACACGGCATCTTGTAAAGGTCTTCTGATCAGTGTAGTCATTTGCATTTCCCCAAGAGCAACCTAGATAGTAAGATCGTGCGTTTCCAGGTCAAGTAAATCAATCCTGTTTGCTCCCTTGATACCAGCAATTCCTATGACCTATTAATGCAGAGGAGAAGATGTGAGCAAAAGAATTTCACATCACCCTTAAATTAACACAAAGAAAATGAGTGATATTGCTAATAGTATTGGGCAAAAAATAGGACAATGAACCATTTACAAGTTTGAGAAAATCAAGGAATTACAAACACAACTCACACAAACCTAGGAGATTTGAACTCATGACTTCACCTTCTAAACCTTATATATGGGGTGGGAGAAGGTGCTACCTGATCACAACACAATGAGCATATTATGAGATGCCAACGACAATGATAATGTTATAAAGTGAATTAGACATGCCTGAGATATGTCACACCTGAAACAATGAAGAAATTATAGGTATCTGCCGAAAATCAGTTCTAATAAATTTAGCCAAGAGCCTTATAACTTGTAACTCAATTAGTGACTCCTAGTATTCCTAAAGGTGACGTCCAAAGTTCAAGTCTCCCTCCCCCAAATATTGAATTAAAAAAAAAAAAAAAAAAAGTAACTAGGAATAATTACGGTGATAAACTGGCATCTTATGAATTCAAGAGGCGATTACGATGGAAGACAACAATGTAGCTATTTAACATGTGAAAAGAAAAACCATTTGTACACTGATAAGTTCAGCAGTTTCTCACCCATATTTGTCCTGTTTTTGATTCAGCACCCAAAGCCTATTATGAATTTACAAGGAAGCATGAGTTCAAACATCATTCATATGGGTGTAAAAGGTTTCATTTGAAAAGTTTAGATGGATAGATAAGCTGTCAACAACAAAATTAATAATAGTGACAAAAAAAAAAGATTGAACCACAAGCTAAAGTTGGCACCATTTACTAAAAGATTTAGAAAATGAAGTACTAGAACATATATTCTCCATCTGATGTTGTCAACTTGTCATATTTTTAACTCCACATAAAGAACAATTCAACTAACTAAATTACTCCTTTCAAAAGAACAACGGGCAAAGCAATACAGGGGATCCAAATACATAGAAAGCCTAAAAAATTTTCATAACTCAAAAAAGCAAACAACAATCATGATTTTGAGCCGAAATAAAAATCATAAGAACCCAGGCTAGCTGAAAAAAAAAAAAAAAAAAAAAATATTTCAGATTTTTTTAGGCTTTGAACCTACCACTTAAGAATTCAATCAAAACCCGTGAAACACAAAATCCAGCAAAATCCATACCAAATCAACAAAACCCATACCAAATCAAGTGATTGATATCTAAAAAATAACCCAAATCCATTAAAATTTCGAAATCCAAAATTAGGGGAAATAACAAATCATAAAAGAACACACCTTGAGGTTCGGTGCGGTGGCCCCACCTCCGGAAATGACGAGTGTGGCGGCATATGGAGCTTCAGTGCTAAGAGGAGAGGAGGAAATGAGATTTGAGGTTTAGGCATTTAGCTCTTCAGGTCTGTCGGGTATTTGTGTTTGCAGATTGTAGGGTTTAATTGAGTTATGATTGTGTGTTCTAATCTTTATTGATTTTTCAGAAAGTGATGACGTGCCGTTTATTCATTGGTGGCGTAAAACCTCACTTTTGCGCCAGTTCCTGACTGAAGTTAATCTCAAAACTCAATCGTCCCTTGTTGGAAATAGAGTAAGAACCTTCCTCCCTCCTGCCCCATTAGCCAATTCCAAATCTTCCCCATACCCTCCTCCTGGTCCTATGAACTGGTTGTGACTGCCTAGTACTCAGAAATGGATGCTCAAATTGCCCATTGGGGGGTGACCCAAAATGCCCCACCTGCCTATGAAACGGAGGCTGCAACTGCGGGTGGGCTACTGTAGCAACCATCTGCTGCGGGTGATGGTGGTGGTGGTGGTGATGCGGCAGAGCAGCCACCTGCCCGAAAGGCAAGAAATGGTCCGAATTGGGAAGACCCAGGCGCAAAAATTGTGGCGGAACAGGTGAGCTGGCAAACAAATGGTCAATGGCAGGAGCAGCAGACGTGGCAGCCAATCCTCCGGCACCATTAGCCGGGCCACTACCACCTGCACCAGCTGATTCGCCCTGTATTCGCTTGAGATAAAGGTGGTACGCCTGCAAATGGCTAGCAACATTCTCTCTAGTGAGGCCATCAACACTCATTAGCTGCAATATAGTCTTGGGCACAGCAAACTCGATCCCCAAGAGCGCCACAGCATACACAAACCTCTTGTGGAGCTGTGGCGTCCACACGGGCCTGAGAGTCCTAGCCGGTTCCTCCCCTTCGGCCCCAGAATCCAACTCAACCGAATCAGCTCTGAGTTCAGCTGAGTTTGGCTGTGGAGGTGGAGTACTTGCTGAAGTGGTGGTGTTTCCTAAATTGGATTCGGCAGGAGCAGCAGACACGGCAGCCAATCCTGGTCCTTGATTGTGCAGTGGTGCCCCCATCCTATGAACTGGTTGTGACTGCCTAGTACTCAGAAATGGATGCTCAAATTGCCCATTGGGGGGTGACCCAAAATGCCCCACCTGCCTATGAAACGGAGGCTGCAACTGCGGGTGGGCTACTGTAGCAACCATCTGCTGCTGGTAGGCTACTGTAGCAACCATCTGCTGCGGGTGATGGTGGTGGTGGTGGTGATGCGGCAGAGCAGCCACCTGCCCGAAAGGCAAGAAATGGTCCGAATTGGGAAGACCCAGACGCAAAAATTGTGGCGGAACAGGTGAGCTGGCAAACAAATGGTCAATGGCAGGAGCAGCAGACGTGGCAGCCAATCCTCCGGCACCATTAGCCGGGCCACTACCACCTGCACCAGCTGATTCGCCCTGTATTCGCTTGAGATAAAGGTGGTACGCCTGCAAATGGCTAGCAACATTCTCTCTAGTGAGGCCATCAACACTCATTAGCTGCAATATAGTCTTGGGCACAGCAAACTCGATCCCCAAGAGCGCCACAGCATACACAAACCTCTTGTGGAGCTGTGGCGTCCACACGGGCCTGAGAGTCCTAGCCGGTTCCTCCCCTTCGGCCCCAGAATCCAACTCAACCGAATCAGCTACGAGTTCAGTGAGTTTGGCTGTGGAGGTGGAGTACTTGCTGAAGTGGTGGTGTTTCCTAAATTGGATTCTGAACTTTGATCGGTTTGAGACTTGGTCGGCGGGAAGACTGAGGATATGGAATTTGAGGTCTGATCGGATTCTCAACTCTCGGACTCTGACTTTGTTGGTGGGAAGATTGACGATATGGAATATTGAGCAAATCGTGTTAGTATTTGATTGGATTCTCAACTTTCATCAGATTGAGACTTGGTCGGCGGGAAGACTGAGGATATGGAATGTGAGATTTGTCCAAATCTTTGATTGGATTCTCGAACTCTCGCCTCTCGACTTTGTTGGTGGGAAGATTATAGATATGGAATTAGAGTATTGTGGAATCATTTCATCGATCTTTGAACCATCGGACTCAGAATAGTACGGTGGGAAAATTGAAGCTATGGAAGGAATAGCATGTGGAACACTATCTTCACTCATTGGGCTACCAGGAGATCTGGTGGGTGTATTAGGAAACATAATGTAAGTTTTCAAACTTCTTGCCTTACATCTCTACCATGTCTTTTCAACTGTGTCCATGATTGCCAACTTCCTTCAAATAAAATCACACATAACCAACAATTAGGAAATCAAGTAAGTTATGAATTTCAATAATCTCATTCAACTAAAACTTACTTTGCATTTAAAATCATTACCTTATGAGTGGCCCCAAATTCCAACAGACTATACTTTGGGATCAATCCCCTGCTGCCACATGAGATTCCAGACCAATATTTGACAACGATGGTTGAAGATTGAGGTGCATATCAACGATTAGGCAATGGACAGTGGATATAAAGGCAAAGGGCAAGTCAATTTATCAAAAGTCTTCATTACCCAAATGAGAATCCACATGAAACTTCCTCGCCTCTTCTTATTCCTCCTGAGATTTCATTGCACCTTCCTTCTTCTTTACCTTGAGACACACATGGAATGATTTACAGATGAGGAAGCAACTGATGATGTAATGATTTAATCAATTCTCTGTACAAAAACAACATAAAATCCCAGTACATTTATAGACAATTTTTCCTAATTTAGGTGAGAAATCACATCAGCAACTATTCCACTAGGCCGATTAGGCAATGTCTTAAGACCCCCCAAGTTAAAAGAAGCCCCCTCAATTATCAATGTAAGATTCACATGGTTTTTAAATAAACTAGTGGATTCTCTCTCTCCTGTGCTCATTTTGTTTTTTCACATCATGAATAAAATCTTTGTTCCAAAAAAAAAATCATACTAAGTTAGTAACTATTTCTATAGTATATCATTTAGGGGTGTAATCGATTCGGGTCGGTCGGTGTCGAAGTCAGTTTTTGCACCGAACCGATAATATCTGTTTCAACATATTTGGCATTGAAACCGACATCTAAGGAACGAACGCCGAACCGACCGATTACATTCGGTTTCGGTTTCATTCGGTCGGATTTCGGTGTTTGGAAGAGGGGAGAAAAAAAAGCAACAAGGAAAAGAGAAGAAGAAGGGTGGTTTTGGAATGAGAGAAACAAAATCAAGAAGAAACACCACCAGCCACCCCAGCAAATCACAACAACAATCACAAAACAAAATTTTGAAGAAAAACCCACCATCAATCCATGCTGATCTTTAAAGTGATCGGACTTGCCACTGCCGTCTCAAAACACTTTAATTTGCAAGGCATAGCTCCCATTTATACTCATAAATCATTCAAGGTGTCATATCTAACATCAAAACCTCCATTCTTTATAAGTACTTCCCACAAAATTTATATAACATCATCAAGTGACCCATAACACCAAAATCACAATTTTCTCCAAGACAAACAATTTAAATCTTTAACTAATTCCAAATATTCAATAAAAATTATATTCACCATCTATCACATGTTATAACTCAAAACCCCTAAATTTTCACCATAACAAGCCTTAAATAGTCATCATTGTAAAAATCATGAACTCACTCATCAAATACATCCACCAAGACCAAAACCCATACATATAAACACATGAATATCATTTCCAAAGCTCTTAAATCACATGAAAATCATTATTAAAGCTTGGATAAAATAACCTCAAACAAGAGCATAATACTCATCAAAAGAGATTAGAACTTTTACCTCAAATAACTTATGTGAAGGTGTGATGTTCTTGAGGATTTTCCAGTGATTCTGCCGGGAAAAAATGGTAGAGGTGATGATGAAGAATGTACCGATGGGAGGGTGAGGGAGAGGAGTGTGTGTTTGTGTGTTGTGTTGACTGAAAATGAAAAAGTAAAGGAGAACAAGAATGAGAGTGACCGGCCAAAGAGAGAAAAGATAAGTGAAAATGAGTGGTGGTGATGGGTGGGGTAGTTGGGAGGCACGAGCGGTCCCAAAAATCTGACTTCCCTTTTCTTTTTTTCCTTTTTTTTTTCAAAAGGCTGGGACGTTAGTCACGTTACAATCTTAGTCCAGCACCCATGGGATACTAGTAACGGGATAACCATTAGAATGTGAGTTTTCTGTAATGTGTTGCACAATTAACAAATCGAACATGATAATTTTCTCACACATTCCCGTAAGGTAACAGAAATGCTGATGACATTCCAAAAACCAAGCACCACCTTAAGGGTTTTGACTCTAAAATTTTTAACTTGCAGTACAAGCAAGTGGCTGTACAACATGAAACAAGTCATATAAAGAATACATTGTTCCCAGAAGAGTTGTTACAGTCTCGTTTTTCTAATGAGAAAACCTTTGGTCAGGAGCTGGTGTAAAGAGCCTTATTTACGCCACCAATGAATAAATGCCACTTCATATTTCTATTGAAAACCCAATACACTTCAGCACACGTAATTATAACTCAATTAAACTCAAAATCCTCAACATGTATCAGACAGACCTGAAGAACTAAACAGCTCCAACGTCTAACTCCTCTCCTCTCCTCCCAATCTTATATTTGCTTTGTGGGCTATATACCAAGCAACATAAAGCAAATAAAACACCCACAACAGAAAACAGAAAAGCCACAGAGAAGGAAAGAAAGACTCAAATTTTTCCCCTTCTATTCTAGATAAGACACTCATATAATACATTCATGTCAAAACAAGAACAAGTAGTCAATACATGACCAAGAATCGCTCAAAATCAAGAACCATTGTGCCAAACCAGCATCGTAGGTAGAGAAACAAGCCCTGAAGTAAACAAAATGAACAATCACAAATTGATAACAAATATACACCCACATAAGAAATCAACGTTTAGAAGAGAAAAATCAATAACAAATCAATACCCAGATGAGAAAAAGACAAACCCATAATGTTAACAACAAGTATAGAGCCAAAAGAATCAAAATAATGAAGACCCATTAAGTAAGAAACAGAGAAGAATCAAGAAAAAGGGGTAAACCTTGAACGACGAGGTGGAGCTCCGGTGCGGCGGCGCTAGCTCCTTGCTGACGTGTGCGGCAGTTTTAGCGGCGAGGTGGAGGTCCGGTGGTATATAGAAAGGAGGTGGAATGGGTTTAGGAGTTATTCAGGCAGGTCTGATACGTGTTTGAAATTGAGTTATAATTGTGTGTGTTGAAGTGTATTGGGTTTACAATGGAAATACGGTGTGGCGTTTATTCATTGGCTGGCGTAAAGAAAGCTCCTGACCGAAGGTTCTCTCTTTTCTAGTAAGTAATGTTAAGGAACACAACCTTGTTCACAATGGTTGATATATCCTGTTGTAATTTGGAGTAACGTCACTTTTACCTAGATCTCCTACTGATATCATTTTTATTATGCATTAATTACAACAACCCATATCAACTGTTGTGAAAAATGTTGTGTTGTTAGACTTATTAATTGTCTTTGTTCATTTTGATGGAATATGCTTTCCAAAAAACGTTTTCTGTATTTTCTCCGGTTTGGCACACCAAAAACCTCGCCGATAAAAACATTTTCTACCACAAACAAATTGTGCTCATTTTGAAGGTCACAACCAAACACAAAAAACAGGACAGTTTTCCAAAACATGTTTTCTGGAAAATAACTAATAAGTCATTTTTCTCTAAAACATTTTCTGTCAAAACAAAAACAAACGGAGCGTAATTGAATGAGAAATGAGAATGAAAACGTTATGTAATTCAAACTTTCAACTCTCTGCAGTGCCTTCCTCTCTGCCATAATCAAGCTAAAGTCCACAAAGAAAATTCTTCTATTTCTTCTGTGACCACTAGCATGAAAAATATTTATATATCTTCAAAATACTGTCTTTCTTTCTCAATCTTTATCATTCTTCCAAATTTATTTACACACATGCATTACTGTTTGCAGCACAGGTAACAGAAGAGAATAAAAAATCAATAACGAAAATATATAAATTAAAAAGAAATAGTGAACAGTAAACATTTCCCACATATTGTAAATGTTGCCATAGTTAAAGATGTATAACAATTGAAAACTTTACAAGGAACTTAAAACTTACTTGTAGATTGTACACTTACTTTCTCAGACTTTAGGCAGCTCCTAGATTTTGATGGTTGAGTTTGATGAGTGCTTCAACAAGGCCTTACTGGATAGGTCGGAGTACTGAGTTATGTGAATTCACATCACAACAATGTTGTTGATGATTGCATAGCTAAAGCAAGAATGAAGAAGACTTACTATATATATATATATATATATATATATGTTAGAGGTCAAAAAAGTCGGTCAATGATTTAAATTTAAGTACTGAGTCTTTATGAGACAAAAGAGTTTCTTTTCTATCCATTTTATTTTTTACGCGGCTGCTTTGACGCTTTCGCTCAACGCGTATGGGAATTGAAATTATAAAATAATCACAAAAATAAAATAAAGGAAAGAAAGGACAACCACAAATAATTAAATAGAAAGCTTGTATATAACTGTGTATATATATATATATATAATTTTTTTTAATAATATTAAAGTTGTAACAAAAATTATAGCCAAACTAATCACATGCAAAAATAATTGCTTACTTTTTAGATTTGAAGTGGGGTTCAACTCTTTTGGTTAGTTATTAATTTTGCCTTTTATGTAGGACTTTTTTATTATTATAATTAAAATGATGAATTGATACTTTTTACTTTTATATCATTTATTAATAGACTTTTTTATAAACGTTTTAATATTACTTTGATAGGAAGTATTAAAAGTTATCAAAAAAATTAATTACTTTTTACTTTTTTTAATAAATTTTTTTAAATATTTTTCTTAAACCAATGTTATTAGAGTATTTGCTAATTTTTCTTGGTAAAATATTAAATAAAATGTTAAATGCATAGATATCATATTTATTGTTTTTGAGTAGAACTTACGGTGTTCATTTGTTTCAGAACCATATTCTTTCTCCTTTATGTATTTTTTTTTTAAATACCATAATTATGATAAATATTATAGCACAAAAATGGGTATCGAAAAAAAATTGAATTATTAAAGCAAAATAATGACATAATGATACAACATCATTGGAAATTCCCAAAACAGAAAAAGTAAACGCAGTCCACGATGCAAAATGCTACGCTTCCGTATACCTTTCAATAGAATATCATGAACTCGTCTCACAAGTCACAACCTTATACATTTATTGACTAAAAAAAATTAAAATACTACTTTTATTACAATATACACGAATTTTCTTTATTGTCTTGGACTTAGGCAGAGGGAAAGACTGAAAGGATTTCCAATGTTTCTATCAAGCCAATGATATGAATAAAATAACCTCAATGAAATTTAACTGAAAATTAATGAGGGGGCAATTTATGATGACATGAGTTGCTATGAGGCTTCATTAACTAGTAACGTGAGCAATTCTACAAATTTTACTCCCTCAAAGTATCAAAAACAAGTTGATGTATCAACCTTTTTTTCAATAATAATTATAAAGTTACATCTCCAACGGATGTATTAATTTTTAGACATGAAGTAAAAAGGAAATTGACTTTTTTTTTAAAATGTTATTAAGATGGTATCAATTATAGTTATGAACTTTTATTACATTAATTTGTAAATTCTTTTTAGTGAAATTGATAATATTTTTAATATTTTTCCTCACTAATTAC
Organism: Quercus dentata; assembly: GCA_028216015.1. Taxonomy (NCBI): domain Eukaryota; kingdom Viridiplantae; phylum Streptophyta; class Magnoliopsida; order Fagales; family Fagaceae; genus Quercus; species Quercus dentata. The sequence continues at coordinate 18,131,909 of CP116454.1, read as the reverse complement.
ATCTTTTTTAAAATAAATAAACACACACACACAAGTATAGAGGGTAAATTTTTTGTTCATTAAGAAAACACTCAAATATATGGAATCTTATTATTCCTTTTTCTAGTTTTTATATTGTGAAATTGTTATATAATAATTTATTATCAATTATAATTATTTATTACGAAGTGCAAGACTTTAAACTCACACACATCACTCTTTTTTCCTCAATGTGAGAACTTTATCTCTTCGGAGGACTTTTTCTCAACAGTACACTGTATAAACTTGAAAGGGTACATTAGGTATGGCATTTATTTAAACTTTAATATATATATATATATATTTTTGGTGATTAAGTTCGTTGCCAACATTTTTTCTTTACACAGATTGGGTTACGGCCCATGTTCTCTCTCACTCTCTTCACAACTTGGATCCCACAACAATCAGTACACTTCATTTACGCTAAATGCGATTGGGTAGAAAATAAGCCCATGATATTTAGAAGACAAAGTAGAAAGTGAGCTTTTTCTTCGAGACAACACCCAAGCCCACCGTTTCTTTTATCGATCGGGCCATTGAACCATAAAGCGCTCAATGCCCACACCCTTAATGAAGCAAACGGGCTCTTTCTATAAATAAGCCTTCAAATCCCATTTTGCTTTCAGCTAACACTTGAACAGGTGGACAAGGATAACTATCTCTTAAATAACGCAAAATTACAAGTTTTTTATCAAAGACTTTGAGCCTGTTTGTTTAGGTGTTTAGAAAGCTCAAAAAGGTAGTTTAGCAAAACACAATTCCGACGATAGGTTGGCTAGGCGATATCAATGGGATTGCATTTTTAATTCTATAAATTTTTGCAATTCAGAAAATACAATTTCTCACTACTTTCTCAACATCGCGCAATTTGCAAGATTGTGTTACCGCTTATATTTTCGGCTGAAAGCCCTCAATTTCATGCTTAATGACCAAAATACCGGGCTTTCCCTTTCTCACATATATATATATATATATATATATATATATATATATATATATAAGTCCTAGAAATGTCCCAATGCAAGTTAGCATTATCCTCACCTGATAGACACACTTATTGCCATTGCAGAAGTCTATCCAAATGAAGATCTGTCTCTAACTAGGCCCCTACCCTCGTCACCACTTGCTATTCATAACCTAGGCCTCTACCATCTTCTGAAAAACATAATTTAATAATATCTGAACTCCGTTGTCTATAAATATAGTCATTGTATCTTTGAAAAAGCACCAATAGTTGGATTTGGGGGTTATATATATTTATCTATATATCCTCAGTCCTTGGTTCGCTTCATTAGTTTCACAATATTTGGTTCTCTATTTTACTGTTCTTGCTCAATTGCTCTGCTCCGATTCCCTTCGTTGTTCCCCATTACCAAGACACTAAAACAAACTGATTTCTTCAGAAATTTGACACTACAGCAAGGAGATGTGATGATTTGTGTCTTCAAACTTCATGAACCAAGCTAATGCTTGTGAGGGTTGGTTGGGAATTTGGTGTTATTTCTCACGGAATTTGAATGTTGAAGTCTAGGTGGTGCCCAAAACTAATGGAAAAATATTGTAATTCACCAAATCCTGAGCTCTTAAACGCAGCCAAGATCGGATCGCTGATCAGAGTAAGAAACTAAGAAAGCATCATTCTCATCAAGACCAATAATCAAGGAGAGAGCAAGAAATCGTTTAGAGCTAGGGCCAACCTCTAGAACCAAAATAATTTGTGTGAAACTCGAGTCATATATACACACGCTTACGTATGAGTTTTCTAATCTGCTTGGGTAAGTGAGTGAGAATTTTCATATCATTTTAGAGAATTTCTTATTCTGATTTTTCCTTTTTTTTAGATTCTTTATTACATCATAATATCATATGTTGTGATTGGGATTGTATACTATTTTTCACAGAAAATTGAAAAAGTAATATATCATTGAGTATTTAAAAAAAAAAAAATCATATTACCGAGTAATAAAATGATTTGAAAGGTCAAATGATAAGAAGAAACGGTGACCATAAAGCAATGAAATTGTTTATTGAACTACGACACCCATTTATTGCCAGAATACAAGTTATAAATGTACATGATTCTTACTTTTTTCTCTCGTGGTAGGCGTTTCTCCTGTGAGGTCTAGAGAGGAAGATGAGGAGCTTCAAAGAAGCACAAAGAAAGTTAAGGAAGCCCATTGTGGGAAATCTGTGCAGGAACCCCACGGCCTTGGCACTGGTGGGGGTTTTTCGTACAAAGAAACACTGATCGGAGAGTTGCCTGGTGCATTCAAACAAGCCTTTGACTTCAATCATGAGATGGAGTTTGATGCTACGTCTGATGATGAGTTTGATAACCTACCACCTGGGGAAGTTGCTGTTAAGCTCTCTGGGGAAAGGAAGAATAAAATCAGAGCCTCGTGGTCTAGAGCTTTGATTGTTAAAGTTTTTGGTAAGTCTGTGGGCTTTCATTTCCTACACTTAAGACTAACAAGCATGTGGAAACCTTCAGGGAAGATGGACTGCATCGATCTAGGATATGGTTTTTTCCTTATTAAGTTCTCCCTCAAGGAGGATCATGCTAGAGTTTTTAAGGGTGGTCCTTGGTTTGTGGGAGGTCACTACCTATCCATTAGAGGATGGGAACCAAACTTTAGGCCAGAGAATGCAAACCTCTCTTCTGTTGCTGTGTGGGTCCATTTACCAGGCTTGCCCATTAAGTACTATGAGTTATCGGTCTTAAGGGATATAGGGAAAGCGATTGGGCTAGTTTTGCGCATTGACACACACACCGCTTCAGAGTGCAGAGGCCGATTTGCGCGGATTTGTGTTCAAGTTACTTTTGATGAACCAATAGTTAAGCTTGTTAAGGTCGGTGGTATTGATCAACCTATGCAATATGAGGGCATCGATTCTCTTTGTTTTTCTTGTGGTAGAGTTGGACACACAAGGCGGAAGGTTGTCCTTACACAACAAAATCATCAAAAAAATCTGCCATGGCGGAGACTAGAGATGAAAGCACGACGAGCCAGGATTCGTGGGAAAAAGATGAATCTGAACCGAGTGCTTTTGAGCCCTGGGTATTGGTAGCACAAAAAAGGAAACAAAGCAGGCACGCGGTGAAAACAAACCAGACTCAAGCTTCTTTGGGACTGTCTGCCATAAGCCCAATAAAGCCCAACAGGGCTTTGAGCCCACCAAGCCGATTCTTGTACACCGAGGTCGAACCTTTTGTTGAGCTTACACGCAATAGTGACGTGACCGTTGGTAGTGTGATCTGTGGAGATCGCACTATCAAAGTACCTTTGGGGTCTAATTCAAAGTCTTCACATGTTAACTCTAAGGAGTTGAAACCGAGGTCTATCCCAAAAGGGAAAAAGGGTATGGTTCGGGCTAGGTAGAGTGTGACTAGACAGAAAAACTCAACTAAATGGAAGATCATCAAAAATATGGAATCGGAGACCACTAAGCAGAAAAGTCATCGAGGTAGCTCCGGTTTCAACGGAGCGAGTATGGAAGTTAAGGAGTTCACACCTGGAGGTTCGTCTAAGCCCGTAGTTGATTGCCTCAATCCCTTTCCCATCTATTGAGGGCTGATTCGAAGAAGATGGCAGCGGTGGAAGAAGTGATTATGAATATGGATTCTGAGCTTTGCTTTAAGGCTGATGACAACAATAACAATATTGTCACACCTCGGGAGGCAAATAGACCATCGCCTTTTGAAATTTCAACAGACATGCACGAGGAGGGGTCCAACCAATCCTCATCTATGGATGTTGAGATCCGAAATATTTCTAAAGCAAATTTGAAGTGAATTGATCCCAAGATTCGTTCTAAGAATGCAGATAGAGATGGTGAGGCTTTGCTACCCAAAGTGCATGACAATGTGGATCCTAGGAATTCTTCCAATTACCAGGGGGTTGATATAAACCAATCAGAAAGGGATATGCAGGTGGACAAAGGAGGTCATGTGTCTAACCATCTTCTGTAATTTTTCCCTTTTGTTCCTTTATTTATTTAGATTAATTATGAATATGCTTATTTGGAACTGTAGGGGTGCTAGCAACCCCAATTTTTATAATAATGTGAGTATGGTTCGTAGGCATTGTCCTGCTATTATGATCATTAGCGAAACTAAACTTTGTGGTGATAGAGCTCAAAGAATTATACTCTAGATGGGGCAATTATTGCTAATTCTTTTGGGCAATCTGGCGAATTGTGGCTTCTTTGGGATTCTGATCAAGTGGAATTATCCGAGTTTTCATCTACTGAGCAAAAGATTCATGCTCTTGTTTCATCTATAGCTAATCCTCCCCGGATTCTCTCTACCATTTATGCCAGTCCTAGATTGGCTGAGCGAAGACTACTTTGGGAAAATTTAGAAACTATGGCTAGTCTCCATTATCTGCCTTGGGTCATTGCAGGCGACTTCAACGAGGTTCTAATGAATGGAGATAAATTGGGAGGAAATGTCGTTAGTATTAGCAGAGTGCTCCGATTCCGGGAATGTCTGAATATCTGTAATATGATTGATATTGGATTTACAGGGCCTCATTTCACCTAGTCTAATCACGGACCATTGGCTCAGCTCGTTCAAAAACGAATTGACAGAGTCTTTGTTAATCCTATTTGGAATAACCTTCACCCTGAAGCGACTGTTCTTCATTTGGAGAAAATTCACTCTAACCATTGCCTAATTAAGTTCTTGTTTAATAGGCCTCAAGACACCAATACCCCTAGGCCTTTTAGATTTCAACCCATGTGGCTCTCTCACCCTTCCTTCCTTGGTGTTGTCTCAGACACTTAGAGCAACCCTTCAACCCTACAACAGGCATTTATGTCCTTCTCTGAGAAAGCAAGGATTTGGAATAGATCTGATTTTGGCAATCTGTTTCAGAGAAAGAATAGAGTGCTTGCAAGGCTTAAGGGCATCCAAGTGAGTCCAGCGGCTAGTTCGAATACTCACCTTATCAACTTAGAGAAGATGTTAATAAGAGAATTTGCGGAGGTTGCCAAGCTTGAAGAAGAATTTTGGGCGATGAAATCCCGAATCCTTTGGCTTGTTGAGGGGGATAGGAATACTTCTTTTTATCACACTATGACTTTGGTTCGTAGGAGAAGAAATCACATTGTGTGTATGCAAGACAAGATGGGTAACTGGATCAATGGCAATAGAGAAATTTTAGAATTCATTAGAGAAGGTTTCTCGGACCTCTTCACTTCTGGTCTTACTGTCTCTAGCTTGGCTGAATGGAAACCCCCCTACTGGCACACCCGTATTAATGAGGTGGATGCCATGAATATTGACAGACCTGATTCTCGATGCCAAATTAAAGCCGGTTTGTGGGCACTCAAACCTTTTAAAGCGCTTGGTTCGGATGGTCCGCATGCTAGTTTTTTTCAATGATTTTGGCTTCTAGTTGGAGAATCGATTAAAAAAGAAATCAAGCTCATCTTCATGTCAAGGGTTGTTCCCGAGTACCTTAACAAGACCCTCATCACTCTTATCCCTAAAAACAAAAACCCGAAGTCATTGAATAATTATTGCCCCATTAGTCTTTGTAACACCATTTATAAGATGGTGACCAAAATAATTGTGGCTCGGATTAGGCCCTTCTTGCCCGATTTAATTTCTCCTTTACAATCGGCTTTTGTTCCGAGGAGGCAAGGGGTGAATAATGCGATTATCGTCCAAGAGTTGATCCACTCCATGGAAAGGAAAAAAGGCCGTGGTGGTGTCATGGTAATAAAGCTGGATTTAGAGAAAGCTTATGACCGATTGGAGTGGAGCTTCATTAGAGATACCCTTCACCTCTACAAATTCCCAAGCCGTCTTGTCTCTTTGATTATGAGCTGTGTGTCTTCATCTTCCATTTCTATCCTTGTTAATGGTGGAGCTTTAGAGCCGTTCTACCCTTCTCGAGGAATCTGACAAGGAGATCCCCTTTCCCCACATCTCTTTATTTTATGCATGGAAGTCCTTGGGGCCTTAATAGAGAGAAATGCAGAGCTAAGCTATGGAATTCAGTTAAAGCTTCTCGGGGTGGTTTGGAACTCTCTCATGTGTTCTTTGTGAATGATCTCATGCTCTTTACCAAAGGCGATAGGAAGAATTACATGGCTATGAGAGAGGTGCTTGACTCCTTTTGTGAGCTATCGGGACAGAAAATCAGCAAGGAAAAGTCCTGGGTCTATTTTTCTCCGAATGTTGATCCCGATAAGTGATTTGAGTTGTGTGAGATCTTGGGATTCCGCTCCACCCCTACTCTTGGGAAATACTTGGGCTTTCCCTTAAAGCATTCTAGTACTCCTCGGGATTTTGGGCACATTCTAGACCGTATTAAAAGCAAGTTGGCTGGTTGGAAAGCAAACCTTTTATCTCTTCTTGCGAGTTGTCTTGACTTAGTCGGTTACTTCAACAATCCCAAATTACACTATGCAATGTGTGGCTCTCCCATCCAAAATTCTCCAAGGAATTGACAGGCTTAGCCAAAACTTCTTATGGGGTTCTTGAGAAAACAAGAAAAAGCTCCACCTTATTAGTTGGGAGAAGGTTACAAAGTCTAAGGAAAATGGGGGTCTTGGAATTCAAGCAGCAAAACCGAAAAACACTGCCCTTTTAGCTAAACTGAACTGGAGATTTAATTCTGAAAAATCATCCCTTTGGGTCAGAGTCCTCACCAAGAAATATCACAAGCCGAGGCGTGTTTTTAGAACCCAAGCTTGGCCTTCCTCGTGTTCCCTAACCTGGACAGCCCTTAGAAAAGGAAATGATATTTTCAGCAAAGGCTCTAAATGGATTCCTGGAAGAGATAGTAGCTTATCCCTTTGGTTCGACAAATGGATGGACAAAGGTACTCTCCGATGCCTTATCTCGGGCCCTCTGAATAAGGATGAGGAAAATATAAAACTTAAGGATGTTGTTGGGTATGTTGGTTGGAATTTGGAGCATTTATCCTTCTCATTCCCGGCCTCCATTCTTTTGGAGATGAAGGCAACTCCCCTCTCCTTTTCTTGCCATCATGAGGATAGACTTACCTGGCACTATTCTCCAAATGGTGAGTTTAAGCTAAAAGGAGCTTACCAGTTGGTAATTAATAAGGATGATATTTGTAGTAGATATTCTGTCCCGGGGTCTTGGGTGTGGAAGATTTTAGCCCTTCCAAAAGTCAAGCATTTCCTTTGGCAATGTTGCGATCATAGCATTGCTATGAAAGCTATCCTTAATGCAAGGGGATTGGGAATCCCTTCGGACTGCCCTGTTTGTAACACTGAGCCAGAGACCATTATTCATGCCTTAAGAGATTGTCCCAAAGCCAAGTGTTTTTGGAATTCTTTGCTGCCTCCCATTTATCCAAATATCTTTTTTGGTATGCCTCTTGTTGAATGGCTGAAAATCAACAAAGCAGTTTCTCGGATTAGCGCTATTTACGAGATGGAGTGGGGTACAATTTTTCCTATGGCTGTGTGGATCCTTTGGCTGCATCAAAATAGAATTGTTTTTGGTAATACAGGGTTGCAACGAAGTCGTTTGGATGAAACTTTGGCAAAAGCAATTGAGGTAGCATATTTGATGAGTAATGGGAATTGTGGGGCCCGATAGTTTATAGGCCAGGCCCACTTGCTCGTGGGGAGCCCGCAAGCCCAAGCTGAAAAAAGTTATGGCCTAAGCTTAAAAGTATAAGGCCGAAGATGGCCCGTGATATGCAAACGAGGACGGTTTAGTCCTCGGCAAGCCTAATGCTCCCTTGACAAAAGGGGTAACAAAGAGCTGTAAGAACAAATCCATAAGAAGATCTAAAATATCTCAGGGAAGTTGTCCTTAATACCCTTCACCGATAAGACTTTACACCTAACAGAACCTAATTTTTAGGCTTTATTAACCATCCCCAACAATTCTGGGATTAGATTGACGGGACAAATATCGATCCTGGAAAAGTTGACCATACACGTGGGCGAGGGACAACAAACGTAGGCTAGTATAAAAGAAAAGGTAAACTAATTAGAAAAGGGATCCCCATCTCACTTCCTGGGAAAAACTCCAGGGATGAGAATGCCCGGAAAATATATGTACACCACCACGAAAAACCCACCGCCGGATAACCGGAGAAAAACATTAGTGCTCCTCGGACCTGATCCGAGGAGTCCAATCCCTCAAGTTACAAAGTCAGTGGGGCTTGGATATCCAGTGAAGCCTTTTCTTATCCGAGTTCCCTAAAATCCGGTTTGGACCAACGCCCTGTGACCAAACGCTAGTCTTTCAAGCCCACTCTCTACAAATTTTATTGTGAGGGATCCTTCACGTGCGAGCCCAACGTAATCGTTGGGCCGTTTGAGAATCGTGTCCCTACAATTGGCGCCGTCTGTGGGAAGGCTTGCGCGTTGGCACGGGTGGCGCATGAGTCAGCTCTCTAGCAAGCAGAGATTCGCGAGTTTTTCCCATCTTCGGCGACGTGCGGTTGTTGCTCTGACATAAGCTTCTGCTAGGGGCTACGCCTTGCAATCGCTAACTGTGCGGGCAGCTTTAGGGGCTTCCGGCCTCAAGCCAACTCTCCCCTCCCTGGCCTAGGGGTTAACCTTTGAAAAATAAATAAATATAGAGAGAAAATTACTTAAAAAGAAATTTTACAAGTTTTGGACAGAACCAAGGCCTTGTATGGTCCTCGGACCCAAGCCTATGGGGAAACTAAGTACAAAAAAGAAATCTTACAAGTTTTGGACAGAACCAAGGCCTTGTATGGTCCTCGGACCCAAGCCTATGGGGAAACCAAACACAAAAAAGAAATCTTACAAGTTTTGAACAGAACCAAGGCCTTGTATGGTCCTCGGAACCAAGCCTATGGGGAAACCAAGTATAAAAAAGAAATCTTACAAGTTTTGGACAGAACCAAGGCCTTGTATGGTCCTCGGACCCAAGCCTATGGGGAAACCAAGCACAAAAAAGAAATCTTACAAGTTTTGGACAGAACCAAGGCCTTGTATGGTCCTCGGACCCAAGCCTATGGGGAAACCAAGTACAGAAAAGAAATCTTACAAGTTTTGGACAGAACCAAGGCCTTGTATGGTCCTCGGACCCAAGCCTATGGGGAAACCAAGTACAAAAAAGAAATCTTACAAGTTTTGGACAGAACCAAGGCCTTGTATGGTCCTCGGACCCAAGCCTTTGGGGAAACCAAGTACAAAAAGGAAATCTTACAAGTCTTGGACAGAACCTAGGCCTTGCATGGTCCTCGGACTCAAGCCTATGGGGAAACCAAGTACGTAAAAGAAAGACCATAAATTTTGGACAGAACCTAGGACTTGGATGGTCCTCGGACTCAAGCCTATGGGGAAACCAAGTACACAAAAACACAATCGAAGTTCCCTACTTCCCAGTTGACTGCTCGCATGGATTAATTAGAAATTATCGGTCATGGACGGTATTCACGCGCTTATCACAGAATATTCAACTGTTACCCCGGTTAGTTTCCTAAGTTTGATTTACTATGAATTATCGATATAATGCCTGGTAGTATTGGTAGTCTAGAGTTAGTTAGATTATATTTCAAGGTATCTTGCTCTAAATATTCTTGAAGAAACACACCCATTCACAAAGTAATGTTGCCAAAAGATCAAGACTCAAAACATGTAAATAGATTTCTATTTTTATTAAAACAAAGAAATAGTACAACAGACAATGAAAAGCTGGAATCGAAACATGTCGAGCTCACTACGAAATCGAATAGGAAGATACAAGAAAAAGTATATAAAACAAAGCCGAGGAGGTGGCACAGAAAAGAGGTTGGCTACTGCTCCAAGACCTCATTCTTCCTCGGTGCTTTTACATGCCCATAACTCAGGCAGAAAAGAACCTAGCCTGGGGCCCGCAACCTCGAAGCTCTAGAGTGCAGAGAGAACCCAACTTGAGCCTGACACCGCTGAAGGAAAGGTGCGGGGGAGCCGGAAGTTGAGGGGCTTTCTCTAAATATTTGCCTGCCACAAGGCGAGGCACTCTTTGCGGAAAATCTTTCTTCTGACACGCCAAGATTCTCGCATGAACAGAACCTGCTTCGGATTTTGACTAAAAGGGGGAGAAACACCCTTTCCCCTCGGTCAAAATGGAGTGTTCCCCTGAACTTATGCTTCCCGCGCCCATACCTTACTATTTTGAGTCTCATGAGGACACGGCGCTCCTGTGGCGGAGAGAGTTCTTCCTTCCCAACCTTCGCCTCAAACATGTTATGTTAAGGGAGAGCAAAGATCGAATATAGGAGTTGTGATTTGGGAGGAAACTCAAGGAGCTGTGTCTATATAAAGCAACTCTCTCTCCCTCCTATTTATTTGAAAAGACAAGGCGGTGGCGGTCAACTCACGCAGCCGTCCCAAGGAACGCTACGAGACAAAATGGCTCGCCCAACTTCCAACGTCAATCGCAACCACAAGATTAAAGGAGCCTCGTAAAGGCGCACCTCAAACACTGGGACATCGAAAAGTACCGCGTGGCCAAAGATTGCATAAAAACCTCTTAATTCGTGGGCCTAGTGAATTCGCGGCCCAAGCCCGTTCTGCATAAGGGCCCGGGGACTATGGCCCACGCCGAGAATAGCCGCCGCCGAGGCAACCTCCCGCTCGGCGCCTCGTGATGTACCTGAAGAAAGGGAGAAATTGAACTCAAAAAGTTTTGGATAGAACCAAGGCATTGCATGGTCCTCGGACTCAAGCCTATGGGGAAACCAAGTACTCTAAAAAGTTTTGGACAGAACCAAGGCATTGCATGGTCCTCGGACTCAAGCCTATGGGGAAACCAAGTACTCTAAAAAGTTTTGGACAGAACCAAGGCATTGCATGGTCTTCTGACTCAAGCCTATGGGGAAACCAAGACATTGCATGGTCCTCGGACTCAAGCCTATGGGGAAACCAAGTACTCTAAAAAGTTTTGGACAGAGCCAAGGCATTGCATGGTCCTCGGACTCAAGCCTATGGGAAAACCAAGTACTCAAAAAAAAGTTTTGGACAGAACCAAGGCATTGCATGGTCCTTGGACTCAAGCCTGTGGGGAAACCAAGTACTCTAAAAATTTTTTGGACAGAACCAAGGCATTGCATGGTCCTCGAACTCAAGCCTATGGGGAAACCAAGTACTCTAAAAAGTTTTGGACAGAACCAAGGCATTGCATGGTCCTCGGACTCAAGCCTATGGGGAAACCAAGTACTCTAAAAAAAAAAAAAAAAAAAAGTTTTGGACAGAACCAAGGCATTGCATGGTCCTCGGACTCAAGCCTATGGGGAAACCAAGTACTCTAAAAGTTTTGGACAGAACCAAGGCATTGCATGGTCCTCGGACTCAAGCCTGTGGGGAAACCAAGTACTCTAAAAAAGTTTTGGACAAAACTAAGGCATTGCATGGTCCTCGGACTCAAGCCTATGAGGAAACCAACTACTCGGACGGGAAAGTCCTCGGCTCAAATCTTGTAAAATGTTAAGGCCGAGATGTTAAGATGGCAAAATGACCCCTATTCAATAGCCTAAGGAAACTGTTTCGTTTTGCGGATGACATGTCCTCGGATAGTTACTTCTTACCCCGTATCGAATACTCGGTCCTCATCTTGGCTAATTTTGAGGTAAGTGTCGTCCCTCCCTGGTCGGCATTGCTATGTTAAGTAATTCTGTTAAAGTTATGGTGGCATCTTTTTATTAGCACGTATTTTGGCATTAGTTGTCATTGATTCAACTGCTATACTATTGTGCCAAGTAGTGTTTGCAAATTTATTAAAACATATAAACAGAACATGCGAAGTAGAATAACAATAACTTTTATTAATATGAAAAATTATTACAACGTACAAAGAAGGGCTAAACAAGCCTATACAAAAATGAATTGCTAAAGCAACAATAGCATCCGCAATACGGATCGATCGAAACAAATCAAGTGTCTTTTAAACTCTCCTTCAAAGTCTCTCCAATCTCTGCCTCAATACTGCTCATATCATGAGAAGAACCTTCTTTAGAAAAAGATGAAGGAGAAGGAAGAAGAATTGGAACACATGGAAGCACTTGAAAGAAGCTCTTGTCATCAAGAAGCGCAAAGGAAGAAGAAGATGGAGGACATGAGCAGAAGATGGAGGAGATGAATGAAGAAGATGGAGGACATGAGTAGGAAGGAGGAGAAGAAGAGAGAAGAGATGAAAAGAAAGAGAAATGAGCAAAAGAGGGAAAAGGAAAAGCACCAGGATGGATCTGGTGGTGGAAAGAAGAAGAAAGAGAGGCAAAGGGGAGCGCCGGTGAACGAAGAGAGGAAGAAGCAGGGGCACTTAGTCCCCGCCCCAGTCCCGACTCCTAACACGCTAGCGCCATGTTAGATATGCTTGTGAGGGAGCGGACGGTGGTGATAATGGATGTTTTTGACTCAGTCACACCGAAAGTGAGATGTGACGAGTCCCCGCTTGGATTTTGGCTAAAAGGAAGGGGAGACAAATCTTGAGTCTCCGCCATCCTTGCCCCGATCGGGCCATCTCAAGCTTTATTAGGACATGGCGTTTCTGGGAAAGGAATGGTTTATTCATGGTGATCGCTATGGTGAACGTATTATTGGCTAGGGTATAACCAGAGGGAAGAAGTGAACTCAGGGAAGAGCCTGGGGGATTCAGATATGAGAGAATCACCTTTTGTCTTCTCTCTTTATATAAGGGACGAAGAAAAGGGTACATAACACGTTCAAATCCCCAGGGAAACCTACAAATAAGAATACGCCGTTTCTTTTTCCCACACCATCAATAACCGTCAGATCCGGGAGGCCTCGTAAAGGGAGGATATTAAAGACGCGCCTTGAATACCCAAACGGCATAAGGGCAACGTGCGCAAATTAAGGGGAACAGCTCATAGACCGGTACATTCCTTGGGCATGTGAAGAGTTACCCGCGTCCTTCAAGGGCTGAAATGAATGAGCCATAATAAAGGCTCGGCATTACCAAAACCCACCTTTCCAACCAAGATGTTGGACAGCAGGGTTTTGAGGGGCTATTGTGGGGCCCGATAGTTTATAGGCCAGGCCCACTTGCTCGTGGGGAGCCCGCAAGCCCAAGCTGAAAAAAGTTATGACCCAAGCTTAAAAGTATAAGGCCGAGGATGGCCCAGATATGCAGCCGAGGACGGTTTAGTCCTCGGCAAGCCTAATGCTCCCTTGACAAAAGGGGTAACAAAGAGCTGTAAGAACAAATCCGTAAGAAGATCTAAAATATCTCGGGGAAGTTGTCCTTAATACCCTTCACCGATAAGACTTTACACCTAACAGAACCTAATTTTTAGGCTTTATTAACCATCCCCAACAATTAGGGATTAGATTAACGGACAAATATCGCCCCGGAAAAGTTGACCCTACACGTGGACGAGGGACAACAAACGTAGGCTAGTATAAAAGAAAAGGTAAACTAATTAGAAAAGGGATCCCCATCTCACTTCCCGGGAAAAACTCCGAGGATGAGAATGCCCGGATAATATATGTACACCACCACGAAAAACCCACCGCGGATAACCGGAGAAAAACATTAGTGCTCCTCGGACCTGATCCGAGGAGTCCAATCCCTCAAGTTACAAAGCAGTGGGGCTTGGATATCCAGGCTGAAGCCTTTTCTTATCCGAGTTCCCTAAAATCCGGTTTGGACCAACGCCCTGTGACCAAACGCTAGTCTTTCAAGCCCACTCTCTACAAATTTTATTGTGAGGGATCCTTCACGTGCGAGCCCAACGTAATCGTTGGGCCGTTTGAGAATCGTGTCCCTACAGAAATCATTCCACAATTAGAAACAAAATTCAGGTGAAGTGGTTGAATCCCCCGAGTAATTGGTTTAAATTAAATTCTAATGGTTTGGTAAGGGGAAATCCAAGTTTGGTTGGCGGTGGAGGGCTTATCCATAATGAGAAGGGTGAGTGGGTGAAAGGGTATGCCCGAGCCATTGGTATCACGACTAGTGTTGCTGCGGAGCTTTGGGCTTTACGGGATGGAATTCATCTTTGCATTGCTCTCAAGCTACCAACTGTGGAAATAGAGTTGGATGCCAAGGTGGTCATTGATTTAGTGAGGAAAGATTTCAACAACTTGAAAAGTCTTGATGCGTTTGTGGCTAATTGCAAAGAGGGGCTCAAGAAGATTCCTTTTGTTAGACTTAGGCACTGCTTTAGAGAAGCCAATAAGTGTGCTGACAACTTAGCTAGGCGAGGTGCTCTTTTAGACCAAGATTTTGTTATTTTTATCCACCCTCTTTCAGAGGTGGAGCTGGTTATTAGACTAGATGCCATGGGCACTTTGTATGACCGGTTTGTAACCTCCTCTTTAGAGGCTCTTTAGTTTGTTAATGAAATTCCTTTTTACCAAAAAAAAAAAAAAAATGATCTGAAAGTTTTATATTTAAAAAAAAAATGTAAATTAAGCATTTAGGTGGAAAAAATTGGCCTTTGCCCTTTTTAAGAAAACAATCCAGCATTTTGTCCTCTTTTCCAAACCAATTAGGAAAATGCCTTTCTTTTAAAACTCGATTTTCTCAAATGAGTTAAGCCTTGTAATGGCATTTTTAAGTTGCCTATAGTGACGTTTTAAGTACATATAGTAGTGTTTTGAAACTCGAGCTCCTTGAACTCGAGTTATAGGTAAAAAAAAAAAAAAAAAATTGCATGTAACTCAACTTCATCGAGCTCAAGTTACAAAACGCCACTATAGGTCCTTAAAACGTCACTATAGGCTCCTTAAAACGCCACTATAGGGCTCCAAATTTTATTTATTTTTATTTTTATTTTTTTATATAACTCGATTTTGAGAAAATCGAGTTTCAAAATAGGGAAATTTCCCTATTTAGTTTGGGAAATGAGGCAAAATGCTGGATTTTTTTTTTTTTTGAAAGGGGCATTTGCCCATTTTCTCCCATTTTTACATAGTATCTATAGTATATTTCTATCTTTGTTCACTTTGTATGAGATAATTTTTGTTTTATTAAAACTTTCACCCTCTTCAACGTTTGAAATACTAACAATCATGTCAAATACATTAGATTCCTAACATGTATACAACAATTATTTGATTAATAAATTTTATAAAAAATTATTTGACTCACAAATAACGAAGCTATAGATTCACTCATCAGGAATTACTTTAAGAAATAAATATCTCAAAATAACTCGTTTTTGTTTTCATTTAACATCTCATATGACTTCTTACTGTCTTATGTCCTACAGATTAACAAACTACTAGATTTTTTTTTTAAAAAAATAAAAAATTATTTGAATACTATAGAATTACAAAAACTAAGCATATTGAAGTATTAAACACATAACGCGAAAAGTGTATTGTGGGATTAAATTAATAAAACCTAAAATTCTTTAGATAACATTTTACTACTCATACCAAATAGATATTTTATTTTGGATATGATAATAATTTTCGATAAGCATATACCTTACTATACTAGAGCTTTTAAATAATTTTCATGTATTATTTCACCAAAAAAAAAAAAAAAAAATTAGAGTGATAATCTTGCAAAATTTGGATAATTATTTGCAATTCTATTATGGCAGTGAATTGGTCCCTAATATTTTCAACTTGCACTTAATTTGGTTTTCATATTTTCATAGCAATTAAATTAGTTCTTATTATTTTCAACTTGCATTCAATTTGGTATTTGTTATTTTCAATTTGCGGTAATTCTAGGTCTATGGGTTTTTTTAAGTTGCTAAGTTGATGATATATGTGTCTACCAAAGTTGGAAATTGGTAAACTCAATTTGTGTATTTGTGTTTAGTTGCCAAGAAAGTGCAAAAAAAGCTATGATTTGACGTTTGAGACCAAATTTGACAGCAAGTTGAAAATAATAGAAATCAAATTGATCGCTACTAAAATGTAAAAATCAAATTGCCAATGTCCCTATTATATAGGGACCAAAATGGTGTTTCTACTTTTCTTTTTCAAAAAATGTACACTACAACTCATAATTGAGTATATTTTATTCCTTAATATATGCTCTTAGGATACTCCTAAGTAGGGCACTTAAACTTATTAAGGGCAATGGATTTGATTATCATTAGAACTGATAACACCGATTATGTTATATTAGTCGATGCAATGAAGTCTTTTGAATTTAATTAAATAATTTAATGATTACATCTCAGTATTGTACTTAAATTTTGTCTAATTATTAAAAATTGTTGATCTCACTATAGTTCCATCTTAAGAGAAATATTATGTTCCAGTTTATGCTATATCATTCATAACTTACTATGTATTGGATTTTTTTTTCTATGTTAAATTTTTTTTTTAATTTAAAAAAGGAAAAAAAAATGCGCTATATTGTGAACGATGGAATACAAAATGAAACACAGGTGGAAGATAAGATTTTATTTGTTCCGGCCCTGCAAATGATACGCCAAGCCAGAAATCATTTCCAGGATTTTCATCAGATCTGAGCTTTGGAGATTCGGTTCAGTAGAGCCCAATTCAACGATGCCATTTTCCAAGGGTACACACAGCATGGTCTGGAGACAAGAAAGCTGGCCCTGACCTGCCCGATCATATAGCGAGCTTGCCAATGCAATTGGTCTGCCCCGGCCACCCAAATCGGGCTTGAACTGGTAAAAGCTTCGCCTAGGAGGTCACTGCCGTTCACGAAGGACTGCATTTTTTATGCCATGGTGAAGCTCTTGGTGTCGTCAACAGAACCCGAGCTCGGTAAACTGAGGTTGAGCAACAGGTCCTGTTCTCTGGCAGAGGATGCTGTTGAAGCAGTCTTGCCTTTGGAGTTGTACTCATCCCCTTTGTAGTACCCAGAAGACCAGTCCAAAACTGACACACCCGAATAGTCGAACGATAACTTCCATTGTAGGTCCAACTCATGTAGATGTCAATCAGGTTTTGGAGTTGCTTCTTAAGGATTTCCTTGTCAGGATGTTCATGAATCATGATCATCTATACTCAAACGAAGATCTTTAAATTCAGGCACATTGATTGAAGTATTCCAACGGGCTTCCTTCTCAAGGTGTTCATCTATAATCTTTTTCAATTTCTTTGTATCTCTCGCATGAATTGAAGTATTCCGTTTATGTTTAACTTCACTCTGAGAAAGATCTTTAATTGAAGGAGAATGAGAATATTTATGCATGCTTTCCGAAATATTTGTATCACGAGACTTGTTTGGTTGGAAGATTGAGGGTATGGAATATCAGAATCGTGTATGAAGTCGTTCATTTGATTCTGAACTCTGATCAGTCTGAGACTTGGTTGGCTGGAAGATTGATTTTATAGAAAGAGAAAATTGTCCAAGTCTCTCATTTGATTCTGAACCCTGATCAGTCTGGTTGGTGGGAAGATTGTTGATATGGAATGAGAGAATTGTGAAATCGTTTCATTAATGAAGGTGCTGAATCGCTAGAACAAGAATTGTTTGCTGGGAAAATTGAAGCGATGGAAGGAATAATTGCATGTGAAATGTTATCTTCACTTATTGGGCTACCAGGAGGAGATTTGGTGGGTGGGGCAATTGATTCCACCAAAGAACCAGAGAGGTAGAGAATTTCTAATTATTAGGAAACATATTGTAAGTTTTCAACCTTCATGCCGTATATCCCTACCAGGTCTTTTCAACTGTGTCCATGATTGCCAACTTCCTTCAAATAAAATCACACATAACCAACAATTATGAAATCAAATAAGTTATGAATTTAAATAATCTCATTCTACTAAAATCATTACCTTATGAGTGGTTCCAAATTTCAACAGACTAGACTTTGGGATCAATCCCCTGCTGCCACATGAGATTCCGGACCAATATTTGACAACGATGGTTGAAGATTGAGGTGCATATCAACTATTAGGCAATGGACAATGCATGTAAAGGCAAAGGGCAAGTCAAGTTATCAAAAGTCTTCCATTACCCAAATAATGAAAGAAAAGAAAAAAAGTGATCAAACGTAATGAGAATGCACTGGAAACATATTGTAATGATTTAATCAATTCTCTTTACCCAAAAAAAGAAAAAAAGAAAAAAAAAGCCATTACATTTAGAGATCAATTTTTCCTAATTTAGGTAAGAAATCAGTATAGTTGGCCTTCTAATCATCTTTAAAACTGGGCAAGCTCTTCCACTGGCCACTTAGGCAATGTCCTAAAAACCCTAGTTAAAGAAGCCCCCTCTAATAGCCAATAAAAATATAAATTACATTATCCACTTGTCTTGTAATGTATATTTTTTAATTAAGGCCTCTTTTATTTCATGTGATGTCTCACAAAGAAGGTGAGTAGACTTTCTTTTCCTCTCTATTTTTCTCTCAAAACATCAAAATCAAAATTAAAATCAAATTAATGTTACTTTCTTGCCAAATTTGTAGCATGTAGTGTGAAATGCAAGGCACAATGACTATTTCAAAAACCAATATTCTCAAAATTACCCAATGTTTTGCCTAAATTACAAATTTTATTATTTTACTCTCTAACTTTGCCTAAAATTCAACCAATTCTTTTAACATTACTTTCATTCAAATTCTCAAATTTATTCAATTCAAGTTTCCTACGAAATCTCAAAGAGGAATAAGAAGAGGCAAGGAAGTTTACTGTAGATCCTTTTGATCACTTTTTTTTTTCTTCTTTGAAGAGTTTTGAAAACTTGACTAGCGTTTTGGGTAGTAGAAGACTTTTGATATGCATGGTCAAAATTAATGTCTTTTGCTTTTATATGCACGGTCCATTTGCCTAATTATTGATACGAACGGCAACTAATCCGTATCTGATTGCTCCAAATCTCACGTGTCAGCAGGGCATTGATACTTTAATCTGTTTGAACTTGGAAGCTGGATTCACTCATGAAGTAATAATGAAAAGAAGGCTTTAGTTGAAGGACAATTATATGTTTTCTATTCTTGACAGTGTCCCCAAATCCTCAAAGGCTCAAATCCAAAATGTCTAAAGCCCTCCACCTTCATTCCATAAAGTATTAGCATTCTCCCCTATTGAAATGGATTCAGAAAAATTGTCATCTATAAAGCTTTTCAAAGCCAACGACAATTTGATCAATAATATTTTAGAAAGGTTTTTTTTTTTTTTTTTCCTTCTGTAATGGTATATTTGGTTGACAAGATTTTGGCACGTGAATTTGGGTTTAAGTGATGAAAATCTAAATATATCGTTTAGAGAGTTTAAAAATTGTCAAGGATTTGGATTTGACAAATCTACAAATGATTTTAAACTTTGAAATTGTTGGATTTGAAATAACTTCTAAACTCATGGAATTTTAGAAATCCTTGAAGACATATTTCAATAGATTCTAAATTTTATATTTTCAAATCATCATAAGTATAAAATGCATCCAAACAAGGAATTTAAAAATTTATAGATTTGAAATTAAGGAATTTCAAATCCATTACTTTGAAATTCAAATCAAAATCCAAATTTAATTATCCAAATGCAACCTTATGAATTTAAGAAATTACTTGTGGATTCAAGAGTTAATATCATGAAATATGTGTATTTTGTTTCTTATGGCTTTCTACCTGCATAAATGTATTATTTTGACATAATAAATTACATATGTTTGGCCGTGCACCATTTCCTCTTTTAGTAAAAAAAAAACTTGGAAGTACAGAATCTATAGATGAGGAAGCAACAGATTTTGTAATGATTTAACCATGTGAATGTACGAAACAGCATAAAGATGCAGTACATTTGATAGACCAATTTGTTCGAAACAAGGTAAGAGATCAATTTAGTTGCCTCTTATCACCTTTAAAACTAAGGGAGCAAATCAAATACCCTAGAATCTAATTAGGGGTCTTTATTATGAGAAACACAGAGATGCAAATAACCTCAAACATGTGCACGACTTGGGCCTACAGAGACAACACTTCTACATTTCTAGCAAGTGACACTAAACAAGAGACACACTTTGTTACACATACGTGAAAAAACAACTAAAATTATGACTTAAAGTCACAATTTTTAATTAAAAATAGTAACTTCAAGTCACAATCTCAATTGTTTTTTCATGTGTGTAAATTGAGTGTAATAGCTTTTATCTTATAATTTATATTTATTTCTCACGTTGACATGAATATCAAACCCACACCAGTAGGAATAAGATCATCTGAATTTCTAGTGAAATAGAGAGAATCTATTTTATGGTTTAGATATTATTTTTTTGGATCTAACAATCTACAAACTACAAGATATCATGTCATTATGTATTAAATAATAATGTGATAATTTGTATACCTTTTGTTTTGTAACATCTAATCTTGACTATCAAATAAACTTTCTCTGTTTCGACCGGTTAAATGGAGACGATCTTTTTTCCTTCGTAAGTTACAATTAGCATCGTCGGATTATCAAAGGACCAGTCCACTTGTTCTTCCCCGGGCAACCCCTTATAATACTACACTTGTAATACCTCCCTCAGCCCCCAAAAACAACATTAACAAAGTCAAAATAAAAAATTGGGAAAAGTCGTTTTTAGAAACTTTTTTGTGGGAAAAAATAATCAATTTTTTTTATTGGTAAATTTTAGAAGCTGTTGATATGATGAGTAATTATTGGTAAATAAAAAAGTGATATTAATGGTGAGTTTAGATAAAAACTAATAAGAGGTTGGCCACATCAATATTTTGTAAAAATGTTATAAAATAGTTTGTAGTTATAGCATTACTCGTATCAAAATGCCTTGTTGAGAATAAATGGTACTCTCTTCGTCCCAATTTGTTTGTCTTGTTTCAAAAATCTAACTTTTTAAGGAAACATCATTTATTGTCTTATTTACTGTATAAAAATGCATAAATTTTTAAAGGAGAAATTATACTTTGCCTACCTATGGTTTGCTCAAAAAACACTTTACTTACATATGATTTAAAAATTAGCACTTGACCTACCTAAGGTTAGCTTCGTTTGTCTCCCGTTACCCACCTCTATTAAAAATATGGACAAATTTGTATTTTTGTTACCTTTTTATGTCTCTCTACTCTTAAAACATAAAAAACTAAAAAATCAAGAGAAAAGAAGATCTAAAAGCTAGGTTTTGTAAAAATGAAAACCTTTTACATCTTCTATTTTAACACATTCAAAATTGAAATTATATTTTATCACTTTAATTTATTCTTTTTGGGTTCGACTCATTTTCTCTTTTAACACCTTTCCTTTTAATTTTTTTTAAATTTATTTATGGCAAATGGACTTTGATTCATAATTATTCCTAGTTTTATTCTTTGATTAATTTCTTGGTTCCGAATTTGAATTTCTCATTCATTCTGTTGTTTATCTGATTTCAATTTACTTTCACTCGGTTTTCTCAAAACTTTACATCATACTCGATTGACTAGATCTAAAAACTCTAAAAAAATCTGATTTTTTTCATTGACTCCGATTAATGGGTAATTGTTTGTTTGTAAAAGTTTTGAGACATTTAACCCAAAATTTTCTTTTATTAATTCACTATTGTGAATAACATTTTTTGGGTTTCTTACAAAAGTTTCAAAATTTGAATAAAATATAAAAAAATTTCATTAGTTGTTTGGTGTTTGAGTTTGTGGGGTTCTCTTAGAATGGTCACAGTTTATGTTGGAACGCTTTATAATGTGCTGGACCTCATTTATGGTGCATTTATGCACAGAACAAAGATAAGCCCACTATTTTTCTCTAGAGGATGGGGTGGCTCAAAGCTTGAATTGCTGGAGAGAATGATCAAGTAGATTCTCCCAGAAGTAGTTGGTCGAAATTGACGAGGAGGGGTTGTAGAAGAAGAAGGATTGCCTCGTGCGAAGCATCGACAACATTTGCCTCAAATTCTAAACCTTTCTTCTCCAGTTTGCATCATTGGGTTTTACAGCCTCTCTCTCTCTCTCTCTCTCTCAAAATAAAGAAATGAAAACAACGAGTATGGATTGATGTAAAAGTTAAGTTTTAATTTTTAGAAAACACAGCTTTTAGATTTTCTTTTCATTTTTTTATATTTATTTTATGTTTTGAGAGGAGAGAGACATAAAAGGGTAACAAAAATATAAATTTACCTCTATTTTTACAAAAGTGGGTAACGAGAGACAAACAGAGCTAATCTCGGGTAGGTAAAGTGCCAATTTTCAAACCACAGGTAGTTAAAGTGTTTTTTAGGCAAACCACAAATGGGGAAATTACACTTTCAAAACTACCCTTAAATAAATTTATCAAAAATGGTTTTGGAAATAAAGTAGAAACATAATTAGAGGTGGCAATTTGTGTTTGCAGGTCGGATTTGTGTCATGTCAAGCCATGAGTATTCGGTTATATGGGTTGATCTCAACCCGACTTATTTAGTAAACATGTCGAAAATCCTCAACCCGAACACGATTTGTTTATTAAACAAGTCAACTCGACCTAACACATTTAATTTGTTTAATTAACAAGTCATGTAAAAATCAGTACAAATGACCTATTTAATAATCTATTTGATTAATGGGTCATACCTAACCAATATAATTTTTATCAATTCCCATATATCTAAAATTAAAATACAATTACAACCATAAATATAGTAATAAATATGTGAAAATCATCATAAATTAAACAATAATATCAAAATAATTAGTAATTTTAAAAGCTAAACAAGTCAAAAGGGTCAGACGGGTTCACATGTTGAACACAAACATGACCCGTTTATTAAACGAGTTAATCGTGTCAACCCAAATATGACCCAAACCTATTTAGCCTCAACCCAAAACCTATTTAGAAACAAGTTAGTTGTGTCGGGTTCATGGGTTATGTCAGATTTTGCCACCCCTAAATATAATAGGAATATTAGTAAATTAATAATTTTTTATTTTAAAAACATAACAATATTTTGAAACATCCTAAAATAAAATAAAATAAAGGACAAACAAATTAAAATGAAAGGAGAAGAGAAGAGACAGTGAGATGATGAAGAAAGATTAGCATTAATGAAAGAAGTAGCCATTTGAGCAAGTTATAGTGTAGTCACGTGGGTGGGTTGGGAAATGGGAAAATGTAGTCCGTAAGAAGCTTCTTGAAAGCTCACTTGCAAACAATTACCCAAAATGTGAAATTTATTTTAAAAAACCATAAATAAATTTTTTTAAAATAATAATCCCACTTTATTTTAATTGAAAACTATATCAAATTCATTATTTTACATAATAGTAATAATAATATAAATGTAAATATTTTTTTTTTAGGAACATATATAAATAAACAAATATATATTTCAGCAATAATTCTAAAACAGTTTAAAACAAGATCTAAAATTGGGATTGAGAACCCATGCAATACCTAGGGTATTGCACAGTGTGTAATTGCACAAATCCCTGCCATCCATTTAATCCAATGACTCATTATTTAAACACCTCACCAGGACACGCCGGCAATCCGTGTGCTCACCAATTTTTTCTATTGTAATTGGAAAATTTATGGGTAGGAGATTTATGAAAAAATCTATGTTGGCAATGATGATATGGGTTATCCTCACTCTTGTTGATGCACACGTTAATGACCACTGCGCTACCCTTAATGATCCCCTTGAATTTCATATTGCCTAAATAAAATTTATTGATTGCCTTGTATATGCGTTTGAGAGGTGTCATGAAGTTAGCAAAGAATATAAACATCCTCATGGACTTGCAGCTTGTGCTTTTCCAATGTTTGATTACTGCATGGAGGAGAAAAAGTTGCCAGTTAACCACTAGGTGGTTGAAGTTGCTTCAAAGTGCATGATTTCATGCCTTAATAAGAGAGATGAAATTTTTTTTTTTCGTTTGGAAATCTATTCCATCAATTGTTACGAAGAGCACCTAAAATAACATGAAGAGTGATGAAGCGTGAGTTCAGTCGAAATAGGCAGATGGACCCAACCTCCGGTCTGCGTGAATGTAACCTCAAAGATGGTCACCGGTGTGATGCCCGTCACAACGTCTCCAATGCCAAAGTTAGAATAGGAAAACACTTTGTGAAATGAAACAGATTAGCAAGATAATAAGGGGTGTTTCTTAGTGAATGTATGTACCTTCTGTTGATAATGTGAGGGTTTTATATATGTGACTTTGATTGCTAGCCGTTGCGATCGTTAATGCCTTTCTTAGTAATGCCTCCCGCCTAATAATGGGGTTTTTAATAGGCTCCCAACAATCTGCATAGCTGGTTTTGTAACCGCCCCACTCATCGATTGACTATATTGAATGATTTCCCTATCCTCGTTAGTGGTGACTGGTTTCTTCGTCATTCAAGACGACTTCGTCATGAGTGTTGTTTTCGTCTAGGAGACGTAATCTCGTCATTCCCATCAGTTGCCCCCCCAGGTTCTGTGGTCATTTATGACGTGTCATGAGGACCATAGAAGATGAAAAGTTTTCTTGAGCTGTCTATGACTCTTAGGGTTTTGCTCCGAATTTAATGCATAGTGGTGGCGCTACACGCAATGTGGCCACGTGGTGCATGCTAATCAATGGAGTTAATGGCATGACCCTTGGGTTTCCTGCTATTTTTCAGTTTTCTTAGACCTTGGTTTCAAAACTTTCCTCTCCTTCACTTTAATCATTTGCTCTGAGTTTATTTTTTTTGTTTATTTCTCCGACCACTCTGACTCTGCTCCCGCGATTTCCTTCGAATTTTTCTTGATTCAATCGTTCATTCTTCAAGGTACGTTCCTCTTCTCTTCTTCTTCTTCTATTCCCCTTTCCTTCGTAATCTATTGTGAGTTCCTGATTTTTTCTTTGCCCTTTTCTTTGTTGTGATTGTGTTTGATTTTCGGGTTTTTAGGATTTTATTCCCTTTTCATGGTCAGTTCCTCCGAGGTTAGGGTAGCTTGCCCCTCGGTCTCTTTCTTTTTCACTCGCTTAAGGGCAGCTTTAGGTGTTTCCAAAGAATTTTTTCCTTTGGTTAGGGTCTTTATTTTTGAAGGTTGTGGGTTGAGTGTGGTTTTAGGGGAGCTATCTCCAATATTAGGCCAATCACTTGCTTGGTTTGAGGGTGAAACGAAGAGGATGTTAGAGGTCAAATCTAGTGAACTTGAAATCGGGTTGTCGTCTAGCGATGGCCCAGTGGAGGGTGATATGGCCGTCTCTGCCCCTCGTTCGATTAGGGCCTTTTACGCCCTCGAGGAGGCGTGCGGGCAGGACGCCGATACTGTGGCTAGGTTCAAGGATAGATTTCAATTGAGCGGGTTTGTGTTCGTCGGCCCAGTAGTGAGGACCGGGCCTGCCACTTCTTCCTTCGTGAGGTATGCTTCTACGAGACTGCTTTCACTTTAAGCTCCCCGTCCATCCGCTTGTGATGGAGCTTTTAGGTTATTTTGGTATCGCTCCCGGGCAACTTATGCCCAATTCATGAAGAATAGTGATCAACTGTATGGAAATATGATTGGCCGTTAACGGGGATATGATCAAGGTGAGTGAACTCGTATACCTTTATCATTTAAAGGAGTCAAAAGAGTATGGCTACTATGAGTTAGTACCTTGGGCGAGGAGGATTAGGATCGTCAAGGGTCTACCTTCGTCATTCAGGTATTGGAAATCTCATTTCTTTTTCGTGTCCAGGGACGATTTTGAGACCCCTTCTAGCAAAGCTTGAGGTGATATCCCAAGGTTGCTCCGTCAGTGGAGAACCCCGAATTTAGGTGCGTCAATGTTTCTCCTCTTCTGTTAACTTTCATTTTGCTTATATGGCCGTTTCTAACCCCTTTAGTTATTTCTTTGGCGCTTAAGAGACAACCCAAGTTAAAAAGCAAATACTAGGATCGTGTTGAAAAGGCGATAGAGTACGCCAGGACGATTGAAAGTTGGGAGGACCTTGTAGATCCGCGGATGCTCGCATTCTATTGCCTAGGCCCGGACCCATCTCGCTACGTCTTGCGCAACATCGACATCGAACGAAAAAAGAGTAAGTATTGACTTCGTCAAGATTAATTTTCTCGTGTGTGCTTTGATCTTTTTTTTTTTTTTTTTTTCTTCCCTTTTTTCTTAAGTGTTTTCTCTTTTGTAGAAATGATGACCAAGTTCAATAAGGACATGTATGCCAAGATGAGGTCTAAGAAGGACAAGCCTTTGTCGAATATTAGGAAGAAGGGGGTCCGCGTCACGGGAAGGGTCCGTCCGTTCCTCCGCTTATAGACGCCACTCCCATCATCTCCGGGGTTGAGAATGTAAGGATAGCTTCTCCGGCCACGTCGGTTGAAGAGATCCCTACTCCTTCCTCGAAAAGGCAGCGATTGTCAAGTAAGGAGAAGGAAAAGGAAAAAGTTGGTTCTTGCCCACCTACCGTCTAGGATGACGAGGGTATGGCCAAGAAGCCCACCTACCGTTGGGGGAGAGTCTCCACATTGCTTCTGAATGCCTTACCCAAGAAGCCAAGGTGGCATCTCTGGCATCCAAGATGGAGGCTTTGGAGAAGGAGAACTCCACACTCAAGAAGAAGCTCATCGATTCAATGGACGAGGCTGTCGCTTTAAAGGAAAACGTCAAGGCCTTGAATGCCGATCTTAGGGTTGAGCATTAGCTAAACTTGGAGAAGGACGATCAACTTCAGGCGGCCAAAGAAATGCTCAAAACCATTGCTACCAAGTCCGTTGAGGCCTTCCAACAAACCGAGGAGTACGCCACGTTGCTTTTTAGTTGGTATTTCAAGGGCTTCGAGCTTCTGCGGAGGTGCCTTGTCAAGCATCCCATTGGAGTTGACTTGCCGAACCTGGATCTTGAAGTGGTGGATCAAGAGATGACGATGGACAAGGCTACCCAGTCTTCGACTCCTAAAGGTGATGCCCCTGAGAAGACTCCCCGTGATAACGCCCCTTCGGGTGATGCCCCCGCCATTGACGATCCTTCTGGTGACGCCTATATCGATGCCCGGATTGACACTTACAATTTTTTTTTTTTTGGTTGCGTGTGCCCATTATGTTTTGGGCTTTTTGTACATCCGATAGTAGTTTCTTTTTAATCTGTTTTGGGAACAATGTTTTTTGGCTCGGTGTTTATGGGCCTTTAGAAGGAACAATGATAATTGCCCGTTGTTTTTGGGCTTTAATTAATTTTATGATTACGTACTTACTTGTTTATGTGATTGTACTTTCTTGGCACTTGATATGCTTATGGTGTTTTGCGCTCGTCCATATCCTGCACTTAGCAAAAACCTTTAGCTGTGACCTTACCCCTCCATTTGTCATTGATTTGCTACTTAGTCCGCAACTCACAATCCTTCAAAGGGGCTTGGATACAGCCTAAGCTTTGTTTTGATTTGTTGCAAGATTCCCTTTCTTTTTTATTTTTTTTTATGTGGATCCGTCAAGAATTGCATCCGTCGGGTGGAATCTTGTCACTTGAGCCCACTAAGGGATTGCACTTGGGTCAATGGCTTACACCCATCAAGGCGGAGTCTTGTTACTTGACTAACACCCATTCAAGGGATTTTGTTATGTTGTGGCTTCGTTAGTAACTTACATCCATCAAGGCGGAATCTTGTTACTTTGCTTTTTGACTTACACCTTTTCAAGGGATTTTGTCATATTTGTGGCTTCGTTAGTAACTTACATCCGTCAAGGCGTAATCTTGTTACTTAGCCTTTTGACTTACACCCTTTCAAAGGATTTTGTCATGTTTGTGGCTTCATCAAGAACTTACATCCATCAAGGTAGAATATTGTTACTTAACCTTTTGTGGCTTATACCTATTTGAGGGATTTTGGATTCGTTAGTAACTTACATCCATCAAGGAGGAATCTTGTTACTTAACCATTTTATGTTGTACGGTTGACTAGACCTGCTTACACAAAGACATTAGATAAATAATTCTTTTATTAATTTCGGGAATGAATATATCTGCTTGTTACATCTATTGGTGGTACTTTTTTAAATGCTCAATGTTCCATGGCCGAGGGAGTCTCTATCTCTCCATGGTTTCCAGGTGATAACCGCCTTGCCTTGAGTAGTGGACGACTCGGTAAGGTCCTTCCCATGTGGGACTCAGCTTTCCTTGGCAGGTCTTTAGTTGCTGTTGTGATCTTACGCAGGATGAGGTCACCTATGTCCAGTCGTCCGAGTTTAACCCTCTTATTATAGTATTCGGCCATCTTTAGTCGGTACTTTGTCATCTTACTAGAAGCTTTGTCTCTTACTTCATCCAAACAGTCCAGGTTGAGTCGCAGTTCATCGTCAATGCACTTTTCGTTGAATGTCTCTCACCTGATGCTTGTTGCTCCTACTTCGATCGGGATTACCGCTTGAAAGGCCGTAGGTGAGCCTGAAGGGGTTTTCTCCTGTTGGGGTTCTCGCCGTGGTTCCGTAAGCCTACAGGACATTTGGTAATTCTTTTGGCCAGGCACCCTTCGCGCCGTCCAGCTTGGCTTTGATAATCTTGAGCAGCATCCGATTCGTTACTTCCATCTATTCGCTTGCCTGGGGATGCCCTGGGGATGAGAACTGGTTCTTGATTCCAAGGTTTGAACAGAAGTCTCTCAAGCCTTGGCTATCGAACTGCCTCCCATTATCTGATATAATCGTTAGTGGAATCCCAAACCTGCAGATTATATTCTTCCACACAAAACTCCGAATTCTTGCCTCGGTGATAGTTGTTAGTGCCTCTACTTCAACCCACTTTGTGAAGTAATCAATAGCAACTAGTATGAATTTTACCTGACCTTTACCTTGGGGTAGTGAACCGACGATGTCGATTCCCCATTGTGAGAATGGCCACAGGGAGGCTATTGTTGTCGGTCTCTCTGCTGGAAGCCGCTGGACATTCCCATATCGTTGGCACTTGTCACACTTCTTCACGAGCTCCAATGCATCCACCTGCATAGTAGGCTAGAAATAACCCGTTCGTATCACCTTGTTTACCAGGGATCTGGGGCCAGCGTGGTCGCCGCAAATTCCTCTTGGATTTCTTCCAGTATGTATCTAGCTTCTTCTTCATCGACACACTTCAAGTAAGGCATGGAAAAGCCTCTCTTGTATAGGGTGTCATTGAGGATTGTAAATCTGGCCGCCCTCTTCCCGATCTTTTTAGCTTCTTTTGTATTCTGAGGGAGGTGCTCGTCCTGGAGGAAAGATATTATTGGTGTCATCCAGCTATTTGCGCTCTGGATTATGAATGTTGGGACTTCTTCAATGCTAGGGTGTTTCTGGACTTCCATCGCCAAGTCCATGCTAATCTCCCATTCTTCCGACGATGCTAGTTTTGAGATTTCGTCTACCTCCATATTCTGACTTCTTAGGATCTGCACGAATTCCACCATATTGAACTCCCGAGTCGATGTTTCACACCGAGGTATTTCTGTATTCTCTCTTCCTTTGCTTCATACTCCCCCCTAATCTGCCCGATCATTAGTTTTGAATCATTTTGGACTAACAAGTTCTTAACTCCAAGTGCCTTTCCGAGCCTCAATCCCGTTAGTATCCTTTCGTACTTAGCTTCATTGTTGGTAGCCAGAAATTTCAGTTGAACTCTATACTTCAAGATCTCTCCGTTAGGGGTGGTTATGACGACCCCTACTCCCCCTCTCCTTTGGGCCGACGAACCATCGACCAGATCGCCCATCGCTCGACTTCGTCGTTAAGGCAGTCCTCGTCCGGAAAGGTGAACTCTGCGATGAAGTCTGCCAAAGCTTGCACCTTGATTATCGTTCGGGATGGTACTCAATGTCAAATTGACTGAGTTCAATTGCCCATTGGACCATTCTTCCAACTACCTCGGGTTTGTTCATGGATTTCTTGATTGGTTGGTTCTTCATCACCAGGATGGGATTCGCCTAAAAGTATTTCCTTAGCTTGCATGAGGCTACTATTAATGCAAACGCGATCTTTTCAATCCGTTGATACCTGGACTCGGCCCCTTGGAAAGCTTGGCCGACGTAGTAAATCGGGAGTTATTTCTTGCCTTCTTCTCTAATCAAGGCTGCACTCACTCACTGAAGCCGACAGTACCATTTACAAATATAGGTCTTCCTCTTCCTTAGATGGGCTTAAGAGGGGTGGACTACTCGGGTAACGTTTGAGTTCTTAAAACGCCGCTTCACATTCGTCGGTCCAGGCAAAAGCCTATTTCAAGGTCTTGAAAAAGGGTAGGCGCTTGTTCGTAGCTCTAGAGACAAACCCGTTTAAAGCTACAATCCTTCTTGTGAGATTCTGGACTTCTTTGATGGTTCCGGGTGATGCCATGTTGATTATGGCTTGCACTTTCTCCGGGTTTGCTTCTATTCCTCTTTGGGACACCATGAATCCCAAGAATTTCCCTGAAACTACACCAAAAACACACTTACTAGGATTCAACCTCATCCGGTATTTTTTGAGGGTGGCAAACGTCTCCTTCAGGTCGTCTAGATGTGTGAGCTCTTCCTTACTCTTGACAAGCATATCATCCACGTACACTTCCATGTTCCTACCAATTTGTTGCTTGAACATTTTGTTCACCAGCCTCCGATACGTAGCTCCGGCATTCTTTAATCCAAAAGGCATTACCTTGTAATAGTAGAGTCCTTGACTCGTGATGAAAACAGTCTTCTCCTGGTCTTCTTCAGCCATCCTTATCTGGTTATATCCCAAGAAGGCGTCCATGAACGCCGAGAATTTATGTCCTATTGTAGAGTCCACTAGCTGGTCTATTCTCAGTAGGGGGAAACTGTCCTTCGAGCATGCTTTGTTCAGGTTTGTGAAGTCTATGCACATCCTCTATTTTCCATTTGCTTTCTTCACTAGGACGACGTTTGCGAGCCATTCAGGATAGTACACTTCTCGGATGAACCCTACCGTCAACAACTTGGTAACTTCATTGGCGACTATTTGGTCTCGTTTTGGGGCGAAGACTCTTCGTCTTTGCCGGACGGGTTTCCTCTCCGGGTTCACATTCAAGTTGTCTTTGATGACTTCTGGAGCTATGCCCGGCATGTCCTCGTGGCTTCATGCGAAGACATCTAGATTTTCTTTGAGGAATTGGATGAGTCTTGTTCTTATCTCTGGGCTTAGCGTTGTCCCTATCTTCGTTGTCTTGTTTGCTTCTCCTTCACCCGTTCTCACTGTTTCCAGAGCTTCCATGCTGCCTTCTTCCTTCTCTTTTGCAGCCAGGACGGCCTGATAACACTCTCTGGTTAAGACTTGATCTCCTTTTACTTCGCCGACACCGTTATCTGTTAGGAATTTCACCTTTAAACAGTAGGTGGACATGGCTACTTTCCATTTGTTGAGCGTGGGCCTCCCAATAATGACATTGTAAGATGAGGGGCAATCTACCACTAGGAAGTCTAATCGACGTGTCAATCGCATCGGGTAAGTCTCCACTTTATTCTTATCAACGTCACTATGCCCTTGGGATATACTCTATCTCCGCTGAAGGCGACGAGGGGAGAGTCAAATGAGCGTAGTCTCCTTGGATCTAGTTTCAGCTGTTGGAAAGCGTGGAGGTAGACGATGTCTCATGAGCTACCATTGTCCACGAGGATCCTTTTGGTATTGAATCCCTTTATATTTAACATTATAATCAAAGGGTCATTGTGGGGCTGCTTCACTCCCTTGGCATCCGCTTCACTCAAGGACATGTCCCGGTCCGTTCATTGCCGCTGAAACGGAGGTATCGTGTGGACGCTATTCACCTGCCTCTGGTACGCTTTCTTGAGGGATTTAAATGATCCTCCTAAGAAGGGCCCTCCTGTAATCGCCTTTATCTCCCTGATCACATCTTATGGAGGTTGGGACGGGCGGTCATCACTCCTAGAAGAGGACTCATGCTGGCTCTTATTGCCATCCCCGAACTTACTATATTCCCCTTTCTTCACATATTTTTGTAATTTCCCTTTCCATATCAACTCCTCTATTTGCTCTCTTAGGTCCCTACAATCTTCTGTGTTGTGGCTATGATCCTTGTGGAATCGGCAGTATTTGTTCTTATCACGGACGTTAGGGGATGAGTGTAATGGTCTCGGCCATTTGAGATAGTGCTCATCCTTAATCTATGTTAAAATTTTGTTAACAGGCATAACTAGAGGCGTAAATTTTACCATTCGAGGACCTTTGTCATCCTTTCTTCTGTTCCCATCATAGTTCCAACGATCTAGGCGCTCCTTCTTTTGACCCCTATGCTCGTCTTCCTTCTTTCCCTTGTCTCCTGGCTTCTCTGCATCTTTTATGGCTGCTAAAGCGTCTTCGATATTCATGTATTTCTGTGCTTTCAGGAGCATCTCTGCCATCGTCTTTGGTGGATTCTTCGCAAGTGAAGCCACGAGATCTCTGGATCTCGGTCCCACTTTGAAGGTCGTTAGCTCAACCTTGTCATCGGCTCCGCCCACCTCTAAAGTCTCCCGAGTAAAGTGTTTCACGTACAACCTCGGGGTTTCCTTCTCTCCCTGTCTAATAGTGAGTAAGTGGTCTACCGGCCTCTTTAGACGCTACCCCCTTATGAAGTGACGCAAGAAGGCATTACTCAATTGCTCAAAGTTGTCAACGGATGATGTCGGCAACTTTGTGAACCATTCCTTTGCAGCTCCTTTGAGAGTGGTGGGAAAGGAACGACATAATATCTTATCAGGTGGCTATTGAAGACCTAACATTGTCTTGAAGGTATTAAGATGATCCTGAGGGTCTCTGATCCGTCGAACGGCTCAAGCCGAGGTAAACGAAACTTTGACGGCACGGGGCATTCAAGTACCGCCACGGTGAAGGGTGAATCCGTGGCCCTTACCATTCTATCTACGCTTGATCATCTTCTCCTTGATGGCGTTCCTCGGTTTGTCCATCTCCTTCCTTATCTCTTGAAGGAGGTCAGAATTCTGTTCATCCGGAGTAGTTGGTCTTTGATGAATGCTCCTCCTATGGCTATCCCCTTCTCTTTCCATGTTATCCTTGGATCGATTCTCCTCCCGTTAAGCTTGCTGAACTTGTTGAAGCCGTAACTTCATTTCCTGATTTTGTTTGGTGAGTTCTTCAATGATGGCTGCAAGAGCTTGAACTTACTGGGCCAAAGTCATGGGAATCTTGATTGGGTTTCATCTGAATGTAGAAGTTGATGGAAACTACATTTTCAAATATGAATATGAAAATGTCTTTTCCTGACATTTACGCGCAAACCGATGAAGCATGAGTTTGTTAGTCGAAATAGGCAAATAGACCCAACCTCCGGTTTGCATGAATGTATCCTCAAAGATAGTCATCGGTGTGGTGCCCGCCACAACGTCTCCGATGCCAAAGTTAGAATAGGAAAGAACTTTGTGAAATGAAACAAATTAGCAAGATAATGAGGGGTGTTTCTTAGTGAATGTATGTACCTTCTGTTGATAATTTGAGGGTTTTATATATGTGGCTTTGGTTGCTAGCACATTACGATCGTTAATGCTTTTCTTAGTAATGCCTCCTGCCTAATAATGGGGCTTTTAATAGGCTCCCAACGGTCTGCATGACTGGTTTTGTAACCGCTCCAGTCATCGATTGACTATATTGAATGATTTCCCTATCCTCGTCGCTGATGACTGGTTTCTTCGTCATTCAAGACAACTTTGTCATGAGTGTTGGCTTCATCTAGGAGACGTAATCTTGTCATTCCCATCAAAGAGCATGACAAAGAGCATGTCAATCATTACTATGTGTGTGTGAGAGAGAAAGAGAGAATAATGTACTTTTTTTAATTGAAAAAATAATGTACTTATGCATGAACAATATATTTGTCGGGTTGTGAGCAACCATTACCTTATACATAGAAACGAAGGGACTCTTAAAATTTTATGGTGTTTTTTTTTTTTAATTTTATTTTTTTTAATTAGTTGTAGAAAGTTCGTTATGTATTACTCGTGTTTTTTTTTTTGCCATAGAATGCTTAATGTTGTTATTGTTGGGGATTGATGAAGCGTGACCTTGTTAGTTGAGATGAACATGCTCGGATGAATCCCAATTCTTGCCTGGATACCTGCGTAGATGATAAGACTACTTCACGGGAGTGGTCACCGGTGTGGTGCTTGCCACAACGTCTCCGATGCCAAAGTCAGAACGAAAGAGTATAATGTAAGATAAAAAAGAATACTAAAATGGCAATCACTTATCCTTTTTTAGTGTTTGTGTTTTTGTACCTTGTGTTGGCAGTGTGGGGGACTTTTGCCTTGGATTCTAGTCGTTGTGATTAGCATTTATGATGTTAATTTCTTCCTTAGGTAACACCTCCTGCCTTGTAATGGAGCTTTTATTGTGCTCCCAACGGTCTGTACAGATGGTTTTGTAACCATTCGAGGTGTTATTGGTGGCGTTGAATGGTTCCGCTATTCCCTTCAATGATGTGGATACTTTTTGGGCTCGTCTTAGGGGTGGCCTCGCCTGTCCTGCTGGATTCGTCTCTAATTGATTTCGTTAGTCCCGTCAATCGCCCCGGATTCTGTGGTCATCGTGAAATGTCATGACGACCATAGAAGATGAAAAGTTTTTTTTTTTTTTTTTTTTTTATTATTATTTTTTTTTTATTGTAGGCAACCCTTGGGATCTCGTGCCACATTAAATGAGTAGTGGCGGCGCTCCATAGGTTGTGGCCACGTGGCATGTCCCGGTTGGTAGAGTTAATGTTCCAATTTGTGAGACTATTGGGTTTCCTGCTGGTTTCTAGTTGTTTTGAGCTTTGATTTGAAATTTCTCCACTTCTCATTTCTTTCACTTTTTCGAAAAAACTTCCAATCATTGTTTCGAGCGCTTGCTTGTCAGGACTCTTTTCCGGACCGGTGAGCCGTGCGGTGGTGTTTTTCATCTTCTTTGCTTTGAGGCACGCTTTTCTTTTCTCTTTCTGTCCTTTCTATCTTTTATTTATGTGTAGGCACAAGCCATGGTAATTTTCTGATTTTTCTTTTCTTTTCCTTTTGTGTTTGTTTTGGGTTTATTGGGGTTTAGTCCGTCTTTCCATGGTTAGTAGCTCTAAAGTTAGGATAGCTTGCCCCTCGATTTTCTTCCTCTTCATGCACTTAAGGGGGTCTTTGGGTGTTTTTCCACATCTTGAGAACTTTGTTTTTGAGGGTAACAGTTTGGGCATTGTAGTGGCCGATCTGTTGCCTTTGCTTCATCAATCGATTGATTGGTTCAGGGGTTTAGTGAGAGAGCGAGAGGCAATGTTGGAAGTTAGGTCTAGCGAACTCGAGGTCAAGTTGTTGTCAAGCGGTGACCCGGTGGAGGGAGATACTGTCGTATCTAACCCTTGTAAGGTTAGGGCTTTCTATGCCCTCAAAGAGGAGTGTGGGTTAGACGTTGACACGTTGGGTAGATTAAGGATAGATTTCAATTCCCGGAGCGGGTTAAGGTTCGCTTGCCCAGTGAAGAGGATCGGGCCTGCCACTTCTTCCCCCGGGAGGTGTGCTTCGTCTGTGGGTTGAGGTTCCCTGTTCATCCCTTCCTTATGGAGCTATTAGACCACTTTGGTATCGCTTCTAGGCAGCTTATGCCTAACTCATGGAGAATAGTGGTCAGGTGTATGGGAATATGGTCAGCCGCTATGGACGGAGACATGCTTAAGGTTGACGAGCTTGTCTATTTGTACCGTTTAAAAGCGTCTAAGGAGTATGGGTACTATGAATTGGTGCCCTGGGAGAGGAAAACTAGGATCGTTAAGGGATTACCTTCATCTTTCAAGTATTGGAAGTCCAAATTTTTCTTTGTGTCTAGGGACGATTTTGAGGCTTCCTCTGGTGAGGTTTGGGGTGATCTCCTGAGGTTGCATCGTCGGTGGGGAACCCCGACCTTAGGTGCGTCAATATTCCTTTTTGTCATTGAAGTTTTATTTTGTTTACTATTATTGCCACCGATTCTTTCACCTCTTGTTTTGCGCAGTTAAGAGACAACCCAAACTTAAAAGCAGATACAAGGAGCGAGTGTAGAAGGCCATTGATTACGTGCATACAATTGAGAGCTGGGACGATCTCGTGGACCCAAGGACCCTTGCCTTCTACTGTCTTGGACCAAAACCTTCTGCCTTCGTCCTGCGTAATCTTAATATTGAAGGAAAAAAGAGTAAGTCCTAGGCTCGTCAGTGCTAACTTTTTTGTGCGCCTCTCCCTTTTTCTTTTTTTTTTTTTTTAACATAAGTGTTTTCCTCTTGCATAGATGACGACTAAATTCAACAAAGACATGTATGCAAAGATGAGGTCAAAGATGGATGAGCCGTTGTCGAACATAGGGAAGAAGACGGTGCGCGTTACCGAGAAGGGTCCCTCCATCACTCCAGTCGCCTCCGTTACACCCATCATTTTTGGTGCTGAGACGATAAGGACAGCTTCACCTTCGACCTCGGTTGAAGAGCTTTCTACTCTCGTCTCTAAGAGACCGCGCTTGTCCGACAGGGAGAAGGAAAAGGCCGATCCTCGCACGTCCACCGTTTGGGATGATAAGAGGTCAAGGTGGACAGGGCTCATGGGGTCATGACTACTGAGGATCTAAAGGTCTTCTTTAGAGTGCCCTTCAACAATGTCGCGAGCCATCACGTCCATAAGCTTGTTCAGGTAAAATGTTTGTGCAACTTTTAGTCTCTTTTTACCTTTCATTCTATTGACGATTCTGAATTTCTTTTCAGGTGTTGGGGGAAAGTCTCCACATTACCTTTGAGTACTTTACTCAAGAGGCTAAGGTGGCTTCTCTTACATCGAGAATGGAAGCTTTGGAGGTGGAAAGTTCTACACTAAAGCAGAACCCGATTGACTCCATGGGCGAGGCAACTACTCTAAAGGAGAAAGTGAAAACTTTGAGTGACGAACTCAGGGCTGAGCATCGCTTGACCCCGGAGAAGGACGAGCAACTTCTGGGCACCAAGAAGAAGCTTAAGACTATTATCGCCAAGTCTATTGAAGCCTTCCAAACGACCGATGAGTACAACACGCCTTGTTCGGTTGGTACTTCAAGGGTTTCGAGCTTCTGAGGAGGTACCTCGTCAAGCATCCTTTTGGAGTAGACTTGGAGAAGCTGGATTTGGAGGAGGTAGATCAAGAGATGGTTGCTGACGAGGCTACTCAATGTTCTGCTACTAAGACCAACCCCCCCGAGAATGCCCCCGCTAATGACGCCCCCGTCGGTGACGATGTTGTTACTGATGCCCGAACCTGATCCTTATGAAAAAACTTTTTTGTGTATGTGTGCTCGTTATGTTTTGGGTTTGTAAATCTAATTTTGTAATAGTTTCTTTTTAATCTGCCTTGAGAACAATATTTTTGGCCCAATGTTTATGGGCCTTTAGATGTACAAACAATGGTAATGGCCCATTGTTTTTGGGCTTTAATTAAAGTTATGGTTGCATACTTACTTGCTTATGTGATTGCACACTTTATTGGCTATTTGATATGCTTGTGATTACATACTTTAGTTGTATCTTCGTCACTATTCTACTACCTAGCCTACAACTGACTACCCATTAGGGGAGCTTGGATGCAACCTGAGCTTTGTTTTGATTTGTTGCAAGTTTCTTGTCCCTTTTATTTATTTATTTTTTTTCTCGTTGTGTGTGGATTCGTCAAGAACCTACATTCGTCAAAAAGTGCAATTTTGTCACTTAGTTGATTTGCTGTTTGACTTGCACCTACTAGGGGACTTTGCCATATCTGTGCCCTCGTCAATAACTTACATCCATCAAGATGGAATCTTGTTACTTAGCCGTTTGATTGACACCCATTTAAGGGATTTTGTCGTGTTTGTGGCTTCGTTAGTAACTTACATCCATCAAGGCGGAATCTTGTTACTTAGTCATTTGACTCACACCCATTTAAGGGGTTTTGTCATGTCTGTGGCTTCGTCACAAGAATTTACATCCGTCAAGACGGAATCTTGTTACTTAGCCATTTGACTCACACCCATTTAAAGGGTTTTGTCATGTCTGTGACTTCGTTAGTAATTTACATCCCTCAAGGCGGAATCTTGTTACTTAGCCATTTTTTGTTTTTCTCACGACTAGATCTATTTGCATGAAGACATTGGGTGAACAATTCTTTTATTAATTTTAGGAATGAACATATTCATTTGATACATCTATTGGTGGTACTTCTTCAAGTGTTCGATGTTCCATGGGCGAGGGAGCCTTTGTCCATCTATGGTTTCTAGGTAATAACTCCCTTGCCTGGAGTAGTGGATGACTCGGTAAGGCCCTTCCCATATGAGGCCGAGCTTTCCTTGGGCGGGATCTCTAGTCGCTATGGTAACCTTATGCGGGACAAGGTCTCCTATGTCAAGTCGTCTGAGTTTTACTCTCTTATTGTAGTATTAGGCCATCTTTTGCTGGTACTTTGTCATTTTGCTTGAAGTTTTGTCTCTTACTTCGTCCGGACAATCCAGGTTGAGTCGTAGTTTGTCATCATTGTCCTCCTCGCTGAATGCCTCTCATTTGATGCCTGTTACTCCTACCTCGACCAGGATCACCGCTTTAGTTCCATAGGTGAGTCTCAAGGGGGTTTCTCCCGTTGGGGTTCT
The DNA here is from genome assembly GCA_028216015.1 of Quercus dentata. Classification (NCBI taxonomy): domain Eukaryota; kingdom Viridiplantae; phylum Streptophyta; class Magnoliopsida; order Fagales; family Fagaceae; genus Quercus; species Quercus dentata. The sequence continues at coordinate 18,093,547 of CP116454.1, read as the reverse complement.
TGGTGTGGTTCTATAAGCCCAAAGGACGTTGGGTAATTCTTCTAGCTAGGCACCGTTCACATCGTCCAGCTTGGCTTTGATAATCTTGAGTAGTGTCCGATTCATCACTTCCGTCTGTCCATTCGCTTGGGGATGCCCCGGGGATGAGAATCGGTTCTTGATGCCCGGACTCGAACAGAAGTCCCTAAAGCTTTGGTCGTCGAGCCGCCACCCATTATCTAATATGATCGTTAATGGAATCTCGAACCTGCAAATTATATTCTTCCATACAAAGTTCTGAATTCTTGCTTCAGTGATCGTTGCTAGGGCCTCTACTTCGACCCATTTTGCGAAGTAGTCAATAGCAACTAGTAGAAATTTTACCTGACCTTTACCTTGGAATAGTGGACCGACGATGTCAATTCCCTATTGCGCAAATGGCCACGGAGAGGCTATCGTCGTCGATCTCTTTGCTTTGAAGTCTGCTGGACATTCCTGTATCATTGGCACTTGTCACACTTCCTTACGAGCTCCACCGCATCCACCTGCATAGTAGGCCAGAAATAACCTGTTTCAATGACCTTGTTCACCAGGGACCTAGAGCCGACGTGGTCCCCGCAAATCCCTTCATGGATTTCTTCCAGTATGTACTTTGCTTCTTCTTTGTTGACACACTTCAAGTAAGGCATGGAGAAGCCTCTTTTTTATAAGGTGTCATTAAGGACCGTAAATCTGGCCGCCCTCTTCTTGATCTTCTTGGCCTTTTCTGGGTTCTAAGGGAGGTGCCCGTCCTAGAGGAAAGAAACCATTGGTGTCATCCAACTGTTTGTGGTCCGGATTGTGAATGTTGGTACTTCTTCAATGTTGGGGTATTTCTGGACTTCCATTTCCAAGCCCATGCCGATCCCCCCTTCTTCTGATGATGCTAGCTTCGAGACTTCATCTGCCAACATATTCTCGCTTCTGGGGATCTGTGCGAATTCTATCTTATCGAACTCCCGAGTTAGATGTTTCGTCACCCTGAGGTATTTCCGCATTCTTTCTTCCTTTGCTTCGTACTCTCCCTTGATTTGTCCGATCATTACCTTTGAATCATTTTGGACTAACAGTTTCTTAGCTACAAGTGCCTTTCCGAGCCTCGACCCCGTTAATATTCCTTCGTATTCAGCCTCATTGTTGGTAGCCAGGAATTTTTGTTGGACTTTGTATTTGAGCACTTCTCCGTCAGGGGTGGTTATGACAACCCCTACTCTCTCCTTCTTTTGGGCCGACGAACCATCACCAGATCGTCCCATCGCTCGGCTTTGTTGGTGAGGCCGTTTTCATTCGAAGAGGTGAACTCTGCGATTAAGTCTACCAAAGTTTGTGCCTTGATGGCTGTTCTGGGATGGTACTCAATGTCAAATTGACTGAGTTCAATTGCCCATCGGACCATTCTTTCGGCTACCTCAAGTTTATTTATGGATTTTTTGATAGGTTGATTCGTCATCACCAGAATAGGATTTGCCTGAAAATATTGCCTTAGTTTGCATGAGGCTACTATTAACACAAACGTAATCTTTTCAATCCTTGGATACCTAGACTTAACCCCTTGGAAAGCTTGGCTGGCGTAGTAAACTGGGAGTTGTCTCTTACCTTTTTCTCTAATCAAAGCTGCACTCACCGCTATAGCCGATACTGCTAAGTACAAATATAGGTTTTCCCCTTCCTTGGATGGACTTAAGAGGGGTGGATTACTCAGGTAACGTTTGAGTTCTTGGAATGCTACTTCACATTCATCACCCAGTGCGAAAGCATGCTTCAACGTCTTGAAAAAGGGTAGGTACTTGTCCATCACTCTATAGACGAACCTACTTAAAACTGCAATCCTTCCCGTGAGCTTCTAGACTTCCTTGATAGTCCTGGGCAATGCCATATTGATCATGGCTTGCACTTTCTCTAGGTTTGCTTCTATTCCTCTCTGAGACACCATGAATCCCAAGAATTTCCCTGAAACTACACCAAAAACGCACTTACTAGGATTCAACCTCATCTGGTATTGTTTGAGGGTGGCAAACGTCTCTTTTAGGTTGTCCAGATGCACAAGCTCTTCCTTACTCTTGACAAGCATATCATCTACGTATACTTCCATATTCCTGCTAACTGCTTTGCTAAACATTTAGTTCACTAGTCTATGATATGTAGCTCCGACATTCTTTAATCCAAAAGGTATTACCTTGTAACAATAGAGACTTTGACTTGTGATGAAAGCAGTCTTCTCTTGATCTTCTTCAGCCATCCTTATCTGGTTATACTTGTGATGAAAGCGTCCATGAACGTCAGCAACTTGTGTTTGGTTGTAGAATCCACAAGCTAGTCTATCCTTGGTAGAGGGAAACTATCTTTCGGGTATGCCTTATTCAGGTCCGTGAAGTCCATCCACATTTTCCATTTCCCATTTGCTTTCTTCACTAGGACGACGTTTGCAAGCCACTCGGGATAGTGCACTTCTCGGATGAAGCCTGCCATCAACAGCTTGGTAACTTCATCTTTAACTGCTTGGTCTCGTTTTGGGGCGAAGACTCTTCATCTTTGCTAGACGGGTTTTCTTTCCAGTTTCACATTCAACTTATGCTAAATGACTTCTGGAGCTATACTCGGCATGTCCTCGTGGCTCCATGTGAAGACATCTAGGTTTTCTTTGAGGAACTAGATGAGCCTTGTTCTTATTTTAGGGCTTAACATCGTCCCTATCTTCGTCGTCTTGGTTGCCCCCGCCCGCTCCCATTCCATTGTTTCCAGAGCTTCCATTTTATCTTCTTCCTTCTCCTTAATCATCCATGTGTGGTTCTCCTTTGCAGCCAAAATGGCCTGATAAGACTCTCTCGTTAAGACTTGATCTCCTTTTACTTCGCCGACACCGTTATCTGTTGGGAATTTTACCTTTAAGCAACAGGTGGACGTGGCTGCTTTCCATTTGTTGAGCGTGGGCCTCCCAATGATTACATTCTAAGATTAGGGGAATTCTACCACCAGGAAGTCTAATTGATAGGTCAACTGCACCGAGTAGGTCCCTCATTCATATCAACATCATTATGCCCTTGGGATATACTCTGTCTCCACTAAAACTAATGAGGGGGGAGTCAAATGAGCATAGTCTCCTTGGATCTAGCTTGATTCTTTGGAAAGCGGGAGGTAGATGATATTTGCGGAGCTACTGTTGTCCATGAGGATCCTTTTGGTGTTGAATCCTTTTATAGTCAGCATTATAATCAAAGGGTCATTGTAAGGTCGCTTCATTCTCCTGGCGTCCACTTCATTGAAGAACATATCTTGGTCCGTTCGTTTCTATTTAAACGGAGGTATCATATGGACGCTATTCACCTGTCTTTGGCATGCTTTCTTAAGGGATTTGAATGACCCTCCTGTGAAGGGCCCTTTTGTAATCGTCTTTATCTCCCCGATCACATCCTGTGGAGGTTGGAACGGACGATCATCACTCCCGGAAGAGGACTCATGCTGGCTCTTATTACCATCCCCGAACTTACTATATTCCCTTTTCTTCACATATTTCTATAATTTCCCTTTCTGTATCAACTCCTCTATCTGCTTCTTTAGGTCTCTACAATCTTCCCTATTATGGCCATGATCCTTGTGAAATCGGCAGAACTTGTTCTTATCTCGAACGTTAGGGGATGAGTGTAATGGTCTTGGCCATTTGAGATAGTGCTCGTCCTTAATCTGCGTTAAAATTTTGTCAACAGGCATACTAGAGGGGTAAATTTTACAGTTCGAGGACCTTTATCTTCTTTTCTTTTGTTCCCGTCATTATTCCGATGATCCGGGCGCTCCCTCTTTTTACCCCTACACTTGTCATCCTTCCCTTCTTCGTCTCCTGGCTTCTCTACATCCTTTATGGCTGCTAAAACGTCTTGAGCATTCATGTACTTTTGTGCTTTTAGGAGCATTTTTGCCATCGTCTTTGGAGGGTTCTTCGCGAGTGAAGCCACGAGATCTCTGGATCTCAGTCCCGCTTTGAAGGTTGTTAGCTGTACTTTGTCATCGGCTTCGTCTACCTCGAGGTTCTCTCGAGTAAAGTGTTTCACGTATGACCCCAAGGTTTCCTTTTCTCTTTGCCTAATGGTGAGTAAGTGGTCTGCTGGCCTCTTAGGACGCTGCCCTTCAATGAAGTGACGCAAGAAAGCGTTGCTCAACCGCTCGAAGTTGTCGATGGACGATGTTGGCAACTTCGTGAACCATTCCCTTACAGCTCCTTTGAGAGTGGTAGGAAAGGAAAGACACAGTTTCTCGTCGGGGCATTGAAGGCCTAGCATTGTTTTGAAGGTATTAAGGTGATCCTGAGAGTCTTTGAGCCTCACAAATAGCTCAAGTTGAGGTAGACAAAATTTTGACGGCACGAGACATTCAAGGACTGTTGTAGTGAAAGGCGAATCCGTGGCCCTTACCATCCTATCCATGGTCCGGTTCGTTTTCTCCTTGATGGCATTCCTCAATTCGTCCATCTCCTTCCTCATCTTTCGAAGGAGATCTAAATTTTGCTCTTCCTGAGTAGTAGGTCTTTGATGAATACTCCTATGGCTATCTCCTTCCCCCTCCGGGTTATCCTTGGATCGATTCTCTTCCTGTTGAATCTGTTGAAGCCGCAGCTTCATTTCTTGATTTTGTTTTGTGAGTTCTTTAATGGTGGCTGCAAGAGCTTGGACTTAATGGGCCAAGGCTGCGAAATCTGGATTGGACTCCATCCGAATGTAGAAGTTGATGGAAACTTCGTTTTCAAATATGAATCCGAAAATGTCGTCTCTACACACGGCGCCAAACTGATGAAGCGTGACCTCGTCGGTTGAGATGAACATGCTCAGATGAATCTAAATTCTCGCCTGGATACCCGTGTAGATGACAAGACTACTTTTGCAGGAGTGGTCACCGATGTGGTGTCCGCCACAACGTCTCCGATGCCAAAGTCAGAACGAAAGAGTATAATGTAAGATGAAAAAGAATACTAAAATGGCAATCACTTATCCTTTTTGAGTGTCTGTGTTTTTGTACCTTATGTTGGCAGTGTAGGGGGCTTTATATATGTTGCCTTGGATTCTAGCATTTGTGATTGGCATTTGTGATGTTAATTTCTTCCTTAGGTAATGCCTCCCGCCTTGTAATGGAGCTTTTATTATGCTCCCAATGGTCTATACAGATGGTTTTGTAACCGTCCGAGGTATTATTGGTGGCATTAAATGGTTCAGCTATTCCCGTCGATTATGTGGATGCTTTTTGGGCTCGTCTTAGGGGTGGCCTTGTCTGTCTTGCTGGATTCGTCATCGATCCCGTAAGGGATTTCACCAAATCAATGAGTAATAATGAAAGAACAAAATGAACACATCAAGTAAAGAAATTAATAATTGACTTGGAGGCACAATAGAAAATGATTTGATCCAAGAATGAACAAAATTCGATTGAAATGTAAACTTTGATTACAACATAATAATAACAAGAGTTCTAATAAAATATACGCATCCATAGGGGTGCCAAAGACTTTTCAATTCTGTTCTCATATTTATTCTGTTTTTTACTACACTTCAGTAGACCAAAAGAAGAATTAATTCTTAATGAATGAAGAGAATGGTCAAATTTTAAAGTCATCCCTACCATCCAATGATTCAAAAGAAAACAAAAACAAAATTATATTGAATTGTACACTTTGCTCAACCATAATAACAAGAATTTTATTCAAGTATACACTTTGATTACAAGGTCATAAAAATATTATAGCTGATAATAAGTAATTTTTTTAACCATCAAAATACATATTTCCATTAGAAAAGAGGGAGAAAAAAGTCTTGCACGCGTGAAGATCAACTTGTTGGAAACTTTAACTCTGCAAGCAGAAAGGGTACATTTCTAAAACTTGCCAGTGTAGAACTTGTCCATCTCTAAAGGACAAGAAAAGAAGGAATGCAAGTTAAAAGCATCACTCATGAAAACTAAAAATTATGTATTTATGTTGATAAGTTGGTAACTGGTAAAAGCGAAGTCTTTAAAGTATGGAAACGATTAATGACAAATTTCCTAACTCCCAACCATCATTAACATAAGAAAATTAGTTTCAAAGTACAATAATGATCTATATGATGGTTGTCACTCAAGTTGTGAAAGTAATCAAAGTTATAAAAACATGTATTCAAAGTGCCTAAAAATTAAATACATAAAGACTAAGATTAAAAAACCAAATTCATTGAGACATTATAAAGACAAACTTCATGGCCAATAGTCTACAAAAATGCGAAGTTGAAATGAAATCAATAGCGAGCACACAGATTGCCAGCATGTCCTGGTGAGGTGTCTAAATAATGAGTCATTCGATTAAATTTTTGATTTTGCACGGTATCTTAAACTTGTGATTGGCGGAAACACAAACCTGAACCTGTGTATATCATCCAGTCCCGATGTTAGAATCGAATATTCTGCTAGGGGACAATCAAATATCACTTTTTCCTGTAAATGAAGTTCAGTAGAGCCCAATTCCACAACGCCAATTCGAAAGGGTACGAACAACATGGTCCGGAGCCCGACATTCGGCCTTGACGAGCCTGGTCATATGGCGAGCTTGCCGGTGAGCCCACACCAACCACATAAACTGGCTTTGAAGTGGTAAAAGCTTTGCACGGGAGGTCACCGCCGTTCATGAAGGACAACATTTTTGATGCCAAGAAGAACCACTCAGTGTCGGTGAGCTCTTGTTCGTCAACAGACCTGGAGTTCAATAAACCGAGGTTGACCAACATCTTCTTAACATGCTCCTGTTCCACCGCAGATGTTGTCTTGGCCTTCAGATTGTCTTTGTCGCCTTGGTAGTATTCGAATTCCCAGTCCAAAATTGACACACCGGAATAGTCGTGCAATAACTTCCAGAAGATGGCATAGGTCCAGTTCATGTGGAATTCGTCCTTAATCGGCCGCTGGAGCCGCCTTTGTAGGGTTTGCTTGGAAGGACATACAACTCTACTCCAACGAAGATCTTTGAATTCAGGCACATCTATACTCTCTTTTTTACTTTTAATATTTCTTTTGTTTTCTTTTGTATTCTGCATATCTTTAGGCATGCTATCCAAACTATTTGTATCATCAGATATGTTTGAAGGGAAGATTGACGATATGGAATATTGAGAGAATCGTGTTAGTCTTTCATTGCATTCTGAACTTTGATCAGTTTGAGACTTGGTCGGCGGGAAGATTGAGGGTATGGAATGTGAGAATTGTTCAAATCTTTGATTGGATTCTGAACTTTGATCAGTTTGAGACTTGGTCGGCGGGAATATTGAGGATATGGAATGTGAGAATTGTCCAAATCTTGGATTGGATTCTGAACTCTCAGCTTGTGACTTTGTTGGTGGGAAGATTATCGATACGGAATCAGAGTATTGTGGAATCGTTTGATCGAGATCTTTGAACCACAAGATCCAGAATAGTTTGGTGGGAAAATTGAAGCTATGGAAGGAGTAGCATGTGGAACTCTATCTTCACTCATTGGGCTACCAGGAGGAGATTTGGTGGGTAGGGCAATTGATTCCATCAAAGGACCAGAGAGGTAGAGAATTTCTAAATATTAGGAAATTTAATGTTAGTTTTCAAACTTCTTCTTGCCTTATATCTCTGCCATGTCTTTTCAATTGTGTCCATGATTGCCAACTTCCTTCAAATAAAATCACACATAACCAACAATTATGAAATCAAATAAGTTATGAATTTCAATAATCTCATTCAACTAAAACTTACTTTAAATTTAAAATCGTTACCTTATGAGTGGTTCCAAATTCCAACAGACTAGACTTTGGGATGAATCCCTGCTGCCACATGAGATTCCAGACCAATATTTGACAACGATGGTTGAAGATTGAGGTGCATATCAACGATTAGGAAATGGGCAGTGCATATAAAGGCAAAGGGCAAGTCAAGTTATGAAAAGTCTTCCATTACCCAAATGAGAATCCACATGAAACTTCCTCGTCTCTTCTTATTCCTCTTGAGATTTCGTTGCACCTTCCTTCTTCTTTACCTTGAGACACACATGGAAGGACTTACAAATGACGAAGCAACTGATGATGTAATGATTTAATCAATTCTCTGTACAAAAACAACATAAAAACCCAGTACATTTATAGACAATTTTTCCTAATTTAGGTGAGAAATCAATATAGTTGGCCTTTTTGTCACCCTTAAAACTAAGGCCAACTCTTCCACTAGGCCACTTAGGCACTAGGCCACTTTGGCAATGTCTTAAGACCCCAAGTTAACAGAAGCCCCTTCTATTATCAATGTGAGATTTACATGGTTTTTAAATAAATGTATACTAGATTATCACTATTAAAAAAGAATCATACGTAGAAAAGTAAAAGGCAAGTCAAGTGATCAAAAGTCTTCCACCGATTAAAGAAAGAAAAAACAATGACCAAGATAAAAGTAGTGAAAATTTACCCAAAAAATATCTCTTATCCATGACATTTTTACAATACTTTCACAAATTATATTAGTTGGTAAGTTGTTTATTAGTTTTAATTTAAACCAACCATTAAAATTACATTTTTGTTAACTAGCAACAATTTGCCACTTTGTTATAAATGTTGTGAAAATATCACAACAAATTCTAAGTGGCAGATTATTACTAATTGTTATTGTTGGGGTAAAAAATAATCTTAATGGTAAGTTCAAATTTGAACCAATAATAACTAAGTACCTCTAATTTGTTGTGAAAATATTGTGAACGTTCTCTTCTCAAAAAATATAGCTAAGATAACTCGAGATTTTTTGCAGCTTCCTTCGTATCTTCCTCAAGAGTGCCCCCATGTCCTAATTGATTCACTCCAAAAACGCCAAAAAACTAGGTCCATTTATTGGAATTGTAACCTAGCTTTTATTTATATTTTGTAAACTACTTTTATAATAGATTTGTCTTGATTGGGATGAGTCATTTTTGCAATGGTTTTTTGGTTTTCCTTGTCAAGCGTTCTCCATCAATTTTCCTTTCTATCACCATATCTTGTGTTACCTATTTTTTATTTACAAATTTGGTGACTTGCTGGTTTCATTGGTTAAATATGCTTGTACTAATATTCATTCATGTATAAGTGGTGTGGTTGATTAAGTAGTATAGTCCTAAATTGGATACTAAAGGGGATAATAAGTAGTTAATATAACATAATTGGAACCAAATTCTTTGGTTTAAAGTTTTGGGTCAAATGATGTCCTTATATGTTATATTAGCTCTTCAATTGGAGTCTTCCTAAGATATGTTCAAGACATGTTCCCCAACAAGTGATGATCTATAAAAGTAAAATGGATGGCCCCGTGGATTACATGCTTGTCATTTGTCTAGACGAGCCTGTAGATTTAATGCTCGTTTGTTGCATGGACGAGCCTGTAATTTTAGTACTCGTCAAATGTTTTGTAATTTTAGTACTCATCAAATGTTTTGACGAGTACTAAAATTTTAGGGTTTATGTTTTCAATTTCTCATAGAAGTTGTATAAATTTTTTTTTTTCTAAAATAATTTATTAATAATTACCTTAAAGACACCTAGTAACATAACATTAATCTAAAATCAAAAGGCAGTCAAAGTTATCAAAAGTCTCCCGCTACCCAAAAGGCAAGTCACTTTTTAAAATCTCTTCCAAAGAAAAAGAAAAGAATGATCAATCAAAGTTAATGAGAATCCATAGGAAACTTCCTCGCCCCTTCTTATTCCTCTTTGAGATTTCGTTGCACCTTCCTTCTTCTATTCCCTGACAGTGTCCCCAAATCCTCACTTCTCCTATTGAAATGAATTTAGAAAAGGGAACTATTGTTTCTTTATACAATTATCTATGAAAAGGGAACTCGACGCTCTTTCAAATTTTCAAAATCATCTACGATTGAATCCAAATTAAATGTTGAAGCTATATCCTTTTCAATGTATAACATCAAAGAGTCCGTCAAAATATTATTTTCCATTTTGTTTCGAAGGTTAGTTTTGATAACTTTCATAGTTGAAAATGCTCACTCTGTAGTAGTAGTAGTAGAAACTAGAAGAGTAAGCACAAGTCTCACTATTTTATAAATAAGTTTATAGTGTTCTCAATTTCCAGTTCTCACTAACCATTGAGACAACTCGGATAAACTTTTCAATTTTTTGAACTCTAGATCCTAGACTGCATTATACTCAAAATGATAAAGCTCATTTTCCAACACTTGTTTGTCATAATCTGTGAAATCTTGTGGATAGAAATTCTTTACCAACAAACAAAGATCACTACTTCTGAAAGATTTTAATGCCTCTCGAGGTTCTAAAGCTCAACTAAGCCCGAATTGAGCCTAAGTATCCATTGCATCTTCATTAAACCGATAATGTAGTTCCTGTAGTTGAGAATCTATTGTAGCATAAAAAATATTTACTCGATAATGATGCTCAATTGTAACATTATCTTGCTGATTATGAGCTCGATCTCGCCTCTCAATATAACAAGCATTCATATCCAGGACATCAATGCAATGCTTCTCACAAAATGATATCACAGTGGTGAGTAAGTCATCCCACCCATCATCTCTAAATTTTTGGATAAGTGCTTTAGTAGATGAAACTAAATGCATGACATTTAAAATGTCTTTAGATTGGCTTTGCAAAGCTTGATAAAGTTTATCGATGATCTCCATAGTTTTCTTCTCAAGATGCAAGATGAAGATAAATTCAAATGAAGTTAAACCCTCATAAGCTGACTTAGCTTCTGCCCGATGTTCTCCATCAATTGTATCATCAATTATATTTTGTAAAACTTCAATAGTTGAAGTAAACATCCTTAATAAGCTAGAAAATGATCAAAAATGTGAACTCCGACGTGTTTCTACAGGTCATTGTAAAGTGCCAATTTGATTAAGTCCACCTCCGGTCTCAAGCTCTTCAAGATCAATCAAACGTGCTATTTCATTCGCATTGGCAACTTTCAATTGCTCATTGCACTTGCATGAAGTATTAACAATTTTGATAAGAAAATGCAATGTAAGAAAAAATGACTAATGGGAACAACTTTTTTTGATGCTTTTATTAATGCCAATTGTAAGCGATGTGCAAAACAATAAATGTAGTAAGCATATGGGCAATCATTCAAAATCAAAGCTTGTAATTCATTCCATATACCTCGCATGTTGCTTGCTCCATTATATCCTTGCCCTCAAATATTTTGTTTATTTAAGCAATGTTGACATAACAAAGAATATATCATCTTCTTTAGAGTCAAAGCCACAGTGTCAACAACATGAATAAGCCTAAAAAAACGTTCTTTCACAAAGCCTTCTACATCAACATATCTAAAAACCACAACCATTTGCTCTTTCATGGACATATCACGAGCTTCATCAACCATTATGCAAAATTTTGCATCACCAATTTCTTCCCGAATGGCCTTCTTCACTTTGACTGAAAAAACATGTAGAATTTCCTTTTGAATCCTAGATGATGTGTAAGTTGCATTTTTTGGAGCTTTTTCTATTATTTCAACAACCTTCTCATTCCAAAAAGTCACAATACCCAATGATTCTAAAAATTTCCCACAATTTAATGAACTAAAACTTTCATCTTGACCTCTAAAAGTTATAGCTTGAAAGGCAAGATATCAGACAATAAAAATTGTGGCCTTCATTTGCCGATTATTTACAATTTGTTCAATAGTGAAATGATCAATTACCCTTTGTAAATGCTGCCATTGGTTCATCAAATCCTTACACATTTGCTCGGTAACTATATGATATAAGTTAGGATCTTTTCTTATATGACCTTGAAAATAACAATCTTTGCCCCCAACCTTTCTCCAATTTCTAAATCCACCAACAATGAATGTATTTTGTCCCATAACCCCATTTGAATTATGAAAGACAAAGCATGGTAGACAATAAGCTGCATCTGTTGTAGGAGAATATTCAAGCCATGTTGAATAATTTTCAAACCAAGAAGCTTGAAAGCTACGATTGTGCTTTCCACTTTTTTTGAATGTATTTAGAGGAGGTTGGTGCAGACCTTTTATAACGTAAGCCCGTTGAATTTCATCACGTTGATTAACATGATATTCCAATATTTGTTTGTGTGTTCTGGGATCATAATCCAAAGAATCAAGGTCAATTCTTTGAAATTGTGTTTGAGAGATTGGAACATCGACATTTTCCGGAATTGGAACATCGACATTTTCCGGAATTGGAACATCAACATTTTCTAGAATTTGAACATTCACATTTTCTAGAATTGGAATAGCAACATTAGTTGTTGGCAATTCCACGTTGACTTCGGAAGAATTTGAAGTTGAACATTTTCTTTTGAAAAAATCAAGCATTGTAGTTGATTTATTCATGATCTACAAATAAAATAAAAATCATATAAGAATCATCATTATTTTCTTAAATTTGTGTTACAATTTTCTATATTATATGATTTGTTTTTTTTCTTTTTGTCTTTGGTCTGCCTTTATTTATGTCTTTGTGTTATCTCTGCCTTTATTTGTGTCTTTGTGTTGTCTCCATCTTTCTAATTCTGACCCACTAACCCAATGAATCCCACTACTGACACTGCTAACAAAAACTTTTCTTAACTTTACCTTTTTTTTTTTTTTTTTTTTTTTTTTTTTTGTCACTTGTCCGTTGCCCAACTCCACTTGTCCCTATTATGCCAAACAACCAGTTAACAAAGAAAAAACTATCTTTACAAACTCTACTCTCTCTCTCTCCCTCTCATCTATATAATGCAAGAGAGAGAGTCACAAACACAGAGTGACAATCACAAAGCCAAAAAGCCCACCACCACCCCCCCAAAAAAAAAAAAAAACACCACAGGCAACACAGATTCAATTCACAATCATCAACATCAATTCAGTTCATCACTCATCAGTAAAAACACAAATATGAAACACCACAAGGCATAAGCACGCTTTGTGAATCTCAGATTCTCGGATCACAAGCACGATTCTCGCTTTTGTGATAAAAGTAAATACCTATGAGTGTGATGGGTCTCCGTGGGCGACGATGGTGGCGGCAAGTGGGTCTCGCGTGGCGGTGTGGGTTTTATCGGTGTGGGTACTGGACTGGGTAGCAAGCATCATGGGCCACGGCAAAAAGATGGGTCTTCGGTCTCACAAGTGTCACGGGCCACGGTGTCGATCACGGTGACATGGCTCTCTATCTCTCTCTCTCTCTCCGTCACGGCGACACAGGTCTTCAATCAAGATGGGTCTTTTCGTCTCTAAGTACTCTTTATCTCTTTGTCTCGCCTCTCACGTTCCTTTTTTTTTTTTTTTTTCGTTGTTTGCTTTCTCCGTTTGGTTTTGGATTGCTGAGACTTGAGAGCCAAGTTTTTTTTTTGGAAAATTTTACTTGCTAAATTTTTTTATTTTGGACCTGGGGGCCCTTAGCCCTCTACCTGGGTCCATCCCTGCATGTACCAAACGGGCCCTAAGAGGTTGGTGGCCATTGGTTACTTGGATTTTGCCACTAATCTAATAGGAAACTTCCGTATACCTTTCAAGAGAATATCATGTACATTTATTGACTAAAAAAAAATTAAAATACTACTTTTATTACAATATACACGAATTTTCTTTATTGTCTTGGACTTAGGCAGAGGGAAAGACTGAAAGGATTTCCAATGTTTCTGTCAAGCCAATGATATGAATGAAATAACCTCAATGAAATTTAACTGAAAATTTGTGAGGGGGCAATTTATGATGACGTGAGTTGCTATGAGGCTTCATTAACTCTGTTCTGCGATATTGGGGAATCACCACAATACCTCGGTATAGGTCCTGGATAATCCTTTGTTCCGCAGATGGGGATTATTTACAACTAGCCGATTAAGAATTCTCGGATGTACTAGTACTAGCAAGTGCATCTTTGATGCAGTCATCAATTCTCCCAAAAGGCCACAATTACCGCGAGCAAATGTATTAATGATCTTTTTTTTTATTAGTTAGACAAAAACTTAAGAAAAAAAAATGGGTTGTGAATCTTTAGCACAATCCATAACTCGAAATAGATCCAAAATTGAATTATTGCAGAGATGTATCTAGGGAATAGTCATTTTAAAGCAAATTCCCCCTAGATACACATGTCGTGATATTTTATTTCACAATTGAATCAATTTAAAAAATACCTAAAGTTAAGGATTTATCAATAGGTAATGTTGCTCCAATACCCAACCAAAGGGCTACTGCCTGGAATTGATTCTTCCTGGGTCGATGCCCGAGCGGTTAATGGGGATGGACAGTAAATTCGTTGGCAATATGTCTACGTTGGTTCAAATCCATCTTGGCCCTATACTACAAATTTTACTCCCTCAAAGTATCAAAAACAAGTTGATGTATCAACCTTTTTTTCAATACTAATTATAAAGTTACATCTCCAACGAATGTATTAATTTTTAAACATGAAATAAAAAGGAAATTGACTTTTTTTTTTAAATGTTTTTAAGATGGTATCAATTATAGTTATGAACTTATTATTACATTAATTTGTAAATTCTTTTCAGGGAAATTGATAATATTTTTAATATTTTTCCTCACTAATTACATCTTTTTTTAAACAAATAAACACACCCACAAGTATAGAGGGTAAATTTTTTTTTCATCAATAAACTTAAATTAAATAAAATTAAATAAAAAGAAAACTTGAATATATCGAGTTATAAAAAACACTCAAATATATGGAATTTTATTATTCCTTTTTCTAGTTTTTATATTTTAAAATTGTTATATGACAATTTAATATCAGTTATAATTATCTATTGCAAATGTGAGGCGCAAGACTTTAAACTCACACATATCACTCTTTTTTCCTCAGTGTGAGAACTTTATCTCTTGGGGGAACTTTTTGTCAACAATACACTGTATACACTTGAAAGGGTACATTAGGTATGGCTTTTATTTAAGCTTTAATAAAGTTTTTTTTTGGTGATTAAGTTTATTGCCAACATTTTTTTCTTTACACAGATTGGGTTACGGCCCATGTTTTCTCTCACTCTCTTCACAACTTGGATCCCACAACAATCAGTACACTTATTTACGCTAAATGCGATTGGGTAGAAAATTTGCCCATGAAATTTAGAAGACAAAGAAGAAAGTGAGCTTATTCTTCGAGATAACACGCAAGCCCACCGTTTCTTTTATCGATCGGGCCATTGGACCATAAAGTGCTCAATGCCCACACCCTTAATGAAGCAAATGGGCTCTTTCTATAAATAAGCCTTCAAATCCCATTTTGCTTACGGCTAACACTTGAACAGGTGGACAAGGATAACTTCCTCTTAAATAACGCAAAATTACAAGTTTTCTATCAAAGACTTTGAGCCTGTTTGTTTAGGTGTTTAGAGAGCTTAAAACGGTAGTTTAGCAAAACAAATTCCGATGATACGTTGGCTAGGTGATATTTGTGGGATTGCATTTTTAATTCATTTTCATAATTCAGAAAATGCAATTTCCCACTACTTTTTCAACATCGCACGATTTGCAAGATTGTGTTACCGCTTATATTTTCAGCTGAAAGCCCTCAACTTCATGCTTAATGACCAAAATACCGGGCTTTCCCTTCCCCATATATGTGTACATATATATATATATATATATATATATATAGATAGATAGATAGATAGATAGGTAAAAGTCCTAGAAACGTCCTAATGCAAGTCAGCCTTATCCTCACCTGACAGGCACACTTATTGCCCTTGCAGAAGTCTATTCGGATGAAGATCTGTCTCCAGCCAGGCCCCTACCCCCGTTGCCACTTGTCGTTCATAACCTAGGCCCCTACCATCTTCTGAAAAGCATAATGTAAATTGTATCTAAGCTCTGTTGTCTATAAATACAATCCTTGTATCTTTGAAGAAGTACCAATAGTTGGATCTGGGGGAGATATATCTCCTCAGTCCTTAGTTCTCTTCATTAGTTTCACAATATTTGGCTTTCTATTCTCTGTTCTTGTTCAATTGCTCTGCTCTGATTCCCTTTGTTGTTCTCCATTACCAAGATACTAAAACAAGCTGATTTCTTCAGAAATTTGACAGTATGGCAAGGAGATGTGATGATTTGTGTCTTCAAACTTTATGAACCAAGCTAATGCTTTGTGAGGGTTGGTTGGGAATTTGGAGTTATTTCTCACGGAATTTGAATGTTGAAGTCTAGGTGGTGCCCAGAACTAATGGAAAAATATTGTGATTCACCAAATCCTGAGCTCTTAAACGCAGCCAAGATCGGATCGCTGATCAGAGTAAGAAATTAAGAAAGCATCATTCTCATCAAGACCAATAATCAAGGAGAGAGCTAGAAATCGTTTAGAGCTAGGGCCGACCTCTAGAACCAAAATAATTTGTGTGAAACTCAAGTCATATATACACACGCTTACGTATGAGTTTTCTATTCTGCTTGGATTAGTGAGTGAGAATTTTCATATCATTTTAGAGAATTTCTTATTCTGATTTTTTCTTTTTTTAATTCTTTATTACATCATAATATCATACGTTGTGATTGGGATTGTATACTATTTTTCATAGAAAATTGAAAAAGTAATATATCATTGAGTATATTTTTTTAAAAAAAATCATATTACCGAGTAATAAAATGATCTGAAAGTTTTATATTAAAAGAAAAATGTAAATTGAGCATTTACATAGTATCTGTAGTATATTTCTAACTTTGTTCACTTTGTATGAGACAATTTTTGTTTTATTAAAACTTTCACCCTCTTCAACATTTGAAATAATAACAAGCATGTCAAATTCATTAGATTCCTAACATGTATACAACAATTATTTGATTAATAAATGTTATAAAAAATTATTTGACTCACAAATAACGAAGCTATTCACTAATCAGGAATTACTTTAAGAAATAAATATCTCAAAATAACTCGGCCTTGTTTTCATTTAACATCTCATGTGACTTTTTACCCTCTTATGCCCTAAAGATCAACAAAATACTACATTAATATATATATATATATATATATATATATATATATATATATTTGAATACTATAGAATTACAAAAACTAAGCATATTGAAGTATTAAACACATAATGCAAAAAGTGTACTGTGGGATTAGATTAATAAAACCTAAAATTCTTTAGATAACATTTTACTACTCATACCAAATAGATATTTTATTTTGGATATGGTAATAATTTTCAGTAAGCATATATCTTACTATACTAGAGCTTTTAAAGAATTTTCATGTATTATTTCACAAAAAAAAAAAATAATAATAATAAATTAGAGTGATAATCTTGCAAAATTTGGATAATCTATTTGCAATACCACTATGGCAGTTAATTGGTCCCTAACATTTTCAACTTATAGTTTATTTGGTTCTCATATTTTGATAGCAATTAAATTGGTTCTTGTTATTTTCAACTTGCAATCAATTTGATATTTGTTATTTTCAATTTGCGGTAATTCTAGGTCTATGGGTTTGTTTAAGTTGCTAAGTTGATGATATGTGTGTCTACCAAAGTTGGAAATTGGTAAATTCAATTTGTGTATTTGTGTTTGGTTGCCAAGAAAGTGCAAAAAAAAGCTTTGATTTGACATTTGAGACCAAATTTGACTGCAAGTTGAAAATAATAGAAACCACAATGATCACTACTAAAATGTAAAAACCAAATTGAAAATAACCCTAAAATATAGGGACCAAAATGGTGTTTCTACTTTTCTTTTTCAAAAAATGTACACAACTCATAATTGAGTACATTTTATTCTTTAATATATGCCCTTAGGATACTCCTGAATAGGACACTTAGAGCATTCACGGCGGTGGAGCTAAATAGCGATATAGCTATTTTAGCTCCACCAAAACACCAAAAACCACCATCCAGCAATGGAGCTATATCTATATTTTTTTAGTTTAATTGCTACAGTGCATAAGACGTTTGTCTCTCAAAAGATGTTTGTCTCTTGTTAGGACATATGTGTTTCACATTAAGAACATATGTCATGATTTTATGTAATTAGCTTATCCTTTGACAAAACACACTTTACTTGTATTTGGATAGATTTAGGATGTGTTTAAATACTTCAAGAAAACAAGTTGATAGTGTAAATTCATTAAAGCTCAACAACTGCATCTATCGAGCTTAAGAAAGTTGTTCAAAGTTCGGGGTGCTCAACACCTGCTCAACACCTCCTATCTCACGAGGTTTAAGAAATTCAGAATTTAAATTTGATTTTCTTGGGATCCGTGAATATGTCTTTGGGCCTTCTTTTCTCTTAACCCTAGACATATAAAAAGATTGTTTTAAGGGCTGTCAAATAGTTCACAAATTGCACAAGCTTTAAGCAAACTCTATTCAAGCAAATTGTGACCGAAGACAAAGTTCTTACCCTAGTTCATCTCTTTCTCTTGAAGAAGTTGTTGTGTATGTGCACCGTAGGGTTTTGTGACCAAGCATCTTCTTGATCTTCATCGTGTGGATGAACTCAAGAACTTTGCAACCAACAATCTTCTTAGTTGGTGATTGAAGTCGCGTCCTGGGATTTGCGCAATTAATTAGTCACATACTTGGGAGTCGTGCATCAGAAAGGGGAACTGTCACTACAGAACAAGTCCAATTGGGTATTGGGGTAAGGGTTCAACTGTAGGTTGGTAAGGTATTTGAAATTCTTTTACTTGTAACCGCTTGTTGTGATAATAGTGGAGTTTCGGGAGTGGTGACTTGAAAATCACCTGATGGGGTTTTTGCTGTTAGGTTTTCCCTATTCGTAAACAAATCACCATGTTCTTTATTTTCCGCTAAATAATTAGTTTATTGGTGATTTGTTTGTACTACCACGTGTTTGCATGATAAATTGATTAATTAATAACTTGGCTAATTAATTAATTAATTTATATCACAATGGGTCATTCATTTTATAGCCTATCAAGTGGTATCGGAAGCGTGCACACTCGATTAAGGTTTAATCTTTGCTGTGTTGATCCATTGACCCCTGTTTGTCATGGATAGAGGACAGTCATTAATCATACCTCCTTTATTTAATGACACTAACTATGCATACTGAAAAGTATGCATGAGAGCTTTCTTGCGGTCTTTAGATGAGAAAGTGTGGCAAGCAGTGGAGATAGGCTGGACTAAGCCTACAGAAGCACCAACCGACTAGGATGATGCCAAGATTAAGGCGGTAAACATCAACAGCAGAGCATTGAATGCATTGTTCGGTGCAGTCACCAATGAGGAGTTCAAGAAGATATCCTCAATTGAAACTGCCAAGGAGGCTTGGACTATCCTCCGGACAACCTATGAGGGTACAAAGGCTATAAAAGATTCAAAGTTTCAGAGGCTCACTACAAGCTTTGAAGAGATAAAAATGGAGGAGGATAAGTCTTTTGATGAGTTCTATGCCAAGCTAAAGGACATAGTGAACTCAACCTTCAATCTTGGGGAAACCATTCCCGAACCCAAGATTGTAAGGAAGGTGCTCAGATCTCTACTTGAGAGATTTCATGCCAAGATCACGGCAATAGAGGAATCAAAGGATATTGACAAGATTCCTTTGACTGACCTGGTTGGAAACTTGCGGACCTACAAGCTAGGGTTGGCTAGGATTAGCAAGACAGGTAAAGGTAAGAGTATGGCACTGCAGGCCAAGAGCAATGAAATAGATGAATCTTCTAATGATGAAGATTTCAAAATGAATTCCTACATCACCAGTCAGTTTAAGAAGTTTATGAAGAACACCAATGGAAAGGGTTTTGATAAGGACCGCAGTCAATCCAGTTCTTCTCGGTTTAAAGGTTAAGACAAAGGGAAGAAGGATGCTAAGGAAGGTGGTCGTCACACTTGTTCCCGCAGGACCTAAGTGCTTTGGGAGTCAAGGCTTCGGTCACATGAAGCATGAGTGTCCTACATATCTCAAGAGTATTGGGAAAACCAAGGCACTTGCTATTACCTTGAGTGACACCGAGCACGAGGATGATTCCGACAATAAAGATGACGGAATCTTAAATGCCTTCACGGCCTCTGTTGATCCCTCTGATGGGATTGTTGAAGATGTGGTTGAAGAGGAGGAATTGGTGGAATAAAAATTTGAGAAGATGGATGATCAAGATGACATCCATACAGCCTATGAGAAGTTGTACAAGCTTTCTAAGAAGCATGAGAAACTGTATAGGCTAACCACCAAGAAGCTCAGTGATGTGGAACTTGATCGTGAGGAGCTTTCCACAAAATTTGATAAAGCGAATCAAACTATTGGAGCATTGAGGTTCGAGAACAATTTCTTGGCTGAGAAGATCAAGAAACTTGAAGCGGAACTGTTTCAAGTCAAAGCTCAATTGGAGAGGACTTCAAGTGCAAAGCTTGATGAGATGCACAACATTCAGAAATCTGCTTCAAATTGAACAGGTTTAGGGTATGGTCTTTCTTTCTTTAATACTGCTTCTACTAGTACTACTGTTTTTGTTCCTCCTGCTAGTAATATTAAAATTGAAAACAATGAGGCTAAAACTGAATTAGCTAGTGAGAACATAGACAAGGGTAAATCTATCTTAGGAGCACCCCCTAAACTTGAGAAGAAAGATGTTAAAAACCCTAGGGCTAAGAAGGCTAACTCTCGAAAGCCTAAACAAAATAAGCAGCATCTCTGTCATCATTGTGGAGCTGCCGGTCATACTCGACCAAATTGCTACAAGTGGCTTGCCACTCAACAGAGCAATGACATGATAGCATCCGGGAACCAGAATAAACTTCAATCCTCTCTTGCTCCCCTTGGAGATCTTCTCAAAGCCCTCATGTTTCTTTCAAACTTGAACAATTTTAATTCTTCCCCTTCACCGCCGGTTCAAGGGTTTAATTAAAGGAAATGTTCTTCCAGAGTGTAGAAGGAAAAGGGTTCCAAGTGATTTTGTCACTTTTCTCTCTCTCTTTTTGTTTTTGTGTGTGCATTAATTTTGTGTTTTGCTTTCATGTTTTGAGTCAATCTAGTTTTTATGCTTTGGTTGTTTAACATGTTTTTGTTGTTTTTTTTCCATTTTTCTTTGTTTTGTTTTTCTTATAAAAATAAAAATAAAAAATTGAAAAATCAGAAAAATACAAAACAATGTGTGTTATGTGTACATTGGTACTTGTGTACCTTAAATGGCCAATGAAACAAAGTCTTCTAAACTTTGTATCTTTTGTAACTTAGATGAGCATCTCTATGCACAACTAAGCAAGTGAGCTTTGTGGCTCGTGTTTGTGATGAGTAAGATTAAGTTGTCTCTTATACTTAACAATCATATCACTTCTTTTGACGGGAAGGACTAAAAAATCCCAAGAGAAAGGCATAAATAACCATCTCACCATCATACCCCGCCAATCATAATATGACATTTGTGTGCTTAGGCATAGCAAAATTGAAATGTCAAATATCATTGGGTATTTCTTTTCTCTCTTTTATATGCCCATGCATGATATGCTTAAAAGAAAAATATGCAAAGGAAAAATTAAAAGCAAAAAGATCAAAAATGCTTTAACTATGATTGCAAGCGTGTATTCTAGAAGATGTGGGAGCTATAGGATGTACCTCAAAGGTGATAGTCTCCATCAAGCGATTATGATTGTGTGTGAGTTAAAGTAATTTTCTCATATCTCAAATCATCATAACATGTATACACTTCTGTAATCTTGCGATGTTTTTCACACACAACACGCAATATTCTTTGCTATTCTTGATACATATACAGGTACAATGTGATTTGGTTATCACAAGGTTTTACATGTGTTAATGTACGCTCATTAAACTGTCTTGACTTGTTTTTGAAATATAAAATTGGTTAGACTTGTTTAGTGTGTGTGGGTGTGTGTGTTTTTAAGGATCCATGTGCTTAATTTTTTAATTGAGAGATGATTTTGAGAGCTTAATATGTTGATTGGATCGTTGGTTGAGTTGCATATTGGATTGCATTCATGTCTGTGTTTTTCTCATCTCGAAAAACTGGTTTTAAATGCTGGCTTGACACCTCCTCGACACCTCCTCGATACCTAGCTGTCTGTCGAGCTTCTTAAGCTTTTTCTAATCACAATCCCGATAGCTTCTCGATACCTGGTGGATCGATCGAGAATGGTTCTACATCCTCGATAGCTTCTCGCACCTAGTGGATCGATCGAGCTTCTTCTCTTGATTCTGTTGAGTTGTTCCTCAACACCTCCTCGATACCTTAGTCACAACAATCATTTTCTTGACACCTCCCTCGACAGGTATCTCGATACCTCTCGACATCTACATCTATCAAGATTTACTACTGGTACTATTTAAACTCCTTGTGCGATCCGGTTTTCAATTCATTCGATCTCTCTCTCGATACTTCTCTTTTTTCTCTTCCAAAACTTTCTCATCTCACTCCAAACTTTGTTCTTCAAGGATTCTTCAAGCTTTTTCAAGAATTTCTTCCCTTGGTAAGCTTCCAATCCTCTCACATTCATGCATTTCATGTTTTGAAACCTAGGTTTTGGGGTTTTTGAAAAATTTTGGGGTTTTTCAAAATTGATGAGTTAT
The DNA here is from genome assembly GCA_028216015.1 of Quercus dentata. Classification (NCBI taxonomy): domain Eukaryota; kingdom Viridiplantae; phylum Streptophyta; class Magnoliopsida; order Fagales; family Fagaceae; genus Quercus; species Quercus dentata. The sequence goes on along the minus strand of CP116454.1, from coordinate 18,071,047 downwards.
TATTGAAATGTTGGGATCGGTTTTCACTTAAATGAGTTTAAAACCTCATACATTGCATCACATTAGCATTAAAATGATATCGTCATGCATTTAGATGTGTGCTATCTGTTTATGTGCTGATAAGTTTGGATTGGGCTAAGCCCATGATGCAATTTCTTTTGCATGTCACATGTTCATGCATTTCCCATACATACATACTCTTTTTCAATATACTTGTTATATTTGAATTTGTTTGGGACTTTTTTTATTGTCATTCTTTCTCTCCCTCTCTGTTTGTTTACGATAGTTGTGTCTATGGCACCTAAGCGTAAATCCACTCCTGCACGGAATCCTCTTCATTTCGGTGCTCCTTCATCATCCGATCCTACTCTATCTCCTATCCGGTTCCGTGATGATGACGCCTTTAAGGCATTTTCGGAGAACTTTTCCGGATGAGACATTCATTCGAAATGCCAAGTCATTCTCACAAACTTTGCCAACACCGACCTTCCCTTTGTCATTCACGGTAGGGGATGGGAGTCACTGTGTGACGTCTCGATCACCTGTCCTCTCGTGCTTATCTAGGAGTTTTACTCCAACATGCACGGGATTGATCGTTCAGTACCTCTTTTCTTCACTTGCGTTTAAGGTACGCGCATTCCTATCGCACCGCAACTTGTTGCGGATGTGCTTCGGGTCCCTAGGATAGAGTTTCCTGACTATCCTAGTTGTGAGCGTCTCGAGGATCGTGTCCAGGGATGAGCTCATGTCCGCATTTGTGAGCGCCCTTCTGCTTGGGGTGAGCGTCTGTTTACACCATGTCGACCTTTTGCTAAAGGTCCTAGATACATGAACATGGTGATGACCTTTGTTTTGCATCCATTCTCTCACTATAACTCCATTATAGAGCCTCGTGCTCGATTTTTGTTGTCGCTTCTTGAGTATTATACTATAGATTTCCCTTCTCATTTCATTCTGTCTATTATAGATGTTCATCTAGATTTGGCGTCCCGTGATAAACTCATCTTTCCTTCCACTATCATGAGGATCTTACGCCATTTTTCCGTTCCTTTTCCCTCTTCCGACCATTTTACCGTTATGTGTGTCATAGATTACGCTACCGTTAAACGTAGCAAGGCCCGGTTTCGGTCGCGACAGTCGGATTCAGCAGCTCCTCCTTCCCATTCAACTCCATCATGTTCTGCTCCATCCACATCCGCTCCTCCCTCTTCTTTGGGCGATGTGACTTTAGGAGACATCATGGCTCAGCTGTAGCGCATGGATGCTCGCCTAGATACACTCTCTACGGAGTTGTATCGGGTGAACGTTCGTGTCGGTCGTATTGCACGGCGACAGGCGCCCATGGGTGGTTTTGCTCCTGAGGCTACTCCTTCACCACCTTCTCCCATGGCTTCTGATTCTGAGGATGAGGATGATGATAATGGTGATGACGATGATGCTTCAAATGATGTTGATGAAGATGCTAACTCTACCGATGAGATGTCTACTTGACACTCTTACCCTTTGTCACTCGTGATAAAAAGGGGAAGTAGTTTTGATATGAGAGTAGTCTATCTTAGGGGAAGAGTTAGTGTAGGACCATTTTGTTAGGGGGAGTGTTGACACGTTTTGAGGGATGTAGTGAGGATAGTATGTATCTCTTCTTTTCTTTCTTTATAGATACATTACTCTTGTACATGAGGTCTTGCGACCATTTATAGACATACATTGTACTTATCTCTTTCTTTATATTGATGTATGTTTTTCTTTCACCTACCCTTTCATGTGTTGTTTCTTTTCTCCCTTTATACACATGTTTCTTATACTTGTATGAAATCTATTATTTCTATTTAACACAAAGATGCCTTGATGAATTTTGTTTAAAGTGTTTCAAAATACACAGTTATCAAAGTCTACTTGCCTTAAACTTTCTTCTTGCAAAATTTTCCAAGAGTTTGTGTTAGGATAGATTTTATTGTATCCAACAAGTGAATATGAGTTGAGTGATTTATGACTTCTCTCATATGCTCATTTGTTTGTTGTGGTTTTGTCACGAATTGCCAAAGGGGAAGATTGTTAGGACATATGTGTTTCACGTTAAGAACATATGTTATGATTTTATGTAATTGGCTTATCCTTTGACAAAACACACTTTACTTGTATTTGGGTAGATTTAGGATGTGTTTAAATACTTCAAAAAACCATGTTTCAAGATCAAGTATTGAAACCTTCAAGTCTGTTCAAGAAAACAAGTTGATAGTGCAAATTCATTAAAGCTCGACAGCTGCATCTATCGAGCTTAAGATAGCTATTCAAAGTTCGGTGTGCTCGACACCTGCTCAACAACTACTCGACACTTCCTATCTGTCAAGTTTTACGAAATTCAGAATTCAAATCTTATTTTCTTGGGATCCATGAATATGTCTTTGGGCCTTCTTTTCTCCTAACCCTAGACATATAAAAGGATTGTTTTAAGGGTTGTCAAATAGTTCACAAGTTGCACAAGTTTTGAACAAACTCTGTTCAAGCAAATTGTGACCGGAGACGAAGTTCTTGCCCTAGTTCATCTCTTTCTTTTGAAGAAGTTGCTGTATATGTACACCGTAGGGTTTTGTGACCAAGCATCTTCTTGATCTTCATCGTGTGGATGAACTAAAGAACTTTGCAACCAACAATCTTCTTAGTTGGTGATTATAGTCACGTATTGGGATTCGCGCAATTGGTTAGTGTACTTGGGAGTCGTGCATCGAAAAGGGGAACTGTCACTACAGAACAAGTCCAATTAAGTATTGGGGTAAGGGTTCAACTGTAGGTTGATAAGGTACTTAGGATTCCTTTACTTATAACCGCTTATTGTGATAATAGTGGAGTTTCGGAAGTGGTGACCTAAAAATCATTCGGTGGGGTTTTTGCCGTTAGGTTTTCCCCATTCGTAAACAAATCACCCTATTATTTATTTTCCGCTGCATTTATTGTGGATATATGTATAATGTATAAAATAGTAGATGTAAATTAACAGGTATGAAAGGATTATCATAATATTCTTTAATTTCTTTTTTCCCTTAATTGATCCCACCAAATAGTGCATGATATCGATCACTGATCCTAATCTTTATTAAACTTTTTTGATTGACTATAAGAGAAAAAGAAAGGAAAGTGAGCCATGTAACCATGTTATAACATGTATCTTGTATTTGAAAGTCCAACCTTATACTCATTAATCATCATACGTTTATTGGCCTCCCGCTAGAAACAAACGAAAATACACAACAAAAGCATTTTGTTTTTATGTTTGGGAAATATCCGCTTAATTACAGTTATTGTTCAGTGTGTGTGAAATGTGAAGATTGGAAGGGTAATAATTGCCCTTTAGAATTTAGTATTTAGATGAAGATTACAAAAAGTTGAAGGTTTATTTAGTCATCAGTCATCACCTTCTTTTCCTATGTAATTCAACAAATTAACATCTTTCAGCCACACTTGTTTGGTACAATAGCTAGCCTCATATCTAAACCTAGCTACAGATAGAAAGTACTCATGGAGATCCATGCCTTTTTCTTATTTTTTCTCTTGTTGCTGTTGCACTATTTTATGGCTAGCTTAGCTGTGGCAGAAAGAACCAATATCACCACAGACCAATCAGCTCTTCTTGCTCTCAAAATGAAATATCACTGATGACCCTTACAAAGTCTTGGCAATTTGGCATGCAATTGGTCTTCCGCTATCTCTGTTTGCAATTAGATTTGGATCTATTGTACGATGCCAAACAATTTAGCCCTCGTTTGGGATGATGAAATGGAAAAGAAAGAAAAAATAAATAATTTTAGAATATTCTTTCCATTCTTTTTTGAGAGTTTTAATGAAAAGAATAAAAAAATTATTCATTTGTTTGGGAGTTTAAGTTTAAGTGTTTAATCGAGATGGAACGAAATGGATAGGAAAGAACATTCATTCTTCTTTATCCCTTTAAAACCTCAAATTTGCATTCCTTCATAATTGGAAGGAATTGGAGAGAATTGAATTAAATTTAATGAATTTTTTTACTAAAACACAAAAATACTCCAATATATTTAGTCCTTTATTTTAATGTTGTTTTTAAATATATAATGAAATTTAAAATTACATAAAAGTTTTTATTTTTTAAATTAATTAAATAATTATATATATAAATATACACACACGATAGAATAATGAAATATTAAATTGTGAGGCTATAAAGTTTATGTTGCAATATAAATATATATACACACACTAAACACAGACCCATGTAATGTGTAGGAATAAATAATTATTTTCTAATTATAAGATAATGTACAATTTTTATCTCTAAAATTTGTTGAAGATAATTTTTTCTTCCTAAAAATAAAAAAATAATAAAAAAAAATTTATTTAGTCCAGTTAGGCCTACTTAGGCCTTATTTGGTTCCCTCAGTCCAATTTGGTCCATTTGTTCAACTTTCGGTCCCTTTCGGTCCATTTTGGACTAATTAGGCCATAAACTAATTCTTTTTGTTGGTTGCATTTTTAAGTTTTGCTCAAAAATTCTTCCTCATTTTTCTTAAAGTTTGATCCTTTATTTATTGCTTTATCTTCCTAGATATTTGTTTCATACAAATATGGGGTTCTAATTGACAATAATTAGATTTTTATGGCATGATTGGTCACATATCTACTTGATTTTATAATTCAAACACAAAAACCAAGAAAACTTATATTAAAATTGAAAAAGAAGTCGATACTATGAAGCCCCTCTAACTCCACAAATGAACCAAATTTTATGTCCTATAACGAATCCAAGAAGTCCATAGCAATATACGACGTTTAACCTTGTTTGACCAACTTTGACCAAAAAATCATACCATTCAACGGAAACAATTCTCACATCAATGCATTGATGTTTCAACTCCTTAGCTTTTTATGTGTTAATCCCCAAGACCAAATTTTAAACAAATGAGATATTGCAAAAGGAAGTCTATATTTCTAATCTACTCTCTGTAATTTGTGAATCTTGTTTAAGACATGTACAGTTTGAACAAGTTTGGATTAGGTAAATTAAACTTAGGAAAAACCAACTTAAATGACTGTAGGAATAAAAACAAATGAAAGGTGGGGAGAGATTTAGGAGAGAAAAAGAAGACTTGCGGGCTTTATAAGCAACATGTTGATTGTTGACCATAGCATCTCCACAGAAGAAGAATTCTACTTCCTCAAATTTGGAGGGTGGAAGAAAAAGAAAAAGTGTACCTAAATTGATATGGGATTAACTCAATATCTTGTTTAAAATATTAGGTAGAAGCTCTTAAGTTTGTAACTAATTATAATTGGCAGATAAATGCATGTACTAAGTCTAATGTATAATAATGGTTTTTTACATAATGAATTATTATCCCATGAAATTATCTATATTTATGTTTGTATATCTATCTATATTCATATATATACTACTATTATTTAAGGGGATTCCAAGTCCATTTAAGCCATGGACTCTAAGAAGTGGAGTCTAAATAAAACTCCAAAATTTTAGGTAAATAAAAAAAAAAAAAAAAAACAGTTTTTTTTTTTTCCACCATGTTTCTCCATATCCCATAAAATTAGGTAACACATCTCCTTACACTTTCTAACTTTATTTTTATATATATATATATATATATATATATAGATTATATCAACTTGGGTTTATATTTGATAGACTTTTTTTTTTTTTTAATGGAATATTTTTGATAGAGCTAAACACGTACAAAAAAAAAAAAAAAAAAAAAAAAAAAAAAAAAAAAAAAAGGGGGGAAGATACGTTTTATTTATTTTAATTAACGTGATTTTTTTTTAATATAAGAACTTGGGTTTTATTTTTGTTTTGGTTTCAATTTAAAAAAATAATAATAATAAAAGAGAGTCTCTGAAAACTAGTATGATTAATTAAAATTTAATAAACCCAAATCATAAATGTTTTTTTAAAAAAAATCCTTACAGTCAAAGTGTGGCAATGTTGGTGTTGGGTGTGGGGTGTGGGGTCTACAAGCCTAATTTTAGTTGGTATTTAAGTTGTATTTGGAACTAGTATTATGCCTGTGCGATGCACAGCTTATTAAAAAAATATTTTGATAGTATAATTAAATTGAATAACAGTTAAAATGAAAAAAAAAAAAAATTTAAGTTACATGGAAGATGTATATTATGTAAGTTCAAGTTTGGCATTTTTTTCCAAAAAAAAAATATATATATATATATATATATATATATATATATATATATATATATATATTATAAAATATTTTAAAAACCATGGCAAATTGTAAAAATAGTATAATAATTATTAATGAAATCTCTCTCTCTCTCTCTCTCTCTCTCTCTATATATATATATATATAAAAGATATAAACAAAAAATATCTATTTTTTTAAATCTAAAAAATAACTGAATTTCATATATTTCTCCTTATATATAATATATCTAATTACAATAATCAATAAAAAATTTTATAATTTTTTTTAATAATTCCTATTTATTTATGAAGAGGGGATCATCCTAAAAGAATTAATTCAAAAACTTAAGATTAAAAAATAAATTTTACTTGTACACCAAAAAAAAAAAATTAATTTTTTATTTTAATATTTAAATAATTTTTTTTAGTGTTGATTTTATTCAAATGGTTATAAGTTATATCACACATTTTAACTTAATAATAAATAAAAGTATAATACCATAACTTAATGTAAAATTTTAACTTACTAATAAATAAATATAACACCCTAACTTAAAGTGATGTTTGTATTTAGTCTTTAAGAACTATTTTTTTCAAATAAAAAAAAATAGATATTAATATTACACATGAAAAAATAATGAATTCAATAATTGAAACAATTAAAAAAAAAATTAAGCCAAAATCCCAATTCATTAATGAAAAAATATCCAATTTCTAAACTTTAAAAAAAATGAAAATGAAGTTAAGATAGACTTACATAGCAATTTGGATTTATAAATATATAAAAAAAAAATTAGATCCTTCTTTTTCTTTGTATCCAATTTCATGTTTAATAGCAAATTTTTCTTTTAATTAAAGAAGATAGATTACATGGAACAAAGCACCAAACAAAAACCATAGCAAATTAAATCCACGTACAATAAAATATTGATGTCAAGAACAAATAATCATGTGATAAGAAAATAAAAAATACAAATATATTACTTGCTATATTGACGTCTAAAAAAAATACTAAAAGGTGCAATCAAACATAGAATTTCAACCTATCTATAAATCATATAATATATAATAAAAAAGCAACAAATACACAAAATTTATTCAATTAGACGAAAGAAGAAAAAAATACCTACAAGGTTGTAGGTAGGGTAGAAAGGAGAAGGGAAGAATATAGTAAATAATTGTAAGGTACGTAGTAGAAAGAATAATACACTAAAAAAATGTGTGTATATATAGAGAAAATTTCAGGTTGTGAACAAGATGATATGAACAAAAAGGATTTTAAGTGAAACTCAAATACTTATTTTTTTAACTTTATTATTAGGAAAAAGATAACATAAGATGCCAAAAAAAAAAATGTAAATTCTATCAAAAGCATAAAGATCTACAAAGGCGTTTATTTCAACATCCAGATTTACACCTAAAAGATTCAACTTTATTATCATTTTATACTTTTCAAGTATATATTTTTTTTATTTCTATATTTTTTTTTCACGTTTTTTTATCTCTCTTTTTTATTTAAATTCTATCCTTTTTTATATATAGGTAATTCTATCCTATTGATTTTAGGCTTTGTTGATAACATTTTAGATAGACACACATGTAGTTGTAGTTGTAAATCAAATACTACTTTTTTTTTGTTACTTGATTATCAGGAAAGAGATGATATAAAATGTATATTTATCCAAAAAAAAAAATGAACAAAAATGAACGTGTGTTGATACGCAATAGTATTCAATTCTATCTTCTTCTTCTTCTTCTTCTTCTTCTTCCTTTTTTTTTTTTTTTTTTTTTTTTTAAATTCTATCTTATTTGCTTTATTTTATGTATTTTTTATTTATTGAAATTTTGTCCTTCTTTTAGGTAATTCTATCCTATTCATTTTAGGCTTTGGTGATAATATTTTAGATAGACCAACCAACTAAATTTAATCTCTTTTTGAAATTTTAGAAAATACTTATTGTAGGTTGCACGTTTTGTTAAAACACTTATTCGGGTATATATACTTATTGTTATTTTATCCAGAGAAATTAATAAGAAGTATATTGTAAAAAATAAGGATTAGAAGGATTAGATGAATAATTTGGATTGTAATCAAATTAATATTTTTATCCACTTAGAAATTATAATTGAAGAAAACTTATATATATATATATATATATATATATGTATGTATTTTTTTTTCTTAAAATCTAAGAAAATTTCTGTAATTTGGTTCTGCCATGTGGCATAATCGCGACATCTAAGCCTAACTTTTATTATATATAATAATATGATATGATTTGAGTTTGCAGAGAATGATGATTCTTCGAGAGTCACCTTGTACAATAGTTTTTAAATACAGAATCATAATCCTATACGAGGTTGGAATCTGCAAACTCTATTCAATCTACAAAACCACGTGCACTACCTATTTAATACCTAAATTAAATTAAATTAAATTGAATAACCTTTTTTTTTTTTTTTTTTTGAGAATCAATACTTTGAAATTTATTAAATAGTAAGCAAAACTGCCGGATAAGTAGCAATGGTGTGCAATGGGACATCTTCCATCCACATTTGAAAACCAGTGACATGTCGTGCATGTCGAACTAGGTTGTGAGGTACACTATTCCCTTCTCTACAAACATGCGGAAACCTAATACAATGAAATAAATTTGCAAAACATTTAACCTTATGACTAAATAAACTAAAAGAAACCAAAGAGAACGAGCCAGAATCTCCTTCTAGGATGGCAACAATTAAACTTAGATCAACAACTAACTGTAGAGCACTCGATGTAGCCAAAGTTTCAAACTCCACGATAGTTAAGGGGAGAGGGATGATTTCGACCCTGTGCCAAGCCCTTCCTTGGCAATCCTGAATAATTGATCCAATCCCCGCCCTATCATCTTCTTGAAACAATGCATCGATGTAATTTGTGCCTGAAACCTCCATAATTACATCAATAGTCGATCCCCAGAAAAACATTGATCCACCTCCTCTCAAAGTTCTTGGGTAAACAAACATATTTTCACACTAAATTTTCCTTATCACCTCTTTTAGCCTTACTTCATTTGCCCATGTTTCAGCTAATAACACAACAGAGGAATCTTTTACCCGCACCAATTCCGGAAGCTCGTTCACTATACATGGGTTCCCAAGCCCATGACAGTTCCAGACTAAACAATGAAAGTTCAAATAGTGTATAAAACACCTTGAACGTTTAGACCCCCGAATTGCAAATTACCAATTCAAGCTTAATATCAAACAATTAATATGCAGAAAATGAACGTAAACTTAATACGAAATTGATAAACAATCTAAACCAAATAAATTCACATCTACAAAGAAAATTAAATGGAAAAGATTAAGGGAAGAAAGATGCAAACACAAGGACAACACTCGATGTGTTATCGAAGAGGAAACCGAAACCCTCGGCATAAAACCTTTCCGCTGCCCTCCAAACGGTAAACAATCTACTAAAGAATGTAGTTGGGATATATGAACAGCAGAAGACCCTCCAAGCCTAATCTACCCAATGAACCTAAGCCCTCCAAGCTCCTACTCTAACGAGGTTTCGTCGAACCTATTTCTTCTTTAGCTTGTCGGATTCCGCTACTTGACCATAGCATCTACCAATATGAAATTGGTCCCTTCTTAATTGCTTTCCAAACACCAAATGACCTCCTCACAGATATGGGTAAGGTGAGAAAAGGTTTTGGTAATGTATCTCTCAAGGATATGACAATGGAGAGGAAGAAAGTAGAGGAATTTGAAGAGTCTCTATGTGAAGATTGTGGATGAATCAATCTTGTTTTTCTCTAGGGTTTTTCTCTCAAAATTATCTTTGGAAGCTCTCTCAAAATCATGGGTATAAGGGTATATATATAGTAGGGTGAGAAAGAATGTGAAAAGGCGCTTTTTCCTAAACAGGGTTTAAGCGACTTGACCTTGTGACTGGGTTGAGTCAGGAGTTCAAGATGCGAGCTAACAGCCTAGTGAGCCTAGGACTTTTGTCCTATAGTGCAACAGTTAGCACGACTCTTCAGCTTTTGGCATGCTTGGCACGTGTGCAACTATCTAGCGGCTTGCAAGCTGCAAGCCACCCGTGAGATCCAATCGCGAGCCCTTGCTTCTTTGCACAATCTTGAGCATTTCTTCACACTCTCTCACATACTACCCTTACATGATTCCCACCTTAATACAGGGTTACTAATTGCTAATTTACAAGCAAATTTGGCATGGAATAAAGCCAACAAGATGGTTGATAAAATTCAACCTTACAATCTCCCCCTTTGGCTATTCCATGACAAAACCCTAAAACAAACTCTAGACTTAATATGTGAGTTGGGAACAGTTGAACAAAACTCACTCACACCTAACTCTAGAATCTGCTAAGCTCTTGAATCATATGAACAAGTAACTCCTGAAACACAACAACACAATTTGATCATTGTATGCAGAAAACTTGTAAGGCATATGAGGCAATTACAAAGCGATCAAGCAAAATGGAATGAGAAATAAACCATGGCTTGACCAAACAGGCAATCACTATAAAATAGTGACCACAATGTTCATTCACACTTGGAATGAACATCCGGACATACAAGTTAATAAACTCAATGCAAATCACTTGCATGCCCAACACTCAACCAATGCACAATACTTAAAGTATATGCATCTAGGAACAAAATCCTACAAGAGCACAAGAGTGAGAATACTTAAAGAAAATGCATAACATTTAGCTAGAAGTATTTGCAACAGAACATAAAGGCTGCAAAGCATGGTACAGATCATAAAAGCCTACAAGATCAAAGAAACAAATCCTAAAAGCTTACAAAAGCAACATGGGCACAAACAACCATAAACAAGTTCCGTAAAATACTGAAATAGCATAAACTAATAAAAGGCAAAAAGATAAACATAAATATTGAACATAGGCCCGCTTGTTGAAATCTCCCCCTTTGATAGTCTTCTCCCCCTTTCTTGTTCTCGCCCTATGAACATTATCTCCCCCTTTTTGTCATGGAAAAGCTAGTCTATATCTTCTTCTAGCTTCCTCTGAATCTGATCCAACCGAGCATGTAGGAAGGTGAATTGCATATCCCACCGAATGCTGTGATGATGTAAGATAGATGTGAGTCCAAACATCTTGGTGGTCAATTTGTGGACAGATGTAACAATGTTGTCGAGTTTGTCATCAAAGGAGAATGAGTTGGAGCGCGAACCACCGGGAGGTGTGCAAGTTTCTGATTTGACTTTCTTCCGACTATGACTAATGCTAGTGTTGAATGTATGCATGGTGATTGGACTCGGTTTTGTGCAGGGAGAGTTATCATCTATTGGTTGAATACCTGTAAGCTTCAAAATTCTTGAAATGAGACAACAAAAAGGAACACATATCCTTGACTCGGTTCGTAGAACCGTTTTGCACAGAATGTGAAAGATATGAGCACAGATGTCAATCTCTACATTAGAGATTAGGTCATGAAGAAATAGGGCACGTCCAAGGTTCATATACCCTGTGCTAGACAAAGGGTACAAGTTGTGAAACATGACTATTGTAAATACTCTCAATTTTGGAGGGAGAGAAGAAACACTAACAGAGTTTCCATTGGATGAGAATTCAAAGTCCTGTCCAAGACCATCCCGAAGGAGTTCTTCATCTGAACATAGATCATTATAAACCGGTGAGTTTTTGAGCATCGATCTGTTGATGTGAAGGATCTCTACCAAATATACGGGAGAGACTGAAAAGCTTTTCCTTCTAACCCAGCACTTGAGTTCTCCACCTTCCACAATTGCATTGGCATAAAATTCTTTTACCAAATTCTCATAGGCGACATCAAGGTCGGAAAGAAGGTAATTCCAATCCTTATGGGCAAACCATTTTGGGATGTCGGTGTCAAAAAGTGACGATTGATCAATAACCCTCTCAAGTAAAGGTGTAGCATCTCTGAAGTAATTCTCATGAGTCCGAAAAGTAGCATAGGATCTAAACTTGGTGGAATCAAACACTCCCGATGGTGAACGAGTCCTTTTTGATCTAGGTGAGAGGTCATCAACATCAATGACAGTCTGTTTCCCCTTGTTACTACCTCCTTTCACAGCTGCTCTCTTAAATGGAGACATTTTCACTTTGCATCATATTTCATAAGGAAAGAAACCCCACAAAACCACAGACATTATTAGCAATGGGTTAGTTCTAAAACAAGGATAATGATGAAAACCCTAAAAACTGGAGATGTATGTGCTAAACCCGACAATGAGTGTGTGTGTGTGACTAATGACCTAATATTAACTCAAGATAGAGTAGATCAGAAAATAACCACCAAAAATCATACAAAGATTTCACCAGAAAAACATAAACCCATGTACAATCAAGAGATATATAGATATCGGAAGAAATACACAATCCAAGATGAATATGCAGTAAATGTGAAAGACAATGAGTAAGAGACAAGGCCCAAACCTTTCCTTGAAGATTAAATGATGAAATGATGTAAGAACGGAGGATGTTCGAGAGAGACACAGTGATTTTGAGAGTGTGTCGGGTGAGGAAGAAGATGAACAATCGGGAATGTTCGAGGGAAAACTAAAAAGGTTTAAGAAACTCACCAAGTTTGCCCAAAACACATGATTTTCGTGGATCAAACAAGTCGCGTGCAAGTCGCCAGGACCAGCCGCTAGAACAATAAGAAGAAAACTTTGGACAAATTTTCTAAGTGTTTTTCGCGACTGGAAGTTCCACTCATGAAAGAGTCGCGAACCGAGCTGCGAAAATCTCTGTGTACCCCTCACGACCGGACCTTCCACTCGTGAACAAGTCGCCAACCTAAGCCGCGAAAAGCATGAAAATCCAAAATTTGAAAAATATTCTAAGTCTTTTTCGCAACTAAAGCAGTTACCCGCCAATGAGTTGCCAATGAGTCACGAAGAATCTCTATGATGGACTCGCGATTGGGGCATATGACTAGTTCTACTCGCGATCGAGTCTCGAACAGGGCAAAACAATTTTTTGAAATTTTGACAATTTTTACAAAAACAAACTACTTTCCAAAAACAACTAAAACACTCAAAAATCTTTTTGTGATAGATCAACAAAGATAGAGCATGTGAAAACACATTTAATCAAGTACAATCATATGAATGAATATGGCATTCATTGAACATAGACATGTGTGTTGTGTGTGAATATCAAAGATGAGATAGTCCTTAGTCTAAAGTGAAGTTTCAATGATCAATTCAATCAAGACATACACAACTAGCACTAGATAATGTAATCCATCTCAATTATAGAAACATGCATATATGACCTCCCACAAAGGCTTGAGAACAATAACATTGAAGCTTTTCATTTGGCTCCATGTTTGACATGACATTTGATCTATTTGAATCAACACATCTCATATTGAGATCGATGCCTGAAATTTTTGATATTTCATTTTGATGAGTTAGCCTTTGGCTTTTTGGGCATCATACACTTTTAATATTTTGGTCGCTTACCCCTTTTCCTAGTCAAATACTAGTATGTGCAACAGGCTTTTACAACTTAATATCTTTTCATTTGGAGATTTACATTTGGTGAGCTCTTTTAGGAAAAACAATAAAATAAAATGTGGGAAGATATATATAGACACAAGTCTATGCATGTCTCAAGATCAACAAAACCATTCACTAATCATTCATGTCAAGGTTGAAGATCTATTTACAACAGTCACAAAAGATTTCAAAATTTCTCCCACAATGATATAAATGCAAAGGGAGCAAGCTATGCTCATAGATGCACAAAGTCATTTGCACAAAGGTACAAAGTAAAACATATTTTGAGACAAAACTCAACAATGTCGATCAATCTTTTTGGATTTTCTATTTTTTATGTGGTTTTTGGATTTTTGACACATAAGAAAGAAAAGATTGACAAAAGAAATTTAGTAAAGACAACAAAGGAAATAAACAAAAATGCTAGACAGATAGCCAACAGAGAAGTGTGTGCCTTACCAACAAATTAACTCAATATAAAGTAGTGAAGCACACAAGACACAAGAGAGTCAAGGGATTATACCAACACCAATGGTCTTACGGAGGGATTCAAACCGTGGACCATCGAGAGGCTTGGTGAAGATGTCAACCTTTTGATTGTCCGTGTGTATGAATTCAAGACATACAACTTTTTCTTCCACCAAATCCTGAATGAAATGGTAACGTATCTCTATGTGTTTAGACTTTGAATGTTGAACTAGGTTCTTAGAGAGATTAATGGCATTGGTGTTATCACAGAAAACACACATAGTATCTTGAGGAATCCCATAGTCATGAAGTAACTTCTTCATCCAAAGGAGTTGTGTGCAGCAACTTCCAGCAGCTATGTACTTTGCTTTAGCTATAGAGAGAGACACAGAATTTAGTTTCTTGCTCATACAAGAGATGAGATTGTTACCAAGGTAGAAGCATCCCCTGAAGTACTCTTTCTATCATCCACACAACTGAATTTCTAATAATGATACTAAGAACTTTTGTTGGAAGTCAAATTTTGGATATTCCTTGCTCTCTCTCTCTCTCTCTCTGCTTCCAATTTCATAGCATTACTGCTTAAAAAAGATGCACCTCACTTGACATAATTGTGGCTCCACAACAAAATCTGTTCGTATAAAATAAAAACAAATTCTAAATACAATAAAACTCTTTTCTTGTATAGGTTTAGCATTGGAAATGCTGCGTAAATATCCTACAATGGCTTTTGAATGAGATGATAATAATAATGGGAAAACAACTTTGCATGTGTTGGCTCAAAAGGCTACACACGTTGCCAACGGCAGTCCCCTAAAGATCATGGCAAGATACACCAGCTTGTGTACGCTTTTCTAAACCTGGTCCAATTCTCACAATAGATATTTAGTGTTTAGCATAATGCGTACTCTTAAGTTCCCAACTCAGAGTAAACATTTCTACCCCATTATAATTAGGGAAATTATTGTTTCTTAACGTCACTCTATTCACACTTTTCACAGTAGGTGTCCACAATTTCCAAGCAATATTTACATTCTACTCATGATGTAAAACAGTGTGGACACTATTGGATGTAAAATATTTTAGAAAGGATCTATAACGCAACTTTTTGTCAACATTTTGCATCACTCAAAACATATTTTACATTCTTTTTTTGATTTACATACTTTCACTATCGTTCCAAAGAACAACTTTGTTGCTTCCCATTTCTCTTTAATAAAGGTAACTTTTTTCAATTGATACTTTTACCCTTCTTCTAGACTTCAAAGGTTTCTATAAGCAAACATCAACGCCAATTTTGACTCGGGATTTACTTGAAAGAATTTGGGAGCAAGTTCTGCAGCAATCAGATGAGGAAATTTCAGACCTAATCAGCAGGCCTTTAGGAGTACTTTTTGATGCTGCAATGTCTGGAAATGTTGAATTTTTAGCTTTGCTTCTTTGCGAGTATCCTATTCTTTTATGGGAAGATAATGAAAAAGGGCAAAGTGTATTTCATGTTGCTGTTTTGTATCGTCACATACATGTGTTTAATTTAATAAATAACATAGGAGCAATTAAGGATTACATAGTAGGAAATATTGATGTTGACAAAAACAACATGCTGCACTTAGCTGCAATGTTGCCACATGTTGAAATACTGGGCGCCCCACGAGCAAACCTTCAAATGCAACGAGAGCTATTGTGGTTTAAGGTATTTCTTACCATTAGATCTTCTATTTTTTTTTTCTATTTCAATACTTTCTGGATATATCATTTCGAATTTATAATGTCAGCTTGTCAAGTGGAAGTTTAATATTTTATTTTCTGAATTTGAGCACAGAAAATGTCAGGTTATTTAAAATTTTAATGACATGACATTGGATGCATTTGTAATATTTAATATGAACAATGTAATGGGTTCATTTCAAATAAAGAGGATCTTAATACCATTTAAATCTATCTTTGATATGTTATGTAATATTCATTTTCTTGTGTTAATAAAATTGTCTATTTAACTTTTCACCCTGCTTATGATTCTAGGAAGTGGAAGAGATTGTCCGACCATTTCATATGTATATGAAAAATTCAGAGGCAATGACACCCATAGATGTTTTCAATAAGGATCATAAAGATTTACTTAAAGTAGATGAAGAAGCAATGAAGGAGACAGCCAATTCATGTATGCTTGTAGCAACTCTCATTTCTACTGTTATCTTCGCAGCAGCTCTCACAGTTCCTGGTGCCAGTAACAAGATATCAAATACTCCTTTTTTCCACAAAGAGCAGTGGTTTATGATTTTTATTCTTTCAAATGCAGTAGCACTCTTTACCTCGGCAGCATCAATTGTGTTGTTACTGTCCATTCTTACTTCAAGCTATGCACAAAGTGAGTTTGTGTATTCATTGCACGCAATTGGTTGATGTTTGGGCTCACAACACTCTTCATCTCCATAACAACCATGGTCTCAACCTTTATTGCTGCCATCTTTTTTATCTTTGACTACAAGCTAGAATGGGTTCCTTATGTCATTACTTCACTTGCCTGTGCTCCAGTGATTTTGTTTCTTGTGTTACATTCGAACCTTTGGGCTGATTTAATCCGCTCATATTATTGGTCTAAGTTTTTATTCCGGCCAAGCAAGCAACGAATTTTTGAGTTAGAATTTTGAATTGTATGAGCTTGTTTAATACTATCAGTATATTTTAGATTCCCAAATGTATGATGCTATTAGTCGTATGGTTGTATTGAGCTTCATCCATGGTCCACATGAATACCTTTCCCCTATGAATGTCACTAGTTGTTGTCAAGCAATGTGAATTGCAAAACAGGTAAAACAAAAGCATGAAAAATTGTTATTAATTTTTTTTTATGGTTTTTCTTGATTTACTTGGTTGGTTCCCATCAAATTAAAATCCCATCTTATTATCTCTCATTTTAATTAAATACATTATGGAAAAATATTATCAACAAAAACTCAATTCTTACATACTGATTGTTGTGGTGAATACTAGTAATGAGTTTCAAAATTTATGTTCTGTCTTTGGTATTACTCATCAACTTACATGCTCACATACGCAAAAACAGAACAGAGTTACTGAGCTTATACATATCATTGAAACAACCCTCACCTTGCTGTCTAAAGCTACTATTCCTTCATCATTTTGGTATTTGGTCTTATGTTTCTCCATTGAAACCTTTGTCATTAACAAACTTCCATCTAATATCCTTCACTATAGTGTAGAAGTGGAAATTTTGCAACTAATCACAAGATGCCACGTGTTATTTAGTGGGTCCCATTGTCATTATTCAGAGACTAATGAAAATATTCCAAGTATTATGAATAGAAAGTTACAAAGAACACTCAAGAGCCAATCACACCTCAACACATGTTAATATTTAATTTATAAGATATAAGCAGTCTAATTAAAAGCTGCCATGTGTTATTTTAATTTAAAACACTTTGGCTAATCAAATAATGTCATGTGTCCCTTAGAGAACAAGACATAAAATCCCTCCATTTAAACTATGACACATGTTACCACTTGTAGACAATCATGTGTCATCACACCTTCTCAAGACTCCTATAAATAAAGACTCTCATCAGTCTGGTAGGAGGACATTGACACACATTCAGAAGTCTTGAAGCTCTGCCGGAATCAAGCTCTAAAGCCTCCGAGAACTTCAACCTTCAAATCTTCAGAACATTCAAAGAGAAATCATTCAGATTATCTTTCTAAATCTCAAAGTGCATTGGAATCAAGTCCAAAAGTGTTTTGAAACTTCAAAAGATTGCAAGTTAGTGAAGATCTACGGATTCAAGCCCCCAAGGTCTCGAAGAACTTCCACTACAATCTTCAAAGACGAAGAAAACACAAAGAACATTTAAAGAACATAAAAAGAATGAGAAGAACACATGAAGAACACAAAGTACACACGAAGAACGCGAAGTACAAAGGATTCCTAACAAACACATAGTTATAGATTCATTGTAATTCTGCTTCCACGATCCAAAGGAGTATTCTTTTGTCATAGGATTCAATTTTAGACAATTTTGCTTACTCATACATCAATACAAATATACATTTGTGAAACTATTTTGATTTTTTGATTTCCAAACTTGAAATTTAGTGTTTACATAGCTTTCTATGGGAATGTTTATTTCAAACAGATTATATCTCACTCAAAGTATTTGACCAAAGAGTGTGTTTCTTTGTTATGCTATTAATTCCAAAGAAATATCATTGTTCAGATTTAGCAACGAACATAATTTTGGCATTTTTTTTTTGACAAGTCATCTGTTTCCTTTACTCATTAGTCTTTTTCTCCACTTTCTTGAACATCTAATTCCAATACTTGGCTTCCTATTCTTTTGTTTCTTTAGCCTTGCACTATTCCTTTTTTACTTGGTCCTCTTTTCTTCTTAGCTTCACGTTATGTCGGTTCTCCCCCTTGACCTTTGCTTGCTCACTCCCATGTCGGTGTACGAGAGATCATAGCAATATAATTCTCGAAGTACCAAGGTCTAACCACAAAGAGTAGGGTAAATTCAAAGATAATATAATAAAAGAATTTAGGTGAAGAAGAAAAGTCCTTTTGCTTGGTGGTTGTTAACAAGAGTAATAAGAATAAATGATTTAAATCAATAATGTAAATACTAGGGTATTGGGATATTTTCCTATATCGATATGAAATTCTTTGTGATCTAAGAAAATATATATTTCATAATTGATTGTTCTTATACAATTAAAAACTTAAGATTTGGTTGAACTGAGACAATTCAAGAATGCATGATAACCTTAATTAATAATGCGGTTAGAATAGTTTTCAGAAAAACTCATTCACTTCAAAACATGATTTCTATTTGAAACTATTAGAAATTTATCTAAACAATAAGAAAAACATGATTGAACTTATTGAATGTATGGAAGAACTAATACATCAAAGATAATCTAATTGAACAATCAAATATGTTATTATCTAAAATCATAGAAAGAATCACATTGAATATTCAAACTGTATAGAAGAAACATAACCTCTAACCCTAGCAAAGAGTTTAGGCTACCATTAGAGAAAAGAAAATACAAATTTTTCTCTCCAAAATTTATTCTCCACGGCCTCTCTTCAATGCCTTAACATAAAAGTGTACAAAGAAAAATAAAACTTTTACTATTTAATTTTCATCTAGATTTATAGTAGCAACTTGTGAGTTAATTTCAGCCTTCAAAAATTGTGAATTTCAAAAAACGGGGAAGTTGTAGATAAGTATGTCATGGTTCCAGCCTGTAAGGTTGAATTTATTCAACCATCTAATTGGCTTTATTCCGTGCCAAATTTGCTTGTAATTCAGCATTTAGTAACCCCGTATTTAGGTGGGTTTGTTGTAAGGGTAGTGAGTGAGATAGAGTGAAGATTGTTCAAGAGTGTGCAAGAAAATAGAGACTCGCAGCTGAGACTCGCGGGTGACTCGATCTTGCAAGCCGCTGAAGCAACACACGTGCCAAGCATACTGGAAGATGAACAGTCATGCTAGCTGGAGCACTACAGGACAAAACAGGACAACTCGGCCATACGGTTAACTCATGATCGATCTCGCGACTTAGTCAAGCCGCGAGCCACCCCTGTTTTGTAAAACCCGACGTTTCACATTCCTCTCCCACTCCAAAGATAAATACCCCTTTTACCCACGATTAAAAGAGAGCCTCCAGAGAGAATTTTGAGAGAGAAACCCTAGAGAAAAACAAGATTGATAAATCCACAATCTTCACCTAAGAGACTCTTCAAATTCCTCTACTCTCTTCCTCTCCATTGATACATCCTTGAGAGGTTCTTGGCCAAATCCTTTTCTCACCATACCCATATCTGTGAGAAGGTTTATTTGGTGCTTTGGGAAGCAGTTAGGAAGGAACCAATCTACATTGGTTGATGCTATGGTCAAGTAGCGGAATCCGGGAAGCTAGAAAAGAAAAAGGTTCGGCGCAACCTCGTTGGAGCAAGAAGCTTGGAGGGCTTAGGTACATCGGGTAGATTAGGCTTGGAGGGTCTATTGCTGTTCATGTATCCCAACAACATTTTCTAGTGGATTATTTACCGCTTGGAGGGCGGCGGAGAGGTTTTACGCCGAGGGCTTCGGTTTCCTCTTCGATAACACATCGTGTGTTGTCCTTGTGTTTGCATCTCTCTTCCCTTTATCTTTGCCTTTTATTTTCTGCTGTGGATGTGATTTATAATTGGCTTAGATTGATTTCCAATTCTGTTTATAGCTTATGTTCATTTTCCGCACACTTGTTGTTTGTCATAAAGCTTGAATTGGGTATTTTGTATTTGGGGGTCTAAACGTTCAAGGGTGTTTATACACGTTTTTGAACTTTCAATTGGTATCAGAGCGGGTACACTTGTTGTGGTTTAAATACCTAAGTGTGATCTTTGACCCCTTGTGTTTATTTGCCATGGATTGTGCTTTGTATGCCTCTTTGCATGATTTGGTTGGTGATGAATGTAACATGCCACATGTTTGTGAAAATGCCTCTATGAGTGTTAATCCTCATAAGTGTGATGACAAGTTATTTGAATCTATGGGTGTTGTTGACAAAATCTTGAAGAAAAATGCTAAGAAGTTTCAAAAGAATTTAAGCAAGTTATTTTGTAAAAATGATGATTTGATTGCTAAGCTTAATGAATCCAACAAATTGGTTGAGAAATATAAAAAACTTACTCAAGATTCTCTTGAAAAGCTAAAAGAGTTTGAATGTTTGAATATGGACTTGGATGCTAAACTTGTTTTGTCTAACAAACTTGTTGATGAGTTAAAATATGAAAATGAATCTCTTAAGATGCATGCCAAGTGTTTGATTGCTGAACCCATTGATAAAAGGGATGATAATATTTGTTGCAATCATGTTGTGCTACCCGATTTTGTGCCTAGTGTATGTTCTACCTTAAAGGAAAAATCGGTGTACATTCCTCCACATAAAAGAAATCAAAAGGTGGAGAGAAAGGCTGTTAAGTCAAAGCCTCTGTTTAGGTCTCAACCTAAGGCTTTGGATGGATCTAAGTTTGTTCCAACTTGCCACCATTGTGGTGTGATTGGTCATATAAGACCTCAATGTCATAAGTTGAAGATGAAACAAAATCATATTGCTAGATCCCTTCCCAAAAGGCCTAGTGGACCTAAACACATTGTGTGTCACCATTGTGGTGCCTTTGGTCATCTAAGACCTCAATGCTCTAAGTTTCATGCTTTTAAAAGAATCAAAAGAAAAGAAAAACTTGAGCTTCTTGGAAGTTGTGCTAAAAAGGATAAACCGGATTTTAGTGATAATAGCATGTTGTTAAAGAAAGTGTTTAATGCTCTTAACTCCTTGTCTATGTGCATCTCCGGTTCTCATTTTTCCAACCCTCGTCTCACTTCTCATGAGACACTCATTCCAAACAATTGTTCTGTTTAGATGAGGAAGGGTTCCTATGGTCGAGTTTTTGTTCCTTTGGTCCTTGATCTAATTCTTTCGATCTTTGTAGGACCCTTCATGCATTAGATGCTTTATTGTCATGCATTTGTGCATCATGCATATCTTTATATGCATTGTTTTGTTTTTGTTTTGATTTTACTTTTATGTCTTTGGTTTGTGTGTGTAAAAATCCAAAACCACATAAAAAGTAGAAAATCAAAAAGTTTGATCGAAGTTGTTGAGTTTTGTCTCAAAACTTGTTTTGCCTTGTACCTTTGTGCTAATGGCTTTGTGCATTTTCGAGCATTGCTTGTTTCTTTGCACTCATATCACTGTGGGAGAAATCTTGAAATCTATGTGATTGTTGTAAATAGATCTTCAAACTTGTCATGAATGATTAGTGAATGGTTATGTTGATCTTGAAACTTGCATAGACTTGTGTCTATATATCTTCCCACTCTTTATTTTTGTTTTTGCTAAGAAGAGCTCACCAAATGTAAATCTCCAAATGAAAAGAGATATTGAGCTGCAAAAGCCTGTCGCACATTCTAGTATTCGACTAGGAAAAAGGGTAAGCGACCTTATATTAAAGAGAATGTTTATTCAAAAAGCCAAAGGCTTGTTCATTAAAGTGAAATATCAAATATCACTCTCACAATGAGAGGTGATTGTCTCAAGAGATCAAATGTTATGGAGTCAAATGTAAAGCTCCAAGATATGTTATCAAGTTTTGTGGGAGGTCATATATACATATTTCTATAATTGAGATGGATCACTTGATCTAGTGCTAATTGTGTATGCCTTGGTTGAATTGATCATTGAAGCTTCACATTAGACTAAGGACTATCTCATTGTTGATATCCACACACAACACACAAGTTTATGTTCAATAAATGCCATATTCATTTGTGTGATTGTACTTGATGAAATGTGTTTTCACATGCTCAATCTTTGTTAATTCAAGCGCAAAAAGATTTTTGAGTGTTTTAGGTGTTTTTGGAAAGTATTTTGTTAAAAAATCTGAAATTTTTCAAGAAACCCAGTTTTGCCCTGTTTTGGCGACTTAGTCGCGGGTATGTCAAGTCGCGAGTCTCGATCGCATCTTCGCTAGTCATTTTTGGCGACTTGTTCGCGAGTGGAAGGTCCATCCACGAGGTTCACTCAGAGATTTTCGCAGCTCACTCGCGACTCACTCATGGTAGACCTTCCAATCAAAAAACACTTAGAAAAATTTTCAATCTTTTGTCTTTGAGTGTTTTGGCGGCTTGAACTGGCGACTTTGTAGCGACTCACTCGATCGCGAAAATCGCGTGTTTTGCATATTGAGGGTTATTTTTCAAAGTTGTTTTCAAAAAAAAAAAAAATTTCATTTTTCCCTCCCGCATCATTCTCTTTGTTCTTACCTTCATCTCTTACCCTCGTTTCTCCTTGACCCTTTGTCTATTCCCGACAAAAAGGGGGAGAGTATACTCTAAAGAGTATGTCGGAGTGTTTTGTCATTTTTATATGACTCTTGTGCACATTTGTAGGGGGAGAGTTATTTCATAGGGGAGATGCATATACCAAGGGAGAGAAGACATTGAGATCATAACAAAACTTTGTTCTGTTTGTTTTCTTGTTGGCTTTATGGTGCTTTGAGTTATGCTTTGTGGTTCTCATCACATCATGTTTTTGTTTTGGACATGCATATATCCCTATGTTATTGTGCTCCATTGAATGCATGTTCGGATGATCATTTGCTTTGCTGTGTGATCATTGTAGTCATTACTATATGACTGTTTTGGTGTATGATCAAGTTGCTCACATGTTTCACATCATGTTTACTAAATCGCAATTTACTTGTTACATTATACTTGTCCTTTTATTACTTGCTTTACCTTAAGGGTCTAATGTGTTTTGTGCAAGTGTTTCAAGTTACAAGTATATATGTTCCAACCGCATTACAGCTTCTCATCACTTTGAAGGGGAGAACCTTTATGCACTTTTAGCTTATATTGTTTAAGTTTTTATTCAGTAATTTTGTGTTTGTACCCATGTGCTTTTGTAAGCTTTTAGGGTTAATGTTTTATGCATAGTTTGTAGGCTTTATGGTATGTACCTTGCTTAATGCAGCCTTTATGCTATGTTGAAATCAGTACTTTAATCTAAATGTTCTGCATTTTGGTTTATGTACTTGTCACTCTTGTGCCCTTGTAGGATTGTTCCTAGATGCATATGCCTTGTGTGTTATGCATTGGTTGAGTGTTGAGCATACAAGTGTCTTGCCTTGTGCTTGTTAACTTGTATGTCCTTGTGTTCATTCCAAGTGTGAATGAGTACTGTGATCACTACCTTGTGGTGTTCACTTGGTTGATCAAGCCATGGTTTGTTTCTTAACTCCATCTTTGCTTGATCACATATTGCCTGTTTCATATGCATTTATAATTTTCTGCTTACAATGATCATGGTGTATTGTTGTGTTTCAGGAGTATTATGTTCATATGATTCAAGTGCTTCACGACTTCTAGAGTTAGGTGTGAGTGAGTTTTATTCAACTGTTCCCAACTCACATGTTAAGTCTAGAGTCTGTTTTAGGGTTTTGTCACGGAATAGCCAAAGGGGGAGATTGTAAGGTTGAATTTATTCAACCATCTAATTGGCTTTATTCCGTGCCAAATTTTCTTGTAATTCAGCATTTAGTAACCTTGTATTTAGGTGGGTTTGTTGTAAGGGTAGTGAGTGAGATAGAGTGAAGATTGCTCAAGAGTGTGCAAGAAAATAGAGACTCGCGGCTGGGACTCGCGGGTGACTCGTGGCTGCAAGCCGTATAAAAGACACACGTGCCAAGCATCTTTGGAAGATGAACAGTCATGCTAGCTAGCTGGAGCACTACAGGACAAAATAGGACAATCGGCCATACGGTTAACTCGCGATCGGATCTCGCGACTTAGTCAAGCCGCGAGGTCAAGCCGCGAGCCACCCCTGTTTTGTAAAACCCGACGTTTCACATTCCTCTCCCACTCCAAAGTATAAATACCCCTTTTACCCACGATTGAAAGAGAGCCTCCGGAGAGAATTTTGAGAGAGAAACCCTAGAGAAAAACAAGATTGATTCATCCACAATCTTCACCTAAGAGACTCTTCAAATTCCTCTACTCTCTTCCTCTCCATTGATACATCCTTGAGAGGTTCTTGGCCAAATCCTTTTCTCACCATACCCATATCTGTGAGAAGGTTTATTTGGTGCTTTGGGAAGCGATTAGGAAGGAACCAATCTACATTGGTTGATGCTATGGTCAAGTAGCGGAATCCGGGAAGCTAGAAAAGAAAAAGGTTCGGCGCAACCTCGTTGGAGCAAGAAGCTTGGAGGGCTTAGGTACATCGGGTAGATTAGGCTTGGAGGGTCTATTGTTGTTCATGTATCCCAACTACATTTTCTAGTGGATTATTGACGGCTTGGAGGGCGGCGGAGAGGTTTTACGCCGAGGGCTTCGGTTTCCTCTTCGATAACACATCGTGTGTTGTCCTTGTGTTTTCATCTCTCTTCCCTTTATCTTTGCCTTTTATTTTCTGCTGTGGATGTGATTTATAATTGGCTTAGATTGATTTCCAATTCTGTTTATAGCTTATGTTCATTTTCCGCACACTTGTTGTTTGTCATAAAGCTTGAATTGGGTATTTTGTATTTGGGGGTCTAAACGTTCAAGGGTGTTTATACACGTTTTTGAACTTTCACAGCCCATCTAGCCTTAAGTCAATTGGATTTTTGAAGAGAGAAATACGCCCAAAATACTAATCATTGCTCAAATCTAATTTTTCCTTTTTAGATTTTGTCTCTTTGATTTCTTTCTTTATTTGAAACTTCCAAACATGATAAATGACCCAAATATTCCAGCTACACCTTGTTAGACATTTTAAACATGGTCCTTTAGCTCCTCTTGAATTCTAGTTTGGCCTCTATTATCTCACAAACTTTTATAAACTCAATTTTTTCTCATGATTTCTTAAAAGTAGAAAATTACACACAATAAATGATATCTTATTCAAAAACCTATATAAAGATACATAATAAGGACTAATGCAAATCATAGCTTAATTATAAAAATCAAGAATAGTAATAAAAATATAACGCCCACATAAATATATAACAAGTATATATTTTAAGGCATTATCAACATCTATCTCAAACGTCTCCCTCCTCTTCTCCAACTCCCTTGACTACCCTAGTGATGTCGTCGAAGCTTGAAGAAACTGCACACGTGTAACACCCCATAATTTTGATACCAATTAAATTATTATATGTAAATTATAAAGGAGGCCTACAATTAAATGGATTAAATTGATTTGGGCCTAAGATATTAAAAAATAAGATAAATACTATGGAATATGAAGCCCAAGTGAGGTGGCATAAGTAAATATATATGGGCCTTGATAACCCTAACCTTTTTCCTCTTAAGTTACGTGTGTATTTACTGATGGGGCCTCCTTTTGCTTCAGTTGACTAGTGAACATTGCTTTTCTTCACCGTGGCTGTGAATTGGAGTCTATAGGTATGGTTTCCCACTCTTATAGGAGGCATCTCTTATTTGTGTACCTGATAGAATCATAGGTATGGCTATCTTGGATCTAAATCTATGATTATTTTAATGGGGAAAGGATGCTCTATGGTTATTATATAATTGTGTACAGCCTTAATGATTTCTCCACCTATCTATTTATTAAAGGGAAAAGGGTGCTTGTGGTTAATATGTATTCACATATAGCCTCACTTGTTTACCATCAAACCATCACACTTTTTTTATGGTCTAAGTACTAGTCTAGCGGCATCAAGGGAAAAATGTAAGCAACCGGATTGATAAATTAAGAATACTATATGTGGCTTCCAAGATTTGATTGGATAGATTTAATGTTAGATTGAATAGATAGGAATAAATCATATGGCTGTAACTTTCAAGTGGATCAGATATTCATTATTTGCCTATATTGAAGTTTCATAAATACCTATGATTACGTTAATGGAAATATCTGATTAGGCAGCAATATTTTTAAGTCCAAAAATCTTATCAAAGCTAAAAGTGAATTGTATAGTTAAGTGAATAAATGGAGAATTTTGGATATATTAATATTGTCTAGGATAAAACCGTTTTAAGTGTGAAAATAGATTTTTAAGTGGGAAATTGTGTATTGATGAACCTATTTTTGTTGTTGTTAGGTTCTAATTCTATTGAATTGTTGTGATTCAAGGGAGGTTGTTTTACTTTATTTTTGCAACTAAGTAGGGATGGCAATTTTTGCCCGACCCGTGGGTACCTGGTCCGCCCCGATCCTAATGGGTCGGGTTTTACCCGATTCGATTAGGAATAGGGTCGGGTATGGGTTTTTAAAAAAAAAAAACCGAAGCGGGTCCGGGTCGGGTCTAGGTTTTATTAAAAAATCCGAGACCCGACCCGAAACCCGACCCGGATAAAACCCGGTACTCTAAAATTACAAAAATACCCCTCCTATATATATACACCTATCATCTAACCCTAAATCTAATCTCTTATTTCTTCACCACCAACTCGGAAGCCAGAACCCACGCCTCCCTCTCTCCCTCCCTCGGTCCTCACCCTCACTCCAACAGTGAGAGATCGGCCAACTCTCTCACCGTTGGTCCAACTCTAGCCACCGTCCCAAGCCTTCACCGCCGTCCCCGGCTTTGTTAGTGTCACCGATCCCAAGCTCTCTACTCTCTCAACTCCGTTTCATCCTTGCCGTTGCCGATCTCACACTATCGCACAGTCCTCTGCCCCTCTCATCTTCCTCGCCCATGGCCACAAACGTGACACGGCCTCACTCCACCTCGTTCTCCATTTTTTTTCTTTTTTCTTTTTTTTTTCCTGGGTTCAATTCGCCTCAATCATATGAGTTTGTGTTTGTGTTTGTGTTTATGATTTACGAAAGGGAAAAATGAAAATCATAGATCTGAAATTTGTGTTTGGTTTGTAATTTTGAAAGGGAAAATCATAGATCTAATTAGGTCAAAGAGTATTCCTTTTAAAATTAGTTTAAAACTATATTCTATAAATTTTATTATTTACTCATCTCCACAATTTATATTTTATGTACTAAAAAGAAAAAAATGCGCTGAGAAATGGGCAATGGCGGATGGCCATTCAATTTTTTTTTTTTTTTTTTTTTGGGTTGGGCTGTGTGGATTGGGCCCAAATCTAGCAGGGCTTAATGGGGCCAGCGGGGCCCGACAGAGGCGGGTCCAAGCTTCGGGAAAAAAACCCGGTTAGTAAAAGGGCCGGGTTCGGGCTTCGGACTAAGACCCACAGGTAGGGCTCGGTGCAAAAAAAACCCGGCCCGAACCCGACCCGTTGCCATTCCTACAATTAAGAGGTAAGTGGTGTTTACTAATTCTGGGGGTTTTCCCAAAATAGTGTTAATTATTAAATTATTTTATATCAAAGAAATATGTTGATATTCTATATATAAATTGATATTTTTAAAATGTTTGATGCGCACATTGCATATTCGTTTTATGAAAAACTTGTGGGACAACCTAAATTTATTTAAACTTGTATGTGTGAATATATCTTTATATTTTGAGAATTATGAATGGATTATTTTTGTGAGCATATTGAAATGTGTTTTGAAAACCTATGGCAAGTCATGATTAAAAGTTCAATATTGTATTTAGTCTTTAGGAAGGGACAATCATACTATAGTTAGTCCTTAGCAAGGGACAGTTCTAGAAAAGGGGACAGTGCATATTTGATAGCTCCTTAGCGAGGGAGTATACTATTGAGGATCCAAAAAAAGAGCTCCTTAGCAAGGGAGTGCACCTTCAGGTTCCAAAAGAACTACCCATAAGAGAAGGGAAGAAAAGGGGGTTCCAGTCCCAAACAGGGGACAACACAATCCTATCAATGGGGCGTAAACGTTGACCACGAGAAAAACCTAGGAATTTGTTTATATGATGTTATTTGATATATATATACATATATATATATATATATATATATATATATATTATTGTGGGGGTAATGACAGGGGAGCCCATAATAAGATTTGTAAGGTTGAATTTATTCAACCATCTAATTGGCTTTATTCCGTGCCAAATTTGCTTGTAATTCAGCATTTAGTAACCCCGTATTTAGGTGGGTTTGTTGTAAGGGTAGTGAGTGAGATAGAGTGAAGATTGCTCAAGAGTGTGCAAGAAAACAGAGACTCGCGGTGGGGACTTGCGGGTGACTCGTGGGCGCAAGCCGCTGAGCAAAGACACACGTGCCAAGCATCTTTGGAAGATGAACAGTCATGCTAGCTGGAGCACTACAGGACAAAACAGGACAATCGGCCATACGGTTAACTCGCGACTTGGTCAAGCCGAGGTCAAGCCGCGAGCCACCCCCGTTTTGTAAAACCCGATGTTTCACATTCCTCTCCCACTCCAAAGATAGATACCCCTTTTACCCACGATTGAGAGAGAGCTTCCAGAGAGAATTTTGAGAGAGAAACCCTAAAGAAAAACCAGATTGTTTCACCCACAATCTATACCTTAGAGTCTCTTCAAATTCCCCTACTCTCTTCCTCTCCATTGTCAAATCCTTGAGAGGCATTATACCAAACCTGGTTCTCACCATCATCTTCACCGTGAGACAGTTGTTTGGATTTACGGGAAGCAGTTAGGAAGGAACCAATCTTTATTGGTTGATGCTATGGTCTAGTAGCGGAATCCGGGAAGCTAGAAAAGAAAAGGTTCGGCGCAACCTCGTTGGAGCAAGAAGCTTGGAGGGCTTAGATGCACTGGGTAGATTAGGCTTGGAGGGTCTATTGCTGTCCTTGTATCCCAACCGTATTTTCTAGTAGATTGATTACCGCTTGGAGGGCGGCGGAGAGGTTTTTCGCCAAGGACTTCGGTTTCCTCTTCGATAACACATCGTGTGTTGTCTTTGTGTTTGCATCTTCCTTCCTCTCTATCTTTGCCTTTATATTATCTGCTGTGGTTTTATTTTATTATGGCTTAGATAGTTTTTTAACCAATTTCATATTATAGCATGTGTTAAGTTTCCGCACACTAGTTGTTTGACATATTGCTTGTATTGGTTAAGTTGTAATTTGGGGTCTAAACGTTCAAAGGTGTTTTGTACACGTCTTTGAACTTTCAATTGGTATCGAGCGGGTACACTTGTTGTGGTTTTATTACCTAAGTGTGATCCCAGGACCCTCGAGTTGTGGTTGTTGTTTTGGATTATACCATGCTGAATTGTAGCTTAAGTGTTTGTGAAAATGACTCTATGCATATGTCCGAAAGGTGTCTTACTGATGATCTTGTAGAGTTGTTAAAAACTAAGAAACATGCTAGAGTTATTGTTTACATCTGTGGAATATCTTGAAAATCAGAATCTTGTCTTACACAAAGAGCATATCTGAATCTAAATCATTGATTAAGAAATATAAAAGAAAGAATAGAATGTTGTGTGAGATGATTGAGAATCTGAAAATGAAAAATCAATCTGAAAGAAGCATGAAAACTGATGATGAGTTTGTGTTTGAAGGTCAAGAATGTCTCACACATGTGAACCTATTTGTGCATACCTCATTGAAGGTGTTTAATGCGTGTTTGTGGTATCTTGACAAAGGGTGTTCTCGCCATATGACAGGGGATAAGTCACTGTTTAAGACACTCAAAGAAAAGGTTGGTGACTATGTGACCTTTGGTGATGGAAGTCATGCTCAAGTCCTAGGCAAAGGAACCATTGAGATACCTGGTTTGCCTCTCTTGAAAGATGTGCTTTTTCATAAAAGGGTCAAGGCGAATTTGCTGAGCATCACTCAAATTTGTGATGATGATTTCCTGGTACAATTCTCTAAGAAAGGATGTTTGATCATCAATGAAGAGGGGATTCAGGTTTTGGAAGGAAATCGGACTACGAGATAATCTGTTATGGAATAGTTCCCACGGCACCAATATCGTGTAGAAGTGCTCGGGTGGATATGTTGGAGCTGTGGCATCACAGATTTGGGCATGCCAACTTCAAACAAGTAGCAAAAGTCTCCAAACTTGAAGCAATGAGGACTTCCTAAGTTTGGAAAAGTGAAGAAGACCGTTTATGGTGCATGTCAAATGGGGAAGCAAACTAAGGCAAGTCATCACAAGGTAAATGTGATAGCCACCTCTCGGTGCTTGGAGTTACTTCATGTTGATCTAATGAGGCCCACCAGAACTGAAAGCCTAGGGGGGAAGAGATACATTATGGTCATTGTGGACGACTACTCAAGATACACTTGGATTGAATTCCTTAGAGAAAAATCAGAAGCTTGTGAGAGGTTGGAGATTCTGTGCAAGAAACTACAAAACGAAAAGGGGATTCCGATAGCCAAAGTTAGAAGTGATCATGGGAGGGAATTTGAGAATGCAAGATTCGAGTCCTTCTATGAGAAGAATGGAATTAAAAGAGAGTTTTCAGCTCCCAAAACTCCACAACAAAATGGAGTGGTAGAAAGAAAAAATCGTGTGATTCAGGAGATGGCAAGAGTCATGTTGCTTAACAAGCAAATACCTCAAAAATTTTGGGGAGAAGTGTCAACACCTCGTGTCACATTGGCAATAGGATTTTCTTTCGAGTTGGTACAAAGAAGACTGCATATGAGATATGGAATGGGAAGAAGCCTAAAGTGAAGTATTTCCGGTATTTGGAAGTAAATGCTATATCTTAAATGATCGAGAGAATCTTGGGAAGTTTGATGCGAGAAGTGATGAGGGTATTTTTCTTGGCTACTCTACTACAAGTCGAGCGTATAGAGTGTTTAACAAGAGAACAAAGGCTGTGATGGAGTCCATAAATGTCAAGATTGATGATGCCTTACCTAAGGTGGAAATGATTGATGATGTAGAAGGGCCGAGCACCAAAGAGCCTGATGTTGAGGTAGAAGCTTTGGATATAGAAGGTGAAGAACCTATACCAGAAGTAGAATCGACTCCCATCAACCCAAGAATGGAAACGAGATCGATGTCTAGAACATCAAGTCCTCTTACTCCTCCAGAAGTTCATCCTCCTATCTCTCGTAGTGATGAAGTTTCCACTTCAAAAGGCCATCTTCAAGAGTTATCAAGAATCATCCGGAAAGTAATATCATAGGATCTCTTGATGACGGTCTTCGCCTCAGGAAAGAAAATATTCTGCTAGCCAATCATGTAACATATCACTGTTATCTTGCACAGTTTGAACCAAAAAGGGTTGAAGAGGCTCTTCAAGATGAGAATTGGGTTGAGTCAATGCATGAAGAGTCTGAATCGGTTTGTGAGGAATGATGTGTGGGAACTTGCTCCACGACACGAGAACGTTCATGTTATAGGCACAAAGTGGATTTTTAAAAACAAAACGATGAAGATGGAGAGATAATTCGAAACAAGTCTCGGTTAGTAGCTCAAGGATACACTCAAGTAGAAGGAGTGGTTTTGATGAATCATTCGCTCCGGTGGCAAGACTCGAATCCATTCGAATCCTCATGTCCATTGCGTGCACTTTGAATTTCAAACTTTATCAAATGGATGTTAAGTGCGCTTTTCTGAATGGATATCTGAATGAAGAAGTATTTGTTGAGCAACCAAAAGGATTTGAGGATCCTCATTTTCCAGATCATGTATTAAGATTGAAGAAAGCCCTTTATGGCTTAAAACAAGCGCCTAGAGCCTCAGTACGATCGTCTTACACATTATCTTCTAGATAGAGGTTTCAAGAGAGGGTACGCCGATCGAACTCTGTTTGTCAAAAATGATGAAGATTATCTCCTTGTGGCACAAGTCTATGTTGATGACATAGTGTTTGGGGCAACTATCGAAGATCGTGCTACTCAATTTTCTGAGGAGATGAAGAAGGAGTTTGAGATGAGTATGGTGGGGAGCTCACATTCTTCTTGGGTCTTCAAGTCAAACAACGAGAAGGAGGGTATATTTGTATCTCAAGAGAAGTATGCCGAAACATTGTCAAGAAGTTTGGACTAGACTCCAAAAACATGCCTCCACTCCCATGAGCTCTTCCACTAAACCAATGTGGATTCGTCGGGAGTTGAAGTAAGTCCTACGTTGTATAGGAGCATCATAGGGAGTTTGCTCTACCTTACGCCCCGATGAGACCGGACATTGCTTTCGGTGTAGGCGTTTGTGCCAGGTACCAAGCTAATCCGAAGGAATCTCATCCGATCGCTGCTAAGCGAATCATTCGATATGTGAATGGTACGCAAACTATGGTCTGTGGTATTCAAAAGACTCAAATGCTTGTCTTCTTTGGGTATTCGAGATCTTGTGATCTGGCTGGCGATGTAGACGATCGGAAAAGCACTTCAGGCGGCTGTTTTTATCTTGGTAACAATCTTGTCTCGTGGATGAGCAAGAAGCAGAATTCAGTGTCTCTATCTACTGCAGAAGGAGAATACATCGCTGCTGGAAGTTGCTGTACTCAGCTTCTTTGGATGAAGAAATTACTTCATGACTATGGAATTCCTCAAGAAACGATGTGTGTCTTCTATGACAACACCCGTGCCATCAATTTTTCCAAGAATCCTGTCCAGCATTCAAAATCCAAACACATAGAGATACGTTACCATTTCATTCGGGATTTGGTAGAGGAAAGAGTTGTGTGTCTTGAGTTCATACACACCGACAATCAAAAGGCGGATATCTTCACCAAGCCTTTCGATGGTCCACGGTTTGAATCACTTCGTAAGACCATTGGTGTTGGTACAATTCCTTAACTCTCTTGTGTGTTGTGTGCTTCACATATTTATAATATGATAAGTTTGTCTCGTGTTGGGGCACACACCTTTTTTATTAGCTTTTTGTGCAACATGTTTCTTGTTTGTTTGTCCATTTGTGAATACTGTTGCTTCCTTTTATGTTTGTTCAATCATTTTTGTTTCTTGTGTCAAAAATCCAAAAATCACATAAAAATTTGAAAATCAAAAAGCTTGATTGACTTTGTTGAGTCTTGTCTCAAAACTTGTTTTGCCTTGTACATTTGTGCTAATGGCTTTGTGCATTTTCGAGCATTGCTTGTTTCTTTGCACTCATACCTCTATGGGAGAAATCTTGAAATCTTTGTGATTGTTGTAAATAGATCTTCAAACTTGTCATGAATGATTAGTGAATGGTTTTGTTGATCTTGAGACATGCATAGACTTATGTCTATATATCTTCCCACTCTTTATTTTTGTTTTGCTATAAAGAGCTCACCAAATGTAAATCTCCAAATGAAAAGAGATATTGAGCTACAAAAGCCTGTCGCACATTCTAGTATTTGACTAGGAAAAAGGGTAAGCGACCTTATATTAAAGTGAATGTTTATTCAAAAAGGGCCAAAGGCCTGTTCTTTAAAGTGAAATGTCATATATCACTCTTACAATGAGAGATGATTGCCTCAAAAGATCAAAAAGATCAAATGTTATGATTGAAAGTGGAGTCAAATGTTAAGCTCCAAGTTATGTTATCAAGTTGTGTGGGAGGTCATATATACATATTTCTATAATTGAGATGGGTCACATGATCTAGTGCTAATTGTGTATGTCTTGGTTGAATTGATCATTGAAGCTTCACATTAGACAAAGGACTATCTCATTATTGATATCCACACACAACATACAAGTTTATGTTCAATAAATGCCATATTCATTTGTGTGATTGTACTTGATGAAATGTGTTTTCACATGCTCAATCTTTGTTAATTCAAGCACAAAAAGATTTTTGAGTGTTTTAGGTGTTTTTGGAAAGTATTTTGCTTTAAAAATCTAAAAATTTCAAAAATCCTGTTTTGCCCTGTTTTGGCGGCTCGATCGCGGGTATGTCAAGTCGCGAGCCTCGGTCGCATCCTCGCTGGTCATTTTTGGCGACTTGTTCGCGAGTGGAAGGTTCAGTCGCGAGGTTCACTCAGAGATTTTCGCGACTCAGCTCGCGACTCACTCATGGGTAGATCTTCCAGTTGCGAAAAACACTTAGAAAATTTTTTCAAATTTGTGTCCTTGAGTGTTTTGGCGGCTTGATCCGGCAACTTTTTGGCGACTCGTTTGAGTCGCGAAAATCGCGTGTTTTGGATATACAGGGGCAGTTTTTAAACTTTTTATTTTTCCCTCGACCTTTTTGTGACTGTTCATTGTCTTTCTCATCTGCTCTTACACATTGTCACCGTGCCTCCATTTTCGATCTCCAATACTTGCCTCTTTTCAGCTCAAAATCGTCGACTAACGGTATGGTTTTCTCATCTCCGCACTCTATTTTACTTGTTGTTATGGTTTTCCCTCTGGTTTATTCACATTTGATTGTGATTTTGTGATGGGTTTTTAGCTCAACTATTATTCTTTGTCCATGCTTCGCTTGGATGCTTGTGTTTCTGTTTTTGAGCTAGTTTATTTTGGTGGTTGTGTTCTTCATCATGTGCTTAGCTAGGGTTAGCTATTTTTGTCCGATCTGCTGTTGATGTCGTGTTTCACTATGATCCTGTGTGGTATCATGTTGATGTGTTGTTGAATGTGGGTCCTTTTTCAGCTGATTATGTGGTTCTATTTGGTCTCCCTATACTGTGTAGTTCAATTTGGGCCATTTGTGTCCCTCATTGCTATTTTCTGACCATTCTCATCCAGCTATTAGGGTTTCTTCATTGTCCCTAAAATTCCACTAACCCACTGCTAATTTAGTCTTTGGATTGTGTTCTTCATTTCCCTTGTTCATAATGCAGACTGGTCATGTCACCATTCAAGAAAGTCATTGTGAAAGGAGGTAGTTCCAAAGGGAAGGAACCAGTAATTGATGTTGATGATTACCCACCTCAGCCAAAAGGGACTCGCTCTTCATCAAGGAGATTCGATCCCAACAAGTTCGGATCATATGCAGCCTATCGGTCTTATGAGAATTTCTTTCTACATGCCACACCATTACTAGAAAGAGCTTTGGATCGATCCTCACTTCATGACACCGACATTCCGAAATGGTTTGCTCACAAGGATTGGAATTACCTTCTATCGATTCGGATGACGTGTATGAAGAGTTGGTAAAAGAATTTTATGCTAACGCAATTGTGGAAGGAGATGAACTTAAGTCTTTGGGTTCGAACAAGAGCTTTTCTGTCTCTCCTACATATCTCGCAGAAATTCTTCACATCAACAGACCTATTTTCCGACATTCACCGGTTTATGATGATCTCTGTCCCGATGAGGAGCTTCTCAAAGAAAGTCTTGGTCAAGACTTGGAGTTCTCACCCAATGGCAAATCCATCGTTGTTTCCTCCATTTCTCCAAAATCGAGAGTGCTTACAATTGTGATGTTTCACAATTTGTACCCTTTATCAAGCACTGGGTATATGAACCTCGGACGTGCTTTGTTTCTTCATGATCTAATCTCTAATGTGGAAATAGACATCTGTGCTCATATATTTCATGTTCTCACAAAAACGGTTCTTCGAAATGAGTCTCGGATATGCGTTCCTTTCTGCAGTCTCATTTCACGGATCTTGAAGCTCAAGGGAATTCATCCAACGGCCGATGAATCTCCTCTCTCCAAACCAAGTCCAATCAACATGCGTACATTCAATGCAAGCATTGGACATAGTCGGAAGAGAGCCAAACCAGAAACTTCTGCGTCTCACGGTGACTCTCGGTTTAGCACTCTCTCCCTAGATGAGAAACTTGATCGCATTGTATCCTCTGTCCCACGAGTTGAATACAAAGATGTCCGGACTCACAGACTTCTCTACACCATCACAAAGACTCAATGGGATATGAAGCTTACTTCTCTTCAAACTCAATTGGATCAAATTCGAGAGAAAGCTGGAAGAGGATGACTAGCCTATTCCATGACAAAAAGGGGGAGTGATGGGCATGATCGGAGGGGGAGAATATTCCTTAAGGGGGAGTGTCTTTACATTCTTCTTCGCTTTCAATTTTTTTCTTTAAGTTGATATATTGTGTTTTGTAAACTGTTATTCAGGATGTTTTTGTGGTTTGTACCCATGTGCTTTTGTAAGCTTTTAGGGTTAATGTTTTATGCATAGTTTGTAGGCTTTGTGGTATGTACCTTGCTTAATGCAGCCTTTATGCTTTGTTGAAATCAATACTTTAATCTAAATGTTCTGCATTTTGGTTTATGTCTTGTCACTCTTGTGCCATTGTAGGATTGTTCCTAGATGCATATGCCTTGTGTGTTATGCATTGGTTGAGTGTTGAGCATACAAGTGTCTTGCCTTGTGCTTGTTAACTTGTATGTCCTTGTATTCATTCCAAGTGTGAATGAGCACTTTGTGATCACTACCTTGTGGTGTTCACTTGGTTGATCAAGCCATGGTTTGTTTCTTAACTCCATCTTTGCTTGATCACATATTGCCTGTTTCATATGCATTTATAATTTTCTGCTTACAATGATCATGGTGTATTGTTGTGTTTCGGGAGTTTTATGTTCATATGATTCAAGTGCTTCACAGCTTCTAGAGTTAGGTGTGAGTGAGTTTTGATCAACTATTCCCAACTCACATGTTAAGTCTAGAGTCTGTTTTAGGGTTTTGTCACGGAATAGCCAAAGGGGGAGATTGTAAGGTTGAATTTATTCAACCATCTAATTGGCTTTATTCCGTGCCAAATTTGCTTGTAATTCAACATTTAGTAACCCCGTATTTAGGTGGGTTTGTTGTAAGGGTAGTGAGTGAGATAGAGTGAAGATTGCTCAAGAGTGTGCAAGAAAACAGAGACTCGCGGCTAGGACTCGCGGGTGACTCGCGGCCGCAAGCCGCTGAAGCAAAGACACGTGCCAAGCATGCTGGAAGATGAACAGTCATGCTAGCTGGAGCACTACAGGACAAAACAGACAATCGGCCATACGGTTAACTCGCGACTTGGTCAAGCCGCGAGGTCAAGCCGCGAGCCACCCCTGTTTTGTAAAATTTGACGTTTCACATTCCTCTCCCACTCCAGTATAAATACCCCTTTTACCCACGATTGAAAGAGAGCTTCCAGAGAGAATTTTGAGAGAGAAACCTAAAGAAAAACCAGATTGTTTCACCCACAATCTATACCTTAGAGTCTCTTCAAATTCCCCTACTCTCTTCCTCTCCATTGTCAAATCCTTGAGAGGCATTATACCAAACCTGGTTCTCACCATCATCTTCACTTTGTGAGACAGTTGTTTGGATTTACGGGAAGCGATTAGGAAGGAACCAATCTTCATTGGTTGATGCTATGGTCTAGTAGCGGAATCCGGGAAGCTAGAAAAGAAAAAGGTTCGGCGCAACCTCGTTGGAGCAAGAAGCTTGGAGGGCTTAGGTGCACTGGGTAGATTAGGCTTGGAGGGTCTATTGTTGTCCTTGTATCCCAACTGTATTTTCTAGTGGATTGATTACCGCTTGGAGGGCGGCGGAGAGGTTTTTCGCCGAGGACTTCGGTTTCCTCTTCGATAACACATCGTGTGTTGTCTTTGTGTTTGCATCTTCCTTCCTCTCTATCTTTGCCTTTATATTATCTGCTGTGGTTTTATTTTATTATGGCTTAGATAGTTTTTTAACCAATTTCATATTATAGCATGTGTTAAGTTTCCGCACACTAGTTGTTTGACATATTGCTTGTATTGGTTAAGTTGTAATTTGGGGGTCTAAACGTTCAAAGGTGTTTTGTACACGTTTTTGAACTTTCAAGTATATACGTTTGGCCAAGGGCCCAGTCCAAGGAAGAACCCCTCCTTGGCCATGGGAAGAACCCTTCCTCGACCAGGTGTGGCCGAGACGGAAGGAATGGCCTATTAATGAGATTGACATTCCGGGTCATTCCATGGAATAGGATAAGTACTAAAACGGAAAAGGACAAAGGAAAGAATGGAAATATCTAACGGAAAGCTGCCACTATTGCATTAAGTGCTCTATACCTAACAGAGCCATGTTTTTTAGCCTTTACAACCACTCCCAACGACTTTGGGGAGAGGTTGATGGGACAAGTATCAGACGATGAATCTAAATCTACACGTGGACATTGGGTGGAGGAATGAAGCTAGTATAAAATGGGGGGTAGAAGGCAATCTGGAAGGCTCTCGGGAACCACTACCACTCACCATGTACTAGAAAAAGCTCCTCCGATCATGCCGAGGACCAGTCTTCTTTGATAAATTCAGTTCATTTTTGTTTGATTGTCATGAACACCATATTAACTGTTATCCATGCACTAAAACCTAGCTCTTTGACCCATTTTCTACAAATTTATTGTACTAGATTCACTGGTCCAAGATCCACATCTTGGGCTTGGGCTGCAAAACATGACCCTACAATTATGATGGTTCACAATATAAATATTTTTTTTTTATGTGAAATATTTGATGATAAAATATTGATGAGTTACAAGTTATGAATTTATTGTAAGAATTATTTATTTGAAAGGTTTGTTCCCATACCCCAATGTTAGTGAATACCACTTATTGGGTTATCTCACCCCTCCCCCCCCCCCTTTATTTCCCCTTATAGATACATTAGAGGGATTATTGCAGTAGAGATTCCTAGAAGACAACGGTTACAAATTATTTTGTGGAACTGAGAATTTTATTATGATTTTTATGGCATTAAACATTGTATTAGAGAATTATTTTGAGGATGTTTTGTCTTTGGGGGATTAGAACTCTATCATTTGTGATGAGATTTTAGGTTGCTGGTTTCTTTTATTTATTATTTTTATGGATTATTCAAATTAAATAGACTTTTATTGTTTGTGATTTTGGGGCGTTACAACATAATACTCTCTTAATGAAACAGAAACTAAACTATTAGTTTCTCGTAGTAAACCTTGAATCCACGATAGATTTCCCTAAATTCACAAGAAGATAAACTGGAATCTACCTGAGAAAAAATTTGACAAAAGTCTGTATTTTTATTGATAATAATCTAATTTGCCTTTGATGGCTACAAAACATATAAATACTGATAAAGTAAAACCTTAGGACAATTAGGAAACATCTCAAACCCTAATTCTCACTAATTACGAGATTCAATGGCAAAATATTGAATTTTACCAAAAATAATAAAATTGAGTTAAATGCAAAATCATAAACTATTGACCCTAAGGGTCATTCCAAAACAAACAAGACATTATTCTGACTTTTAAACTAAAAGTTATTAAAGAAAAACAAATATTACTATAAATAGCAAAAACGCTGCTTTAGGAGCCTTAACAAAGAAATTTGCCTAAATTTAGGCAATGCTAGAAACTCAAGTCTAGATTAGAATGTCGTTTTCCTTCAATCTACCAAATTTCATACAATTCCGACACTGTCGTCCCGATGGCCTCTACTGGCACTCCCTTGATCTTGCGTTGTAACTTCGATGCCCCTACTACTCCAGGTCAGCATGTAGTGTCTAGTCTCCATCACCCAGGGCCATCTTCTCTCCTCCACATTCAGTGTCACCTCTTTCCCTACACAATTCAAACACACCTTTCCCAATTTCCCCTCCATTACCTACACATCCTATGAAAATCCGTTCTGGTATTTTCCAAGAGGAAAAAATGTTTTCGCTCTTTTATCATTGACTATTTAAACACCGAGCCTCCCTCTTATCATGTTGCTTCTAAGATATATTTCACAATGGCATCAAATTATGGATGCTAAATTTACAGCTTCAGAAAAACAAGGCACCTGGAGTTTAGCCATTTGTTGGGTGCAAATGTGTATACAAGTTAAAAGAAGACACTCTAATGGTAGCATTGCTTGTTATAAGGCCTAATGTGTTGCTATGGGTTATCGTCAATAGTTTGGCCTTGAATTTGATGAAAGATTCAGCCCAATCATCAAGCCTGCTATTGTTTGCATCATATTATCACTTCTTGTCCAATTTCAATGGTCTCTTCGATAGTTTGACGTCACCAATGCCTTCTTGCTTAGAGTTCTCAAGGAAGAGGTCTATATGACTCAATTACCTAGCTTTTTTTATCTGACAACCCTAATCATATTGGTAAACTTCATAAATCCAAAAATGTTATCAAGCAAGCACCCCATGCTTGGTTTGAGCGTCTCACCTCTCATATTCAAAATCATGGTTTCCATGGATCTATTGCTGACTTCCGTCATTATTCATCCACTGCAATGGTCACTCCATTAGTCCATTACCTTATTGCTTACAGGGAATGATAATTCCTTCATTGACAATTTAATCCACAAGTTGGGCTCCTTCAGGTATATATGTTCACCAGCAAAATTATGTCTCTAGTCTCTTAAAACGTCATAATATTTTCAACTACAAGCGTTGCAATACTCCTTGTGCTCCTGCAACTCAGTTCAGTAAACGCAATGGTAACCTCCTCTTCGATCCTTCTCTACATTGTAGCATAGTTGGTGCATTGCAATATCTAACATTTACACAGCCTAATATCTCATTTGGCGTGAATCAATTTAGAAAATTTGTGCAAGCTCGAATTGATATTCATTTCAAGTGTAAATTAGCTCACAGGCCTCTTTACTAAGGGCCTCAATTCTCAGCGTTGTCATCAATTGAAAACTAGACTCATGATCACCCCATGCCCTTTTGATCTATTGCAGTAAAATATAGAAAGCAAGGCATGTGGCTATACTATATCCCTTGTAACGTATAAGAAAGTGTTTTCTTTTTAAAAAAAAAAACAATATAAGTGTTTGGTACAGTAAAAACAACTAAAAAGCCCAAAGAAAATATTACTCATTAACTCAGACCAAGTACTTTTGTTTATAAAAAATTCATTAAGACAAAATAACATAATGCATAATTCAGTGGAACAATTCATAATAAGAAATAAAAAGTACAAACCTCAACTATAAGGGAACAAACTAATGGCTACTCCCACAAGGACTACTTCTGCAGATTCCACTAAAATTCAATTGTAAAGCCTATGTTTGAATGGTCGGAAGAGAAACCTAGACCAACATGTTGATCGGATTGTATCAGCCCAAAGGTGAAAATGTTGCCAAGCGAATAATGCGACTATGACACCAGCAAGAGACGCAATAACAATAGGAACCCGATCAAATTTATGATCATAGATCATAAAGATGGCTGCACCATAGGCTAGCACCATTGTAGCAATGGAGACAAATAGTGCCGACAGTCCAAACATCAACCTTGCAGGTAGTGATACAAGAAAATCGTTTTCAGCATAACGTGACGTAAGAATGGACAAGAACATTATTATTGAGGCTGTGGAAGAGAATAGCGCTACTGCATCCGATATGACAAAAATCAGAAACCACTTCTTTTCTAGAAATAGAGGAGCACCCTTTTCTAGAGATGGAGGAGCACCATTGTCATTATTATCTCCTCCTGGTAGAGTAAAGATTGCCGCAAATACCACAGTTGCAATGAGTGTTGCAACAAGCATGCATGAAGTTGCAGTGCTCTTCATCCACTTTTCCCCTTCTTTTAACAAGTCTTTGTGCTTCTCCGTAAACAGATCCTTAGGTGTCTGGTTTTCTGAATTCCTCATCTTAATATATGAAGGTGGCACAATTTTTTCCACTACCTATAATGGTCATTAAATTAAAGTTATACAAATCCAACATAATCAACAAAAAGGTCCAATACAAACTTACAAAAAATTTATGAATTACGGCAGATCAACAAAATATTACTTGCAAATCCGTTATATGCAATTAACCCGAATACATTGAAGAAATATACTAGTTATTAAAAAAATCAATAATTATAAATTAATTTGTGTTATTTATTTACCTTGAACCACAATAGCTCTCTTTGCATTTGGAGTGCAGCTCCTGATACAATTTGGAGTCGACTAGGAGGTGGCAAGTTTCCAGCAAGATGCAGAATGTTATTATTTTTGCCATCCTTGTATGCTGCTATCAAATCTTTAATTGCTCCAAACTCATATATTAGATTAAATATGGTCCGGTGACGATATAGAACAGCAATATGAAACAAACTTCGATTATTATCATCAACTTTCCATATAAGATCAGGATATGAGCGAGTAAGGATAATCAGAAACTCAAGACTGCCTAATTCTGCAGCATCAAAGAGTAGTCTCGAAGGTTTTTTAATTAGTTTTGAAATCTCCGAATCTTGCTGCTGTAGAACATGTTCCCAGAGTTTTTTGACTAGTTGATGGGCTAACGTCCGCATCAAATCCTCATGATAAATCCCTTTGAAGCCTATAGGTAGAATTAATGTTGATTCACATATGTCATTATACAGAAAATATGCAAACTAAATTAGATGCTTATTCCAAAATAACAATTGACTTATTTACAGCATCCTATTATTTATTAAGAAAACTGAAATCGCATGTTGACCCTAGATAACTTTAGGGGAAACACAAATCAGCCACTGGAGATTAAAAATAAAACATTTTATAACCTTGAACTTTCTAAGGCATTTAAGATGATCTCAATGACAAAGGGAATATGTATAAATGGATTTTTAAGGTGTAGAGTGGATACTGATTAAGTGTATTTGCCTATATAAAGTGGCCGCACCTTGATACATAAGTGTACTTTCCCAACACTTTCAAGGTTTAGCAAATAGTATATGCTAAGAGATTTTGAGTGGGCTCAAAATACTAACATGAATTGATGCATCTTTTCCAGATTCCCAGCTGACTGTTGTTGGCAATTCTTGAAGGCTTTCGAGCCAATACATGCAAGGCTGTCTCATTGTTCGCATCTCG
Source organism: Quercus dentata (assembly GCA_028216015.1). Taxonomy (NCBI): domain Eukaryota; kingdom Viridiplantae; phylum Streptophyta; class Magnoliopsida; order Fagales; family Fagaceae; genus Quercus; species Quercus dentata. Next base: position 18,027,822 of record CP116454.1, on the reverse strand, counting down.
AGCAAAGGCTAATGATGTGTCTCTGTCCAATATTTTCAAAGCTAGATCTGTCCACAAAACACAATGGTTCACTATTAGAGTTATAAACTGCCTCTTTATTCTTAGAGATATTCAGGTGTAATGGAGACTAAGAAGAGGATGCAAAGCATGTTGAACTGTCTTACATCTAAACCAAGTGTGACAATTTTATTAAGTTACTTTTAGGGTGGGGAATTTGCTAGCAGGCTTATGACTCCCTAATTTACATGCTAATTCAAATAACTAAGGTGTGATATAACCCAATTGGATAAATACGATTTTATGGTTTAAGCTATCTATGTAGCCTTCACACAGAATGAAGGTGCTTCTCAAAGAAATACATTAATACGGGACAAATGAATAAAATAAATCACTACATTGTGCACGCATGGTTAATTATTCATTGCATTTAACAGTCTTGGAGGATTTTTTTTGTAGAAAAACCTGTTTTAAACTAGAGAATCAAGTAACTTGTTATGCACAAATGTTACCAATTTTTCAATAGTTGATAGAATTACGCTTAGTGGCCAAAAAACTTTTTATTCAGTGCAATAAACAAAGATTCATTTCCTTGTGATCACTAAATAAGCACCATTAGCCTTGTATAGACAAAGTGAGCACCCTCTAAAAGGGCCGACTAGCAAGAGGCCATAGCACGAAAATTCATTTCCAAAATGCAATATGGGTGAGGCAATTGTGGAAGGTTATTTCATGCCATAGAAATATATAGATATAAGGGCATCATACCATATAAATCAGCTGAGATAGTACCAAGAAGGAGGCTAATTCGTTCCTCACGAGTTAGGCTTTCAAAATCAGTTTCATCATATAGATATGAGACCATATCCCTGTGTCCAAACAAAGCTGCCATGTATAAGGGTGTCTTTCCTTGATTACCTCGAATCAGAGGAAGGTCTTTATTTTTTTTCACCATCACCATAGCAATTTCCACAATTCCTGATGCGGCAGCAAAACAAATAGCAGTGTTTTCATCTTTATTTTTCAAGGCTAGGTCCTCTTTTTCCATACGTTGAACCAGTTCCTTTACAAAAGCAGTGCGTTTTGCTGCAGCAGCAATGTGCAGAGCAGTCTCCCTTTTTCGTTATCCCAGCGCGAACAACATCACGATCTTTGTTAATGACATCATTAGCAGTTTTCCAGTCACCTTTGATGGCTGCTTCATATAATGGTACACAAAGGGAGAGGTAGTCCTTTCTTCTATCCCCTGAAAATTTTCAACCATGAGGAAAATGTATTTGAGTTTTATAAGACTATATCTTCCCCAATAGCCATTCGATTCCCCAATATTTCCCCTGCCTTTTTAAAATTTAACATGTACTTAACAATGTGTAATGCCACAAGAAATTGTATATTACTTGCATAGTAAATGAAACCTGCACCTTAACATTGTAAAAGGTCCATGGAGAGATTTGATTTTTGTATTATATGCGCCTGGAACAATTTAAGTGATTTTAAATGCACCTCTTAGAAACATGATTCCTTAAGCCAAAGAATTTGCTTCCTTCAAATTTTCAGGCAAGGTTGAAGGTGGAGATGGCAAAGAATGTTTTAATCTTGACAGTGGCATACATTGTGAAATGTTTCTTTCGGTTAACCAGACCAAAAAAAAAAGAGCTGCAGAATACTCCAAGACTTATTGAACCCTAAAGTTAAGTCAAAAGATTACACATTTATATGCATGAAACAAAACCCTAACCATGATAGGAAAATAGAAAAATCATGGAAAGAAAAAAAAATTACATCAAACCTGACAAATGAACAGAACCAACCAAAACAAGAAACCCTGCAAAAGACTGGATCCCAAATCCCCATAATTGACCAAAAATGAAATTTACCTGAGATGCTTTTTAAATGCCTTGAAAAACAATTGAACTTTTGATTTGGGGGTCTCAAAATTTGTTTGTTGCACTACTTTAATTCTCATTGAGAACTTTCTGTTAAGTGATTATGACTGTGAGTCTCATAACTCATCTCAAAACAAAAATCATGGCCTTTTAAGTTTTACAATGAAAGCCCTTCAATACCTTCTGCCTGGGGCTTTCATCTATCTTTTGACTCCAAAAGAGTCCATAAAGCTTCTTAGTCAATGCCCATGGCAGATATAATGATATATGCTGTTATTTGAATTGTCAATTCTTCAGTAGCATATATCTATAGTTATGATTCATGATATGCTAGTACTCCAGTGATCTACTCAAAATTGGAAAATTTACATTTATCTTGCTCATATGAAGTTTGAACGCTCAGTGAGAAAGGTTGCCTTTAGTTGTTTCATTTAGAAGCTAATTTGCAAAAATAAGACAATAGCTACCTTGCACTTCAGAGGTCATGATCTCTACACATTTCAGGAACCAAGGTATAGGTTTTAAGGGTGCTTTAACTAACTTAATATGAGAAAGATAAAAGTAAATTTTCCAATTTTGAGTAAATTTTGAGTAGATCACTAGAGTACTAAAATATCATGAAACATAATTATAGATATATGCTACTGAAGAATTGACAATTCAAATAACAGCATATATCAGGCATAGGCATTGACTAAGAAGCTTTATGGACTCTTTCAGAGTCAATAAATGAGCAAGATAAATGTTATTTGAGCAATGCCTAAAGCTGATGCCCTAGGTTTGTAGCTAATCTATTAGCAAATATATGGAGTTACTGATGCAACACAGACTTGAAAATACGTAAGGGATTTAGGGAGAGAGAGCAGAACAATGCCTAGGCTTCAACACATAGAGGTTGTTTGAACCCCTAGGCTTTACCACCCAAGACTACTAGGAATTACTATCAAGAATGAGAGGAAAATCTTAATTCAATATTATTCATCAAATTCAAGATGTCCTACAATGTATTTTTGGAGTCTTTAAGTAGAGCTTCAAAGGTTAAAACTAATAAGAAAAGTAAAAATGTAATCAATTACATTAAATTCAGATATAAAATCCATCAGCATATTTCTGGTAGTGATCTCTGCATCAGTTGGCATGTAAACATACCATATTTATGTTGACCTACATTCAAGATATAGTTGGACTTTTATCAAATTTAAAGCTACGGGAGCCAATCTAGCACCCTAGAATCTAATTTAGGGCTATCATTCTGAGAACTACAGACGTGAGAATAACCTAAAACATGAGCATTTGGGCCTACAGAGACAACACTTCTACATTCCCAGCTAGCAAGACTAAACAAGTTTCATAGGCCATTAATAAGGCCTCAGGGTAGATTCAAGGACTACTATAAGTACAATTCCGCATCTACTCCCCTAAACTAATTTTTCACTCAACAGGCAGAGCTTCAGAAATGAAGGTCCTGAGTTTAAGTTGACTTTCTATAGGAAAATGGCACATTATGAGCCCAAACAGGTACTACATGCATGTCTGCCTGAAGTTGAATACTAAGTACATGTTATACATCATGTCATTCATAAGAGTTTATACAGAACCTTGCAATTATTTAATATTTTTCTGCAAAACAAGCATACTTATATATGATATGGATATGTAAACTAAAATAACTCAACTATATAACAGTCTATCCACATGATCCAAAAAGTAAAGTGCCATCAAAGTCGGGCTGGTCATCCACCAAAACTGATTGGGTGTGTGATTAGCATTGAGGACTAATATAGACTCTAGTCAGGCGAAAGCTCAAATCTATCTAGGAAGCTCAATTTGGGAAAATACTCTAGCACTGCATACAGATGTTTCTGCAAATAATACCATACACAAGCAGTGATACTTACCTTCATAAGGAATTGGTTGTGTCAAATCTCTATTGGGTGTTGGACATTCTTGATGTCCATTAGCTGCTTGAGTACTCAATTCTGCAACATCCAAACGCACTTCTTCTTGCATTGGCACGGGTCCATCTGAAGTATCCATCATAGATGTTTGGGGCAACAAATTTACTCTTCCTGCTGTATTCACCTCTATCTCTCCGTTTCTTTGAGAAGACTTGGTTTTGACTGTGTGATAAACATCCAATCATATGAGAAGTAAATCAAGCACATGTGTGTGTTTGTGCATGCACATTCATGTGTATGTGAGCACACGCTTGATTTGGAGCTAAATTTTTTCATATGACACAGAATTATAGTAAACAAGTTCAAGAAAATGGGTACAGACTCAAGAGGTAAATGATGACTTATCTTTTCTTAATCTCAGTAATTAAATTCCACCTGTGATAGAACAAAATTATATCAAATGTAAACTATTCAGTCACTGGTGACTATATCTGGGCTGCATTACAATCAAATAACTCTTTTTAAGAGCGAATTTTCATTTTTTTTTTTTTTTCAATAAAAAAATCTCAGGAATAGGGATTAAATTTTCTTGTTGAATTTATTGGTAACACATTCAGCCTCCCTAGTCTGTTTTAAAGCTGCTCTTCATCTTAGTCCACCATGGATTGGGGTAATGGTAATGTGATACCCATTAGAATGTGAGATTCAGGTAATGTGCAGTGTGGCACAATCAACCAACCAAACATGATAGTATTCTCAAATTCCTGTGAAGTTGCGGTAATGTTGATAATATTCTACAAACTGAACACCACCTTAATGGTTTTGGCTCTCAAATTTTTGACTAGTGGTACAGGCAAGTGGTTGTACAAACTAAACCAAGTAATATAAAGAACACAAAGATAGAAGAGTTATTACTGCTAACAGCCCATCATGGAACATTATTTTCACCTAGATCAACCATTGATGCCACTTTTATTATGCACTAATCGCAACAAGCCATGTCAACAATTGGTGAAAAAAATTATGAAAAATGTTGTATTCTTTACCGTTATTAAATTTCTCCATTTGTTTCAACAATATATGTCTTCCAGGAAACGTTTATGGTATTTTTTGGTGTTTGGTACACTGGAAAACGTAATTCAACAGAAAACAAGCCCAATATTCCAGAATGTCACATACTCAATGAACCGTCACAAATATATTCTGCCTATTTTCAAGGTCACAACCAGACACCCAAAAGAAATAGGCCAATTTTCTGGAAAATGCTTTCTAGAAAATAACTAATAAGTCATATTCTGGAAAACATTTTCTGTTGAAACAACAACAAAAGATCATAATTGAATGAGAAATGAGAATGAAAACGTTATGTATGACCTGAATAAGCTCAGCCATAATCAAGTTAAAGTCAACTAGAAAAATTCTTCTATTCTTCTGTGACAACCAGCATGAAAAATATTTATATTTCTTCTTAAAATACTTTATTTCTTTCTCCTCTATTATTCTAATAAATTTATTTACACACATGCATTACTGTTTGCAGCACAGGTAACAGGAGAATAAAAAATAAATAGCTAAAATATATAAATTAAAAGAAATAGTGAACACTAAACAAATCCCACATTTTGTAATGTTGCCATAAAAATATATAAACTCAAGAATGACTATAACAATTGAAAAAAATTACTAGGAACTTAATGACTTACTGGTAGATTGTACTCTCTTACTTTGTCACTCTTTGGGCAGCTGGACAAAAGCAGCAAAATTTTGATGGTTGATTTTGATGAGTGCTTCAACAAGGCAGTACTGGATTGGTCGGAGTATTGAGTTATGGGAATTCACAACACAACAATGTAGTTCATGATTGCAGAGCTAATGCAAGAATGAAGAAGCTAGACTTTATATATTACAAGTCAAAAAGTAAGTCAATGATTGAAATAAGTGTTAAGAACATTCATTATTAAAGACAAAAGAGTGTCTACGCGTCTCATGCATTAACGCTTTCACTCCCTCTCAACTCGGAAGGGAATTGAAATTATAAAATAATTTCAAAAAAATAAAATAAAGGAAAGAAACGAGAAGGAACCACAAATAAAAGATTAGTAAGTTCATGCGAAAGTTATTTATTAGCACTTATTCTCCATTAAATTAAAATTGTGACAAAGGTTATTGCCACAGTTGACCACCTATAACTATTTGTGGTGTGTCATGGCCTTAGAAATTTATTCTTTCACCTTTGTTTGTGTGTTTAATTATGACAAAAATTATAATTACATTTTGTATTGTTTGTCTTTTTCATGGAAAGAATCAGATTAGAATCTTCTTCTTCTTTTCTTATGGAAAGGGAAACGCAGTCGAAGATGCAAAATGCCACGTTATCGAGAGGTCGGTGGATGTCTACTTGGACTTTTTTGCCACTGACTTAATAGGGAACTTCCGTAACATAACATGGAAAATTCCCTTTCAAGAGAATATGAACTCATCTCACGAGTTTATACATTTATTAAGTAAAAACTAAAAAGAAACAAAATAATTTCATTACAATATTCACAAACTTTTGTTATTGTCTTGGGCTTAGCCAGGGGCCAAACTAGGTGCGTGCCCCCAAATTTTTGTTATTCTCTTTTACCTTTTCATCTCTCCACTACTCTCAACCTTAATGTCACTCTTCATCTATCCCTTCCTCTTCCTTTCATTTTAGTTCTTTTTATAAAGGAAGAGAATACCGTACCATATCAGTACATGTACCGATACCGAAACTTCAACATTTCATATCGGTTTAAATATCGGCCGAATCGGCCAATTTCGGGCATTTCGGCCAAGATCTTGGGCATATTGGCCGATACAAAAAAACAAAGGCCCATTTTTTTTAGTTTTTTAATTTTCAAATTTTTGTAATAATAGAATGATAACTTATTTGTTTTCTTAGTATACAATTATTGATACCCATTTTTCCGACACATTCTCTATAAGCCCGACTCAATTGAACCCCACCTTATTATTGGCCTGATTCATGTATTATATTATTTTTTTTTTATTCTTTTAAGTATGGCCCAAGTCCATGTGACTTAAGGGGAAATTTAGGAAGTATGGTTTAGAGGGTATGGGTTGGTTTCTTTCGAACCTTTGTATGAGCCCCGACCAAGCATGCTACCAAGTGGGTAAGGGACACTAGTAGCACCTCAAGCTCATTAAGGAGGCCTTGTACCCGAAATTTCCACCTCAAAAGAGTTTTTATGCTTTGGTGATCAGTAGCCTAAAGTTTCTGCCCTAACCCCCTTTTACCTTTAAAACATAGTTGGCTCTTATTGGTCAACTCCAGCAACTAGTCCTCACTTAGGTGAGTATTCTAATAATCTGAAATGTTTGACCAAAGGTAACCAATTAAATCAAACCCCCTTTATTTCCCAAATCATATTTAAAGCATGTCAAACTCTTCCCTAAACAAAAGCAACCCAAGCCAAGACACCAAATTAGTGTCATGGGGGATAAAAGCCCCTTCTACTACCAAAAAACTAGTCATTAACAACACCCTAAACTTAATATAAGACTCTTTCTTAAGCTTAAAAATGATCCATCCACGTTTTCCCCATAGAGCTAAAACTTGAGAGCAAAAGCTCACTAAGTCAGGAAACATTCTCACAATTTTGAATCTTAGGGGTGGAAATATGGGTACAGGAAAACCTTCCTTCTCTTTCTCACAATTTCCTCTTCTCGCCGACTGTGGATCGAACTTTCGGACCTGTTATATTTTTATGTTTTTTCTGCACTTTTGTTAAACCCATTCAGCTAACTAACATTCTCGCAATTCTCAAGTATGGGGGGGGGGGGGGGAATATAGGTACAAGGGAACCTTCCTTCTCTTTCTCACAACCTCTCTCAATTTCCTCTTCTCGTTGACTGTGGGTCGAACTTTCAGACCTGTTATGTTTTTATGTTTTTTTTTGCACTTTTGTTATTAGCATTTTGATTCTCTCTTGTCAAAGCACCATTAGCATTTTGTTCACCATACTTTTGGAATTTTGGTCTTGATTCTCCACAATAAACACTTCTAAAGAACCCAAGGGGAGATTTGGGCCGTTCTCACATTTTTTGTCCTTGTCGCAAAAACGTCCCCTACAACAATGAACAATTAAAGTCTAAAACCATGAATAATTTGCTCTGAATTGAGGTAATATTTTATGGTGAATTTTTATTTTTATTATATATATATATATAATAGCGGTAAACTCAAAACGGTACAACGGTATTGATCAATACCTAAATATATCGTTCCACTAGTCAAACCGATATAACCTCCATACAAGATTGACTCCCTTGCTTTTTATCCCCATTCTATTACTATAAATATGTCATTCTCTCTCCCATTCTATACATATTTTCTCACATGATAAAGGTTATTACTCTCTCTCTCTCTCTCTCTCTCTCTCTCTCTCTCTCTCTTATGTTTTATTTTTGTGTGAATTTTTTAATTTTTGTATCTCTATTTTAGATTGATGAATTTATGTGTTCTTTATAATTTTACTTTGGGTTGATGCAAGTTGATTTTGTGTTTTTAAGCTATTATCTTTTTTTTTTTTTTCTCTTTTTTATGATTTTTAAATGCTATTCTATTGCATATAAAGATAGTTTACAAGAATATAATGTTATTCTATTATATAGAATGGCTTAGATAATTTGGTGTTTGGCTTATGTCTATATTTTTACTTTGACGCTTCTTCATCTCATTTTATTTTCCATTTCTCTCCCAAAAAAGGTGATTATTCTCTCTCTCTCTCTCTCTCTCTCTCTCTCTCTCTCTCTCTCTCTCTCTCTCATATTTATTCATTTTTGCAACTTTACTTTAGGTTGACGAATAATTATAATTTTTTTAAAATACTATTTTGGGTTAATACAATTTGGTAGTGTGTTTGATTTTTTAAGTTTTCCATCACAAGTCTTCTCTCTCCCACTTATAGCTTTTGTTTTGTTTTGTTTTTTTTTTTTTTTTTTTTTTTTTTTTGACATAATACTTAGTTATTTTGGAAGTGAGATTTTGAATTTATATCAAAATACAATATTAGCTATGTATTTGAATGTATCTATTAGCTACAAAACCTCCCAAGATGAATATATACAGGCAATATTTTTGTTTTAATTTTTCATTTATTTATTATTTAGTTCTAACATCAAAATTAAAGTAGATGAACATATAAAGTTAAAACTGCCTCGGATATTTTGTAAAGCCAATATATATATATATATATATATATATAATATTGTCAAAAAATTAAAAGTAAAAAATAAATAATAAAAAGAATAATGATGTGGCGGATGAGAAGACTCAACAAGAGCATAACAACAAAAATACGATATTAAGATCCAGTTAAAGGCAATTCAATCTTAATAAATGAAAGTGTATATAGTCAAAAAAAAAAAAAAGTTACATCACATTCTCTTTATGTTGTTATACAAATTATTTTCTTTCATTTCAATATATAGGTGAAGTGTTCAATTTTAGACAAAGTCTAATTTTTTCCTACATATTATTGTAAATATTATATTTATAATATGGTATAGTCTCTTAAGAATGTCTAAGAAATTTGTAGTTCCAATCTCATGTATCTATATTAGTAAACAAAATTCAATCAATAGTTCAAAAGTACTCCTATGATAAGAAAAATTATAAATATAATTGTAGGGACACGAATCTTTAGCGGCCCAACAACGATGTTGGGCTTGCACACGGAAAGTCCCTCACAATAATATTTGTAGAGAGTGGGCTTGAAAGGCCAGCGTTGGGTCACAGGGCGTTAGTTCAGGCCGGACTTTGGGTGAGCATAGATAAGCAAAGGTCAGTCTGGATATTCAGGCCTTACGCCTTCATTACTTGGGGGGTTTGGCTCCTCGGATCATGTCCGAGGAGCACTAATGTTTTATCCGGTTACCCGACGGTGGGTTTTTAGTGATGGCCTGCATATATTGCACTAGCATTCTCCTTCCTCAAGTTTTCCTCGGGAAGCGAGATGGGAGCCCCTAGGGCTGCCCTCGCTGATGACATTGCAGGGCGTAGCCTCTAGCGGAAGTTTGTGTTGAAGCAACCACTGCACGTCGCCGGAGATGAGGGAAATCCCACGAACCTCTGCTTGCCGGAGAGTTGACTCAAACGCCATCTGCGCCAACGCGCCAGCCTTCCCACAGACGGCGCCAATTGTAGGGACACGAATCTTTAGCGGCCCAACAACGATGTTGGGCTCGCACACGGAAAGTCCCCTCACAATAATATTTGTAGAGAGTGGGCTTGAAAGGCCAGCGTTGGGTCACGGGGCGTTAGTTCAGGGCCGGACTTTGGGTGAGCATAGATAAGCAAAGGTCATGTCTCTGGATATTCGGGCCTTACGCCTTCATTACTTGGGGGGTTTGGCTCCTCGAATCATGTCCGAGGAGCACTAATGTTTTATCCGGTTACCCGACGGTGGGTTTTTAGTGATGGCCTGCATATATTGCAATGGCATTCTCCTTCCTCAAGTTTTCCTCGGGAAGCGAGATGGGAGCCCCCCAAGTAATGAAGGCGTAAGGCCTAAATATCCAGACTACAGCCTTTGCTTATCTATGCTCACCCAAAGTCCGGCCTGAACTAACGCCCTGTGACCCAACGCTGGCCTTTCAAGCCCACTCTCTACAAATATTATTGTGAGGGACTTTCCGTGTGCGAGCCCAACATCGTTGTTGGGCCGCTAAAGATTCGTGTCCCTACAATTGGCGCCGTCTGTGGGAAGGCTGGCGCGTTGGCGCAGATGGCGTTTGAGTCAACTCTCCGGCAAGCGGAGATTCGTGGGATTTCCCTCATCTCCGGCGACGTGCAGTGGTTGCTTCGACACAAACTTCTGCTAGAGGCTACGCCCTGCAATGTCAACAGCAAGGGCAGCCCTAGGGGCTCCCATCTCGCTTCCCGAGGAAAACTTGAGGAAGGAGAATGCCAATGCAATATATGCAGGCCATCACTAAAAACCCACCGTCGGGTAACCGGATAAAACATTAGTGCTCCTCGGACATGATCCGAGGAGCTAAACCCCCCAAGTAATGAAGGCGTAAGGCCTGAATATCCAGACATACGACCTTTGCTTATCTATGCTCACCCAAAGTCCGGCCTGAACTAACGCCCTGTGACCCAACGCTGGCCTTTCAAGCCCACTCTCTACAAATATTATTGTGAGGGACTTTCCGTGTGCGAGCCCAACATCGTTGTTGGGCCGCTAAAGATTCGTGTCCCTACAATAATAATATCTTTTTAAGAGAATAAAAATTTTGAATAATATATTTGAAATTCAAATGGTTTAGTTGTATAGGAAAAACAAATTAGGAAACTATAACGCATAACATAATTTATCAAAATATGGACCACCTAAAAAATGGATAATATCAATCAAACAAATCCAAATATTAAAATGATGATATTTTGTTGATATAGATGAAAAATAATTTTAGAAATTGTTTAATTTTTTCGGAGAACAAATTATTTGCCACAAAATTTAGAGAACAAATTATATATTATACCATAAATAAAATATAATTATCTAGTTTCACGTGCCCGAAGTCCAATACATCAGAAACGACACCGTTAGTCTTAATGAGGAACGACAGCCTTTTACTTTAGGCGATACCTGCGTTTTACAATCTGAACAGACGTCACCGTTATGGATTTTACCGTTGGAACAGTATCATCATCTTCTTTATTTGAATTCTCAGGTTTGCTGTTACAGCTTTGTATAGAATCCACTCCTAATGTGAGAGCCCGAAGAAATGCTTCGGGACTATCTTTAGGCATGCTATCCAAACTAGTTTGTGTCTTCAAACTTCATGAACCAAGCTAAATCCTTACAGGGAATGATATTTACTTCATTGACAATTTAATCCATCAGGTTGGACTTTATTTTCTAACTCAAGGATTTAGGCCCCTTTATACTACTTTCTAGGCTTATAGATTGAGTCCTTTCCTTCAGGTATATATGTCCACCAGCAAAAAAATGTCTCTAATCTCTTAAAACATCATAGTATGTTCAACTGCAAGCTTGCAAGACTCTTTGTGCTCCTGCAACTCAGTTCAGTAAACACAATGGTAACCTCCTGTTCGATCCTTCTCTGTATAGTAGCATAGTTGGTGCATTGTAATATCTAACAATTACACAGCCTAATATCTCATTTGCTGTCAATCAATTTAGAAAATTTATGCAAACTCCTACTGATATTTATTTCACTGCTGCTAAGAGAATTCTACTGTATCTCAAAGGTACCCTACATTATGATCGCCATTTTATGCCCATTTTTACACCTAGCTTTCTCCCCCTTTTTGTCTATACTAACGCAGATTTGGGATAATGACCACTCTGACCAACACTCAACTTCCAGTTATGTAGTCTTTCTTGGATCTAACCCCCACAGGGTTTGCACAGAAGTAGTCCACAGTTTCTAGATCCTCAACCGGGGCCAAATAATGTTCTCTTGATTCTACTACTGTCGAGTTATCCTAGCTCTGAATGGTTCTTCAATATATGCATTTTTCTCCCCAGTGCCCCTTGCATTCGGTATGATAAAGTCTCTGCATTCGTTCTTGCATTGAACCGCATGTTTCATCCTTGAACCAAACCTTTTGAAGTAGATTCACTTTGTTTGCAGTGAATTTTTCGTAAAGATTTAACTATGAACATCATTTCAAGCGCAAATCAGCTTATGGACATCAGTTCTCAGCATTGTGATCCATTGAAAACCATACTCATGGTCACCTCCATGCACTTTCAACCTAATGCAGTAAAATATAGAAAAGCAAGGTATATGGATATACCCTATATCCCTTGTAACACATAAGAAATTCTTTAGTGCATTAAAAAGAACTGCAAATCTCAAGAAAATATTACTCATTAACTCAAAGTAAGACATATAAAATACGAGTATGCATCTCAACTATAATGCTTCTTTAGCATCTAGGGGAACAAACTAATGGTGGTTTCCACAAGGACATCAGCAATTCATTTATTCAATGGTAAAGCCTATGTTTCGGCTGAAAGAGAAACCTAGACCAATATGTTGAGCGGATTGTATCAGCCCAAAGGTGAAAATGTTGCCAAGCAAATAATGTGACTGGAACACAAGCGAGAAGCACAATAACGATAGGAATCCGAACATGTTTATGATCATATATCATAGAGATGGCCGCACCGTAGGCTATCACCATTGTAGCAATGGAAACAAACAGTGCTGAGAGTCCAAACATCAACCTTGCAGGTAGTGATACAAGAAAATCGTTTTCAGCATAACGTGATGTAAGAATGGACAAGAACGTTACTATTGAGGCCGAGGAAGAGAATAGCGCTACTGCATCTGATATGACAAAAATCAAAAACCACCTCTTTCCTATAGAAATAAAGGAACACCCGTATCATTATTAGGTCCTCCTGGTAGAGTAAAGATTGCTGCAAATACCACAGTGGCAATGAGTGTTGCAACAAGCATGCATGAAGTTGCAGTGCTCTTCATCCACTTCTCCCCTTCTTTTAATAATTCCTCGTGCTTCTCTGTAAACAGATCCTTGGGTGACTGGTTATCTGAATTCTTCATCTTAATATATGAAGGTGGCACAATTTTTTCCACTCCCTATAATGGTCATCGAATAAAAGTTATACAAATCAATATATATATAAAAGTAGAGACCTCAAGCGGAAATGCATGAGGTCCTGCCATGTGGCACTCTAAGCTTCCATTTAGTCTTTTTAACCTTTTTTACATTAAATTTTTTAATTATAACCCAATAATTTATAGTAATTTATTTTTACTGTCACATATACGGCAACAATGACCAAACAATTGTAATCTTCTAAAAAATAAAATAACTACGTTGTTAAAGTAGATGAAAAGCCCAATCCCATAAATATTGACCCAAATATGAATTTGCCACCAATATGTAGCTGAAAGGCTACAACCTTTGACTCACCCCAACTTTGAACCCCCACCAACGAGTAGCTCAAAGGATAACCCACATTGAACAACCCACCAACATGTAGCTCAAAGGCTATAATCTGAATTCCCACCAACGTGTATCTCAAAAGCTAACCCATGCCAACTCGAACACCCCACCAACGTGTAGCTCAAAGGCTAACCCACGCCAAGGCTGACCCACCCCATAGTTCAGTTGATGAAAGTCTAAATTTTTACACACAAACCCTCTTCTTCTTTCCCACCTGTAGATGAAACCCAGCCAAGAATTTCAGTCACAACGAACCTCTGTTTCTCTATACAAAAACTCTTCAACTTCTAAGAAAACAATGGTTTCCATTCCAACTCAGTGATTATTTATACAAACACTCTTCAACTTCTAAAAAAAACAACAGTTTTCACTCCGACTCGGTGATTATTTGAAGACATAAATGCGGGAGCTTAAAAGATTTCAGCGTTTAATATATTGGGCTTCAATGTAGCCACTTCCAACCAATTATACAATGCATTTAACACCAGGTAAATGCCACCTGATTTATGGAATTGTAGAGTTAGTTTCAATTAATGTTTGTTTTGCATGTTGTAAAATCTGTTCTTTTATATATCTTCGTCTCCTTATGCCTCAAAACTTATGCCACTATAATTTATCACAATTCATTTCAGAGAGGTATGTTTACTTTCTTAATTTTATGTTCCTCTTAAATAGTTCGTTTATTAATTTATTTTTGAATCCCAAAATATTATATTCGTTGTTATGCCACTATAATCTTACATCTCATTTCACATTCGTTGTTAATTTCATGTTTCTCTTGAGTAGTTTGTTTATTGATTTGTTGTTTATTTAGTTTACCCATCTTTGAAAACTATTTATAATTCAATAGTTGTTAACCCACGAAACAATATTGATTTGTTTGTTGAACCAAAAAAGAAAACACAAATAAAACAAAACAAAGGAAGTATTTACAATTAATTTCAAATTCCCTTTCAAAAACCATGAGGTCCCTTAATAGTTTTGAGTAGAGGAATTTATTGGGGGAAATGGAGGCTGCAAGACTTGTGCGCCAAAGAAGGTGCATGATCATGTACAGGAAAAGGATGGCCAAGATGCATTCCACAAACATAGTGTCATCAAAGAAATTTGGAGGTGGAAGCCATAGGAGTAAAAAGCATAAAGACATAGCAATGATCCATGATATAGATAGTTGTAAGCGAGCAAGACTTAATAGGTGAATGGTATTGAACTTTAACCGTACTTGGGAAAGTAGTTCAAATGCTCAATATTTGCAGCGATCAACCCCTTCAGTTATAAATGTCTTTTCTCACTCGGTTGTTGGGCTTAATGGTGATGTTGCTACTACAACTACTGTACAAGAATTCAGGATACATATGCCTACAAATTCCAGTGCCTTGGATAAGCATCTGCCTGAGCTTACAGGTACTAATTTCATAATTTGGAATAATTGTATTGATATAGTAATTAGCTTGGTTGGAGTATTTCTTTGGTTGTCACTTGCCTAAAAGTCTATTGAATCTTTGCTTAGGCTTTTTATTGCATGATTAATTGTCTTTTGAGTAGTGTAAATGGCCTAAATTATTTTGTGATTTAGCAGGGATCTATTAAAATGAAAGCTACCATGTTATAGGTTTCACCGTAAAGGACCGCCGCCTTTTATAAAACCAGCCCACGTTGTGATCTATTATTCATGCCATGGATCGATTTCCCTTGATAATGTTCATTGTTATTGCTTGCTATTTTTATTTAAATGATAAAGGACTAAAACACATTTTATATATGTATATATTTTCTTTTTTCTTTTGATTCGAAACACGTTTTAGATTAAATAGTGATGGAGTTATCCCAGCCATAGTAAAATGTAATTTAAACAGCTTTTACAGCCATCAAATATTTTGGTCTATTATTCATGCCTTGGATTATCCGTAATACTATTAATGGTAAGTGATGGGGAATTTGAGGTTTTGGATATTGAGAAAATTTAAAATCAAACTTTGCTTTACTCTGTCTCATCCATATTTTTACTTACTTTGAATAGTTTCATGTCTTAAAATTTAAAATCAATGATAATTAAATAGGAAGATTGATTAATAGTTGTACTATAACTACTGAAATTCACATTTGAATACACTACTTAACCTCACCTACAGCAGCCATACATAATAGAACCTTCACACTTGCTTATTTTTTATAGCGGTCAATCCTCATGTTTTCTTAACTCTCTTTTAGTGTAAGGATTAGTATTGTATATTAGTAAGTTGAATATATCATCTTTTATATTTCATTTTCCGTATCTTTGTTAATAGTAAGTGATGGAGAATTTGAAGTTTTGGATATTGAGAAAATTCAAAATCAAACTTTGCTTTACTTTGTCTCATCCATATCTTTACTTACTTTGAATAGTTTCATGTCTTAAAGTTTATATTTATAATCAATGATAATTAGATAATTAAATAGGAATATTTATTAATAATTGTGCTATGACGGCTAAAATTCGCATTTGAATACACTACTTAAGCTCATTTACAATAGCCATACATAATAGAAGCATCACTCTTAACTTGGTTTATTATTATTATTATTATTTTTTTGGGCAGTTATGGTGTGTAGTTATATATGATTGTGTAGTATTAACTTTGGGAATTGGTTGCTCTTGCTCTGCATATTACTAACTATGAATATTAGGCCCATAAAAGTTATAGGTTTCACTGTAAAGGCCTGCTACCTTTTATAGAACCAGCTCATGTTGTGGTCTATTATTCATGCCATGATTTCCCTTGACAATGTTGATTGTTGTTGCTTGCTATTTCTATATAAATGATAAAGGATTGAAACACATTTATATATGTATATATATATTTTTAGCCTCGAAACTCATTTTATATTAAATAGTGATGGAGTTATCCCAATCGTAGAAAAGTGTAATTTTAAACGGCTTCTACAACCGCCAATTTTTTTGGTCTATTGTTCATGCCTTGTATTGTCCTTAACACTGTTAACTATAAGTGATGAAGAATTTGAAATTTTGGATACTCAGAAAATTCAAAATCAAACCTTGCTTTACTCTATGAATATTAGATCCATAAAGGTATTATAACATGGAAAACCACCTTCAGAAGCTTTGAAGTATAACTTGTGCATTTGATTTGTGGAATTTGCTTTTGAAAGAGTAAGACAAAATTTTTGATGTGATATTGATGTCATTATATGTTTATACAGAAAAATCAATTATAAATAAAAAAAATTACTAATATAGAAAAAATCTTCAATGATTTTAACTATACCAGGGGAAAAGAATTAGGCTTTCACTATGGGGAACAAGTGTCCGGCGAATTGATGAAGATGTATATAAGAACAATCTAGGACCTTTTGTCTTAATTGCAACTTTGACTATTGTCAAATCATTTGGAGGTAAGTATAACTAAATAATGTTACCAACTATCAGTTTTAATGTACTTAGTATCGCTATCAAGTTAATAAGTATATTGGTTACTAATCTTAGGCCATAAATTTTACAATGAGAAATGTAATCACTAATTATAAATTTTTATACTCAAACTTATTCATTTTCAAATCAATCTAATGATACTTTTAGAGAATTTCATTCTCATTAAAACACGTCTTCCTTTTTCTCAATTTCAATTCAATACGATTTTGTTTGTTATAATGTATTTTGCAATTTTTGTAGGCAAATTCTCTTTGTCATCCACCAATGCAACAAAAGTATATCTAAATCTTGAGATTCCCAAGGTTGTTGAAATAATTGACAGGTGCATATTTTAAAAATTATTAATAAAAAAATGATAAATATCATTTTTTATCTCACAAAATACCATTTACATTCTTTTTTCCTTTTTAAAAATTCAATGACAGGAATGGTAAAAAACATGATCATATACAAGAAATACCAAAAATACGTGCAAAACAGTTTTTAGAGGAGGATTTATCTTCAAACAGAGCTTAAATGCATTGAATGAGATCCTACGAAATAGGTTTGTTAATCATTTCAAAGTAGACTCATCATTTACATGAAAATATAATAATACATCATTTACTTAAAAAAAAAAAACATATTACTTCAAAATTCATTGCAGGATGTTAATCGCTATTGTGTTGCAACAATAAGCAACATTGATACAATAATGGGTTGGTATTATATTTCACGTGTGTTATATGGAAAGAAGGTCAAACCACGGTCGGGATCGTTTTGGTGCGCAAAATGTGAAACAAAAACAAATCTGCCTATCCCAAGGTTAGAGGCACACACATTAACTACAAAGTTTGAAACTTTTTTATAAACATATTCATCTTACTATAATTACTATACAATTGCAAAATACTTGAGATACAGGATTCAAATTGAAGTTTTTGATTCAACTAACAAGACAACTTTTGTCATATTTGATCAAGATCTTGAGAAAATCCTAAATAAATCTGCAAAAGACCTTGTTGAAAAACAAACCGAGGTACAACTTATTTAAATTATTAAATTTATTGTAAAACTATAGATTATAATATAAATTAAAATTCCTAATATCAGATTAATATTGAAGAAGGAATCCCATGTGATCTTAAGAAAATTTTAGGAACAAAATACATTTTTCTACTTCGCTTGAATGAATTCAATCTGAAGGATGGTTTTGAAAATTACACAATTGCTAAGATTTTTGATGCACCTTCAAATGAGAAAAAGGTATGGAAGAAAAAAAAAAAACAAGCCAGTATGCTATATTATTTCTTTCTCTACACTATATTGATGTAAATAACGTGCTCAAATTTAATATGAATGCAGATATCTATGCAAAATCTTAGCGACAACAAATCTGCCAGCACAAACTTTGTAAGATCCAGCCATGAATCTTTCAGTGCCATTTCATTAATGATCCACACAAATGATGCAACAAAAGAAGAAAATGATAAAAGCTCACAAATTGAACAAATAAGGATAGACCAAACTTCAAATGTTGAAGATGAAGAAACAGATGATGATAACATACCCCTTAACATGCTTTACAAGTGTCGACATACTTCAAAAAACAAAGCATTCAAGAAACAAAAAAACAAAATTTTGCAATAAAGCTCTTTATTACATCACAAAATAAATATCAATAATATGGAATGTTACCATGCTTTTATCAACTTTTATTATACAATATTACTCTAAAGTTGATTCTTTTTTGTTGATTACTTCAACAAAATAATTATAATGAATATGTTTCTGCAATTTATAATTGTTACTTCTTATGATAAACTTAGTACTAACAAAGTTTTATAACAAATATGTTATAATATATGTACAATATTCTTTATAAAAAATTGTATAAACTATTACAACATTATCCGTGCATCGCACGGGCAATTTACTAGTACAACATAATCCACAGAAATGTAGAAATTCAAACTTATAAAAATTTCATAAATTATTGTAGAGCAACAAAATATTACTTGAAAAACTGTTATTTGCAATTAAACCAAATAAATGGAAGAAATATGCCGCTATATATTAAGAAAAAAAAAATTAAATCCAATAACTATAAATTGATTAGAGTTATTATTTACCTTAAACCACAATAGCTCTCTTTGCATTTGGAGTGCAGCTCCTGATACAATTTGGAGTCGACTAAGAGGTGCCAAGTTTGCAGCTAGATGTAGGATGTTATTATTATTCTCGTCCTCATATGCTGCTATCAAATCTTTAATTGCCCCAATCTCAAATATTAGATTAAATATATTCTCATGACGATTTAGAACTGCAATATGAAACAAACTTCGATTTTTATGATCAATTTTCCATATCAAATCAGGGTATAAGTCAATAAGGATAATCAGAAACTCAAGACTGCCTAATTCTGCAGCATCAAAGAGTAGTCTTGAAGGTTCTCTAATTGGTCTTGAAATCTCTGAATCTTACAGCTCTAGAACATGTTCCCAAAGTTTTTTGACTAGTTGATGAGCTAATGTTCGCATCAAATCCTCGTGATAGATCCATTTGAAGTCTACAGGTAGAATTAATATTAGTTCCAACATAGCATTACACAGAAATGATACAAAATTATTCGCAATAGTAAAAAAAGGGGTGCCCTGTTGTTATTCCATAACACTTTGTGTCTCTTGTTTTTCCATAATAGTTTGTCCTTCATTTTTCCATAACATTTATCTAATTAGGTCTTTCACATTCTAGAATTTTCTATTACAAATTGAAGTGTCATTAGGATAAAGACAACTCTTGTAATTCCACTTGGTTGGAACTCTTTAAAAGGGAGTGGAGGTTTGGTGCGTAAGTGTGTGAGAGAAAATTGTAAAGAGTGAGAAAAAATTGTAGAGATTTCTAAAGGCAGCAATCTAATGTCTTGTAGTATGTTAGAAAAAGTTTTTGGAGAGTGCTCAAGATAGTAGTGTTATTTGCGGAGACTTCTATACAATGCGGCAGCTTGATTTCTCTTTATTTGTGAGCTTGAAGTATTCTAATAAAATTATTGTTTCCCCTCCTCTTTGTGACTATTTTGTTATACTTCTTGTCAAGGCTTTGTAAAGCCAACAAAGTGGTATCAAAGCTTTCACTATTCCAAACAAAATAAATGAGATGCCTATTCTAAAATAACAATTGACTTATGAATATTATTCAATATTTATTAAGAACAATTGAAATTGCATGTGGATCCTAGAGACTTTAGGGTTTTACACTAATCAACCCCTGAAGATTAAAATAGAATAATTTATACTCTTGAACTGTCTAAGGCATGTAACGTGGTCTCAATGCCAAAGGAATCATGTATAATTGGATTTTCTAAGTGTAGAGTGGCATATTAACAAAGTGTTTTTGACTAGATGAAGTGGAACCCAAAATAAACGTATTTGCCCAACCCTTTCAAGGGTCAGCATATGGTATTTGCTGAGAGATTTTTGAGTGGGCTCAATAGACTAACAAGAATTTATTCTTCTTGAAAGTTCAAAAACGTGTATAAACACCCTTGAACGTTTAGACCCCCAAAACAAAATAACCAATTCAAGCTTTATGACAAACAACTAGTGTGCGGAAAATGAACATAAGCTATAAACAGAATTGGAAATCAATCTAAGCCAATTATAAATCACATCCACAGCAGAAAATAAAAGGCAAAGATAAAGGGAAGAGAGATGCAAACACAAGGACAACACACGATGTGTTATCGAAGAGGAAACCGAAGCCCTCGGCGTAAAACCTCTCCGCCGCCCTCCAAGCGGTCAATAATCCACTAGAAAATGTAGTTGGGATACATGAACAGCAATAGACCCTCCAAGCCTAATCTACCCGATGTACCTAAGCCCTCCAAGCTTCTTGCTCCAACGAGGTTGCGCCGAACCTTTTTCTTTTCTAGCTTACCGGATTCCGCTACTAGACCCGTAGCATCTGCCATCCTTGGCATCTTCCAATGCTTCCCAAAGTTCCAAAGACACTCAACACTCGAATGGGTGTGGGTAGTGTTTGGATAGAAATCTCCTCTCAATAGGTATGACAATGAGAGAGGGAATGAGAAGAGACTACAAAGATTTCTCTCTAAGAATGAGTAGCTCTCTCTAATTGGGTGGGTGTTTTGAAGAAACCTCTCTTAGGGTTTTTCTTTGAATAGCCACACATATATTGTGGGAATGAGGGGTATTTATACTTGGTGTGAGAATGGAATACGAAGAGTCAGTTTTTCCAAAAACAGGGCTGGCTGGCGACTTGACCTCGCGACTTGACTGAGTCGCGAGTTCAAGTCGCGAGCTAACTTAATGGCCAATCTGGATTTTTGTTGTGTAATGCTCCGGTGGCGTGATCGCTTAGCTCCCCCATGCATGCTCGCACGTGAGCAACTTTTGGCGGCTTGCAAGCCGCGAGCCACCCGTGAGTCCTAGCCACGAGTCTCCTTCACTTCACCGCACTTTGTCTTGAGCATTTCTTCACACTCTCTCACACACTACCCTTACATGATTCCCACCTAAATACAAGGTTTCTAAGTGCTATATTACAAGCAAATTTGTCATGGAATAAAGCCAACACATGGTTGATTAAATTCAACCTTACAATCTCCCCTTTGGCTATTCCATGACAAAACACCCTAAAACAGACTTTAGACTTAAACGTGAGTTTGGGAACAATGGCAAAACTCACTCACACCTAAATCTAGAAATCTGTGTAGCTCTTGAATCATATGAACATGAATCTCCTGAAACACAACAATACACCATGATCATTGTATGCGAAAAAGCATGAAATGCATATGAAGCAAGCAATATGTGATCAAGCAAAGATGGAGTTAAGAAACAAACCATGGCTTGATCAAACAAGCAATCACTACAAGGTAGTGATCACAATGCTCATTCACACTTGGAATGAACACTTGAACATACAAGCTAACAAGAACAATGCAAGTTACTTGTATGCTCAACACTCAACCAATGCATAATACACTAAGTATATGCATCTAGGAAAAAATCCTACAAGGGCACAAGAGTGACAAGATACATAAACCAAAATGCAGGACATTTAGATTAAAGTACTGATTTCAACATAGCATAAAGACTGCATTAAGCAAGGTACATACCATAAAGCCTACAAAATATGCATAAAACATAAACCCTAAAAGCTTACAAAAGCACATGGGTACAAACCACAAAATACTGAATATAAACTTAAACAATATAAATTAAAAGTGCTTAAAATTTCTCCCCTTTAAAGTGATGAGAAGTCATGATGCACTTGGAACATATATACTTGTAACTCAAAACACTTGCACAAAACACATTAGACCCTCAAGGTAAAGCAAGTAATAAAGAACAAGTATAATATAACAAGTATAGAAATGGCTATAATGATCACATAGCAAAGCAAATGATCATCTGAACATGCATTCAATGAAGCATAATAGCATAGGGATATATGCATGTCCAAAGCACAAACATGATGCAATGAGAACAACAAAGCATAACTCAAAGCACCATAAAGCCAACAAGAAAACAAATAGAACAAGGTTTTCTAGTTAACACAATGTCTTCTTCCCCTTGGTATATGCATCTCCCCTATGGAATATCTCTCCCCCTACAAATGTGCATAAGAAATAGAATTTCTCCCCCTAAGGATGTGCACAAGAGTCATATAGAAATGACAAAATACTCCAAAACATTCTCTAGAGTATACTGCACACTATGAACAATAATGTGAAACAATGCATGAACATCATGAAATCCACCCTTAATACATGTTCTTTTTGCCACAAGGGGCCAACATCCAATGCATATCAACAAAAGAAACCAATCCCATAAAGAAATTTGACAAAAATTAAGTTTTCCCAACCCCAATGATAAAAATCCCAACCAAGAGCACAAAACTCTCCAAAACATAATCCAAGGATCAAAAATAATGAAAAGAATTTATAATTACCTTAGAAATGTTAATAGAATGAAAAACCATTCAAATTGGTTGGATTTTGATGTAAAAATATTGAAAGAGGGGTTTTAAAGAGGATGGGAGAGGTTTAAAACAAGTTTCCCACAAAAAGCCCATTAAAAAGTCAAGTTTTACGGGCGATTCGCGATCGGGCAAGTCGCGAGGTTCATCCATGAGCAAGGCTGCGAGCCGCGAGTTTCAACCGCGAGCCGCGAGTTTCAGTCGCGAAAATTTTCGCGAGTCGCGAGTGAGCCGCGAGAAAGCCGCGAGTGAGCCGCCAAAAGCTTCGGATGAACTCGCGATCGGGGTTTCGCGATCGGGCGAGTCGCCATCATCGAGCCGCGAAAAACTCGACACTGTTTTTCAATTCAACATGTTTAAACATTGAAAAACAAAGTAAGCACTAAACAAGAACTCAAAGAGTGATAAAAATCACTTCAAAAACATATAAAATGATCAAAAATCTTTTTGGATTGAACCATATATGATTGAGCACACACACATCACATTTAGACAAGTACAATCTAACAAATGAATAAGACATTCATTGAACATTAGGCATGTGTGTTGTGTGTGTGTGTATCAAATGTGGAATAGTCTTTAGTCTAGAGTGAAGTTTCCATGATCAATTCAATCAAGTCATACACAACTAGTGCTAAGTCAAGTGGTCTATCTCAATTATAGAAATGAACATATATGACCTCCCACAAGAAAATGATTACATATGATGAAGCTTTTCATTTAGCTTCTTTACAATTCATAACATTTGATCATTTTGAATCAAAACATCTCATTTTGAGATTGATGCCTGAAATTTGTGATATTTCAATTTGACGACAAGCTTTTGGCTTTTTGGGCATCATACAATTTCATTTAAGTTGCTTTCCCTTTTTCCTAGTCGAATACTAGTATTTGCGACGGCTTTTGCAGCTCATTATCTCTTTTCATTTTGAGATTTACATTTATTGAGCTCTTTAAGCAATAAAAATAAAAGAGTGGGAAGAGATATAAGCACAAGTCTACGCAAGTATCAAAACCAACATGACTATTGACTAATCATTCATGACAAGCTTGAAGATCGATTTACAACAATCACACAAAGATGTCAAGATTTTTCCCACAAAGATATAAGTGCAAAAATAACAAGCTAAGCTCGAAAATGCACAAAGCCATTTGTACAAAGGTACAAGGCCAAACTCACATGTGATATGTGCTCAAACAAATACGATCAAACTTTTTGAATTTTTCACTTTTTATGTGGTTTTGGATTTTTACTCACACAAAATAGAAACATAAAAGTAAGATAAAAAACGAAACAATGCATACAAATAAATGCAAGATGCACAAAATGCATGAAGATATGACATTTAATGCATGAAGGGTCCTACAAAGATCGAAAAAATTAGATCAAGGACCAAAAGAGCAAAAACTCAACCATAGGAACCCTTCCTCATCCAAACGGAACGATTGTTTGGTATGAGTGTCTCAAGAGAAGCAAGACGAGGGTTGGAAGAATGAGAACCGGAGATGCACATAGTTAAGGAGTTAAGAGCATTAAACATTTTCTTTAACAACATACTATTTTCACTCAAATCCAGTTTACTCTTTTTAGCACAACTTCCAAAAAGCTCAAGTTTCTCTTTTCTTTTGATTCTCTTAAGAGCTTGAAACTTAGAGCAATGAGGTCTTAGATGACCAAAAGCACCACAATGGTGACAAACAATGTGTTTAGGTCCACTAGGCTTTTTGGGAATGGATCTAGCAACATGGTTTTGTTTCCTCTTCAACTTATGACATTGAGGTCTTATATGACCAATCACACCACAATGGTGGCAAGTTGGAACAAACTTAGATCCATCAAAAACCTTAGGTTGAGACCTAAACGAAGGTTTTGACTTAACAGCCTTTCTCTCCACCTTTTGATTTCTTTTATGTGGAGGAATGGACACCCATTTGTCCTTTAAGGTAGAACACACACTAGGCACAAAATCGGGTACCACAACATGATGCAACAAATATTATCATCCATTTTATCAATGGGTTCAGCAATCAAACACTTGGAATGCATCTTAAGAGATTCATTTTCACATTTAAGATCATCAACAAGTTTGTTAGACAAAACAAGTTTAGCATCCAAGTTCATATTCAAACATTCAAACTCTTTCAGCTTTTCAAGAGAAATTTCAGCAAGTTTTTTATATTTCTCAACCAATTTGTTGGATTCATTGAGCTTAGCAATCAAATCATCCTTTTCAACCTTACACTTCTTTTCCAGATTGATAGCTGACCTGTGTTGGCAATTGTTGAAGGCTTTCGAGCCAAAACGTGCAAGGCTGTCTCACCCTTCGCATCTTGAGCAGTGGCTAATCATTGGTCCTCTTTCAATATTGTTAGAGCTAGATCTGTAAAGAAAACACAATGGTTCACTATCAGAGTCAAACCTTGCCTCTTTAACTCTTAGATATATTCAGGTGTAGTGGAAACTTAACAAAGAATGCAAAGCATGTTGAAGCTGTCTTATATCCAAACCAAGCATGGCAATTTTATTCAAGTACTTTGGGGGTGGGGAATTAGCCAGCTAGCTTATGATTCCGATGTTTACATGCTAGTTCAAATAACTTAGATGTGACAGAACCCAATTGGATTAATTTTATGTATTAAGCTATCTATGGCAGGTTTCAAACAGAAGGAAGGTTCTTCTTAGAGAAACACATTGATAGTTGATAAATGAATAAAATAAATGACTAAATTGTGCACCTTTGGTTACATTTCTGTTGCACTAAACATTCTTGGAGGATGTTTTCGAGGAAAATCTGTTCCAAACTACAGAAAAGTAACTTGCAATAGAAAAGTAAATTGCAATGCACAAATGTTACCACTTTTCCAAAATATACTAGAATTACACTGAGAGGTGAGGTCCTTTTATTTTATCCTTCACAATGAACAAAGATTCATATCCTTATTATCACTAAATGAGCACCATCAGCCAGGTACAGACAAAGTGAACTCCCTCTAAAAGGGCAAAAACTAGCAAGAGACCACGACATGAAAAATCATTTCCAAAATTCAATAAAGGTGAGGCTATTTGGATGACTATTTAATGCGATACAAATATCTAGTTATAAGGGCATCGTACCGAATAAAATGTCAGGTGGAAGTTTAATATTTTATTTTCTGAATTTGAGCACAGAAAATGTCAGGTTATTTAAAATTTTAATGACAAGACATTGTATGTATGTGTAATATTTAATATGAACAATGTAATGGGTTCATTTCAAATAAAGAGGATCTTAATACCATTTAAATCCATCTTTGATATGTTATGTAATATTCATTTTCTTGTGTCAATAAAATTGTCTATTTAACTTTTCACCCTGCTTATGATTCTAGGAAGTGGAAGAGATTGTCCAACCATTTCATATGTATATGAAAAATTCAGAGGGAATGACACCCATAGATGTTTTCAATAAGGATCATAAAGATTTACTTAAAGTAGGTGAAGAAGCAATGAAGGAGACAGCCAATTCATGTATGCTTGTAGCAACTCTCATTTCTACTGTTGTCTTCGCAGCAGCTCTCACAGTTCCTGGTGCCAGTAACATTATATCAAATACTCCTTTTTTCCACAAAGAGCAGTGGTTTATGATTTTTATTCTTTCAAATGTAGTAGCACTTTTTACCTCGGCAGCATCAATTCTGTTGTTACTGTCCATTCTTACTTCAAGCTATGCACAAAGTGAGTTTGTGTATTCATTGCACGCAAGGTTGATGTTTGGGCTCACAACACTCTTCATCTACATAACAACCATGGTCTCAGCCTTTATTGCTGCCATCTTTTTGATCTTTGACTACAAGTTAGAATGGGTTCCATATGTCATTGCTTCACTTGCCTGTGCTCCAGTGATTTTGTTTCTTGTGTTACATTCGAACCTTTGGGCTGATTTAATCCGCTCATATTACTGGTCTAAGTTTTTATTCCGCCAAGCAAGCAACGAATTTTTGAGTTAGAATTTTGAATTGTATGAGCCTGTTTAATACTATCAGTATATTTTAGATTCCCAAATGTATGATGCTATTAGTCGTATGGTTGTATTGAGCTTCATCCATGGTCCACATGAATACCTTTCCCCTATGTATGTCACTAGCTGTTGTCAACCAATGTGAATTGCAAAACAGGTAAAACAAAAGCATGAAAAATTGTTATTAATTTTTTTTTAAGGTTTTTCTTGATTTACGTGGTTGGTTCCCATCAAATTAAAATCCCATCTTATTATCTCTCATTTTAATTAAATACATTATGGAAAAATATTATCAACAAAAACTCAATTCTTACATACTGATTGTTGTGGTGAATACTAGTAATGAGTTTCAAAATTTATGTTCTGTCTTTGGTATTACTCATCAACTTACATGCCCACATACGCAAAAACAGAACAGAGTTACTGAGCTCAAACATATCATTGAAACAACCCTCACCTTGCTGTCTAAAGCTACAATTCCTTCATCATTTTGGTATTTGGTATTATGTTTCTCCATTGAAACCTTTATCATTAACAAACTTCCATCTAATATCCTTCACTATAGTGTAGAAGTGGAAATTTTGCAACTAATTACAAGATGCCACGTATTATTTAGTGGGTCCCATTGTCATTATTAAGAGACTAATGAAAATATTCCAAGTGTTATGAATAGAAAGTTACAAAGAACACTCAAGAGCCAATCACACCTCAACACATGTTAATATTTAATTTATATGATATAAGCAGTCTAATTAAAAGTTGCCATGTATTATTTTAATTTAAAACACTTTGGCTAATCAAATAATGTCACGTGTCCCTTAGAGAACAAGACATAAAATCCCTCCATTTAAACTATGACACGTGTTACCACTTGTAGACAATCATGTGTCATCACACCTTCTCAAGACTCCTATAAATAAAGACTCTCATCGATCTGGTAGGAGGACATTGACACACATTCAGAAGTCTTGAAGCTCCGCTGGAATCAAGCTCCAAAGCCTCCAAGAACTTCAACCTTCAAATCTTCAGAACATTCAAAGAGAAATCATTCAAGTCATCTTTCTAAATCTCAAAGTGCATTGGAATCAAGTCCAAAAGTGTTTGGAAACTTCAAGAGATTGCAAGTTAGTGAAGATCTACGGATTCAAGTCTCCAAAGTCTCGAAGAACTTCCACTACAATCTTCAAAGATGAAGAAAACACAAAGAACATTTAAAGAACATACAAAGAATGAGAAGAACACACGAAGAATGCAAAGCACAAAGGATTCCTAACAAACACATAGTTATAGATTCATTGTAATTCTACTTCAAAGATCCAAAGGAGTATTCTTTTGTAATAGGATTCAATTTTAGACAATTTTACTTATACATCAATACAAATATACATTTGTGAAACTATTTTGATTTTTGATTTCCAAACTTGAAATTTAGTGTTTACATAGCTTTCCATGGGAATGTTTATTTCAAACAGATTATATCTCACTCAAAGTATTTGACCAAAGAGTGTGTTTCTTTGCTATGCTATTAATTCCAAAGAAATATCATTGCTCAGATTTATCAACCAACATAATTTCGGTATTTTATTTTGGACAAGTCATCTGTTTCCTTTACTCATTAGTCTTTTTCTCCACTTTCTTGAACATCTAATTCCAATACTTGGCTTCCTATTCTTTTGTTTCTTCAGCCTTGCACTATTCCTTTTCTACATGGTCCTCTTCTCTTCTTAGCTTCACATTATGTCAGTTCTCCTCCTTGACCTTTCCTTGTTCACTCCCATGTCAATGTACAGGATATCATAACAATATAATTCTCAGAGTACCAAGGTCGAACCACAAAGAGTAGGGTAAATTCAAAGACAATATAATAAAACAATTTGGGTGAAGAAGAAAAGTCCTTTTGCTTGGTGGTTGTTAACAAGAATAATAAGAATAAATGATTTAAATCAATAATGTAAATACTACGATACTGAGGTGTTTTCCTATATCGATATGAAATTCTTTGTGATCTAAGAAAAAATATATTTCATAATTGATTGTTCTTATACAATTAAAAACTTATGATTTGGTTGAACTGAGATAATTCAAGAACGCATGATAACCTTAATTAATAAAGCGGTTAGAATAGTTTTTAGAAAAACCCATTCACTTCAAAACATGATTTCTATTTGAAACTATTAGAAATTTATCTAAACAATAAGAAAAACATGATTGAACTTATTGAAAGCATGGAAGAACTAATACATCAAAGGTAATCTAATTGAACAATCAAATATGTTATTATCTAAAATCATAGAACGAATCACATTTAATATTCATACCATATAGAAGAAACATAACCTCTAGCCCTAGCAAAGAGTTTAGGCTGGCATTAGAGAAAAGAAAATACACATTTTTCTCTCCAAAATTTGTTCTCCACAACCTCTCTTCAATGCCCTAACGTAAAAGTGTACAAGGAAAAATAAAACTTTTACTATTTAATTTTCATCTAGATTTATAGTAGCAACTTGTGAGTTAATTTCGGCCTTCAAAAATTGTGAATTTCGAATAGCGGGGAAGTTGTAGATAATTAAGTCATGGTTCCAGCCCATCTAGCCTTAAGTCAATTGGATTTTTGAGGAGAGAAATACGCCCAAAATACTAATCAGTGCTTAAATCTAATTTTTCCTTTTCAGATTCTGCCTCTTTGACTTCTTTCCTTATTTGAAACTTCCAAACATGGTAAACGACCCAAATACTTCAGCTACACCTTGTTAGACATTTTAACCATGGTCCTTTAGCTTCTCTTGAATTCTAGTTTGGCCTCTATTCTCGCACAAACTTTTGTAAACTCATTTTTTTCACATGATTTCTTAAAAGTAGAAAATTACACACAATAAATGATATCTCATTCAAAAACTTATATAAAGATACATAATAAAGACTAATGCAAATCATAGCTTAATTATACAAATCAAGCATAGTAATAAAGATATAACGCCTACATAAATATATAACAAGTATACATTTTAAGGCATTATCAACGTCTATCTCAAACGTCTCCCTCCTCTTCTCCAACTCCCTTGACTACCCTAGTGATGTCGCTGAAGCCTGAAGAAACTGTACACGTGTAACACCCCATAATTTTGATACCAATTAAATTATTATATGTAAATTATAAAAGAGGCCTACAATTAAATGGATTAAATTGATTTGGGCCTAAGATATTAAAAAATAAGATAAATACTATGGAAAATGAAGCCCAAGTGAGGTGGCATAAGTAAATATATGGACCTTGATAACCCTAGCCTTTTTCCTCTTAAGTTACATGTGTATTTACTGATGGGGCCTCCTTTTGCTACAGCCGACTAGTGAACGTTGCTTTTCTTCACCGTGGTTGTGAATTGGAGTCTATAGGTATGGTTTCCCACTCTTATAGGAGGCATCTCTTATCTGTGTACCTGATAGAATCATAGGTATGGCTATCTTGGATCTAAATCTATGATTATTTTAATGGGGAAAGGATGCTCTATAGTTATTATATAATTGTATATAGCCTTAATGATTTCTCCACCTATCTATTTATTAAAGGGAAAAGGGTGCTTGTGGTTAATATGTATTCACATATAGCCTCACTTGTTTACCATCAAACCATCACACTTTTGTTATGGTCTAAGTACCATCAAACCATCACACTTTTGTTATGGTTTAAGTACTAGTCCAACGGCATCAAGGGAAAAATGTAGGCAATCGGATTGATAAATTAGAATACTATATGTGGATTCCAAGATTTGATTGGATAGATTTAATGTTAGATTGAATAGATGGGAATAAATCATATGGTCACATTACTTTCGTGTGGATAAGATATTCATTATTCGCCCATATTGGAGTTTCATAAATACCTATGATTACATTAATGGAAAAATCTGATTAAGCAGCAATATTTTTAAGTCCAAAAATCTGATCAAAGCTGAAAGTGAATTGGATAATTAAGTGAATAAATGGAGAATTTTGGATATATCAATATTGTCTAGGATAAAACTGTTTTAAGTGTGAATGTATTGATGAACCTATTTTTGGTGTTGCTAGGTTCTAATTCTACTAAATTGTTGTGATTCAAACCTTTATTTTTGCAATTAAGAGGTAAGTGGTGTTTACTAATTCTGGGGGTTTTCCTAAAATAGTGTTGATTATTAAACTGTTTTATATCAAAGAAATATGTTGATATTCTATATATAAATTGATATTTTATAAATGTTTGATGTGCACATTGAATATTCGTTTTATGAAAAACTTATGGAACAATCTAAATTTATTTAAACTTGTATGTATGAATATATCTTTATATGTTGAGAATTATGAATGAATTATTTTTGTGAGCATATTGAAATGAGTTTTGAAAACCTATGGCAAGTCATAATTAAAAGCTCAGTATTGTATTTAGTCTTTAGGAAGGGACAATCATACTGTAGTTAGTCCTTAGCAAGGGACGGTCCTAGAAAAGGGGACAGTGCACATTTGATAGCTCCTTAGTAAGGGAGTATACTATTGAGGATCCAAAAAGAGAGCTCCTTAGCAAAGGAGTGCACCTCCATGTTCCAAAGGAACTACCCATAAGAGAAGGGAAGAAAAGGGGGTTCCACTCCCAAAAAGGGGACAACACAACCCTATCAACGGGGCGTAAACGTTGACCACGAGAAAAGTCTAGGAATTTGTTTATATGATGTTATTTGATATATATATATATATATATATATATATATATATTATGATGGCTTACAATATAAATATATATTTTTTTATGTGAAATATTTAATGATAAAACATTGATGAGTTACAAGTTATGAATTTATTGAAAGAATTATTTATTTGAAAGGTTTGTTTCCACATCTTAATGTTAGTGAATTCTATTTATTGAGTTATCTCACTCCCCCTTTATTTCCCCTTACAGATACATTAGGGGGATTATTGGAGTAGAGATTCCTGGAAGACAACAGTTACAAATCATTTTGTGGAACTGAGAATTTTATTATGATTTTTATGCCATTAAACATTGTATATATTGGAGAATTATTTTGAGGATGTTTTGTCTTTGGTGGATTAGAACTCTGGCATTTGTAATGAGATTTTAGGTTGCTGATTTCTTTTATTTATTATTTTTATGTATTATTTAGATTAAATAGACTTTTATTGTTTATGATTTTGGGGCATTACAACACGATACTCTCTTAATGAAACAGAAACCAAACTATTAGTTTTTGGTAGTAAACCTCGAATCCATGAGAGATTTCCCTAAATTCACAAGAAGGTAAACTAGAATCCACCGGAGAAAAAATTTGACAAAAGTCTGTATTTTTATTGATAATAATCTAATTTGCCTTTGATGGCTACAAAACATATAAATATTGAGAAAGTAAAACCTTAGGACAATTAGGAAACATTTGAAACCCTAATTTGCACTAATTATGAGATTCAATGGCAAAATACTGAATTTTACCAAAAATAATAAAATTGAGTTAAATGCAAAATCATAAACTACTGACCCTAAGGGTCATTCCAAAACAAACAAGACATTATTCTGATTTTTAAATTAAAAGTTATTAAGGAAAAACAAATATTACTATAAATAGCAAAAATGCTACTTTAGGAGCCTTAACAAAGAAATTTGCCTAAATTTAGGCGATGCTAGAAACTCAAGTCTAGATTAGAATGTCGTTTTCCTTCAATCTACCAAATTTCATACAATTTCGACACTTTGTCGTCCTGATGGCCTCTCTTGGCACTCCCTTGATCTTGCGTTGTGACTTCTGACGCCCCTACTATTCCAGGTCAGCATGTAGTGTCTATTCTACATCACCCAGGACCATCTTCTCTCCTCCACATTCAGTGTCACTTCTTTCCCTACACAATTCAAACACACCTTTCCCAATTTCCCCTCCATTACCTACACATCCTATGAAAATCCATTCTGGTATTTTCCAAGAGGAAAAAATGTTTTCGCTTTTTTATCATTGACTATTTAAACACAGAGCCTCCCTCTTATCATGTTGCTTCTAAGATATATTTCACAATGGCGTCAAATTATTCATGCTAAATTTACAGCTTCAGAAAAACAAGGCACCTGGAGTTTAGCCATTTGTTGGGTGCAAATGGGTATACAAGTTAAAAGAAGACACTCTAATGGTAGCATTGCTTGTTATAAGGCCTAATGTGTTGCTATGGGTTATCGTCAATAGTTTGGCCTAGAATTTGATGAAGATTCAGCCCAATCATCAAGCCTGCTATTGTCTGCATCATATTATCACTTGTTGTCCAATTTCAATGGTCTCTTCGATAGTTCGACGTCACCAATGCCTTCTTGCTAAAAGTTCTCAAGGAAGAGGTCTATATGACTCAATTACCTAGCTTTGTTGATCTGATAACCCCAATCATATTGATAAACTTCATAAATCCAAAAATGTTATCAAGCAAGCACCCCATGCTAGCTTTGAGCGTCTCACCTCTCATATTCAAACTCATGGTTTCCATGGATTTATTGCTGACTCCCGTCATTATTCATCCACTGCAATGGTCACTCCATTAGTCCATTACCTTATTGCTTACAGGGAATGATAATTCCTTCATTGACAATTTAATCCATCAGTTGGGCTCCTTCAGGTATATATGTCCACCAGCAAAATTATGTCTCTAATCTCTTAAAACGTCATAATATTTTCAACTACAAGCGTTGCAATACTCCTTGTGCTCCTGCAACTCAGTTCAGTAAACGCAATGGTAACCTCCTCTTCGATCCTTCTCTACATTGTAGCATAGTTGGTGCATTGCAATATCTAACATTTACACAGCCTAATATCTCATTTGGCGTGAATCAATTTAGAAATTTTGTGCAAGCTCGAATTGATATTCATTTCAATTGTAAATTAGCTCACAGGCCTCTTTACTAAGGGCCTCAATTCTCAGCGTTATTATCAATTGAAAACTAGACTCATGATCACCCCATGCCCTTTTGATCTATTGCAGTAAAATATAGAAAGCAAGGCATGTGGCTATACTATATCCCTTGTAACGTATAAGAAAGTGTTTTAAAAAAAAAAGTGTTTGGTACAGTAAAAACAACTAAAAAGCCTGAAGAAAATATTACTCATTAACTCAGACCAAGTACTTTTGTTTATAAAAAGATTCATTAACACAAAATAACATAATGTATAATTCAGTGGAACAATTCATCATAAGAAATAAAAAGTATGAACCGCAACTATAAGGGAACAAACTAATGGGCTCCACAAGGACTTCTGCAGATTCCACTAAAATTCAATTGTAAAGCCTATGTTTGAATGGTCGGAAGAGAAACCTAGACCAATATGTTGAGCGGATCGTATCAGCCCAAAGGTGAAAATGTTGCCAAGCGAATAATGCGACTATGACACAAGCAAGAGACACAATAACAATAGGAACCCAATGAAGTTTATGATCATAGATCATAAAGATGGCTGCACCATAGGCTAGCACCATTGTAGCAATGGAGACAAATAGTGCCGACAGTCCAAACATCAACCTTGCAGGTAGTGATACAAGAAAATCGTTTTCAGCATAACGTGACGTAAGAATGGACAAGAACATTATTATTGAGGCTGCGGAAGAGAATAGCGCTACTGCATCTGATATGAGAAAAATCAGAAACCACTTCTTTTCTAGAAATAGAGGAGCACCTATTTCTAGAAATGGAGGAGCACCATTGCCATTATTATTGTCATTATTATTTCCTCCTGGTAGAGTAAAGATTGCCGCAAATACCACAGTTGCAATGAGTGTTGCAACAAGCATGCATGAAGTTGCAGTGCTCTTCATCCACTTCTCCCCTTCTTTTAACAAGTCTTTGTGCCTCTCTGTAAACAGATCCTTAGGTGTCTGGTTTTCTGAATTCCTCATCCTAATATATGAAGGTGGCACAATTTTTTCCACTGCCTATAATGGTCATTAAATTAAAGTTATACAAATCCAACATAATCAACAAAAAGTCCAATTCAAACTTAAAAAAAAAATTTATGAATTACTTGCAAATCCGTTATATGCAATTAACCCGAATATATTGAAGAAATATGCTAGTTATTAAAAAAAAATCAATAACTATAAATTAATTTGTGTTATTTATTTACCTTAAACCACAATAGCTCTCTTTGCATTTGGAGTGCAGCTCCTGATACAATTTGGAGTCGACTAGGAGGTGGCAAGTTTCCGGCAAGATGCAGAATATTATTATTTTCGCCATCCTTGTATGCTGCTATCAGATCTTTAATTGCTCCAAACTCATATATTAGATTAAATATGGTCCGATGACGATATAGAACAGCAATGTGAAACAAACTTCGATTATTATCATCAACTTTCCATATAAGATCAGGATATGAGCGAATAAGGATAATCAGAAACTCAAGATTACCTAATTCTGCGGCATCAAAGAGTAGTCTCGAAGGTTTTTTAATTAGTTTTGTAATATCTGAATCTTGCTGTTGTAGAACACGTTCCCAGAGTTTTTCGACTAGTCGATGGGCAAACGTCCGCATCAAATCCTCATGATAAATCCCTTTGAAGCCTATAGGTAGAATTAATATTGATTAAAATATGTTATTTGACAAAAATTATACAAACTAAATGAGATGCCTATTCCAAAATAACAATTGACTTATTTGCAGCATCCTACTATTTATTAAGAAAAATTGAAATTGCACGTTGACCCTAGACAGCTTTAGGGGAAACACAAATTAGCCACTAGAGATTAAAAATAAAACATTTTATACCCTTGAACTTTCTAAGGCACATAAGATGATCTTAATGCCAAAGGGAATATGTAGAAATGGATTTTTAAGGTGAAGAGTGGATACTGATTAAAGTGTATTTGCCTATATAGAGTGGCACCTTGATGCATAAGTGTATTTGCACAATACTTTCAAGGGTTAGCACATAGTTTATGCTAAGAGATTTTGAGTGGGCTCAAAAAACTAACATTTATTGATGTATCTTTTCCAGATTCCCAGCTGACTTTTGTTGGCAACTTTGGAAGGCTTTCGAGCCAATACATGCAAGGCTGTCTCATTGTTCGCATCTCTAGCAAAGGCTAGTGATGTGTCTCTGTCCAATATTTGTAAAGCTAGATCTGTACACAAAACACAATGGTTCACTGTTAGAGTCATAAACTGCCTCTTTATTCTTAGAGATATTCAGGTGTAATGGAAACTAAGAAGAGGATGTAAAGCATGTTGAACTGTCTTACATCTAAACCAAGTGTGAAAATTTTATTAAGTTACTTTGGGGGTGGCGAATTTGCTAGCAATCTTATGACTCCCTAATTTACATGCTAATTCAAATAACTAAGGTGTGACATAACCCAATTGGATAAATAAGATTTTATGGTTTAAGCTATCTATGTAGCCTTCACACAGAATGAAGGTGCTTCTCAAATAAATACATTAATACGGGACAAATGAATAAAATAAATCACTACATTGTGCACGCATGGTTAAACATTCATTGCATTTAACAGTCTTGGAGGATTTTTTTTTAGAAAAACCTGTTTTAAACTAGAGAATCAAGTAACTTGTTATGCACAAATGTAACCAATTTTTCAATGGTTGATAGAATTACCCTTAGTGGCCAAAAAACTTTTTATTCTGTTCAATAAACAAAGAATCATTTCCTTGTGATCACTAAATAAGCACCATTAGCCTTGTATAGGCAAAGTGGGCACCCTCTAAAAGGGCTGACTAGCAAGAGGCCATAGCACAAAAATTCATTTCCAAAATGCAAAAAGGGTGAGGCAATTGTGGATGGTTATTTCATGCCATAGAAATATATAGATATAAGGGCATCATACCATATAAATCAGCTGAGATAGTACCAAGAAGGAGGCTAATTCGTTCCTGATGAGTTAGGCTTTCAAAATCAGTAACACCATAGAGATATGAGACCATATCCCTGTGTCCAAACAAAGCTGCCATGTATAAGGGGGTCTTTCCTTGATTACCTCGAATCAGAGGAAGGTCTTTGTTTTTTTCCACCATCAACATAGCAATTTCCACAATTCCTGATGCGGCAGCAAAACAAATAGCAGTGTTTTCATCTTTATTTTTCAAGGCTAGGTCCTCTTTGTTCATATGTTGAACCAGTTCCTTTACAAAAGCAGTGCGTTTTGCTGCAGCAGCAATGTGCAGAGCAGTCTCCCTTTTTCTCGTTATCCCAGCACGAACAACATCACGATCTTCATTAATGACACCTTTAGCAGTTTTCCAGTCACCTTTGATGGCTGCTTCATATAATGGTACACATAGGGAGAGGTAGTCCTTTCTTCTTTCCCCTGAAAATTTTCAACCATGAGGAAAATGTATTTGAGTTTTATAAAACTATATCTTGCCCAATAGCCATTTGATTCCCCAATATTTCCCCTGCCTTTTTAAAATTTAACATGTACTTAACAATGTGTAATCCCACAAGAAATTGTATATTACTTGCATGGTAAATGAAACCTGGGCCT
The DNA here is from genome assembly GCA_028216015.1 of Quercus dentata. Lineage (NCBI taxonomy): Eukaryota > Viridiplantae > Streptophyta > Magnoliopsida > Fagales > Fagaceae > Quercus > Quercus dentata. The sequence goes on along the minus strand of CP116454.1, from coordinate 17,990,127 downwards.
TAACATTGTAAAAGGTCCATGGAGAGATTTGATTTTTGTATTATATGCGTCTGGAACAATTTAAGTGATTTTAAATGCACCTCTTAGAAATATGATTCCTTAAGCCAAAGAATTTGCTTCCTTCAAATTTTCAGGCAAGATTGAAGGTGGAGATGGCAAAGAACGTTTTAATCTTGACAGTGGTATACATTGTGAAATGTTTCTTTCAGTTAATCAGAACAAAAAAAAAAGAGCTGCAGAATACTCCGAGACTTATTGAACCCTAAAGTTAAGTCAAAAGATTACCCATTTATACGCATGAAACAAAACTCTAACCACGATAGGAAAATAGAAAAATCATGGAAAGAAAAAAAAAATTACATCAAACCTGACAAATGAACAGAACCAACCAAAACAAGAAACCCTGCAAAAGACTGGATCCCAAACCCCCCATAATTGACCAAAAATGAAATTTACCTGAGATGTTTTTTAAATGCCTTGAGAGACAATTGAACTTTTGATTTGGGGGTCTCAAAATTTGTTTGTTGCACTACTTTAATTCTCATTGAGAGCTTTCTGTTAAGTGATTATGACTGTGAATCTCATAACTCATCTCCAAACAAAAATCATGGCCTTTTAAGTTTTACAATGAAAGCCCTTCAATACCTTCTTCCTGGGCTTTCATCTATCTTTTGACTCCAAAAGAGTCCATAAAACTTCTTAGTCATGCCCACGCCAGATATAATGATATATGCTGTTATCTGATTGTCAATTCTTCAGTAGCATATATCTATAGTTATGATTCATGATATGCTAGTACTCCAGTGATCTACTCAAAATTGGAAAATTTACATTTATCTTGCTCATATGAAGTTTGAACACTCAGTGAGAAAGATTGCCTTTAGTTGTTTCATTTAGAAGCTAATTTGCAAAAATAAGATAATAGCTACCTTGCACTTTGGAGGTCATGAACTCTACACATTTCAGGAACAAAGGTATAGGTTTTAAGGGTGCTTTAACTAACTTAATATGAGCATGATAAAAGTAAATTTTTCAATTTTTAGTAGACCACTAGAATAATAAAATATCATGAAACACAATTATAGATATATGCTACTGAAGAATTGACAATTCAAATAACAGCATATATCTGGCATAGGCATTGACTAAGAAGCTTTATGGACTCTTTCAGAGTCAATAGATGAGCAAGATAAATGTTATTTGAGCAATGCCTAAAGCTTATGCCCTAGGTTTGTAGCTAATCTATTAGCAAATATATGCAGTTACTGATGCATCACAGACTTGAAAATGCGTATAGGGATTTAGGGAGAGAGAGCAGAACAATGCCTAGGCTTCACCACATAGAGGTTGTTTGAACCCCTAGGCTTTACCACCCAAGACTACTAGGAATTACCATCAAGAAGGAGAGGAAAATCTTAATTCAATATTATTCATCAAATTCAAGATGTCCTACAATGTATTTTTGGAGTCTTCAAGTAGAGCTTCAAAGGTTAAAACTAATAAGAAAAGTAAAAATGTAATCAATTACATTAAATTCAGATATAAAATCCATCAGCATATTTCTGGTAGTGATCTCTGCATCAGTTGGCATGCAAACATACCATATTTATGTTGACCTACATTCAAGATTTAGTTGGACTTTTATCAAATTTAAAGCTAAGGGAGCCAATCTAGCACCCTAGAATCTAATTTAGGGCTATCATTCTGAGAACTACAGACGTGAGAATAACCTAAAACATGAGCATTTGGGCCTACAGAGACAACACCTAGCTAGCAAGACTAAACAAGTTTCATAAGCCATTAATAATGCCTCAGGGTAGATTCAAGGACTACTATAAGTACAATTTCTGCATCTACTCTCCTAAACTAATTTTTCACTCAACTGGCAGAGCTTCAGAAATGAATGTCCTGAGTTTAAGTTGACTTTCTATAGGAAGATGGCAGATTATGAGCCCAAACAGGTACTACATGCATATCTGCCTGAAATTGAATACTAAGTACATGTTATACATCAGGTCATTCATAAGAGTTATACAGAACCTTGCAATTATTTAATATTTTTCTGCAAAACAAACACATTTATATATGATACGGATATGTAAACTAAAATAACTCAACTATATAACAGTCTATCCACATGATCCAAAAAGTAAAGTACCATCAAAGTTCGGGCTGGTCATCCACCAAAACCAATTGGGTGTGTGATTAGCATTAAGGACTAATATAGACTCTAGTCAGGCAAAAGCTCAAATCTACCTAGGAAGCTCAATTTGGGAAAATACTCTAGCACTGCATACAGATGTTTCTGCAAATAATACCATACACAAGCAGTGATACTTACCGTCATAAGGAATTGGTTGTGTCAAATCTCTATTGGGTGTTGGACATTCTTGATGTCCATTAGCTGCTTGAATACTCAATTCTGCAACATCCAATCGCACGTATTCTTGCATTGGCATGGGTCCATCTGAAGTATCCATCATAGATGTTTGGGGCAACAAATTTACTCTTCCTGCAGTAGTCACCTCTATCTCTCCGTTTCTTTGAGAGGACATCTTGGTTTTGACTGTGTGATAAACATCCAATCATATGAGAAGTAAATCAAGCACATGTGTGTGTGTGTTTGTGCATGCACAAGCATGTGTATGTGAGCACACGCTTGATTTGGAGCTAAATTTTTTCATATGACACAGAATGACAGAATTATAGTAAATAAGTTCAAGAAATCGACGGATTTAAGTGAAAAAGGGGCCGGAAACTAGAAAAAAGGGGCCGAAATCTGGAAAAAGTGGCCGGATCTGGAAAAATGGCCGGAATCTGGAAAAAATGGCCGGATATTGAATGGACTTCGGTTCGGGTCGGGTTTCACGGGTTTTGAACTGAAAAACCGATAACCGACCCGCTGAGTGTCGGGTTAGCAAAGTCGGAAACCGCGTCCGACCGCCGGGTCGTCTGACCGGATGGCGGCGGGTCGGACGGCGGCGGGTCGCCGGTTTGCCTGGACACCCTATTTTCAACAATTTGTGAAAAAAATTATGAAAAATGTTGTATTCTTTAAGCTTATTAAATTTCTCCATCTGTTTCAGCAAAATATGTTTTCCAGAAACGTTTATGGTATTTTTTTGGTGTTTGGTACACTGGAAAACGTAATTCAACAGAAAACAAGCTCAATATTCCAGAAGGTCACATACTCAACGAACCACAATAAATAAATTCTGCCTATTTTTAGAGTCACAACCAAACACCCAAAAGAAATAAGCCAATTTTCTGAAAAATGCTTTCTAGAAAATCACTAATAAGTTATATTCTGGAAAACATTTTCTGTTGAAACAATAACAAATTAGCATAAATGAATGAGAAATGAAAATGAAAACGTCATGTATGGCCTGAACAAGCTCTGCCATAATCAAGTTAAAGTCAACTAAAAAATTCTTCTATTCTTCTGTGACAAAAAATATTTATATTTCTTCTGAAAATACTTTCTTTCTTTCTCATTCTTTATTATTCTAATAAATTTATTTACACACATGGATTACTGTTTGCAGCACACGTAACAGAAGAGAATAAAAAATAAATAGGTCAAAAATATAAATTAAAAGAAATAGTGAATACTAAACAAATCCCACATTTTGTAATGTTGCCATAAAGATATATAAACTCAAGAATGACTATAACAATTGAAACAAATTACTAGGAACTTAATGACTTACTTGTAGATTGTACTCTCTTACTTTGTCAGTCTTTGGGCAACTAGACAAAAGCAGCAGGAATTTGATGGTTGAGTTTGATGAGTGCTTCAACAAGGCAGTACTGGATTGGTTGGAGTATTGAGTTATGGGAATTCACAACACAACAATGTAGTTCATGATTGCAGAGCTAATGCAAGGATGAAGAAGACATACTATATATATTACAAGTCAAAAAGTCAGTCAATGATTGAAGTAAGTGTTAAGAACATTCATTATTAAAGACAAAAAGTGTCTACGCGTCTGCATTGACGCTTTCACTCCCTCTCAACTCGGAAGGGAATTGAAATTATAAAATAATTACAAAAAATAAAATAAAGGAAAGAAACGAGAAGGAACACAAATAATTGAGAAAGATTGTAGAAATAACTTTTGTGCCCCAACTCAGTGATTGAGATTAAAGATCAGTAAGTTCATGCGAAAGTGATTTATTAGCACTTACTCTCCATGAAATTAAAATTGTGACAAAGGTTATTGCCACAGTTGACCATCTATAACTAATTGTTTAGAATATACTTTCTCAAAACAAAAAAAAAAAAAAAAAAAAAATTTGTTTAGAATATAGATTCGATAACATCGTAATTATAACATTTTGAATGGAGTTTGTGGTATGTCATGGCGTTAGAAATTTGTTCTTTCACCTTTGTTTGTGTGTTTAATTAGGACAAAAATTATAATAACATTTTGTATTGTTTGCTCTTTTTCATGGAAAGAATCAGATTAGAATCTTCTTCTTCTTTTCTTATGGAAAGGGAAACGCAGTCGAAGATGCTAAATGCCACGTTATCGAGAGGTTGGTGGATGTCTACTTGGACTTTTTTGCCACTGACTTAATGGGGAACTTCCGTAACATAACATGGAAAATTCCCTTTCAAGAGAATATGAACTCATCTCACGAGTTTATACATTTATTAAGTAAAAACTAAAAAGAAATAAAATAATTTCATAACAATATTCGCAAATTTTTGTTATTGTCTTGGGCTTAGCCAGGGGCCGAACTAGGTGCGCCCCAACCCCCACCCCCAAAACAAATAAATAAATAAATAACAAAGTCAAAATTAAAAATTGGGAAATGTCATTTTTAGAAACATTTTTGTGGAAAAAAAAAAAACTGATTTTTTACCACTTTTTATATTCCCATAAAAGTAGTATAAAAAATTTCCTAAAATTATCCATTATCAAAATGTCCTTGTTGAGAAATGAGGATAAATAATAAGTTAAGCGTACGTTTGGTACACTAAATGAAAATTACGAAAGAATCGTAATCTTTATTACTAGAAATAAAATGTGTTATAACGTAATAACTAAATCAATTCATAAGTTTGGTTATAAGTTATAATCTATATTATATCTAAAAGTCAAAACGTAACATTTATTGTTGTTACGCCCATGTTGAGTCATATCAGCAATCACATTATCTACCTACTTCCCATTTCTCTCCACTACTTCCAACCATAATTTCCCTTTTACCTTTTCATCTCTCCACTACTCTCAACCTTAATGTCATTCTTCATCTATCCCTTCCCCTTCCTTTCATTTTGGATCTTTTTATAAAGGAAGAGAATACCATACCATACAAGTACGTGTACCGATACCGAAACTCCAACATTTTGTATCGATTTAAATATCGATCGAACTGGCCAATTTCAGGCATTTCGCCGCATCTTTGGGCATATTATAGCGGATACAAAATAAAAAAATATATATATAAAAAAAAAAAGAGGCCCATTTTTTTTTTAGTTTTGCAATTTTCAAATTTTTGTAAGAATAGAATGATAACTTATTTGTTTTCTTAGTATACAATTGTTGATACCTGTTTTTGCAACACATTCTCTATAAGCCCGACTCAATCGAGCCCGACCTTATTATGGGCCCGATTCATGTATTATATTATTATTTTTTATTCTTTTAAGTATGGCCCAAGCCCATGTGGTTTATGGGGGAAATTTAGGAAGTGTGGTTTGGAGGTTATGGATCGGTTTCTTTCGGACCTTTGTATGAGCCCGGACAAAGCGTGATACCAAGTGGGTAAGGGATACTAGTAGCACCTTACGCTCATTAAGAAGGTCTTGTACTCGAAATTTCCACCTCAAAAGAGTTTTTATGCTCACACTGACTATGGCCTAAAGTTTTTGCCCTAACCCACTTTTACCTTTAAAACATAATTGGCTCTTATTGGCCAACTCCGGTGACTAGTCCTCACTTAGGTGAGTATTCTAATAATCTGAAATGTTCGACCAAAGGCAGCCAATTAAAGCAAACCCCCTTTATTTCCCAAATCATGTTTAAAGCATGTCAAACTCTTCCCTAAACAAAAGCAACCCAAGCCAAGACACCAAATTAGTGTCGTGGGGGATAAAAGCCCCTTCTACTACCAAAAAACCAATCATTAACAACACCCCAAACTTAATATAAGACTCTTTCTTAAGCTCAAAAATGATCCATCCACGTTTTCCCCATAGAGCTAAAACTTGAGAGCAAAAGCCCATTGAGTCAGGAAACATTCTCACAATTTTGAATCTTAGGGATGGAAATATGGGTATAAGGAAACCTTCCTTCTCTTTCTCACAATTTCCTTTTCTCCGATTGTGGGGTCCAACTTTCGGACATGTTATATTTTTATGTTTTTTTTGCACTTTTGTTAAATCCATTCAGCTAGCTAACATTCTCGTAATTCTAAAGAATAGGGGGGAAATATAGGTACAAGGGAACCTTCCCTCTCTTTCTCACAACCTCTCTCAATTTCCTCTTCTCATTGAATGTGGATCGAACTGTCAAACCTGTTATGTTTTTATGCTTTTTTTGCACTTTTGTTATTAGTATTTTGATTCTCTCTTGTCAAAGCAGCATTAGCATTTTGTTCATCATACTTTTGGAATTTTGGTCTTGATTCTCTACAATAAACACTTCTAAAGAACCCAAGGGGAGATTTGGGCCATTCTCACATTTTTTGGCTCTTGCCGCAAAAACGTCCCCTACAACAATGAACAATTAAAGTCTAAAACTATGAATAATTTGCTCTGAATTAAGGTAATATTTTATGGTGAACTTTTATTTTTATTATATATATAAAATAGTGGTAAACTCGAAACGGTACAATAATATTAAGCAATGACCAAATATATCGTTCCACTTGTCAAACCGATATAACCTCGAGTATGAGATTGACTCCCTTGCTTTTTATCCCCATTCTATTACTATAAATATGTCATTCTCTCTCCCATTCTATACATATTTTCTCACATGATAAAGGTTATTACTCTCTCTCTCTCTCTCTCATGTTTTATTTTTGTGTGAATTTTTTAATTTTTGTATCTCTATTTTAGATTGATGAATTTATGTGTTCTTTAGAATTTTACTTTGGGTTGATGCAAGTTGATTTTGTGTTTTTAAGCTATTATCTTCTTTCTTTTTTCTTTTTTATGATTTTTAAATGCTATTCTATTGCATATAAAGATAGTTTACAAGAATATAATGTTTTTCTATTATATAGAATGGCTTGGATAATTTGGTGTTTGGCTTATGTCTATATTTTTATTTTGACACTTCTTCATCTCATTTTATTTTCCATTTCTCTCCCAAAAAAGGTGATTATTCTCTCTCTCATATTTATTCATTTTTGCAACTTTACTTTAGGTTGATGAATAATAATAATTTTTTTATAATACTATTTTGAGTTAATACAATTTGGTAGTGTTTGATTTTTTAAGTTTTCCATCACAAGTCTTCTCTCTCCCAGTTATAGCTTTTGTTTGCTTTTTTTTTTTTTTTTTTTTTGACATAATACTTAGTTATTTTGGAAGTGAGATTTTGAATTTATATCAAAACACAATATTGGCTAAGTATTTGAATGTATCTATCAGCTACAAAACCTCCCAAGATGAATATGTATAGACAATAATTTTGTTTTAATTTTTCATTTATTTATTATTTAATTATAATATCAAAATTAAAGTAGATGAATATATAAAGTTAAAAATGCCTAAGATGAATTTGTAAAACCAATATATATATATATATATATATATTTAATATTGTCAAAAAATTAAAAGTAAAAAATAAATTATAAAAAGAATAATGATGTGACGGATGAGAAGACTTAACAGGAGTGTAACAACAAAAATACGATATTAAGATCCAGTTAAAAGCAATTCAATCTTAATAAATGAAGTGTATATAGTCCAAAAAAAAAAAAATTGTTACATCGCGTTCTCTTTATATTATTATACAAATTATTTTCTTTCATTTCTATAGGTGAAGTGTTCAATTTTAGACATAAAGTCTACTTTTTTCCTACATATTATTGTAAATATTATATTCATAATATGGTATAGTCTCTTAAGAATGTCTAAGAAATTTATAGTTCCAATCTCATGTATCTATATTAGTAAACAAAATTCAATCAATAGTTCAAAAGTACTCCTATGATAAGAAAAATTATAAATATAATAATATCCTTTTTAAGAGAATAAAAATTTTGAATAATATATTTGAAATTCAAATAGTTTAGTTGTATAGGAAAAACAAATTAGAAAACTATAACGCACAATAACATAATTTATCAAAATATGGACCGCCTAAAAAATGAATAATATCAATCAAACAAATCCAAATAATAAAATGATGATATTTTGTTGAGATAGATAAATGAAAAATAATTTTAGAAATTGTTGAATTTTTTGGGAGAACAAATTATTTCCCACAAAATTCAGAGAACAAATTATATATTATACCGTAATAACTAAAATATAATTATCTAGTTTCACGTGCCTGAAGTCCAATACATCAAAAACAACACCGTTAGTCTTAATGAGGAACGACAGCGTTTTACAATCTGAACAGACGTCACCGTTTTGGATTTTACCGTTGGAACAGTATCATCATCTTCTTCATTTGAATTCTCGGGTTTCTTTGTTACAACTTTGTATAGAATCCACTCCTAATGTGAGAGCCCGGCAATCGCTTGGGACTATCTAATTTTTTTCCCTGTAGAAGAAGTTCGGTGAGCCCAATTCCACAACGCCAATTTTGAAGGGTACGCACATCATGGTGCTGGAGCCTGCATCGCGGCCCGATGAGCCCGGTCATATGGCGAACTTGCGAGTGAGCTCATACTAGGCAAGAGCCACCTAAACTGGATTTGAAGTGGTAAAAGCTTTGCCTGGGAGCTCACTGCGGTTCACGAAGGACAACATTTTCGATGCCAAGAAGAACCACTCGATGTCGGTGAGCTCTTGTTCGTCAACAGAACCCGAGCTCAATAAACTGAGGTTTCCTTGTAAGGACATACAACTTTACTCCAACGAAGATCTTCGAATTCGTGCACATCTATACTCTCATTTTTACTTTTAATATTTCTTTTGTTTTCTTTTGTATTCCGCATATCTTTAGGCATGCTATCCAAACTAGCTTGTGTCTTCAAACTTCATGAAGGAATGATATTTCCTTCATTGACAATTTAATCCATCGCTTGGACTATACTTTCTAGGCTTATAGATTGAGTCCTTTCCTTCAAATATATATGTCCACCAGCAAAAAAATGTCTCTAATCTCTTAAAACATCATAGTATGTTCAATCATAAGCTGCATTGTAATATCTAACATTTACACAACCTAATATCTGAATCAATTTAGAAAATTTATGCAAACTCCTACTGATATTTATTTCACTACTATTGAGAGAATTCTCTCGTATCTCAAAGGTACCCTACATTATGATCGCCATTTTATGCCCATTTTTACACCTAGCTCTCTCCCCCTTTTTGTCTATACTAATGCAGATTTGGGATAATGACCACTCGACCAACACTCAACTTCCAACTATGTAGTCTTTCTTGGATCTAACCCCACATGGTTTGCACAAGTATAGTCCACGCTTTCTAGACCCTCCACCGGGGCCAAATAATGTTCTCTTGATTCTACTACAATCGAGTTATCCTAGCTCTGAATGGTTCTTCAATATATATGCATTTTTCTCCCCGGGGCCCCTTGCATTTGGTATGATAACGTCTCTGCATTCGCTCTTGCATTGAACCGCATGCTTCATCCTTGAACCAAACCTTTTGAAGTAGATTCACTTTGTTTGCAGTGAATTGTTCATAAAGATTTAACTATGAACATCATTTCAAGCGCAAATCAGCTTATGGACATTGGTTCTCGGCATTGTGATCCATTGAAAACCATACTAATGGTCACCTCCATGCACTTTCAACCTAATGCAGTAAAATATAGAAAAGCAAGGTATATGGATATACCCTATATCCCTTGTAACACATAAGAAATTCTTTAGTGTGTTAACATGTATTAGGGTATGTGGGCTTTAGGCCCACCTTGTTTACTTGTTTAGCACACTTACTTATACTACACACTCTGCCTCCTATATAAAGACACTTATGTATATTCTATTACTTGAGAAATACAATACAATCATTCAAGATTTCTAACATGGTATCGGAGCCACTGCTCTAATCCTTTGGTGTGCCGCTCTTAAGCAGTCTTGTCTTCTTAGGTGTCCTCTGTAGCCGTTTTTGTGAGCAAGATCTTGCTGCCTTCACCGCGACTCGATTACATCAAAGACCACCGCCTTGCCGCCACCACCGCTTCCGCTTCTACGATCGGACCACATATAGCATCATTGGAAAGTAATCTCTCTGATCTGCCTTTCTAAGAAATTTCGTCTTCATCGGACCTTCCATGCACCCCCACGCGCCACTAGAATTCTCGGTGTCACGAGCACGCGCCACCACACGCCGCCAAAACTCATCACGCGCCTCCCGTCTCGATCCACGCGCCGTCATGCGCTTCCCACGCGCCAGAACTTGTTTGCTGACGTCATCATCCAGCCTGCTTACGTCGGCCCTAGCCGACGTCACCTACTTACGTCAGCGCCACATCATCTGCCGACGTAATCACCAGTCGGCCGCGACGTCATCCGTTGACTTTGACCAGGTTGACCGTTGACTTTTGACCAGAGTTGACTTTTTGCGGTCCAGGTCCTCCTTACCCGATTTTTCGTGTAGATTTCATTTTTGCAGTCCATTTTTGCATATTTTGCTTCTAAATGAGAAACAAGGACATGTCTTCTTCTTGTTGTAATAATTGTCGCCAACAATCCAAAGAACGTCTTTATAGTTTTTACAAACGTTTTGGCCACAATATTGAGACTTGCTATCATCGCAATAAATCACCTGTGTCTATGTCCGCTGCTATTGTTGCTAACACCGAGAGTGTCCAACCAATGGCTCCCGTCTCTACACAGTCTAAGTCTTTAGGACGCACTTTCACCATGTCCACAGATGACCTTAAAAACATCATCACCAATGTCATTCGTATGGTTGGTAATGCATCTTATTCCTCTTCTCTCTCGACTTTATCTCGGTATGTCTCCTTTCTCTTGGCTTATGGATTCTCGCTTGTTGCAATCACATGACTCCTCACTCGTCCTTATTTTCTGAACTTAAACCCGCACCACACCCTCTTAATATTTACACAAAAAATGGTTCCACTATGTCCGGTCATAATATATGTTCCGTTTCAACCTCCAATCTCTCGGTTCCTAGTGTCTTTAATGTTCTTGACCTTTCTTACAATTTATTTTACGTGGGCCAATTAGCTGAGTTAGGTTATCGCATTATCTTTGATTATTCTGGGTGTATTGTGCAGGATCGAAGGACGGGACAGGAGCTTGGGATCGGTCCTTGAGTTGGGCATATGTTTCCCGTTGACAACCTTCGTCTTCCACTTTTTGCTCCTGTTTCTCTTATTGCAGCTGCGGTAGTTTCTTCTACTCCTTCCCTTGCACTTTGGCATGCTCGACTTGGTCACGCATCTTCCTCTCGTGTACAACAATTGGCTTCTAGAGGTCTGTTAGGTTCAAGTATCTCGAGAAAAATTTTGATTGTGTTTCATGTCGCTTAGAAAAACAACTAGCTTTGCCTTTCAATACTAGTGAATCAATATCCACCGATATCTTTGACCTTATTCATTCTGATGTTTGGGGGCCTTCCTCTGTCTCTAGTATTGGTGGGTCTCGATATTTTGTTGTCTTTGTTGATGATTACTCTCGCTATAACTGGATTTTTAATATGAAACACCGTTACGAGTTATTGCAAGTATATTCTAATTTTGCAAAAATAGTTGAAACTCAATTTTCAAAACGTATCAAAATTTTTCGATCCGATAATGCTCTTGAGTACACTCAATATACTTTCCAAGCTGTTTTGCATTCCTATGGCACTGTTCATCAACTAACTTGTCCAGGTATCTCTCGGCAAAATGGTAGAGCCGAATAAAAACTTCATCATATTCTTGACACTGTTCGTGCTCTTCTTCTCTCTGCCAAAGTTCCTGCTCCTTTTTGGAGTGAAGCTGCCCTTCATGCTATTCATGCTATTAATCGCATTCCAAGTCCTGTTATTCAAAATCAAACTCCATATGAGCGCCTTTTTGGGTCACCTCCAGACTATCACCACCTTCGCTCCTTCGATTCTGCTTGTTTCGTTCTTCTTGAGCCACATGAGCATAACAAACTTGAGTCTCGGTCAAGGCTTTGTTGTTTTCTTGGCTATGGCGAAACTCAAAAGGGATATCGGTGTTATGATCTTGTCTCTCATCATCTTCGTATCTCCTGCAATGTTGTCTTTTGGGAACATCGCTCCTTTATCGAGCTCTCTCACTTCCGTGCCTCCCTATCTTCCTCCTCTGTTTTAGATCTTTTTCCGGATGAGGCACATATTCCTTCAGAATCGCTCCCCGATCCTTCTATAGTTGCTCATGATCCTCCTATAGACTTCTCTATCCAACCACCAGATACCTTTGATCCCTTTCCTAGTTCACACTTTAATGAACAGGTGGAAGATGCACAGGTTGAAGACGAGCTACCTAACCCCGAGCTTGGGTCCCCTGCTCCCGCTTCGCTTAAAGATCTTGCACAAGACATTCCACCTCGTCACTCAACTCGGGTAAGATCCATTCCTATACATTTACTTGATTATCATTGTTACATTGCCCTTGCTACATTGCATGAGCCTCACATCTATTGTGAGGCTTCCACTGACCCTTTATGGCAGATTGTAATGAAAGAGGAACTTGATGCATTATCTAAGAACCATACTTGGGATTTGGTGACTCTCCCCCCTGGGAAATCTGTGGTTGGTTGTAAGTGGATCTACAAGATTAAGACTCGCTCTAATGGGTCCATTGAGCGCTACAAAGCTCGTCTTGTTGCAAAAAGTTTTACACAGTAGTATGGGATTGATTATGAAGAGACCTTTGCTCCGGTTGCTCGTATCTCATCCGTTCGAGCTCTCTTAGTTGTTGCTGCTACTAGAAAATGAGACCTTTTTCAGATGGATGTCAAAAATGCATTCCTTAATGGAGATTTAGGTGAAGAAGTTTATATGCAACCTCCTCCTAGTCTCTCTATTGAATCAAATAAGGTTTGTTACCTTCGGCGTGCTCTTTATGGCCTTAAACAAGCTCCACGAGCTTGGTTTGCTAAATTCAGCTCTATCATCTCTCGCTTAGGTTACATGGCCAGTCATTATGATTCTGCCTTATTTCTTCGTCGCACTAACAAAGGCACTATTTTACTTCTCCTATATGTGGATGATATGATCATAATCGGTAATGACCTCGGTGACATTCAAGAACTCAAGGATTTTCTCGGTCGTGAGTTTGAGATGAAAGATCTTGGCCATCTCGGCTACTTCTTGGGTCTTAAAATCACTCATTCTACAGATGGACTTTATATTACTTAAGCCAAGTATGCCTCTCAACTCTTGTCTCGAGCCGGACTCACCGATAGCAAGACTGTTGACACTCCAGTTGAGCTTAATGCGCATCGACTCCGTCGGGGGAAACCGTTGTCTAATCCCTCTCTTTGACAGGACGCTTGATTGGCGGCCTAGTTTATATCTCACTGTCACTCATCCGGACATTTCCTATCTTGTTCACCAGGTGAGTCAATATCTGCGCCGCTCCACGATCGACTCATTATCTCATTGCTCACGCATCCTTCGATACCTAAAGGGCACTCTCTTTCATGGTCTTTTCTACTCGCTCGCCTCCTCTTGTTCTCCGTGCATTTTCTCGATCTTTGATTGGGCGAGAGAGATCCCACTGATCGCAGTCCACCACTGGTTATTGCTTTATTCTTAGTTCTTCTCTGATTTCTTGGCGAAGCAAGAAACAAACTCATGTAGCCCGCTCCAAAGATCAAATAAATATCGTGCCCTTGCCGATACCACATCCGAGCTCCTCCGGCTACGGTGGCTTCTCAAAGATTTAGGTGTATCCACATCCTCTGCTTCTCCTCTTTGTTGTGACAACCAGAGTGCCATTCATATTGCTCACAATGATGTCTTCTATGAACGGACTAAATACATCGAGATCGATTGTCATTTTATCCGTTATCATCTTGTCCATGGTGCTCTCAAGCTGATCTCGCTTTCTTCTAAAGATCAACTTGCAGATATTTTCACAAAGTCACATCCTAAGGGACGTCTTCGCACTTTGGTTGACAACCTCAAGTTGGTCTCATATCCACCTTAAGTTTGAAGGGGGCTGTTAACATGTATTAGAGTATGTGGGCTTTAGGCCCACCTTGTTTACTTGTATAACACACTTACTTGTACTATACACTCTGCGTCCTATATAAAGACACTTATGTATATTCTATTACTTGAGAAATACAATACAATCATTCAGTATTTCTAACATAGTGCATTAAAAAGAACTGCAAATCTCAAGAAAATATTACTCATTAACTCAAACTAAGTGCTTTTGTTTATATAAAATTCATGAACACAAAATAATATAATGTGAAACTTCGTGGAAAAATTCATAGTAAGAGATATAAAATACAAGTATGCATCTCAACTATATAATGCTTCTTTAGCATCTAGGGGAACAAACTAATGGTGGTTTCCACAAGGACATCAGCAATTCATTTGTTCAATGGTAAAGCCTATGTTTCGGCTGAAAGAGAAACCTAGACCAATATGTTGAACGGATTGTATCAGCCCAAAGGTGAAAATGTTGCCAAGCAAACAATGTGACTGGGACACAAGCGAGAAGCACAATAACGACAGGAATCCGAACATGTTTATGATCATATATCATAGAGATGGCCGCACCGTAGGCTATCACCATTGTAGCAATAGAAACAAACAGTGCTGAGAGTCCAAACATCAACCTTGCAGGTAGTGATACAAGAAAATCGTTTTCAGCATAACGTGATGTAAGAATGGACAAGAACGTTACTATTGAGGCCGAGGAAGAGAATAGCGCTACTGCATCTGATATGACAAAAATCAAAAACCAACTCTTTCCTAGAAATAAAGGAACACCCGTATCATTATTAGGTCCTCCTGGTAGAGTAAAGATTGCTGCAAATACCACAGTGGCAATGAGTGTTGCAACAAGCATGCATGAAGTTGCAGTGCTCTTCATCCACTTCTCCCCTTCTTTTAATAATTCCTTGTGCTTCTCTGTAAACAGATCCTTGGGTGTCTGGTTATCTGAATTCTTCATCTTAATATATGAAGGTGGCACAATTTTTTCCACTCCCTATAATGGTCATTGAATTAAAGTTATACAAATACAACATAATCCACAGAAATGTCCAATTCAAACTTATAAAAATTTCATAAATTATTGTAGAGCAACAAAATATTACTTGAAAAACTGTTATTTGCAATTAAACCAAATAAATGGAAGAAATATGCTGCTAAATATTAAGAAAAAAATTAAATCCAATAACTATAAATTGATTAGAGTTATTATTTACCTTAAACCACAATAGCTCTCTTTGCATTTGGAGTGCAGCTCCTGATACAATTTGGAGTCGACTAAGAGGTGCCAAGTTTGCGGCTAGATGTAGGATGTTATTATTATTCTCATCCTTATATGCTGCTATCAAATCTTTAATTGCCCCAATCTCATATATTAGATTAAATATATTCTCATGACGATTTAGAACTGCAATATGAAACAAACTTCGATTTTTTTGATCAATTTTCCATATCAGATCAGGGTATGAGTCAATAAGGATAATCAGAAACTCAAGACTGCCTAATTCTGCAGCATCAAAGAGTAGTCTTGAAGGTTCTCTAATTAGTTTTGAAATCTCTGAATCTTGCAGCTCTAGAACATGTTCCCAAAGTTTTTTGACTAGTCGATGAGCTAACGTCCGCATCAAATCCTCATGATAGATCCATTTGAAGCCTACAAGTAGAATTAATATTAGTTCCAATATAGAATTACACAGAAATGATACAAAATTGTTCGCAATAGTAAACCAAAAGGTTCCCTGTTGTTTTTCCATAACACTTTGTGTCTCTTGTTTTTCCATAATAGTTTGTGTCTTTCGTTTTTCTATAACGTTTATCTAATTAGGTCTTTCACATTCTAGAATTTTCTGTTACAAATTGAAGTGTCATTAGAATAAAGACAACTCTTGTAATTCCACTTGGTTGGAACTCTATAAAAGGGAGTGGAGGTGTGGTGTGTAAGTGTGTGAGAAAAAATTGTAAAGAGTGAGAAAAAATGTAGAGAATTCTAAAGGCAGCAATCTAATGTCTTGTAGTATATGAGAAAAGGATTTTGGACAGTGCTCAAGATAGTAGCTTTATTTGCGGAGACTTCTATACAATCTGTGGTGTGTAAGTGTGTGAGAAAAAATTGTAAAGAGTGAGAACAAATGTAGAGAATTCTAAAGGCAGCAATCTAATGTCTTGTAGTATATGAGAAAAGGATTTTGGACAGTGCTCAAGATAGTAGCCTTATTTGCGGAGACTTCTATACAATGCAGCAGCTTGATTTCTCTTTATGCATGAGCTTGAAGTATTCTAATAAAATTATCATTTCCCCTCCTCTTTGTGAGTGCCTATTTTGTTATACTTCTTGTCAAGGCTTTGTAAAGCCAACAAAGTGGTATCAAAGCTTCCACTATTCCAAACTAAATAAATGAGATGCCTATTCTAAATAACAATTGACTTATGAATAGCATATTATTCAATATATATTAAGAACAATTGAAATTGCATGTGGAACCTAGAGACTTTAGGGTTTTACATTAATCAACCCCTGAAGATTAAAATAGAACACTTTTTACTCTTGAACTGTCTAAGGTATGTAACGTGATCTCTATGCCCAAGGAATCATTTATAATTGGATTTTCAAAGTGTAGAGTGGCGTATTAATAAAGTGTTTTTGCCTAGATGAAGTGGAACCCAAAATAAACGTATTTGCCCAACCCTTTCAAGGGTCGGCACATGATATTTGCTAAGAGATTTTTGAGTGGGCTCAATAGACTTACAAGAATTTATACTTCTTTTCCAGATTGATAACTGACTTGTGTTGGCAATTGTTGAAGGCTTTCGAGCCAAAACGTGCAAGGCTGTCTCACCCTTTGTATCTTGAGCAGTGGCTAATGATTGGTCCTTTTCCAATATTTTTAGAGCTAGATCTGTAATGAAAACACAATGGTTCACTATCAGAGTCAGACCTTGCCTCTTTAACTCTTAGACATATTCAGGTGTAATGGAAACTTAACAAAGAATGCAAAGCATGTTGAAGCTGTCTTATATCCAAACCAAGCATGGCAATTTTATTCAAGTACTTTGGGGGTGGGGAATTAGCCAGCTAGCTTATGATTCCGATGTTTACATGCTAGTTCAAATAACTTAGGTGTGACATAACCCAATTGGATTAATTTTATGTATTAAGCTATCTATGGTATGTTTCAAACAGAAGGAAGGTTCTTCTTAAAGAAACACATTGATAGTTGATAAATGAATAAAATAAATGACTAAATGTGCACCTTTGGTTACATTTCTGTTGCACTAAACATTCTTGGAGGATGTTTTGGAGGAAAATCTGTTCCAAACTACAGAAAAGTAACTTGCAATAGAGAAGTAAATTGCAATGCACAAATGTTACCACTTTTCCAAACTATATTAGAATTACACTTAGAGGCGAGGTTCTTATATTTTATCCTGCACAATGAACAAAGATTCATATCCTTATTATCACTAAATGAGCACCATCAGCCAGGTACAGACAAAGTGAACTCCCTCTAAAAGGGCAAACACTAGTAAGAGACCATGACATGAAAAAAGAAAAGTAACTTGCAATAGAAAAGTAAATTGCAATGCACAAATGTTACCACTTTTCCAAAATATATTAGAATTACACTTAGAGGTGAGGTCCTTTATATTTTATCCTGCACAATGAACAAAGATTCATATCCTTATTATCACTAAATGAGCACCATCAGCCAGGTACAGGGAAAGTGATCTCCCTCTAAAAGGGCAAAAACTAGCAAGAGACCATGACATGAAAAATCATTTCCAAAATTCAATAAAGGCTATATTGGATGGCTATTTAATGCGATACAAATATCTAGTTATAAGGGCATCGTATCGTATAAATCAGCTGAGATAGTAACAAGAAGGAGGCTAATTTTTTCATCACGAGATAGGCTTCCAAAAGTAGTAACAGAATAGAGATATGACACCATTTCCCTATGTCCAAACAAAGCTGCCATGTATAAGGGTGTCTTTCCCTGTTTACCTCGAATCATAGGAAGCCTTTCGTTTTTTTCACCATAACCTTAGCAATTTCCACAATACCTGATGCAGCAGCAAAACAAATTGCAGTGTTTCCATCTTTATTTTGCAAGGCTAGATCGTCTTCAGTCATACGCTGAACCAGTTCCTTCACAAAAGCAGTGCGTTTTGCAGCAGCAGCAATGTGTAGAGCTGTCTCCAATTTTCTATTTATCCTAACGCGAACAACATGAGGGTCTTTGTCAATGACAAGTTTAGCAGCTTTCCATTCACCTTTGATAGCAGCTTGATATAAAGGTACACATACGGAAAGGTGGTCCCTTCTTCTTACCCCTGGAAATTTTCAACCATGAGGAAAATGTAATGGAATATCATCAAACCATATCTACCCCAATAGCCTGCATCCCCAAAACATTTCCCCTGCCTTTTAAAAATTTAACATGTGTTTCACTATGTGTCATGCTACAAGATCCTATATTACTCGCATTGTAAATAAAACTGGCACCTTAACATTGTAAAAGGTCCACTGAAAGAATTGATTTGCATATTATATGTCTCCAGAACAATTTAAACAGCCCTAAATGCACCTCTTAACATGATTTCATAACCCAAAAAATTTGATTGTTTCAAAATTCTAGGAAAGGTTGCAGGTGGAGAGAGTACTCCAGAGATTTATTGAACACTAAATTTAAGTCAGAATATTGCAAATTTATACTTGGGAATCAAAATCCTAACCCTAATAGGAAAATAGAAAACTCATAAAAAATAAAAATAAAAATAAAAAACTGCAAAAGACTGTACCCCAAGCCCCAATAAATGACCAAAGCAGAAATTTTACTGGAGATGTTTACTAAAATTCCTTGAAAGACAATCGAACTATTGTTTGGGGGTCCCAAAATTCATTTGAGGCACTACTTTAGTGCTCATTGAGAGCATTCAGTTGATACAGTGTAAGTCTCTTAACTCTTCTCAAAATATAAAATTATGGCCTTTCTAAGTTTTACCACGAAAGCCCTTCAATAAATTCTGCTGGGGCTTTGATCTATCTATTAACTCTAAAAGAGTCCATAAATCTTCTATGTTATTTAATTTTGTCAATTCTTCAATAGCTTATATCTTTAGTATGTTTCATGATTAGCTTTTTTCTTTTTCTTTTTTTGGATAAAAAGTGTGTTTCATGAAAAGCTAGTACTCTGATGACTCAACATTGGAAAATTTACATTTATCTTGCTCTATAAGTTAATCAAAGCACCTTTAAAAGTTACCTTTGTTCCTGAAATTTGTAGAATTCATGCCCTCTGAAATGCGAGGGTGTTTGTCTGTCTTTTGCTAATTAGCTTCTAAATGAAACGACTAAAGGGCAATAGAATGGAATACATCTAACAGTGACAGCCCAACAGCAAAGAAAACAGAACATTGTAATTTTTGAAAGATTAATGTATACATCAAAAATTGAAATGAAATGCATGACCGTAACAGTTCATTAATTTGAGTAATAATTCTTATTTTAGAATTCTATTTGAGATTAGAAATGCCTAAAGCTGAGGCCCTAGGATAGTAGCTAATCTATTAGTAAATGAGCGGAGTTAGTGATGCAGCACAGAATTGCAAAGGGCATATGCATAGGGATTTGGGAGAGAGCATAAGAAACCCTTAGGCTTCATCACATATAACTTGTCTGAACCATAGGCTTCACCACCAAGACTGCTTAGAATTACCATCAAGCAAGAGAGAAAAATCTTAATTCGATGTTATTCATCTAATTCAAGAATCCCACAATGTTTTTATTTTTTATTTTTATTTTTAGCCTTCTACGTAGAGCTTCCAAGGTTAAAACAAATAAGTAAGGAAAAAATGTAATCAATTACATTAAATTCAAATATAAAATCAAAATAAAATTCAAACCAAATAAAATCTATCAGCATTAATTCTGGTTGCACTCCCTGCATCAGTTAGCATCCAAAAGATACCATATTTATGCTGACCCACATTCAAGATATAACCAAATATTAAGAATGAGGATGATCAACATTCAACAGAAACTCTCTCTCTCTCTCTCTCTCTCTCTCTCTCAACAAAAAAAAAAAAAAAAAAATCTAATTCACATCTTGTCACACAAACGACAGCCAACATTCTCAATTTACCAAGTAGAAATGAAGGCTAAACTATTGTCTATTGATGCATGTCTGTTCTTCACTGCTACTTTCCTCTATTTCTTTGATATTTATAAAGGTGTGTGGTTAAAACTTGAAAAGGCATTCAGAAAATTATTTAATCCTTCTTGTACATTTCCATTTATTAGTGTTTCAAAATCAGTTCTTAGGTTTCATAGAAACTTCAAATGTGTGAAATAACCATGTTAAACATGACATACGTTTATGGGTACAAAAAATGTGCCCAAGCCCAACAATACACACTGCTGAACCCACTAACATGAGCATCCGACAAAACATCAAAGGCACATAATCAGATAATCCTAGAAGATGCAATGTTTTGGCAGAATAAATTACATATGTTTGACAAGATATATGGCACCATTAAATGAAGAATAGAAGCAACTGACGGTGTAATGATTTAAATATGTCTCTGTACAAAACAGCATACAAACCCAGTACATCAAATAGAGAAATTTGTCCTCATTAAATTAAGAAATCAATATGGTTGGCCTTTTATCAACTTTAAAGCTAAGAGAGTCAATCTAATAACCTAGAATCTAATTTAGGGGCCTTCCTAGTGAGCAACACTAAACAAGATTCCTAGGCTATGAATAATGACTCGCAGTAGGTTCAAGTACTGCACTCACTACAAATTCTGCTTCTACTCTCCAAAACTATTTTTTCACTTGACAGGCACACTTTCTACATAAAGATGGCACAATGTGAGCTCAAATAGATACTACATGCTTGGCTTCCTGAAATTAATCGAATTACATGCTGTAAATCATGTCTTTTGTAAGAGTTATACAGCACCTTGCAATTATTTAAGATTTTCTGCAAAACACATTTGCCTATATATTTTAGAGATATGTAAACTGAAATAACTTACGTATAAAAGAGTCTATCCACACATGCTCCAAAAAGTTTTCACAAACAAGTGCCATCAAAGTTCTCAAGCTGAAGAAAAAATGCCTGTAAAGTTTGGGCTGGTCTAGATTTAGCGAAAAGGGTTGGGAGTGAGATTAGCATTGAGGGCTAGTATAGGACTCTAGTCAGCAAAACCAAAGCTATCTAGCAAGCCCAATTTGGGAAAATACACAAGCACAGTGTACAGACCTTTCTGCAAATAATACTACACACAACCAGTAATACTTACCGTCATAAAGAATTCAAGGTGGCAATTCCCCATTGGGTGTTGGACATTCAATTTGAGATCCATTGGCTGTTTGAGCGCTCACTAGTGCAATATTCAGACGCACATCTTCTTGCATTGGCATGTCTCCATCCTCAGTAATGATCACAGATGTTTGAGGATTAATGGTTTCAATACCGAGTGCCAAAGTGGAGGTGCTAAGACTTATTACATGAGAGGAAGGCACTGCAGAGAGTTGATGGCTGGAGTTTGAATTATATATAGGCTGCTCCTGATGAAAACTTGTTCCCTCAAAGGAGAAGGAATTCTGTCTTGTTGAATTGTTCTGAGATACATGAGCAGTTGTGTAACACGGGGGAGAAGAAGATTGAGAATTGGTTGTAGGCAACGAATTCACTCTCCCCACTGTAGTCACCTCTATCTCTTCTTTTCTTTTAGGTGGCATCTTGGATTAACTGTGTGATAAAAATCAAACATATGAGAAGTAAATCAAGTGCATGTAAGCGCAGATGCACGCGCGCACATGTGTATGTGATAACATGCTCAAATCGGATCTAACTTTTTTCAAATGACACAGGATTATGGTAAACAAGCTCAAGAAAATGAGTCCAGACTCCATAGTTAAAGGATGGGTTTCATTTCTTATTCCTGGTGAATAAGTTTCATCAGTGATAGAACAAAATTATATTAAAAGTAAAATATTCAATCACTGGTGACTATAGATGGGCTACCATACAATCAAATAACTGTTTTGAGAGCTAATTCTCATTTCTTACAATAAAACAATCTCAGGACGTGGGCTTGAATTTTCCTGACGAATGTCAGGAGCATATTCAGCCTCTCCCATTTCTTTTAAAGGTGTCACTCATCTTAGTCCAGCATCCCATGGGATACTAGTAATGGGATAACCATTAGAATGTGAGTTTTCTGTAATGTGTTGCACAATTAACAAATCAAACATGATAATTTTCTCATACATTCCCGTAAGGTAACAGAAATGCTGATGACATTCCAAAAACCAAGCACCACCTTAAGGGTTTTGACTCTGAAATTTTTAACTTGCAGTACAAGCAAGTGGCCGTACAACCTGTAACAAGTCATATAAAGAATACATTGTTCCCAGAAGAGTTGTTACAGCCTCATTTTTCTAATGAGTAATGTTAGGGAACACAACCTTGTTTACAACGGTTGACATAACCTGTTGTAATTTGGAATAACATCACTTTCACCTGGATCTTCTACTGATATCATTTTTATTACGCATCAATTACAAGAAGTCATATCAACTGTTGTGAAAAATGCTGTGCTCTTAGACTTATTAATTGTCTCTGTTCATTTTGATGGAATATGCTTTCCGGAAAACGTTTTCTGTATTTTCCCCTGTTTGGCACACCACAAACGCGTCGATAAAAACGTTTTCTACCACAAACAAATTGTGCTCATTTTGAAGGTCACAACCAAACACAAAAAACAGGACAGTTTTCCAAAACATGTTTTCTGGAAAATAACTAACAAGTCATTTTTCTCTAAAACATTTCTGTCAAAACAAAAACAAACGGAGCGTAATTGAATGAGAAATGAGAATGAAAACATTATGTAATTCAAACTTTCAACTCTCTGCAGTGCCTTCCTCTCTGCCATAATCAAGCTAAAGTCCACTAAGAAAATTCTTCTATTTCTTCTGTGACTACCAGCATGAAAAATAATTATATATACTTCTTCAAAATACTTTCTTTCTCAATCTTCATCATTCTTCCAAATTTATTTACACACAAGCATTACTGTTTGCAGCACAGGTAACAGAAGAGAATAAAAAATAAATAACGAAAATATATAAATTAAAAAGAAATAGTGAACAGTAAACAATTCCCACATCTTGTAATGTTGCCATAGTTAAAGATATAAGCTCAAGGACTATAACAATTGAAAACTTTACAAGGAACTTATAACTTACTTGTAGATTGTACACTCTTACTTTCTCAGACTTTGGGTAGCTCCTAGATTTTGATGGTTGAGTTTGATGAGTGCTTCAACAAGGCCTTACTGGATTGGTCGGAGAACTGAGTTACGTAAATTCACATCACAACAATGTAGTTGATGATTGCAGAGCTAAAGCAAGAATGAAGAAGACTTACTATATATATTAGAGATCAAAAAAGTCAGTCAATGATTTTACTTTAAGTATATATTGAGAATCTTTATGAAAGACAAGAGTTTCTTTTCTATCCATTTTATTTTTCTACACGGCTGCTTTGACTCTTTCGCTCAACGCGTATGGGAATTGAAATTATAAAATAATCACAAAAATAAAATAAAGGAAAGAAAGGACAACCACAAATAATTAAATAGAAAGCTTGTATATAACTATTTTCTTTTATAATAAAATTGGAGTGGTGACAAAAATTATAGCAAAGCTTATCACATACAAAAGTAATTGTTTAAAATGGTTAATGGATACTTTTTACTTTTATAACATTTATTATTGGACAGTTTATGAAAGTTTTAATAATACTTTTATAGGAAATACTAAAAGTTTTAATATTAGTACAAAAGTTTGGCTATTTTGTAGTTGTACTCTGATTACGTAATGTATGATAAACCTAGTTTAAAATACTAATATCATTATTTTCGTATGTATTCTAATAAGTATTATTGTTTACTAAAAAAAAAAGTTATAAAAAAAAGTTAATTATTTTTTACTTTTTTTATAAAAAAATTAAAATTTTTTTTCCATAATACAATAAAAGTGTATTTTAATACAATTTATGTAAAATATTAAATAAAATGTTAAATGCACACTTGAAAATATCATATTATTGTTTTTTTTTTTTTTTTGAGAAAATATTTATTTTTTTTTAGTAGAACTTATGATGTTCATTTGTTTTAGAACCATATTTTTTCTCCTTTAAATATATATATATATATATATATATATTTTTTTTTAATACCATAATTATGATAAAAATTATAGCACAAAAAGTTGTGATTGACTAATTATATATTTGATAAACACACACATATATACTAATTATATATAATTGTGGCACAAATTATAATTATACGTGGCAAAAGTTTTGAGAGTCAATGGTATTGTTCGGACTTTTTAATGGAAATAATCAGGTAGAACCTTCTTCTTTTCTTATGCTTACAGTTGAATTATTAAAATGGGTATAAAAAAAAAAGTTTTTTGAATTATTAAAGCAAAACAATGGCATAATGATACAACATCATTGGAATTTCCCAAAACAGAAAAAGTAAACGCTGTCCACGATGTAAAATGCTACACTATTAAGAGGTTGGTGGCCACCGTTTACTTGGATGTTGCCACTGACCTAATAGGAAACTTCCGTATACCTTTCAAGAGAATATCATTAACTCGTCTCACAAGTCAGTGGGTCACAACCTTATACATTTATTACAATATACACGAATTTTCTTTATTGTCTTGGACTTAGGCAGAGGGAAAGACTGAAAGGATTTCCAATGTTTCTGACAAGACAATGATATGAAATTTAACTGAAAATTAGTGAGGGGGCCATTTATTATGACATGAGTTGCTACGAGGTTTCATTAACTAGTAATGTGAGTAATATTACAAATTTTACTCCCTCAAAGTATCGAAAACAAGTTGATGTATCGACCTTTTATTTTTCAATAATAATTGTATAGTTACATCTCCACCTGATACATTAACTTTTAAACATAAAATAAGAAAGAAATTTACTTTTTTAAAAAATGTTATTAAGATGGTATCAATTATTGTTATGAACTTATTATTACATTAATTTTCGTAAATTATTTTTTAGTGAAATTGATAATGTTTTTAGTATTTTTACTCACTAATTATATCTTTTTTTCAAAAGATAAATACACACACAAAAATAGAGGGAAGGAGATTTTGCAATGGCGACTCTATAAATTTTTTGGTTATTAAGAAATTTAAATTAAATAAAATTTATTAAAAAGAGAACTTAAATATATTGAGTTATAAAAAAAACTCAAATATATGAAATTTTACTATTCCTTTTTATTGTTTTCAAATTTTAAAATTGTTATATGATAATTTATTATTAGTTATTATTATCTGTTGTAAATGTGCAATGCAAGACTTTAAACTCGCACACATCACTTTTTTTCCCTCAGTGTGAGAACTTTACCTCTTGGAGGACTTTTTGTCAACTGTACATAGGGGTGTCAATTTTGACCCAACCCGCAAACACAACATAAATCTGACACGGGTTTTTGTGGGTTAGGGTTGGGTCTTAGCGGGTTTGAGTCACAAACAAGTTAACCCGAAAGCAACACGATAAGAAAAGGGTCATAAGGGAGTCAACCCGTAATAAACAAGTTTGACACGTCAATTTATTTGTGTTAACCTAAAATGACTCATTTAACACCATCTGTTTAACTTATAAACTTAAAAGATTCCATTGGGTAAGGCATTTATTTAGGCTTTTGACCCACCAATAGTTTGGGCTTTAATAAAGTTTGAATACACGGATTAAGTTCATTGCCAACATTTTTTCTTTACACAGATTGGGTTACGGCCCATGTTCTCTCTCACTCTCTTCACAACTTGGATCTCACAACAATCAGTACACTTTATTTACACAAAATGCGATTGGGTATAAAATAAGCCCATGATATTAGAAGACAAAGAAGAAATTGGGCTTATTCTTCGAGACAATACTCAAGCCCACCGTTTCTTTTATCAATCGGGCCATTGAACCATAAAGCACTCAATGCCCACACCCTTAATAAAGCAAATGGGCTCTTTCTATAAAATAAGCCTTCAAATCCCATTTTGCTTACAGCTAACACTTAAACAGGTGGACAAGGATAACTTCCTCTTAAATAACGCAAAATTACAAGTTTTCTATCAAAGACTTTGAGCTCGTTTGCTTAGGTGTTTAGAGAGCACAAAACGGCAGTTTAGCAAAACACAATTTTGATGATACATTTGGTTAGGCAATGTTTGTGGGATTGCCTTTTTAATTTCGCAGATCTTTATAATTTATAAAATGCAATTCCCACTACTTTTTCAGCATCGCGCGATTTACAAGATTGTGTTATTGCTTATTTTTTCTGCTGAAAACCTAAATTAACCTCAACTTCATGCTTAATGACCAAAATACCGGGCTTTCCCTTTATTGCTCTGCTACGATTCCCTTCGTTGTTCTCCATTACCAAGACACTAAAACAAGCTGATTTCTTTAGAAATTTGACGGGTTTGGCTTACATTCAGTACTTTTTTAACATGAATTTTCTTTTGTTTTAATGAAAAATTGTCACATCATCCACTAACTAAATAAAAGATGGAGATTAAAACCCACTACCACTTCTCATTGTTATTTAAAACATAAGGAAGTGTCCAGTTAAAAAAAGTATTGGAGGCAAGCCAAATCCAAATTTGACACCTACAACAAGGAGATGTGATGATTTGTGTCATCAAACTTCGTGAACCAAGCTAATGCTTTGTGAGGGTTCGTTGGGAATTTGGTGCTATTTCTCACAGAATTTGAATGTTGAAGTCTAGGTGGTGCCCAGAACTAATGGAAAAATATTGTAATTCACCAAATTTTGAGCTCTTAAACGCAGCCAAGATCGGATCGCTGATCAGAATAAGAAACTAAGAAAGGGTCATTCTCATCAAGACCAATAATCAAGGAGGCAGCTAGAAATCTTTAGAGGGCCGACCTCTAGAATTAAAATAACTAGTATTTAACCCGCGCAATGCGCGGGATCATTTGAGATCTCATAAGTTGCGGAGAAATTTGTGTAATAAAATAATTTTTAAAAGCAAAAAATTGTTGTAAAGTGTGTATGATATGTTAGTTATCAATTTGTTTGTTTAATTAATACAACGAAAACACTCAAGAGTAATTGAAATTTCTTAGTTCATATACAAATCAAAGGAAAAAAAAAAAAAAACAATTATATGATTGAAGCATTTGGAGCAGTTTTTAGCTCATAACCAAATCAAAGAGAAAAATTTTTTTGTAACATTCTATTTTAACTGAAGTAAATGCTACTTGTGGAGGTAATAGACTCCCATGAGATTCTAAAATTAAAGCTACTATATTTGAAGTTGAAACTTCTTTGAGGTTTTCATTGAATTAACATGTTTCTGATTTGTTCTTAAATCAATCTTGAAGTTTGAGTTGCAGTTTGAGTTGCACTTCTCTCACAACAAAATATGTTTTTTTCACAAAAGTTTTAAGGATTGTAAGGATAGAGTTTCATGGCATCATGGAATTTTTTTTTTTTTTTTTACTTTGTCCATGATCCTATATATTTTGAAAGCAAATGTTCCAAGCTACAGAAGCACTCTGTAACAAAATATTGATTCATAAAAATCATAGTTCAGCATAATGTGTTCAGATAAATTAGAAATTTGTTTTGATAAGACATAATAGAAAAATATAGAAGCAGTTGTCTTAATCTATGATCAATATATAGCAGGAGCTTTAACATAAATATACACTCACATATCAGAAGCTTGTGTTTGAACCAAAAGAAAATACTTAAAAAGCACTAATACAGTCATAGTAACTTAACAGTACATTCTGTTTACATTCAGTTTAGTCTTCTAAAGAAACATACGTACATTCAAGAAGGTAGTTCTAAAGAAACATATGTACATTCAAGAAGGTAGTTCTAAAGAAACATATGTACATTCAGTAAGGTAGTATATACATTTGAGTTCAGAAATTTTTTTTCTTCAATGCATTTTGTCTAGTACCCTTTTGACGTTTTTGAAGTATTTGCAATGGCATTCTTTTATGACCAGTTCTTCCATCTTGAGTAGTTGTAGGAGCGGTTAATTCAGGTCGTTCAACAGATGTTTCTCCTATTTCTATTTTTTGACGGGCTATGTACTTGTCCTTTTTTGGTTTTCTTACAATTTCCTCCAATATGTCCTACAATAATTTGTATTCTTACATATCAGTTAAATATGTATCGTAAATTATGTGTAAACTAATGTTTGAATCATATAGTAACCAAGGTGAAGTAAGTATGCTTGATTTACGATGTTCCTCAACTTTACATGAGTCATTTTGCTTATGTGAAATTTCCATATCCAAAATCTTCGAAACCGTGTAATTTTCTTTTCCATACTTCAAGTTATATTCATCAAGATGCAGTTGGAACAAATATTTGTTGCCAATGATTTTTTGAATCTCTTTTGGTAAAATATTCTCATCTAATTTCAAGATCTGTATGAATAAAGTATCATACTGTTAGCAAAATTTGTATATATACATGCATCATGTCTTGTGCAATTAATTTTTATTTTATTTAAAAAAAAAAAAAAAATGGTGCATGAATTTATGTGTTTTTGTGTGTGTGCATATATAACATTGGTAAGAAAGTATTAAAACTAAAATTTCTAAATAATAAAGATATAGGGCTGACATTTATATATGAAATTACCTCTTCTTGCATCTCTGCAAGTTCTTTTGCGCTTTTCGATATAATTTTCTCAGCTCCTTTGTCAAACAATATGAATGTGGTTGATCTGGTCTCATCTTGTACTTCGACTTGTATTCTATAGCTATTTTAGATACAAAGTTGTTAGTAGAGTATTATATATATTTTGTGTTTATGTTTACAAATCATTTTTTTTTTCATTACCTTGGGACTGCAAACTTTGGTTCATTTTTACAACGTTCACACCATAAAAGTCCTTTGACTTGTTTCACTTTTGTTTTGCATATAAGACATGCAACATAATACCATCCATATTTGTTGTTGATATTAATGATTTTGGCATTGCATGTTACCATCAAGTCCTATAATACAAAGTTTAGTTAGTTTATAAAATAATTTCTTATTATAAAATATATAAACAGTTATAAATTCATAATATAAGACTATAGTTGTTACCTTTGTCTCTGAGTTCCATTCCAAGTTCTTTATTTCAAAGAATCTGTTTTTTTATTTTGTGACGCAAATTCTTCATCTTGTACTTTAAGTAGTCTCTTTGGCAGTATTTCTTTAACATTTAAATCTATAGTTGGTGATGTCTAAGCCCACCAAACTCCAAAATTGAAGCAGAAAATATATATTGATAATTAAAAAAAAATTTATATATATATATAGGCAAAGATTCCCTTAAGAAAAATCATTACAGGCCAACACAAAAAATCTTAAAAGAAAGCTACGACCTATTAAGAAAATCAACCCTTAACGGACACAAAGAAAAAGCTTTATCTATTATAACCTCCAAATCATGTCACTCTGCAATCTGTAGGCACTTATGTAAAAATGAAAACAGAATTTGACCTTTCAAATTAATTCAAGAACTCTTATTGAAGTATAATAAATGGTCTTATCGGTGAGAGGACCCTTTGTAGCGTTAAGTAGTTGGGAATGAGAAGTTAAAGACTTTAGATAAACTGAGAAAAGACTTTGATTTAGTAATCCCTTAGCATGCAATCATCGACAAAACATAATCAGTTCAAGGAAACTAAACAAAACAGAACTCAAGAAATTGAAAAAAAGAAAAAAGAAAAAGGAAATTAGGGAAAAAGGTAGCCAAACCTTAAACCTTGATTGAGTAATGCAGCAAAACAAGATTTAACAAAATTTTTGTTATCTATTTATTTGTTTCTATTTAAAAAATGCAGTAAATAATTCAAGGGAAACCATAATTTCACTTTGAGGAACATCATCAATAAATCAACACACTACAAGAATCAACAAAACATAAAGGCAAACGAAAAAAAGTGCAAACCTAACAAAAATCTGCTAAACAAAAATAAAATCTAACCAATACAACAATGGAAGAAAACAGAACTCAATAAACTGGAAAATATAAATGGGAGATTAGGGTAAAAGGTAGCCGACCCTTAAACCTTGATTGAGTAATGTAGCAAAACAAAGTTTTTAACAAAATCTTAAAAGAAAGCTACAACCTATTAAGAAAATCAACCCTTAATGGACGCATATAATAAATATAACCTCTGTTAGTAGAGAAAGTAAAACCTAATATGTGACCCCTTCTTTTGATTCAAAATGTTGTATTGCTAAAGCAGATCCCTAAGATTCCATTACTCATCAATAGAAAATCAACCCACTACCTTCTTTTCATCTCTTCATTGGGTTGCGAAGCAAAATTTTCAATAAAAACTCAAGAACTAACACCAAAGGGTGGATGCACGCACATATTATGTGAATTATAAAAATCAACAATTACAGTACATGAAATACTTTATGAATCATATGCTTATTTAGAGCAGCCCAAAACACCAAAACCCACAAACATTGAAAAAAATAAAATGCTAGAGGCCACAAATTAAATATACAAAACTGGCTTAAAATTGAAATTAGCAATTATAGAACCCTCAAGATTACAAACTAAAATCTCTCAAAAACCAACACAATGTCATCACCGAGCTAGTCCGAATTGTAGTGAAAAAATTTGTGGAGAATTCCAACCTTCTATTAGGCTACTGCAACAATGGTAAAAAAACTAAAGCAATTCCAAATTTCCAACAATTTTACGGGACAACAATGAAATAATAAGATTTCTTTGATAAAAGAAAAAGAGCACAATCAGTACATGCTACCAACATCAAGACAAACAGTTAGAAAGATGGCGGTGAAAAGCAATGACAAAATAAAAACATATTCCTCAAAATTTTTAGGCCAACTTATGTTCTGATATTGGGTAGCCAAGTATTTAGCATGCAGTCATCGACAAAACATAATCAGTTCAAGAAAACAGAACTCAAGAAATTGAAAAAAAGAAAAGGAAATTACATTATATTCATGATACAAAATCTTATGCAAAATTCAATAGACATTATAAGGAAAATTTTGATGCATTCAAGCAAATATATAACTGATCTAGACAGTCACAATACAATTAAATACGCAATCGACTCAAATCGAAAAATAAAAATAACTAAAAACATAGGAAGTTGTAAAAAGTACCCTTTCCAAGCAATATTGATCGGATCATGGTTGTTTGCTATGTTAACTGCATCCCACATTCACTGATATCTGCTTCAAAGTTTTGTACTCCATTGTGATTTGAATCTGTAATATTTGAACATTCTAGACATCAAAAATAGCAGAGTCTCGGAGTTGTTCTTCCATGAAATCTAGAAGACCAAAACCCACAAACACCAAAAAAGAATAAATGCTATAGAGACCACAATCATAAATCAACAATCATAATGTATATGTGAGGAAAAACTCACAAAATCAAATTGAGTTCAAAACTTCAAATACACAGGGAAAAGAAAAAAAGGTAAAAACCAATTTAATTAAGTATCCTAAAATCCAAAAAATCATATATATGTATATAACCCATATAGGCTCTTATAGAATCAAAATCTCATAACCTTGCTAGCAAGAAGAGTATTAATATAATATATACAAACATACATAAGAACCGTATACAGATATAAAAAGAAACCAACTTGAACTAATTCATCCTAAACCCAAAAATTCATATTGGCAAATTATGGTCTTTTAAGAGAAAAACCTTAAAATTTGCAGGATAGTTAACAAACATGAACAACGAAAATTATTCAATAATCCTAAACAGGTAAATATCATAAAATTAGTATTTGAAAAAATTATTTATGAAACATTAAAAGAAACAAAAAATAATGTAGATTTACAGAAATTAAACATCAATTCAATAATTAAAAAGAAAACACAAATAGAAAAAGACCTCTTTTCGTGAATTATGCTTTTTCTCCTCGGTCGATTGCAAAGAGACGCCGAATCGCTCGGCACGCCGGATCTTCTTCTCAATATTGGAAGCCGGGGATCCACATCAACAACATCCCCTGCTACAGGCAGCGGCTACAATGGTCTTCGAATCCTCGCCGTACTTCATGTCGGAATCGACGGTGGTTACAGAAGGCTGATCGGAAGCCTCATCGGTTGGTTCTTCCTCTTCTTCTTCTTCAAGGCGATCCGGTGGGCGTGACAGCAGTAGTAGTAGTGTCATCATCTAGGGTTTATTTAGGGTTTTCTTCTGTAGTAGTAGGAGGGTTGAAGTTGAGTTGGTCCGATGAATCGGTGGCCATTGTGTAAGAGAATCGGTCTCTCTGTGTGTTAGGGTCTTCGGCGTGCCTCATCTCTCTCTCCTTTCTCCGAGTACCAATCTTTCTTTCTTTCTTTCTCTTTTTTTGTTTTTTTGGGTTGTTCTAAGCAGTTAGTTTCATTTTATAGCAAGAGACTCCCAAACAGTATTTTAACGCAGTGAAAGATTGTAATTAAAAGCTTATACGTGTCAGTTTTTTAGATAGGCATTTTTCCTAACGTGTCAACACCTCCTTAAAGGCTTCTGTTATTATATATAGTATTAGATTAGATTTGTGCAAAACTCAAGTCATGTATACACACACACGCTTATGTATGAGTTTTCTATTCTGCTTGGATAAGTGGGTGAGAATTTTCATATCATATTTAGAGAAATTCTTAATTCCAATTTTTTCTTTTTTTAGATTTAATGAAGTCAAAAATGGTCATCAATCGATAGCTTCGTCAGAGCTTATGACGAGGTTACGTTCCTTGCAAAGATGAGAGAAAAAGACATGACAGTGGCGTTAGCCAACAATTCTCTGATAATTAAGAGCCCATTTGGTAAAAGATTTCTAGTAACATTGTTTGTATTTTTTTGGAAATACATGTGAATGAAAAAGTGTATGAAAATATGTGTATTATTGTTTAAACACTAAAAACTATTGTTTAAACAACGGTAACAAACGGGCCCTAAGTCAAGAATGTTCTCAATATTTCTCAGAGAATAAGAAAGTAATTCTGTAAGTTTTTATTTGTGTACCTTGGTTCTAGTGCTTGGTGGCTTATTTATAGCCTTGATATAGTCGTTGGCCCCTTAATGGCTCTTTTGGCTGTTTTAAGTAACGCCTGTCTAAGCTTAAATGAGGCTTAACTAGCTCATGGCTAGCCATTCTAACTGTTGGAGCTCGTCGATTCTTTAAACCATTAATGACTACGCCATTAATGCTATATGGTCGTCTTCTTATATGACAACCTTGTAGATTGTGTACTTGTCATCCGTGTGGACGAGCTTGTGGCTTGAAGGTTCGTCGATTATATGACGAACCCGTAATTTTAGTACTCATCAAGATTCTTTATTACATCATAATATCATATGTTGTGATTGGGAATGTATACTATTTTTCAAAGAAAATTGAAAAGGTAATATATAATTGAGTATATTTTTTAAAATTCATATTACCGAGTAATAAAAAATCCGAAAGTTTTATATTAAAAAACAAATTTAAATTGAGCATTTACATAGTATCTATAGTATATTTCTAACTTTGTTCACTTTGTATGAAATAATTTTTGTTTTATTAAAACTTTCACCCTCTTCAACATTTGAAATATTGACAAGCATGTCAAATACATCAGATTCCTAATATGTATACAAAAATTATTTGACTCACAAATATCGAAGCTATACAGTCATCAGGAATTAGTTTAAGAAATAAATATCTCAAAATAACTCGTTTTTTTTTTTTTTTCACTTAACATCTCATGTGACTTTTCACTCTTTTATATCCTAAAGATCAACAAAATACTAGATTAAAAAAAAAACATATTTGAATAATATATAATTACAAAAACTAAGCATATTGAAGTTGATGGTGAACTAAAATCGAACTATCTCCAATTCGTCCATAAGAGTCGTCTAGGACCAAAAATGTTAACCCAACATAAGAAGGTCGTCCACCGTCAGGAAGTCGTTCGTGGAGTGCAGAAGGTCGTCCATCAAGAAAGCATCTGGGCGACCTCTCATAATTCTGACCACGTTCTACTATTTGAGAATATGAGTAAAATCCTTGTTCATCGCAGGCCCTGACGTGATTCTCAACTTTGATCAATCTACGACTTGGTTGGTGGGAAGATTGTTGATATGGAATGAGAAATTTGTGAAATCGTTTCATTGTGTGCTAAACCACTAGAGCAAGAATTTTTTGCTAAGAAAATTGATGCTATGGAAGGAATAATTGCATGCATGTGAAATGCTATCTTCACTCATTGGGCTACTAGGAGGAGATTTGGTGGGTGGGGCAATTGATTCCATCAAAGAACCAGAGAGGTAGAGAATTTCTAATTATTAGGAAACATATTGTAAGTTTAAGTTTTCAACCTTCATGCCGTATATCTCTACCATGTCTTTTCAACTGTGTCCATGATTGCCAACTTCCTTCAAATAAAATCACACATAACCAACAACTACGAAATCAAATAAGTTATGAATTTCAATAATCTCATTCAACTAAAAACTTACTTTAAATTTAAAATCATTACCTTATGAGTGGTTCCAAATTCTAACAAACTAGACTTTGGGATCAATCCGCTGCTACCACATGAGATTCCGGAGCAATATTTGACATCGATGGTTGAAGTTTGAGGTGCATATCAACTGAAAGCTCACTTAGTGTGTAAAACACTAGTAAATGTTTAGACCCCCAATTTCAAAAATACCAACACAAGTTTATATTCAAACAATATATATGCGGAATGATAAATATAAGCTATATCCAAATAAACAAACTACTCTAAGCCATAATTTAATTACAACACAGCAATAATTAAATGCAAAGAGTAAAGAATAGAGAGAAGCAAATGCAAGTTAACACTGGCACGTGTTATCAAAGAGGAAATCGAAGAACTCGGCGAAAAACCTCTCCATCGCCCTCCAAGTCAGAAAATGATCGACTAGAAAATCAGTTGGGATACATGAATAACAAAAGATCTTCTAAGCCTAATCTACCCGATGCACCTAAGCCTTTCAAGCTTCTTGCTCCAACAGGGTTAAGTCTAACCTTGTCTTCTCTAGCTTACCGGATCCGACAATAAGCCCATTGCATCAACCAAAATGAATTGGTCCTCTCTCGAATCGCTTCCCAAGCACCAAATAATCTTCTCACTAATATGAATATGGTGAGGTAAGGATTTGGCTAAAGATCCTCTCAAGGGTATGACAATAGAGAGGGTGAGAGTAGAGAAATTTGAGAATCAAAGGTATAAGATTGTGGATGAATCAATCTTGTTGTTCTCTAGGGTTTATCTCTCAAAATTCTCTCTAGAAGCTCTCTACATGTCGTGGGTATAAAGGTATTTATAGTAGAGTATGAGAAGAAATGTGAAAAGTCATTTTCTGCAAAACAGGTTGCTTTGGTAAGTGACTCGTGGATCGGGATGAGTCGCGAGTGACTCATAACTGGTCGCCAAATAATGAATGGTCGATTGTACCTTTTTCCCTGTAGTGATTCAGCTATCTTGACCCTTCAACTTCCTGTATGCTTCACACGTGTGACACTTCTCGCGAGTCACCACTCGCAAGTTTGTCGCGAGAATGCTCTTGAATGTACACACTCGATCAAATCTTCACACTCTCTCACACATAACCCTTACATAATTCTCACTTAAATACAGAGTTTTTAATTGCTGAATTACAAGCAAATTTGGCTCGGAATAAAGCCAACACATGGTTGAATAAATTCAACCTTACATCAACTATTAGGCTATGGACAGTGCATATAAAGGCAAAGGGCAAGCCAAGTTATCGAAAGTCTTCCATTACCCAAATAAAGAAAGAAAAGAAAAGAAGTGATCAAAAGTAATGAGAATGCATTGGAAACCTCCTCGCCTCTTCTACTATTGCTCTTTAAGATTTCATTGCACCTTCCTTCTTTACCTTGAGACACACATGGAAGGATTCATAGATGAGGAAGCAACTGATAATGTAATGATTTAATCAATTCCCTTTACAAAATAGAATAAAAACCCAAGACATTCATAGACCATTTTTTCCTAATTTAGGTAAGAAATCAGTATAGTTGGCCTTCTATCACCTTTAAAATTGGGCAAGCTCTTCCACTAGGCCACTTAGGCAATGTCCTAAGACCCCCAAGTAAAAGATGCCCCCTCTATTAGCCGATAAAAATAATAAATTATATTATCCATTTGTCTTGTAATGTCAAATTTTTAATTAAGGCCTCTTTTATTTCATGTGATGTCTCACAAAGAAGGTGAGTAGACTTTCTTTTCCTCTCTCTTTTTCTCTCAAAACACCAAAATCAAAATTAAAATCAAATTAATGTTACTTTCTTGCCAAATTTGTAGCATGTAGTGTGAAATGCAAGGAACATTGGGAGGCTCTTTGGTAGTGTTTTTCAAACAACAGTTTTCTAGTGTTTAAACAACATTATATGTATTTTTATACACTTTTTCATCCACATGTATTTTCAAAAAATATAAACAATGTTATTAGAACAACATTACCAAACACCCCCTGACTATCTCAAAACCCAATATTCTGAAATTACCCAATGTTTTTGCCTAAATTACAAATTTTACTCTCTAACGTTGCCTAAAATTCAATTAATTTTTTTAATATTAATTTTGTTCAACTTAATCCTCCAATTCTCAAATTTATTCAATTCAAGTTTCCTACGAAACCTCAAAGAAGAATAAGAAGAGGCGAGGAAGTTTCCTGTGGATTCTTTTGATCACTTTTTTCTTTTCTTTGGAAGAGTTTTGAAAACTTGACTAGCGTTTTGGGTGGTAGAAGACTTTTGATAACTTGATTGTCCCAAAATCTCACATGTCAGCTAGGCATTGATCCCGAACTTTAATCTGTTGGAACTTGGAAGCTGGATCCACTCACGAAGTAATAATGAAAAGCAAGCTTTAGTCAAAGGACAATTTTATGTTTTCTTTTC
Source organism: Quercus dentata (assembly GCA_028216015.1). Lineage (NCBI taxonomy): Eukaryota > Viridiplantae > Streptophyta > Magnoliopsida > Fagales > Fagaceae > Quercus > Quercus dentata. The sequence goes on along the minus strand of CP116454.1, from coordinate 17,952,777 downwards.
CTTGACAGTGTCCCCAAATCCTCAAAGTCTCAAACCCAAAAGGTCTAAAACCCCCACCTCCATTCTAGAAAGTATTATTATTCTCCCCTATTGAAATGGATTCAGAAAAATTGTCATCCATAAAGCTTTTTAAAGCCAAAGACAATTGACATTACCGAAATGTTTAGGGTCAGCTGTTCAACTTGCACCCAAGAAGGGTCTGATCACCTTCCTTAGCATTTGCCTTCGCTTCCTCTGTCATAAACCTTGAGAGTTTGAACATTGAGAAATTGTTAATTGTTGTAGAATAGATAACACAGACATTCCTTAAATAAAGAGAGCATCGTAAGTCAATATGCAAGCAGTTCAGAAAGAAAAGAAAGATTAGTAGAAATTTTCAATGCAAATGAAATTAATTGATGATGTGTGAACTCGGGTAACTTGAAGGGAATTACTATGAGGATCAACATATACATGATCAACATAAGCCAATTAACAAAGTCAAAATTAAAAATTGGGAAATGTCATTTTTTGAAAATTTTTTGTGAAAAAAAAAAAAACTTTTATATTTTCCATAAAAGTAGTATAAAAACTTTTCTAAAATTATCCATTATCAAAATGCCATTTTGAGAAATGAGAATAAATAATAAGTTGATAGCTAAACCGTTGGATTTGATGGACTATAAAATGTTGACTCTTCATCTGCTTCTGACCGGATTTCTTCCAAGAATACTCTTCTGACGTAGTAACAACGATTTTGGAACTGTTCAGTGGGACCTTAATTGTTCTCTTTCACCCGTTTAGAATGAGAGTATATTTTGTATCTTTTAATGGATCTATCTCTTTCTTTGCATTCTAAACTCTCAATCTGAGACTTGGTTGGCAGGAAAATAAACGGTATGGAGTTAGAGAATGGTGGAAGTCTTTCACTGGATACTGTATTATCACTGATAGCTGTTGGGCTGGCAGGCGGAGTACTTGATTCCATCAAAAAGAAGCTAGCCAAATTAATGGGAGATTAAAATGGTCAATTGTTGTAGAACAGACAACAAATTTTCCTTGAATAGAGAGGCTGCTGTAATTCAATATGCAAGAAATGCGTAAAGCAGGAAAGCATTATTATAAAGACAATTTAGCGACAAAATTGATGGTACCTTTAGTATACAACTTTACTCAATATCTTTTTATTGGGAGTGAATTTTAACAAATCCACTATTAGATTACATCTTCTTCTTATATCCTTCATGCTTGTAAAATTTCTAGAAAATTAAAAATTAATAACTATGTCATTAATTAATTGTTTAAATTGAAAGTTTTTGTAGTTTAAAATTACGTATAAAATATAAGTATATAGATCATATAATAAATAATATTCGATCGATACAAAATTTGACATGTGTATTAAGAGTGTAAAGAACATGTCATTCAACGGTTAGATTTTCAAAATATGTAGTAATGTTTATTTTATTGAGTAAAGTTGTAACCTTAAACTACAACTAATTTTTAAGCTAAACTTTATCATTTTTACAAATTATCATAGCAAACAAATTAAACTATGACAAACTTTGGTTACAAACTTCATTGTAGTCAATCACTACAAGTCCTACTAAAAAACATTAATATATCTATATATTTTGAAAATTTAACGGTTGGATTGTAAGTATAGGATCCATTCCCGATGTGAGAATTGGCATCTTGCTTCTCCCGATGTGAGAGTCCGGCAATCGCTTCGGGACTATCTAAATTTTCTTCCTGTAAAAGAAGTTCAGTAGAGCCCAATTCCACAATGCCAATTTTGAAGGGTATGTACATCATGGTCCGGAGCCTAGAATGCTTTGCCCGACGAGCCTGGTCATATGGCGAGCTTGCCGGTGAGATCGCACCACCCACCCAAAATGGATTTGAAGTGGTAAAAGCCTTGCCAGGGAGGTCGCTACCGTTCACAAAGGACAACATTTTCGACGCTAAGAAGAACCACTTGGTATCGTTGAGCTCTTGTTCGTCAATAGACCCCGAGTTCAACAAACCGAGGTTGACCAACACCTTCTTAACATGCTCCTGTTCCACCTCGGATGTTGTTTTGGCCTTAAGATTGTCTTTGTTGCCTTGGTAGAATCCGAAATCCCAGGCCAAAATTGACTCACCAGAATAGTCGTGCGATAACTTCCAGAAGATGGCATAGGTCCATTTCATGTGGACGTCGTCCTAAATCAGCCACTAGAGCCGCCTTTGAAGGGTTTGCTTGTAAGGACATACAACTCTACTCAAATGAAGATCTTTGAATTCGTGCACATCTATACTCTCTTTTTTACTTGTAATATTTCCTTTGTTTTCTTTTTGTATTCTGCATATCTTTAGGCATGCTATCCAAATTATTTGTATCATAAAACATGTTTGGCGGGAAGATTGACGACATGAAATATTGAGAGAATCGTGTTAGTCCTTCATTCGATTCTGAACTTTGATCGGTTTGAGAATTGGTCGGCGGGAAGATTGAGGGTATGGAATGTGAGAATTGTCCAAATCTTTGATTGGATTCCAAACTTTGATCAGTTTGAGGCTTGGTCGGTGGGAAGATTGGAGGTATGGAATGTGAGAATTGTCCAAATCTTTGATTGGATTCTCAACTCTCGATCTGTGACTTTGTTGGTGGGAAGATTGACGATATGGAATATTTAGAGAATCGTGTTAGTCTTTGATTGGATTCTCAACTTTTAGCAGTTTGAGAATTGGTAGGCGGGAAGATTGAGGGTATGGATTGTGAGAATTGTCCAAATCTTTGATTGGATTCTGAACTCTCACTATGTGACTTTGTTGGTGGGAACATTGACAATATGGAATTTCTAGAGAATACTATTAGTCTTTGATTGGATTCTGAACTTTGATCGATTTGAGACTTGGTCGGCGGGAAGATTGAGGGTATGGAATGTGAGAATTGTCCAAATCTTTGATTGGATTCTAACTCTTAGTCTGTGACTTTGTTGGTGGGAAGATTATCGATATGGAATTAGAGTATTGTGGAATCGTTTGATCGAGATCTTTGAACCACCGGACCTTAATAGTTTGGTGGGAAAATTGAAGCTATGGAAGGAGTAGCATGTGGAACTCTATCTTCACTCATTGGGCTACCAAGAGGAGATCTGGTGGGTGGGGCAATTGATTCCATCAAAGAATTTCTAAATATTATGGAACATAATATAAATTTTCAAACTTCTTGTCGTAAACCTCTACCATGTCTTTTCAACTACGTCCATGATTGCTATCTCCCTTCAAATAAAAACACACATAACCAACAATTACGAAATCAAATAAATGACAAATTTCAATAATCTCATTCAACTAAAACTTGCTTTATATTTAAAATCATTACCTCATGAGTGGTTCCAAATTCCAACAGACCGGACATTGGGATCAATCCCCTGCAACAACATGAGATTCTGGACCAATCTTTGACAACGATGGTTGAAGATTGAGATGCATATCAATGGACAATGATTAGGCAACGGACCATGCATATAAAGGCCAAGGGCAAGTCAAGTTATCAAAAGTCTTCCATTTCCCACATAAAGAAAGAGAAGAAAAAAAGTGATTAGAAGTACTAAGAATCCACATGAAACTTCCTCACCTCTTCTTATTTCTCTTGAGATTTCGTTGCACCTTCCTTCTTCTTTAGCTTGAGACATACATGGAAAGATTTACAAATGATGAAGCAACTGATGATATAATGATTTAGTGTGGGTTTGGATTCAGCGTTTTACTTTGAATCTGCGTCGCGTTTTCCTTTTCTTTTCTTTTTTTTCTTTTTTTTTCACACATTTAAGGGAGGAGACAAAATTTACTATTCATGAGACAAATGTCATTGTTCACGCATTGTTCCGGTACTGTTCATGTATTGTTTACGGGTCCCACGACACTATTCACACATTTAAAAATTATTTTGCTACAGTGTTTTCAGTTTTCAATTTTGAGTTTCAACAAAAATAAGTTCAATCCAAACATACCCTTAGTGTGCGTTTGAATACCACTTATTTTGCTGAAAACCGAAAATCAAAACGATAAAAAATTATTTTTCGATTCTTATCGCTTCAAAATGCGGATGCACAAACCAAACAAACCTTAATCAATTTTCTGAACAAAAACAACATAAAAACCCAGTACATTTATAGACAATTTTTCCTAATTGAGGTGAGAAATCAGTATAGTTGGCCGTTTTATCACCTTTAAAATGAGGACCAACTCTTCCACTAGCCACTTAGACAATGTCCTAAGACCCCCAAGTTAAAGGAAGCCCGCTCTATTATCAATGTAATATTTCAATGGTTTTTAAACAAATGTGTACAATATTATTACTTCCAAAAAAGTATAGTACATATAAAAGCAAAAGGCAAGCCCAATGATCAAAAGTCTTAAACCAGTTAAAGGCAGTCAATTTATGAAAAGTCTTCCGCCACCCAAAAGGTAAGTCAAGTTTTTACAACTCTTCCAAAGAAAAGAGTGATTAATCAAAAGTAATAAATAGGAAACTTCCTCGCCTCTTCTTATCCCTCTATGAGATTTCGTTGCACCTTCCTTCTTTTATTCCTTGACAGTGTCCCCCAAATCCTCCCCCCCTTCTCTTCCATTCCAGAAAGTATTAGCATTCTCTCCTATTGAAATGGATACAGAAAAATTGTCATCTATAAAGAATTTCAAAGCCAAAGACAATTGACATTACCAAAAAGTTTGAGGGTTAGGTGTTCAACTCACACTTAAGAGGGTCCGATCACCTTCCTTAGCATTTGCCTTCACAGTGCATTGTGCTCGAAATCATAAGTTTTGGATTTGTTATAACCGTCCAATTTTATCCCTACACTTTTCTTTTGTAAGTCACTCTTAAATCTTAATAGATTTCCAATAATGCATTTCTCACTACCATAAACCACGAGAATTTGAACATTGTGAAATTGTTAATTATTGTAGAATAGATAACACAGACTTTCCATAAATAAAGAGACTATCATAAGTCAATATGCAAGAAGTTCGGAAAGGAATAAAGCTTAGTAGAAATTTTCAAAACAAATGAAATTAAACAATAATATATGAATTTTGGTGACTTGAAGGAAATTACTAAGAGGATGCAAAACAGGAAAAAATTGTAGTGTTTTGTCCCATTTTCCAAACTAATTAGGGAAATGCCCCTCTTTTATAACTCGATTTGAGATAAATCGAGTTAAAAAAAAAAAAAAAAATTTGGAGCCCTATAGTGGCGTTTTAAGGAGCCTATAGTGACGTTTCAAGAACCTATAGTGGCGTTTTATAACTTGACCTCCATGAACTCGAGTTATAGGCATTTTTATTTTATTTTTTTAATTTTTTTTACCTATAACTCGAGTTCATAGAGGTCGAATTACAAAACACCACTATAGGTCCTTAAAATATCATTATAGGCTCCTTAAAAATGCCACTATAGGGCCTAACTCGATTTATCTCAAATCGAATTTCAAAAGAAGGACATTTTCTTAAGTAGTTTGGGAAAGAGGGCAAAACATTACATAATTTGTGTGAAAAGGGCATTTGCCCATTTTCTCCATGCAAAACACATGGCCTTATGGTCATGATTAACATCTCTTTTTGGGTGAATTCCCTCATTTAAACTTGATAAAAGCAACCAAATTAGCCTAATTAGGTACAAAACCTATACCGGACATTTAATCAATCATCTAGAGTGTACCATCCACTCCAAATATCTTAAATTTATTTGAAACGAAAACACCATTTTAAATTGATCGGATGGTATTGATATGGAAAGGCCCATACCCATCACAAGATAATCTCTCTAGACCGAAAGTCTCATACCCACCAAAAGACAAGTTATGATGTCAGCAATACTATAATTTTACTACAATTTTTACTCCGTTGAAGTATCAAAACCATCAACCTTGATTTTTTTTTTTTAATAACTATATAGTTACAACTTACAACAAACTGAAAGCCATCTCAATCTAATGTGTTTAATCATAAAATATAAAGGCAATTGACTTTTTATCAACCAAAAAAAAAAAAAGTAATTGATTTTTGAGAAATGCTATGTACTGTACATAATATTTTTACAATAGACTTTAAATGATAAATTGTTATTAGCTGTTATTAGTGAGTAAAAAAGTAATTTTACTGGTATGAAAATGTTATGAAAATGTTATTGATGTAACACTTTTCATAATTTCTTTTTTTAAATGCTATTAAGATGATATCAATTATAGTTATGAACTTATTATTAATTTGTAAGTATTTTTCAAGTGATATTGATAATAATTTTAGTATTTTTCCTCATTAATGTAGTGGAGGACTTTTTTGTCTTTTTTGGGGTCATAACTCGTTTTTATTGGTCCCTTTAATGGTTCCATAATACAAAATTTCTTGTACAACATGTGTAAAGTCTGAGCCAATCACTCTTAACTTCATCTACATAGCATGTGCCTTAACCAACCTGAATTTCTACATGAAATGAGTCATCCAGTGAGTTAAATATACTTCACTTCAACAATTAATTTTATGATTAGTAAGTAAAGCTTTAGGACTTTTAATTGTTTGAATTATCAAGGGTTTTTTTTTTTTTTTTTTTTTTTTTTTGCCAAAAGCCTTGTAGCTAAATTGGCACCTCCTCATATACAAAGTGCTTAGGGGGTTTAGGGGGGAAAAGGGTTTGAGCTACGGGATTAGTAGCATGTTGTAATTATCTCTCAAAAAAAAGTTTTTTTTTTTTTTTTGAGAAAAATTTAAATTATCAAATTCAAGTGATATACAAGTAATAAAAACATTTTTTGTAATGTTTTATGTATGTAATTAGAAACCCATCTCCCTAAGGGTCCGTTTGGTTAGAGGGGTAGAAAAGTGGGAGGATAGAAAAGTGAGAAGATAGAAAAAATTTTAATTTCCCTCATTTTTGTTTGGTTGAAAGTGAAAATGTGAAGGGATGGAAAAAGTGAGTTTGGATAAATTTACACATATAACCTTGTTAAAAATGATGCCCAATTAAAACCCAAAAAGTGACCTAAATTTATTATAAAAGTAAAAATCATGTCCCAAAAAAAAAAAAAAAAATCACATCTAAACCAAAAAAAAAAAAAAAAAAAGAAAATAATATGAGCATTGGACAAGCCAGTGTCTCCTTATGAGTGCAGGTTTGGGGTTTGCCTTTTGATTTGCTTAATGCGAGTGGGCCAAAGAAATTGGTCGAGGTGTGGGGCGGATCATTGTAGTTGACAACACGACATTCTCCTTTGAAAAAGCTAGGTTCCTTTGGGTTAGAGTTGAAGTACTACTGGATTAACCGCTACGATGGAAAGGTCTGATAGTTAGCTCGAAACGCGACAAGTCGTGGGTTGCTTTTAAATATGAATGCATCACTGGGTTGTGTTTTTCATGTGGTAGACTTGGACATGAGATGCGAGCATGTATCCACCCGCATCCAAGCATAGGTGAAGGAGTGATGCCGTATGGAGATTGGCTCAAGGCCGGTGGCCGGCGAAACTGATGGAAGAAAAACGAAGATCCAAAGAGCCCGCCAAGCATTCTCCGATGAACCTAGCCCTACCACAGACGGCGCCGCCCAATCCTAGGATACCACAGCTGACTTTGAGCGTGGAAACCCAAAAAGGAATGCCTTGGGAAGGAAACTCTGACGATGCAATGGCCTACCATGTTCAAGAGAGAATCACAGAACCTATTTTTAAGCATATTTTTTTTCCCAAAAAAGCCATAGGACCAAAATTTGACACAACTATCCAACCCCATCTAGAGCAAGTAATTCCAAAAAACATTAACACCCCTTTGCATGGCCATGCAACGTGCCTTGACACTAACACCCTTTTGCATGGCCATCCAATGTGCCTTGACCTCCCACCACAAGGGCCTTTGACAAGAAAGTGGACGAAGATATTAAGGTCACAAAACCAAAATATGGACACAACTAAACCACTTATGATTGCTAGGGTGGGACAAAAAAGGCAAAGTGAGGAAGCGCTTAAGACCCCTGAAGTGAGTAATGATGGTGACCAAAAAAAGAGTAAAAACACAGGAGAATTATCTTTTCTCATCCCAACAATGGTAGAGGCTGGTGCCCAACTCCGCCGAGTGCAATGATCATCATGAGTTGGAATTGTCGGGAGTTGGGAACTACCATTTAGTTCAAGTACTCACCGACTTGGTGAGATCAAAAGGACCCACAGTCTTGTTTCTCATGGAAACGAAACTGTCAATACAAGAATTGGATCCAATCAAAATTGAGATAGGCTTCAACTCCACGCTAGCTGTTCCGAGTATTCAAAGAAGTGGTGGTATTACCCTATATGGAAGGATTCTGTCATGGTTGATCCTCAAACCTTTTCTCTTAACCACATTGATGTATACATTTTTGTCCCTATGCAAGAGCAATGGTGACTCACTAGGGTGTATGGCCACCTTGAGGACCAACGGAAAAAGGAGACGTGGGCCCTAATGGGACATCTCCAAAATTGGACAGAGAAACCATGGGTGTGCATCGGGGATTTTAATGAAGTCCTCCGGTTTGATGAAAAGAGGGGCAAGCTAACAAAACCATTGAGTGTGATGCAAGAGTTTAGGAGTGCCTTGCTACATGGTGACCTAGCTGACTTAGGGTATCAAGGTTACACCTATACGTGGCGGAATGAGTGCTTTAGCGATGACTTTGTGGAACAATGTCTAGACCAAGCTTGTGTAAACCCAAAGTGGAGGGAGATGTTCCCAATGGCCAAAGTAACACAACATACAGCCTCATATTCAAATCACGATCCCATTACCTTGAACACCGAGTACGGCAAAGAGTAGGCCGAGACGAAGAAGGAAGATGCAGCAGTTTGAAGAAAAGTGGGTGGCACATGTGGACTGTGAGAACTTGATTCAAACCTCTTGGATTGAAACTCAATTGAGGGGTAGTCTCGATGTCTTTGTTTGTTCAAAAAAATTAAAAAGTGTCGACATGACCTGGTGCAATGGAGTCGTGATGTCTATGGGGATACAAGGACCAAGCTAGGTGCAAAATAGCAGGAACTCCAGGACTTGACAACTACCGACTATGCTCATAACTTGGACCGAATCAACTCAGTACATAAGGAAGTAAATGAGTTTCTTAATCATGAGGTATTTTGGCAGCAGCGTTCTTGGGCTATTTGGCTCCTTGCGGGAGATAAAAACACCAAATTCTTCCTCCAAAGAACTAGTCAGTCTTGAAGGAAAAACCATATAGAGGGGTTGATCAATGAAGATGGGATTTGGCAAACAGAGGAGAATAAAGTGGCTGAGATGGTGGAAGAGTATTATAGGGGTTTGTTCACGATCTCAAATCCGACAAATATTAGTGAGGTCTTAAACACTGTGGAACACGTAGTAACCGATGGGATGAGGCATTCACTACTACTACCAAATTTAGAGGACGAAGTACAGGTAGCTTTGTTTCAAATGCATTTGTCAAAGTCACCTGGCCTTATACTTTTTCCAAAAGTTTTGGCATATTGTAGGTACCGATGTAACCTTTGCGGTGATTTCAATACTCCACTCAGGTCGGTATTTACACAAGATGAATTATACCGACATCGTGCTCATACCGAAGTCGAAAAACCCGAAGCACGCCACTGCATACAGACCCATTAGCTTGGGAAATGTGGTCTCTTAGTTGGTGTCGAAGGTACTAGCCAACAAAGTAAAGAACATCCTACCAAATGTTATCTCGGACTCTCAAAGCGCTTTCATACCCGGTAGACTGATTATGGACAATACTATAGTGGCTTATGAGATGCTTCATTGCATGCAAAATAGGAGGAAAGGAAAGATTGGCCACATGGCGGTCGAGTTGAATATTAGCAAAGCATATGACCGAGTGGAATGGGATTTCCTTCGACAAATTATGCTCAAAGTAGGACTGCCAAACCAATGGGTGGAATTGGCTATGGAAACGGTGCAAATTGCTTCATACTCAGTAATGATTAATGGTGAGCCAAGGGGACACATCACCCCAACCCGAGGGATTAAGCAAGGTGACCCCCTTTCCCCATACCTCTTCCTTCTCTATGCTGAGGGACTGTCTTCACCGATACGACAATCTACTCTCTCTAGTCACCTGCACGCCATAGCTTCATGTCGGGGTGGAGTATAGATTTCACATCTTCTCTTCACCAATGATAGTCTTCTCTTCTGCAAAACTACACCCGATGACTGTTAGAACCTCCTTAACATTCTAGGCTTATATGAAAGGGCTTTAGGGCAAGCCATTAATAGACATAAGACCTCTTTATTTTTTAGTCGAAATATTAAACCAAAGATAGGGGTTGCAATAAGGGAGTTGTTGGAAGCACAGGTTATGGCAAATTATGAAAAATACTTAAGGTTGCCAATGGTGGGTGGCAAGTCCAAAGTGAGTACCTTTAAGGAGCTACATGAAAGGGTCACAAAGAGAGTGAAGGGATGGAAGGAGAAACATATCTCAAAGACCGAGAGAGAGGTGCTAATCAAAACGGTAGCCCAAGCCATACCCACCTACTCCATGAGCTTGTTTTTCCTAGAACTATCTGTGATGGGATTAACTCAGCTCTATCCAAGTAATGGTGGGGACAAACTTGGAATGAGAAGAAAATACATTGGATTAATTGGGGTAAGTTGTGTGGCTCGAAGAAGAAAGGAGGAATGGGCTTTCAAAATATCCACGCGTTTAACTTGGCCATGTCAAGCTAAATAGGCGTGGCGGCTAATTAAGGAGACACATTCATTGTTCTACTAGGTGTATAAGGCAAGGTATTTCCACCATTGCTCATTTATGGAAGCTGAATTAGGCTCAAACCCTTCTTTGGTTTGGAAGAGCCTGCTACAAGCTTAAGATGTAATCCGGGAAGGGTCTATATGGGAAGCGGGTGATGGGAGGTCCACTGGAATCAACTCACATAAGTGGCTCCCACACCCTTCACGGTTCGTAGATGGGGTTGTTCGAGATTTGAGAGTATGTGGCTTGATCAATGAGGCGACCCACTAGTGGGACTGGAGTATTCTTGCTGCCACCTTCACTCGAGCCACAGTGGATTACATCTTGAGGATTAGGGTGGGCATAAAGAACATAAGGGATAAGTTGATATGGAAGGAAAATAAGCTTTAGGAGTTTATGGTGAAGACGACATATCAAGTAGCCCTCTAGCTCAACCACCCCCACTCTGGGGTCCCTAAATGTCCCTCCGAAGGTTTAGACTTTTATGTGGAGAGCGTGTTGCAATATTCTCCCTACGAAATCCAACCTTGCTCGGCGAAAAGTGCAGATTGATCCAAAGTGCTCATTTTGTGGACTGAAAGATGAAACAACCGAGCATATTTTATGGGAGTGCTCATTTGCCCAGAATCTATGGGATTTGGCAGGGCCGGCCCAAGCGTTTCCAAGACCTAAGGCGAAATTTTCAAATGAGGCCTTTATGTTATCACTTAAATAATATTTAACTAGCATTTTATATAATAATTTTATTAAAATCCATTCTTTTTACTCTTTAACATGATTTTTTTTTTTTTTTTTCTGTTGAGAAAATGCTAAAGTTATATCAAATTTTACTACAAACCGGTGTTGTAATGAATGTGATCAATGACATGGGGCTTACAAAAATACTAGAAATATTATAAAATTTACAACATGAGAATTACGAAGATATATCACCAATCACAAATATTCATTCAAAAATACATTCAATAGTTTGTTGAAATCTATCTATCATATTCGTTGTCACATCAAATTATAAAAGTTATGGAGACCAGCACGCACCTTTGGTGCAGTGATCACTTCATAAGTATAAGTTTTTGTGGGGTATGGAGGGCAATGGCCAAGATTTAAGTCTCTAGAAGAGAGTTTCACACACATATACACTTAGATTAGGCTATAGTATAATTTTTATCTTGTACAAAATAATTAAATAAATAAAGTTATGTAGTAAAATTTATAGTATTTTTAACATTTTCCTAATTAAATTACTTGTGATTAGTAACACGTCTATCTCTAGCATTACTTAATTCTTTGAGCCTTCTTAATAGTGAAAAAAAATATAAACTAAAATGTTTTAATATCTTCCAAAAATATTATATATAAAAAATAAATTAAAAATTAAAAAAAATTGCCCCCAAATTTGGGGCCTTCTCTAGTAAGGGGCCCTAGGCAATGGCCTAATTGGCCTAAGCCTAGGGCCGGCCCTGGGCTTTGGTTCAGGGTAAACTAAAGAAGAGCAGCTTCAGGACAGAAGACTTCTTCATGCTCACATGACATATGGTACACAGGCTTGGCGGAAAAGACCTTGAGTTTAAGCATGTTCAAACCCACCCGTTCGAGATTTTCAAGCAGGCAGACTCCTTACTTGAAGAATACCAGAGACTTGCAAAGTCTCCCCCCAAGGATGATTTATACATTTACGTTGTATGCATGGCCCTTTTTTTTTAAGCCTTAAAGGTTTGAGAATAAGGCAGCCAAAATAGGCATTTGCTCCTTTCGCTTAAAACAAATAGCAAAATGTCCACGTAACATTTTGCAAAAAATTTGAGTTATAAGCAAAAAAATTAAAAAAAAAAAAATTTACATGGAACTTGAATTCCATGTAACATTTTGCAAGTAACTCAATTTTCATTAAATCGAGTTTTTCATTGAAACTCAATTTTTTAAAAATCAAGTTTCAGAACAAGGGTATTTTACTAGATAGTTTCAGAACATGAGTATTTTACTATTTGCTTGGAGCGAAATGGATAAATACCCATTTTGGCCGAATAAGACTACATACTATGATCTCTAGAACATCCACATTTATTTAGGCTTCATGACCCACCGAGACACCAACAATTTAGGATTTAATAAAGTTTTAAAACACAGATTAGGTTCAAGGCTAACATTTTCCTCTACGCAGATTACGGCCCATGTTCTCTATCTTTCTTCACAACTTGGATCCCACAATCACTACACTTTCTTTATGCAAAATGAGGAATAGGTAGAAAATAAGCCCATGATATTTAGAAGACACCCAAGCCAACGGTTATCAATCGGGCCATTGAGCCATTAAACACTTAATGGCCACACCCTTAATGAAGCAAAGGGGCTCTTTCTATAAAATAAGCCTTCAAATCCCATTTTCCTCACAATTAATTAACACTTATAAACAGGTCTACAAGGACAACTTCTTCTTCTTCTATTTCTTCTATTTCTTGAGTAAGTGTGGGTTTGGATTCACGTCCCCAGCCACGTTTTACTTCTTTGCACGTTTTCAGTTTTTTTTTTTTTCTTTTTTCTTGGACGCGCATTTGGCACTGTTCATTGTTCATGAACAGTAATTTTAGGGTTATGAACAGTAAAAAATAGAGTGAACAGTAATTTTTCACACATTTAAAAATTATTTTACTACAATGTTTTCAACAAAATAATTTGTATCCAAACGGATGCTAAATATGGCAAAATTATTGAAACTTTCTATCAAAAACTTTAAGCATCAATGCCAAGACAGTAAGGAGATTTGATGATTTTTCTCTTCAAACTTCAAAATCATGAACCAAGCCTATACATTTTCGTGAGTGTAAGTTGGGAATTTGGTGTTATTTCTCACGGCATTTTGTTGAAGTCTAGTCTATGTAGTGTCCGGAACTAAGGGAACAATATTGTAATTCACCAAATCCGGGAGCTCTTAAACGTAGCCAAGGTCAGATCGCTAATCCATAGTAGAAAATGAAGAAAGGTTCATTCTCATCTAGACCAATAATTAAGGATGGAATTAGAAATCTTTTTTAAGGGTCGACTTCTTCTAGAACCAAAATTAAATAATGTGAAACTCAAAGTCACACACACACACACAATTCATGTATGAGTTTTCTATTTTTCTTGAATAGTTGACTGAGAATTTTCATGTTTTTAAAGAGAGATTCTTAATTCAATTTCCTTTTTAGAGTTTTTTTATATCATAATATCATATGTTGTGATTGGGATTAGATCCTCTCTTTCATAGAAAATTGAATAAATAATATATTATTGAATAATTTTCTTTTAAGAATCATACTACATAGTAATTAAAAGATCTGTAAGTTTTATATTACAAAAATAATTAATATTGAGAATTTACGTGGTGTCTATAGTATATTTCTAGTTTTTTTTTTTTTTTTTTTTTTTTTTTTTTGAGAAAATATTTCTAGCTTTAATTGTTCATGTGTTATGATAATTTTTTTTATTAAAACTTTCACCCTTTACAACATTTGAAATACTAACAAACATGTTGAATAAACTAGACTCACAGATAACAAAACTATACACTAATCAAAAATTATTTTAAGAAATAAAATTTTCAATAAATCTCTCAAAATAACTCTTTTTTTTTTTTTTTTTTTTCAATCAACATCTCATGTGACTTTTCCTTCTTTTATGACCTAAAGATCAACAAAGTACTAGGACAAAAAAGGAAAAAAAAAAAAAATTTTTGAGTATCATCGAAAATTACAAAAAAAAATCTATTTATACATGACAATGAACAGTAAACTTTCCCATGGCCGAAAAGGAGTTGCCACTTGCCAAGAAGTCATAAAATAAAAAATAAAAATATTAGCATAAAAGAAATAGAAAAGAGCTCATCATGGTCTTTGACTCTTTAAGACCAATTTGCAAGGAACGTATAACTTACAAGTGAGAAAGGTGTTGTAAAGTGGACACTATTGAATCTTTTAGTTTGACAAGGGATTCAACAGAGAGGATTGCGTTGACTGGAGTTGTGAGCTTGAGTTATGTGAATTCACAGCACAAGAATGTAGTTGCAGATTGCAGAGCTAAAAGTCAGTCAATAATTAAAGTGTGTTAATAATTTATATGAAAGACAAAAGAGAGATTTCCAGTTTTTAGTTTCTACACACGGTTTATGCTTTGATGCTTTCAATCCCCTCCCCTTCAACACGGGAAGGAAATTTTAAGGAGAGAGAGAGAGAGAGAGAGAGAGAGAGAGAGAGAGAGAGAGAGAGAGAGAGAGAGAGAGAGAGAAGCTTTTTTTTTACAATCGACAGTATAATCCCACCTCGGGACCACTCGAATCTGGGTCCATGAACTCCTCAAGCCTTTAGGGTGTGTTTGGTTGGGACGAAAGTAGAGAGGATGGAAAATAAGGAGAGGAAAATAGGATGAAAATGCTGTTTTCCACTGTTTGAATAAGAAAAGAAAATAGGAGAGACAGAAAACAGGGGAGAAAGTTTTCCCTTTCAACCCACTTTTTTTATCCTCCTAAATTAGGAGGAAAATGGGGAGGGAAAAGTGCTGTGAAATGCATTTTACACAAAAACCCTCTCACCTACCACTCACTTTATTCATGACCTGATGTCTTTTTCATCTTCTTATCCTTATCACTTTACCTTCTCACAAAGACAAAGAACATCCAGGTTCTCTTCTCTCCTTTTATTTATTTATTTATTTATTTATTATTATTATTATTATTATTATTTACTTTTGCCTTGTTTAATCAGCACATCAATGTTTTTGTGGGTTGAATGTAGTGTAAATTTGCTGACCACGTTTTTGCTGGTTACAAAATCTTTTGCCCAATTAAATTTATATGCACACTATTGTAATTTTTACATTATAATAATAAAAATAATAATATAAATTTATATGTATGATGTAGTAAATTTTATATTATTTAATGAATACAAATAAATTTATTTCTTACATATTATGTAACAATGATATAATAGTTAATTTATATAAATTACATTTTCCATTCTTCCATTTTTCTCTTCAACCAAATAAAAGAGTTTTCCACCCTCCCACTTTTTCACCCCTCCAACCAAACACACAAGAGGGAAAACCAAATATTTTCTATCCTTCCACAATTTTCCATCCTCCTACTTTTCCACTTCTCCAACCAAACGGACCTTTAGGGTTTGGAAAAGTACCAACTTGCCTAACATGGGATAGTGGTGAGAGAGAGTCTTTAGTACAACATTTTTTTGTAATAATAATAAATTAATAATAAGTTAGGGTATTTCAATACAGAATGATGTAAAAAATGCATATCTATATATATATATATATATATATATATATATATATATATATTTTATATGCTTGTTTCATCTTGTGCAGCACATATCTACATAATTTTTGTGTTATAATTGTGACCATATTTGATGATAAAATCATAAAATACAGTTTTTTCTTTCAAATTTTGCCTTTAACTATCAGTTTGAATCCCTAAAATTTTAATATGATCCTTAAAACTCATCCTTTTGTCAAGTAACACTAGAAAATACCGGTGTATTAAAAAAAATAAAAATAAAAAACCATGACTTTCCTCGTCCCTAAATTATGACCATAATGCAAAAAATGCTTTTACGCGCTACTGACTACCGGGTCTGAGACGTCGGCCCTTGGGATGGACCTTTACTTGGATTTTGCTATTAACCCAATTACAAGAAACTTCCTCAAAATTACATGGACATTAACTTTTATTATTATTGTTATTATTATTTTATTTTTTATTGCTGAGTGGCAAGTTGGTTTTGGAATACCGATCTCACGAGCCATTTCTGTTTTTTTTTTTTTTTTTTTTTTTTTTTTAAGTATTTTTCAAAAATATTTGTTAAAATAACAGTCTTTAAAAGTTTTTGCCTCTTTGGAGTTTCGGAGATGAATGGGCCCAGAAATTTTGATTTTTTTTTTCAATTTCTTTTAAACTATAATTATATTTTTCAGTAGTTTTCAGGAAAATTATCGTTCAATCCACTCAAAATTTCTAAACATTTATATTCCTTTTAACCTAAGCAAATTTATAGAATACTCAAACAAATTATATCATAACCCTCCCAATATATACGTCAGGTGATGATACATGCATGTGATAGATTATAATTTTAGAAGGAGAGGTTTTTGTGAAAAATGCAATATGTCTTTAACATTGATTCCTTTCTTATTATGCAATTTAAATTTCAATTTTTTTCATCACATATTTATGATTTA
The DNA here is from genome assembly GCA_028216015.1 of Quercus dentata. Lineage (NCBI taxonomy): Eukaryota > Viridiplantae > Streptophyta > Magnoliopsida > Fagales > Fagaceae > Quercus > Quercus dentata. The sequence continues at coordinate 17,935,817 of CP116454.1, read as the reverse complement.
TAATTGATTTAATCATAATCTTAGCGGTACCTACTATGAGCAAATTGTTAAAAAAGCATTTCATACTTTCATATAATATTCATGTAGTGCACATAAATCATTGAGCACATGATATGTGATTTTAGAATATATATAATATTCTTTTATCTAGAAATTTTAAATAAAAAGTAGTATATATAAAATAACTAAAGTTGAAAATGGAAAAAAAAAAAATCATACACATAACTAATTGTAATTAGTGAAATATAAATTGGTAATCAAAAAGTATTATAGAGGACTTGTCGTTTTTTATTTGAGGGTTGAGGCAATTGCTCAAGAATACAAATCCTCTGTATTATTTTATGTGTTTCATTTTATGTTCTTCCAATTACAATTTATCATGTATTTGTTTAACTTTTTTTATAAATTAGTCAAAATTTAAAATAGAAAAAAAAAAATAGCAAACTGTAATTAGTGGAACACAAAAAATAGTATAAAAGATTTCTATTCATTGCACAGATTGAGCCAGCATTGAAAATAAGCTAAATAACCAAATAAAATCTTATTGGCTTATTCGTAGAAAGTTCGAGGAAAAAAAAAAAAAAAAAAAGAAGAGCAGCTCTAGTTGCTCCTACTGAAAGAATGCTAGGCCAAGTTTGGCCAATAACGCTAGCCTGAGCCGCTCTTGTGTGTAAAATCCACTTTCCATGTTCACCACAGCATGTAGCATCATCAAATCGTTCACCACTGTCCAGGTCGCATTGTACACATCTAACTCTAGCTCCATCAATGCCAACATTAAGGTCGAGATTGAATGATTCTTACTACATTGGATCAAAATCGTCGCATTCCTTCCCGCTATCCCCACGTTGATATTATTCACCAAGCTCTCCAATTGCTTCTGCAAGTACTCCTTATGGCACTCCGAACTCTGGTGTTTCCCCTTCAGCTCGTTTATATACGTTGTCGTGCTGTCGAGGAGGCATTCCAAGCTCGTTTTTGAATTGGCTGGAACCATGACTCGAAGCATATGTATCAGCTGCTTAATCTGATCTCTGCTCAGCCTTTCTTCCACTCTACTCAGAGGAACTCTTTCAGGTTCAGACAATCGGATTGAAGTACTGTTTTGGATTGATTCAGTAGAATGTTCCAATTTATTTGATCGGAAATGTGCCTGTATTGAAGTAGAAGAAGAACATTTATGCAGGCTATCCGAACTGCTTGTATGCGACTTGGTTGGCTGGAAGATTGACTGTATGGGATGAGTCTGTTGTGGTTGTAGGTTTCTTTCATTGGATTCTGAACTGTCAGACTGAGACTTGGTTGGTGGGAATACTGATGCTATGGAATGAGAGATTTGTGGAATTGTTTCATTAGGTGCTGAACCAGAAGACTCAGAATTGTTTGGTGGAAAGATTGAAGCTATGGAAGCAGTAGCTTCTGGAACTTCACTAATTGGTTTACTAGGCTGAGACATGGTAAGTGGGGCAATTGATTCTATCAAAGAACCCGAAGGTGGATAATTTATAAACGCAAACAGTTTCTAAACATATCTTTCAACTGCGTCCATGATTTACATCTCCCTTCAAATGAAAACACACATAACCAACAATTATGAAATCAAATAGATGATGAATTTCAATTAATATCTCATTCAACTAAAACTTGCTTTTAAATCATTACCTCATGAGTGGTTCTAGCCTTATTGGTTCCAACAGACTAAACTTTGATAACATTTGGGAAAGATTGATGCGAGTACTAACTAGTAGGGATCCACATATGGAGTTGCCGTGCATATCAATAATAGAATAAAAAAAAGGATCGTACATATAAAAGCAAAAGGCAAGCCAAGTGATCAAAAGTCTTCCACCAATTATAGAAAGAAAAAACAATGACCAAGAAAAGTAGTGAAAATTTACCGGAAAATATCTTTCAGCTACCATATTTTTATAACATACAATAAATTCTAGATGGTAAGTTGTTTATTAGTTTTAATTTAAACCAACTACTGCAATTACTTTTTTGCCAACCAATAACAATTTGTCATTTATTATGAAAGTGTTGTGAAAATATTATGAAAATAAGGAAATAGCATTTCTAAAAATATATAGCTAAGATAACTCTTGAGATTTCTTTGTAGCTCCCTTCGTAATTTCCTCAAGAATTCCCCCACGTCCTCATTGACTCACTCCCAAAACGCCAAAAATATTAGGTTCGTTTATTGGAATTGTAACCTAGCTTTTATTTATACACTGTAAACTCCTTTTTATAATAGATTTGTCTAAATCGGGATGAGTCATTTTTGTAGTGGTTTTTTGGTTTTCCTTGTCAAACGTTCTCCATTAGTTTTCCTTTTTGTCACTATCTTTGGTGACTTGCTGGTTTAATTGGTTAAATATGCTTGTAACATATTCACGTGTAAGTGGTGTAGATGATTAAGTAGAATTGTCCCAAATTGGATACTAATTAAGGGGATAATAAGATGTTAATATAACATAATTGGAACCAAATTCTTTGGTTTAAACTTTTGGGTCAAATGATGTCTTTATATGTTATATTAGTCCTTCAATTGGAGTCTCCCCAGGATATGTTCCCCAACAAATGATGACCTATAAAAGTAAAATGAGATAAGACTTAAGTGAATAAACATAAGGGGGTGATAAAAGAAAGATAAAAAATAGAAAGGAAAAAAAGAAATAATAAGGAGGAGAAAAAAAGAAAGCTAAAAACAAATGGTGGCAGAATAGCTGAGTTAAAAAAGATATACGTGATGTAAGGGATGCTATTAATTTTATTATATAATCTTTACAAATTAATAAGTCATTAATTAAAAAAAATAAGTTTGACATTTGCTTATTATGTTATTGACATTTACCAATCACATTTATTATTATATTAATTTAAAAATGTTTTGCGGTAAAATTTGTGATATCTTTAGCGTTTTGTCCCAAAAAAAAAAAGAAAAAAAACATTTAGTTTAGTAAATTCTCATTTATTAAAATTATGGTAACTTTGAAACGATATATACTGTTATTGAAAAAATTTCATTCCCTTGTCCAAATCAAAACAGCCCCTGATACAAAATTGGCTGAAACCATGGTTTGGAGCTTATGTATTAGCTGCTCAATCTGATCTCTGCTCAGCCTTTCTTCAATTAGAAGAACTCTTTCAGGTTCCGCCAATCGGATTGAAGTACACTGTTGGATTGATTAAGCGGTTCAGTATTCCAATTTATTTGATTGAAAATGTGCTTGTATTGAAGAAGAAGAAGAAAATTTATGCAGGCTATCAGAACCCATTAGAATGTGACTTGGTTGGCTGGAAGATTGACCGTGTGGGATGAGACAGTTGTGGTTTTGGGTGTCTATTATTGGATTATGAACTCTCAGACTGAGACCTGGTTGGTGGGAAGACTGACGCTATGGATTGAAGTACGCTATGGTGGAAGGCTGAGACTTGGTGGGTGAGGAAATTGATCCTATCAAAGAACCCAAAGGTGGAGAATTTATAAATATAACCAACAACTATTAAATCAAATATAGAATGAATTTCAATTCTCTCATTCAACTAAAAGTTTCTTTTAAGACTAGAATTTCGGTCAATGTTTTGAACCAAAATTACAACAATTGTGGAAGATAGAGAGTTTCCGTGCGTATAAATAATTAGGAAACTTCCTCGCCCCTTCGTATTCCACTTAAGATTTCCTTGCAATTTCCTTCTTCTTCTTCTCCTGGACAGTACGTGCTCCCCAAGTCCTCAATCCCAAAACGCCAAAACCCTCACCTTCATTCCAGAAGTATCAGCATTCTCTCCATTTGAGATGGGTCCCAAAAATTTCTATAAACTCCACCCACGGTTGACACCAACAAAAAGTTTGAGGGTCAAATAGAAGACGTTCTACTTGCACCCAAAGATGGTGGACTAGTTAATATTTTTTTACTGGATACGAATTTGAATAAATCTATTGTTTGATTAAATTTTTTTTCTTATATTTTATATGTTTGCAAAATTTCAAGATATTCTTATATCAATAATTATGTTCTTCATCAAGTGTTTAAATTTAAATAATCTTTTATATTTAAAATTGCAAATAAAATATGAGTTTCTATATCAAATAGTAAATAACATTCAATTGACATAAATCTTAGTATTCTTGTTAAGAATATAGAGAATATGTAATTCATCGATGAAGTTTTTCAAATATTCTAACATCCAAAGGCTTTGAAGTTGAATTGGCACCTCCCCATACACAAAGTGCTTGGGGTCCAGGGGAAAAAGGATTCATGTTATAAAATTAGCAAGATGTAGTAATTATTTTAAAAAAAAATTCTAACAAAAAAATTATTTGGTTAAACTAGGTGTAACTTAAATACAACCAATCAAAAGTACAAGAAGGTTTTTTTTTTTTTTTGTATTTTTTTTTTTCATAACACTAAATTTTTTTTTTTTTTTAGTTCAAAAAATATTTAACACATAATTAGATTATAAATATGACATTTATTTGATTGAAAAGTTTATTGGAAATGACTTTTGATTGATCACATAATATCGTGCTATATAAATAAGCTTTTGAGGCCTAAAAAAAATATCATTATTCTCATTTATATTTTTAATTGAATTTAAATTATTTTTCTTAATTAAATCCTTCCATTTAAATTTTGTTACATTACATTAATTTTAAATACTAGAATATATAATTCTATATAGTATATACAAATATAAACAAAATAAATGTCTAATGTATTAATATATAATTTTGAATACAAACACAATTATAATAAATGTCAAGTAATAACTATTATCATTATCAAATTTCATATTTAGACAAAAAAAATTGAATTATGATATATCTTGTTCAAATATACTTTAGCATACTTTTAGCATAAACATAAATTAGTTTAATATACCTCATTCAAATTTCATCTTCTGAACATTTTACAAAAAAGAAAAAAAAAAAAGAAAAAAGAAAAAAAGGAAGAATTATCAATTGTACGTGCGGGCCTTCTCTTCTTGGGGTTCTTAGAAGGCTTGAAGCGCTCGAGCTTCCCGCATTCATTAACAGTAAATTAAGCAAACGAATAAGAACTATACAATCTTGAAATATGAATATCATATTTAGCTTTGTGCTGCTCAAGCACGTTTGGGAACAAGTTTCCACACTCCATTTTTCGGACACAGTGGTCAGAAACCATGCTTGACCATAGTGTGATCACTAACGCCAGTTATTGACCCGAATCTAGTCCCACAATGTACACATAATATCTCTAATGCTGATACTTATTATGTACTACTACATATCCACTAGTTAACTTCTCAATTCCACAAATATACGGAGCATTTGTTATTAGTTCCCTCCAATATTTCAATAATTTTTCTAGTAAAAGTTTGTAAATTTTAGTGTTTTGTTTTATAGAAAAAAAAAAGAAAAAAAAAAAAAAAAAGAAAAGAAGAAGACAATTAATAATAGTGTAGTGATTTAATCTTGCAACATCTATTTACAAATTAGAAAATTACATGATATAATGATTGATACACACATATATATATATATATATATATATATATATATATATATATATATATAGGCATGTTTCACGCCTATAAAGAATGAAAATATTATATTTCTTCAATAAAAATGCAAATATTATTGAGCTATTTAACTACATTCTAGATTATGTGATTTTTATTTATTTATTTATTTTTGTTGGACTTTGTTTCAATGGCTGCAAAAGCAGCTAAATTTGAGCAAAATACAATATTTTAAATCGATTTTTTTGTAACATAAATCATAGAAAAATAACATCGGAATTTCACTATACTTAAAAAATTAATGCATTGACTAAAATAATTAATATAACAAAATAAATGTATTTATCTTATTAATAATCTTTTTAATTGCATAGAATAAATAAAAAAATTAATTTCATATATATATATATATATATATATCAATTTTTTCTCACATAAATCATAGAAAAATAATAACCTCAGAATTTCACTATAGTTAAATAATTAATGCACTGATTAAAATAATTAATATAAAAAAATAAAAATATTAATCTTATTAATAACATTTTTAATTACATAGAATAAATGAAAAAAAAAATTAATTTAATGTATGTGTGTGTGTGTGTGTGTGTGTGTGTGTGTGTGTGTATATATGACATCACTTAAAAAATTAAGAAAATTAAATGGTCAAGATTCATTTTAGTTAATTCACAAATAATTAATTTTTGATGGCTTTTGTGTTAAATTGTTGTTATAGCAATTAAACACGAGGAAAAATGTCATTTCTAAATAAATTATTATTTTTACAAACAAAAAGAGTTTGTTATATAAAATTTATAACAATAATTATATAAACTCTTTTAACTTAAAAAATTAATGCACAACTATTGATAATTAATATTATATGCATTTACTAGATTTGCTAATTCAATGAACTATTGTTTTCATATAAATGTGAGATGGAAGCTTAAATTAAGAAAATATTAAAGAATTTCTCACATGACAGAACCTTATGCTTTATTTTCATATTAATTTATTTGGCTTTGCCTTCACAAAAACAATTTTTTTTTTAAAGAGTTTCAATTTATGACATCTGCTCCCGATGATAGCTCTTTATCATCGGACTAAGACACCAATCAATTTTTGGTATAAGCAGGAATTAAATTCTAGATCTTTTATATAATCATCAAAGACTTTACTAGTTAAGCTAACTCAAACTCACTCTTTCACAGAAACTTGGTAACCAATAAGGATGACAAACACTTTCATAGTTATGGCATAATTTTAACTCTAAAAACATTTTAGAGTGAAGAACTTTGTGCTTAATTAATATATACAGTGTATTCTTTTCAAGTGCCTCATAGGCTAACCAAAAAGTTCATTGAAAAAAAATTTATTAATTCAAGAGAAATAGATAAATTTCGCAATCCATCAAATTCAACACTCTTCAAATTAGTTTAAAGTTAAGGAGAAAACTAAAAAGCTTTTCTACTTATCCAAATGACCTTCCAAATCCATTGTAAGATTTCTCCATCAATTCTACCGTTAATGTTAGCATCAAAAGGGATTCAAATTAGGCAGGGCCAACTCAACAAATTTGGGGGCCTTAGGTAAAAAATTTAGGGTGAGGCTTTTTTCAATTATTTAAATATTAATTAAAAAATTTATTTAAATTTTGATTTTTAAAAAAAAAATTATTTAGAATCTATATATCATTCTCTTTGAGATGGAAAATTATTAATTAAATTTTTACATTCAAGTTTCATTAACATTTCCTTTTACTATCACTTAATCTTTTAGTAAACATTTATAATTAAAATAAAACATGATTTATAATAGAAAAATTATAAATTATCTAGAATAAAACAAAAATTAAAGTATAAAATAATAAAACCTGGTTTATCAAAACACAATTGTAACCTTAGAAAATAATATGATCACTTTACACTCTAAACTTGTACAAATAAAAAATTATTTATCACATAACTTAACAAATTAATTTTAATATAAAATATATTATTCTAAACTTATAATTTTATTAAATTAAGATAAAACTCGCACGTATAACAAATTAATGACTTTCTAAATGGATGGGAAAAAAAGCAAAAAATAATAATAATAATAATAATTACTAGATAGTCAAAGTCTAGATGTAGGTCGAACAAATAGAAGCACTAAAATAAAAACAGGTGACCGGCCAACTCAGTATTAAAGCTTGAATTAAAACTTAACTCAAAAAAATAAATAAAAAAAACTTGAATTAAAACAAATATATATATAAAAATTAATTTTCAAAAATTGCTTAATTGTAAGAAATGTGTAACTATAGTTTGCAATTCACATGGGTTCTGATAACTCCTGCAGATTGACATGATAACTCATAGCATAGAAAAAAGTGGAATGCTTCCTAGCCATAAACGTGTACACTTTGGACTTTGGAGAAAAATATTAAAATTTTTAAAAGTCTAATAAAAAGACTTGTAGTGGTGACTACGACTAAAGAGTGTTTAGTTCCAATTCCTTAACAAAAAAGGAGAGAGAGAGAATCCCAAATCAGTGAAACTCAGCAACAAGTAAAATAAAAAATAATAATAAAAAAAAAAAAAAAACTCAGTAGCAAGAAGAATAAAAAGAAAGGAAGAGCAAATAGAAGCAAACCTGAATGAAGATCAAAGAAGAGTAGCTAGCAAACAACGAAGAATGCTATAAAAATAGAATCAAGATGGAGACTAGAGAGAAGCAAGGTGAGTAGGGAAAAAAAAATACTAATCGATACTGTTTTTGATTTCTTGAAATTTAAGATGGAGAGAATACGTTTTTTCTGTCTATTTTTTCCTTACATTCAAGTACTAAATGTTAGTTTTTGTCAATGAAGTTATTTATAAAGCCATTAATTCAGATTTTAAATAGGAACATTATCTCTTCAATTTCTATGTTTTGGGAAAGGGGGCTTAATTTTTTTTTTTTGGATAAACCATCAGTTACCAAGGGGCCTTATTTTCTCTCTTCAAGGGCCCTAATTTTCGTTCTTCATATCAATTTATTTCTATTAGTGGTGCCTTAAATTTTTTTTCCTAGGTGAAGGAGCCGTAATTAATTTGTATTGAGGGGCCTTTCTGTTTTATTTGGGGGCCTTAGGACATTGCATTAGTTGTTTCTATGGTTGAGTCGGCCCTGAAATCATGTGCAATATCTAGGGAATTGCACTTGATGCAATAGTAAAACACTATTGAAATTGAAAATTCAAAAAATAAACTTTTAATTTCAACCATTAAATAAAAAAAGTAAAAAAAAGTTGAAAAAGTTAAAAAGTTAAAGCAAAAAAATGAAAGTGGTAAAAATTGATGTGAGTGAGTATGGTGTAATTGCACCCGGTGCAATACCCTAAGTATTGCACCGGATCCAAATCCCATCAAAAGCGTTAAATTAATTTAATGGGAGGATTTTTAGGAACTACTATAATAGTATAATGAGGTAAATGGACTAGGCAAACACAGTATTACAATAGGCGAATTAAGTTAATATACTAATATTAAATCCCATTAATTTGTTTTAGACTTTTAGGTGAATTAATAGGTATGTAATTACTACAAACTACAAAAGAATCAAAAAGTGGGTTTCAGCTAATTTAACTAGTAAAATCTCTTATGGTTGAATAAAAAATTTGGGGTTCAATTCCTGCCTACACTAAAAACATATCGTTGTCTTAGTCTGATGATAAAAAAGCTATTATCAGAAATAAATGTCATAGGTTGAAACTCTCTCTCTTAAAAAAAAAAAAAAAAAAAAAAAAAAAAAGAAAGGCGGAGGAAAAACATAAAGCTTAATGTGTTTAGTGTCATTTTTTTATATATTAAAATATGTTAAATAATACTCCATATTGGAGTAATTTAAGGAAATGGGAAACCCATTTACTCTTGAATTAAATAAATATTTGAATAATAAACTTTACAAATGTCAATATGTATAATGGTAATTTACTTAAGAGTATTTAACGATACTCATTATAATGTGTCAAGTATTTATAATGTGTACAAATCCTTGTTTGCCATATGAGTCCAAATCTTTGGTCTATAACTCTACATGAGTCCAAATCTTTTATATCACACTCTTCCTAGTCCACTTTATACTATGGGTTCCAGTTAACTTAATTGATAAAGTCTTTGATGATTGTGTAAGAGATCCGGGGTTCAATCCCCTTCTACACTAAAATAAGCATTTCTTATACTCTCTAAAAAAAAAAAAAAACTACACTATTGGTCCTTGAAGTTTACCCTATGTGTCAAATCAACAAAGGAATATACCAGCTATTTTCACCGATAGTCAAGATCGAGCGACCGATTTCTCACTGTGTTCTCTTTCTCGTGGCGTTGTCGGAAACCAACAACTGGTCCCGCACTTTTTGAGATGGACCGATTCTGTGCCGGAAGCCATCAATCTCCGCAATTCCGGCGATCCCGAGGTCATTGGAGAGAGAGCTCTCTTAGGCTCTAAACTGCAATAGGAAGTTCCAGAATAAGCAGAATGAGAACCCGTAGCTTCACCGACGATCGGCTCCGATGAAGGTTCTCGTCTTTGTCGAAGGCGATGGCAATGAAGAATCGGAATGGGATGATTGCCGATGACGTGGCGGTGGACGATTTGGAGGAGTACAAGATGTTGCCGCCACACGAGATTGTGGCGCGAGGACGATTTGGACAAGGACAAGATGTTACAAATTAAACAAAATCTGATATTAAAAAAAAATCATGTTTTTAATTAATTTAATGAAGTGGCATGTTTTTAATTAAAAAAAAGTTAAGTCATTGTTCCATTAGCCATGTAAGTAACACTATTATTAGCAGTTAGTAAAAGGACTAATACAACTTAGTTTTAAAACTTAAGGGACTAATTGTGCTCGTTTCAAACTTGAGGGACCAATTACGCACATAGGGTAAACTTCAAGGACCAATAATATAGTTTCACCAAAAAATAAATGAGCACTTTATACTCTACAAATAAAAATGACACGTCCATCAATTTAGTTAAAATGAGCACTTCGGTCAGTTTGGGGTGGGCTGGACCATGGTGCTTGACGCACCCAATAGCAACCATCAACACAACTTCCCCTTGTCGTGGTTATTGCATAGGTTGAAACTCTCTAAAAAAAAAAAAAAAAAATCCACTTTATACTCTAGGAATAAAAATGACACATGTCCATCAATTTAGTTAAAATGAGCACTTCGGTCAGTTTGGGGTGGGCTGGACCATGGTGCTTGACGCACCCAATAGCAACCAACAACACAACTTCCCCTTGTCGTGGTTATTGCTTCATCGAAATATTGATTGATGGTCACAACTTGAATAAGTTAAGCAGTGAGCAACCCACAGATTAGACCTAGCTAGCTGAAGTTGGTACAAGTTGTTCAGCAAATATAAGGCATAAGTGTGAGCCCAGTGTTATCATTTTTCTTTTTACTGTCTTCATATTTATCGCGTTCACAGATGGACTCAAGCCAAGCTTTGACTTGTCAGCTTCAACTTACTACCAAGCAAATCATTTTTTCACTTCCTTTGCACTTTAAATTAACGAATGACTCTAGATCGAGTATGGCAGGATCATGGACCCAAGTCATTATTTATACTGTCAAGGAATATCTCAAACTTGTGAAATCAAGCACATGATGGCATACAACTAATTAATTACTTTGACATTGCTGCATTCATTGCTAAAAGTTGTGGTAATCCCACGCATTTAAAGCCGTAGTGACCCATGCACCTACAACTTATATTACTATCAAAATCTTATTCTACTAATTGAAGCTCATGGAATTGTTAAATTCCTCAGTCTTATGTATTTTTACATGGCCACAATTACTAAAAGAGATATTTTAGAGCTCATAGACTCATCTATATGAAGTGATTCTCATTACTAAAGGTCCTTAAGGGGAGGAAAAGTGTGATTAATTAGGGTGGCTCTACATAGAGTTCAAGGTGGTCACAGAACCACCTTGACCTAGAAAAAAAAAATTATTATGTATAAATTTTAAAAATTTATGATTTTTTATCTTTGAAAAAACTTTGTGACCATCCCTAAATTTTTTTTAGGTTCAACATAATTAAATTTTGGACAAAATTTGACAACAAGCATGGTTGTAGACTAAGGCTACAACTCTATTCAATATATATATATATATATATTTTATTGAATGTGAATTTTAACAAATCTACCATTTAATTATATTTTCTTCTTAAATCTTCCATACTTGCAATATTTCAAGAAGATAAAAGATCAATAGGTATGCCGTCAATCAAATATTTAAATTTCGAGTTTTTGTAGTTTAAAATTATACATAAAAAATAATTTTATGGATCGAATGACAAATAACATCTGATTGGCATGAAATTTTAATGTGTTTTAAGAATATAGAGAACATACAATTCATCAATTAGATTTTCAAAATATGTAACGATGTTAATTCATTTAGTGAGAGTAACTACAATTAAGTTTGTAGCCAAACTTTGTTCTTAAACTTTGGTCTCCTTACAAATAAAAAGAAAAAATCCAAGAAATTTTTTATTTAACTAAACTTTTGAAGAAATGTAGTTTGCAATATTGATAATGAAATTATCATGTAACGATTTCAAAATAAATAATAATAATAAATTATTGAAGGAAATTGTAAGATTTTATATATTTGTGTGTGTGTGTGTGTGTGTGTGTTTTTTAGTCAATGTATGAAATTCTCTTTTTATTAGATTTTGTATAATTTAAGTTTCTTAATAATCACTCTCAAAAAAATTTCTGGAGTCGCCACCGTGATTAACCCTATTGTTTTTTTTTGCCTACTATGTTCCTTCGTCTTAAGTAACTAATCAAGCATATCTAATTAACTTTGCTATGATTATGCTCAATAAAAAGAGACTTTACTAGTTGAGCTAACTAAAATTCACTAAGTAAGATTATTTTATTTTATTTTATGTGTTTTAGGCACTTTCTTAAACGACATTGAATGTTAAATTAAAAGGTTTTAAGAAAATCTCATAACTTTAACTAAAATATTTTATGGGTTGATGCCTCTTGTGTGGCAGATCCATATCATAAAAACATGATAAAGAGGCTTCATTCTTCATGGACCCAATCACAGAATTCAAGGCTTCAAGAGTGATGCCCGTGGGAATTCGGATTTGATTCAATAACTTGAGCAGGGATTATCAATGAGTATAAGATGTCGCAAGTAATCTCCACATAGAAATAGTCTGTTGGGTCTTTTGCAGCTGGTATATAACTCTACTTCATCTTCAGTACATTAAGGAGGCTTGGCCTTTTGGTTCAAGGCTTTTCATGGGTGGTCCAAGTTGTGGTTATAGCAAAACCACCTCAGTACCCAGCAATCTCTTAAAATCTTCACAATCATAGCAACCTCCTCCCAATATAATAATTAATTTGCAACTTCTCTAAGCTGATACAGTACCCACAGACCTACCAAAGTCATTCAAATCCATCAAAAACATTTTAGGCCCACAGCTCACTTGAAACTCTCTTTAGGCCCAACCCGTGCCATTAGGTCCACTCATGATTTGGGCCACCTTCAATCAAAGCAAACCCACTCACACCAAAGGCCATGTCTCTCTATTGAACCAGGGTTGAGAAGACTTGTACGAGATAATTGCCGGTGGCTTCCCCAGAGCTTCAATGTTTGAGAAGTGTGAACAATCAAACACTTACTGATCATATATATAATTGACAATTTTACTTGCACATAGAAAATACAAAATAAAATATTATACAATCTTTGGTAATGAGTTGTACGCACTCATTAAAATGTCCGGGAAAAAAAAAGATTACTCTTTTTTGTTTGAAAATTTTTCGATTTATTTATATATTTCTTAGCCTCTCTTTTTTCCCCTTAATAGAAACAGACACAAATAAGAGGAAAATAAAATGAGATTCTATCACGAAGGCGAGTCAATAACAAATGTTGCCGTGTTGTTAATATAGAGGTAAGTAAACTATACACACAACTCTTTTCTCAAAAATAAATATAAAAAATAAAATTTCAAACCCAATTAATTATAATGAAGCATTCAAATCATAGATTAGGGTAGGTCCACCTGGAGGACTAATGAATTGATCCACCCTAGTCTTCCTAATAATAAAACATGGTCACTTATACAAGTGTGACATCACCGATGGTTTTTTTTTTTTTTTTCATTGTATTGATTATAAACCCGACTCACACCTACATAGGTGTAGTCAGCATTTCATTGGTTTGGGAGAACCATTTTAGTGTTCTTTCTATTGGAACTAATAATTTAGACGAGGCAATTTCCTCCCTCACCTAACAAGAAGTTATAAATTAATAATAACTTTTCGAGTTCCAACCATTGTTTTCCTTTCTAGTTTTCATTTGAATATATATATATATATATATATATATATATATTGAATTTTTTGGTGAATTTATTATTATTATTAATATTATTAGGCTAAACTACACTATTGGTCCCTAAAGTTTACATTGTGTGCGCAATTGATCCCTCAAGTTTGAAGCGAGCACAATTAGTACGTGCGTGGTTAAGGGAACAATGGCTTGGCATTTTTTAAAATGATGTGGCATGTTTTTAATTAAAAATTAAAAAAAATAATTCCACGTTAGATGAAATTGAAAAAACATAATGACAAGATTAAAAATAAATCTGATATTTGTTTAACAAAGGCACGACGGAGATAGTGGAAACACATATTTAAAATCATATGAACTGTTAAATAATTTATTTTTTTAAAAAGCATTTAGGGTGTTCTAGATAGTAGAAACACAGATTTAAAATCTTTTAGCATCACCAACAACAACAAAAGTAATTTTAACAAAGAGTTGCTTCAAAATAATTTTTTGACATCAATCAAATAGTTGTCGCATACCCAAGGGTGTCCAAGAGACTGACTAACTTGACCCACCTAAGGGATCCAATCGGATTCAAACCAAACTTGATCAAATATGATGGCCATGGAGGTCGATGATAGGTCTCTGCCTTCAAAACCCAACTCTAGCGGGTTGATTGATGATGACCCAAGTACAATCCGGCTAGATCTACTGGATTCAATGAGATCTAATCTAAACTAGATCTCACCGGATATTCTCCATTATTCGTCTCTTTCTACTAAAATCTCACCCGATTGTGCCATTTTTCGTTGTTATCTCATTGGGTCTTGAGTTTTTCGGATTCTCCTATTTCTCCCAAATTCGATCGCCACCTAGTGGTTATCGAAATGTTTCATCGACCTCCTTAATGGTTGGTGACAGGTATGGTTCTTCTCGGCTGATCGATTGCGAAGGAAATTCCATTTGAGTTATTGTGAATGTCAATCTCTCGCTTCCCCTTCTCTTTCTCTCCGTCGTGCCTTTGTTAAACAAATATTAGATTTGTTTATAATCCAATCAATATGATTTTTCAATTTCATCTCTCGTGGAATTTTTTTTTTAATTTTTAATTAAAAATATACTACATCATTTAAAAAAATGTTAAGTCATTGTTCCGTTAACCACGTAAGTAACACCGTTAACAGCAATTAGTAAAAGGATCAATACAAGTCAGTTTTAAAACTTAAAAGACTAATTGTGCTCACTTCAAACTTGAGGGACCAATTGCGCACACATAATAAACTTCAGGGACCAATAATGCAGTTTTGCCTTATTATTATTATTATTATTATTATTATTATATCATTGCCAAGCATACTGCCAGGAGCACTTATTGCATGCATCGCTTGCCCAAATGATTTTTCAGTAATTACTCCAGAAAAAGGGCCTTCATTTATCCAAAGTGGATCTTCACAGTGAGACTATTAACAGAAAATGGGAAATTTATAGAGTACTTTGGGAGTTGGCATTGCTCCCAAAGTAATGCTTCCAAACTACACAATAATTACTCTAGAAAAGGGCCTTAATTCATCTAAAGTGGATCTTCCCAAAATTTCATGTCAGTTTTTTCAATTTGTAGCCAATATCTATTAAGAGATGGCAGTTGGTGAAATTCCATAGGGGGAAAATCATATTACAATCCGCCTTGGGAGGTGTTATTCTAATACGTAAACTGATATTGAATTGTTGAGGAAAAACTTTTTTTTTTTTTTTTTTCTAGAATTTGAGGATGCTGAGAATGAAAGTGGAAAATGCATAGGAAATCTTCTAGTTTTATTGATCTTGAATTTAACTATATGCGAGATGTTTTATTGATCCACTATTAGCATAGTTCTTTAAAAAATAGGACCATTTTTATTATTATTGATATATAGTTAAAAAAAAAAAAAAAAAAAAAAAGGAACTTTAGCAATATTCAACTTTTTCTTATCGATCAACGCTTAAAAAAAATAGGAACTTTAAATCAAATTATTGATCTTTTTGGGCAAATTATGCTTTAAATCTTGAATTTAACAATGTACTGTTGTAGATTAAAAAAAGTACATTTTTTTTAATGGAAAATACTAGTTACAAATTTTTTTTATAAACTATTGATATGGTTAGCGGTTATTAGGAAGAAAAAAACTTACGTCAATGATGAACTTAAATGAGAACCAGTTGTGGGTTCCAATTAGCTCAACTGGTAAAGTTTCTGATGGTTGTATAAGAGATTTGGGGCTTAATCCCCGCCTACACCAAAAACTGATTAGTGTCTTGGTCTGATGATAAAGAGCTATCATCGGGAGCGGACGCCATAAGTTGAAACTCTCTCTAAAAAAAAAAAAAAAAAAAGAACCAGTTAGAA
This sequence comes from Quercus dentata, assembly GCA_028216015.1. Lineage (NCBI taxonomy): Eukaryota > Viridiplantae > Streptophyta > Magnoliopsida > Fagales > Fagaceae > Quercus > Quercus dentata. Next base: position 17,919,584 of record CP116454.1, on the reverse strand, counting down.
TTTACTACATCAACCTTTTATTTATAGGACTTCAAGTTTTTAGAGAGGTTAGATAATTAGAAAGTATTAGAGAGGTCCAGGTGAAAAGAGAGATGGAAGTAGAAAACAGGGTTAAGGCTTGAGGGTGGAGAATTTTTTTTTTTTTTTATTTTTATTAAATTTTGGAGTTAATGACTTGATGTTGATTTCTAGAAGGTTGTTGATATGATAATTAGTGTTAGGTTCTAAAGACTTAGGTTTTTATGTATTTAGAACTCTAATGTGTATTGTTGGCAAACCATGATCAAAACAATATGTTTAGAAGTGTTTTAGTCTTGCTCAAAGTTGTATATTTTATGTAAAGTTGGAATCGAGCTAATGCAGAAAGTATTGTGCATTTCGGCTTGGCTCGATCGATCGAAGCTTAAGCTCGATCGATCGAATCTCGGGCAGAATGTGTTTTTTTGCAGATTTCCAACTCAGCCCTAGTTGTTTAAAACATTTAGGGTTTTCTAATTTGTCCTAAGTATAAAAGGCAAACCCTAGCCACGTTTTAGTGTTACTCATATTGCTGTTTGTGTAAATCTCTTGTGAGATCTAGAGGAGCTTTCCTTTACATAAACTTAGGGTTTTCAAGGAGGAGATTTTATCTACACCTTGATGATCAACTCCATTGCTGCCATTGAAGTTTAAAGAAAACACAAGCTGGTGTGCTTGTATCCGGTGATGAATCCAAGAAAGAAGAAGTCCGTGGATTCGGAGCTTGTACGTGGTCGTGTCGATCAAAGTTCTACTGGTGGGTAGCAATAAGAAGTCGAGTGTGGGGGCTTGTAAGTCTTATTGTATGAACTTCGATTCTTTCAAGATAGTGGATTCAAGTTTACCTTGAGGATAGTTAGGTCAAATCCTCCCCAAGTTTTTACTAGTTTGGTTTCCTGGGTGATCATATCTTTGTGTTATTTATCTTTCCGCTGCTTTGCATGATATGATCTTTATGATTGTGATAATCTAGATTTGTTAAATTGGACTAAGTAACAACTTGGCTAATTACCTAGGTTAATTCAATTGTGTTTTAAGGGGTCTAAAAACTATCAATTAGTGTTTTCTTGACCATTAAATTTAAAAGAAATGTGTAATGATCTAAAAAATGTGTGATATATTCTTAAACCCCATTTCGTGTATACATATTCATTTTTTGGGACAGATTTTATTTTAAATTTTATAATTTGAGGGTGCTCTCAAATTAAACCCTAAACTTGAATTATTTTAAACCTTTTTAAGAGGATTCAATTCACCCATTTTTCTATATTTCTCTAATGTTGTTTGCTAAACACATGTGCCTAACAAACGCCCACACCCGTTTGTTGCTTGGTAAGCCAAAGTTTCTTTCTCTCTACTTTTAGCCTTTGGTCAGGCACAAAAATGGTTGGAGTCTCCGTACCAACGACAATGCTGGTGTTGGACTTTGGAGGAGACCGCATTGTTGGTAAAAATTTCGCTTTTTTTTATTTTATTTTATTTTATTTTTTTAAATGGTTTTATTAGCACCAAATTAGGGGTGTGCATGGGTCGGATTGAAAGATTTTTCGACCCAACCCATCACAATGGTTCAACCCAACCCATACGGATGAGGTTGGGTTAAGTTGAACCCATGGGTTGGACATTTTTTTTTAAATTTCTATTATTATTAACTTGGGCAGAAAATTATATATCCCACCTACTACCTAAGTTAATAAACAAAGTATTCATGAATTAGCATTCCAACTCAATTATAATCAAAATAGATCCAACTGACTTATTATACAAAATATACATAAACTAGGATTCAAACTCAGTTATAAACAAATAGGAGTGGAGTGAAGTGGAAGTGGGAGATGGCAAAGAGAAAAATAAGATTGTTAGGGTTTGCAAGATAATTGGGTTTTAGACATGAATAGCCAAATAGGGGAAGAATTATTAATTATATAATATATTTCTAAATATATATATTTTAAAATTTAAATATATAAATGGGTTGGGTCATGTTAGGCGAGTTTGTGATTGTTGTGACTCGCATTCAACCCGACCCACTAAAAACTGATCCAACTTGGCAAGTTGGGTTGGGTCAAATCGATTTTGACAGATTGGTAAGTTGGCTACATACTCCTACACCAAACAATGTTGTTTTCTTCTATTATTTGTGCAGTTATTTTTTGTGTTTTAGGGACAGTCTTTTAGAAAATGGCATTATCAATGAGAATAAATTAAAACGATTTAAAAAAGACACAGTTTTTATTGAATTTTTTAAAAAAAATTTAAAACTTAATTTAAAATTAATTCAAGTTAATAAGTTATACAGTTTCCTTGATGGATAGATAAGTTATACAGTTTCAAATGAATTTTTTTTTTCCCTTGCTTATTGAACGATACTATGCGTTATTTCTTTTTTGGGGAGACTCAAAGTCGTTCAATAGCGATGTTTACGTCTCTTTTGGGTAAAATTTCCTCCTTTTTGCCTTCCTAAAATTGGACAATGAGTTATTAAAAAGAAAAAAATGGACAATGATCTTTGGCATGTTGCGGTAATTTTAAAGTGAGGATTAGAATGTGGGTCAACATCAATATCCATAATACGACTTGACCATAAAACTTTTCTACTTTGGAGCGTCAAACAAGGGACAACAACAATTACTTACTGTTTTTTTTTTTTTTTTTTTTTTTGAGAAACGAGATTTGGTCTTTGGTTGAAAGCTTTTTAGTGATGGATATTTAATTGTGTTTTAATAATCCTATATTTTTCTGACAAGTCGATATATTTTTCGAAACATGTTCAGTTTTTCATATATTTGTATATATTATTTGAACATACTTTTTGCTATATTTTGGGTATGTCAAAATTTTATTTTTGTCATATTTTACTTTAAAAATAATATATTACAAATATTGTTTGAACTTTAAAGTCCGAAGACTTTGAATTATATTTTATTGGATTTGTTTTTAATTAATAATAACAAGATCAATATCTTGATTGTTGTGAGTTCTAGTTAGCTCAACTGGTAAAGTCTCTGATGGTTGTATAAGAGATCTCAAGTTCAATTCCTGCCTATACCAAAAACTGATTGGTGTACTCTTGGTTTGATGATAAAAAGCTATCATCGGGAGCGGATACCATAGGTTGAAACTCTCTCTCAAAAAAAAAAAAAAAATATATATATATATATATATATCTTGATTGCTACCAATGGAAACAACAGTGTTTTTAACAATATTTTGAATTATGATTATGTTCTTTCTTCTTCTTCTTCCCTTTTTACCTTGAATATGAGTACATAGTGCACCTGAATATGTAAAGATTAAAAAACAAATGGGCCCTTTTTTTTTTACCCACTATGTACTTTACAAAAAAATAAGATATTCATCTTAGAAAGGAGAAATAAAGCAAAGGAACAAGATAGGAACCTTATGGTTCTCAAAAGGATAAAAACTTTATAAAAAGCACATTCTACTTTATGATTAAGAATTCTGATTCAATTTAGCAAAAAAAAGAATTCTGATTCAATTATTTTGCCCCATATGTACGTTATGATAAGAACACATTTGGTTCACTAACTATGGTTGTTACAAAAGTAAGATTCTAGATTTGTGAAATAATAATTTTCTTAGATGGTTAGAAATATATACATTAAGATGCTACTGACCATGCAACTCAAACTCCTCTACCATAAACCTCATAGCAATTTTGCATAGCAAGGTACCATCTTGCTACAACAACAATTAATAGTGATATGTTCAATAATCATTAACTTAAACAATAAAATCTTATTCGATAGAAAATAAGAATGATTATCTAAAATATATCAAATAAATTTTTAAGAGACAAAGTATATATCATCGAATATAAATAAGTTTTTGATTATAAAACATGAAAAAATAATAAAATCTATATTGAAAGTTCAAATATGTGTATAAACACCCTTGAACGTTTAGATTCCCAAATTACAACTTAACCAATTCAAGCATTATGTCAAACAACAAGTGTGCGGAAAATTAACATAAGCTATAATATGGAATTGGAAAAACTATCTAAGCCAAATTAAAATCACAACCCACAGCAGATAATAAAATGCAAAGATAAAAGGGAAGGAAGATGCAAACACAAAGACAACACGCAATGTGTTATCGAAGAGGAAACCGAAGCCCTCGGTGTAAAACCTCTCCGCCGCCCTCCAAACGGTAAACAATCCACTAGAAAATATAGTTGGGATACATGGACAGCAATAGACCCTCCAAGCCTAATCTACCCAGTGCACCTAAGCCCTTCAAGCTTCTTGCTCCAATGAGGTTGCGCTGAACCTTTTTCTTTTCTAGCTTCCCGGATTCCGCTACTAGACCGTAGCATCAACCAATGTAGATTGGTTCCTTCCTAATCGCTTCCCGAAAATCCAAACAGCTCTCTCACGGTGATGAATATGGTGAGAACAAGGTTTGGTAACATGCCTCTCAAGGATTTGACAATGGAGAGGAAGAGAGTTAAGGAATTTGAAGAGACTCTAATGTATAGATTGTGGGTGAATCAATCTTGTTTTTCTTTAGGGTTTCTAGCTCAAAATTCTCTCTGGAAGCTCTCTTACATTTGTGGGTAAAATGGGTATTTATATTGGAGTGAGAGAGGAATGTGAAACGTCGGGTTTTACAAAACGGGGGTGGCTCGCGGCTTGACCTCGCGACTTGACTAAGTCACGAGATCCAATCGCGAGATAACCGTATGGCCAGTTGTCCTGTTTTGTCCTGTAGTGCTCCAAATAGCATGACTGTTCACCTTCCGGCATGCTTGGCACGTGTGCTGCGTCTGGCGGCTTGCGGCCGCGAGGCCAAGCCGCGAGTCTCTGTTTTCTTGTACACTCTTGACCAAATTTCACTCTATCTCACTCACTACCCTTACAACAAGCCCACCTAAATACAGGGTTACTAAATGCTGAAATACAAGCAAATTTGGCACGGAATAAAGCCAATTAGATGGTTGAATAAATTCAACCTTACAATCTCCCCCTTTGGCTATTCTCAGACAAAACCCTACAACAGACTCTAGACTTAACATGTGAGTTGGGAACAGTTGAGCAAAACTCACTCACACCTAACTCTAGAAGTCAGAAGCACTTGAATCATATGAACATAAGACTCTGAAACACAACAATACACCATGATCATTGTAAGCGGAAAATCGTGAAATGCATAAGAAATGGCAATATGTGATCAAGCAAAGATGGAGTTAAGAAACAAACCATGGCTTGATCAACCAAGTAATCACTACAAGGTAGAGACCACAATGCTCATTCACACTTGGAATGAACACAAGGACATACAAGCTAACAAGCACAAGGCAAGATACTTGTATGCTCAACACTCAACCAATGCATAATACACAAAGTATATGCATCTAGGAACAATCCTACAAGGGCACAAGAGTGACAGTACATAAATCAAAATGCAAGACATTTAGATAGAAGTACTGATTTCAACATAGCATAAAAGGCTACATTAAGCAAAGTACAAACCATAAAGCCTACAGAATATGCATAAAACATTAACCATAAAAGCTTACATAAGCACATGGGTACAAAACACAATATTAAACCAAGATCAACAAAACACATTACAAAACATAATAGGTTGAATAACATCAACAATATATATATAAAAGATTAAAACAAGTTCAAATTATGAGTTAGAAACAGATATACACCAAAACCACAGTGTATCAACCCATATAAACAAAAACCAAAAACATAAACCTATAAGTTTAAAGGTTAAGACAAAAAAAAAAAAACAAGAGTATGTGTGTACTCCCCCTATCACTATGCACACTTCCCTTTGAGCTTTCTCCCCCTTCCTGAATGCTATATCTCCCACTTTTTGGCACGAATAGCTAAAGGTTGTCGTCCAACTTCTGTTGAATAGCGTCAAGCTGATTTTCCATTGTCTCGAGTCGCAGTTGAACATGGTTGTTCATGGAGTAGAGAAGTGTCACCATCTCATCAATGCGTTTCTGAATATTTTCAAGCAAATTACCCATTCTATCAGTTTGAGGATCGATGCGGGCTTGCGGAATGTTGGCTTGTGAAACTTCGGGAATAACACGCGAAGAAGGTGTGGTATGTACATGTGTCTCTGACTCGGGAGCAGATGGAGTAACCGGAGAGATGTGTGCACTCTTTGGTGTTTTAGAGAAGTGACTTCTGCTAGCTTGAAGAGTGTACATGGAAATAGGACGTTGACGGGTCAACATTTTTCCATCTGTGGGAGGAACAACGCCTTCACGAAGAATGAGCTTCATGATGAGACTGCAAAATGGAATAATTCCTCGAGCTGCAGTTCGAATTGCGGTCTTCCTCATGGTGTAAAAGATGTGAGCACAGATATCAATGGGGGCTCCTGTAACAAGATCACAAAGGAATTGAGCTCTCCCAAGATTTATGAATGTAGTGTTGGACGGTGGGTAGAGATTAGTGAACATGATCAACTTCAGTGTGGTCGGCTCTAGTGCAAACTTTGCGGTCTTGATGGATGTTCCTGTATTGGATACTTCATGATCGGATCCTAGGATTTATAAAATGTCTTGAATCTCTGGAGTTCGATCATCGTGCGGAGTTCGATCCACATTCTGAGGTCTAGTGATGCCGAGAACATCTGCGATGGAGTTTGAGGAAATGCCAAACTCTTTTCCTCCACCCCAAAAAAATAAGTTCAACTCCAAGATCGATTGCATTGGAGAAGCATTCTTTAACCAGTTCATCCATTGGATCAACAAAGTTCCTAAACAAGTTTGCCCAATCTCATTGCTCAAAGATTCGAGGGATAAAAGTGGTCCCTAAGGTGTTAAACTCCACCACCCGTTCCACTATAGGAGTTGACTTGTCAAAGATGTTTGAGTAGATGTGTGAGGTAAGCGGGGTTCTAAACCTCTCATCATTGGAGTCTTGAGATGACTATGATGAGAGTCGAGTCCTTTTAGCAATCTGGGGTTCAAAGGCAACAATGTCTTTACCCTTAAAGGACCGACGAGACATCTGTAAGAGAATAGTCCCACAGCAAAGAACCAAAAACAGCACCACACAAGATAAATATCAACATGATTCGATGCGGATAAGAGTGAAAACTAGAAAAATTAAAACACAAAAGCTAACTTAAGACAGTTCAGACCCAAACAAACCACCATCAATACTAAAGTGCACAATACGACAGGTGCAGCAAAATGGTGAAAGAATAATAGAGCATAGAGAGACACAAATTCTAAAATAATCACAATTAGACAGTCTACCATGACCATGATATGCATACAAAGATAGCATTCGAACATTAAGAACGGATAGCATAAAACAAACCACATAAAATTTCAAAATGAAGGATCGTAGCACCCCAAATAGAGCACATGGTCATGAGACACAATCATTCAAAAAAAAATTGTTTTAAAGGAATATTTTCAAGATGCCATCATCCATACGATATGATATCATAAAAACACAGTAAACCAATGCTGTAAGCCAACTACAACACACAAACAAGAAAAAGGAGCAAAAATACCAAAAATACCAAACCTGTCTAACACAAGAGTTTGAGAATCAACAACAGGCAAATAATGGACCAAAGAATAAACATATTGTAACCAATCAACATGAAAACGGATGAAATCAACAACAAACACAACTAGCCATACCCATCAAACAAAGAGAGGAATGTTTCGAACATAGTATCTATCCAAATGGAAAGAAACATTCATTAAGCGAGGAAAATGAGATGAGGAAAACGAGACCCATACCTTTTCTTGATGATTTTGAGAAGAAATGAAGCAACAATGAAGTTTGAAAATGGGTACACGGAGTGTTTGGGAAGGAGACAGTTGTGAGAGAAGATGAATAGTCACAAAAGTTCGAGGGAAAAACTGAAAAAGATTTAAAAACTGCCCCTATTTTTGCCAAACACGCGTTTTTCGCGACTTAATTGAGTCGCGAACAAGTCGCCGATTCAAGCCGCCAAAACACTCAAAGACAAAAGTTTGAAAAATTTTTCTAAGTGTTTTTCGCGATCGGAAGGTCTACTCGCGAGAGAGTCGCCAGCTACCAAAATCTCTGAGTAACCCTCGCGACTGGACCTTCCACTCACGAACAAGTCGCCAAAAATAACCCGCAAAGATGCGACCGAGGATCACGACTTGACATACCCGCGACTGAGTTGCCAAAACAGGGCAAAACTGGATTTTTGAAATTTTCAGATTTTTCTAACAAAATACTTTCCAAAAACACTTAAAACACTCAAAAATCTTTTTGTGCTTGAATTGACAAAGATTGAGCATGTGAAAACAGATTTCATCAAGTACAATCACACAAATGATTATGGCATTTATTGAACATAAACTTGTGTGTTGTGTGTGGATATCAACAATGAGATAGTCTTTAGTCTAATGTGAAGCTTCAATGATCAATTTAACCAAGGCATACACAATTAGCACTAGATCATGTGATCCATCTCAATTATAGAAATATGTATATATGACCTCCCACAAAACTTGATAACATATCTTGGAGCTTTACACTTGACTCCACTTTCAATCATACCATTTGATCTTTTTGATCCTTTGAGACAATTACCTCTCATTGTGAGAGTGATATATGATATTTCACATTAAAGAACTAGCCTTTGGCTTTCTGAATAAACATTCTCTTTAATATAAGGTCGCTTACCCTTTTTCCTAGTCGAATACTAGAATTTGCGACAGGCTTTTGTAGCTCAATATCTCTTTTCATTTGGAGATTTACATTTGGTGAGCTCTTTTTAGCAAAAACAAAAATAAAGAGTGGGAAGATATATAGACACAAGTCTATGCATGTCTCAAGATCAACATAACCATTCACTAATCATTCATGACAAGTTTGAAGATCTATTTACAACAATCACATAGATTTCAAGATTTTTCCCACAGTGATATGAGTGCAAAGAAACAAGCAATGCTCGATAATGCACAAAGCCATTAGCACAAAGGTACAAGGCAAAACAGGTTTTGAGACAAAAAACTCAACAATGTCAATCAAACTTTTTGATTTTCTAATTTTTATGTGATTTTTGGATTTTTGACATAAAAGAAGAAAAAGATTGATCAAAAATAAAAAGAAGCAACAATATGCATAGGTAGATGAGCAAACAACTATCAGCAAAAATAACAAGCAAACAAACAAATATCGTCGCAAGGCATAGGAAGTATTAATGCATGGACATGTTGTAATGCTTATGCATGAGTATCCTTTTTCACCCACACGTCACTTGCGTTTGGGGTGATTTCCTTCTAGGATTGGGTACGGGAGTTAGGGCTTTCAAAACTTCGTGAGAAGCTTTCCAAGCAGTTGGTGAATGCAGCAATCATCTTCATCACGTTCATCATTCCGGGATCACCATTTTGATCTCTAGATTGTTCACCTGCCCAATTTCTTCTATCATTTCTAGGTCCTCGTGACCTTTGAGGAGTTGCACTATTCTTTGCTCTCAACTTTTGGCAATTTGGTCGAGTATGCCCTTGAAGTCCGCAATGATGACACACATAAGTTGCTCTAGGACCTCTTTGTGGTCGTGGACTTGACTTGGCACGAGATTCAGACTTGCCCACGCAGTTGATTACGGGGATTCAACAACCGTTGTTTCACCACATTCTTCTTCTCCTCCATCTTGAGCTTCTCATCGGTAAGGTCAACTTCAACTGGATCTTTAGCCTTTACAAACTTCACTTCTTTAGTGACAGTTCCGGATGAGCTACTTCCTCCCAGTATATCCCAATCCGGTTTGTCTCGAAAAACTCTTTTGAGATGAAATAACATCATCTAGCTTCTTAGTGGTGACTTTCTCTATTTTAGCATTTGCTTGCACAACCTCTTGCTCAAGAAATCTCAATTTTGTGTAAGCTTCACGCCACTCACCATTCAGTGTCTCTATCTCACATTTGGCCTCCCTATATCGGATTAGGAGACTTTTATAGTCCTTCTCTGCCTTCTTCATTTTCTCACAGCAGTCTTGGCCACCCTTGTGTACTCACCCGACTTCTCCGTAGTGAGTTATAATTCTCTTGAAGATTGGTTGTGCTTTCATCTTCTTGAAAGATCTGATTCTTCAACAATTCCCGGTGATTCTTCATCATTATGTTCTCCAAGGTCTCGTACAAGCAGATTCAACTCGTCTCAAGACTCAACATGAACAATAGTCATAAAAGCTGAGTAGTTCCCCTCTCCATCACAGCTTTCTTGATTAAGTCGGATGAATCTGAGTCACTCAATGTTGTGGCATACACTTTGCCTTTTGATTTCAAATAATTCGGACATTCTTTCTTAAAGTGTCCATGTCCGTTACATTCGAAACAAGTGACACCTTGTGTAGGTTGGCATTCTTTTCCATCTTTCTTTTTGAATTCCTTTTTCTCCCTTCCAGAACTTTGGAATTTTCTTTTATCATCAAATTTGCCATTATTTTTGAATTTCAAGAACTTTCTGAAATTTTTAACAAGGTATGCAACATCTTTGTCAACCACATTTTCTTCCGATGAGTCTTGATCTTCCACCTTCTCATTAATGGTCTTAAGAGCAAGAGATTTACTCTTCCGTTGATTGGGCATCAACATCTCATAAGTCCGAAGAGAACCAACCAGCTCCTGGACTTTGATGTCATTAAGGTCCTTGCTCTCTTCAATCGCTGTCACTTTAGCACGAAAACTTTTCGGCAATGATCGAAGGATCTTCCTTACAATTTTAGAATCCTCCGTTTTCTCCCCCAAATTGAACTTGCTGACAACCACCTCATTTAGCTTCCCATAGAAAGAGTCAAAGGACTCATCCTCACTCATTTTGAGATCCTCACTCATTTTGAGCTCCTCAAACTGAGTGGTTAGCATTTGCAACTTGGTGTCTTTCACTTTCTTCGTGCCTTCGTAGGTGGTTTCCAATATCTCCCATGCTTCTTTGGCAACGGTAATGTGAGAAATCTGTGAAATTCATCCGGAGACACACCACGAGAAAATAGCATTGAGTGCTTTATCTTTGTTAGCATTAGATGCAGCAAGTGCTGCCTTATCCCATGTGGATTTGGCTTCCTCGGGGCCTAGTCCAACCTATCTCAACAAACATCCCAAACAGATTCATTAATAGAACACGAAAAAGCTCTCATGCGAACCTTCCAAAAAGCATAATTACTACCATCAAAATATGGAGGTGCATTTAGGGATTGAGACTAATCCATCTCAAAAGGGAGTCAAGGATCACACAATGGTAATGAAACCACTAGAACTGTACCCGCTCTGATATCAATTGAAAGTTCAAATATGTGTATAAACACCCTTGAACGTTTAGACCCCCAAATTACAACTTAACCAATTCAAGCATTATGTCAAACAACAAGTATGCGGAAAATTAATATAAGCTATAATATGGAATTGGAAAAACTATCTAAGCCAAATTAAAATCACAACCCACAACAAATAATAAAAGGCAAAGATAAAAGGGAAGGAAGATGCAAATACAAAGACAACATGCGATGTGTTATCGAAGAGGAAACCGAAGCCCTCGGCATAAAACCTCTCCGCCGCCCTCCAAGCGGTAAACAATCCACTAGAAAATATAGTTGGGATACATGGACAGCAATAGACCCTCCAAGCCTAATCTACCCAGTGCACCTAAGCCCTCCAAGCTTCTTGCTCGAACGAGGTTGCGCCGAACCTTTTTCTTTTCTAGCTTCCCGGATTCCGCTACTAGACCGTAGTATCAACCAATGTAGATTGGTTCCTTCCTAATCGCTTCCCGAAATCCAAACAGCTCTCTCACACAAAGATGAATATGGTGAGAACAAGGTTTGGTAATATGCCTCTCAAGGATTTGACAATGGAGAGGAAGAGAGTTGAGGAATTTGAAGAGACTCTAATGTATAGATTGTGGGTGAATCAATCTTGTTTTTCTTTAGGGTTTCTCTCTCAAAATTCTCTTTGGAAGCTCTCTTACATTTGTGGGTAAAAGGGGTATTTATACTGGAGTGAGAGAGGAATGTAAAACGTCGGGTTTTACAAAACAGGGTGGCTCGCGGCTTGACCTCGCGACTTGACTAAGTCGCGAGATCCGATCCAGAGATAACCGTATGGCCGATTGTCCTGTTTTTGTCCTGTAGTGCTCCAGCTAGCATGATTGTTCACCTTCTAGCATGCTTGGCACGTGTGTTGCGTCCCGGCGGCTTGCGGCCGCGAGTCACTCATGAGGCCAAGTCGCGAGTCTCTGTTTTCTTGCACACTCTTGAGCAAACTTCACTCTATCTCACTCACTACCCTTACAACAAGCCCACCTAAATACAGGGTTATTAAATGCTGAAATACAAGCAAATTTGGCACGGAATAAAGCCAATTAGATGGTTGAATAAATTCAACCTTACATATATATTTTGAATTTTGAAAACCTGAATTCAATTAAATAAAAGTATAAATTACTAAATTGTATTGTCTTCATTTCATTTATAAGTTTTTCATATGCCAAATGAAGAGAGAGAAAAGAGAGTTTATGTCTTAGTGTATGGTTTAATGGAACAATAAATATTCAAGTTAACATTTTGTATCAAATGCTACCATATCATTTGTATCAAAATTCAATAAATAAGAGACATGTGTACAAAAATAACAATTCACTAACAAATGTATTTCATTTATTAGTGGGATAGTTATTTTTTCCACGTCTTTCATTTTGAATTTTTATAAGACTAACGCGGAATCATTAATTAGTTCTATGAATTAATCTTGGTGAAGTGATGAGATCGTTAGGAATAAAATGCCACTAGAATCATCCAAACGTACTTTTCCATGAATAATGTTAGTACCACAACAAAACCCACAACTTTGCCACAACTTATCCATGTGGCGAGTTGTGGCAAAGTTGTGGGTTTTGTTGTGATACTAGCTAGCATTATTCTTTTTGCAAGCAATGAAATTTTTTTACATGTTTTGCAATGTAAAATTTTGTTGTAGGTTTTGTTGTAATACTTGTTGATTGTTGATTGGCACCAATTGATTGTTTAATTTTTCTAGCAAGCAATTGTTTCCAATTAGGCATTTTCAATTCCCACTTTATTTCACGTTCACATTTGAAATTCCCAATTCAGAGATACTTCGTTGCTGACTACATTACATATATCCTTCAACTTCAAGGACCTACACTAACATCTCTGGAATGTCCTCCACAACCACATTTAATGCCACAATAGTTGATCTCCTAGCCTTGATCAAACAAGCCCTGTCCTTTCTTCAAATTCCATCAACCAAGCTCACTACACTTGTTGTAATTTTGTACTTATAGCCAGGCCTCCTCTCCCTCTCTCTCTCTCTCTCTCTCTCTCTCGGCTAAGTATATATACGATATATATAGGCCTCCTCCATACATTAGATTGTGATCCAATAATATATAATCAATTTCAACAAGTTTATAAAGAAAAATGAAGCGGGATGAAAAATTGGACTTATTATTACGCGATGCTTAATGCTTCCATTAAAGTTAGGTAGAACATACGACTAGTCTTTATTTTGTTAAGGTGCAAGGTTTCGTGAACCGTATGGAACTAGCTTTATTGAACCAGAACTTTGCATGTAGAAGAAGTCAAGGCGCGGAAAAGCATGCAACTTTTCCTCTTGAATTGGAAATTCACATCGTTTTCCCAACATCTGGGGACTACAATTTATTTTAGATTGTTCAATTGATAGGAGAATACAATAAAGTTATATAAACACAAATAAGCTTTATCATATTCCTTCTTTTGACGGAGGAAACCCACACTGGACGTCTGATTAAAAGAAAAAGAAAAAGAAAAGCAGGACTTGCCAGAGACTCAGAGGTGGCTATCAAAACTGGAAAGTAATATATGGTTATGTTCCACCAAGGGATAAAAAAGCTTTTCAACTAAAATTCTATATATGTAAAAGCTTTGTCGTTGAAGCAGTACAATCATAACTTACTATATCATGGATTGCAATTAGTTGCACCCGATGCAATTCCTCTCAATGATTGAAACTGAGAGTTGAAAAAAATAACTATTTACTGATGTACGTTAGGATTGGGCTGAAAAACTCAGCGCGTCTGCGTCTGGTGTTTTTTTTTTTTTTTTTTTTTTTTTGCACGTGTTTGTGAGACTTACGACTACTGTTCATGAACAGTAGCAACAAAGTTTGACTTTTCTTGCTCTTTTCAGCAAATCAATGCACTGTTCACGGACCCGTAAATTTCACTTTTCAGCAATTTTTTTATTAAAAATGAGTCTCATGGTACTATTCACACATTTAAAAATTATTTTGCTACAGTATTTTTCAGTTTTCAGTTTTAGTTTTGAGTTTTCAGCCGTATCCAAATGGAAGTATTTGTTTGGATTGGGTGTTTGCGTTTACAAGTTTGCGTTTTTTTATTTTATTTTTTTTATGCGTTTCAGGGAGTAATGCGGTTCTTGTTCATGCACTGTTCATGAACAGTAGCCACAAAGGTTGACTTTTCTACGGTGAATAGTGCACCAATTGGTAATGTTCACAAACGCACAAATTCCACTTTTCAACAACTTTTTCATTAAAAATGGGTCCCATGGCACTATTCACACATTTAAAAATTATTTTGTTACAATGTTTTCAGTTTCAGTTTTCAATTTCAGCAAAAATAAGCTAAATCCAAATCGACCCTAAAAATAAGTTAAGAAAAGTAAAAGGTGAAAGTTAAAGAAGTGAAAAAAAGAGAAAAAAAAATTATGAGTGGGAAGGGAAGAATTGCATCATGATCTTAATCCATATATCATAATACCATTCATGAGAAGTCATAAAGACATCTTCACAATGTAAAATAATTAATGTATCTAATAATAATTGAATAAAAATGTATCTTTACTATCATCTATAAACTTAAATATGTTGTCAAGTCATGATCATCTTTTCTTATAGATATGATAGAAATTTAACTTATAGGGTACATTTCATAATGATTGTTTTTTATTATCAAGCCACGACACTAATCATCTTAATTATTTTGTGCAAAGGTGGATTCCAAATCCCAAATTGTTTGTTAAATAATAAGAGATTTTATTAATTGAGTTAACTGAAACCCACAAAATTATCATCATCAATCACTTATTCTCTAGTTTCATTTTTTCATAATTGATCCCACCAAACGGTTTATGATGACTGATCCTGATCTTTATTGAACTTTCTAACTTAACCACAAGAGAAAAAGAAAGGAGGGGAAACTGAATAGAAGAAACTGCTGTGGGCCACGAACTATGTTACTTATTAACATGCATCTCAAATTTTAAAATATGTTCCTTCAAACGAAAAAAATATATCAAAAAGTTTTGGTTTTCTTTTTCTTTCGAGATGTAGACTACAAAAAATTGAATGTTGATTTAGTCATCCTCTTCTTTTTCTTTGTAATTCAACAAAAGTTGATTTCTTCATGTATAAAAACATCATACAGCCATACTTATTTGATACAATAGTTAGCGTCACATATCAACCTACACATAGAAACTCATGGAGATTGCTGCGTTTCTCCTCTTTTTTGCAGTGTTGTTGGTACACTGTTTAAAGGCTAGCTCAGCTACGGCAGTAGAGACCAACATCACCACAGACCAATCAGCGCTTCTTGCCCTCAAACACCATATAGATGGCCCTTACAAAAGGTTGGCAAGCAATTGGTCTACCTCTACCTCTGTTTGCCATTGGATTGGGATCACTTGTGATGAGAGATACCATAGAGTCATTGCCTTGAATCTTTCTCATATGGGTCTTTCAGGAACCATTGCTCCACAAGTGGGAAACCGAACATTCTCGTCTCATTTATCCTTCAGAAACAACAATTTTCATGGTTCTCTTCCAAACGAGTTTGCTGCTTTACGTCGGTTGGAAATTGTCAGCTTTGGATTGAACAACTTTTCGGGAGTGTTACCATCATGGCTTGGGTTTTTACCCAAACTTCAAGATTTGTATGCTTATACAAACAGTTTTGAAGGTACCATTCCAGCATCTCTAGGCAACTTATCGTCACTGCAAATACTTCATCTCAGCGAAAACAAGCTTTCAGGTTGGATGCCCTCCACCATGTACAACTTTTTATCTTAAATTATTTTATTTTGGTATCCACATTTTGTCGATTTTCTTTTATCTCAAGAAGGTCTCTCATGTATAAAATATTTGGGAGCGTCACGACTTTAGTAAATATGAGTGTATACTTAATATATAATAGTGTATACGAAATAAACACCACCCAAAATATTTTGTCATTTCTTATCTCAAGAAGGCATATCAATCATTAAAATATTTTATCTTTTTCATAAAAAAAAAAAAAAAAAATCTTTTCACAGCGTGTAAATGTTACACTTTTTTTTTTTTTTTTTTGATAATTACATGAAATATTCATTTAACTGAAAATAGAGGTACAACTGAGAGAGCATACAACAACTGGGAGGAAAAACAACAACAACTACACCCCACTCTCCCCAATGAACCCAAGAGCCCAACACTTAACTTGTGTTTGCATATTAAAGTTTTGAGTTTTCTTTCCTTGGGCTTTAGCAACCCCTTTTAAAAACCCTCTCTGTGGGCATAAAGGGGAATTGGTGGGCTCATTGAAAGGAGAGGGATTATTTGTGGGAAACAAGTCAGGTGAAAATTGGGACTCGGATGCCAACAATGGAGAGCCTAAAATTGGGGCCTTGACCATTACATTTTTACCCTTCACAGAAGACCCTTGGGAATCACGGGAGTGCATAGTTGAGGAGGGTGTTGGGCTCAAGGTGTTGTTGGAGCTTGTGTGATTTGACAGAGCTATTGAGTGCGCATGCTCCGGACCCAGCCACGCCCGACTAGCAACCATCGAATCTGAATGCCAGTGACTTCTTTCAATCTTTCCTCCTCCGACCCACCATATCTAGCAACTCTATGATTCTCAAAAACCTCCATGAAACCATTGCTTTTTCTGGTCCAGCCCCCAAAATACTTGAGACAATCGGTCTCACCAAGACCCAAAACACCACAAATAAAACAAAGGAGAAGAAGCCGCTCCATTTGAAACCCGGACCTGAACCTATCCTGGAAAGCCATTATTCCCATATCTACAAACGTTTGATCGGAACCCATCATCCAAGCGGTTCTATGAGAGAATTTGAAGGCTCGCGTGCACACCACGTGAAGTCCGATCGCATGGTTGAGATGGAGAAAACTTCAAACACTTCTGCAAAGAGTTGTAGATGCTTAAAACCCCCAGTGAAAGAGGGAGAGAAGACTTGTACTAGGCAACAGGAAAAAAGCTCCTACTGAGGGAGAGAGAGAAACTTTCTCTCTCCTACAAGCTGTAGGAGAGAGAAGTTTAGTTTGTTCTGTATGGTGTGTTTTCAGTGTTTGGGTTAACCTCAATGTGAATGCTCTTCGTTTATGAGACTAATTATAAATGTTACACTCTTGTGAGATTCATAGTGAAAAAGATAAATGTATATTTAATAGAGTGGTTTTTGCTCCCATTCTCATATAGACATATATGATATACCCTATATCTTCCATAATCCAATCACGTGTGCACTACATAGTTCGTAGCCCTCCTCTGTCTCAAAAAAGAGAAAAGCAGAGGGCCGAAGCACATCTATCTAATTTTGTGTTGACTAGCCTCCCAGATACATATATATATATATATATATATATATATATATATATATATATATATATATATAAAAGCTATTGCAAAAAAGTCATTTGAGCTAAAAATTAGTGTTTGTAAAAAAATTAGGAGAAGTTGTTGTTGCGAAACAGAATTTTGAGTTTTAAAAACGCTTTTTTAGGCCTCCAAAATGCTTAACCAAATAAGTCCAATATATCAACAAACTCTCTATCATTCTTTAGTTCTTTAAGCATAAGCTTTTTGCTGGCCTTATCGCCTAAAAACACCCAACCAAACAAACCCAATATATCAACAAACTCCCTATCCTTCTTTAGTTCTTTGAGCGTTAGCTTTTTGCTGGCCTTATCCTCATAAAATGGAGAGTACTTATTATTATTAAAGAGTTCCTCGTGATAAGGATATAGTTTTTTGGCTAAAAGTAATATAAAATTCATTCTCTAAGTTTGATTGAAATTTATTTCAATCATCTGACATTATTTTCATTCAATTATGTCCTCTAAGTTTCAAATTTGTTCAATTCAGACATTTTGTCCAATTTTGTTAAAACATTGCCCTTAAAAAAATTATTTTTACATGAAAAAAATCTATAAAATATTTTTATAGATTTTTTCATATAAGATTTTTTTTTCTCAAAAAATATCTTTTTATTAGTTAATTGCATACTTAACATCAATTTTTAATTTTTTTTAAAATGAAATTGGACAAAATTTATGAATTGAATAGCTTTAAAACTTAGAGAATTCAATTGAACAAAAGTAAAGTTAAAAGATTGAAATAAATTTTAGTCAAATTTAGAGAATGCACTTTGTATTTTAGCCTAGTATTTTTGACAATATATTTTGAGTAATTATACTATACTTTAGAGGTACAATAATGATGTATTCCTTTTTCTCACATAATGATGTAAGTTATATTTTTTTTCTTCATGCTTGGTTTCAATTTATTTTCAAGCCTAATAGTATTAGAGTTAGTATAATTAATATTATACTTAAATTAATTCATAATTTAAGTTGAATATATATATATATATATATATATAAGTTAAAAGATTAATCTAAATATAAGACATTCAAAAAAATCATTTGAATAATTAAAAATAAAATTAAAAAATAAGTTAACTTAAAGTATTAAGAATAAGATAATCTACTCAAAAATTTTAAAATATTATATGTATGCCTTGGGTTTTTAATACATTGTATGTCGATTTTATTTTGAATTAACTTAAAAGTGTCGAAATATATATATATATATATATATATATATATTATATCTTATACATATGTAGCATTGTATAAGAGATTTTATTTTAAAAAAACAACAACATATAAAATTAACGAAGGAGGTAATTAGAAGATATTGTTATAATATACCATGTCAAGTAAATTTTTTTCTTGACTACATTAGGTGGTCAGAGTTAAAATTTATTTGAAAAATTTGAGTTTGGAATATTAGGTCTAGGCCTAGAGCTAGCCTTAAATAATAACGTTATAAGTTTATTTTATCGAATTTGTTATCCAAGAAATGAAAATACACAACATGAGTACAAGTCATTTGAATGATCAAAGTTCAAAGAAAATTTACTCCAATGTGACATAACTACAAATCAATGATCCATTGGTTAATTTGGCTTCTCCTCACATCCCAATGGTGATGTCCAGGACACAACCTAGGGTCCGTTTAGGAACAACTTATTTAGTTGAAATTGAAAACCTTTTATTAAAAAAAAAAAAAAAAATTGAAAACTAACTGAATAGTACCAAAAAGAAGGTAAAAACTAAAATGAGCAAAAACTTTCATCAGCCCCCAAACGGAGTCTTAATGTAAAAATGTAACATTAGTATGAATCATTTGAAAATTATAATTTATAAGTTTAAAGTTTCCCCAGATTTCAACATAAAACAGGTTTTTGGAAATTAATCTAATTTCCTATCAACTTTATTATATTCTCTTCTATTCCCTCTTCTTTCCCTTTATCAAAACTGGTCAAAGAAAGTGCGGATAGATATGAGCTTTAAAATTGATTATTTTAGTTTCCAAATAAAAGCTCATATTCTATAACTAGTACTTAAGCCTACTAGCAGCTCTTCACCTGTATACAATTTGAAAATTTTGCAGGAGGAATTCCAAAAAGTTTGGGAAACTGTACTTCCCTCAAGATAATTCATTTGGATGATAACAACTTTACAGGTATGACGATAACCACTTCAATTTAAATACTACTTCTCTTTTGGCTCCAAGAATGTTTGAAATTTTAAAAACTTATGTCCATCAAGTGCAATTATTTAGTATATCATTTTCTTTTGCTAGAAATTATTTAGTGTTTATCGTATTGTGTATTATATGCTCTCTATTCACATAAAGTAAGTCCCATTTATCTATAGGTCATGTACTTTTATGTGATTTGTAGTATACTGGGTATATGGAACAATTTCTCATCAAACCGAAGTGGCAAATATCGTGTTTACATGGTGCAATGCGTTTATAAAGACCACAACAATTAGAGAGGTACTTAGTGTATCCGGGGTACATATTATACGTATTACAATTCTTAGTGTCTTACAAAAAATTTGTTACAAACTAATATGTTTGTTTATGGTGATTCCTGTAGACAAACATACTAATGGAGATTCTGGAGAATCAATTTTGCATAATGAATGAAATAAAGTGCCTTTTTTTGTTGAGAAAAAATGGAATAAAGTGCCCAACAGGCCGAAACTGATTTGCATCATTCTATATTATAAGTTCGTACACAGATTACTAAGATAGAGCAAGTAGAATAAACTAAAAGCATGATCCTTAAAGAAAAGATATCAGGGGCAAGTTTTCCACCTTGGCTAAAAAAATGCATCTTCTTTCATTATGTACATAGAGTGATTTGAATGAACTCTATTGATTTTCTTATTTGATTATTATTATAAATATTATTATTAGCATGTGTGTCTGCACGAAATTCACCAAATATGGTTTTTTTTTTTTTTTTTTTTCATGTCAAATGCACTTAAAATTATTTATTTTTTAATTCCATAGTTGGGATAGAGGAAATTTGAACCATTTATTTCTCCATTAGAAATACTAGGTTGTAACCTGTGCTAATGCATGGGAATAGCGGTCGGTAAAAATCCCACAACCAGTATTTGATATTACACCACTAAAAAAACCTAAGAAGTTGGAATGGAAAATAGCCTTAGATTCAGTAAGATTGGTGTATTCTCGAACCTCTCTTCCGGCCATCTTTATATTGATGACTTTTTGGTATGGAATTCTAACTCTCTATCTCCTTGTCTCTGCTCTGGATTTATGATTTCAACTCCTTGTAGCCTAGGATTTTTTTTTTTTTTTTTTCATCCACCAAACAATCAAACCCACTAATCAAATTTAACCAAACTATATATAGAAAATTAAAATTAAAAACGAACCAAACATTTTTAGGGGTTAAACCTGTAATGCCACATCATACCATGGCTGAGTTGTGGTCTTGGTGGGTGAAGGCTGGTGTAACAGTGGGTGGTGGCCCTCATGGTGGTGGTGGCAATCAAATTTTTCTCTTCATAGATTTGAGTTTTTTGCTTTTAATTTGCTTTTTCCATCATTTGTGAGACATGAAAAGGAGTTTCACTGTTTAAAATGTTTTTTTATTGGACTCTTCAATTTTTGCATTGTTGTAAATACAATGAATAGCTAGATGGATATTTATGGTATAGTCCCACATTTGACCCCAAAATTAAAAAAACTTTTGAGACACATGACACAAAATTAGACTTAAATTGTAGATTCTAATTAAATTTTTTCTAAGCTTTGGCTTTATATATATATATATATATATATATATATATATTAGACACACATACTAGGAGTTGTCAACCAATTGAGTTATAAAGCTCTCTTGGCTCAATCACACTTGATTACTAGTAATTGTTATAGTGGACGCAACTTTTTACATAATAGTTTTAATCAATTTTTCTAAATACATAGGATGTATATTTCAAAGAGAAAATAAAATTTATGTTTTGTTGATAACGAGGTTTGAATTTGTTTTTGAGTTGTTGTTGCAGGTGAAGTACCACTCGAGATTGTCACTCTTCAAAGTCTAACGGAACTAAGTTTAGCCAACAACAACTTAACTGGTCGCATCCCAAATGCACTCTTCAATAACTCAAAGCTTGAACTCATTTGTCTATGCATGAACCAGCTAGAAGGCCTACTTCCATCAAGCATAGGAAATTGGCTTCCAAATCTTAAGTTTGTTTACCTATGGGATAATGAACTAGATGGAATAATTCCCAGCTCTATCTCAAATGCTTCTAAGATCACAGAACTAGAGTTGGGTGCAAACAATTTCTTTGGCTCTATTCCTAATACTTTGGGAAATTTAAGGCATCTTGAGAAACTCAATTTAGTCAACAATATTTTGACCAGAGATTCTTTAAGTCTAGAATTGAGTTTTCTCACATCTTTGACAAACTGCAAAAATTTGACAACTATAACGCTAGCAGATAATCCCCTTAGTGGCACCCTTCCAAATTTCATTGGAAATTTCTCTACTTCTCTTGAAGAATTTGTAGCATTTAATTGCAACATTATTGGCACTATTCCTACAGGGATTGGTAATTTAAGCAACTTGATGACCCTAAACCTAGATGACAATAAATTGGTTGGACCAATTCCAACTACAATTGGAGGGATGAGAAAGCTCCAAGGTTTGAATCTTCACCACAATAGACTCAAAGGAATCATCCCAAATGATATTTGTCACTTGAGGAATTTGGTTGAATTACATTTAAATCAGAATGAGCTCTTGGGAGCAATACCAACATGTTGGGGAAGTCTTCCTAAACTTCAAAAGTTGTCCTTGGAATCCAACAAATTGACTTCCATTCCCTCATCCCTTTGGAGTATTGAAGACATACTGCAAATAAACTTGTCCTTCAATTCTTTAAGTGGCCATCTACCATCAGATGTTTTGAATTTGGAGCAGGTAGTAAATATAGACCTATCATGGAATCAACTATCAGGTGACATTCCTACTTTTGGAGGTCTGTGTCCTTTGGAAAACCTATTCTTAGCACATAACAAATTCCAAGGTCATATTCCTCAGTTATTTGATATGTTGATAAGCTTGGAAAGCTTGGATCTATCTAATAACAACTTATCAGGAGAAATTCCCAAGTCTCTAATGGAACTCAGATGCCTCAAATATTTCAATGTATCTTTCAATAGATTGCAAGGTGAAATTCCATCTGGGGGTGTTATTGATCAATTCTCAGGTCTATCATTCATGGGAAATCGAGCATTATGTGGTCCAACCCCGACTACAAGTTCCACCCTGTGAAACAGGAAATGTTGGACAATCAAAGATGGTCATTGTAGTTATTGTAAGGTATATTCTACCAACAATGATAGCAGCAATACTAGCATTGTTCCTCATATTTGTTTTGATGAGATGCCGAAAGAGGGATTCAAAACTAAAAGGTCAAGGAGATTTGTTACCTCTAGCTACATGGAGAAGAATAACATATCTAGAACTTGAACAAGCAACATATGGATTCAATGAAGGCAACTTAGTTGGAAAAGGGAGTTTTGGCTCGGTGTACAGAGGGAAACTTTCAGATGGGACTAGTGTTGCAGTAAAGGTTTTTAATTTGAATATAGAAGAAGGGTTTAAGAGTTTTGAAGCTGAATGTGGTGTAATGCGCAGTATTCGCCACCGTAATCTTGTGAAAATCATAAGTAGTTGTGGTAGCATTGATTTTAAAGCCTTGGTACTAGAGTACATGCCCAAGGGGAGCCTTAAGAAGTGGTTGTATTCTCATAACTACTTCTTGGATATGATAGAAAGATTGGGCATAATGGTAGATGTTGCATCATCATTGGAGTATCTTCATCATGGTTGTGCTTTACCTGTTGTCCATTGTGATTTGAAGCCCAACAATATCCTCCTAGACAACGATATGGTTGCACATGTGAGTGACTTTGGCATTTCAAAATTCTTAAGCAATGAAGACTCTACGATTCAAACCATGACACTAGCCACTATTGGTTACATGGCACCAAGTAATGTCTCTAGTTTACAATTCAATTTTATGTTTACAAACACACACAAAAAAATCAGAAAAATATTGAGAATTTTTCTTTTTTCCATTAAGTAAAGATATTGGATGCTTTCTCACAATAAATTTTAATCAACTTGTAGAGTACAGATCACAAGGGATCATTTCCACACGTGACGACGTATATAGTTTTGGAATTTTATTGATGGAAACATTCACAAGGAAGAATCCCATAGATGATATGTTTGTTGGAGAAATGAGCCTAAAAGGTTGGATAAAACAATCACTACCACATTCAATAATTGAAGTTATAGATGCTAATTTGCTAAAGAGGGATGAAGAAAATTTCAATGCTAAGCTAAATTGTATGTTGTCCATTATGCAATTGGCTATGACTTGTTCAACAGAGGCACCAAAAGAGAGGTCAAACATGAGAGATATCGTTACAACACTCAAAAATATCAAATTGAAGTTTCTAAAGGATGTTGGAGAAGATTAACAATAGAGAGTTTTATCTATATTTTGTAGGTTATATGACTATATCTCAAAAAAAAAAAAAAAAAAAAAAAAAAAAAAAAAAAAAAAAAACCTACAAACCTCTAAAAACCTCAAAAGAAGCTTTATTTTCTCCTAAAACTCAATACAAGGATTCATTCTCCTTCCATGACGAGTAATTACTGCACAATTCTCTACTGTCAATAGAATAATGCAATTGAATTTCATTCTTCCATGATGAGCAACTACTGCACAATTCTCTATTGTTAATAAAAAAATGCAATTGAATTTAATTTGGAATTCTTTAGTGAGAGAAATAGTATACAATTATTATTAACAAAACAGGGTTAACGAACAAATTGGCCAATTAGGCAGAAAAGCACAACGGCAATTCTTCTAAGCCAAACTACAGAAAGGTAGCAACAACATTAGCAACTATGGTAAGAAAAGACCAAGAACAAAATCCCTTCAAAATAAAATATCACCATCTGAATTGCTCCTAACAGATGAAGATCTTACCCTCCATGAACTAATTGAAGCAAGCTTGCCCATCAATTAATGACTGTTGTCAGATCGCCGGGAAACTTCTTAATTGAAACTCATTATGGACTAATTGACCTTATAGTTGTAGATTCCACAGCCCATTGCTGTGGAGGAACCCAATGAGAGAGTGTGAAGAAGTCCAAAACAAATCTAAGGATTGGTCAATGTTTAAGGTAGAATGGTGACAGTTCAGCAAGCCATAAAGCAAAACCAACAATCTCCCCAGGTTGATGAATTATTTCAATGTTTGGATTTAGTATCTCACCCCATGGATTACTTGATTACATTTAAACCATGATCTCCAAGAGATGACTTAAATTCTTCCAACTCAAATTTTTCTAACTTGGGCATAAGGAATTGAAAAAGATCTTTAAAATCCTAGAAGTCTGGAACTTGATGAAAATAACTTTCTTTGATTTTTATTTTTATATCCTACAAGTCTGAAAAATCCTGTTCCTTGCCTTGTTCATCCCTGCAGAAAAGGAAAATGCACATCACATACTACTTCTTCATTTGCAAACTAAAAAATAAAAAATAAAAAATAAAAAAAGAAAAGAAAGAAAAATTCCCAAACACACTATCCACAACATTTCAACCACTGGCGCATTTCATGCAATTCTAAAGACTTCATGAAATTTACTGTGCTAAATCCTCTTCAATGTAAAGCATTTTTTTACCAAAAAAAAAAAAAAAAATGTGAAATGTCAAAAGAAAGTAGTATTTAAGACCACCTTGTTATTATGCCAGGGCCATTATTTAGGCACTTCACTGTAAGATCATGAAACCATAAAAGTAAACCAATCATGTTTAGGAAACATTCCAAAACAAGGCCAGTCCAATACTGATTCCGTAAGTATATGGTTGAAAACCAAAACACAAAGTGCACATTGCCTTTTGACATGAATATGAATATCCTTAGACTAAATTGGTTCAGATGACATTGAAGACAAAATTAATCACAGTGCAAACCTATGCAACTTGGCTAGAAATTTCTGGACACAGCCATTGGTAAGAATATAGACATCAATCAGCAATTTGTAGCATAACTAAACTATCTTTAGTTCCTTCCATATTCAACACTCACTAACTGCTTTCTAATAGTAAAAGAACTTAAAAGCTACCTAAATTTTTTTTCAGGTTTGGGATCAGAAGTCAGGTTTGGCAAAGGAGATATTTAGAAAATACAAAGATTTTAAAATTCCCCAACCCCTTCTCCAACTTCAATGTACTATTAGCTGTTACCATAGTTTTATGTAAGAAGAGCAACTTTCTATAAAGATTAGTAGATGAATATCAGTTCAAATATAGCACTACACAGATCATTGATACAAAAAATGAGATTCCTATTCTAAAATAACAAGTGACTTATATAAAGCATCATATTCGATACATATTAAGAACAAAAAAATTGCATGTTGACCCTAGAGACTTAAAGGGAAACGCAAATTAACCCCTGGAGATTAAAATAGAACAATTTATACCTTTGAACTTTATAAGGCATCAACCAAAGGCCAGTACTCACAAAGTGAGCAAAGAAAACATATTGTACCATGGAGAAACAATTACCAAATAAAGATTTTCAATGCATATATAGTCTATATAGCAGTGATACTTACAGTAACAGAGTAACAAAGAGAAACTAGTTGAAAGAATCTTCTTTTTTCTTTCTGAACTTTTTACGAAAACATAATATCTAATGAGCCGGTTTTCTCTTCTTTGCCCTCTTGGTGTCTTAAAGTGAATCAGTTTCCAGAATTCATTAACATATAATTAACCAATATTCTTGAAAATATAAAATATCATACTTTGAGTGGAACTCAACTTTGTGTTGCTCCAAGTTGTTGACATCTGCAAACATATTTCCGTAATTCTTTTCCGGATACGGCACTTGGAATCTGTGACTGTATTTGTTGTGATTAATGATGCCATCCACCAATCGGAAGTTACTTCCACAATGCGCAGAGAGGAGTGTTTCTTGAAAATCTTGCTGCTAATTATTATAATATATTGGATTTTTGTGAAAGTTTAGAGACGAAAACAAATTTTTTTGTTAAAGATATATTCATATTATGTACTACTACGTATCTACTAGCTAAGCTCCTAATTCCGCATATGTACCGAGCATTAGTTATTAGTTTCCACCAATATTTCAATTATGTTTCTAGTAAAAATTTGTAAATTTTAGTCTTTTGTTTTATAGACAAAAAATAGGAAGATGATAGGAGTGGTGTAGTAATTTAATCTTGCTATATCTATTTATAAATTAGAAAATTACATGATATAATGATTGATATATATATATATATATATATGTAAGTATGTATTGAGATAGAGAGAGAGAGAGAGGCATGTTTCACGCCTATAAAGAATGCAAATATTATTTTTCTTAAATAAAAATGCAAATATTATTGAGTTATTTTTTTACATTCTAGATTGTTATTATTATTTTTTTCTTTTGTTGGACTTTGTTTCAATAGTTGCAAAAGCAACTAAATTTGAGCAAAATTACAATATTTCAAATCAATTGTTTCTCACATAAATCATAGAAAAATAACATCATAATTTCACTATACTTAAATAATTAATGCACTAATTAAAATAATTAATATAACAAAATAAATGTATTTATCTTTGTAAACGACTAAATTTCTAGTTTGAAATAAATCAAACAAGTAAAATAGTTTCACAAATGTGAATTTGTATTGATGAATACGTGGTACAATTCTCTGTGATTACAAAAGAGTGATCCTCTGATTCGATCTCCTTGAAAGACTTATTGATTGGAATTGTAATAACGTGATTTTGACTCAAACACCAAATATCCTTCAATTTGGCTCAAGGATGGATTAAAGACCCTTGAAACAGAATTACAATGAATCTCTGGCTATAAGATTGTTAGAAATTCTTTGTTCTTCGTGTTCTTCATGTTCTTCGTGTGTTCTTCGTGCGTTCTTCGTCTTTGGAGGTTTGTGGTGGAAGTTCTTGATTGCTTAATTTGGAGGCTTAAATCCGTAGAACTTCGTTGATTTGTGGTTCGTTGAGGTTTCTAGAGGCTTTTGAGCTTGATTTTAGCAAACTTTAAGATCTAGGTAGATAGTTTGGATGGTTCTTTTTCGAATGTTCTTCGATTTTGAGGTTCTTGAAGTTCTTGAGGCTTGATTCCTGTACGGCTTCTATACTTTTGAGTGCTTTTGAATCTTCTTTAATGCTACTTGTGCTTTAGATCTCCTGATGTCCGAAAATGCTTTAGGAAGGCTTCTATTTATAAGAGTTTGGGGGTGGGTGAGCAACACAAGGCAAAGCTAGATTAGTGACATGTGTCACAGTCTAATTGAAGGAGCTTTAAGACTTTTTCTCCAAGACATGTGGCATCTTTTGATTGGCCGAAATTCTTTGATTTTCAAGGTGGCACATGTCGGTACCCAATTGGACTGCCTATGTCATTGCTTACACGCGCTAGACTGCTTATGTCATTACTTACACACGCTGATGTGTGATTGGTTTTTGCATGCATTTTATTCCCTATTTCAATGACACTTGGCAAATTTCTATTGATTTACGAATAGTGATAACAAAACCTAGTAGTAGTATGTGGCGCTTTATAATTGGCCGTACTTTGTAGATTTGGTAGTATAATGTGTCGACTTGTAATAGGTCAGAAATTTTCCCTCTCTACAATCTTATTAATAATGTTTTTAATTACATAGAATTAAAAAAAAATTTCATTTAAGTAAATATATACGTGTGTGTGTGTGTATCTTACTTCACTTTAAAAAAATTAAGAAAACTAAATGGTCAAGATTCATTTTAGTGAATTCACAAATAATTAATTTTGATGGCTTTTGTGTCAAATTTTTTGTCAAAGCAATTTTTTTTTACTATACCAGATAGAAATTATACTATAGCCTAATTTAAATGTATATGTGTGTGAAACTCCTTTTTGGAAACTTGAACCCAGCTCTTGCCCTCACATCCCACAAACATTTATATCTATGGAGTGACCACAAACATTTATACACATGAGGAAAACTATCATTTCTAAGTCAATTATTATTTTTATAAACAAAAATAGTTGGCTAAAATGTAAAACTTACCTTCTAAATTTCATCATTTTTCATTTCAATCTTAAAAGTTTGGGTTTTTTCATTGAAGTTTTCTAAGTTTTAATCCTTTCCAATATTAAGTCTTCCGTTAATGTGCTATTAGTTTATGCCGTTAACTTACCAAAACAGTGTCATTTTGGACCTTAATTAATTTTTTTTTTCTTAATTTTAGAAAAAAAATTTATTAAAAAAAAAAACAGAAATCTAATTAGAGGAACCACGTCATCCCACCCACACTTGAATAACAATTCAATTCAATCCCATATTTGAAACTCTCCAACCTCATATGCCCATAAACCATTGCCGTCCAAGTAACTACATTCCTCTATGGCATTATATCAAACAAATTTCCAGCATCACCTATCCTTTCCCCTTCGCAATACCCATCAACCATACAGCTCCAAGAAACTCATAAAACCAAATAAAAATTGTCTGCTTCACTTCTGGCATCTATATTGCCAACGACTTTGGAAGATCTTCTTGCTCTTGGCCCTTGTTCCACTGGCGGGTGATATTTCTTTTTCAATCTGACTCTTTCTACATCTTTGTATGATTCTTTATTTTTCCTGAAGCCTTTATATGCCTGAATTTCTCGATTTATTGGTAGTCCATGAGACTGAGGTCCTTCAACTTTATAATGTCATTCTGGACTAAAGAAAAAAAAAAATTCTAACGGCATTGTTAACATATATATCAAAATCGGCCTGTTACTGCAGGAACAAATTGAAACCAAGGTAGTTGATATATATATATATATATATCTCTTTCTTTCCCCCACTTTCACAGTTTCTTAGATTGGTATCGGGTGGGGTGGGGTTTCATCTTTGTTATTCATGTGGGTGGGAAGATGTCGTTCCTCTAATTGTATTTATGTTTTTTTCTTTTTTTTTATTAACGTTTTTTTCCTAAAATTAAGAAATAAATAAAAAATATATATATTAACTAAGGTCCAAAACGACGCCTGTGTGATTTTTTTTTTTAGCACACAGACCCAAGTAGAAACAAGGATCCTGGGCCCAATACTTCTTGTTTTAAGGGACCGAGTTTAGTTCACCGCAGCTAAATTGGGCTAATTTCGAACCAGGTGGTGCACAAAACACGAATCCTACAACACATACATGCTAACATACAGGAAATATATACATTGAACAATGAGGAATAGCAAAGGAACAAAATGATAAAGAAGGAACATAAAATAAAGCATTAGGGATCCTTAAAATAATGTAAAATACTTTATTATTTTCTTGATTATGTAATACACTATGCTCACTAGAACGTGTTACAAGGTCCAAATAGGTTCAAAGATCACAGACTTAAATGGCTCTTCGGACCTCTAAGACTTGCAAAGTTTGAATCCCTTTGAATCCAAGTGTGTTCTCTAGTGGTTGTTTGAGGATACCAAATGGTATTTCCCTCCTTTTTTCTCTCTTTTTGAATTCTGACAAAGTTTTCTCAAGGATTTTTTCTCTAATTCACTGTTGCTGAATGTCTTTCACTGTTGGCTGCTTCTCCTTTTATAGTGTCATCCTAGGGTTTCTAAGGTACCATTGATTCCCTCTATTTGCTCTTAAGGTATCGGAATCAATGTTGTGTCAACAACATTGGTGGTCGTTCCCTTCCTCATTCTTCATTATTTCCTTCTTTTGAGATTTCCTCTTCAAATGACCCTGTGACCTTCTGTTATGGGGTGTCCTAGAAGGTTGGCCTTTGGTCTTTCTTCTTCCAAGGCTTCTAGATTCTACCTTTTTAGACCAACCTTTTGGCTCCTTTTCCCTTTGTCATTTTTCCCAAGTGAGCTGATTCCTTCCCCCCGGGTTGAAAGATCCCCAACCACATTCCCTTATGGTTCTTCTTTCTGGGTTCCCAGAGGTACCAGGCCCTTTACTTATGGGTTGTTGGTTCTTAAGCCTTCTGACACCCTTTCTGCATCACTAGGTGGGCGATAGGGACTTATCTATTCTAGTTCCTTGTGTTTCTTGGCATGCCCCCTTGAACTGTCTTAATCCCAACTTGGCTTTGTTGCTTGTCCCGAGGATCCCAGGCTCCTAGGAATCCCCAGGTATCCTGGCCAGTTCTCCCCTAGGCTCCCCAACGATTTTTTTGACCTTTGAGGACTAGGCTAGGCTTTTTCTTTCCTTTGTTTTATGAGGTCCAAAACTTGCCCATTCATGGATTTGGGTCCTTCCTTATGGACCCTTAATGGGTTTGGCCCTTTCCTCCTTTTTTTTTTTTTATTGAAAGTCCAAATGTTTTTTTTTCTTTCCTAGATTTTGCTCCTTTGCGTTGATTTGGGCCTAGGTGCAACTTTGTGATTTTTTTGACCTCAACATAAGTTAACGGCAAAAACTAACAAGACATTAACGGAGGACTTAATTAGAAAGGAATGAAACTTAGGGAACTTAAATGACAAAACTTAAACTTATAGGACTAAAATGACAAATGGTGAAACTTAGAGGGTGGATTTTGTATTTTGGCCAAATAGTTTATTATATAAAATTTATAACAATAATCATATAAATCCTTTTAATATAAAAAATTAATGCATAGCTATTGATAATTAATATATGTATTTACTCGATTTGCTAATTCAATGAACTATCATTTTGATATAAATGTGAACTTTGTTGAGATGGAAGCCTAAGTTAAGAAAATATTAAAGAATTCCTCACATGGTAAATTAAAGCTCATGCTTTCCTAAATGGAGAAATGTTGTGTTCACAATTTTTTCACAACAAATTTTAGTTGACAAGTTATTATTGATTGTTATTGGTAAGGCAAAAAAGTAATTTTAGTTATAGATTCAAATTATAACCAATAATAACTAATCACCTATGATTTGTCACTACAACAAAATGTATTTTCAGTGACGAAAAAATTCGTCACTAAAAGTCCAACTTTTCGTCACTAAGGACCTTTAGTAACGAAATCGGACTTTTAGCGACGAAACTCATTTCGTCGCTGAAACCCCATCACTAGAAATCCTGGTGACAAAAAATTTTGTCACTAAAAGTCCAATTTGATTGTTAAAAAAAAAACTTTTAGTAGCGAAAACGTTTCATCATTAAATGTTTTAGTCGCTAAAAATAACATTTAGTGACGAATAATTTCGTCACTAAAACTATTTTCGAGTACATATAGTGACGAAAAAGTTCATCACTAAAACTATTTTTAAGAAAATCCAAGCACATATAGCGGCGAAAATTTTTATCACTAAAACGATTTCTTACAAAATTTTGTTACATTTAGCGACCAAATATTTCGTCACTAAAACAATTTTTTGTTGCTATATTTGTGACGAAAAAATTTGTCACTAAAACTTATTTTCTATTTTTATTTTTTTCATGGCTTTGATATTAACTTGTAACCTGTTATTACATTATTAAAACCTCACATTTGAATAATACATTTATTTCAACAACACATTTATAAAAAAAGATCCATACATTCCACAAGTAAAAAATAAAAACAAGTATCCAATTCAAACTCCTTCCATACAATAATTGTTTGCAACATATACAATAACTCAAGATGTTTTATAACAATACAAAAAGTATAGCATAATATAATTAGAACTAACGGACTAACGGAAGATGTCCTCATATGTCTTCAAGTAATGCCAAAAGTAAATCTCCTAAAAGCCACCAATAAGAAATCTACACAAATATAAAAACAATACTACATTAAAATCGTAAAGTAAAAACATTAACTATATTATAAGAAACATTTCTAACTATGCATTAAAAGTAGTCACACCATGTAATGTGGGTCAATTGCTAAAATAAAATACTAACCAAAAAGTGTTTTAACTTGAAGTTGAACCGCCCCCATAGGTAAGAGCATCATCATAATCCTTGCTCCTCAAAAAGTTAAGAATATTCTTTTGAACCTCTTCTTGCTTAGCTTATTTCTCTTGGTCCCTAACTCGCTCCTCTTGGTCCTTAGCTCACTCCTCTTGGTCCCTAGCTCTTGCCTCTTTGAGCTCAATTATCTCATTTTATAGCCGTTGGATATACTCCACCAAGGAATTAGATGAGGCAGTGGTTACTAGAGAAGAGGAAGGTCTCATGCCAAGTCCTTTTACAATACCAGATTTCTTCTTAAAATTCAGGTTTGAGATCTCCTCTTGTGTAAGGGAATTGCATTAGGATCTTGACAATGATCCTCTTGCACTTTGAGAATATTTTCCTATCATTTGAAAGAGAAACAAACAATCACAACATTAATACTACATATGTTATAGCTTTACAAACATGATGGGGATGAAATGATAGGGATGGAATGATACACATACATATGTTGCTTCATCCTCATGGTGTATCCACATATTTGTATTTGGATTGAAATGAACATCTTTGAAGATTTCTGCCAATTCAGGAACTTGACAGTCATTATTATTTGTTTGATTAATTAACATTCAAGTGTTAGATAGATATACTTAAATAATCACAACATGTAGTATACTAAGGTTTAAGAAAATGGAAAAACACGCACCTCCTCATTAACCCTAACAGCAAGTGCTTTTGTCCCGCATCTATGTTTGCCTGAAGTTTTCTTTCTATTTTTAGAGTTCTTTCTTGATTTTTTCTAATAAACAACATTCAAAATATTTATTAGATCATGAATAAAACAGTATACATTTACTTCATATAAGTATTAATCTAATCAGTTTACAACATAATATAGTAAACATTGGATTATAATAATATACGCATAAATAAGGACAACTCATGCATAATGTATTCTAACATCTAAGTCTATAAGCTACTAAGATAAAGTTCTATCCCATTCATGAATGCACAAGTCTATATTAATACTTAAACAAATATACATTGTACACACAAATATACACTCCCAATATGAATTTAAAGCACCTTATAACACCATGCAAACCACCCGCTTGCTCCAACACAACAACCTACCACAAAACCAATCACATCTAATCAAACATAGTCATTCACATTTGCAAGAAATGAAAAACACTCCCAATATTAGTTTAAACCACCTTATAACACCATGCAAGCCACCCGCTTGCTCCAATACAACATACTACCACAAATCCAATTTCCAACATCACAAGCATAGAGTTTTACAAGTGTTTAAATCAAATAAAATACTATTCATCACATCTAATCAACAATACTCATTCACATTTGTAAGAAATGAAAAACACTCTCAATATTAGTTTAAACCACCTTATAACACTATGCAAGCCACCCGCTTGCTTCAACACAACAATCTACCACAAAACCAATCACAAACATCACAACTATAATGCTTACAAGTATTGAAATCAAATAAAATACTTTTCATCACATCTAATAAAAAATACTCATTCACATTTGCAATAAATGAAAAACATTCCCAATATTAGTTTAAACCACCTTATAACACCATGCAAGCCACCTGCTTACTCCAATACAACATATCACCACAAATCTAATTTCCAACATCACAAGTATAGAGTTTTATAAGTTTTTAACTAGAATTTACTTACTTTGCTCAAGTTAAGTTTACAACTTTCAGAAAAAGTCCAAAGTTAACTTGTGTTCTTCACCTTGTTCCTCACAATTTCTTCAACTTTTAGTTAGCTTTAGCCCACATACAAAAGAGAAAAAAATAAAAAAATAAATAAAAATAAAAATAAAAATAAAAACTTTTAGTTTGCTAAGAAAGGGATAACCCACCAAAAAAAAATCCCAACCAAAATTAGCTCAGTACTTAAGCTTAAGCACAAACAAAACCAATAACAAACACATAACAACCAAAGGGAGTACAGAAAAGAAAAACATAAAAAGACCCATGAATAATCTTACCTTTATGATTATATATGACCAGTGTACTATCCAGTTCATGTTCACAACAACATTTGAGATCACTTCACTTCTATCTTTATTAAATCCACATTATAACTTTAAGATAAACCTTATACAGCAAACAATAATTCCAAGAAAACAACAAATGAGACAAGTAACTTAAAAAGTCTCTAGAAAGTAATAGATATGTTGCATATGAACTTGTACTCCCACAAATGATGGAAACAAAAATTAAATAAAAAATCTAAAACAAAACAAAATTAGAAGAGCAAGAAACTGCATAAGAAATGAACAATGTTACTAGGTTGAACAAAATGCACAGATCAGACAAGTAAAACTCATGAAATGACATTTAAGATCAATAATTATCAATTAAAAGAGAGAGAGAGAGAGAGAGAGAGAGAGAAATGTGTCGATGAGAAATGAGACGTATGGTCGTCGGAGCAAAGGGGAGGCGAAGCGTCGCGGATGCGGAGGAAGGCGAAGCATCGCCGATGTTGAGAAATTGAAGCGTCACCGGTGTGAAGGGGAGGCAAAGCGTCGCCGACACAGAGGAAGGAAAAGCGTTGCCGATGCGGAGGAAGGCGAAGCGTTGCCGACGTGGAGAAATCAAAGTGTCGCCGACGCGAAGGGAAGGCGAAGCATCACTAGCGTGGAGGAAGGCGAAGCATCATCGATGTGGAGGAAGGCGAAGCATTGCCGATGCAGAGAAAAGCGTTGTCGATTTGGAGAAATCGAAGCGTCACCGATGCTCGGATCGTTGCGAATCGTTTGTATCGGCGACGGTTCAAGTTTTATTGACGACGTCACCGATTCGGAGAAATCGAAGTGTCACTGATGCTCAGATCATTGCGAATTGTTCGTATCAACGACGGTTCAAGTGGGTCATTGGTGACGGTTCAAGTGGTTTATCGGCTGACACCGGGTTCTTATGAATCGTTGCTGGTTTCTATTGGGATCGGGGTGGGTTTGGTTCTTTTGGGAATAAAGGACTCAAGGCTTATGAGAAAATAGGAAGTAAATAAAACACTCCCAATATTTATACTGGCTTTAATGACGAATTGGTCTGTTGCTATTTCTTCGTTTTAAATGCAAAAGGTAGTAGGTCACATTAAGGTTTTAGCGACGAATTTCAGTTTCATCACTAAAGACCCAGGCTTTGTTAAGATTTTTAGAGACGAAATTCATATTTAAAATCGCTAAAGCATACTTTTAGTGATGAATTGTGATTTCGTCTTTAAAAACACGGAAGTGCAACACTATTATTATTTTTAGTGACGAATATTTTTTGTCGCTAATTCTTCCTTATAGCAACAAAATGATTTTCGTCACTAATACTATCCAGAACAATACCTACGGTGACGAAATATTTCGTCACTAAAAATTTCAACTTTT
Organism: Quercus dentata; assembly: GCA_028216015.1. NCBI lineage: Eukaryota > Viridiplantae > Streptophyta > Magnoliopsida > Fagales > Fagaceae > Quercus > Quercus dentata. Next base: position 17,883,528 of record CP116454.1, on the reverse strand, counting down.
AGTGACGAAATATTTTGTCACTATAGATTAATTACCGTAGTCATCAATTCACAAATCTCTAAAAAATTACAAAGTGAGTTAATAAATGAGTTTTTGTTTTTTATATTGTGTTTATTTATTGCTCTCTATTTTTAGAGCGTGTCTTTATTCACTATTGTCCATTTTAATTAACAGATTTTTTTTTTCTTCATCTTAACATGTATCTGATTTTGATAATATACTACTATTAAATCCCGCTAATTTTTTTAGGTGAATTAAACTTCAAAAAGAATTAGAAGAAAGGTTGAGGAAAAATATAAAACTTAACGAGTTTAGTGTATTTTTTATATTAAAATATGTTAAATAATTGGAGTAATTTAAGGAAACCGGAAACCATTTATTCTTGAATTAAATAAATATTTAAATATTGAACTTTGCAAATGTCAAATATGAATGACAGTAATTTATCTAGGAGTATTTAATGATTCTCATTATCGGAAAAGGTACCCTTGCCTTCATCGGTCGATGATTTAGAGGCAATTGCATGGAGAAGATCAGTCACCTTTGCCATCAATATTGGTCTTCAAGAAGTGATTTTTGAGGGAGACTCGGAAGTTGTTTACAAGCATCTCTTGAATAATTCGCCACGCTTCGCTTCCTTTGGACACATAACTAATGAGACTCAATGTTTAGAGCCTGTTTGGTCATGGAGTTCAAAAAATGTTGTTTAAAAAGATGTGAAAACTGTAGTTTAAAAAGAGTTGTTGAAAAACATGTTTTTAGTGTTTATAAAAAAAAAATAATAATAATTGTTTGGTATCATGGTTTAAATAACATGTTCCAGTTTTCAACAAACATAAAAATGTGTTTGGTATGTGTGTGTTTGATTTTAAAAAAAAGTCGACACTGTATGAAATATCAATTTTTTTAATTCAGGAGAGAGAATACATCTTATATTCCCGTTGCCCCTCTATGTTTGTTCCTTCTTTTTCCCTTCTCTTCTCTCTCGGAGAGCAGAAAACGAAACCCACACTCCTCATCTCCATCGACGCAGCACCTTGATCCACATTTGGATTTCACGTTCCTCGGATTTCCTCTCCACCTTGAAAGACTCCAAGACCCAACAACGAATTGAGCTTTTGTCGCTGTCGACCCATCACTCCAAGATCCAAATTCGAATCTCACCAAAGCTTTTGGTTATGATTCTGAGCAAGAGGTTAATGTGATTGATTGAGGTTGGTGATGCGGTGTAAGGCGAGTGTGTAGAAGACGCTTTTGGATGGGTCAATGAGGATTTTTAATGGCGATGGGTTGAGTAATCAATGGCATGGTGATCGGTTGTGAGGGAGAGACCTTTGACTACGGTCAGATGGGTCGGTGAGGGGAGTTATGGCGGTGGGTGAGATTAATGTCGTTGGGTTAAGCTTTGACCGTGTGGGTGAGATGAGATCTTGGTAGGTGCAGATGGATTCAGCGTGAAGAAGACAGAGGATATCTATGAGAGGAAGGAAGGAGACGAGTACGAGAGATGTCGACCAGGTGGGCCCATACGATGTTCAAAATAATTACCCAATTGCCACTGAACGCTAGTTTTTGTTGTTTAAAAATAGGCCAGAGGTGATTTCAAAACCATCATTTTGAAAATGGGTTTTTGAACAATGTTTTCCAAACAACCCTTAACACGAATGGATGACAAAATGCGTTTTTTTTTTTTTTTTTTGGGACACTAGTGTTCAGTGTTTAAACATTGAACACTAGTGTTTAAAATGGATGACCAAATGGGCTCTTAGTTTCTAATTTTCGTTTTGCTTCTTTTTCGCATGTAAAACGCAGTGGTAATGTAGTAAAGGATAAGCTTGCCAAGTTAGCCAAAAAATGCTTCTCATCCTCGGATATGGATGCAGGACATTCACTGTGAGACTAATAGTTTTGTAACACTTGACAAAATGTTACTATCTATCTAATAAAAAGCTTCGGCTGGTTTCTCAAAAAAAAAAAAAAAAGATACTCATTATGATGTGTCAAGTATTTATAATGTGTACAAATTGTTGTTTGCCATATAATGTTGTAGGTGCCCCCGCACACCTTTGGTGTTATGGTCACTCCTTAAGTACAAGTGCTTGTGGGGTGTGGGGAGCAATGGCCGGGATTCAAGTCTCCGGGAGGGAAATTCACACACATATACACTTAGATTAGGCTAGATTAGAATTTCTATCTTGTATATAAAAAAAAAAAAAAAAAAAAAATGTTGTATGTCTATGACTCTTCATGAGTCCAAATCTTCTGTCACACTCTTCTTGCTTAACTCTATACTCCACAGATAAAAGCATGTCATATGTCCATGTCTTTAATTAAAATGCTAGATTTATGCCATTTTCTTGTTTCAATTGAATAAATAAATAACTCTACATATTACCACCGCCAAACATTCATCAAAGCCACAATCAAGAGTTCACCGACACCATCAACAACTTCAAGCATAGGCATTGGTTTAGAAGCTAATTTTAGAAACATTTTATTGGGAGAATAATAAAACAATAAATGTTGTTAACAGGTTTTTATATTTCTCATAAAAATAGTGTCAAAACTTTTCAATTATAATTTATTAAAAATTGCCCAAAGGGTATCTGTTAACATAATCCATAAATAAAAACCAATGATTGGGTTAGGTCCCACATCAAAATTAGCTTTTGAAAATCTCAGAAAGCTTCAATCTTTGAATTGCAAGATTGGAATGTTCTGAACCTTTTTTGCTACGCAATTGCTGAGAATCTAAATTCAATTCGGAGAGTGAGGAAGTGTTGTTGTCACTCGGGGACGGAATCAGGATTCAAACTTAAAGGGGCTGAAGTTCTTTGTTCAAAAATTAAAAAAAAAAAAAAAATTGGAATATCAATACTAGAGGTTGACAAAGATACATTATTAGCATTAATTTTTTAATTATTATTTGTATTTTTTTTTTTAAAAAAAAACGAATAATACGATTTTATAATCAAGAGTTTTGTAAGTTGATAATAGCTTAAAAGTACAATATTATCTTAGTTTTGGAAGGCATTATCACATCTATTTTGTGTTTATTCCTATACTTACACGTAAATATGAGAGTTTGTAAGTTTCTCTAAAATATACTCATTACGTGTATTTCTTTTGTAGGAGATTAAAACTAATGAGCTAAGTATGCGGACAAAGTATGAAAAATCCTGGCATGGAAATATTCTAACCAGTTTTGGTATTTTGGCCATATCTTTTTACTCCGATATTGGATTGACTTGATTCTTGCGGCTATGGAAAGATGATATAAAACTTTGTAGATATTGGATTGACAAGATTCTTGCGGCTATTGAAGATATAAAACTTTGTAGTTTACCAAAACTTCAGAATCTTCCGTATTCAAGGCCAAAACTAACTTGAAATTTGACCCACCATTGAAAAACAGGGATTGCCATTTTATATTTCCTTTTTGGGAAATATGTGTTTTAGGATTTTGAATGTTATAAATATTAAAGGGATACAAGGGCAGCCACATTTTTGGGCTGCTAGGAAACCTTATTTTTCATCAATTTTTAAGAGTTTTTATTTTCTATAGAAGTTTAAGAACATAAGCTAGGGTTAGGGGTGAATCCCCAATGTTGTGAGTTGTCCACTATTCAATCTAAGCATGTTTTTCACGTTTTGATAATCAAAATCAATTATTCTCTTTTTGATAATTGTTTTGATAGATTGATATTTAATTTCTAATTCTTTCATAAGTCTATTATTGAATCTTCTTATTATTAGAATAAGGTTTTATAATCTCTCTAGTAAAACATGATAATCTTATTAGATATTACTTTTTCCATAGTATTGCCTCTAGGGTATGTGATGTTCTTGAGTTTTTCTAGCAAAGTTATTATCTTCTAGACTAAATTGTTGGAAAAATTGATGAATATAATCAACCAAAGTGAGTTTTATTAATAAAGCTTATTTCTAAATCTTCCATTTGGATAGTTTATGTGTTTACTTTCCCAATTGTGTACTAAATTGGATTGGTAGTGGGTGCATAGTAATATTGGTGGAAAAACCCTAACGCCCTAGTGATTTTAATTATTGGATTTTACCAAACTTTATTTTTTCTAAGTTTCAATCATATTTTTCTATATATTATTGGTGCTTTTGACCTGTTCTTGTTTTCCTTTTCTCGATGAAACTACAATCTTAGCTACACTACAATTTCAATTACAAAATTGGATGACATCGGGGATGGAACTAGGATTCAAACTTTGGGGGGGGGGGGGGGGCAAGTTATTTGGTCAAAGATTTAATAAAAATTGGAATATCAATACTAGAGGTTGACAACAATGCATTATTAGCATCAATTTTTTAATTATTATTTGTATTTTTCTTTTGAAAAAAATCAATAATAGGATTTTATAATCAGGAGTTTTGTAAGTCAATTAGCACATTGTAATATTTTCAAGGTCTAACTAGTGTGTGGATGGAGGGATTAGTACGTGGCGGAGGAGTTGTCTCTGTGGCTATGAGGGTGGAGTCATTTGAGAGGGGCATACAGCTCTCAAGTGAGAGGGATAAATTAAGTAAAAGTTATTAGATTTTTGTGATATTTTTTACTAGGATTTGTAATTGATTTGTTGTTATTGTCTTTGCTTAGACCAGATTTATGATTTGTCCAAATATTTTTCTTATTATCTAGATATGTGCATTTTTTTTAATTGATTTTTCTTGTTATCCATTTTTTGGATTTTTGGGTTAGTTTGTAAATTTTTTTGGGAGAGGGGGCAAGTATATTAATTTTGGAGCCAAAAGTAAATTATTTTTTTTTTGTTAATATACATACTAGTAGATATTGTTTTTCAAAGGTTGGAGGGCCATGGCCCCCCTTAGCCCTTAAGTAGTTTCGTCACTAGTTGTCACCAACGTTAATGAAGAAGCCTTGACCGATAAATTTTTTACACAAGGTGAGTGTGATCAAGAACTGCTTCTAGGTTGAGAGTTTGTAACTACGTTTCAGATTGAAGGGATTCGTTTTGGAGAGCCATAAGGCTAATTTGAACTTTGAAGGCTTGAAAAATATGAATCGGACATTTGGATAGAATATTCATTTTGGTGTTGGGTGGGTTTTTTATTGGGTTTTGAAGGGACAAAGTGGTGGGTTTTGATGTTAGAAGTATGTGATTAAATAATTAAATTTAAAATATCTCAATAGTTTAAGCTTTTGAGACCATCGGTAATTAAACATGGTATCAGAGTGGGAGGTCCTTAAAAATGGCACATGTCTTGTTATAGGCTTTGCAAAAGAGACTCTTGTCACTATTTTGTGTATCTGCCAATTTTAAGGATTCAACTTTTAATATATATATATATATATATATATATAGTGAGCCTTGAAATAAAGCACTAAGATTTAAGGACCAAACTTAGGTTTATTTAGACTTGATACAACTAATTTGTAGAGTATAGGAACGTATATCGTTTAATCTTGTGATCAAGTTTGATTAATGAGTGCAGCGGGGAAATAACAACTCAAAGGGAAATCTAGAAGTTAAGTTCAAATTCTTCTTCAAGAATGCCCAAGGATATGTATTATATAGTTTAGATTCAAGTAACAATGCTCGGGGAGCTACCGTACTTTTCTCTCTCTATTCCTATTCTAACTTGATTTCTCCATCCCCCCTCATTTGGCTCTCCATGCCTTTATATACCAATGTTGAATGCATCATTGCCCTCCATATGGACGATTGAGGATCCTTCTTTGGATACTTGTCCCATCGAGGCAATGCTTGTGGCTGAGATATGCTTGGCAAGCTATAAGAACACTTTTTAGGGTTATTTCCCCATTAATGCAGCTAGCTAAGTTGGTGTAGAGTATTGAATGTGGATGTGGGAGGTGTCTCCCTTAGTAAATTTCCTTCCTCCGCCCCCTACATGTCTTGTACTCTTCGTTTGTCATCTACTCCCTTATCTTAGACTTTTCGAGGTGTCACCTGCCATTTGGTCTCTTATTCCTCCTCAAGTAAGTGTGATCCTCGAGGTCTGGTTGTGTTTCTTTGCTTTGGTTGGCAAGTCTATCTTCGAGTAAGGTACCTCGGTCCTCGGCCCTTCCACACACACACACACACACACACACACACACACACACACACACACATATATATATATATATATATATTGATGGGGTCCAAACCAAGTCTAATTTGTCCATGATGGTAGTCCATGACCAAATCACGTCTAGAGGGTCTTACAAGAAAAAAAGCCCAATAGAAGCACCCCAAACATGAATAAGATCCCTCCATAAGATATTGCAACCATCCAAATCAAGATGGTCATCCATACAGGCTGATGGGTACGGATAACCAAGGGTGGTCATCCATGGCTCACAAGGATATGGACGACCATACAACACTTAGTAAATTTCAGAGAAGTTCTCTACAAGCTCTACCCAATCAAACCACGATCTGTCATTCCAGAACGTGGGGAGGATTCCTCAAAATCTGCTCCATTTTTCTCCATTAACTCCACACATCTCCCATGATGATAGTGGATCCAAACAAGTAGACCCACTTCTAACTCTCTATAAAAGGAACAAGTCTCATCTAATGAAAGTAAGTTCTACCATTCACGCTTTCCCATCCTTGTGTTCTAGAGAGAAAATTGACTTAACCGTCGGAGGGTCCTTAGCTCGGTTACACCGATCACCCTTGACAGTCTTTACTTTCTTTTAAGGTCATTAAGCCATCACCGTACTCCGGAGCCTTTCAACCTACTAACTTCGAGCATCATATATATAAATAAGTATATATATATATATATATATATATATATATTTATATATATTATATACTAGTTGCAAACATGTACAATACACCTGATAGTTAGCAAATGTTAAATATCTTCACTACAACGAATTAAAATAAATAATTTATTTCAAAAAAAAAAGGTTGAAAATAGTCTAAAGTATTTCACTAATCTAAATTATTACATATTATTGGCTTCTAAGGTTATTCAAAAGAAGAAAAAAGGATGTAATGGATGGAGTGAATACCTAACTTTATCACTAATTATTAGCTTCTAAGTTTAATATTCAAATGAATAACATGGGACATAATAGATGAAGTAAATACCTGATGAGAAAGGTTGGAGCCGCCTCCAATCCTATGACTCTTTCTCTATTTTTCTTTAGCATACATGCATAATTAGTGGGTTTCGATTAACTTAACTAGTAAAGTATCTGATGGTTGAATAGGAGATCCGGGGTTCAATCCCCGCCTATACCAAAAACCAATTGATATCTTAGTCCGATGATAAAGAGCTATTATCGGGAGTAAACGTCATAAGTTGAAACTCTAAAAAAAAAAAATGCATAATTAGAAATCCTATTGGTTTAAATAGTCCAAAAAAGAACTGTTACATTTTTTGTTTTTGTTTTTATTTTTGTTTTGTTTTGTTTTGTTTTTTTTTTTTTTTTTGAAAAAGATTGGAAAAAAGAACTCCTAAGTTAATTCTATTAAATAAATAATAAAAAAACCAAATAAAAACCAAATTAAAAATGGTCTCCAAGTTGAACAAAGAACCTCCCAGGTTTTTTTTTTTTTTTTTTTTTTAATGTAAAATATTACAAAAAAGAACTCATACATTGAACCTATTTAAAAAAAAAAAAAAAACCAAATAATAGGCTTGACGTGAGTATTTTTATTTTATTAAATAGAAACAACAATTCTAATTGATTTCAAATGGAACTTCCTATAGACGGCGTCAACTAATGATGTTTGAAAATTAGTAGGCTGAATGATTCAGGCTTCAACAGCGGTTGGATGACTTGAAAAGAAAGAAGAAACTATCGAAGGTGACCAAGGTGAATCGACCAAGGATCCTCCTGACGCTTAAGTCAGTTTTCTCTCTAGGATTCAAGTGTAGTGATCGGTGGGTGAATAGTAAAACATAGCCTAGGCTGTTGAGATTTGGTCTCTTTTATAGAGAGTTTGGAGTGGGTCTACTTGTTTGGTACCCCTAACATCATGGGAGATGTGTGGACTTAGTGGGGAGTGTGAAGTGAATTTTAGAGGATTCACCCCACGTTCCAAGATGAGGGATAGTGGTCTAACCATTTATGATCAGTGGAGGACATTTAAAATTTTACTAAGTGTTAGTTGGTTGTCCATACTTTCTTGTTGTGTGGACAATGGAATCTCCATGGATGATCAAAATCTTCATGGACAGATCCTTTTCATATTTCGATGTATCTCTCTATTATCTCCCTTCTGGAGGTTGCACTAGGCGTAGTTGTACTTGGATGATCCTTATGGATGAATAATAATAGTTATAAATCACCATCAGTTTTCTTCCTCACATGTTTGTATGTTTATCTTTATTTTACACAAGTTTATAATTCTAAAAAAATGTTCCTTAACTCTTTAGGTGTTTAAACTTGAAACTCTTACACTAGAATTGGTGTGTATTTCAAATAGTTACTTTGTACATATATATATATATATATATAAAGAGTCAATACAATATTGAAATACAAATAAGTTTTTTAATTAAAAAAACCTCTAAACACACATTTACATTTAAACTATTTAATTTTATTAATTTTAATTATTTAATATTATCTTCTCAAAAAAATCTATTTAATATTAAACTGTCACAACACAACCTATCCACAAAAATTATTCAACTACACACACACACACAACCTAAATTAAATTAAATTAAATTGAAGCACTTTTAAAAAAAAAATCTATATTACTATTTAAGAGGTTTTACTTGTTTGGGATTCTTATTTTTTTTTGTTCAAAAATGCCCCTACATTTCTATGTTTAAGTAGAGACAAAATTAAAGGATAATTTGGTAAAAATGCAAATCTAACTCTCACTAAAATATTGCCTAAAAAATAGGGCTACTTTGTTGATTTTCAAATTGTTTTATCCAGTTTCTCAAAAAAAAAAATATATATATATATATATATATTGTTTTATCCATTTTTTTTATGGGAAAATTGTTTTATCCATTTATAAATTAAATTTTCAAAATAAAAATTATATATAAAATAAAAACAGTTTTTTTTTTGGGCTACAGTAACGGCCTATTTCACGCATGAAGCACATGTGACTAGGCTAGTTTTATTGGATGAATCGAAAATTCATTAAATAGAACGATAAGAAAATACGAGAGAGCCTGTTCTGAAAGACATCTTAAATTGAAGCACCTTCTTATTTGCACAGCTTACTACTTTCTCTCTTTTCCTGAGAATAGTTGCCACTGGTCTTCAACCATACACACTCTCTTTTCCTAAGAATACCTGCCGCTGGTCCTCAACTATACGCAAAATCATGATGGCGCTTGTAACCAAAGATACGAATTCTGATTGATTGTAATTTTTCTTTGTTGAATTAAGGTTCGCCGTTTGATCTGTCGGTTACTAGTTCGAATTATCTCTATGTCAATGTAATCCTGATGCTTTGATTCACTGATGGTTTTTTTTTTTTTTTTTAAAATGATACCTTTTTTATTAAAAAGAAAAATTGTTTTGAGAATTAGTGTTTCTTTGAGAAAAAAATGTTAAAGGGAATTGGTGTTGTTGGAATTATAGTAATGATGTTAAAAATAATTTTGATATGACTTTTTTAATTTCCAGGTGTATTGAGAAAATTTAAGTGGTTTTTCAGGTTTAAATTTGATGGTAGTGGTTTAGAACTTTAGAGTATATGTTTTAGACTTTTAGTGTTGAATTTACATATAGGAGCTATAGGATAGCAAGTATTATTTTGGTTAGTTTACCAAAAAAAAAAGTATTATTTTGGTTATTTATTTATTTCGAGAATGTGAAATTTAACCCGAGTGTCAAAAACAATTTAACAGTTGCAGGGCAGGGGAGGCTTTGAAGCCGATCATTCTATCAAATAGTTGGGATTTTGAGATTTAAGGAACAATTTTAGTTAGAGGGCTGTTCTTTTTTTGTAATATATATATATATATATATAATTAAAAAGGTAATCAAGGAAAGATTTTATGGAAACTCAAAACAACATACAAAGCAGCCTGAGTCCAGCAGATTTCAAAACAATCTATCTAGCTTCTTACATTGCACAATGGGATGATTTCATAAATCCTCCATATATTTTCCACTCTAGTCTTGCCATCTTCACAACTGTTGTCTGTTGATAACATTTGGCCACAATTTAAGTAGGGATACAGAAGTTTTTAAGACCCTCAACCAAAAAGCAGCACAACCCTTGTTAGACAAAACCCAGTTCAGATCATAAGAAAATGCAACACGGCAACTTAATAAAAGGGTTGTTTGTAATTGTAGTGGAGCAATGATGTCATAATTTTTAAAGTGTGAATGAATATCTTTGGTTGAACAATGAGCTTGAAGTGTTCATGAATTTTCTTTATTCCTCTTAGAGTTAATTCTGTGAAGTTCTTAGTGGATCCTAATCCAAGGTAGAACCTACTTGTACAGCCAGAACATTTTGCTATAAATGAAAAATATACATCCATGATAGCTCCCACTTGTGGTAGAGGATGATATAAGTTCGATTTTAAAGATAGTAACTGAGAATTATTTTCCTACAGTTTCTGCTCTGTTTTCTCAAGCATACCTAAAGGACTCTTTAGGTGGTCTGGGTTCTCTTCTACCTATTTTTGTGGATGTTCCTTTTAGGGTACATTCAATGGTTTTTTTTTTTTTTTTTGCACTCTTCTTTTGTTTGAGAGTTATAGTTCTCTTTGTCTCTCTGTATAAGGTGGCATGTCTTGATTGTAATTAAGAAATTTTGAGGGCAAACGAAAGATGTTGATTTGATATGGAAGGATTAAATTAGGTACATGCAGGGCCGGCTCAACAAGTTTTGGGGCCTTAGGCAAAAATTTTAAATAGGACCTTTTTATAATTAAATATTAATAAAATAAAATATATTTATATATTGAATTTTTTTATTTAAAATCTATTTTTCTTGCTTTTTGAGATGCAAAATTACTAATTAAGTTTTTGTATTTAAGTTCCTCTAACATTTCTTTTTCAATTGATAATATAACTAATCCACTTAATCTTTCTTGTAATATTTTCACCCAAACTTTCTATTGTGTTTTTTTTAATACTAGTAACAAATTTATCCATAGATCCTTTTTGAAATTCAATTTGTTTTTCAATTTTTCTCTTTTTAAGAAGTTTTTCATATCCGGATAAATATTTTCTAGTAGACATTTATAATGAGAAAATATTTATAGATAAATAAAACACAATTTATAATTAAAAATGATAATTTAACTAAAAATAAAATTTAAAGTACAGAACAATAGAACCTGATTATTGTAATTTTTCTAGAGTCATGACCACTTGAAAGTTTAAACCTGCACAAATAAAAATTAATTTAATACATAATTTAATAAATTAGTGTCACTATAATACAAATGAGTTAATATGATATACATCAAATTATTAATTGACATAATAATTTATAATAATAAATAAAGTGTCGATTATAAAAAAAAAAAAAAAAAAAAAAAGAAACCGTCGGACCAAAGTGAATAATCGTGGTCTTTAACCAAAAAAAAAAAAAAAAAAAGCTGCTTGTGGTCGGTGGTTTGTCACGTGACGTAACAGACCACTGACCACGATACTCTATTAAAAAAAAAATGAGAACCATCCAGCCGGATCAGCTCTTTTCTCCAATTTCTATGGCTAAGTTTTAAAGGAGATAAAAGTCCACGAGGCAGGCGAAACAAAAACGTGTCCCATCCCATCAAACATTTTGTGCGGTCACGGTGAATGGGGGAAACAAACTAAAAATATATATAATATAAGTTAAAGAAATAGATGGCTCTTGAGTCTTTATTTTCGGAAAGACAAAGAGAAAGAGGGGAAGAAAAAAGCTGAAGCAGAAAAATATCTTCTGGGATCACAACCGGTGCCTGATAGAGTGGTATGCGAGGAATCAACAAAGAAAAATTTTAAGCTAGAGGGGCTGACTGAGTTAATGAAAAAAGATCAAAAATCAAGATGAAGATGAAGAAAAGAAAGGTAAAATCGTAAGAATATAGATGAAGAGGCAGAGAGTTGAGAGGTTTTTCTTTTGTTTTTGACATTTATAATCTCTATTTTAGCATATTTTAAGACAATTACGTTATATTATTAATGAATTTGTTTGCTATTAATTTTAATTTTAGCATATTTCAAGAATGAGTTAATACATTTGTCTCCTAAAATTTAATTGTGTTAGCTGAACTTTGACTTTTTTTTTTTTTTTCCTTTTTAATCTTTTGCATTTTAGGATATAATGGGGCCTTTTTAATGCATTTTATTGACCAATAAAAATGCTTAAAATTTTTTTAACTAAAATATATAAATAAATATATTATATATAAAATTTTTTTTTACAAGTGGGGCTTTCTTTTATTTAGGGGCCTTAAGCGATTGCATCTCTTGCATCTACTGTTGAGCCGGCCCTGGGTACATGATATGGATGTCACAGTTTCATTCACTCTCAAGGATTATTTATCATCCATGAAAATTTTAAATGCATGATAAAACAACAACAATAAACATTTCCTCAATAGATAAATTAGGGTCGATCACATGCATTTTTTTCCTCCTTTTAAATGCATGAAAGGACTTTAAAAGTTTTGAAGTGATTAAAATAAACCTTCAGGAATTTAATGATCAATAAAATAGAGGAATTTATATTAAAAAAAAATACTTAAAACAATAATCCTGATTGCATTGAAGTTTCCACCAATACTGCCCTATATCCTTCATATACATTTGAGCATAGTATCTTTTTCCATCAAATTTTGATACTGAAATTTGGACTTAAATATGCTCCACTTCGTTTGCCCCTTAGTTGCTTCTAGTCTTGGATAAGAGGTTTTTTAAGTTTATTATTAGAGAGATGCTACGTTTACAACATTTTTACAACAAATCATAGGTGATTTTTCTCAAAAAAAAAAAAATCATAGGTGGTTAGTTGTTATTGGTTCAAATTTGAAACTAACACTAAGATTACTTTTTTGCCCCAACAATAACAACCAGAAACAACTTTCCACTTAGGATTTGTTGTAGACATATCATTTCTCTTATTATTAAAATCTTATCCCACAAATTGAAGTGAAATTGCTGAATTCTCGCAGGTGGGCCAAAGGGGGCCCGCCCCCGCCCCCCCCCCCGCACCAAAAAAAAAAAAAAATTAATAGCTAAAATTTTCAAAAAAAAAAAAGGGGGTTGGGCCCCCTTTGTTTTTAGTTCGGGCCCCCCTCCTAAAAATCATGAACCTGTAGCCCATCATCCGGCCAACCCAGGAGCCCATGACCCATTAAAAAAAAAAAAAAAAAACTCAGCTCTCGGCGGTCAAAACCAAACAGAGAAAGCAAAAAAAAAAAAAAAAAAAAAAAAGGAAAGGAAAGTGAGAGCACCGAGAGGCAAGACAGAGAGATAGAGAGGCGAGACTGAGAGTACTCGGAGAGACCCAATCACCCACCCCGTGATGCCGCAGCCCATGCCCACGCCCACGCCGTGTCGCCGTGACGCTTGCAAGACCCATCTTGATCTTGCTACCTAGTACCCACGCCAACGAGACCCACTTGCTACCGCCGTCGGTTGCTCGATCTGCCCAGCCCAGCTTTGTTGCTCTAGCCTTCACAGTTCACAGGTATTTACTCTTATCTTTTCCTTCAAAATTGTTCGCGAAAAATAATCTGCAAGCGCATAGAATCGTAACAAGTAGTAAAGTGTTTTTAGAAAACGAATGTCGAACCCACAGAGATTAACTATGTTATTGAATACCGAAATTCACTAAATTAATTACTATTTGGAAAATCAAAAATAAATGAAATGTTCTACTATCTGAATTAAATTAAACTATTTAATAAAAATAAATCTACGAATACAAAACGTAAAAATCTAAAAGCGTAAAAAAAATATGATAAGAATGGATCTAGAGCGGTTGATTTCACCTAACAAATCCTACACAATTTATTCTTCCTAATTATTAAATTCCTATAATCTCCCGTTGATGATTAAAAATTCCTTAAGTATTCAATATCTTCTCTCGAATAATATCAAAAATATCTTCAACTAACAATTCCATATCTCTATGCGAATTTAATTAATTGGAGACTCATTATGTACTTTGAATTTTCTGAAAAATCACACTAATCACGGTAAATCATCTCTACTTTCACTCAACTAATGGTGTTTAATTCTAGAACTAAAATAAAAAATCACCTCTCGATTTCATTGTAATTCAATTGATCAAACAATAATTCGTAAAAAAAAATAGTAAGCATTAAGAATAAGAATTAAACACTCAATCATGGAAATATTAAAAATAAAATAACTCAGAATATAAATTGTGTGTTCATTGCTAGACTACATCAACACTCTTGAAAATAAAATTTAGTTCATAATAAAATTGAAAAGAAAACAAATAAAACTTATGTCTTTCATCCGAATTGGTTGATCAACATGAAGCTCTTGCCTTTGTCCTCAGATCCTCCTCTTGAGAAAGACTCCCAAAAAAAATACTTCAATGCAGCACACTCTTTTCCTCTCAGGTTTCTCCTCCATCTTTTTTCCCTAAAGAGCCTTTAAATAGGTCAAGAAATCCTATTCCCGTTTGGAGAAATCTCAGATTTTTAGGCTTCACTTAACCGACTATTTTGGCCCATTGAACTTCAGAATTCGGACTTTTGGTAAACTAAAAAGTTGTAGCCCTTTAAGTTAAATTTCCAGCCCAACTTGAATCATCTCGATTGGACATCTGAGCCCAAAGTTATGCTGAAAATACTAACTGATATGCAGGCTGGAATCCTAATCCGAATTGGACTTGGATTTGGTGCAAATTTCCTTTGATTCCTTGCTCCAATTGGACTTGAATTTAATTGGGTTGGTCTTCTCTTGAATTCATGTCTGGCTGGATGTAAGTTGACTTGATTCAATTGGCCTAGCCCCACTTTGCATGTAAAACCCTTGTAGATTAATCAGAAATCTTTTTATTCCTTCAAAGCACAAATGAATAGATAAGTATAAATATAAATCAAATCAAATCAAAAGAAATAAAGGAAAACTAACAATTTTAATAAATAAGAGGATAATAAAAATCATGTAAAAATTACACTTATCAAAAACCTAATAAAATGTTTGTGATCCGAGAATCTGAGATTCACAAAAACTGTGCTTGTGCCTTATGGACTTGTGGTGTTTCATGTTTGTGTTTTTACTGATGAGTGATGAACTGAACTGATGTTGGTGATTGATTGATTGTGAATTGAATCTGTGTTGCCTGTGGTGTTTTTTTTTTTTTTTTTTGTGTTTGTGTTTGTGTTTGTGTTTGTGACTCTCTCTCTTGTATTATATAGATAAGAGAGAGAGAGAGAGAGAGTAGAGTTTGTAGTTGTAGAGATTAATTTTTTCTTTGTTGACTGATAGTTGGTCATAATAGGGACAAGTGGAGTTAGGCAATGGACAAGTGACCAAAAAAAAAAAAAAAAAAAAAAAAAAAAGTAAAGTTAAAGAAAAGTTTTTAGTGTCAGTAGTGGGATTCATTGGATTAGTGGGTCAGTGTTAGAAAGATGGAGACAACACAAAGACATAAATAAAGGCAGACCAAACACAAAGACATAAATAAAGGTAGACCAAAGACAAAAAGAAAAAAACAAATCATATAATATAGAAAATTATCACACAAATTTAAGAAAATAATGGTGATTCTTATTTTATTTGTAAATCATGAAAAAATCAATTACAATGCTTGAATTTTTCAAAAGAAAATGTTCAACTTCAAATTCTTCCAAAGTCAACGTGGAATTGCCAACAACTATTGTTGCTATTCCAATTCTAGAAAATGTGGATGTTCCAATTCTAGAAAATATGAATTTTCCGATTCTGAAAAATGTCAATGTTCCAATCTCTCAAACACAATTTCAAAGAATTGACCTTGATTCTTTGGATTATGATCCCCGAACATGCAAACAAATATGGGAATATCATGTTAATCAATGTGATGAAATTCAACTGGCTTACATTATAAAAGGTCCGCACCAACCTCCTTTAAAGACATTCAAAAAAAGTGGAAAGCACAATCGTAGCTTTCAAGCTTCTTGGTTTAGATATAATTCAACATGGCTTGAATATTCTCCTACGATAGATGCAGCTTATTGTCTACCCTACTTTATCTTTCATAACTCAAATGGGGTTTTGGGACAAAATACATTTACTGTTGGTGGATTCAGAAATTGGAAAAAGGTTGGGGGCAAAGATTGTTATTTTCAAGGTCATATAGGAAAAGATCTTAACTCAACTCATACACTTGCCGAACAAATGTGTAAGGATTTGATGAACCAATGGCAGCATTTACAAAGGGTAGTTGATCATTTCTCTACTGAATAAATTGCAAATAATCGGTTGCAAATCAAGGCCTCGCTTTTTATTGTACGATATCTTGCCTTTCAAGCTATAGCTTTTAGAGGTCGAGATGAAAGTTTTAGTTCATTAAATCGTGGGAAATTTTTGAATCATTGGGTATTGTGGCTTCTTGGAATGAGAAGGTTGCTAATATAATAGAAAAAGCTCCCAAAAATACAATCTACACATCTCCTAGGATTCAAAAGGAAATTCTACATTTTTTCTCAGCCAAAGTGAAGAAGGCCATTCGGGAAGAAATTGGTGATGCAAAGTTTTGCATAATGGTTGATGAAACTCATGATGAGTCCATGAAAGAGCAAATGGCTGTGGTTTTTAGATATGTTGATGCAGAAGGCTTTGTGAAAGAACGTTTTTTTGGGCTTATTCATGTTGTTGACACTACGGCTTTGACTCTAAAGAAGGGGATATATTCTTTGTTATCTCAACATTGCTTAGATATACAAAATATTCAAGGGCAAGGATATGATGGAGCAAGCAACATGTGAGGTATGTGGAATGGATTATAAGCTTTGATTTTGAATGATTGCCCATATGCTTACTACATCCATTGTTTTGCACATTGCTTACAATTGGCATTAGTAAAAGCATCAAAACAAGTTGTCCCCATTAGTCATTTTTTTCTTAAATTGCTTTTTCTGAACAAAATTGTTAATGCTTCATGCAAGCACAATGAGCAATTGAAAGTTGTCAATGCTAATGAAATAGCACGTTTGGTTGATCTTGAAGAGCTTGAGACTGGAAGTGGACTTAATCAAATTGGCACTACTGAGCAAGCATTTTCAGTTATGAAAGTTGTCAAAACTAACATTCGAAACAAAATGGAAAATGATTTTTTGACAGACTCTTTGATGTTATACATTGAAAAGGATATAGTTTCGACATTTAGTTTGGATTCAATCGTAGATGATTTTGAAGATTTGAAAGAGTGTCAAGTTTCCTTTTCATAGATGATTGTATTAAGAAATAATAGTGTTTCGTGTCTTTTGTTTTTGTTGGTAGATGATTGTATCTCAATATATAAAGAAACAATGATTTTTGGATATTTGTTTTGATTGATAGTTTATTAATACCATATGGATGTGTATTTGAATTTTTTTTTTTTTCGCTTATCTTCGACCCCCAACTTGAAATCCTGGGTCCGTCCCGAGTCACAAGTCTTATGTGTTAAAATAGAGGAATTTAGATGTTGTCATTTTAATCCATTGAAGTCTAAAATGTCAGAATTCTTTCTTGATTCCTTTATATGTATTTAAGCTTTTTTAGATTTTTAATTGTCAAATCATCTGCATCATCATTATGGTTTGGTAAGAATCTAAAATCCATAAGGATTACAAAAGTCATGACATTAATAAATTGCTTTTATTTCTCTTCAGATAAAAGTGGATGTCAATTGTTAGATCTTCCAGAGCATTTGATATTTGAGATTGGGAAGCGACTCATAATCTATGCTGATTATGTCCGATTGCGCTCAACTTGTAAGTCATTGCAATCCATGCTACCAAAGGTGCCAAACCACCAACTTAGTCAAGTTCCATGGTTAATGATTCCAAATACAAGTAAAACCTGTTGTAGATTTTTCAGCATATTAAAAAATAAGATATATAACTTGGAAATCCCAGAATTGAGGGGAAAGTTATTACGAGGATCTTCATATGGTTGGATACTCATGGTCGATGGGTCTCCAGAACAGACTCTAATAAATCCACTCACCAGGGCTCAAATTCAGCTACCACCAATTGACACCTTTCTTGATGTATTAAAATATCGTCCAAATATGTCTGGTAAAGAGTATTTAATTTTTCGGGTAAGATCACACCAACCTATTCCTACAAAATTAAAGAAATTCAAGACTGAAAGTATAAAATATATTCGAGATAGTTTCATAGATAAGGTTGTGTTGTCATCGAGCCCTACTTCAAATGAGTACATGGCCATGGTCATCTTCGGTGAGTTTGCAGAACTAGCTTTCTGTAAATTGGGGACAAGAAATGGACTCTTATTCAAAGGGAAGGTCGACATCGTGAACTAGATATAATTTCCAATGAGGGCAAGTTCTATGTTTTATATAATGATGGAGGAATACGGGTTGGTGACCATACGACCCTGCCAAAGATGACACAGCTTGTACCATCCCTTACAAGGAATTTACCTAAAGGTTTCCGTTTGGGGAGAATGATATCTGGTGAATTTCTTATGGTTGATAAGATTCGCCAATGGGGAACAATTACTCATGGTCTGTTGCCTTTTTTCTATAACACAGTTGGCTTTGCGGTCTACATGCATACTAAATCAAAAGACTTGAAATGGAAGAAGGTTAAGGAACATGGGAGATTACATATTCTTTTTGGGAATGAATAACTCCCTGTCTCTCTCAGCTCAAGACATTGCTGGATGTAAAGCCAATTGTATATATTTTACTGATGACTATATAGATGGACAACGAGAGGGCATTCAAGGTGGTCATGACATGGGTGTGTATAACATGGAGGGTGGAAGGGTAGAACCATTGCCAGGATTTGCAAGTGATACAAAGTTGGTTTGGCCACCACCAATTTGGGTCTTTCCTAATCCTTTTAAGTACAATATATATATATATATATATATATATATATATATATTTCAAGGGTTTGGGATGTACTTAGCACTCAAGTGTAAAGGTTTTTTTTTTTTTTTTTCAGTAAAAAGAATATTTTGTACTTGGTATTTTCATTTCATGCCTACTCCTAATAGTATTGTTGCAAATCCAACGTGGATAAAAAAGAATTTATTTCCACCTTCCTTGTAAACTCATTAAATTATTGGCGAGCTTGTCTATAAAAACTATTCCATTAATATGTCAAGGTACTACTACTTTGACATTGCTAAATGTCGTTGTAATTCCACGCATTTAAAGCCATATTGACCCCAGGCGCCAACAACTTATTATACTATTAAAATCTCATCCTACTAATTGAATTGGAATTGCTAAATTCCTCACAAGTCTTATGTGTTCTTCTTAATTACATGGCCAATTACTAAAAGAGAAATTTTGGAGCTCATATAGTCTCATTTATATGAAGTGATTCTCAATGCCCAAGCTCCTTTAAGGGGGGAAAAGTGTGATTAACCCTATTGTTTTCTTTCCCAACTATATATTTTTCTTCCTCTTAAATAACTAATCAAACATATCTAATCAATAGTTTCAAAAAAAAAAACATATCTAATCAAACAAGATTGTTTTACCTTATTTTATTTTATGTGTTTTAGGCACACTCTTTTAACAAATGACATTGAAGAACAATAAACAAAAATGTTAATTTTAACAAATGACATTGAAGAACAATAAACAAAAATGTTAATGTTAAAAGTTAAATTAAAAGGCCAAAGGCCTTGTAGCTGAATTGGCACCTCTCTATGCACAAAGTGCTTGGGGGTCTAGGGGAGAAAGGATTCGAGCTGTGGGGTTAGCAGCATGTTGTAATTATTTATCAAAAAAAAAAAGTTAAATTAAAAGGCTTTAAGAAAATCTCAAAACTTTAATTAAAATATTTTGGGTTGAAGCCCCTTGTGTGGTAGATCCATATCATAAAACATGATAGAGGTTTCATACTTTCATTTTTCAAGAGTGATGCCCGTGGGAGTTCGGATTTGATTTAATAACTTGAGCAAGGATTATCAATGAGTACAAGACGTCGTAAGTAATCTCCACATAGAAATATTATGTTGGGGCTTTTGCAGCGGGTATATAAGTACTTCATCTTCAGTGTATTAAGGAGGCTTGGCCTTTTGGTTCAAGGCCTTTCAAGGGTGGTCCAAGTTGTGGTTATAGCAAAACCACCTCAGTACTCAGCAATCTCTTAAAATCTTCACAATCATAGCAACCTCCCAATATAATAATTAATTAGCAACTTTTCTAAGCTAATACAGTACCCATAGACCTGCCAAAGGGCGATTTTGGCCCATTAGCATTGATTTTTAAAATATTTAGGCCCGAAACACTGTTTGGGAAATATATAGCAATATACCACTTTTTAGGTACTCGAGCTTGGCAAGCTCGAGTACCATGTTTTTTTAATCCACTATCGCCCCATATTCAAGGAGCCCTATAGTGGCGTTTTTAAGCCCTATAGTGACGTTTTCGGGCCAAAAAACGCCACTATAGGGCCCCTTGAACCTGTTATGGGGACTTATAAAAAAATTTTGCAAGAAAACGCCGCTATAGGGCCCAAAAACGTCACTATAAGGCTTAAAAACGCCACTATAGGGCCCCTTGAACCTGTTATGGGGACTAGAAAAAATTTTTTCAGGAAAACGCCGCTATAGGGATCGAAAACGTCACTATAGGGCTTAAAAACGCCACTATAGGGCCCCTTGAACCTGTTATGGGGACTAAAAAAATTTTTGCAGGAAAACGCCGCTATAGGGCCTGAAAACGTCACTATAGGGCTTAAAAACGCCACTATAGGGCTCCTTGAATATGGGGTGATAGTGGATTAAAAAAACATGGTACTCGAGCTTGCCAAGCTCGAGTACCTAAAAAAGTGGTATATTGCTATATATTTCCCAAACAGTGTTTCGGGCCTAAATATTTTAAAAATCAATGCTAATGGGCCAAAATCGCCCCTAAAAAGTAATTCAAATACATCAAAAACATTTTAGGCCCACAGCTCTCTCTTTAAGCCCAACCCGTGTCATTAGGTCTACTCATGATTTGGGCTACATCCAATCAAAGCAAACCCACTCACACCAAAGGCCATGCCTCTCTATTGATCCAGGGTTGAGAAGACTTGTCCGAGATTATTGCCAGTCGCTTTCCCAGAACTTTAAATGGTTTTAGGGTTTGAGAAGTGTGAATAATCAAACACTTACTGATCATATATAATTGACAATTTTACTTGCACATTGACAATACAAAAATAAAATATTATACAATCTTTGGTAATGTGTTGTGCGCACTCATTAAAATGCCCGAAATTTTTTTTTTTTTCTTTTTTGTTTGAAAATTTTCGATTAATTATATGCTTCTTAGTCTTTTTTTTCCCCCCGCTTAATAGAAACAAACACAAATAAGAGGAAAAGAAAATGAAATTCTATCACGAAGGCGAGTCAATAACAAATGTTGCAGTGTTGTTAATATAGAGTTAAGTGAACCATACACTCAACTCAATACCATCAAATTTCAAACCCAATTAGTTATAATGAAGCATTCAAATCATAGACTAGGGTAGGTCCACTTGGAGGACTAATGAATTGGTCCACCCTAGTCTTCCCAACAATAAAACACGGTCAATTATACAAGAGTGACATAACTTTTTCTTTTCTTTTCTTTTCTTTTCTTTTCTTTTTTTTTTTTTTTTTTTTTTTAATTGTGTTGATTTGAAAGCTGACTCACACCTACATAAGGGTCAATTTTTCATTAGTTAGCAGACCCATTTTAGCCATTCTTCTAGTGGAATTAATAATTTAGAGGAGGCTATTTCCCCCTCAATTGCCAAGAAGTTATAAATTAAGAGTTTTACTAATGTATATCTTTAGTAAACTATTTTATGGAACTTTTTATGGAAAAATGAAAAAGTTACTAACTTTTTTAACAGTTTTTTTCTTTTTTTCTTTTTTTTAAAAAAATAGATAATTAATATGTGCCTTAAGGGCATACATTAACCTGAACTATAAATTAATAATAACTTTTCGAGTTCTAACCATTATTTCCCTTTCTAGTTTTCATTAGAATATTTTTATTTTCCTTATTTTTTTGGTGAATTTTTTTTTTTTTTTTTTTTTTTTATAATTGCCAAGCATACTGCCAAGAGCACTTATTGCATGTATTGCTTGCATAAATGATTTTTCAATAATTACTCCAGAAAATGGCCTTCATTTATCCGGAGTGGATCTTTGTAGCGAGACCATTAACGGTCTCAACAAAAAAATGGGAAATTTATTGAGTAGTCCGGGATTAGCATTGCTCCTAGTAAGGTTGTTCACGGGTCAGGCATGTGCCCAACCCAAACTCGACCCGAAATTTTTGGGTGGATAAAAACAAGACCCAAAATTGACCTGAATTCTAGTCGATTGGCGATTCGGGTCTTTTTGGGTTTCGTGTTGTACCAGTCAATTTCGGGTTTTGTTATTAGGCTGATATCCGGCCGGATCCATTGAGATCCGGTTGATATCCGGCCAAATCTATTGAGTTCTGGCCGATATCTGGCGAGATCCATTGAGATCCTGTTGGATCTCGAAGGATTTGGACTAGATCTAAACGGATCTTGATGAGGTCTCGCGAGATCTAGTCCGGATCTCGGCCGGATTTGAGGATGAGAAAGAGATGGAGTTGGGTCAATTTGGTTTTCGACGGATTACAAACCTAAAACTGCCACTCAACCTACAACCCCTCGGGTTCTAACTTTGAAGACCCGCCGCCGACCGCGAGTTGCTTTGAACGGGTCGACCACGGTTCGAGTGGCGCTAGGTCGATTGGTTCCGACAGTTTGCTAGTTCACATGAACACCCTAAGCTCCCAAACTGCACAATAATTAATCTAGAAAAGAGCTTTAATTCATCCAAAGTGGATCTTTTGAAAATTTCATGCCTGTCTTTTCAATTTGTAACCAATATCTATTAATTGATGGAAACTAGTGAAATTCCATGGGGGCAATAATATAACAATCAGCCTTGAGAGGTATAATTCTCATATGTAAACCGATAGTGAATTGTTAAGGAAAATAATTTTTAGGGTTTTTTTTTTTTTTTTTTGAGATAAAGATAGAAATATTATTACTATAAGGAAATTATAATCGGGTACAAAACCATGGGCACAGTTTAGAACTCCACATTTGCTTTGAGAAAAATACATCAAACACTAAAAACCAAACAGCACACCAAGGCCTTAACAACAAAACACTAGAGCCCAACTACCAAAACACAAGAAAGACCAAAACAGCACACCATGGCCATAACAATATAGATTCAGAACTCCATATTGCTTGACCGAAATACATCAAAACACTAAAGACCAAATACCAAAAAAAACTAAAAACCAAAACCGCCCACCATGGCCATAACAAAGATCTGATTTAGAACTCCACATTGCTTGAAAGAAATACATCAAAACATTAAAGACCAAATACCAAAACACACTAAAGACCAAAATAGCACACCATGGCCATAACAACATATTTGAAACTACACATTGTTGGAGAGAAATATATCAAAACACTAAAGACCATACATCAAATACTAAAACCTTACAACAACTCATAACACAGGCTTACAAGCAAATTAAGGGTTCCTCATTGCTGCAACTAATTCTCGATACTCATCCAAATAGCCAATTGCCCTTCCATAATAGCTTTAGGATGTTGTTGGATCTTTTCGAAATAGAATTTGTTTCTAGCATTCCATATAGCCCATGAGATCGTTGCCCATCTGTCCAACTCCATCTTTGTTAGCCGATCTGCTTGCATCCGAAATAGTGCAAAGAAGTCTTGTGCATCATTTGAGCATTTTTGTATTTTTCCTTTGCAAAGTGCCCATACATTCCTTACCAAAGGGCATTCCCAAAGAAGATGACCTGCGGACTCGGTTTTTTGGTAGCAAACTTCACACTGTGGATCAACCTTTATTTTCCTCCATTGCAAATTTTCTCTTGTAGGTAGAATGTTTGAGCAAGCACGCCACACAAACATTCTAACCTTAGGTGGAACATGTAGAGTCCATATTTTTTTCAAAATAGCCCGGTCAGTTAGTGCTCTTGAGTGTTCAAATTTCACACTTTCCTTAAGTTTTAAGAGTTTGCTTGGATACAATTTATTTTTACTAAAACTGAAAATTGAAAACTAAAAACACTGTAGCAAAATAATTTTTAAATATGTGAATAGTACCGTGGGACCCATTTTTAATATTTTTAAATGCATGAACAATACATGAACAGTGGGTGAACAGTGATGAACAGTAAAATTTGTCTCTAAAAGCTGAACACGTGAAAATAAATAAATAAATAAAGGAGCAAAACGCAAACGCCATACATGGACAAATGCGGATCCAAACGACACTTAAAGCAACTTGATATGCGGACCCGCACGATAAACATATTTACTGAATTTTTCTTGTCCCGAGAGATAGTCATAGGTAGAGGTATAGCTAGAATTTCCATTCTTGTTGGATGAGCAAAGAGATCAAATATCTTCTCCCTATCCCATTGCATTGTTGAACTATCAATCTAATCACTCACAAGAAATTGTGGTTGGTCTGCATCTAAGAACACAAGTTTATGTGGTAGCCACTTATGGGTTGAAACTAAAATACTCCTTCCATTCCCCACCTTCCAATAAGAGCCTTCGATGATGATATCCCTTCTTTGCCAAAGAAGCTCCTCCAAACATATGATGGATTATTACCAAGTACAGCATCCATAAAAGAACAATTAGGAAAATACCTTGATTTATAGACTCTATAGAACAATGAATGAGTATTATGTATCAATCTCTAGGCTTTTTTAGCTAGTAAGGCTAAATTAAAAGCTTGAATGTCTCAAAAACCCATACCTCCACTCTTCTTTGACATACAAAATATCTTCCAATTGATCCAATAGATTTTATTCTCCTTCCTTGTCCGACCCCACCAATATTTAGCCAAAGTAGAGTTGATAGTATCACATAGAGCCTTTGGAATGCAAAAGATACCCATAGAGTAGATAGGGATTGCTTGTGCAACTGTTTTAATCAAAATTTCCCTACCTGCTTTGGAGATGAATTTCTCTTTCCAAACCAACACTCGCTTGGTAATTTTCTCTTGCAGATCTTTGAAAGTATTCACCTTTGATTTACCTCCCACCATAGGCAAACCAAGGTATTTTTCGCAATTCTCCATAATTCTTGCCCCCATTAATGTCTGGATGTCCGCTTTGGCTTCTTGGTTTGTGTTTCTACTAAAAAATATGGATGTTTTCCGTCTATTGATTGCTTGACCTGAAGCTGCCTCATAACAACCAAGTAAGTGAAGAAGGTGAGCTAGCACTCCTCTACTGTAGCTTGACAAAAAATAAAACTATCATCTGCGAAGAGAAGATGAGAGATACATACCCCATTGGGACATGAGAAGATACCATGCAAGTATTGTGATTCCACTGCTTTTCTAAGCAAAGCTGAAAGTCCCTCTGCACAAAGCAAGAAAAGATATGGAGATAATGGATCCCCTTGCTTTATACCCCTTGATGGAGTAATAAAACCTCTAGGGTCTCCATTAATAAGTACAGGGTAGGCTGCAGTACATACTGTTTCCATAGCTAACTTGACCCAATGTTCATCAATGCCTAATTTAAGCATAATTTGACTAAGAAAATTCCACTCAACTCGGTCATAAGCCTTATTGATGTCAAGTTTTATAACCATCTGATATTTCTTTCCAGTTCTTTTATTCCTCATCCTGTGCAATACTTCAAAAGTTCACGATAGTATTATCGGTAATTAACCGGTTAGGAACAAAAGCACTCTGTGAATCTGAGATAACATTTGGCAAAATGAGCTTGAAACGATTTGCTACCACCTTAGAAACAATCCTAGAGACAACATTAGCAAGGCTGATCGGTCTATAATCGGAAACATATCTTGGATCATTCTTCTTGGGTATAAGGACAATATGAGTATAATTCATCTTATGTAGGAAACGACCAGAAGTCAACACAAATAACCTACGAGATAATAACATCATTTCCAACTATATGCCAATATTTTTGGAAAAAGAAAGGTGACATATCTTGTCTGGGTCTAGGAGATTTTGATGGATGCATTTGGAAAAGTGCTTGCTTTACTTCATCGGGAGTATAAGGTTGAAGGAGTGTCTTGTTTATAATTGGTGTGACTACCCTATCCACCGAGTCCAAAACTGGCCTCAAATTAGTTGGGTTTACTGTTGAGAATTGAAAGCTCGAAAATGTGTTAAAAACACAAGAGCTTTTTAGACCCCCAAATAAAAGTTACGGCTCGATAGATTTTACACTAACTTAATTCTAAGTGCAGAATAGTGTAAATGTGAACGGATAAACAAATAAGCTACTCTAACACATATTCATATAATCACAACAGTAAAATGAAATGCAAAAGAGTAGGGAAGAAGAAAGCAAACACAGATAACACGCTGATGTGTTATCGAAGAGAAAAAGCAAGAACTCGGCGAAAAACCTCTCCGCCACCCTCCAAGCGTGTCGATCCACTAGACAATCGGTTGGGATACATAGGTTAGCAAGAGACCCTCCAAGCCTAATCTACCTGCTATACCTAAGCTATCCAAGCTCCTACTCCAACAAGGCTTCTCGGAACCGTGTCTTGTCTAGCTCTCCGGATCTTGCAACAAGCTCCATGTTGCATCTGTCATCCTTGGCTTCTTCTAATGCTTCCCAGCAACACCAAAACCTCACTTGACACTCTGAAAAGAGTGTGGTAAGTGTTTGGGGTATTAACCTCTTAATGGTATGGAAATTGAGAGGTAGGAGTTAAGGAAATCCATAAGCTTATGTGTAGAGATATATGTGTATGATAATTTCTAACTCTCAAGGTGTTTGGCTAGGTTTTCTCTTAGAAGCACTCCTCAACATTTGTGGGTAATGAGGGTATATATAGTGTGAGTACAGAAAGTATGTATCAGATAGTACAGTCTGGCAGAATAGAATGTTTCACGGGTGTCTCACGGGAAGACCTTACCCGCGAGATACTCGCGAGACACTGCTGTCTCCATCTCATCTTGACTCTTCGTATTTCAGTCATGTGCGGGGCACATGCTTCACTCAGCGGGATGCTAAGTTGCGAGATACCTGCGAAAACCTCTTGAGTCTTCAATTGCTTGAGTCTTCACACTCTCTCTATCTTTCACACAACCCTTACAAATGAATCCCACAATAAATATAAGGTATAAAAGATTGAATAAAATTATAATCAAATTTGGCACGGAATAAAAGCCAACAGAATACATATTTGTAAATCACAACTTTACAAGAATAACTTTTGAAAATAAGATTCTACCACCCTTTCTTTATCATCTTCAGTGTTGCACCACTCCCATCATCATCCTCAAACCCAACAATATTGTTCTTTCTACGTCTCTGATTAGCTCTTTGATGAAAATATTGATATATAGTTTTTAAAAAAGGAATTTTAGCAATATTCAACTATTTTTATTGATCAACGCTTAAAAGAAATAGGAACTTTAAATCAAATTATTGATCTTTTTGGGCAAATTATGCTTTAAATCTACTAAAGTTACAGAATTCTTTACAAATTTTAATATGGTAAGTGGTTATTGGGAAGAAAAAAATTACATCGTTGATGTACTTAAATGAGAATCAGTTAGAGTTTACCACATCAACCGTTTATTTATAAGACTTCTAGTTCTTAGAGAGGTTAGATAATTAGAAAATATTAGAGATGTCCAGGTGAAAAGAGAGATGTGGAAGAAGAAAACAGGGTTGAGGCTTAAGGGTGGAGAATTTTAACTTTTATTAAATTTTGGAGTTAATGACTTGATATTGATTTCTAGAAGGTTGTTGATATGACAATTAGTGTTTTCTTGACCATTAAATTTAAAAGATATGGGTAATGATCTAAAAAATGTGTGATATATTCTTATACCCCATCTCGTACATTTAATGATCTAAAAAATGTGTGATATATTCTTATACCCCATCTCGTACATATATTCATTTTTTTGGACAGATTTTATTTTAAATTTTTTTAACTTGAGGGTGCTCTTATATTAAACCCTAAACTTGAATTGTTTTAAACCTTTTTGAGAAGATTCAATTCACCCATTTGTCTATTTTTCTTTTTTAACTCTCTCTCTCTCTCTCTCTCTCTCTCTCTCTCTCTCTCTCTCTCTCTCTCTCTCTCTCTCTCTCTCTCTCACAAGCACAGAAGTGGTTGGAGTCTTCGATACAACGACAATGCTAGGGTTGGACTTTGGAGGAGACCGCATTGTTGGTAAAGATTTCGAGTTTGTTGTTGTTGTTGTTTTTTTTTTTTTTTTTTTTATTGGCACACCAAACAATGTTGTTTTCTCCTATTATTTATGAGAAGTCATAAATGGTTAGTTGTTATAGGTTTTAACTTGAACATATTATTGAAATTACTTTTTTACCTTATTAATAACAACTCGTAACAACTTGTTACTTAAAATTTTCTATGAAAGTGTTGTAAATATGTTGTGAAAATTTCTTATTTTTTTAATGTGTTTTTCTTTTTTGTGCAGTTATTTTTGTGTTTTAAAATTAATTCAAGTTAATAAGTTATACAGTTTTAAATGATTTTTTTCCCTTTGCTAAATCCACAATATTTTCACAACGTTTTCACAACAAATCATAAGTGGTTAGTTGATATTGATTCAAATTTGAACCGAACACTAAGATTACTTTTTTGCCCCAAAAATAACAACCAGTAACAACCTATCACTTAGAATTTGTTGTAAAAATATTGTAGACATATCTTTTCTATTTCTTTTTTCACGAGCGACTCGAAGTCGTTCAATAAAGCAAAACGTGTGGCGATATTTACGTCTCTTTTAGGTAAAATTTCCTTTTTTTTGCTTTCCAAAAGGATAGACCTTTTGCTAAACCTAAAATTGGACAATGATCTTTGGCTTGTTGCAGTAATTTTAAAGTGAGGATTAGAATGTGGGCCAACATCAATGTACATACTGCACATTCAACACATAAAATTAAAAAAAATTAGCCGACACTTACTTTATATAAAAGTAAGATATTCATCTAAAAGAGAAAATAAAACAGAGGAACAAGATAGGTACTTTATGGTTCTAAAAAGATAAAAACTTTATAAAAAAGCACATTCTACTTTATCATTAAGAATTCTGATTTAATTATTTACCCATTAGATACGTTATGACTTATGAAAAGAAAAGATTTAGATGGTTCACTAACAATGGTTGTTGCAAAAGTAAGATTCTAGTTTTGTGAAAATCATTAGTAATAATGATATTATTATTATTATTATTATTATGAAAATAATTAGAAATATATACATTAAATGCTGATGACCACGCAACTCAAAATCCTCCATTCTAAACCTCCAAGCAGTTTTTACATTGCAGATTACCATTCTATGACAATAACATGCGATAATAATAATGTGTTCAAGAATCATCAACTTAGATTATAAAATCTTATTTGATAGAAAATAAAAATTATAATCTAAAATATATCAAATAAATTTTTAGAAAGGCAGAGTATATATCATCATGTATAAATAATTTTTTAATTATAAAACATTATAGAATAATAATATCAACATATTTTGAATTATAAAAACATGATTTCAATTAAATAGAAGCATTAATCACTAAATTGTATTGCCTTAATTTCTTTTATCACATGCCAAATGTAGAGAGAGAAAGAGAGAGTTTCTCGTCTTAGTGGATGCTTTAATGGGATTTTTTTTTTTTTTTTTTGAGAATACTATGTATTTTTAACACACATATGGGGAGAGGGAAGAAAGTTTTAAAGAATCTTACAATAATGTATATTCAAAAGGGCCTAACTTTTGGAGACACAACATAAGCTTTAATGGGATGTTGAATATTAAAGTTAACAGAATATCTTACTATGTACAATATCAATTTTTTTTTTTTTTTTTGAGGGAAATGTGCAATATCAATTAGAGGAAAAAAAATATTTTATATCAAATGAAACTACATCACTCATATCAAAATACAATAAATGAGAGACATGAGTAAAAGTAACTACACACTAATATGTGTCTCATTTATTAATAGGGTAATAATTTTTCATACATGCCTCTTTTTATTAAATTTTGATACGATTGACATAGTATCATTAGAACTATATATTAATTTTGGAGAAGTGATAGGATCACAAGGAATAAAATGCCACTAGAATCATCCAAAAACGTTTTTGCAAGCATTGGCAAAATATTATAGTCTATCAAGTCTCAACCACGCATTGATGTTGTTTGGCCTCACGCACTCACACGTTTAGTAATATAACCAAGCGCATTTGTATATATAGATTGTATCGACAGATTTTAGTAAACCCTCGATAAAAAATGGTCAAAATAACTAAAGTTTGTTGTAGTGTACGTAGCCTACCTATATACATCCTAGCCAACTAATAATTACATCCACTGCCACATGTCACAACCAAGCTCACTGTCATGTAAGAATGTTGTCACATCAGTGGGCCATGTCATCCTACCATGTCAACACTATGTCACATGGCTCACATCATCTAGCCCCATCAATATTGACATGTCATCATCTTAGGCCATGTCAGCACACATGTTAACATTTTATGCCATGTCAACAGCGATGATTATTGCACTGTTGTTCAATGTTGATTGGCACCCTTGATTGTTAAATTTTTCTAGCAAGTAATGTTTCCAATTTGGGAACTTTCAATTCCAACTTGATTTTCACGTTAGTTCCAGATTTGAGATCAGTTTCACATTTGAATGTCCCAAATGGCCCAAATTCAGAGAGACTTCATTGCTGGCTACATTGGCTTCTCTGGAATGTTATCCATAACCACATTTATTGCCACGTACAATAGTTAATCTAGTAGCTTTGATCAAATAAGAACTTCAAATTGCATCAACCAAACTTGTTGCATGTAATTTTGCACTTGTGTACTAATAGTTCTACACTCTACTTCTATATATAGCTCTTCTCTCTCTTTCTCTCTCTATCTCTCGTTTTGGCTAAGTGTATATACTATATAGGCCTCCTCCATACATTAGATTGTGATCCAATAATATATTATCAGTTTCAACAAGGTTAGGAAGAAAAATGAAGAGAGATAAAACAAAATTGGACTTATTATTATGCGATTGCTTAATGCCTCCATTAAAGTTAGGTAGAACATGCAAGTCTTTAATTCTTTTTGGTGCAAGACTTCGTGAAACGCATGTAACTAGCTTTATTGAACCACAACTTTGCATGTAGAAGAAGTCAAGGCGAGGAAAAGCATGCAACTTTTTTCTCTTGAATTGGAAATTCACGTCCTCTTTCCAACATCTTGGGGCTACACTTTATTTTAGATTGATGAATTGATAGGAGACTACGATAAAGTTCTATTATATAAACACAAGTTAGTTTTATCATATTCCTTCTTTTTGACGAAGTATTAAAACCCACCGTGGACGTTCGATTAAAAGAAAAGGAAAAGCATGACTTCTCGGAGACTAAGGCGACTATCAAAACAGGAAAGTAACTCTGTTCCACCAAAAAATAAAATAAAAATAATTTTAGTTATAGCCAACATATGAATCCACACAAGTGGTCTTAGAATTTAACAAAATCATATACTATATGTTCGAGAAAAAAGGGTGTAAAAAAAAAAAAAAAGAGATTTAAGAACAAATAGAAATTTTGAAGACTTGGAGGCACAATGTAAAAAGGTTTCCTTAGAAAATATTTGCCCCCACACAAATATTGCAAATGTTTAAATTATTATTAATTAGGATGGTTCCTTTTAGGTAAAACTCTATATTTAATTAGGATGGTTCCTTTTAGGTAAAACTCTATATAGAGTTTTACCTAAAAAGAACTATCCTAATAATTAATTTGAAATTCTACTTCAACTATAGTTTAGTTTAGGTCAAGTTCTATTAGCAAAGTTTTAAGAAATTTAAAATTCTATTTTATTTATAAAAAAAAAATCAAGAATTTAAACTAAAATTAAAAATTTATTTGAAAATTAATGTCTTTTGCATTTTTGATAATTTAATCCAAATGAAACTTATTTCAAGTTACTCAGTAAAGCTTTGATATTGTTTTTAAAACATATTTTTTTAATACATAATTTTTAATTAAGTTAGAAAGCTCTTGGCAAAATTATTATAGAAGTTTAAAGCTAAAACGTTTTTTAATAAAAATATAGAGTGCCTAATAAGCAATAACCTACCAAAAAGAATTTAATGTTCCCCTTAAACGTCCTTAAAAAAAGGAAAAAAAAAGGTTGAAATTTAGAGTTTTGAAGGAAAAAAATTACTACATTTTGTTAATACTTTATAAAATAAAAACTTAAAATACTATTCATTATCAGCCATATAATACTTAATACATAAAATAGCTTTTTGACTAAAATTATATATATGTAAAAGCTCTGCCATTGAAGCAGTGCACTTAAAACTTTACTTACTATACTAGTCTCATCATACGCACTTCGCAAGTGTGATGAGGTTTTTTTTGGGTTAGTGTCATATTTTTCCATTCATCTCAATTTGAGGGGGGAAAAAAATGAAAAAACGTTGGGCTTAGTAGTCTTTTTTTATATAAAAAAAAAATACAAAAAACTTGTGTCTTTATTTTTTATATATAATTTTTATTTTGAGAATCTAATTTATAAGTGGATAAAGCAATTTGAAAATCAATAGGAAAGTGACCCTATTTTTTAGGTAATGTTTTAGTGAGAGTTAGAGTTATATTTTTACCGGATTGTCATTTAGTTTTGTCTCTACTTAAAAATAGGGGTGTATGGGCATTTTTGAACAAAAAAAAAAAGAGGATTCCAAATAGGGGAAACTCCTTAAATAGTAGTATAGATAATCACGGTTTTAAAAACCACATCGAATGTGTCTGTTCAATCGGGAACTAGACAACAATCCAGTCTGATAAAATTCTGAAAAACTGGTATAAAACCAATCAAAAATTAGGTTGAACCTAGAATCGGGTCACAAACCAATTCTTTGATTGTACCAATTTTTAAAACCATGTATATAATAACAATACCAAATGGGCACACTATGCATAAATCATAATACCATCCAATATGAGAAGCCATAAATAAGTTTCCACAATGTGCAATAATATATCTAATAATTGAACATAAGTGTATCTTTACTATAAATATTTTGTCAAATTTAATATATGGTGTCCATTTCATGATAATTTCTCTTATTATCATGTTAAAAAACCAATTGATTTTTGTACCTCAAATTTTTTGTTCAATAACAAAAAATTTTATGAATTGAGATAACTACAACCCCACAAAGTCATAATCATCATTGATTCTCTAGTTCTTTTTTTTTTTTTTTTTTTTTTTTTAATTAATCCCACCAAAACGGTTCATGATGACTATCCTAATCTTTATTGAACTTTATAACTTAACCAGAAGAGAAAAATAAAAAAGGGGAAATGAATAGAAGAAACCGATGTGGGCCATGAAACTGTTGTATCAAACTTTAAAATCCAATACCTGGCTCATATGTACCCTCAAACGACAAAAGACAACAAAAATTGTTGTTGTTGTTTTTTTTTTTTTTTTAGATGAAGACTACAAAAAGTTGAATGTTGATTCAGTCATCCTCTTCTTTTTCTTTGTAATTCAACAAAAGTTGATTTCTCCAAGTATAAAAACATCATCCAGCCACACTTGTTTGATACAATAGTTAGCTTCAGATATCAACCTACACAGAAACTCATGGAGATTGCAGCCTTTTTCCTCTTTTTTGTGGTGTTGTTGGTACACTGTGTAATGGCTAGCTCAGCTGTGGCAGTAAGGACCAACATCACCACAGACCAATCAGCTCTCCTTGCTCTCAAAGACCATATCACTGATGATCCTCACAAAATCTTGGCAAGCAATTGGTCTACCTCTACCTCTGTTTGCAGCTGGATTGGGATCATTTGTGGTGCCAAACACCATAGAGTCACTACCTTGAATCTGGCTCACATGGGTCTTTCAGGAACCATTGCTCCACAAGTGGGAAACCTAACATTCCTGTCTCATTTATCCTTCAGAAACAACAATTTTCATGGTTCTCTTCCAAACGAGTTGGCTGCTTTGCGTCGGTTGGAAAATGTGAGCTTTGGATTGAACGTCTTTTCGGGAGTGTTACCACCATGGCTTGGGTTCTTACCTAAACTTCAAGAGTTGTATGCTTATACGAACAGTTTTGAAGGTAGTATTCCAGAATCTCTAGGCAACATATCGTCACTGAAAGTACTTCATCTCAGCGAAAACAATCTTTCAGGTTGGATGCCCTCCACTATCTACAACTTTTTATTATCTTAAATTATTTTATTCTGGTACCAACAGTTTTTCCTTTTTCTTTTATCTCATGCTTAAAATATTTGGAGAATAACTAGTGTGCACACACTATTAACACAAAATACACATACATGTCATTCAAAATATTTATATATCATATTTTATCTCGAGAAGGTATCTCATTTATAAAAAGAAAGATGTGTATATTTAATTGATACGAAAAATTATTGCTCACATTCTCACTCGGAAAAGAGAAAAGTATACGGCGGAAAATGCACATATATCTATTTTTGTGACGACTAGCTTCACAAATAAGTCACAATATATATCAACAACCTCCCTATCTTCTTCCTATCCCAAAAAAAAAAATAATAATAATAATAATAATAATAATAATAATAGAGGAAAGAAGAAGAAGAAGATAGGGAGTTTTTTTTTTTTTTTTTTTTTTTTTTTTTTTTTTTTCAACATACGGCGTCCATTCCCGATAATAGTTCTTTTATCATCAAACCAAGACACCAATTAGTTTTTGGTATAGGCGGTGATTGAACCCCAAATCTCTTATACAACCATAAAAAACTTTACCAATTAAGCTAATTGGAACCCAGTCACCATCCTTCTTTAGTTCTATAAGCGTCGACTTTTTGCTTGCCTTATGGAGAGTATACTTATTTATTATTTATTTATTTATTTATTATTATATATTAGTCGCTA